>CM076573.1:337709624-338945007 GCA_034641835.2 Pinus albicaulis
TTCCTGCCTATACTGCGCAATCCAAGTTGGTGTGATGAGAGATCCAAGTTCGAATCTCCTTGGCTTGATCTGTGCAATCCTCATGGGAAATCTCCTCTAATGCTTGTGAAAATCTCATGCACAACTGATGTCACAACTAGTAGCAAAGCGGCTCTTTCACCTATCTCCTCCACTGGTCTTCACTGAACTGTCCATGCACTAGTGTTAACTGATATGTTCTTTAGTTGAATAATGAGTTAATAATTAGTGAATTAATTAATAATTAATTCACACAACTCATCTCTAGTGTATTATCTAGTTAAACTAAATACAACTAGTTCAACTAAATTAACCCGAACACAACTCCATCAACTCCTCAATCAACTCCACCAAAACTCTGCCACATGAGTCTAACTGAAGTCAACCATGCATTAGCTCAACCAAACCCCTAGGAATAGCGTAATTCCTTTGTCAACTGCATGGGCCACATCCGTAGCTCAAACTGAAGTGCGCCAAGAGAATAAGATAATGTTTATAGTCCAAATATTATTAAGAGCTAATAATATTTGATTGTTCTATTTTTAGCTCGACAGTCTAAAAATAGAAACCGCCCAATGTCTAAAAATAGAGGTCCATCTATTTTTACCAACTCGACCAATCATCCAAGAATAGCATCCTGCAACTCCTAGACCATGCTCCATATGTCTAAAAATAGACATAGTCTAAAAATAGACTTTGCGCCAAAAATAGCCTGTGGGCCCACTTAGTGAAGGCGACTTAATTTCACTAAGCTCCATCATCTTGTTGCATTTTCAACATTTCTGAGGTGGAAGAATTTTTTCTAAAGCTTCTGCTGGTATAGATAAGCCTTAATTCGATTCTGAAATGTTTTGTATCATCAAAGATCTCTGAATTCTGGTGAATTGGGCTCAAAATGAGGTCGGAAACATGATCCAGTAGCGAAAAAACTGGTTCGTCAATTCCTCTTCACTGCCAAATATAACAGAAAGGTGAAAAAAGGGTGCAAATGGGTGGTTTTATGCATTGGTATCAACAGTGAATGCATTTAGTGGGTGGTCAATTTTGAGTTGACAGGCAAGTTTACGCATTGGGGGAGAAAACAACTGACCAGTTTTCATAATGAGTAAAGGTGGTAAGCAGTAATGGTTGTGGTGATGCAATCAAATGATGTTTCAACACGTAGCAGATAGGGAGATGCCAAAAACTACGTATTTTGCAAGGTAGGGAGTATGTTAACATTTGGGCAATGAAATGCACGATAAGAGATACTGGCCATCAGATCTGGTGGGTGAAGATCGGATGGCTAGGATGATGCGATAGACTCGTGAGTTTTGATGGTGTAGGGCCTGGTACATATTACATGCGATAGGATTATATGTATTGGTAGGGCTTTTATAATATAACCAATGGGATGCGGGTAAGTGAAATGTTGTAACAAGTGGGGATATACATAGAGGGGTCAGGATAAATAACATGTGCTGAAATATAACTATAGGTTATAAATAAAACTTGGGTTGATATTATACATAAAGGAATAAATTTAATACGAGGTTAAAAGGTTTATATGGGAATTAATACATTAGGTTAGTGTGTTAATAATGAAATGTGATGCAAGATGTCAAATACACTAAGTATAGTGTAAAAACTAATATCGGGATAGATTTCTTCATAGTGGGCCCCGATATATAGTTTTTAACAATTTCAGACTTGGGGTTAAAATATTTTTGGGTTTTTTGGGTATTTTTGAATAAAAGGGAAATTAGTAAAGGGTTCTCACTTTTCTTAAGAAAATATGATTTTAAATTAGGAAAAGGGGCTTTTTGCAAGGGGGAAAAGAGTGAAATAAGGGGGAAAAAAATGGAGGGGATGGGGTATTTTTACAAGGGGATAATTTTTGAAGGGGAATTAGTAAATGAAATGGCCAATTTTCTGATATCCATGCTTGTGAAAAACTGCTTCTGCGTACCCATTTGCTACCCTAACATTTTTTTTTCATTTACATGGGTGTAGTTAGGCTTGCAAACCCTTATTTATTTTTCTTTTAAAACAAATTCTATCCTTATTTCTTCCAAGGGCTTAGATTAAAATATTGAGCTCCTTATTATTCTCTACCTAACTACTGATCTGCCAAGATTAGAATGTTGACTAGATGTAATATCCCGAAAGGGAGAATGTAGTAATACTTAAACACAAGATAAGAACTGCAACTAAGTAAACAATAAATCTCAAGACAAAATCAGAATTTACAGAGAAGATGAGCCATTTTATTATGTGGAGATGAATTAGTTTCACAATGTATAGAAAAGGAGTAGATCTAGCCCAAGAGAAGGCCTAGAATCACCCTACAATGGTGTTTCAACTAGCGCTGCGTAACTGGTGAGCTTACAGAAGAAATATTGCGATGTCCCTGTTGTTGCTAATATACATATAAATGTTGCAAGGAAAATGTAGATTTATGGAGCTCAAGAGCTTTGATTATTCCAAGATTCAAGATCTAGTCAATGTGATGGGTTCCCAAGATAACCCAGAAAGGATTTTCCATATCTACAACTTTGGAAAATCACCCTCCTATCCTTTATCTGCTGGGATTAAAGATATGAAGCTAGATCTGACAATTATATGGCTGAAATATGTCACAAGATCAGATCTAAGATTGAAGGGCTAATCCCTCCTTCAGATCTACAAGCTAGAAGCTCTAGATCTAGCTTCTCAATCCTCCAATGATGATTATAGTTGCTGCTACACAAATGGTCATAAAAAATGCATTGTAAGGGAAAGAGAGGTTCTATTCCTGCTTAAATATGCTAAAATAGACTCCAAGTTGATGGAAATACTGATGGCAAGGTGAGGGGATGATCCCTCACAGGATTACTAGCTGAAATGCTAGTAACTTCCTTCCTTGTTTGGATCTGCAATAATGCACAACATAATTCTGGATGGAATTACTGCTGCTAGGAGGTTAATAAATTTTGGCCTGATGGCAGATCTGAAGTGAAGGTTTGGGAATGTTGATCTTCAAGCCCAAGGTGATAGGAATATACCTTCACCAATTCTCTAGCTGAAATACTGAAGACAACTTCCACCTTCCAAATTGATCTTCAGAAATGGACAATTTTTTAATATGGATTTTCTACAGAAAGTAGGAAAAGGTATATGGAACCAATGCCTAATGTGAAATGAAGTATAATCCTCTTCCAAGAGCTACTCAATGAAAGAGGTTGGATTCTCGACCAGGAACACCCTAAGCTAAACAACACTTGCAATCTTTGCTAAACAGCCAAAGAAAGCAATGGAATGTCACATGACAATTCGAAATCTAAATAGACCTCAGAAATAAATAGACAATAGCCCCCCTTCATTTTTTTCTTCATCTTCTTTATATAGTTTATGAGCCTTCCCATGCCTTGGCCCTCATCTAAACTGCATTGTGCATATGGACAAGATCCTCCATGTTTGACTGCGTTGTCTTTCCAAGCCACCCATCATGTCTAGGTGCAATGTATATCCCCTCCATCATGTGTGCATTAATTGCACAACTTCCTCCATCATCTCATCATGAATGCTCCATGATCTTTTTCTTGATCCCTTCCAAGATCTTAGCTGACTGTATCAACCTCCATGATTTATCTCATTAATGAGACATGATATCCAATCCATTCACATTAGCAGTTGATCCACTACCTCCTTTATGTAGATCTAAGCTTAATTAATCCACATTCACACATTAAAAGTTGATATTTATTCATCATGAGGATTATGGGTCCCTCCATCCTTTTATTTACTTTATTAAGTAGGTTTTTTTAAGAACTCTAATATTGCAAATATCATGTGAAAATTTGGGAATATTATAGTCCTCCCTGGAAAAATATTGCTTGTCCTCAAGCAACTGCAACAAGTGGATGCTACAAAAAACATCCTCCCTCCAAATGGCATCCTCATGTGGAAGGCCTTCCCATCTTTCACAATGTGTCATGCATCTCCAGCTCCAAATTTGCCTCTCTAGAATGTCTAGAATGGCCTCCAATTGAAAAGTTAGATACCCTTCCTCATCAATGAATCTCCAAGTGGCAACCATATGATGACCAAAGTTGTCCTCTATACATGAGATACATAAGATAAAGTGCTTCATCCCCAAAGTGGAAAGTCCCAATTCATGAAATATCTCTCCAACCCATGATATATATACAATATATTACACATATCAATGCCCTCATCATTAGCCATGTTGGCCATGTAGGAATCAAACATCACATCATCATAGTGAAAAACAAGAAGTAGAGACATATGGGAAAACATAAACAATGTCAAACCATATTCTCCTAATAAAAAAAAATGTAGCAAAGCCTCCTACTGCAAAGCCTCCTGCTGCCATTCTATATCAACATGAAAACAAGTAAGAGAGCCATACTCTCTCAAAATAAGCCACCGCAATAATGCTTCTTGTTGCCATGCCAAATCGCCAATGAGAATATGAGAGCCATACTCTCTCAAAAGAAGCCAACACAGAAATGCCTCTTGTTGTCATACCACATCATCATTGTACGAAATGTAGTGGCCATATTCTCTCAAGAGAAGCCACCTCGACAAGGCATCTTGCTGCCCAATCACAACATCATTATACCATGTACAATGATCATAATTACCCAACAGAAGCCAACTTTGTAAGGCCTCCTATTTCCATCCTCTAGCAATGTCATGCAATGTATGGGAATAATTTATCCCATACTTCCCCCATAGTAACCAAAGAAACAAGGATTCTTGCTGCCTCCTTGCATTATCATGATGCAAGTCATAGAGCAACAATATAGTAATGGACATGTGAGATGTCTCATCAACATAATACAAACAAGCTCCCTTATGCCACATCATGTGAGAGTTATGCTTTCTCCCAACCCCAAGTACATACATGAACATGAGATACATCCCAAACAGAAATATATGTAAAGACATGAGACATATCCCAAACAAGAGTAAATACAAGGACATAAGATATATCATGTGATATCCAAACTCTTTCATCAACAACCAAAGTAACCATGCCTTCTTCTTCTGCATTCTTCTAGTGATGTGTAAGGCATGAATCAGAAAATTATGACTCATTGAGTGAAAACCATACTCACCCAAGAGAAATTAGCGCAACCATGCTTCTTTCTGGCCTGTGTCATAGATCTACAAGTGGTTGGGCAACCCCTTTCTCCATACTATAAACCATTCATCCCAATGTGGATGATGGATCTCATTGTTAGTATGAATCTTTCGTCGTAAAAGACCACTTTAGCTACACATAAAAAATAGCCCTAACATCGATTATGGCTGCGAAATATCTTTAAATCTGCAATTAGGTGATCCAAATAATGTCAGTATTGCACCATATCTACATAAAAGACATTAAGCAGATAAAGTAAAATATGGCTCATGCATCCAATAATAGACAAGACAAGAACAATGTATTTGAAAGAATTTTTATATTATATTGAAAAAGGGGGCACCTGCACCTAAGAGGAAACAAGAAAGGTGTTTTTCAGCTTCTCCTCAATGGGATGGGTTCTTGGAAAAGTCCTCAACATTTCTGATCTAAAATTCTCTCTTGTTGTTGGTGTAGGATACCTGCATAAAAATCCTTGTAAGGGGGAGCCTACAAGGCAAAAATGGAGAATGTGACCAAGTATAGATCTAGAGTGATCTAATGCAATGGAGGTGACTAATTAATGGGAAACCCCCCTATTATAACAAAATATTAGGGCGTTCTAGAACTTGGTGCATGAATAAAATATTATTAATCATATTCTAGAACCACCCTTAGGAATATTTTATTATATTTGTTGGAGGGAAAAGGATTTTTGACTTGGGTCAATTCCTTTATTTATAAACAATAAATAAATAAATGATTTATTTATTATTTTAAGGAAATGGTGGGAATATAATTAAATAAATAATGATTTATTTAATTATTTATAAATGATTTAGTCAAATTTAACTAGGAATATTATTTAAATAAGGATTTAAATAACTTATTCCTAGGAAATAATCAAATAAATAAGGATTTATTTAATTGATTTCCTTGTTTTGGGTTAAATATGACCAGGAAATATAAGCAAATATAGATTTGTTTATTATTTCTTTTTGGGGTTTCCTGTTTAGACCATAAACAACTTAATAAAGGTGTTTTACTAAGTTATTTCACATAGTGAAAGCAATTTTACTTAGGGTAAAATTGGTCTTGCATGGTGTACTTGGGTTCATCTAATGATAATAGGTTAGATGACCAAAAAAATGGTGTAACAGATTGCCCCCCAACGTACGAGTGTTAGGAGCAAATTGTATGACTGAAATACGTTGTAAGAACTCAATCACTAGACAACAAGAGGGAAGTTAGAGAGAGAAATGTAAGGTAGTCTGATGTGCTAAAGGACTAGACCCTGAGGAGACGAGACTTACAGGTGCAAAAAGTCTCTAGTTTATGAAGTGGTACCTGTGCTAAAGGTGGCGGGGAAGGCATACCTATGCCCGTCGAGAAAAAGTACAAAAGAATAGTATGTCCAGTAAACAAGGAACCGAAATATAAAGTACATGCTGGCATAAATACGAGCCAGAAAAATAGAATGATGAATCCCACATACATGCTGCACCTGGAATAACAGCCAGGAAAATAGAATGATGAATCCCACATACATGCTGCACTTGGAATAACAGCCAGGACTTATACAATAATATTTTAGTACATGAGATACAAGTACAACCCAAATGCCCCCTATACATAGGGAGGGGCTTACAGAATCTGACTAATACATGCAAATCGAAAAGGTGTTGCAAGCGGCTGAGGCCATCATCATCAAATGTAAGGAACTGCATCAAAGGCTACAATGAAGGAATCTTCTGGGCATGTGGGGGGCTACCTACAAGGCCACCCCCTCATGAGGGTTGAGACATCTCACACGCACCCGGGAATCACCAATAGCTGTTGCTGCATCACTAGACCATCAAGTGTACGAATCACGATCATGCGGAAAGGAGCTCGAACCAAGGTACACTACCCTCTAGACCTAGCTTCTGGAGTCAATGAGTTGATGTCGACAAAAGGAGGTCCGCCATAGGTGAGGCAATAAGGGATCCCCAACTAAGGCACAAGAGAAAATATTAGAATGACTGACAGACTAACACTAAGGATGATGATGAAGTGGGGGAAGATCCAAAGGGGATCATAAAAACATGAGTACAAGATGGTAACTCACGATGAACATAAACATGAGCATGGACAAGTATGGAGGCCCAGTGGTGCCCCCAAGCATGTTGTGGTCATGCCAAAATGTATAAAGGTGAATCTAAACACATTTTAATGATGTGGTGCACCATTTGTTTTCGTTATGGTTATGTAGTATGAGAAAGGAAATGGAGGATTACCAATCTCTTTTAGTATTGCATATATGAATCAAATGGACTTTAAGTTTTTGGGTTGGCATACCTAGTGTCACTATCCCAAAAAGAGGATTTGGAGATAATGAACTGATGCTCTCCTAGAAAACCCACAGGTTGGTCAACAATAATTTCTAAGAGATTGGGTTGCTGATGTAAGATGAAGGAATGATAAGGGGTATCATCCCTAGAGTGATCTGAAGTGATATGGTACTCTAGAGGTTTGTCTAAATATTGAAGAATAATGGTACTAAAGTCGACATGACTAGATACACTAGGAGAGTTTTGGAGAATTGCTTCTCTTGGTCTCTCAAATATGGGTGCCCCCTTACCCAAACATGGGGTTGCAATGTAATGGCCATGAGGTGTATGTAGTGCGAACGCTTGGGTTCGATGTAAGGGGGAAGAGATAAAGTCAGGGGTGGGGATTTCTTCCATAATGTCATCATCGTGAGAGAAGATGGGGTGACTAGTGGAAGAAAGACCACCTGATGCGGTGAAGCTACCTGACTCATCATCATGAGAAGAGAGGTTCACATGCGCATCGTCACAAGGGGTGATAGAAGAGTGAGCAGATAAAGGATCTACTGATTGTGAGCCCAAGGTGATTGCTAAAGGAACGTCAAGCGAAAAAATAGCGGAGGATTCAGAGGGAATGGTACCCGAGGGTCTCATGGATGATGATAGGTAGAAAATGGTGGATGAAGGCTTCGTCATCTCGACATTAGGAGGGGGAATGTCAATTGGAGCACTTTTGTCCTCTAGTTCTATCAAAGAAAAACGTGCAAATAGGGGAGAGGTGGACTCAGTGTGCTTGGCCTCGAATTGGAAGACTGCAACTAGAGAGGTGCAGAATTCCTCGAGGCGGGGACAGAGATGGGGGTAATGGCCATGGAGATCACAAAAAGCACAGGGGTGGTTGGTGTGAATAGTCTTGGGGTTCTTGGTCACGGTCGCAAAAGGAATAGAGGCTTCTGGGACCATGGACTTGGGGAACACGACATTAACCATCGGCTTGAGATGAGGCAATTTAGGATAGGTATGGGTGGCGTGACCGACAACATCACACAAAGCACATTGGATGGTATGCTTTGGAGGCCGAGGAGGGGCAGGGTTTGTCGGGGCAGCCTTGTCCTTTGATGCCCCCTTGCGAGCTTTGCCCTTCTTTCTTGAAGCAGCCACAACAGGAGGTGGTTCCTGTTGAGGTGACTGAGGCACTTGTGCAGTGGGAGAAGTGATGGGGATCGATTGAACCGAGGTCAAAGAAAGATAATGTTTGGGTTGACCAGGCAGGGTTGCAGTTGGAGGATCAAGGAACCAGACGGGAATCCAAAGTGTCAGGTTAGGAAGAGAGAGGGTGGCCATGACAGGTACTATGTACACTCCTGTTGGGGGAGCTAGGAAAGGTATCTGACTAGCGGGGTAATGGCCAGGAGGGGCGGTTCCCATATGGTGTAGACCTGGGGGAGCCGACTCAGGAGGGAAGGGAGGTTCCTGAGTGCTAGGTGGGTGGGAAGGTCCAGGTGGAAGAGGTTCGATCAGTTGAGGCGAAGGGATAGGAGCAGGTTGTGGTGGGCGAGATTGAGGTTGCTGACTAGTCGAAGCAGGCTACGAAAGGTGAGCCTGAGACGATTTCATCATGAAAACATTCGCTAAGCTGGGATCAGAGACAGGAGGAGGAGGAGGACCCAGGAAGGTGCCAAGCAAGGAGGAGTCTTTGTAGATTCCAGGGGAAACATTGGTTAAAGAATCAATAGTTTTCTTATTGGTGACAGTAGAGATAGTGGACTTAGGGGAGGTCTGAGATTTTGGTTCATGATATGTCAACTGGTCGATAGTGAAAATATTTCCATTATGCAGGAAAAACATCTTGCGGTGAACTGTGGATGGGACGGCAGACATGGCATAGGTGTAACTATGCCCTAAAATAATTTTATAGTCAAGAGGGGTGTCGATTACTTCAATGTCGACACAAATAGTCTTGCCCGCAAGGGTGATAGGAAAATTACGGAATAGGCCAATGGGTTGGGAGGTATGGCCATCCCACACATGAAGGGTGATTGTGGAAGGGGCCAACTTAGGAGATCCAAGTTTTTTCCAAATCGAAGTAGACATCACATAGGTAGATACCCCCTCATCAATAATACACTGAGTGACATTGGCATTTCGGATTTTGACTGGGATTTGGAAAGAAACAGAAGCAGGAAGGGGGGGATGGTCTGACTGATGGGCATCGAAAATGATGAATTGGTCATCAGCAAGATCTACAGCACCCATGGCAGATAGTAGAGCCTTCTTCTGAGAAGGACACGACTGGAGGAGTTCTAGTGTTAAAATGGAAGTAGGAGATTGTGCCAGATCATCTACTATGCTATACGAATGGGCAGCCTGACCAGAGGCAACATTTCGGCGTAATGGGCCCTTAGGAATCTTGGTATGAACCTCAACTTTGGGCAGAGGGATTTTCAAAAGACCATTGTGTGTCGACAGAGGCTCTATAGGACCTGAAGAAGGTGACACGGGGATAGGCGGAGCGGGAGGCTTGGGGTAGTGACGAGACCGAGTTTGAAGGTTAAGGTCGACAAGTAAAGGTTGAGCAGAGTTCATCATGAGAATATTGTAATCGAAGGAACCAAAAGGGGAAGGATGAGTGGATGCTTGTCCGTCAGGTGGTTGGGTAGCCACAAATCCCTGTTGTGCATCCACCTACTCTTAAGGGGGTGGTGACTGTGGTTGCAGGGGTTGGGAAGGCAAGGGAGGCGGAGGTGCTGATGTTGGAGGAGCTGGAGCATGAAGTTGTGGAGACAGATAATAAGGGGGTTGGGAAACAGTGTGGTAAGTAGGAGGTTGGGCCAAAAGAAGGGGCATGCCAAATCCAAGAGACGTGCTACTGGGAGGGGAAAAAGTGTGGGAGGTGTTGCCTCCCCCCCAGGAAAACCATAATCCATGGGAGGTTGGGCATATGTATGAGAGATAGTTCCAACGTTACCGTTGGTGGCATGAGGTGCCCCTGGTGCATTGGCATCACCAGGTCTGGGGAGATCAGGTAGAAAAGTATAAACATAACCTGTCTGAGCGTAGATCGGGTCATATTTTAATGCCATTTAGAGGGCAGCTTCTTCGGTTTGAGGAAAATGCAATGCGACATCTTTCCCGATAGGGGGCAAGAGAGATCTAAGGAACCAGTACATGTAGACACGGTCTTCGAAGGTAGGAGATTTACATAGGCTCTTTCTTCTCCACCATTCCTGGACATGATCGGATAGGCAGGTCACAGATGATTGACGAAAATAAGTCAAAAGTTCGATACCAGTGTCATAACGAAGGGGAAGCTATAAGTAAGATTAAAAAAACCCGGGCAAGAGTCGCAAAGGTGGTATGAGAGGAAGTGGGCTGATCAACATACCACTTAGAAGCTTCGCCTGTAAGCGTGCATTGGAACAATCTAAGATGGATGGAATCATCAATAATGGAATGGGATGAACACCACATGTGGAAAGATCGGATATGGTTGGAGGGATCCTCTCCAGCAAGGCCTTAGAACTTGGGAATGTCAGAGGAGAGCTTGGTTGGCATAGCAGGCAAACTAACATCGTGGCGGATAGGATCATTGATCAACTGATTGAAATCAGGGAGACTGAGGCCTGCCATGAAGGGGAGCAAGGGAGCAGTCAAGGTAGTTCCTGTGGTGGTTCCACTAGTAACAGTTCCACCATTAGGGTCGGGGTTTCCACTAGCGTTAGGCCCTGGACCAGACATGGTGAAGGTAATAGGGGGAGAAACCAAAGAATCAGAAGATGAGTCAGAGTGCAGACTCGGGGGAGGACTAACTCGACAATGACGGGAAGGAGCAAGTCGACCAACCGGAAAGTGAGGGTGAAGGCCAAGAAGTCTCTAGGATAAACACCTTGGAGGCGTAATGATGACGGGAAGAAGAAAAACCAACAAAGGCAGGGAGGTGCAAGATCAAGTGAGGTCAATGTCAAAACAAGGGCAGAGAGGTGCAGTGTCAATTGATTTTAAAGTCTTTACCAGGCAATGTTAATCAAGCTCATCTTCACTTAGGGTCAGTGTGTGGCATGTGTTAATTTTAATTTTTAAACCCATATGTTTTTAGAGTAAAAGAAAAAGTGTGGTGTGTAACTGAAAATAAATCTGCAGAGAACAGTATATAATGTTGAAATAACAGAAAATTGACAGCTAACAATGCATCAATCTAACCCAAGAAGGTGGGTCTATCAAAACTAGTCTAAAAGAGGGAAAAAATCTAATCAAAACACACTAAAAAGAGGCCAATAGATCTAAGGTCAGAAGGGACAGGGATCTAAAAGAGAAATCTGCGGAAAAGATGTGCAGAAAACTGCAAAGAGGCAGAGGCAAGGTTGCTGCAACAAAGGGGGAAATCAGCTAAAGGTAGAAGGGACAAGGAGGTGACCCTAGAGGCAAACCCAAACAAAACTATATGAGGTGATTTGAAAGGAAAATTAGTTGATCTTAAAGGGATCTAGAGATGAGGTATCAGAAATGGCTGAAACTCTGAAAATTTTGACACTTACAGCAGCTAAAACTCTTCCACAAAAAGTGGAGGGTACTGAAGCCCTAAGGGGCTAGATTCCCACTTAGTTGAGTAAAACAGAGCAAGAATAGGTCTAAACAGGTGAGGACAGAGGTCAGACAACCCTAACAGAGGTTTAGACAAAACCCAGAAAAAGTGCTAGAAAATTGCAGAAAAAAGTGCAGGTCGTAGGTTCTGACTTGTTTTCAGTCCAAGTTGCAGGTTTGGGGCAGAAAAGTGCGACCTCAAGGCTAGGTCACAGTTTTTGGGCCGATAAGTGCGACCTGCAGATCCGGGTCTCTCAGCGGCAGATTTTAGAAAAAGTTGTCGTCTTAGCTACGACTGATGGCTGTCACCTACGCAATAAGGCCAGAAACATACGGAAGTTAAAAATTTGAATGTTTGAGGGTTTTAGAGGTGAAAATCACCATAAAAATAGGAAAAACAGAAAATTGAAGAGAAACCCTAGGGTCTGAAACAACGTGATATGCAAGAATATATAAAACGACAGCGGTCGCAAAAGAAAACCCGTGTGGAGTCACCAATTGTTGGTATGAATCTTTCGTCGTAAAAGACCACTTTAGCTACATATAACAAATAGCCCTAACATCGATTATGGCTGCCAAATATCTTTAAATATGCAATTAGGTGATCCAAATAATGCTGCACAAATCCAGATCTAAGCATAAAAGACATTAAGTAGATAAAGTAAAATATGGCTCCATGCATCCAATAGACAAGACAAGAACAATGTATTTGAAATCATTTTTATATTATATTGAAAAAGGGGCACTTGAGAGGAAAACAAGAAAGGTGTTTTCCAGTTCTCCTCAATGAGATGGGTTCTTGAAATTCCTCAGCATTTCAGATCTAAAATTTCTCTCTCTTGTTGGTGTAGAAAACCCAGACAAACATAGAACTAAAAGGGAGATCACAAGGCAAAAATGGAGAATGTGACCAAGTGTAGATCCATAGTGATCTAATGCAATGGAGGTGACTAATGAATGGAGAAAAATCTTCTATTTATAACAAAATATTAGGGTGTTCTAGAACTTGGTGCATGAATAAAATATTATTAATCATATTCTAGAACCACCCTTTAGGAATATTTTATTATATTTGTTGGAGGGAAAAGGATTTTTGACTTGGGTCAATTCCTTTATTTATAAACAATAAATAAATAAATGATTTATTAATTATTTTAAGGAAATGGTGGGAATATAATTAAATAAATAATGATTTAATTAATTATTTATAAATGATTTAGTCAAATTTAACTAGGAATATTATTTAAATAATGATTTAAATAATTTATTCCTAGGAAATAATCAAATAAATAAGGATTTATTTAATCAATTTCCTTTTTTTGGGTTAAATATGACCAGGAAATATAAAAAAATATTGATTTGTTTATTATTTCCTTTTGGGGTTTTCTATTTAGACCATAAACAAGTTAATAAAGGTGTTTTACTAAGTTATTTCACATAGTGAAAGCAATTTTACTTAGGGTAAAATTGGTCTTACATGGTGTACTTGGGTTAATCTAATGATAATAGGTTAGATGACCAAAAAAATGGTGTAACACTCATGCTACAAAAAATTGGTATCCTCCCATTGTAAGACACCAAACTCCTCAAACTGATGAAGAACTTTGCACTCCATGAAATGTTGAAGTTCACCTCCAATGGGATCTCTTGATGAGATGTTCTTCTCATCCATGGCCTTCCAAAACCAGTGAGGTTCTGGATATGCTTCAGGTAGAAGTCTATCATTGAGCTATGAGATGCTCATTGAGGAAGTGTCATCAAGAAAGGATAAAAGATTTCTCATATCAAGATGTCTAACATTTATCGTCATAACCTCCATTGCTTCATGACTGAAGCTACCTTATGAATGCTCCAATAATAATGGGGCCTCTTCATTATCACTACTACTAAGTGACAACATTGTAGATCTGTAGGTTAATACATATACTGTCCCAAAGCAAGGTACAATACTGATCTCATAACTAGTTATTGTACATAGGATCATGCTCATACCTTCATCTGAAACTCTACATTTCAACTTAAAAGGCTGAATGTAGTCCATGCATGACATACAGGGATAGCTTTTCATCTCCTCCTTTATCAAATCAAGGGTCCTATGCATTGTGATATGTTGCTACTTCAAATCATCATTTTGTTCTAATCCTTGGTCATGCATTGGCCCTGATGGCATGTCCACATAAGTGTCAATAAGATCTACTGAAACAATAGGTGATGAATGTGTATGCATACCTTGGATCAACTGATGTGTGGGAACCTCTTGACAAAACACAAGAGTTCCCCCAACTAGGACAATGGGGTCTCCAACTGCTGGTAAGAGAGATGGCTGCTCTTCTACCAATGTACTAGTGCTGGAATATTCATCCTCTTCCTCATGCATCTCCTGAATCATGCATGGGACTCTATGTGTTAAGATTTCAATACTATCTTGCAAAGTTTCAAGTGTCTCTTCTCTAGATGTAAGTACTTTTGCAGCTAGTGGTGAATGTAGTGACTTCTTGTCCAGAGTGACAAGATTGACATCCTCCTTTTTCTCCTTAGGAAATGTCTCTTTATGGAACATCTCTGTCTTCTTCACATTAAACTTCTTCCTCAACTTATGAAAGAAATTTGAATATTTAGTCGCCTTTGCATGCTCCATGTGACTAAACCACCAATCATTTTCTTCACCTAAAAGATGAAGTGTTGCAATTTTGATAGCATTTTTTTTAGCCACATGATGTATCATGAAAAATGTATCTAACTCTTTCCTCCAAGCCTTAACAATGCTTGAGGAAGATCCATCTAATGTAGTAAAATAGAATCTATTATGTCTCTTCCTTCTATTGTTGCTATAGGATCTTCATTCTTATTTCAGTTCAAAGGATTCTTGGAGAGTTACACTCTCTTTGAAGGCTCTAGACTATTCCTTGTACTCTTCAAGATACAAATTGAGAGTCTCATGAGTCTCAGATTCTCTTCTTTCTTCATTTCTATACCTCTCACCTTCTCCAAAGAAAGTGGGCATAGTAGATCTATGAGGAGATCTATGATTCTCCGGTCTTCTTTTCTGCTGATAGGAAGTGATTGGACCTTCCTCTTCAAATATTCTTCTTTGATCCTTCCTTTGCCTTTCCTTCTTCATTTGATAGACCTATTTGGAGATATATTGCATGGATATAAAGAGAGGAGTGGAAAAATTATTCTCCTTCATGATAGATCTCATCTATATACTTCTTCTTTTGATGCAAAAGGTGAAGTGTCCACAAGCTGAGCCAAAGATCATGCTCTGATACCACTGTAATATCCCTAAAGGGAGAATGCAGTAATACTTAAAAAAAATATAAGAACTACAACTAAGTAAACAATAAATCTCAAGAAAACATCTGAATTTACAGAGAAGATGAGCCATTTTATTATGTGGAGATGAATCAGTTACACAGTGTATAGAAAATGAGTAGATATAGCCCAAGAAAAGGCCTAGAATCACCCTACAATGGTGTTGAAACTAGCACTATGTACTTGGTGAGCTTACAGAAGAAATACCGCACTGTCCCTGCTACTGCTAATATACATATAAATTCTGCAAGGAAAATGAAGATCCAAGGAGCTCAAGAGCTCTGATGATGCCAAGATTCAAGATGCGGCCAGTGTGATGGGTTCCAAAGATAACCTAGAAAGGATTTTCCATATCTACAACTTTGAAAAATCACCCTCCCAGGGTTTGATCCTTTATCTATTGGGATTACATATCTGAAGCTAGATCTAACAAATATATGGCTGAAATATATCACAAGATCAGATCTAAGCTTGAAGGACTGATCCCTCCTTCATATCTACAAGTTAGAAGCTCTACATCTAGCTTCTCAATCCTCCAATGATGATTACAGTTGTTGCTACAGAACTGCTCATAAAAACTACAATGTAAGAAAAAAGAGGCTCTATGCCTGCTGAAATATTCTGCAATAGACTCCAAGCTGATGGAAATACTGATGGCAAGGTGAGGGGATGGTTCCTCACAAGATTACTAGCTGAAATGCCAACAACTTCCTTCCTCCTTTGGATCTACAATAATGGACAACATAATTCTGGATGGAAGTACTACTGCTCAGAGGTTAATAACTTCTAGCCTGATTCTAGATCTAAAACGAAGCTCTGGGAATGCTGATCTTTAAGCCCAAGGTGATATGAATAAACCTTCACCAGTTCTCCATCTGAAATACTAAAGAAAACCTCCACCTTCCAAACTGATCTTCAGAAATGGAAAAATTCTGAATATGGATGTTCTGCAGAAAGTAGGAAAATATATATGGCTCCAATGCTTGATGTAGAATGAACTAAAATCATCTTCCAAGAGCTACTCAATGAAAGAGGTGGGACTCTCGACCAGGAAAACCCTGTGCTAAGCAGCACTTTCAATATTTGCTAAACATCCCAAGAAGGCAATGGAATGTCACATGACAATTCCAGATCTAAACAGACCCCAAAAATCAATAAACAATAGCCCCCCTTCATTATTTTCTTCATCTCCTTTATATATTTTATGAGCCTTCCCATGCCTTGGCCCTCATCTAAAGTACACTATGCATGTGGACAAGATCCTCCATGTTTGACTGCAATGTCTTCCCAAGCCACCCATCATGTCTAGGTGCAATTTATACCCTCTCCATCATGTGTGCATTAATTGCACAACTTCCTCCATCATATCATCATGAATGCTCGATGATCTTCTGTTTGATCCCTTCCAAGATATTAGTTGATTGTATCAACATCCATGATTTATCTCATTAATTAGACATGATCTCCAATCCATTCACATTAGTATTTTCTCCACTAACTCCTTTATGTAGATGTAGGCTTAATTAATCCACATTCACACACAAAAAGTGGATATTTATTCATCGTGAGGGTTATGGGTCCCTCCACACTTTTATTTACTTTATTAAGTAGGTTTTTCTAAGAACTCTAATATTCCAAATATCATGTGAAATTTTGCGAATATTACACTAGATCTTTATTCTCTATCTAACAACGTGAAATTTAAAGCATGAGAGGTCAAGATTAAGCTGTTTGACCTTCATGAATTGTAGAATTTTAACGAGTTGCACACAATCGTTATTTTGCAGTAAAAGTAAATAGTAGTGACATTTTTATTTGCATCACTTTCATGTTTTATTTGAATTTATTTTTGTTTGGAGTCCTTTTTTACATTCTTTTTGATATTTTTTCTTTCAAGTCCTTTGATTTTTATTTTAGGACTTTTACCCTCTTTTCAATTTTTATTTTTCTAATATGGGAAAACAATTTGTAGAAAGCAAAGTATGTACATATTACAAGACTAATCAAAGTCAATTCAAAATTATGAATCCTATTATTATAGGACCCTAACAATTTGATCCATAATTTGTTTACTCATTATGTTTATGGTTGTTCCCAAATCAATTAGTGTGTTTTGTATTTCAATTCCATTGACGTGAATTTTCACAATGTGGCTTCCTGGATCTAAACATTTCTGCATTATTGCCTTCCCCATCATGATGTCTACAATTATCCCAACTAATTGTATTCTTTTTATGTATTTTATTTTTATTTGAGTACTCAATTCCTTAATTTTTTTTTCAAAAAATGGTGTTTCTTTTATAGTTTGCAATAAAGTAATTTTTTACAAATATTTTTCAATTCATCCATCATATCATAATCAGGAAATGTGATTTTTTTTTCTACTCCTTTATCAAAATTCAACCTTTTAGGAAAAGGTGGTCTTGTAATAGATATTGAAGGTTGTTCTATAATAGGAGTACCATGGGAAATTATAGGAATATTTTCTGTTTGATCACTTTCTTTTTGAGGAAGATAAATTTCTTCTTCTTCAGATTTATTATTATTTTTTCGAGAAATTTTCTTTGTTTCCTGAATAACAACAGAGGGTTTCTTCTTCTCTAGTACTTCACCAGATCTTAATTGAAAATTATTTAGATCTAGTAGATTTATTATATAAGTTTGATAATTTTCCCTCCATGTTATAAACAGATTTATTATTTGGATTTGGAAGTAATTGAATGGGTAATTGGTTTTGTTTTTGTGCAAATGATAAAGAGATTTGCAGATTTGTATTTTGAACTTCAGCTTGAGGTGTTTGATTATTCCAAGGAAATAATTGTGGTGGAATATTTTGGTATGGCATTGTATATTGTTGATATTGAGCATACCTTCCATAAGGATTTTTCCACACTTAATTCCAATATTGTGGTTGTGGTTGAGCCCAAGGCTTCCATGGCATAGGTGAATTCCAATTACCTTGTGAATATCGTGTAAATTGTTGAGGATTAAAATTTTTATTTTGATTTTGAGGATTTTGCCATGGTCTTATGCCAATAGAGCATAGATGGTCTGCCTGATTTGGCATTATTTGTTCACTATAGATATCCCTAAGACCTGGTATAGAGGGTAATTCTTTAGCATCATGATTTTCAGTACATATTACATACGTTTATATGGTTTTTAGGTCTAAAGGACATTCTCTCAAATCATGTTTCTCTCTACCTCTAGGACAGAAGGTAGATAATGCAACATTTTTAGCTTTTTGCTTGTTCTGTATTTTAAGGGTCTCATTTTTCTCACTAAAAATCCATAAAATATACGTTTTAAAATTATCAAGAAAACTACCTAATTATGTCCTACTAACTTTCCCACCTGTAGATTTAGTTATTCTTGATAAGAGAGGATCTCTTGGACTTTTCCCAGTTCGTGATTTACCCCTTGAAATATGCACACATAATTAACAAATTTATCCAAATGGTAAATAATAAATGTATCCTTTCTCCATTACATTGAGCAGATCAATCCACTCTTCTCAGGTGGATTTGAGTAAGAGAGCTTTCAAAGTTTCCTCATCCATATTATTCATTTTTTCCTTTTTAGTATTATAAACAAATTTTTAGACAAATCTTCAAGATTTTCATCTTCCCTTTGTGCCATCTTAAAAAAATCATCTTTCATGCTATGAGGCATATAATAATAATTATATTTCTCTAAGAATTCATTTTTCATTTCTGCCCATGTTCTTATAGGATTCGTCCCTAAACTCATAAACCATTTTAATGTTGAATCCTTTAAGGTAGCAAGGAACAGTTTTAATTTTTTAGCATCATGTAGATAATAATATGATCTTCATAATACTTCAAATTCAAAGATAAATGTCTTTGGATCTTCACTTCTTATTCCATGAAAATTAGGGAGGATAGTAGGTGAAATATTTTTCATTGTGTATGTTTTATCCTCATTATGAATAGGGAATCCAAAAGGTTATGGATCTCCTCTACCTCTACCTCTTCCACCTCATCTATTTCCTTATCTTCCTCCTCCAATCCTAGGTTTCTCACCATTGACATTTTCTACTTATCCTTCTCCCTCTTAAACCATGATGAATTCCTTAGAACTAATGTAACTATCTGGTTCTACAACATGAATTTCTAATTCTTTTGGTTCCTCTGTCAGTGGAGATTTTGAATGAGTGTTTTTCTCTTCTTTTTCATTGAGAACTTCTAATTCTTGTCATAGAAGTTGTTATCTTGTTGAATATAATAATATTACTCCTGTAGTTGGGGATGGGGGATTTTCTTCTTCAATTAAATATTTGGTAGATGAAGTAACTAAAATAGGTTGGATTTTAGATCTTAGGATTTTAGGAAGTCTATGTGGGCCAGCTACATATCTAATTCGAGTTTGAGTGGATGGTGTAGAACTTCGAGGTCGGGGTGGAAAGAGTGATGATTTAGGAATCAAACTTCTTCCTCGTCCTATAAACCTACCACTAGAATGTCTCTCCCTATGCATATCATGTTTTATTTCTAAGGCTTCTGTTTACAATTCCCCAGCAATGGTGCCAAAATTTTTAGTCAATTTTATGTTATTAAATTGCAAGAATAAATTATCTACCGATGTCAGTAAAATCATGAAGTGAAAGTGCACTATATATGCTAGAAGCCTTTGTCGTTAGAGTGAGGATTGAATTTTGAGTATTTTTCATTTTTGAATTTATGGATCAGTGTTAAATTCCCATGGATCAGTGAGTTTTAGAGAAATCTATTATCTATGTTAAATGTTATTTCTATATTTAATATTAATTGAATTGAGTTGTTAAAAATGGTTTGTGAGATATCTCCTTTCAAAATATATGTTACATTAATGTCTACTGTTTTTTTATCAAGTTGTTTTTGAGATTTTTATGCTACAAAGAACAATGAACTAACACTAAATTATGGAATCACGAGATATGGTAAAAGTCCTAGTTTTATGAAAACATGAAAATTGAAAACTAATTGAAAATTTAAATTAAAATGCTATGAAAATAGAGCTTTTATATACTGCAAATTTTAACCTGGAATGTAAATGAATTGGAAATTAACTGAGCTATATAAGGTATGAAAAGAATGATTTTAAAAAAATATCTACAAAATAATAAAAAACAAAGTATTGAACTAATTAACTAAGCTTGAAAATGAAATGTAAACCAAAGCATTAACCAGATTTTAATTAGAAATGATAATGCATTTGAGATAAAATAAAAACTGAAATAAATTGACCTGATCTACTTATAGGGGCCCTCTTCAATGCAGTAGGTTTCTTTAACACTAACAATGCATTAATGCACGAAAAAGTAACTTCGAATTATGATAAAGGTCTTCAAACAAAATGCTCAGGAAAATAAAGGATGGTGCACCCCAAATACACATAGTTTCCATGGTTTTATAAAGTGCGTTTAAAAGTATGCAAGATATATTCCTAAAGATCTCTTTAGAATCCTTATACAAGTTAAAAACATAAAAAAAATATTGCTATGCTGTCGATTTTCCATTAGGAAAGAAAATTGGCATAGTCGTGACATTCTCAGACTTTGTTTTTGAGCGCTGCTATGTGTTGACTTCCACCTTTGACTATATAAATGCATGATCTTCTTGATGAATTGGTTCGGATAATCTACAGGAGATCCATAAATGGATCATCCTCTATCTACCCATATATTTCGTTGTTGAGTTGGCACACCGAAACCATCTTATCAATTAAGGTAGTTGTGGATCTTGTCAAAACCATATGATTGTTGTCTTTATTAGGTTGTTCATTGATCCATGAGTAAGAAGCACTTGTTTGGATTATTTTTCTCTTTTCTCTTGGTAATTTTCTTGTAGCCAAATAATTAGAAATGTTTGCATACTAAGTTGATTGAGTAGATATTGAAAAAATATATTCATTTCAAAATTTATCCTCTACAGGCATATCATTATTGTAATTTTTAATCATAGATAAGAAGTCAGCAATTGTATTTCATTTTTCAGGTCGACCTAGAATGGTGATGTTAAACTCTTTCAATAGTAATGACCATCTAGTTATTCTGCCATCAGTGATTGGTTTATTCATTAAATATATGATATCAGAATGGTCTATGTGAATGAAAGTTTCATATCCAGTGATGTAATGTCTAAACTTATTAATGGCATGCACTACAAATAAAAAATCTTTTCTAGTTACAGTATAATTTAGCTTTTCTAGAGTTAAATTTTTACTGGTATAGTAAATGGCATAAGGAGTAAGATATTTTATCCTGACACCACCCCTAAGGCTATATCTAAAGCATAAATGGATATGTGTAAATTCAATTTCCAATAAGGTCCTTCTAAAATAGGTGCTTCAAAGACTTTCTTTTTCAATGTTTCAAAGGCATTTTGACAATTAGAGTCCCAACTGAATTCACAATCTTTGGTAAGTAAGTTTATGATATATATTTATGCAGGAACATAATAGAATAAACATATAACCATAAATACAAATATGCAGTGGAAATAAAACTTCATTTCATTAATATCAAAGAACTGAAATTTTCTTCCAGATAGAATGGAAATAAACCAGCTAGGGCCCTGGTAGATTATTTCTGAGAAGAGATGTGGTGGCTACAGGCCTCTGAATTGTGTTAAAATGAGGCTCGAGGGCCTATTTATTATTTAGAAATAACGAAAAACCCTAACCCTAGGAGATGAAGCTCCAAAACTATGGCCCCCATTTGGGTAAATTTGTGTTTCAAATTCCCGGGAACGTAACTTTGGCATATGATCCCTATTTGACGCACTCATTACCTCATTAGAAAGATATATCCAAGGACTAAAACTTTTGATGTGAGTAGAATCAGTCCATGGAAACATATTACTACCGGTTTTCCCAAAATAACGTCATTTAGGGCCTCAAAATGGCTCCGGAAGTTGAGGACCCGAAAAACTGCTAAACATAGTAAGTCATGCCGAAACTAAAAAAATGAAATAGAAAATGGTGGGGCCCCAAGTGGAATAGGTGGATGGCCACTAATATCCACTTGGATCATTCCTCCCCCCTTAGGAATCAATGGTCCCCATTGCGTTGAGTTCATCCATGAGATGAGGAAACTTCTGCTGAACTTGGTCCTTGGTGAACCACTTTCCGTGGAGCAAGAGTTGGCTAGCTTTGACAACCCAATAGAGTTGGATCATACATTGGTAAGTGTTCTTGATTTGCATGTCCATGATACAATCTA
Organism: Pinus albicaulis; assembly: GCA_034641835.2. Lineage (NCBI taxonomy): Eukaryota > Viridiplantae > Streptophyta > Pinopsida > Pinales > Pinaceae > Pinus > Pinus albicaulis. Next base: position 337,732,177 of record CM076573.1, read on the forward strand.
TGGTGGAATTTTCCATGAATTCTGGGTTTAACTCTATTGTTGTGAGTTGTTCTGCAATGTCAAAGGTGTCCAGTAGAGGTGGGAAGTAGGGATGAACGCAGTCCACATTGAATAATGGGTGCATACCAAGGAATGGTGGAATAATGAGCTCAAAGGAATTATTTCCTACAGTGTTGCTGATGGTGTAAGGCCCATATTGGAGCGGGCAAAGCTTGCGGTGGTGTCTAGTGAGGCGCTCCTTCTGCAAATGTAGCCACACTTTGTCATACACCTAGAAGTTGTCTCGCACCCAATGTTGATCATGTTGTTTCTTGTACTTAGAATTGGCTCTATCCAATATGTCATGAAACTATTCGCAGATGTGATTAATGTGCTTGATGAAATTATTTTCTTTGTCAGTTTCAGATTGGACATGAGCCAAATCGGCTTGAGTAGCTGAAAATGGCATGGCTACGTCAATGGGACTTAGTGGCTGGAATCCCAAGCCCACCTGAAAGGGCCTCTAGCCAGTTGAGCTATGGAGAGCTCGGTTATAACTATGTTGTACATAGGGTAGGATCTCATCCCATGTGCATGGATGCTTTGAATTGTTCATGCGCAAAATGTGTACAATCATCCTGTTGACGACCTCTCTCTGGTCATCAGTTTCGGGATGGAAAGTTGTGGAATTGATGAGCTTGGTGTCCAGGATTGACCAGAGGCTGGACCAAAATGTGCTAAGTAACCTCCTATCCAGATCTGATATGATAGACTCTGGGATCCCAAAGCGCACCCACACTCGTTCAGTGAAGAGTTTAGCAATGGCTTCTACTGTGATATTCTTCTTATAGGCCGCCATAATTGCCATCTTCGAGAATCTATCGACGACCATGAAAACAAAGTCATTTCCATGCTTAGTAGAAGGAAGGCCCGACACATAATCCATGGAGATGGATTCCCAAGGTTGACGAGGGGTAGGTGGCGGAGTATAGAGGCCTTGCTTCTTTATGGTCAGTTTGGAAATGGCGTAAGCAGTGCAGGATCTGATGTACTTCCAAAAATCATATCGAAGGTTTGGCCAATAGAAGTACTTTTGCAACACTGTCACTGTTTTCTTGACCATGAAATGCCCAACGAATCGAGTGTAGTGTGCTTCCCATATCATCTTGGCACACTCGCTTGAAGGAGCAAAAAGGTGTCCCAGGTGACATAAAAGTGCATCTTGGAGGTGAAATTTTGGAAGTTGCATACCCCCCAAGAGTGCCTTGTATGTGTGGCCAAATTTTGGGTCTCTCTCATAGAGAAGTGGCCAATCAGAAATCTCGTGCCCATAAGAGTTGTGAACGGTGGTGAGCGCCATGATTGGTGGTCAGCTAAGGAAGTCTGCAACATTATTGGTGCTACCCTTCTTGTACTTGATGTTAAAATGAAACTGTTGCAGATATGTGGACCACTTCTGATGGCGATCATTCTGCAACTTCCCTTTTGTTTGTATGAATTGCAGGGACTAGTGGTTTGTGTGGATGATTGTCTCCTTCCCCAAAATGTAATGCTTCCATTGTCGACAAGCTTGCGCAATGGAATGCATTTCTTTGTCATAAGTGGGATACTTGCGAACTGTGTTGGACAATGTCTCACTGTGATATGCCATTGGTGTCTCTGTTGAATAATAATTTCCCAAATAGCATAGTTAGAGGCATTTGTATCAATCTAAAATGGTTGTTGCAAGTCTGGTAATGTGAGCACTAGGGCAGAACAGAGGTGATTTTTCAATTCTGTGAATGCCTTCTATTGAGATTCCAACCAAAAGAAATTTTCTCGCACTTCTCCCTTGGTGATTTGACTCAAGGGCCAAGTGATATTAGAGAATCCCAACCTGAACCTACGATAGAAATTAGTAAGACCCAGAAAGTTGCGAAGCTCTCTTATAGTGGTTGGGTCTAGCCAATCCCAAATGACTTGGATCTTGGTTGGATCCACATGCACCCCCCTTTCATTAATAATGTATCCCAGATATTGAACCTGGGTCATACCAAAGGTGAAATTCTCCAAATTGGCACACAACTTGTGTTGCCGCAGTGTTTGGAGGACTTCTCGGATGTGGTGGAGGTGCTCTTCCCAAATATGGCTAAAGATCAGAATGTCATCCAAGTACACCACTACAAATGAGTTGGTGAATGGATGCAAGATGTTTTCCATTAACATCATGAAGGTTGCGAGAGCATTCGTCAACTCGAAAGGCATGACGAGATTTTTGAAAATGCCCTCCTTGGCTTTCAAGGAAGTCTTCCACACATCAAAGGGTCTGATTGGTACCTGGTGATACCAAGACTTCAAGTCAATCTTGATGAAATATTTCACCCCTTTGATTTGGTCTAGAAGGTCATCAATCCATGGGATTAGGTACCTATTTCAGAAAGTGATCTTGTTGAGCACCTGATAATAAATACAGAGTCTCTATGTCCCATCCTTCTTCTGTACCAACATGATCAGGCTCCCAGAGGGTGATGAACTTGGTTGGATGTGACCTTTCTATAGCAGCTCCTGAATCTGCCACTTGATTTCATCGTTCTCCATAACAGAGCACTGATAGATCAGTCCATTGGGCAGCGGCGCACCTGGCTTCAGATCAATAGGGTGCTTGACCTGGTAATGTAGAGGAACCCCTGTGGGTGAGGTGAAGATGTCCCCATACTCCTCCACAACCTTGTCCATTTGTTGTTGTCATGCAGAGGAGAATTGTGTGGAGTGCGTGGACATAGTATTCTTCTTGCCCTGGGGGAAGATCATCAGGAAAATGAATTTCCTAGTTTGGGAAATGAGCTTGCTGCATTTCTTTTCAATAACCAAAGAGATAACGACAGGCGGTGGTACCTCTGGTATCCTATACAACTTATTTCCCAAAGTAACAATAACAGCATGAGGTCGGGACTCATACACTACATGTCACTTCCACAAGTATGGTTGGCCTAATAATACATTAGAAACATCAAGAGGAGTAATGTCACATAATACCTCATCCATGAATGGCTTGATGCTATAGCGAAGGCAGCATTGTTGGTTGACGCGGAGATCCCGTCCTTGGTGAAGCCACCCGATCGTGTATGGATGTGGGTGGACTATGGTCGACAAGCCCAACTGCTTCATGGCATTTGCTGAAATGAGGTTCTTTTGGCTCCCATTGTTGACAATAAACTTTATTGGGGATGCCATTTACCTAGATCTGGGAGTAGAAGAGACGTTCCTCCTCCTCTAGATCTTCATAGTGGCAACAATGGCATTGGGCTCTGCAACAATAATCTATTTCCCTTTTTCATTCTCCTTGTCAGGTTTTGATTCAGATTCAGAGCATGAATCTAACACAGAATCCCTCATCTCAGCCACCAGCGACGGCTTGGACCGACACTCACTTGTGTTGTGAAAAGAGCTCTTATGGAACTCACACCACTTTCTCCTGTCCTATTTTGGCTTTGTGATGTTTTTATTTGCTTGTGGCTTTGATAGGTTGTCTTGGGCTGCCATGCCTTGGCTCTGTCCTTTGTTCTGCAATTTGGGAGCACCTTTCCCTTGCTTTTAATTTGTAGATCCAAAGTCTCGCTTCTTATATTTTAATTTTTGCGCAATCTTAGCAGCATACTAGTACGCCGTACCAAGCGAGGAGATCTCAAGGAACTCCATTTCCTCCTGAATGTATCTATGTAGACAACTACGATACTTTAGCACCAGATGTTTATCTAAATATTTGATACCCAACTTTGAGCACAGGGTATGGAACATATTCATTAGCTCATGCACATCATGATCCCTTTGTTACTGCAGTGTGGTCCATTGTATGTACTTATCCTCATAGCTCCCCACGGGATAGTATTGTTCCTTGATGGTGTCTCAGAAAGAATTCCAAGTGGGTATGGCTGAGAAAAAACAGGGTTCTCTCTCATCCATTTTCTCACAGTAGGTTTTCCACTAGTCCTTGACATGGGGGGTAGTTGAGGAGTGAAAAAATAATCTTCTCCTGGTCGGAAAAGTCATGAACCGAGAAATATCCTTCTAATAGAATCAACCATCTATCTATGACATCTGCATATATTTTACCCTCAAATATGGGAATGTCAAAATTTACTTGTACTTTAAAGGGAGTCACGCCTCCAGAGTGGCTGATGGATGCAGATGCACTGCCAGTGTGTAGTTGTTGAAGGATTTGGGGAAAGTTATCCATCATCGCATTCCTTTGTTTTTTGAGGGCCTCCTCGGGAAATATTTTGATAGGATCTACTTCTCCCTCATCTTTCTTTTCATCCACCATGGGTGGTCGTCGGGGTTTGTGAGGCTGATCATCCAAAGGTTACACCAGATCGAGACCTAGATCCTTATACCCCAACCTCATTCGAGACATGCAAAGAAGGATCTAGAAAAAGCAGACCGCTCTAATACCACTAATCCGGATTTATGCAGGAACAAAATAGAATAAACATATAACCATAAATACAAATATGCAGCCGGGATAACACTTCATTTCATTAATATTAAAGAACTGAAATTTGCTTACAGATAGAATGGAAATAAACCAGCTAGGGTGCTGGTAGCTTATCTCAGAGAAGAGATGTGGCAGCTACAGGCCTCTGAACTATGTTAAAATTAGGCTCAAGGGCATATTTATTATTTAGAAACCATGGAAACCCCTAAAAATCCAAAACCCTAACCCTAGGAGATGAAGCGGCCAAACTATGGGCTCTGTTTGGCTAAATTGGTGTTTCAACTTCCCGGGAATGTAAATTTGGCATACGATATTTGTTTCATGCACTCAATACCTCGTTAGAAAGATCTATCTGAGGAATAAAAATTTTTATGAGAGAACCATTAGTTCATGGACCCATGTTGCTCCCATTTTTCCCCAAAAAATGTCTTTTAGGGCCTCAAAATGACTTTGGAAGTTGAGGACCCAAAAAACTGCTAAAAATAGTAAGCCATGCCGAAACTAAAAAACTAAAAGAGACAATGGTGGGTCCCCAAGTGAAATAGGTAGGTGGCCACCAATATCCACCTATATCATTCCTCCCCCCCTTAGGAAGCAATGGTCCCCATTTCTTTGAGTTCCTCCATGAGATGAGGAAACTTCTACTGAACTTGGTCCCTGGTGAACCACTTGCCTTGATGAGGAGTTGGCTAACTTTGACAACCCGATACAGTTGGATAGTCCATTGGTAAGTGTTCTTGATTTGCATGTCCATGATACAATCTGTGGTGGCCTGTTCCATGTATTTTGGGTTTAACTCTGCTGGTGTGAGTTGTTCTACAATGTTAGAGGTGTCCAGTAGATGTGGGAAGTAGGGACAAAGGCTGTCCACATTGAATACTAGGTGCAGACCAAGGAATCGCAGAATATTGAGCTCAAAGGCATTGTCCCTTATAGCCTTTGTGATGGTTTAAGGCCCATATTGGAATGGGAAAAGCTTGCAGTGGGGTCCAGTGAGGCGCTCCTTTTGCAAATGTAGCCATACTTTGTCACCCACCTGGAAGTTGTGTGGCACCCAATGTTGATCATGTTGTTGCTTGTACTTAGCATTGGCTCTATCCAATATGTCATGAACCTATTGGTGGATGTGTTGAATGTGCTTGATGAAGTTATTTTCTTTGTCAGCTTTAGATTGGACATGAGTCGAATCGGCCTGAGTAGCTGCAAATGGCATGGCTATGTCAATGGGACATAGTGGCTGGAATCCCAAGCCCACCTGAAAGGGACTGTGGCCAGATGAGTTGTGGAGAGCTCGGTTATAACTTTGTTGTACACAGGGGAGGCTCTCATCCCATGTGTGTGGATTCTTTGAATTTTACATGCGCAAAATGTGTACAATCATCCTGTTGACGACCTCTGTCTAGACATCAGTTTGGGGATGAAAAAATGTGGACTTGGTGAGCTTCGTGTCTAGCATTGACCAGAGGCTAGACCAAAATGTGCTAAGGAAATTTCTATCCTGATCTAATATGATAGACAGTGGGATCCAAAAATTCATCCACACTCAGTCAAAGAAGAGTTTAGCAATGGATTTCGCTGTGATATTCTTCTTGCAGGCTGACATAATTTCTATCTTTAAGAATCTATCGACGACCACAAAAACATAGTCATTTCCATGCTTAGTAGAAGGAAGGCCCAACATGTAATCCATGGATATGGATTCCCAAGGTTGACTAGGGGTAGGTAGCGAAGTATAGAGGCCTTGCTTCTTGATGGTTAGTTTGGCAATGGTGCAAGTAGTGTAGGATCTGATGTACTTCGCGACATCCTCTCGAAGGTGCCAATAGAAATACTTCTATAGTACTGCCACTGTTTTCTCAACCTCGAAATGCCCAGCGACTCTACTATAGTATGCTTCCCATATCATGTTAGCACGCTTGCTTGAACGAACACAAAGGTGTCCCAGGTGACATAAAAGTGCATCTTGGAGGTGAAAATTTGGAACTTGTGTACCCCCCAAGAGTGCCTTGTATGTGTGGCTATATTCTAGGTTGCTCTTATAGAGAAGTAGCTAACTAGAAATATTGTGCACCCAAGAGTTGAGAATGGTGGTGAGTGCCATGATCGGTGGTCAGCTGAGGCAGTCTTGAACATTATTGGTGCTACCCTTCTTCTACTTGATGTTCAAATGAACTTATTGTAGATATGTTGACCACTTCTGATGGCGATTGTTCTGCAACTTCCCTTGTGTCTGTATGAACTGCAAGGGCTGGTGGTCTGTGTGGATGATTGTTTCCTTCCCCAAAATGTAATGCTTCCATTATCGACAAGATTTCACAATGGAATACATTTCTTTGACAAAAGTGGGATACTTGCAAACTTTGTTGGATAATGTATCATTGTGATATGCTACTGGGTGTCCTTGTTGAGTAAGAAATGCCCCAATAGCATAGTTAAAGGCATCTGTTTCGATCTAAAATGGTTGTTGCAAGTCTGGTAATGTGAGTATTGGGGTAGAACAAAGGCGATTTTTCAATTCTGTCAATGCCTTCTATTGACATTCCAACCAAAATAATTTTTCTCTCGCTCCTCCCTCGGTGACTTAACTCAAGAGCCAAGTGATATGAGAGAATCCCAACATGAACATATAGTTGAAATTAGCAAGACCCAAAAATCTGTGAAGCTCTGTTATAATGGTTGGGGCTGGCTAATCCTGAATGACTTGGATCTTGGTTGGATCCACATGCACCCCCCTTTCATAAATAATGTGTTAGCCCCCCTATAAATTTTTTGACAAGCAAATAGGGGGCTAAATCATTTTTAAGTCTTCAAGGAATGCATTTCCTCTGAAAACACAGTCTCCTTGAAGCCTCTATGTGCCTTTTATCCTTTGATCAAATCCCCTCTGCTGATTCCCCTTTTAAAGCCTCTCTGTCATATGAAGAAATGCCCAAAGGCCCCTTTTTCCCTCTCATTTCCCCCACTTAACCTCTTTTTCTCTCCCCCATATTCCCCCTTCTTTACCCATTTACCCTCCAAATCCCCTAAGATCCCATTTAACTTCTTCCCCTACCCTTGGTTTTCCCTTTTTCCCTTTTTTATTCCTCTATCGTTCCCCTTCAAACCCCTTAAAATCCATTAGGATGGGCTAAAAACCGATTTCCGACCTTATTATAAGGCCTAGCCCCTTTCTGCCAGCCCCTTTCAAACCACTTCCCCACGTGACCCTTCCCCAAAGTCAAGTGCTTAAGCCTTGGGGGCCAATCGCAATCGGAACTATCAGCGGGAGGCAAATTCCTTTGTAATACTCTAAACCCCGATGCGATTAGTTTACAACGTTAAGTCTTGCGACGCGTTCCGCGTCGTTGATCTATCACAAGATCCAACGGCTGTCGCTCAATCGCATTACTCCCCCCGATCGCAATCGCAACACCCATTGTGCACCTCCCGATTGCGATGCTCCGACTTAATCCTGGCCGCCCATTCTCTTACAGATCCGACGGTCATCGCGGCTTCCGATCACAGGTCCTCTCCCGATCGCACTGCCCTTCTGATTAAATCTCCACCGTCTGTTTTCGCCCAGATCTACGGTCTGCGCTCAATCGCAATCCCATGCCCGATCGCAATCACAAACCCCAGTTGTGCCACCCCGATTTCATCGTAGCTGTTGATCTCCCAGCGATCCAACGGTCATCGCTCCATCGCACCTGCCCCTCTGATTGTTTTCCCAAACGCTGATCCGTCGGTTGATCGGACGGTCAGCGCTCAATCGCATCCTGACCTCCAATCGTCAATCGCAGGTTCTTCTCTCTGTCTTCCGATTAAATCATAGTCGTCTGTTCCTCCTCCAGATCGACGGCCTGGCGCTAATCGCATCCCCTTTCCTCCATCTCCTGATGCAATCCTGTCCGTTTGTCTGTTACACGATCCGATGGCCATCGCACTCCCACTTCCTCCAATCGCAAGCCTTCCCCGCTGTCTGCCGATTCAATCCTAGCCGTCCATCTGTTGCGCGATCCAACGACTGTCGCTCAATCGCAACCCCCGCCCGATCGCTGATCGCAAGCCCTTTCCACCATGCTCCGATTGCATCCTGACCGTCCATCCCCCACCTCGATCCAACGGTCAGCACTCTCTTCGCCCAATCGCAATCGGAACTTTCAATGTGTGTCACCCCTGTCCCCCTCTGATTTCGATTGCCCGATTACATCTGGGCCATTCATCCTCCCCCGATCTAACGGTCAGGATCTAATTGCCCTCCGCCTCCGCTGGGTCCCACCTCCACGGCTTCCACTCCATTGTTTTCGTCATTTCCTTTGTGTTTCGACCCAACGCTAGTCTTTGGGCTTCGCACTATGCGACCATTTCTCCGCCGCTTTCCATCATTTCTCCACCATTCCGCCACCATCCCTCCGCCTCCACAGCATTTCTCCGCCACCACTGCCCGGGTTTTAAACAGAGTTATTTCAGTGTGCAGATAGTACAGAGATGGCCAGTTCAGCATCGCCAGAGTCCAGCAAAAGGAATTCAAAAGGGGGTTGGTGCCTGTTGTTAATGAAATTAAATGTCTTGCCCTGTATTCAAAGGATCAAGGCACAGTTCTAAGAACAAGAGCACGCGGTAAAGTCTTATATGTGTTTATATATCAGCAGGACGTTTCCTCCAGAAGTACACCTTCCCACAGCGCCTCCATATCTCCTCGAGCCCTGAAAGATTAATTGCACTGTCCGAAATCCATTTAGGACAGTCAGACAATAGTTATGAGGTATGGAGAGCAATGTAGATATTTCACCAGTTCATTTATTCAGAAGGCTAGCACAGAGCTCCAAGCACCAGAAAGGATCCCAAAGAAATATCAGAGGTCGAGTTCGACCTGACAGAGCCTCCAAACAGTCTACAGAGTACATGCAGCGCTGCATTTCAGCCATTAAGCGGCATGGGCGTGGACACTTCCACCGATCCTGTCTTAATGGGATTCATTTATTTTTTTATCTACTTATGTTTCTTTCTTCTCCTATAAATATCCCCGAGAACATAATGTAAAGGTTGTTGTTGCCTTGCTGGGCATCTGCTGTTAGAGGGATTCAGTTTGACTGTTATAATAGCCTTGGGAGGAAGTTGCAGATTAGTTTGTATGTAATAGGCTGGGAGGAGAAGTCTGGACTGTAACAGCCATTGAGCTTATTGTACATGACTGGTTTTGCATCTATTAATCAAAGCACATTTCACAGGATCCTGGTCTATTGCTATTGGTGATGTTACTCTTAACTCTGTTTATTTCATTTACATGTTGTTTCACATTCTTCCGGTAGGCATCAGAATAATGGTATAGGATTCACCCTTTGTTAGGTGCCCTATGCTGTCTGCTCTCCCTACCTTTATGTTTTTTTCTAGATGTGCTATCTGAGAGTTGTTTTCAGTTGATTTAACCAGCGCAGTGGATGTTATTGCCTGTTGGCTGATGTATGAATTGGTTGAAGTTGTTCTTAGATTTCTTAAAGGGTTTTAAGCTGGAAAGTTTGGGAGCACTGGGGATAAGAGTTAGCCCTGTCCACTAGGATCCTTGCACGACCAACTTACCTTTCTAAGATCCCTTCGTTTGTTGTGTAACCAGCTCCAAAAATAGAAGAAAAGAGATGTAAACGCCTTAGAAATGAGCCACTTCGAGGGGGCAACCTCCAATACATTACATAAATGAACAATTCTTGGATGATACAATTCACAAAACCTCCTTTATATATATAGGAGTCCATGGGGCCATAATGTAATCCTAGTGGGCCACAATGTAATCCTAGCCGACCTAACAATAATAATTTAAGGGCACAATAATAACAAAATGGGGGCTACAAGGGTACAATAATAACAATAAGGGGTTTACACTAACAATAATAAGGGGCTATACTAGTGATATAGGGACCTAACATGCCCCTCTCCTTCAAAAAGTGTTGTCCTCAACACTTGAGTAGCTCCGGGTGCTTCTGTATAAAATTCTCATCCTCCCATGTAGAATCTTCAGTGGGTAAGTTCTTCCACTTGATGAGATACTCTGAAATTGATCGATTCCGTAGTTGTCGAGTTCTTGTTTCCGTGACCGCTTCCAGTTCCAATATGATTTTTCCTTCCTCATCAAGTTCTGGCAATATTGTTTGAACTAGAAGATTTTCACCTATAACCTTCTTTAAGCATGAAACATGGAAACTTGGATGTACTCGCGAAGAAGCAGGAAGCTCCAATTTGTATGCCATAGTACCAATCTTTTGCAACACCTTGTAAGGACCATAGTACTTTGGCGATAATTCATTATCCTTCTTTGCTTGCTTGAGGGACATTTGTTTGTATGGTTGTAGCCGTAAAAATACCCAATCTCCTACATCAAAACTTCTCTCGCTACGATGTTGATCTGCCTATTGTTTCATTCGATTTTGTGCCAAATTCAGGGTATCCTTTAAGAGTTGGAGAACTTCTTGCTGATGCTCGATGTGATCTTCCACTGCTTGAACCTTCGAATTTTCCCTTAAAGATGATGTGATGGATGGTTGTTTCAGGGAATTAACACCCTAGAGGTTGGTTGGGATACAACCTCCACAGAGCAGGGGCGTACTACTTAACAGAGACTCACACAACCATGCACGTTCAGAAAAACTAAATAGAGCAGAATGAAAGGTTTACCCGTTGGTCCTACGTTCGAAGTAGATCCACGTGGAGTCCAAACTCCAAGCAACCGTCCTTCCTTCTTAACCTGAAATACAAGAAGAAACCAGCACAAAGGACAAGTTGTACAGCATATTTCTACTCTAAATGTTAGTGAGATTCATATAAAACATTAAATAAATCATAATGAATGCTTGTATAACAAATATTCTCATACATAAAAGCATACACTAACATGTTTATTTTGGGAACAGCATGATACTTCTGTATTATAAATAACACGTACAAAATTAATCAAGTGGAGAGATCACCTGATCCTTCCAAGGCCTTCGCAGACCGTCGTCCGGATCCGTCCAGCCCTTGCCTCGCTAAGACTCCTTCCAAACTGGTGCATACGAGATAACATATAAAGGGATGTGTATCTCAAGGAAACAAGGGTTTCCTACAATGAACTGGGAAAGTGCAGGAGGCATGGGGAATCAGACTTGGATAGGGAATACCAACAGAGTATGATATCAATAATTCTCTCTCTCCCTTAGGCCATACACATGAGGGCTTTTTATAGTCCCTCCAAGTAGTTTCAGTAGTTGGAAACAGTTGGCCACAGGCTGGGGTGGTTGAACTACCTGAGTAACCATCAACCCAGCACGAAATTAGGGATTTTTTATATATTTTTTAATCATTTTAATGGCATACGCGGAAAAGTCTATCTATACTCGCGTATACACGCGGAAAAACACGGGCATAGTCGCGTATGGAGGATTTTACACTGTTTTTGAGTGAATTTGTCCAAGTCTGTAGGAATGGGTGCCCAAAAAGCCATGTAGCAATCATGAATCATGCCAAGGTGAGAAATGATGCTATAACAGATGCCCCCTAATATATGAGGTCAGAAGGGGTACATGATGGCCGAAATGTATTATGCACATAGAAAGAACTTCGCAAGGACAAGAGAGGACTTCACCAGAGTTCAGCCTGCCAAAAAACCAATGAAAGAAACCAAAGAGTCAACCCATGCTGAGGCGGGCATACCCATGCTCAGTCAAAAATACATCATATATATAGAAAGTACTGAATAGATCCAACATGTATACAAGTATAGCTGAACTGTAAGTACATAATGAATCATCTGAGCATGGCCCGGAAATATAAGTCTGAATCGATGTCCAAGTATCACATATAAAAAGCTGATCAAAAGATGGTGCAACTGGATGTCTGATCAAATAAGTAACTGAATCTCCAAGTACCGGATCATAAGAGGTGGATCAAACGGTACAATCACGCAACTCGGGGACCAACATATAAGATGCTGCTGTGTTGAACTGCAACATATAAGGGTGGACGGCATCACTGGCAGATACTGAAAGGACTGTCAAAAGTGAACCGAAACATGTTGATGCAACCCGAGGTCTTCACCGATCACTATGGCACAATTCTACACAATGGGAATAAATGAGCTGAAGTCGACCATGTGAGAAATCGTTGGATTACCGGGCAATGATGTATCCCATTAACCAACGCGAGACAACCCACCGATAATGATAATGAGTGTCAAGGTGCCCCAGTACAATCCGACAAGTGCGAATGAATGAGTTGAAGTCAAACACTTGAAAGAATCTACCAATCAGGAGGCAATGATGAATCCCCACTGTCGATAGCGAAGAGTCTGCCACTGATGACTGCAAACCCTAAGGTACCGACAAAAAGACTCTAGACCTTATTCCCAGAGCAATGAGTCGGAGTCGATGGGAAAAGATCTGCTGGAAGGAAGGCATTAAGGCATCCCACATCAGTCCAGCGCGAGTGTAACCCGCAGGCCAAGATTTGGAAGGAATCGGACGAAGCAGAGTGATGGAACCAAAACCGAAGTACGTTTCCGACGTGCACAAGATGAAGCTAGCGCACGGAAGAAACCCTCTGAACCAACCAATAATGAAAGCTGACACAGAGGCGAGAAATCCACCGATAGGGTCAAATGGAAATCAAGGTACCGCATGAATCCCAAGTGTGATAATGTATGCTGACGTCGAACACAGGGGAAACCACTCAGTCAAAGACCCATAATGATGATCAAATGCTGAGCACAAGGTCACCTATCAATGATGGAAATAGGGCCAGGGTGCGGCTCTAGGTTTTCTCTCAAAGCAATGTGTCGTAGTCGATAAGAGACAAACCCGCCGACAAGAAGTCAATGGGGACCTTCTCAAACCAGCACGAGCAGAAGACCAAAACATCTGATGTGATAGAACAAGATACTGACAAGACCGGGAAGGCCGACTGAATAATGAGTCAAGAGACACCGCAGAATGGCCGACTCTGGTTAGACTTCCCTTGAACAAAAGCACGACTCGTGATGACCATGGTAGTAAAAAGTGACACTGTATAAGTCTGTTATGCAGGAGGCAGAACAAACTCTCCATATGATTGGAAGAGATAACCAACCGGGGGAGAACCGACAAGTGAAACATGGTAAAGGCTGAACCTAGGTCAAAACTAAAACCATCCCAAATGAAGGAAATATATATAAGTATATGTGCTTTGTTCAAGGGCGACAAACTGACTCTGTACTGCCATCAAAATAACGAAGATACATCCCGTTCCCGCTCTTTTTGTTATATTTGATTTTTTTGTCTTTTTCATAATAAGCCTAAAAAAGAATAAAAGAATGCTATGGTACAATGGATAGAACGAGTATCAAGAAAGCAGATGCACTAGTTCCTGGGATTGGAACAATCCTATGCTCAATGCAAGGTGGCGAAAACTGGTCAGTGATACTCAGAGGAACATTCCATCCATGGGTACAAAGGTGTCAAGTCGTGATAGCTAAGTGCATGCAATGGTTAACTTGTACAGAAAGTCAAGGTCAAAAGTTGGCTTAAACATCGAGTCCAAATGAAGTCGGCTAAAGGCCAGGATAAACAAGTAGCCAATATGCAATGCAGTAATACAACTTAACGACACCAGGGAGCCTCTAGGGTATAAGCCAGAAAAATGATAAGTGATGAAGGAGAAGAATGAAGCTTCAACACGAAAGACATGGCAGGACTAAAGAGGACTCCCAAGCCTACATAAAAAGCAGCATGGGCAACAAGTGATAGCAAGGAACTAACTAAGAAGCCCATGTAAAGGAAGGCTCTACCATCAAGTCATGATTTAAAAATCGGCGAGTGAAATGGGTATAATACTCATGACCTGATGGGATCGACCCTAAGGCAAGTGATCAGTATGGAGGCTAGAATGCAAGATGCAACGGAAAGTGATTCCCTAACATATATGCCAGTGAAGATCATATACCTGCCGTGAAGAGTCGGAAATATGGATCAAAAACCGGGAAAAATCTCAAAATTGTCAAAATGTACCTGAAAACATACCAAACTGGGCACTTCCAAGCAACCGAGTTATGCAGCTTAAGATAGATCGAAAAAATAAGCATAAGGAAATTTTGCGAAAATTTTCAACTTTTTAGCCATAAATAGACAAATTACCTCTCATTTGGTTCATTATTGCATAGCTGATTTGGAAAAAGTGCTCTGGAGCAAAAAACTTCTTTCGTCAAATCAGGAACAATCGACCGTCAGAACTCAGCGAAACTTCAGGTAGGCTCCTTAATCATCCTGTTTATTCATTTTTTCTGTTTGGAAATTAAAATTAAGTGATTTTTAGCTTTAAAACCCTTGCTAAAATATGCGGACTTGCGCATACGCGGGTTCATTGAAGGAAACTCGCGTATACACGCGACTGTGCAAAAGAAAAACCGCGTATGCACAGGTCCGAAACTTAAAAAGCATGGCTAATGCATAAATTGATGAAATTTCTTAGGATGACCATCTCATGGAGGGAACGTGAGCATAGCGCAATAGACCAAGAGGTCATGAAAGATCGCGCAGCGCAAAATATCCTCCGAAATTGCAGATTGTTCAAATTCTTTAAAATGCCAAATATGAAAAGCAATGTGCGGTTGCTAGAAATGCTCGTAAATTACTGGGAACCAGATCAGGATTGCTTCATAATTGATCAGATGCCACTACACATAGAAGTGGAAGACATATATTTCATTACTGGACTTTCCCGGAGGGGAGAACCAGTAGACTTGCACGGGAAGCCCCTGGGAGGGTTAACCGTGGAAGACTATGTCCACGTATATTGCGTAGAGGGTTCCAAAAAGGTTGGAACTCAGATTGCAATTAAAGATATCAGGGATTTGCACATGAAGATCCTCCTTTTCACCATCAGCAGAGTGGCAGGATCTGCCTCACTACATCAGGCGTCCAGGACGCAAATGAGCATAGCTGTAGAGTGTTTGACTCATGTGTACGATTGGTGCACAGCCCTGTTACTGAATATGAAACAACAGTTGACTTCAATTCACCAAGTAAAAACAAAACACTTTGGCTATGGGACCATTTTGACAGCATTCTTCTTTGAGAAGATTCTAGCTTTGAGACCCAGAGTCATCTCGACCATCAGCAGCCCGCGGGACCCAAGAATTGCCCGTTGGGCAGACATGATGAAGAGACTGGGGGGCAGCGAAGTACCCCGAACCACATGGGACGATGAGTTCTTCCTGTGGTGGGGAGAACAGATCATCGCAGTGGATGACTATCCCTATGCCGGGATGGATTTTCGAGGAGATCCAGATCTAGTACTTCCACCTGGCACAGCATGGGGAGCAGTCAGTAAGTTTTGCAAAAATTTTTGACTTATATGATTTTTTGGATTTTTCAAATATGTATGAAAAATGAAAAACAAACATGTTTTTGATTGGATTCATAATGACTAACAATTAAAAATGATCATGTTTCAGATGTTGGACCAGTTCGACCTGAGGGTCTCCCACGCCATAAGCGTCGCAGGGGCGAGGCAGAGATAGTGGATTCTGACAGGACTCTCCAGGCCGTGCAGAGAAACTTGGAGGGATTAACCCGCCAAATCCCTATGGCTGCCGTGGAGGACTTGCCAGAAGCCATCCAGAGACGGGTGGTAGGAGTACCACGAGACTGGGTTAGATTATTCCGCCGTGTGGCCACTGCAGTTACGTTCTATAGGAACACGACTTCTGGGTAGGGACCTCAGGAGTAGACAGATTTTATATATTAGATGACTGTATATTCTTTTTTGAGACTGAACATGATGGGGCATAAGCCCAAGTTTTGTACGAGATTATGGATCCAAATTTTGTAAAGTTTTTGACACTTCGATGATATATATACAACGATATTTGATGTGATGTGATAAATGTATCAAATGTATGATGTTTTTGATGATTAAAAAATTATTGTATTGAATGATTAATATGCCAATCTAATGCTTGATTAGCTAATGAGTTAGCAAACCAATTGTCAGCTCGAGGAATATGAATGAATGTTAAAAATTGAAATGACCTTTGTAACAAACGTACCCTCAAAAACAATCGTAATAAAAAAGGATCTCGTACCCGATAAGTGTTGTTCAACTGCGACACCACCAGCTGAGAGTCCAAGAAAACTACCAACGAATCAACACCCAAAGATATTGCCTTCGAGAGTAGATGAACGACTGCAGTGTATTCTGCTATATTATTGGAAGCAGGACCAATGTAGACCCCTCTTGATACCAATAGCTGACCGGAAGGATAATGAAGCACCCAAGCCATGGAAGCTAAGTTTCGGGTGTGTCTACTAGCACCATCGGCGAAACCAAAATGACTCATGGCATCCAACACAACCTGCCAAAGCAGATCAAAAACATCACCAACTCATCAAAAATCGAAAATCAATCAGATATGTACAAAGCAAAAACTACTATATACAAAAGCAAGATGCCAGGCCAAAGCCTAGGCATAATACTTCTTCAAATAGAGCCCATTTCGGGGCTCCGGCAACTCGTTCCCATCGAAATCAACCAAGGTATAAGCTCCTTTCTTAAGGACTTTTTTAACGATATAGGGGCCATACCACATCGATTTAAACTTTCCTGCCCCCAAGGCATCTTTTTCTTGGGCATAGACCAAAACAAGGTCACCTTCCGAAAAGACCCTAGGCTTAACCGCCTTATCGTACTGAACCTTTACTCAGTTTTTATGCGCTTCATTCATCGTGGCAGCATCCCGACGCTGCTCATTGAGATGTTCCAAATGAAGAAGCCGTTATGCCAGACTGGAAGTGTCAGGAAGAAGCTCAACAACTAATTTAAGGGAAGGAATCTCGCATTCAATGGGAAATAGGATTCCACCCCGTGGACTAACTGAAACGGAGTAAAGCCAGTTGCAGTTTTCACTGACGTCCTGTATGCCCAAAGTGTAGGATATAGCATAATATGCCAGTTGGATCTATGTTTATCAATTGTCCTCTGAAGAATTGTCTTCAAGGATTTATTCATGGCTTCCACTTGCCCATTGGCCTGAGGATAATATGGAGATGAATGCTCCTGCCGGAAACCCAATTTGAGAGCCAACTCAGCCATCATACTATTCTGAAAATGACTGCCATGGTCAATGACAATCTCTCTAGGTATACCAAAACGAGCGATAACTTGGTTGAAAAGGAACAAAGCTGCAGTCTCACCATCGTTCCCAAAAGTAGGCATAGCCTCGACCCACTTCGTAAAGTAGTCTACTGCTACAATAATGTACTTGTGACCTTTTGCCGAGGGCGGGTTACAAGTAGTATAATCAATCCCCCACTTTGTAAAGGGTCCGACAGTAACGACTAGAAAAAGCGGAGCTGGATGAGCGCGCATTTTTCGGGTATATACCTGACAAGGATGACACTTTTTGACCGATTCAATACAATCTTTGAAAATTGAGGGCCAAAAGCATCCAGCACGCAAAATATTTTGGGCTGTAGCAAGCCCAGATAAATGACCCCCACAAGCTCCACTGTGAGAATCATTGAGCACAGCCTCATCTTCTTCGAAAGTTAAGTAGCGTCTTAGGATTGAATCAACCCCTCGATGGTACAAAGCATCACCAATAATCAGATAATTCTTGGCCAAGTGACGCAGCTTACGACACTCATCTTTCGAAAAAGTGGAGGGAAACTTCGCAGTCTGGAGATACACAATGATATCCCCATACCAAGGATCCTGTGAAGAGATAAGAAACAAGTGTTCGTCCAAAAAGGACTCATCATAGATCATCTCCTCTCCACAAGGCAACTCGGAGATCAATTCCGCAAAAACTAATGACTTCTTGGATTTGGCAGACATGAACTCGAGATCAAATTCTTGTAAAATCACAATCCATCTATTATATTTTCCCCCAATCACTCGCCTGTTGAGGACAAACTGAAATGGATTGGAAGCTGCCAAGACATAAGTTTTGCGAAGAATAATGTAATGCCAGAGTCGCTGCACAGCATGAACTGCTGCTAAGGCTAACTTTTCTATCGGGGTGTATCGCAGTTCAGGTCCTACCAGTCCTCGACTAAGGTAGTAAATAACATGCTCTGCAAGAGCATCATCCTCCTGAACCAGAACCATACCAATGGTAGATTCTGTTGCTGCCAGATACAAAAGAAAATCTCTGCTATAATTAGGTGGACTCAATAGAGGGGAAGAGGTCAATGCCTTTTTCAAAGCATCAAATGAGCGTTGAGTGTAGTCGTCCCAAAGAAAAGGAACTCCTTTCTTCAACAGTCTCATATATCCCTTTGTAATCTCAGCATAATTGACGATAAACCTCTGAAGAAAATTAGACTTTCCTTGGAGACTTTGAAGCTGACGGATGGAATACGGGGGAGGCAACCGAAGTATTGCCTCAACCTTGAAGGGATCTACCCTTATCCCTTCCCTAGACACAATAAATCCCAATAGCCGACCGGATGTAACCGCGAAAACGCACTTGTTTGGATTCAATCGAATTTTATAAAAACGACATCTTTCAAATATTTGCCGGAGGTGACCTGGATGATCTATCCTCTTTCGAGAATGAGCAGCTAAATCATCTAAGTATGCCTCAATAATCTTCTTGATGTCGTGGAAGGCGTAAGACATGGCCCGCTGAAAGGTAGCTCCAGCATTTTTAAGACCAAAAGGCATTTTCTTGTATGCAAATGTACCCCAGGGAAAAATAAATGCAGTCTTATGTTGATCTTCAGGACGGATAGTAATTTGATTATATCCAGAAAATCCGTCCATGAAGGAGAAAATCTCGTTACCGGCACACTCGTCAATGATCTGATCGATGAATGGTGTGGGGTAATTGTCTTTAGGACATGCCTTATTTAGGTCTCTGAAATCGATGCACACTCGAATCGTTCCTTGCTTTTTATCTACCGGAACGGGGTTTGAAACCCATTCAGTCAGAGGAACAGGGAAAATGAATCCCGCCTTAAGCAGCTTTGATAGCTGCTGCCTTCCTAGGATTGACCGGACGAAGTTTTTGCCTGACCGGCTTAGCGTTTTCATACGTCTTGATCTCATGCTGGACAATAGATGGGTCTATGCCAGGCATTTCCTCATAAGACCAAGCAAATACATCCCTATACTCTTTAAAGAGCTCGGTATAGATTTGAATCTCTTCACGGGAACATTCAGCTCCAATGAAGACATTCTCAATGATATTGGGATCCCTGGAAATGTTCACCGGGATAGTAGGAGAGATCACAGCCATGTTCCCTTCTGCATAAACCTGTGTTGCTGCCAAAGGGTTCAAGATTGGGTGAACAGGACCAGGAGATTGAGGACTTGGAAAACTAGTTTCAACTTCGTTCAAGTCAGGTAGGAAGTAAGACCGATGATGCAAATCATCCCACGGTCTATCTATACCAGTCATGGCTTCCAGGATTGCCTCTTCAGATGGAAGAGTGGTATCAAGACAATCCTGGGCCGAAGAAGAACTAATCATCCAAGCCGGAGCCACATCACCATCCAACTCTTCCGGCGAAAGAGGAGCTGGATCAGATTCTGCAGTGTCAACAATAGACTGATATGCAATCTCAGCTGCAGAAATCGGAAATGCCATTCCACCCACTTGACCTTCCGCTAATGTTGCAGTAGGAGAAGGTAAGATCCAAGGGTTCAAAAAATAATGAATTCGAAAGAACTCTCTTCGAAGAGGAGCCTTGGAGGATGAAATAGCATTAATATGCACCGTAGGAGGAGGAAGATCGAAAGTACCCATCAGGAAAGAATACATTCCAACTCCTAGATTCTCAACAGGCGCCTTAGTATTATCCAACTTAGGAACAGATGAGTCAGAAGGCGCATTCAGGTCTACCTGAGGATAGTCCAGTTGATCCACTGTAACGATCCTCCCTTCGTGGGGGAAACATACAATTCGAAATAGTGAGGATGCAATGGCATCCATCTCATAAATCCAGTTCCTCCCCAACAGAAGGTTGTAGTCCAAGGTTGCATCCACTACCTCAACCTCTATGTTGACAGTTTTTCCCCCAACACAGATGGGCAAAGCCGGGACAATACCATGGGGTCTGTGAGAATGACCATCGAACGCAGTAAGAACAGTGCTAGATGGAACAGCTTTGGGAGATCCAAGTGTCTTCCAACATGCGAGAGACATCATGCATGTAGAAGCACCCTCATCAACAACCGTTCGAAATATATTGCACTTCCGATACGACGATTTAATATGGAAAGCCATGTGATGAGGAAGTCTCTTCTTAAAATTAGTCATATCAAAAGTAATCAGAAGAGAATTTTTTGGATCAATAGCCCCAATGGCAGTGAGCAAAGCACTGCGTTGATCCGGACAAGACTGGAGTACCTCTAAAGCTGACATAGCACAAGGACTTTGCGCCAGATCTTCTACAATCGAGTAGTTCTGGGCAGCCCTCGCGTTCGGATTAATCATTGACCGCTTAGAAGATGCTTTCGGCATCCGAGGCATAGACTCAACAGTTGGCTTCGTGATGTGAAGCGGCTCAGTAGCATCAGGAACTTCCTTAGCTTTCGAAGATTCCTCTCCACCATAATCACGGGATCTCGTAGCGATATCCGCGTGAGCACTCATCATAAAAATGTTCGATGGAATTTCCCCTTCCTGGGTACCTCCAGAGGAAGCCCCAGGATTTTGGTTCACGCCAACAACTAATTGCTGCCCTTGGGGAAAAGGGTTTGTTAACACAGCCTGGGAACTAGAAGAACCCTGCTGGGATAACAGGCGCTGAGCATCCTGAATTTTAGGGCAAAGGTGTGTGAGATGGTCTCCAGCACAAAGCTTGCATGAAAACTTCACTTTCTTTTTCTCCTTTTGACCCTCACCAACACGCTCGTTGGTTTTATTTGCATTGCCCTTCCCGTTCTTGCCCTTCTTCTTGTTATTTCGTCCTTTCTTCTTCCCATCGGATTGTTGATTTCCTTTGGGATCAGAAGCTTGGACAACATTTATGGACAAAGACTGGGAAGGTGATGAATCAGCAGGCACAGCCTGACCAGAAGGAGCAGATTGTAAAGACAACTGCTGCAGTTGAGAAAGCAGGCTGGCTGCACTACTATTGACCGATCCGACAAGCCCGTCACCATGCAGACCAGGTTTAGTTTTCGATAAATCTAATTTGGAGCGAGGAGCATTGGGCAAATACTTATAAAGCATCCCAGAATGAGAATAGATCAGTTCTAACTGCTGGGCCCTAAAAATGGCCTGCTCCTCAGAAAATACCCCAGATAGGGATACATCCTTTGAAATATCTGACTGCAGAGATTTCAAAAACCACTCGAGAAGGAATTCACCTGGAATATGAGCTTTGATAAGCCTCTTCCTTCTCCTCCATTCCTGAATGTGATCAGAAATGTGCGTTGCCTCATCCTGCTTAAAATTAGCCAGGAGTTTGGTCCCAGCCTCATATCTAACAGGCAACTGAAAATGGTTTAGAAATGTGACAGCCAGTTCCCAAAATGTAGCGAAACTGCCCCCAGTGAGCTCGATATACCATTTGGCAGCATTTCCAGTTAGGGTGCGTTGAACTAATCTCAACCTAATCGAATCATCGATCAAGGAGTTCGAAGAACACCATAAGTGGAAAGTGGTGATGTGGTCCGCCGGATCCTCTCCATTCTTACCTTCAAACTTTGGAATGTCTGAAGGAAGTTTGGTCGGGACCGGAGGCCACCCCAGACTATAACGAATCGGGTCATTAGTCAACTTCGACAAATCTGGCAAGTTTAATGTTGCCAGAAACGGTAAGCGAGGCGGAGCCTGAGAATTCCATCCTTGAGGGGATGGATTCCCAACATTCTGAAAAGAATAGCCTGGATTTGATGAGGCACCAGGCTGCCAGAAAGGACTCGTAGAAAATGGAGAAGAACCTCCTCCCCACGCCGAGTTACCAAAGCCTAGACCAGTTCCCCCCGTTGAAGTGTTAAATGAAGAGGAGAGCCCCTGATAGGCGTTCCACGCATTAGACAAAGGAGAAAAGGTCTGATATGCACTCGACGAAGGGAAAGAAGCATTCCCTTGATGACCTGCATAAAACTGGTTCCCTGCCCCAGCTGTTGTAAACACAGGATTCCATCCCGTAAAAGTAGTCTAACTTTGCCCCCCAGACCAAGGGTTGAAACTCTGGGTCTGGGACGTAAACGGAAACAACCCTAAAGAAGGATTGGAACTAGGAATGTGTCCAGTCCCAAAGGGGAAACCCTGAAACGAGGTTGATCCACTAGCCATGTTAGACATGGGCGTAGATCCAGCTGAAGCAGCAGAAAAGGAAAAAGAGGGATTTCCACTAATGGACATCCCTGAACAAAAGGGACCAGAATGAGAAGCATGTGCTTGGGTGAACCCAGAGCCAAACACAGTAGCACTAGAAGCAATCGAAGATGAAGCAATAGTGCCCCCTGCTTCAACAGAAGCAGGAGTCTGAATGCCTGCAGCACTCACAGCAGAAGCTGCGTTCCCAGTCGTGGACATCGAAAGATAAGAATGATACGGAAGATCTTCTGTTCTCTCCGACTCAGGTCCGATGTATTGAACAACGAACGGATAATCAGGAGGAAGAGGAGATGGACCTGTCGCAGGAGGCTCAGGTACGTCTTCGATTTGAAAATATTCTTCCTGAGGAAACAAAACTCGCGAGGTGAGCGGAACGCTCCTCTCGGGACCGACACCAGAATCAGCTATGAAACCTTCAGACCTCTGTGGAGGATCTCTCTCCACTGCGTCAGACGCCACAGGGTGATAACCACCTGCTAAATCACTCCTACGCCTTCTCGAAGAAGGCTCTGGACTCTCGGGAGATAACCCCCGGATTCTCCTCGAACGTCGAGGCGCTTGATCAGCCACTTTTATAGATTTTATAAATTAGACTCAAAAAAGTGAAAAGCTAGGCAAGCTAGGAGCAAAGAGCACTCACTAAAATAAAAATCCCTGAGAAACAGTCAAGCAAACAGCCTCCAAGTATTTCCGCTCCAGGTGATGACGACCGGACACCAAAATACAGGAAAGCGAAATATAGGGCCTTCCGAAAGCAGTCTGGGATGATTAGGGCCCAGAACAACTAGCGAAGGTATCAGAAACAGTTACGCCGACCTCCTAACAACAGCCTTTGCCGGCTCAAGCACCCAAGCTTCACAAGAGCACCCCCCAGAAGTACTGCTGAAAGTGATGCGACGTCTGCCTCAGGTACCACGGGTATTCCCCCCCGCAGTCACCTGTGTGGAACCTAGGAGTGGCAACTATGGACACCAATCCGTATCAGAAGCTGGGCGGAACGGTCTTGAGGTCAGATTCAGCTAATCGGAGGGGGGTATCCCTCTTCTCAACCTTCACTTCCCCTCGCGCTTGACTCTCGGATGAGAGCTTTCCCAGTCCACCTCACGGAGTTGGATTTCGCTCAATTAATCAACTTCTATGTTTGTTTGAGCGGCCTTGGAGAGTTAACTCTCCACTCACCTATTTCAAGGCCCTACAACCTAGCTAGTTGGTGATTGACACTTAGTAAAACTTGCTAGTTGATTTTAGATTAAATCGCTTATTTTATGGGCTGTTATTTTAAGTCACAAGGATATGGAGATGAAACGTATGGTGTTTTTGACGCAAAAGAAATTAATAAAAACTTAACTACATGCACATGCAGTTCTTTGTCTTTTGATGAAGAGCAATCTCTATACAGGTTCTACGAGACTAAAAATTGTATTTTTTTTTCTTTTCAAATAGCAAACTCGCACTCACAAACACTAAGAAGCTAACTAAATGCTGAAATGCACCTAATGCAAATCACTACAAGCATGTAAATCCTAAGATGCAAATCTCTTAAAGCAGAGTGAAATTCCCAAAAATTCCTTCAGTTTTAACTCATCTTTTGTTGTCCAGAAAGCTAATTCTTGAAATCAAGAACTCTTAAAATAAGGACACCAAAAACACTTAAAAAAAACAAGAAGAAATCAAATGACAACTCCTCCTCAAAATCAAGCCAAAAACTAAAAGCAAGAAACCTCACAAAAGCTTCAAAAGTTATGGCAAACGAAAATGAAAATGCAACAACAAAAGAAAATAACAAGTGAAAATGTTTTTTAAGCCTTTGAAATGCAAAAATAAAAAGCAAAGCAAATGTTTTTTGAGATTTTTTGTTTTATAGAGAAAGAGCTCGAAAAGACCAAGTACAACTATCAAAATCCAAACCAAAACGAGACCGAATTTCAAGCACAAACTTCAACAATGCTCCCAAACCTTATAAGGCTAACTCGTAGCAAGATCAATAAGAGCAAAAGAAGACCAGAAAACTCAGCCAATCAGCCTAGACAAATAGTGCAAACTCGTCGCAAACAAAACTCCAAAGAAGCAAGAAAAGCCCTTCAAAAGTTGCAACAAAACCTAGCATATGGAACTCAAGAAAACCAATCAAAAACGAAGCAAAAATCGCAATGCGAAGCACAACACAAAGATAGGAGCGAGTCAGTGAGCAGAAGCTCTCTGTTCTGATAAAGCAGAACAGCCAAGAATGCTCAGAAAGCGATCTTGGAACTCAATCCAGAAGTGCCAGCACCAGAAACAACACTTTGCCAAAAAGACTAGTTTTCAATCAAACGAAAGAGAGAAAAAGCATGAAACCACTTCCTTCACAATCCAATGAGTACAGAGACACTGTAGAAACAGGCCTCCACAGCTAGAAAGGACCAAAAAGTCAATAAACCCAAAAATTCAAAATCTGCCTAGGTATACGCTACTTCACAGCTATGCAACCAGCGTGCATACGCGTCTGTGCTAAGGGAAACTCGCGTATACGCGGGTTCCTTTAGACAAACTTGCGTGTATACGCGACTGTGTGCAGAAAAAAGCGCGTATACAAAGGAAAATAATGAAAAAACAAAAAGGACAAGCCTGGAAAAGACACCAGGACTTCAGACTGACTGCAAGAAAGTAAACTGGACTGCAAATGAAAGTTAAAACTGTCGGCAACCTACCAAACAGCTGAAACAACCCAACAGGAAAATCACAAGAATGTGATCCCCAGCGGAGTCGCCAGTTCTGTTTCGAGGAATATCACCCTAGAGGTTTGTTGGGTTACAACCTCCACAGAGCAAGGGCATGCTACTTAACATAGACTCACACAACCATGCACGTTCAAAAAAACTAAATAGAGTAGAATGAGAAGGTTACCCGTAGGTCCTACGGTTGAAGAAGATCCCGCAGGGTTCAAACCCCCAGCAACCGTCCTTCCTTCTTAACCTGAAAGACAAGAAGAAACAAGCACAAAGTACTGGTTGTACAGCATATATCTACTCTAAATGTTAGTGAGATTCATATAAAACATTAAATAAATCATAATGAATGCTTGTATAACAAATATTCTCGTACATATAAGCATACACTAACACTTTTATTTCGAGAACAGCATGGTACTTCTGTATTATAAATAGCATGTACAAAAGTAACAAGTGGAGAGATCACCTGATCCTTCCAAGTTTGCACTAAAAATCAAACTTTCATAAAAACTTTAGAATTTGAAAAATTAAAATTAAATACCTGAATAGATATCAAATATATGTCAAAATGGAATAAATGAATGGAAAATGGATGGAAAATAGATGGATAAATAAGTTTCTTTGAGCAAAATAAGACCAAAACTAAGGCCCAACATCTGCCAAACTATCAAAACATGGGACACCAACATAATGGCGATCATGGTGGGACATTCTGATTCAGTGACAATCTAAGTACCCCTTAGGACTCCAGAAATACCTTATTTTCAAAGACTATCCAATGATTATTAGCCACCTCATTGCCACCAACATAATGGCGATCACGATGGGACACTGAGTAAAATCTTCAGAAAACAAAACCCTCACTGTCTAGCATTACATAAGTAACCTTCTTCAAGCACTACCAAGCATAATGGTAATCATGATAGGACCTTTGAATCAGTGACAAACTAAGTAACCCTTAGGATTCTCATAAAGCCTTGTCAAACCTTGAATATTTCAGTTACCAAGCCATAAGAGTAAACTATGTATGTTTTGACACCCTAGCTAAGTGTTAGATCAGACTTAGAACACTCTCTTAACCTATAAGACCAAAATAACTCAGAAAAAACAAAAACATTTCAATTTTGCTTCATAATAAACTTGGTGGTGGACCATAAAACCTTTTACCTCCAAAAGAGCTAAAAATTCCCACCTGGCGACTCCGCAATCCTAAAAACAGACCTTAAGACTCCAATAGGAAGACCCCAAGCCTTAATAACATCATACAAGCTCATCTAGAAGGCTTTAAGATTAAAATTTTCCTTCTTCTGAAAAGATCAGTTAGCCTCTTAAAGATTGTCATATTTGGTTAAACTCTCTTTCTAACCAGGTCTAGAAAAAACATAGCATAGTGGCTCCTAGAAAGATTCATACTAGAGCCTACCCTGACCCAAACCCACCAGGAATAGTTAACAACCCTGAAAGTATCCGTAGGAAGTCTCCTAAGATTAAATTATCAACTATTTTCAGATCACCCTTGAGAGCTAATTCAGTTCCTGAAAATCTTTCAGCTCTACAACAATCTCAAGTTGACTTAGTAAACCCATTTAGAACTAGGTCTCATGGTGATTTAGATCAGTTAGATTCTGAGTCTTCACTATCATCTCCTAAAACAAGTGAACCTCTTGGTAGCAGAGAGACAACCCCTCCTAATTTACATTTCCTTCACAATTTAGGTGTCTCTCATCCAAGATTACCTCAGCAGTCTATTCCCGGTCCATCCCCTTCTGCTCACCCTTCATCCACTGTTTAGACCACTACACCTCAGCCCACTGTTCCTGTTATTAATCCGCTCCTTGTAAATCCACCCCCACCACCTATCATGGCAGCCTGGTATTCTCCCCTAGTCCTTCCTCTACCATTAGTAAATCTTCCACAGGACTATCAGTCCAAAATTCCATTATACGATGCTAACAATGCTACAACTGCATCACAACATGTAGATAAAATGGATGACTACTTTGACAGAAATGAAATTGATGATGATTCTGTCAAGCTTAGGTTATTTGCTCAGAGCCTAGGGGGAGAAGTAAGAAAATGGTTTAAAGGTTTAGCCCCCCATAGTATTAATGATCTCCAAGGCTTCCATCAAACGTTCTTAAACAAATGGGAAGTAAAGAAAAACCCTCTCCAAGTCCTTTCTGACTACAAGAACCTCCATAGAAACACTGGGGAAAGTGTGCAAGCTTACTGCACTAGATTCAATAGTGTGTATAATGCACTTTCCCCAGAACTAAAACCTCCACAGGGCTCGGATTTAAAAAAAATTCCTGAAGGGTTTGACTCTGACATGACCTATCAGCTGAGAGAAAGAGATTTTGCAACTCTTGAAGATATGAAAAAGGGCGCTCTTTCTGTGGAAGTCAACTTGATGGAGAAGAGAGCAAGAATGAAAACTAAGAAGAGAGTATCTTTTAGAGAAGAGTCCACTCCTTCTACTTCAAGCTCAAAAATGGAGAGAATGTTAGAAGAAATGATGAAAGAGATGAGCATAATTAAGAGAGCACAAGAAAATCAAAATCAAACTGCTCCTCGAAATAGAAATCAGAATTATAGAAGAGAAAACAATCAAGACAAACAGAATGAGAATGACCAACAAATTAGACCTCCCTTCCAACAAAACTATGTAGATCAATATGAAGAAGACAGGGAGTTGGAAAGATTGGAAGAATCACATGTAAACTTGATTGGGTCAGACGGTGGGGATGATGTTTTCCTCACTGAGGAAGAACAAGGTTTCTTCTCTTATGATCAAAATACAAACACCTATGAAGATTCTGATGACTATAGATTGGGTTTTGAAAATGCTATCATGGAGTTACATAAACAGTATGATCTTAGGAGCAAGGGAAGAATAGATAACTTAAAAGACAAGAACACTAATAATGTTGTCAAGAAAAACGTAGAAACTCAGTCCAAAAAGACAGCAGAGAAGACCAACACTTTGGCTAAGAAAAACGACTTAAACAAAGACAAAAGGGTCCAGACAAATATTGAACACAGTACCCCTAGCACTTCAACTAGTGGTCCTAATAAAACTATCCCAATTACCAGTCCAAACAAGGTTCAGCAAATCAAAATTGCTGAAAAGAATTCAATTGAAAAAACAGATGCAAATATCAACAAATCAATTATTCCTTTCAGTTTTGAGGGAGAGATTGTTAAGATAAAAATTGCCATTCCCCTATCTGAACTAGTAACCCAAGAAGTGTAAAAAAACCAAGTTTTGAAAGCTTTTAACCTAGGAAGTGATACTGACACCTTAAACTTGAGAGATGACAAACCTAAGTTGTTGTTTGGTCCAGAAGTTGAAGGAAAATACCAAGAAGGGTTTGTCCCTCCCTTCTATGTTAGCTTGAACATACATGAGAAAATTTTACACAATGCTATGTTAGACTCAGGAGCTTCACACAATCTAATGCCCAAGGTAGTGATGGAAAGCTTCGGCTTAGAAATTACTAAACCATACAAAGTCTTGTATTCCTTTGACTCAAGCAGAGTCAAGTGTTTGGGTTTAATCAAAGATTTATGTGTTACTCTAGCTCAGATCACTGCTAAGAGTCTAGTTATGGATATAGTTGTAGCTGACATTCCCCCTAAGTATGGCATGCTCTTATCAAGATCTTGGGGAGCCAAACTTCAAGGAAGCCTTCAAATCGACATGTCTTATGCCACCATCCCTGTTTTTAACCAAAACAGAAGACTATATAGGTAATCTCACATGAAGTACATGGTGAGCAACATAGACAAACCAAACAACTCTCCAATCTATTCTATTCAATCAAGTTTAGATTCCTTTATCTTATGTAACGAAGATGAAATTACTCAACAAGGTAAAGAAAACATAGACCCAATCAGTTCACCACAACAATCCAATCTTCCCTTCGATCAAATCCAAAACATTGACAATCAACAGCAACAAGAAAATGAAAATAAGTATGGCATACTTTGGAAAATAAATTTTGATGGATCTTGTAGTAAGACAAGTGCAGGGGTAGGTGTGTGGATTCAAAATAAAAATCAGAGTTTTTCATATAAATTGGATTTCCCATGCACTAACAATATTGCTGAGTATGAAGCACTTCTCCTAGGCTTACAACTGCTTAAACAATTAGAAGCCTAGAAGATATCAATCTTAGGAGATTCTGAAATTATCATAAAACAAATCAAAGGAGAATACTCAGCTAGAAATCCAAGGCTTAGGGAATATCGAAACACTGCCCTTGATCTTTTGAAAACCTTTGAAAAGTATGAACTTATTTTCATTCCAAGAGAATTGAATCATCTAGCAAATGAACTCGCTTTCAATGCCATAAATTTCCAGATACCTGAAATAAATGAACAACTCAATGTGAAGGTAAAACACAGGCCTGCCGTGCCCGATAATGAAGATCACTGGCAAGTGTTTGATTCTGACAAACACATAGATGATTTCTTGAAATCAAAAAATGATTTCAGCATACCAATATCAGAAACCAGCCATAAAGAAAATTGTTTGTATATTGAACAAATCCCAGAAGTTGAAATGACATATACTGTTGATGTAAATCATTATGAAAATCCTTTTGAAGCAGAGGTAACCGACAACGCAGACCAAGAAGACTTGGAAGTTTTACAATGCAAAAATGATAAAATTCCAAGAGGTATAGCACCTTTAGAACACCTTTTTGATTTTAACGATGTAGCCAAGGAACCAAAAATGGATCCTGTGGAAAAAAATACAGAAGATCATAACATAGGCACTCTAGCAGAACCCAAGATGATCAAGCTGTCCAGCACTCTCTCAACTCACATAAAACTGCAGTACATAGAGATGTTCAAAGAGTTTAAAGATGTTTTTTCTTGGGAATACAAAGACCTAAAATCATATGACACCAGCATCATCTAGCATAAAATTCCTTTGAAAGAAAATCAAAAGCCTTTTAAACAAAAACTAAGGAGAATAAACCCTCTTTTACTCCCTTTAGTTAAGGCAGAAATTGAAAAGATGCATGTTGTTGGAATCATAGTACCCATTAGATTTTTAGAATGGATATCAAACTTAGTTTCTGTTAGAAAGAAAACAGGGGAAATCATGCTTTGTATTGACTTCAAAAATTTAAATAGAGCCTCCTTAAAATACAACTACCCCTTACCCAAAATGGACCATATACTTCAGAAGGTGGTTGGGTCAAAAAGGATTTCCCTCTTAGATGGGTTCTCAGGTTACAACCAGGTGTTAGTGCTCCCAAGTGATCAAGTCAAAACTGCTTTTACCATGCCTTGGGGCACCTTTATGTATGTCAAAATGCCTTTCGGATTAATGAATGCAGGGGCCACCTTCCAAAGGGCCATGGATATCGCCTTCTCTGAAGATATTGGCTATTTCATAATCATCTACCTTGATGAAATAACTGTTTTCTAAAAAACTGATGAAGAAAATTTGATTCACATTAGAAAATTTTTTGAGAAGTGTAGGAAATTTGGCTTGTCATTGAATCCCAAGAAGACGCTCTTTGGTCTTCAAGAAGGTAAAATTATTGGACATATAATTTCGGAAGAAGGAATCAAAATAGACCCTACAAGGATAGATGGCATATTAAAAATAAGTCATCCAACGAGCCTCAAAGAATTGCAATATTTCATCGGAAAGATTAATTTTCTAAGGAGGTTTATTCCTAATCTTGCTGAGCTATTAAAAAAAATTGCAAACATGCTTAAGAAAGATGTAGGTGTAAAATGGACTTTACCAGCTAAACAATCATTCGAACTGGTCAAACAAGCTCTTACCCAAACACTGGTCCTGATTAGTCCAGATTTCACCAAAGACTTTTATATCTTTTCTTTTGTATCTGAGCATACAATAGCTGCAATTTTACTTCAAAAGAATGATTTGGGGCAAGAACAACAAATATCTTTCTTTAGTAGGGCCTTAAGAGATGCTCCTCTCAAATGTAATATCATGGAGAAGCAAGACTTAGCATTGGTAAAAGCATTGAAAGACTTTAGGTTCTATATTTTACACTCTCACATAATTGCTTTTGTTCCACATACTGTTGTCAAGGACATTCTGAGTCAAGACCCTGATGGTAAAAGGGGAAAATGGATTGCAACTATTCTTGAATATGACTTAGAAATTAGGCCCACCAAACTAGTTAAAGGGCAAGGATTAGCAAAAATTATGGCCGAGTCTAACTTCCAAGCACTAGACATGAATATGGTAGATGTGTTGGAAGAAATAGAAGAATCTGATGCTCCTTTTATTGAAGAAACATTTCTAAATTCTCCTTGGTATGCTGACATTATTTATGTGCTTTTATATCTAAATTCCCCTCCTTCTTTGTCTAAAACCAAAGCTAGATTCTTGAAACAAAAGGCATTGAGTTTTTGCATATTAGATGGAGTATTATATTGGAAAAATGTTGTTGGAATTTTGCTTAAATTTTTACTTGAAGATGATGCAGGAAAAATCATGCATGAGTTGCACGACGGAGAATGTGGAGGACACCTCTACTGGAAGGCCAGAACAAAAAAAATTCTTAGATCTGGTTACTATTGGCCTACCCTTTTCCCACACACTCAAAATTTGGTCATGTCTTGCCATAAGTGTCAAATCTTTGATGGCAAAAGAAAACTTCTTCCTTTACCCTTACATCCTATCAGAGTTGAGGCACCTTTTCAACAATGGGGTTTAGACTTCATTGGGGAAATTCACCCATCCTCCTCAGCTCAACATAAATGGATCCTCACAGCCACTGACTTCTTTACCAAATGGATAGAAGCTATACCTTCCAGAAATGCTAATGAATCTGTCATTATCAAGTTCCTTGAAACAAATATCCTATCCAGATTTGGTTGTCCCAAAAAAATCATAACAGACAATGCTACTTCTTTTAAATCTAAGAATATGGTTGATTTCTGTTACAAATACCACATAACCTTGGGCCATTCCACTGCTTACTATCCCCAAGGAAATGGATTAGCTGAATCTTCCAACAAGAGCCTCATCAATATCATTAAAAAGATGTTGGAACAAAATCATAAATCATGGCACAGTAAACTAGTTCATGCTTTATGGGCTTATAGGCTAACTACAAATAAATCAATAAACATGTCCCCCTATCAGCTAGTCTATGGCATGGATGCAGTCTTTCCCACCTCATTGGGAGTGCCAGTCATGAAGCTCCTTCAAGAAGTGCAGAGTGAGGAGAATTATATGCAAAGAAGAATCAACCAAACAATCCATTTACAACATACCAGAGAAGAAGTTTATGAGAGAACATAGTTAGCCCAAGAAAACATGAAGAAGCTGTTTGATAAGAAGACTAAGGCAAACAATTTCCAAGTTGGAAATGTTGTTCTTAAATGGGATTCAAGAAGATAAGAGAAGGGAAAACATGGCAAACTTGAGAACTTGTGGAAAGGGCCCTATATTATTCATGCTGAGAGGGGTCACAATGCATTTTTCTTGAAAGAATTGAATGGAGAAGATCTATATGGAGGTCCTGTCAATGGCAGGATGCTCAAGCATTACTTCTGCCAAGAATCTTAAGTTTCAAAGCATTTTATTTTTTCATTGTAAATACCATAGTCTAATCATTGCATTCAAAGTTAGAAAAATAAAAAATACAAAAAGAAAGAAAGAAAAGAGGGCAGATTGTAAAAAAAATAAAGGTATAGCCCCATACCAAAAAAGAGAAACAAATCTGAAAGTGTGCAAGCTCAAATGCCACTCCTAAAAAACACACTTCTAGTTAGTCAAACAGTTTAATCTTGACTAATTAGCTTTAAAATTTTCTGCTGATAGGATAGTGAATTCGATTTGCCAAAATGTTTAATCTTGGCTTATCAGTAGATAGTTTAGGATAGAAATGAAAAGTTCAAACATGCTCAAAATCTGAACCTAAAGTTTCAAAGAGAAAATGACTCAAATCTGTTTCAAATTCTGAGTCAAAAGATGTAAAAATCTGGTTCTAATTAGATTAAAACCTGAACCAGAAGAAAAGCAAAGATAGCTCAAAGTAAAGATCAAAACAGAGCTGTAGAAAAGAGGAAGGAAATGTTTTCAAAATTCAGATATCAAGCCTTCCATTTTTGTTTTTAAAATTTTGTGCAAAGTAAATATCTATGTGCAGCTTGTCTTTTATGCCATAGACCAGCATCAAGCTAGACAGTCCAATCCTAACTTGAATGCTTTTTCAATTTTTGTTGTAGAAATTAGAGAATAAAAATCTGTTGGACAGTTTAATCCCAACAGATGGTAGAATAGGTAGAGAAACATCTGAACTCAACTATTTAATCTAAGTTCAGGGAGAAATAAGGAGTAGAATTAGATTATTTTTTGCTTTCAAAAAGAATAAAATGTTGTGAAAAGAGTTTTCCAATACAAGTGCACTCTATGAAGAAAAAATGTTAGATCAGTAGGATTGGGTAGGTAGAAGCTTGTGTTGATAAAGAACCATTTTTTTTTATGACTTCCAATATGTTTTCAGAAAAAATCATCTCAGCCAAGGAAAGGAAGCCCAATGGATGTGGCAACTAATCAGCCTCCCAGAGAAAGAAAGTCTAAAATTCTTGATGCCTTCAAAAAGGCAACATCCCCAAGTGGAGCCACTGTTAGCCACCCATAAATTATGTCATATCAGGTGGTGGCTAAATAATGTTGGATAGCCTTCAAGAAAAAATTTTATTACTAAAATTTCTGATGCTTAAAGCCTTTTGATAATATCCTATCCTTTAGATAATTGTCACTGTTGTTTCCCTTCAAAACTCAGAAATCCTGCTAATTTCCAAGCCAGAATATTGTTGTAAGCATCATTTCCTTTTTCCCCTTTTCCAAAAGCTAACCTCATTTCCTATCCCTCTATTTCCCATGAAAACCCCTCATTTTCATGTTTTTCCCATTTTTCCTTCATCAAAATCCACTTTTATAAGGTTTAAAACCCACTTTTAAGCCTTATCGGAACCCTCAATTTCCCTTTGAAAATCATTGAAAAACTATAAAAACCCACATTTTCGGCATATATGGGTCCTAGCCCCTTTTTCCCATTTAACCCCCAGTGACATCGTTTCCCATGCGCCCACGGCCCCGAAATCGGGCGCCTATCCGCTTCAAATGAAATAATTCCCGGCCAAAGTTAAAACCTTGGTTATATATTAAAGGTCGTGAGTTTTATTATTTTATTTATTTTTCCGCCGGTTTAAATTTTAAACCATTCCGCACCGACGATCTGATCTGAAGATCGGACGGTGCAGAGTTTGTCTCCCTGTGGTCCCCGTCGTCCATAAGCTGATTGCCCAAAACCAGTGGTATCCATCACACCGCCTTTGGGCGAAAGCTGTTTTCCCCCGATCGCCAGCGATTACATACATCGCATGACACGCATCACGTGTACTTTTTCAAAACTGCTTGCCCATCGCGCATTATCATTTGGACGTGGATGCCTAGCGATATTGCTGTCCACCGTCTGATCTGGGGCGGGCCATCCAACGGCTATCGCTCACCGAAGATGCCTGATCGATAATTGGGCTACGGCACGCCATCCAGTTAATCTCCGCCGTCGATCTGATCTGTAGATCGACAGTCCATATTCCATCGCCCAGTCAATGATTCTTCGTTTTTGACTTTCCCCCTTGCCCCCGACCATCAATCTCTGTGCGATCGACGGCTCAGATTTAATCTTCTTCCGCCCATTTTACGATCTCTCCTGATAAATCCCAACCGTTGGATGATGCCATCCAACGGCCACACTCCCTCCACACGTCCTTTGAAGCAGTCAACCTATATATGCAGGATTTTGTGATAGTTGTTTGTATTTTTGCAAGGTTTAAATGGTTTTCCACCATTCTGAAGAAAATTCGCAGGCTGAGGGTGACGACCCTCCCGCCTTCAATTCGTCAAAGGAAATCATTCACACGTGTTAAATGCACGTTTCATCGGTGCTTCATAAGGCATTGATGCCATTCGATTCCTGTTTCAGTCCTGCACATTTGAAAGACACAACAAGTCAATCACAAATCAAGAGTATCAGTATAGAAGACCAGAGTGCACCAGAACAGAGGATTAAAGGACAGATTTGTGGGGATTACATCTAAGATGCTTATCAAAAGCCTAATCCCCGGACTAAAACACAGTTTTAAGGAAAAATCAGAGTGTTTCATCTGACAAAAAGCTCTACCGCCTTAGTTAAAGAAAATCAATTCTTCTAAGCTACTACAAAAGACACCTGTGCCTCAAAGAAATCAAATACAGGCCAAAGTTATTGCATGAAATCAAATATCTACCTCACAACACAGCTAAAGGGTAATTCTGCAAACAAACTTAAAGACAAAATATCTACAGAGTTACTCTAACTTGACAGAGAGCCTCAAAGGTCAAATTAAGCTTCCACCAAGCTTAAAATCTTTATGTAAATCATTTAATACAGAATACACCTATTGTAAGCTTCTTCGTTGAGCCCCCCAAAGGCCGAGAAGCCATTTAAGTCTGTATTAATTGGTTTTTGAGATCTTTTATCAGATCTCACCTCCTCATTCTTCTATATATACTTCTGGAGAAAATGAGTGAGGGGTTGGTTGTTGGTTGTGTGTGATCACAAGTTGTAATATTGAAACTCTTTGAAATAAATACATATTCTGTTGAATTTGAAGGAGAAATTGAAGTCTTGGAAACCTTGGTGATGTTGTTGCATGCTTGTTCTTGAGAAGGCTCTATCATTGGATCCATGAGCTTGGCTGTTGGTGAAGTATTCTGAACTGTTTAATGTTTTCCCATCTTTTCATTATGTTCCATAACTTCTTACTACAGTAGGATAGAAAGTATTAGGCTAAGAAATGACTCCTCGAAGCACCTTAGACCTGTTCATCCTTTACTGTTGCATGTTTTCTTCTGCTGAAGTATTCTAGAGTCTTTAATCTCTCTCTTTAATCTTCATGCTTGTTTATTTCCTTAAAAGTTCGAACAGTTGGTTTCAGCATGATTTATGGTTCTCCTTGCTTGTCTTCCGCCACTTAAAAACTGTTATTGAAGTCTCCATTTGAATTTATTTGCTTACAGTGAATCAAAGAGGTTGGTTTTGATCTTACCCTTTGTCCTCACTTAAACAGTTGGCTTAAATGTCTTTTATAGTTGTGATCATAGATGTGTTAGGTGTTCCCTCTTCTATGACTGCAATTATCAGTGAATCTTTTATGTTTTCTAAATCATTTGAAATAAAATATTTGAGGAAATAAGGTGTTCCCCGAATCTTAGATTTCATTTTAAAAGTTGTTTTGAGATCATTATTTGCTTAAAGATGTGATTTGTAGAATTTATGGTTAGCCCTGTCTATCAAAGAACTCTTTATTGTTCAAATTATGCTTTCGAATTCCCTTTGTTGAGAATTAAACCTCTCTTTCCAAATCATTAATGTTCATCTCATTCCAAAAACAAAAGGATCCGGTGGCCAAGTTAGATTTGCCCTTTGATATCCCATATCCATTGATGAGTATGTTATGACCTCTTTTTGACTCCATTGCCCAATGAACCAGATATTTCTCTGTCCTATATATCCTTCCTAGGCCTTTCATGTTCTGCTGTATCATTCCAGCCCAACCAAACAAACAAATGAATACCTGCACTTAATAACTAGTCTAAAACCAATACTCTAAGCACACAAGATAAACCTTTGCAAACAAACTTTTGAGAGACCCCTCTCCGAGAACAGGAGGACTAGATATTGTAACTCTAAAGATTGGTTCTGATGTTTCCTTGTCTTTTGATCTGCCAAACTATCAAAACACGGAACACCAACATCAGGTAATAGTCAAAGTGAAAGTTAAAACAAAGCTACATAGAAGTCAAGGTGAAACAATAAAAGTAAAAACAAAGGCAGTAATGGTTAACAAAGATGAAAATACTTTCAAAAACAATGAAATTTATCCAAAGTGAAAGTAAAAACAGTTAAAAGAACAAAAAGGTTAAAAGATGAAAACAGAGCAAGAAGGAACATTTTTGCAGAAATTTCCTGTTTAAGCCATTGTTTTGCAGAAACTATTGTGACCAATCCAAGATGAATTTTGAAAAAATGAAGAAGGTTTATGTTCTTAATGTGTCCAAATACAAAAACCTCTCTCACTTTTCTAACAGGCATTATGGGTTTGGAAATATTAAACAATATTGGAAAGAACATTTTGCAGATAATATTGTGGCCAATCTAAAATACATATTACAACATTGAAGCTGGTTTTTATTCCTAAGAGACCCATATACAAAAACCTATCTCACTTTGTGCACAAGT
Organism: Pinus albicaulis; assembly: GCA_034641835.2. Taxonomy (NCBI): domain Eukaryota; kingdom Viridiplantae; phylum Streptophyta; class Pinopsida; order Pinales; family Pinaceae; genus Pinus; species Pinus albicaulis. Next base: position 337,769,914 of record CM076573.1, read on the forward strand.
ATTACAGAATGAGAGATACATGCACATCTTTACAGCCTATTTTTCAGACTTTGTAAAACTCTGTTTTACACATATTTTTGCAGAGCCTATTTTGAATAGTTGGAGCAGAAATTTAGGAAACAGAGAGAGGTTTATCTCACCAAAATATTTGTCTAGAATAACCTCTTTCACTTTTTACATATCTATTTCTGATTGAGAAATACAAAGGTATCATTGGACCCCATGTTTGCATAATTTCTGGAGCAAAATGCACAAAGAAAGGAAACAGTTAGTGACTTGTATGCCTCATCATCAACTAAGAGTTGAGATCAAATTTGAATTCTCCTCTCTATCATAACCTATCCATAAAAATAGTGTCAAATAGATGCATTAGTTTTGAGTGTCCTTTACTTAAGCTCTATTTATGTAAAACAGTTGGAGATATTTGTAAATCAATCTTGATATTTTTTCAAGATATTCTAGTTTAGAATTTGTATAAATACTTCACTCTTTGAAGTATTTTAGTGTGAAATAAAATTGTTAAGATTAATATAGACTTTTTCTGATACATTGGAGGCTCTCGTGTGTTGAATTCAAAGTAGCAGACTGGACAAAGCTAAAGTGGAATCATAATTCAGGATTCTTGCGATAAGTTGAAGAGTGAAGTACATCTCTTCTTGTCATTGTTTCATTTCTGAGTTCCATGCAATTCATTATGTTTTTTATATGTATTAATGTGTAACTAGGAATATTACTACAAGACTAGCATTTTGCTCCTTGTTTTTAACTAAGTTACCATTTAAATGTTTTCTACTGATTTTCGGTGTTAGGAATTCTTCATTGCTCCTACTCCCATTTGACCCTTGCCTCCTTCTTCCATTTTCTGGATCAAAGGATCCTTCATTGCCCTTTATCTCGATCATACCATTTCATAAAAAACCTTTCCCCAAATTTCTGAGGGTTATCTACCTTGCCCTGAATACATTTGTACCCTTTTGGCCTTGCCTTCTAATACTTCTATCTAGACTTAGACTCCATAGCCCAATGGAGAAGTAGATCTCTCTCTAGTTTAATCCTAAGTGATTTTTACTCACCAAAACCTTTAAAAACAAAACCAATTTTACTATCATAACTAGCCTAAAAACATAAATCAAAACAAAGATAAATCTTAAAGAGAGAGCCCTCTTTGAATTCTAGGAAGGCTAGATCCTAGGATTTGAACTAGGTTTGTGGTTACCTCAGACTATTTCTCTTGAACCTGGAGAATTTTCTGAGTGATAACAGGTAATATGGTCAAGAGGAATAGGTGGAGTGAGAGGTTTTTGAACCATTGGGCTATGGAGTCAATGAAATTCATGAGTGTCTCAATGATGAATCAGAGTGTGTTGCAGGGCCAATCTAGCAAGGTTAATGGATCCTTAAGGTAATGTGTGGGGTGGAGTGAACATCAAGTTTGGGAAAAACCAGGAGGTCTTAAATATAGATAGTTAAAAGTTATAACTCATGAGGTAGGGCAAATCATTAAGCTCAATGAACAATACCTAAACTCATAAATATTCAAGATAAACATTCCAGTGAAACATAGAAAGCATAAGAGCTTCTAACTTTAGTAAATTCACCTTTAGAATTTGGGAAAACATATAAGATAACACAAATAAATCAATCTATGAAGAGGTAACTCCTAAACATCATAAATTAGGCTATAAATAACTTTGAAATAAGTTGGTAGACATGGACAAAGGGCAAGATCGAACGAGACCTCTTTGACTTAACCTAGAAAACAATATTCCAAAGAGAGGTATCAAGATAGAGTTTGGACGACTTCAAGTAAGAAGGGAATACCATGAATCATAATTTTAAAATAGAATACTAATCCATCTATGAAACAAAACAAGTTTAGGTGGACCTAAGGAGAAATCAAGAATTCCTTAAGATGACCAAACAAAGGAAAACATCAAAGCTATAACAAACAGGAGGACTGAGATGCCTCAAAGGGCATATCTCAACCTATAATTTTCTGATTTATAGCAACCAAGAAGGATAAAACATAATGATAAGAAGAAAACATAAACAATTTAAGAAGACATCACCATTCACCAAGCCAAGGAATCCTACAAACAAGCTTCTCCATCATCAAGCCAAACAAGCCATTCATCAACTTCACAAAACCAATTTCTTCTCCAAGCTCACAGAAACCATGTATTGCTCTCCAAGTTCATCAAAATCCAACAAAATAAATGAGGGCCTCATGCTTTATTTATGGAGAAAAGGAGGACTAAAACCCTAAATATGGTAGGAAAATGTCAAATTCAACCATAAATGTCATTTATGGCCAAGAGACCATGCAAGGCCCAAGGCACATAATGTCCTAAGAAGTAAATGCCATAATAACTATTTGCACCTAATTTTAGAGTGTTTTTCCTCAAAAAGCTCAAAAATATAATTTTACAATAAATGAGTGTGTTTTTTTGACTTTTGGTCCAAAACACACTTAGACAGTCTATGTGCGCAACACCACTTCAGCAAAAAATAGGGTCCTTTGTGACTACATTTTGGGCCCCTTCTCGATGCTAGATTTGGCTCCGTGATGGCTTGTTGGAAAGTCTGATGAGTCTACTTTCCAGAAATTCTTGATGTTTCCTAAATGAGTGCCATTTCCTGTCGAAAAATCCATTCTCCCAACACTGCTCTGTGTGCAGCACCTTGCCTGAAAATGAGGCAGAATGGTCAAAATTCAGGTGTTTTTTGACCTTTTGGGGGGTCAAAACTTCTCCAAATGGTCTAAAATTTTGTGAGAAGACTACTGATGATGATAGGAATCCAAAAATATCAAGTTTACAAGCTGAGGATGCATGAGATTTGTGCGCAGCGCCAAGGGTGTTGCACACAGAGGCCTCAAAATTTCAAAAAGACAAAATCTTGTTTAATTTTCCCCAAAATTGGGGGAGTGGTCCCTCAAGAGGTCTTGGACACATGTTGAGAAGCCTCAGACAAAAATCCAAGGCTATCATGCTTTTTTTCCTCTTTTAGTCTTTTTATCTCCATGAGGGCCTCCTTCAGTTTGACACAAGCAAGCTTGTTTTTCTTTGCATAATGCTTGGTCAATTTCTTCTCGAGAGCAAGGCCCCTTTTCACCTTCTTGAATTGCTTGTGTGCATTATTGAAATAATAAATGAAGCACTGTGCCATATCAAAATATCTTTCCCACTCCTTAAGCTGTGCATCTTTTGTTAAGAGTAGCAATCTGGTGGTCATCTCCTTGTCCTCATTGTCACTGTCTAGATCAATGAATTGAGGATCTTGAGAAATTTTCTTGATTCTCTTACTTCTCCTCACCTTTACCTGCTGCTCACCCCTTTCCATATTTTCCTCGCCCTTTTCCAATGGTTTGATAGCTGGATATGAGATGTCCCGTTGCCTTTTTGAGGCAGAAAACACATCTCTCTTCCCTTTGTGGTATGTGCATGTGAGAGGAGTGATGATGGTCTTGGTAGTGTTATTATCTTGGTTGTGACCCTTCGTGTTTTCATCAGCTCATTTATCTTTACTATGGTCTCTATCAGTCACCTCATGCTTTGTTTGATCACTATTGTCCTAAAATTTAGCATCATTATTATCTTCATTTTCCTCACTGCCTTCTATACTGTCACATTGGTCTTTAAATTGATCAAAACCTTCTTCACTTGCTTCACTATGACCTTGTTCCTCATAAAGGTATTTTTCATCATGATCTTCTGGGCTATCTTCACTTCCATCATCACTAGAAGGCTGAGTTGTGTCATGACAGTCATGATATTTGTCATTACTATCATGACTATTCCTTTTTCTATCTATTTCCTCATTGACTATCCTATGAGTGTCATTTCTTTGGTCACTTCCTACTTCTTCAAACTGTGTTTCTGCTTCATTATTTCCTTGTTTTTGATCTTCTATTTCCTTTTCATTACCTTCTGTTTCTTCACGTTCATTATCTTTATCTATATTTTCACTTTTTTCACTATGACTGTGCTCATTGTCATGTTTATGCATATTTTCTTCTTGACTATCCTGTTCATTTTCTTGTTGACTATCACCCTCATTATTTTCTTCACTATCTTCTAGGTCTTCATCTTGCTCATTAGCACCACATTTTTATGTACTTGGGAGTGATTCATTGGTATCACTACCATCACTGTCTTCCTCCAAGTGCTCACTCTTTTTGTCTTCATGACTGCCATGTTCATCTCCCTCCTCCTTGTCATAATCCTCCTCCTGCTCTTCTTCATTAAAATCTGTGTCTGCCCCACTATTTCATCATTTCCACCATCATCTTCTTGTTCATCATTGCCACTATCATCATCTTCATTTGATGCATCAGGAGAAGAAGAAAGAGGTAGGTTTCCTTGTGGAGAAGGCATGGGTGGAGGTGATGGAACATGATCTCTAGGGGGTGATGGAGGAGTGGAGGTAAGTGGGTGTGAGGTGGAAGGAAAATTTTGCTGAATGAAGGTTTGGGGATTTTCAAATACATCATGTGAGATAAAAAATTCCCAAGGAATTTCCTGTTGCTCCAGATGGTGTAAAAAAATCATCTTAACCAAAGAGTGGTGAAAAAGGCTTTGCATTTGGTGGGCATAACTCCTTTTCTTGACTATTGAAGCCATCTTGTCAATTCTCCAGTAGAGATAGTATGGTAGGTTTAGTAATTTAACCTTGGTGAAGTGCATTAGCAGCCTTATGTGATATGAGTAAAGCCTGGAGTATCTCCCCTCACAAGTGAAGTACTTGATGATTTGCCTCATCAGTGGGGCATATATGTCTAGCAGGTAAGAGAAGGGGAAAAAGGTCTTGTAGCCCTATTGATACCTAGGTTTGAGGAAGGGCTCATAGTAGCTTAAGGCCAATTTTTTCTGTTTGAACCATCTCTCACCCACATCTGTTATCCTTGTGGATTTAGCAATGGATTTGGATGATATTCTAAATTTTACTCCTACTAGGTTGACCTGGTGGTTTTGAAGACTGAGAATGAACAACCTAGTCAAATCTGAGTGGTTTTGGACTTGTTTACCCCTCTCACAAAACTGATAGCACCCAACATCTTGAAAACATGCAAGGATCATGGGAGAAGAGGTGATTTGAATTGTATCCAAGGGCTCAAACATGTTAGTTCTTCCTCCCTTGTGTGTTGGCTTGATAGTCCTTTGGCCTTCATCACTACTAGTAGTTACCTCCTCTTCAGACATAGTGATTGATTGTATCCTTGAACAAAATGGTTTTTAGCTTGGTGAGAGCTTTAGGTCTAGGGAGGAAAAAGGAGTGATGGTGAGGGCAGATTTTAACAAATGCATGGAAAATGGAAGAAATCTATGAATGCTTTCAGAGTTTAGAAGAAGGCTTAGCTTGTACTGAGTGTATTTATGCTAATGATCACTCTCCAACTGGTAAATTTTTCCCTAGAAAGTTAAATGAGTGCTTGCCATGAAGATTAGGGTTTTTAGCCAATTTAGGTTTTTGTTACCCTTCCTTGATTATGAATGCAAAAATAATACTTGGAGGGCAAAGGAAAGTGACCACCAACCTTGTTAAACTTTGTGCAGGAGCCTAGGGAAAATATGAGGAGAAAAGAGTGATTTGGGCCACTTTTTGGCAGTTTTCGCCAAAATTCCTCTATGCGCAACACCACCCGACTGGTCGTTCATCCATGCCCTCTGTGCATAGCATCGAGTCAGGTGGGGCTGTTGGCAGGCCTGTGCGGAGCGCTGGTAGGCTTGTGGGCTGCTCGGGCAATGAAATGGGAATGTGCACAGCACCACCGCTTTTTTGCGTAGCACAATTATTTTTAGCACTACCTTTTCTCACATATGCGCAGCGCTGAAGGCTCTGTGCATAGCGCCTCCACTTGTGCGCAACGCCTAGAAATTTCAACCAGTTCTTCAAAAAAAACGCCCAAAAATGCTCCAACGGTTTTCTATCTCTCCTTCAAAGACAAAAATGAGTTGGGAAGAGGAAGAGGAGACCTTTATACTCCTTTTTGAAAAATAATATAATGATCAAACCCACTTTTCTATTGTTTGTTTCCCTTCTTACTTTTCACTGACCTTTTGGTCTTTTTGTCCTGTAGCTGGCAGAATTCTGAGAAAAAAATGGTTTTTTCCTTGGCTAGATCATCTTGGTGTTTCTCTTGGATTTACAAACCTTTTTAAAAAAACTTAAACTTTTCCTCTTATCCACATTTTGGAAGCATGGACCTGTTTTTGAAAAGAAAATGTCATTTTGACAACTTTTGGAGGAAAAATTCATTCAGTGACATTAGTGCTCCTTGAAGGTTTTCTCCACTTTATCCTTTTCATGAACTTCAAGACTTGTAAACAGTAAATTTGTGATCATTTTGGCACCTTCACCTTGGAATCTATAGTCCTACATCCTTTATGCCTTTGATTTCTTGGTGGATAAGACTGAAGAGAAGAATTTTGACCTTCTTTCAACTGACATTCTGTCATGTTTTCTCTTTGAAGCAGCGAAAACTTCTTGGTGTGAAAACCCTAGCAGTTGGTATCAATAGCTCCTTTAGTCTTCATATGTGCCACCACTATGAGATACATTAGGTTTGTTTGACCTTATCAATCTTCCTGTAGGTAGCCATATTTGACAGTCCTGTAGAAGTGTCACTCATGGCTAATCTATCTCTTGCAGAATATACTTTTGATAAGGAAACCATTTTGGAGGCTTCTCTAATTTTTAGACCAATTACATGTTCGTTCCTTTGATTATTTTTACAGTGATATATCTCTAGTGGGAAAATTTAGCAGTTTAAACCATTTTGTGTCTCCCCTTGGCCACTTCTATTTTTGCAAGTGCCTACACAACTTTTTCATTTGATCGCTTAGTGCCTCTTTTGGAATTTTGACACCTTATTTTCCCAATATTAAACTCATTCTCAGTAATGATTTAATCCTTTGGCACTTTACCTTATGTCTACCTCGTTTTGATCCTTTTTAATGCCTTTGACTATACTTTTGAGAAGTTAGGCTCTTGCACTGATACTCTTTGTCATTTTGTCCTTTTGGTGAGGTGGAATTAGTGCTTCTTTGTCAAACCCTAGAGGGCAGCTTGAATACCCCCTGAAATGCCATCTGTTGTTATGAAGGAGGCCCTATCATCATTTTTTGACTTATTTGTTATTTTTTCCAAGCTCCTAGGTTTTAGGGTTGTTAGAAAAAAGTAAAAAGTGTTGTCTTATAAATTCTCTTAAAACCTTTCAAAACTCATTAATTATTTCTAAAAATATTAAATGTGCATTGGATGGAGTTGAGGTGACCTTTGTCCTTGTAGCACTTGTACTGATTACTTGCACTGGTTCACCTGTTTTTCCAAATTAGTCACAAACCCTGATTCTCTTCAAACACAGGCCTTGTTGCCTTCTTCTTTGTTGTGGATGCCTTCAGTGGTGATTTCACCCTATTACCTTACCTCTTTTCTAGGTTGATGGTCATCTTGATCTTTTTGCACTAATATGAGCAAGGGAAAATGTCCCTTGCATAATTTTTGCACTAGGCCAAGGAGGCCTTTCTTGAATGACCCTTTGATCAATTTTGGACAAATTTACTTGTCCCTTCTCTTATTTGAAAGAAATATCTTAACATAGGAAAAACAGAGCTTTTTTAGGACACCAAATCCACCCTATGACCTGTGAAACCCTAGGTGACCTAATGGGAGGTTCATAGGACTTGGCTTTTGGATTGAAAACTTAGATTTTGGGGTCATCAAGTGTAAAATAGAGTTTATGATAAACTGATGTATTGAAGATCCAAAATCCAATGTACTTGGTTTATCTAAAGAGATTATAGAGATAGTTTTGAGACCATCAATACTTGGGGTATTTTTGGGAGACACAACATAGCTATTTCATTGGTGGCCTTAGGTAGCAGTGGGGGGTTTAGGAAAAAAAAAAGGATTTGGGCCAAAGGTGACAAAATATAGACAAAATGAGTGACATGAGCCCCTAATGGGTTTCTGGGACTGGTAAGCAGAGCTTGACATGATGGAATGATGAAATAGTGAAAAATTATCTTAAGGATGATGAAGGCAGTGAGATTTCTAGAACTCACAATGTTTATGAACTTTGCTTCTAGAAATCTAGGGAAATCATTTATTCATCCATGAAGGAAAAAAATTACTGATGACTAACACCATAAACATAAGAACATCATCAATATATGAGAGCATAAACAAATAAAAGCAAGTTTCCATATGACAATTAGGAGGTCCATCATAGTTCCATATGTGGAACCAGCGTAGTGCATCCCTTTCCTGCTTCAAAAAAAAGTGTAACAAGTGTATTTTCAACCAATGTTTTGATGCCACAATCATCCTACAAGATGAAATTATGAAAGTAACATTTGGTGCCAATGGTGCACACCAAAAATCATGTGGCATCCTCCACAAACCACAAATAGAATGGCCAATATCAATGTTGCAAATGGCCTCAAGTACAGCAAAATACAATATACAAGAAGGAAATACCCTCCTTGGTACAATATTCTACTCAAAAAATAAGGGAGTACAAATCATAAAGCATAAATATACATCCCCTATCATGTACTTTGGTCATTGAGCTGAAATGGCTCAACTGAAAGTTCTCCTTCACTCTCCATGAGTAAGGAAGTGGTTGTGACAACCTCTCCATCATCATCTGGGCTATGCATCTCCCCATATGCTGATATACATCCTGTTGGATGCCCTCCCAAGTGAACTCCTCCAGTAAGGAGTGATATGCATCAAGGTACATGGAAACAAATCCCACAAGTGCTGTATGTAGATCTCTCTTCTTATGCTTGGAAATCCAAGTCAAGAAGATCATATCATGGTAATAGATGTCTCCATCCACTACTCCATCACACTCATATCCTACATGCCTCCCTATTGCATCATATGTGAAGTGATCCTGGTAACACTCCATCAAAAAACCCAAGCTCCCAAGTGACAACGTTGTTGGCCTTTGTGATAAGGCTCCTGTCATCTCATAGCTCCATAATTTGACATCTCACATGTCAAAGTCATAATCAAACATGATGCTGCTATATGTGAGAGATCCCTCCCAAGGTGGAAGCACCTCCTCACCTTTCAAGGTTAAAGAGTAGCCCCTTTGCACCATGATAGTGCCATCTCCTACTCTTGCAACATCATGCAAAGTATGGGATAAGATCAGTCCATACTCTCTCAATAACAACCAAAGCAACAATAGCTCTAGTTGCCTCCCCACACCATCATCATATAATTCATGGAGAAGTAACATGAGAGTTGATATGAAATATATCACATCATTCCAATACACCCAAACTCCTTGCTTCCATATGATGTAAGTGCTATGCCAAATTCCATCCATCCACATACCCTTTGAAATAGAATGTGTCATGGGATGAACAAAATATTTCAAGAGTAGCCAATGCAGTATTGCATCCTGTTGTCTAGTGTCATAGATATGCAAGTGGTTTCTCAACCTCTTGCTCATCAGCATCGCCCACCCAACCCATGCTGAGTGTCTATCATCATGTCCAAAAGTGGCATCCCTCCAATGGAGAATACCATCCTCCCAAATCAGGTTTTTTCCTTTGCATTTCATGGGATGTTGAAATGCAATCTCCTCAATGAACAAGCTGATCCCATAAGGATCCAAATAGGATGTAGGAAAAAACCTCCCATCATGATGTGTAGGGCTCATCAAGAAGTATCCAATACAAACATGAGAGATGTTATCCATCCTAAGATGTCCTCCATCATCTATCTTCTCATCCTTTGTCATACATATGGGAAGGTCATTGGAATGCTCCAATAATGGTTGGGCCCCCAACTCATCACTACTACTCAATGACAGCGTTGTTTATCTCCATGATGGTGAAACTGTTGCCTCAAGATCATGTCCAATGTTGAACACATAGTTTTGCAATGTATTTTTCAAGAAAATACAAATCCCATCCTCCAAGAATCTACATTCTAACCTCAAGGGTTTTGTGCAGCTCAACAATGATACATTAGGATGACTGTTCCTCCTTGAATAAATCAAGGTTGCTCAACGCAGTGAATGTTTGCTACTCCAAATCAGCAATATAACTTGACCCTTGGTCATGCAATGATACATTCCCATCATCCTCCATATGATACATTGAAATAACAGGAAATGGAAACATGTGCATACCTTGGTAGATATTGGGAACATCTTGTACTGCTACAAGGGTTCCTCCTTCCGGTTTGATGGCTTCTCCAACTACTGATGATGATGACTGCTCTTCTATGGCTTCATAAGTGCTGGTACAAGTCTCCTATTCTTCATGCATCTCCAGAATGGTGCATGGGACTCTAGATGTCAAGAGATCAAGATCTCTTTGCAAAGGTGCAAGTGGCCTTCCTCCTGAAATAAGTGCTCCTGCAGTAAGTGGTGGTGAAAGCTTCTTCTCCTCTGATTTCTTCTTATCAAACTTCTTGATCAACCTCTGAGTAAAATCTGAATATGCAGTCACTCTTGCATGACTCAAATGGCTGAACCACCAATTGCTTGCTTCACCCTCAAGGTGTAGCACTGCAATATCAACAACTTCTTTCTCTACTACTGGATGTAGCAGAAAAAATGCATCCAAATTATTTCCCCAAGCCTTTTTTGTGCATTAGGATGACCCATCAAAGGTAGATAGTAGAAATCTATTGCCCTTCATTCTTCTATTGCTGCAAGGTCTCCTTTATTCTTTGAGCTGAATAAATTGTGGAAGAGTTAGAATCTTCTTGATAGCTCTAGGTTGAGACTTATATTCTGCAAGATATTCACTTAGAATCTCATGATCTAAGTTTCCTCCATCTCTATGCCTCTTGTCCTCATAAGAAAATGGAACAGCATGTTTCTTTGGAGCGTTATGCAATACCAGATCTTATTTTTGCTGATAGGAAGTACATGGACCTTCCTCATCTTGAAACCCTAATGTGGTTTCACTTCTTTCCTCCAATCTTCTTTTCTTGACCTCCTTGGTGAGGTCCTTCTTAGATCTGAAAAGAGATGAGATGAAAATCATTCCTCCCATCATTTTTATCTCTTTCTTCTTCTATATCATCTTGGCTTGAAACTCACAGGCTGAGCTAAAGATCATGCTCTGATACCACTGTAATATTCCCAAATGGGAAAACTCAGCAATACATGCCAAAATAACGCATTTTTCATAAATGTATGCAATGAAAGTTAAATGCAACCAATGGATCCATTAGATCTGAAATTATAGCAACTATATGTGAAAGGAAATCATAAACAAATCACTATTGCATATTTAAACATGTCTCCCATGCCATAAATAGCCCAAAATCATGCAAAAATAGGGACTGCAACCATGTATGAAAGCTGGAATACCATGATAGTGTTATTTTATTACCTCTGCAATAGAAGTAGGTTGTACATCATATCTATATCAATTATGTGGACAAAAATTTAGATCTATGGCAGATCTATGCGCTATACAAGCTCATTTATCAATTCCCCTTGGGGTTTTCAGCAAAACACCATGTACAGAGTGTAGATCTGAGATCTAAGTATACATATCTATGGAAATATTCAGATCTGGAAAGTGGATCTGATTTTATATAAACAAGAAAATGATCACCTCGAACATATCTCCAAAGTGCAGGGCAGATCCCTAACACTCAAAAAATTAGCTCTCCAAATGGTGCACTGAATCACCCTGCAACTGCTCCTTTAGAAATAGCATAGATCTAGAATTATTTTGCGCTGTAGGGGAAAAAATACTATTGACCTGTAGCCAAGATATGAAAATGAAGCTCAAATCTTCCAATACTATCCTCTCAATGGGGTATAATCCTTCTCCACTAAAAAGAAGCACTGAAATGGCCTAGATCTGAAGATCTAGCCTCCACTTGTTGCAGCTTATTGAAACAGTCAAACCCTCAACATGATATATGTTTTCAAAGGAATATGAAGCTTGGCCTCAAGCCATATAGTGGACAATATGGTGCAAGGCTCCTCTAAGAGCTCCTCAAGGAAAGAGAAGGAATTCCTAAACAGGAAGACTTTGTGCTAAATGACACTCTATCTCAACTAAAAAACCAGAGAAAGAAATATGTATAAACAAACCATATATTCAGAAAATCATAATCATCAGATAACCCCATATGGCTGCCATCCTCCTCCTTATAAACAATGTGAGCCTTCTCACCTTTGGTCCCACTCATTAGGGTTTCCAGCTTCATGCAATGAATCTCCCTCCAAAACTGCATTGTCCCATCATCAATACCACTCCTCCATGACAGCGCTGATGGATTTGGTCAATCTTGACTGGATATCCATGCAAAGTCTTCTTCCACACTCAAGGTGGCTTTATTCTAACTATCTAAACAGATCCATATTCCCACTGAGTTGTCTTCATTAATGTTCCACATCCTCCATATTAACTTTGTTGACTTGCTCAAACTTGACATTGTCCACATCCATTTAGCCTTTGTTTACACATGAAGGTGGTTTCATCCAGTTATGAATATGATCCCTTTCCCATTAAGAGGGATTTTATTGCTGCTAAGAAGATTTATGGGCCTCCCCACCCATTTATTTATCTAACTATGTGTTTGGAGCAAAATTAATATTCCAACTAGCTACTGCTAAGTTAGGAATATTACACAATATGGTTGGATAATAGAAATTTCAAAAAGAAATGCTTCCACCTCGTCATCCTTTCTTGAGAGTGTATCTGCAACAACATTTAGCTTCCCTTTTTGTAGATGATTTCAAAGTCATAACCCAAGATCTTTGTGACCCATTTTTGCTACTCTTCTGAAGATATTCTTCATTCGAAAAAGTGTTTAAGACTATGTTGTGGTGAAACACAACCCCCCCCCCCCATTTTTCACTTATAAATGAAAAATGGGGACCCTTTTAACCGATCACTTGATAGTACTATTATTAGAATTTGAGAATGAGGAAAAGCCTAAACGAGTTTTATTTGTCCTTATAAATTAGTTTTGACGTCATTTGGACTAGTTTTTGTAAAATACACTTGTTTGAAGATTGGATGTGTTTTAGCCGCTTTGGCCTTTTATTTTGTATATTACCTTATTTTTTTATTTCAGATTTTTATAATTTGTGAATATTTATCACAAGGACCTTTCATTTTCAACTCCCTTCTCTATTGTCATTTTGAAAAACTTCTTGACTTTTTGAATCTTTATTACTTGGCTCAGAAGTTTATGATCATATTGATTTTGATCATATTTTGCACACATTTATGTTTTGTCATTATGATTGATGATTTTTGGTTTTTGGCACCTCCTTGCTTTCTTTTTCATTCATGGAAACATTTTCATATTGGCCAATTGAAGACCAAGGGGAACCTTTGGTTGCCACATCACCTCGCATTTGGCATTTGATTGCACCAGTTGGTATTTCTTCTAGATGGTTTGGCACATCACTTCACCTTCTACTTTTGGTCACATTGGTTGTTGTCTCATGCACTTATTTTTATACATACATCACAAAATGGGTTTTGATGAAATGATATCATATTTTTGGTCACCACATCATATTGAATTTATGCATATTATTATAATATAAACACATACATTTTTTTATATTTTATATGTTTAATTTAAACATATAAAATATATATAAAACATTGTAAAGTTACACATTATATTATAATCATATGTATAATAAATTTCTTAAACAGATCATAAATTAGTAATGAAATGTTTAAAATTTCATTCATTTCTTAAATAAGTGGAATTTTCATTTCATAAACAAAATAACATCAAAAGTCAAACATATGAAAACATCAATCGATATTTTAAAATCTTGCATGTGGGGCATATTTTATTTGGTTAAAAAATTACAATGTTTTCATTTGACCGAATCACAAATCACCAGCACCATATTAATAACCCTACCCGCTATTTTAATGATTATTATGGTATTTGCATAACGGATGGAAGATTTGACATATATTTCAGATTTATTTTTAACATTGGATCCAAATCAATGATTAATTCTTCCACGTTTGTAGGGAAATTCAACAGAAAATTTGATTTTTTCTGAGATTGTGACAACAAAAATGCGTTAAAAAAATCTCAAGACTAGATTCTGTTAGAGTCGGTCTTGTCAGTCCTCCGTTAGAGATCAAAACCTCTTTTTGCATTTCATTTTTATGTGTCTCGCTCGTTTCACTCAGTTGCATTCCACTAGGGGCATACCATAATCTGACGGAAAGGTCCTGGGAGTCATTACCCCTCATGATTCGTACCTGTTGGCTCAGCTCTGTTCATCGAAGTTCATTAAATCAGTTTTAATTTATGTACGGTCCTGCTTGGTCTCTTGTCGATTTTTAGGTCTTTCAGGGTCTAGGATTTAGTTGATTTAGTTCTCAAGAGTGTACTAGCAGACGCATGAAAGGTTCCTAATTAGTTTCCATTGTAAAATGTCATCATCAAATAATGCTCAAGAGTGATTCTTCTTCAAAACTCTGTTTTGAAGAAGAAATCATTAAATTTGTTTTCAAATATGTAATTATTCAAAGTTTTTCAATGGAAGATGTTCACATGTAGCCCTTGGTCATCCTTCACCAAGACATGCCACCATCCCTGCAAAATACAACAAAGAGATTCATTATTCAGTCCAAGATCAAAAACAGAGTTCACTGTAAGAAATGTCAAAGTCTTCAAATAGTGGGTTTGTAAGAAGCAGAATCAAATTCTCAACTATGTAAGGTAAATCCATTGTTTTTGCAACCCATCTGCATGTCAAAGATATCAAAGAAGCCAAAGTGAAATATGGAGGAGCCAAGTTGAGTCTAAAGGCAGGAATTATGGAGAAATCGTGTTTTGAAAGTGTAAGAGCAAAACTACGTTTGAAAGAGGCTGACTGTATATGTTAAGGTGCGCGCGGCGCATTGGTCATAGGTGCGGTGCACCCACGCAGCACTACGCGCAGAGTGTTTTTTCATAGTGCAATTTTGCACAGGCGCGGCACACTCACCAGGCGCGATGCACAGGGAGTGCGCGTGGCGCACGGAGCTTCAGAAACCAAAATTCATCGCAGCTTCAAACAAAATCAAAACAATTTCATTTTTTTCGTATCAGATATGGTTTTGTCTCTTATGCAAGACTATTTGAAAGTGAATACGCCAATGTTTTTTCTGAATTTAAACGTGTGTACACGTTTCCCTCCTCAGCCACGTGGTTATCTCCATATTGGGCACGCAAAGGCTGCTCTTTTAAATAAATACTTTGCTAAGTGGTATAAAGGGCAGATGAATCTTGTATTGAGGTTGTTTATAGGATGTATTGGCTTCAATATCACATTCATACATACAAGAAAACTCTGGTCTCAATAGTTCATGGCATTGCGATGGGAGGAGGTGCGAGTCTTGCAGTTCCCACAGCGTTTTCAGTAGTGACAGAAAAAACTATTTTTGCAACTCTCGAGGCTGCCTTTGGATTTCACACTGATTGCAGCAATTCATACATTCTTTCACATCTTCCAGGAAAACTTGGGGAATATTTAGCCTTAACAGGAGCACGTTTAGATGGTGCAGAGATGATTGCAATCGGTCTTTCCACTCATTATGTTCCATCTGAGAAATTTCCAGAACTTGAGAAGCGTCAACCAGTTTGAATTCTGGAGACAAATATGTTGTCAAAGCAACAATTGAAGAATTTTTTATTCAAGTCCAGCCTGGGGAGAAAAGCATTCTACATAACTGTTCATTGATTGAAAGTGTGCTTTTCCGAGGACACTGTAGAGGCAGTTATAGAATATTTGGTAGACGAGAGCAATCAGGAAGGAAATGAATAGGTCAAAGAAACTATTAAGGCTTTGAAAAGAATCTCTCCAACAGGATTAAAAATGAATTTCCAATCAACTCGACAAGGGTGCAATCAAACACTATCGGAATGCCTTAAAAAGGAGTTCCGACTTCCAATAAATACATTGAGGGGTGTAATATCCAATGATATGTATGAGGGTATTCGGGCTATGATAAATCTCCCAAGTGGAATTCTCCTTTGAATGAAGTCACAAACGGGAAGCTAAACTTGGTCTTCAAACCATTCAAGGAGGAGTTCGAACTACAGCCACCAGCAGAGAACAAAATATCAAGGTGAAAAGTCAAAGACCGAAAGCCAAAATTAAACAAAGACATCCACCAGGGCAGAGAAATAGGATTCGATTTCCTATTTATGACTTCAGTTGCATTTCAAAGGGTCTATGCTCTAGATTTAGTCCTTTAATTGGTCGTCAGAGAATTTCAAGGGGGACGTTGTTCTCTTTTCTATCTTTATCAGTCCAGTTGAAACAAACCCTTGTTTTTGGTCGATCTGTTTTCTCATAGCAGAGTTTATTTATTGTATTGAAAATCATTTGTAAAGGAGAGTGTTCTGGGAGAAGTGTGGAGGAAAAGCTTCATTTTACAGTCTTAACAGAGAATTAATGAAAGGATTGCAGCTCTGGTTCATGAGATTCCTGTGGTTTGAGTTTAACAAATGTTTTTTCTTTCTGTCTCATATGTATCTCGTTATGTTTTACTAGTCATTCATAATCATTTCTAGATGAATGCTTTTGAGTAAGAAAGGTAGAATCCAGTTTACTGCTCTGCCTTGGGAAAGTGTTCATGTTCTATGTTTTCTTCTGTTGAAAAGGATTCATGTATTTGTGCCCTTTTCACCCTCTTAACAATCTTTCCACTTCATATTATTTCAAATCTAATTGCTAGACTTTCTGCCTGTCTTGCCTCACGAAATAATCTGTGTCTTTGATTTAACTTCTCTGCTCATGCTATTCCTTGGTCCCATATAGCCCAGAAAATCCAGCCATTCATTAAATTACTTCTTTCCTATTTATTTACTAGCCTAAAATCATTATCAGTTTTGCATTTAGGTCATCTCAGGCCCTTTTGACATCTTTTGCCGAGATAGACCCGGAGAGAGCCCTCTCCTGTTCTCGTAGGGCTAGCTATGAGGCTGAGCTTGGTTTGATGTTACCTTGAATCCTGCTTTCCTTCAGCCTAAGGCAGATTCGAGTACTAACAGATTCTTTATGCCCTTTTTGAAAACCTGGATCCTGCCTCAATCTTTAATCCGGACGCTCAGCACACATTATTTATCTTTTTGATTCAATCCCTCTCAATTCGACGTTGGGAAATTGTTTTAAACCTCTGAGAAATTTAATATGAATTTAAATGGTTTTCAAAAGAAAAGAATATGGCACAAACAATTCATGATTTTCCTAATTTTAGCAGATGAACAAATCCAATGATAAACGTTAATTAAAAATCATAAAGTGCGCAGTGATATTTCTCAAAATTTATCACATTCTATGCCAATATCTACCTATCCTTAGCAGATCGCCTTGATTTGTAATTAAATCTTATTTTGACTTTTGGGGGTTGGCATACTATTCAGAATACGTAGCTACTTTATTCAAGGCATCATCATCTCCGAGCCTACGTGAAAAAATCATAATTTCCACATTGCTGCCATATAGAAATAACTTATATTGCGAGCTCAACGTTCCTTTCTTGCGGATTTGATGGAATGAATACCATCATAGAATACATGCGGATTATTCCAAGTAAATTCGAGATCTACTACTCAGATACCCGTTCAGATCATGCATTTGCTGAATTCCACAGATTGCTGAAGATTTCACCACAGCATAATCCAAATTATAGATTCACTCACCAACGTGGTTAATAAGACATCTGAATACGGAGAGCCAATAAGAAGAAACTGAATTCACTACCGAGTTTTTAAATGACTTCAAAGAATTATCACATAGAAAAAAAAACTTACGAGAAAAAAGGAAGTTTTATGCGTTAAAAATAATAATTTTAAGTCAGGTTTAATATTTTATTTAAAGTTTTTTAGATTTTAATTAAAAAAATTTATTTTTTATATATAATTCCATTTTTATTATTATTAATCATATTTGTATAAGTTTTATTAATAATTTTTTTGGTTGAGATTTACAGAAAGTTCTGGAAACAAAAAATCATGGAATCTGAAGATGAGGAATAATGGAAGATTTGAAGCCTTAGCTCAAGGAGAAGGAAACAAACTATTTTTTTTGGCTAGATAAGAAGAATGAATAAACATTTAGGGAGGAGGCTGGAAGGAGACTCTACAGGACTAGAAGGATAACCATTCTACTGGGGTTATGATCCAGCACAAGGGATTTCTCTATAATTGATCAATTTGTGCTTTTGCACTATTGCAGAGTGTTTAGTGTTTAATTGCTGAGATTGTAGAGAATCTATGATTCTGCTATAAAGTGGCTTCGCATTATTGCGGGCACTTTTATTCAGGGTTAGAGCTGCTCTCAAGACTATGGTAATGGGAATTTAGTATGATTTTAATTTATTGTTGTTATTCTGTACTATTACCGGAAACGAAGGATTATTTTCTTACTATTAAAATTTCATTTTTGTTTTGATCTCAAATTCCATAAAGTATTATGTTTCTTTGATATCATACATTATTGTTGTGTCATTAATATTTTACTATCGAAGTCTTGTTAAAGCTATCTTTGCAAGATAGAATCAGATCGAAATAAAATTCTAATTCATTCAAGTATTCCTGTGGTGGTTGATAACTATTTATTAATCATTTACAGGTTTATTTTTGTTTTCACTTGTATTGATTAACATGAATTTTTTCCTTTAATTAATACAAAAGTTTCGTGATGAATTACATGAGTCGTTCCCCCTATTTTACTCAAATTGCTCTCGAATTAGAAAGAGATAGTTATCCCTTTTTAGTCTGAGATAGGATTTAAATTAGTTTTGTATTTATAGCTTAATCATGCAACTAGGCCTCTTTAAAGACACACACTCATTCAGGTGAGGTTTAGTCAAAATTTTTGTATTGATCTAAATGTTTAATTTTACATCATTAATAGATCAATAAAAAGAGTTTTAATTATATATTTTGTATATATTAGTTTGATTCTTTTTTAAAGATTGTTTAAATTAGTTTTTTTTGATAAATCTAATTATAGAATTTAACTTTTACAAGTTAGGGATAATTAGTAATTTCTTTTCACTATCAATAGAATTAGAAAGGTTTAGATTTAAATAGTTTTAATATTTCTTAGGATTAATCTAATTAAATCTAATAATGATATTATTAGATTTAATTAATAATTAGTTTATGTTTTAGTTAAATATATACATTTCATGTTAATATTAACATAAGTTTAATAAAATAACATAGATTTAATATAATTAATACAAGTTATAGATTGCATTAGATTTATGATAAATATTACATAAAATAACTTAGCATGTTATGGATAGATTAGCTCTTAAAGTCTATCCTAGGTTAAATTTGGGGTAGATCTTAGTGGTAGTTTGGTTGTATCATTAAAAAAATCTTAAGGGTCATTCTCTGACCTAACCAGTAAGAAGAATCGACCTGATATCCCTGGCTATTGGAAACTAGAGACGCCTCTTAAACCAATAGCAAAAGGGGAAAATGTAACTGGACCTAGTTTTACCAGTTGCAACCACCATCCCAAACAGAAAAGGAGCTGTTTTAAGGTCCAAACAGGGTGTTTATCCCCCTTGTTGTTGCCACGGATTTCTGAGGCCTCAACAGACTATCATGATCATATTTTACCTTGAAGTGCCTTCCCATTAGGTAGGGTCTCCATTTCTTTAGTGCATGTAGTATTGCCAACATTTCCTTCTCATAAATATCTTTCTATAAATACTTTCCTTTGATTGGACGACTTTCAAAATAAATGGGTTTTCCTTCTTGCATTAAAACACCACCAATTCCATTTCTTGATGCATCCACAATAAATGTTTTTGTGAAGTGTGGTGTAGCTAAGACCGGTGCTAGGTACATTGCCTCTTTAAGATGTTCAAAGGCCTTAGTTTCTTCAGGAGACCATGAAAATTCATCTTTCTTCAATAACGTTGTTAGAGGTTCTGCTATTATCCCATAATTCTTAAAAAACTTGCGATAATACCCTGTTAACCCAAGAAATCCTCACAACTTCTTTATGGTTGTGGGGACTTTCCATTCCTTAATGGCTTTCATTTTGTTAAGGTATACCTTAACACCCTAGAGAGATACAATATGACCCGAATATTCCACCTCTTGTACTCCAAAGAAACATTTGGATGTTTTTACATATAATTGTTTCTCCTCCAATAGTTTGAGCACCCTGTCAACATGTTGAACATGATCCTTCCAAGACCTGATGTAGATTAGTATGTCATCAAAAAATACTAGCACAAATTTTCTAAGGAAGGGTTTGAAAAAAGAATTCATCAACCCTTGAAATGTAGAAGGTGCATTGGTAAGGCCAAAAGGCATGACCAAAAATTCATAATGACCCTCATGAGTTTGAAATGATGATTTCAGAATATATTCAATCTTCATTCTAATTTGATGATATCCTAAACGAAGATCCAACTTGTTAAAATAAATTGCGCCATATAATTCATCCAATAATTCATAAATCACAAGAATTGGAAATTTATCTTTAATAGTGAGCTTATTGAGCTCCCTATAATCCAGACACATGTGCCATGATCCATCCTTCTTGTGCACGAATACTACTGGAGCAGAGAAAGAACTTTGACTAAGTTGAATTATACCAACCTCTAACATTTCTGCAATCATACCTTCAATTTCACTCTTTTGGACATAAGGATATCGGTAAGGCTTGATGTTTTGAGGAAAAATTCCTGGAATCAAATGAATAGCATGATCATGATCACAAATAGGTGGGATTCCTTTGGGAGCTTCAAACACCTTGGAATGATTTTCCAAGACTTTTTGGAGATCTGGAGAAATAGATGATTTTGATGTTGGAACTTCTAGTGAGCATAATTGTGCAATTATGCCTCATTGTTATTTCTTCATAAGCTTTGTCATGACATTAGAGATTATTATCTTTCCCAAAATCCATGCGATATCCCGTAAGTCGATTTCCTTTCCTTCGGAAAAAAATTTCAAGAAAATTTCTTGAAAATTAAAAGCTACCATCCCCAAAGAGTTTAACCATTGCACTCCTAGTACAACATCAACACCTTCCATTAGAATGGAAATCATTGGACTATTCAATACATATTCCCCCATGGTTATCTTGATATTATGGAATTTTCCAGATCAATTTATAGTTCCTCCATTTGAAACCATCACTTGACATGCTGGTGCTGGGTATAGGAAACAATTCAATTCCTTGGCTAGCTTACAATGAATAAAATTATGGATACTACCTGAATCAATTAACACTATTACCTTTTTATTCTTGATATATCATTCTATATTGAGAGTTTGAGGAGTGGTAATTCCTGCCAATGCGTTACACAATATGTTCGGACTCATTTCTTCTTATTCTAGGGTTGGTTCTTGGTGTATATCCTCTTCTTTTGAATTTTCTTGTTCATTTTCTTCCTCCTCTTCACAATCTATGCAAAATAATTTATTCTCAACACACTTATGACATTTAGTGTATTTTCTATCACAATTGTAGCAAAGCCCTTTTTCTCTTTTTTATTCCAATTGTAGTGGTGTCAATCTTGTAGGTTGTGGAAGTCTAGGAGTAGTAGCACTTCCATATTTATAGATGTGAGTGGTAGGCTTCCTTGTCGCCATAATTTTACATTCAATTTTTCTTGCCAACCTGAATGCCTTCTCCAATGAATCAGGTTCCCAAATTTGAACTTCATGTTGGATGTTATCCTTTAAAGTCCCTATGAGACATCAATCCTGTGCTCCTCTGGAATATCAGTTACCCTTATATTCAATTTTTGGAAGTCCTCAATGTGTTTCACCACTGAACTTTTTTGTTTGAAATTTATCAGTTGGATAAAGAAGGTGTTGCTCTTTGTATCCTCATAATGTGCTATCATTTCCTCCATAAAAATTTACCAAGTGAAAAAAATTTTATGGGAGAAAAGCCATCAATACCATACAAATGCATTTTTTTCTAAATGTAAAGTTGCAATGCGTACCTTTTGTGTGTTTTGCACATTATTGAGATAAAAATATTGCTTCATCTCTAGTATCCATGTTACGGGATCCTTACCATCAAACTTCATCATATCCATATTTGGAATATGGTGGTTCATACATCCAACATTAGAGTTTATGAAATCACGGTTAACATTTATTTTGTTCTCATCATGAGTTTCCTCTACTATCTTTTTGGCATTAGGAAACATTTCTTGTATCAACTTTGTCAAACCTTCCATGTCTGCTCTTAGATAATTCTTCATGTTTTCCATGTTTTCTTTCATTTTATCTTCCATGTCATCCATATTAGCTTCCATGCCATCCATATTATTCTTCAAACCATCCATCTTGGCTTCCACGCCTTTCTTCAAAACTTCCATTTCATTTTTTGTTGTTATTTGCGAGAGCGAAATTTGGTGCACTTGCTCTTGTAATTTTGATAGATCATGTTGCAATTAGTCATCTCAATGATTCATAGTAGATTATTATAATGGCTTAATGGGCATTGAAATATTTTTAGGGGGCATTTTAGAACCCAATACTATGCTCAATAGGCCCTTGGAATCACTTAAAACTGATTTTTCAAACAAGACTTATGCAATTTGAAACAAAATACACACTTTTTTCTTGCTTTTGAGGAGCTTGATATTGAAACTGTACTATCTCTGTAGTTGTAGATCTTCAATATCTGAAATTTGGTCCTATAGTAGCCCTCTGAATCTTCTTTTGAATGCCACAAGTCTGCTTGATTTGGATACTTCAAGGCAAAGTTATGTTGAATCTCCCACAATGACCTAATTATGGACTGGTTCAGTAGAGCACACTTGTACGTCATTCCACGTCTCACTGTTTCCTCCTTCAGATCTGAAATTCATACAAAGGAAACTACAGCCCGTGTACTCACTGCTAATTTTTACAGAATTCTAATTCGATCTCAGAGAGAGAGAGTTATGACGATTTTACTAAGGACCTCTTTGAGATGAAATTCGGGAGCCTGAACAGACCCTAACTTCCACAAATCATATCTCCAAAAATATTGTGAACCAGGATCTGAAATTTGTACAGGAAGTTCCTCTGGATTTTGGCTTCGCTCGGTAAAACGTTTAGCTTTTGAACCTTCGTAGAAAAAAATTTATAGGGAAAATTCCATGATGACCTGTTTAGGTGAAATTGAGGAGCCTGAAAAGATCCTAACTTCCATAGATCATATCTCCGAACATATTGCAAACAAAAATCTAAAATTTGTACACGATGTTCCTCAAGATTTCAGCTTCTCTCTGTAAATATTTCAGCTTCTGAACCTTCGTAGAAAAAAAATTATAGTGAAAATTCCACGATGACCTGTTTGGAGCAGCAAAACCCTAAAATCCAAGGCTCTGATACCAAATGTTATCAAACCATGTAATATTCCCAAATTTTGACATGATATTTGGAATATTAGATTTCTTAATAAACCTACTTAATTATGTAAATAAAGTGGTGGAGGGAACCATAATCCTCAAGATGACTAAATATCCACTTTTTATGTGTGAATGTGGATTAATTAAGCCTAGATATACATAAAGGAGGTAGTGGAGCAACTACTAATGTGAATGAATTGGAGATCATGTCTCAGTAATGAGATAGATCATGGAGGTTGACACAGTCAACTAAGATCTTGGAAGAGATCAAACAGAAGATCATGGAGCATTCATGATGAGATGATGGAGGAAGTTGTGCAATTAATGCACACATGATGGAGAGTGTACATTGCACCTAGACATGATGGAAGAATTGGAGAGACAACACTGTCAAACATGGAGGATCTTGTCCCCATGCACAGCGCAGTTTAGATGAGGGCCAAGGCATCGGAAGGCTCAAACACTATATAAAGAAGAGGAAGGCAAGAATGAAGAGATGCTTAAGGCTATTGATTGTAGATTTTGAGGTCTATTTAGATCTGGAATTTTCATGTGACATTCCATTTCTTTCTTGGGTTGTTTAGTAAAGATTGCAAGTATTGTTTAGCACAAGGTGTTCCTGGTTGGGAATCCCACATCTTTCTTTGAGTAGCTCTAGAAAGAGTATTTTAATTCATTCTACATCAGACATTGGTGCCACATATCTTTTCCTACTTTCTGTAGAACATCCATATTCAAGAATTGCAGATTTCTGAAGATCAGTTTGAGAGGAGGAGGTTGTCCTTCAAAATTTCAGTTGAGGAATCGGTGAAGGATTATTCCTATCACTTTGGGATTGAATATTAGCATTCCCAAGGCTTCATTTCAGATCTAGCATCATGCCAAAATTTATTGACCTCCTAGCAGCAGTAATCCCTTCATAAAGTACGTTGTCCATTATTACAGATCCAAAGGAGGAAGGAAGTTGCTAGCATCTCAGCTAGTAATCCTGTGAGGGATCAACCCTTCCAGCTTAGATCTGATTTTGTGACATATTTCAGCCATTTATTTGTCAGATCTATAATCCCAACAGATTAAGGATAAAACCCTAGGAGGGTGATTTTCCAAAGTTGTAGATCTAGAAAATCCTTTCTGGCTTATCTTGGGAACCCATCACATTGGCTAGATCTTGAATCTTGGCATCATCAGAGCTCATAAGCTCCCTAGATCTGCATTTTCCTTTACAGCATTTACATGTATATCAGTAGCAGCAGCAAGGACAACGTAGTATTGCTTCTATAAGCTCACCAGTTACGCAGTGCTAGTTGCAGCACCATTGTAGGGTGATTCTAGGCCTTCTCTTGGGTTAGATCTACTCATTTTCTAAATATTTTGTAACTGATTCATCTCCATATAATAAAATGGCTCAACTTCTCTATAAATTATGATTTTTTCTTCAGATTTATTGTTTACTTAGTTGTAGTTCTTATATTATGTTTAAGTATTACTGCATTCTCCCTTTTGGGATATTACAGTGGTATCAGAGCATGATATTTGGCTCACCTTGTGGACACTTCATATTTTGCATCAAAAGAAGAAGAAAATAGATGAGATATATCATGAAGGAGGATTTTTCCATTCCTCTCTTTATATCCATGCAAGATCTCTCCAAGGAGGTCTATCAATAGAAGGGAGAAAGACAAAGGAAGGATCCAAGAAGAATATTTGAAGAGGAAGGTCCAAGTACTTCCTATCAGCAAAAAAGAAAACTGGAGAATCATAGATCTCCTCATAGATCTACTATGCCCACTTTCTTTAAAAAAGGTGAGAGGTATAGAAATGAAGAAAGAAGAGAACCTGAGACTCATGAGACTCTCAGTCTATATCTAGAAGAGTACAAAGCACAATCTAGAGCCTTGAAAGAAAGTATAACTCTCCAAGAATTCTTTGAACTCAAAGAAGAAAGAAGATCTTATAGCAGCAATATAAGAAAGAGGCACAATAGATTATATATGCCTACCTTTGATGGATCTTCCTCAAGCACTGTTAAGGCTTGGAGGAAAGATTTAGATACATTGTTCATGCTACATCCTTTGGCTGAAAAATAGGCTATCCAAATTGCAACACTTCATCTCTTAGGTGAAGCTAATGATTGGTGGTTTAGTCACATGGAGCATTTAAAGGTGACTAAATATTTAGATTTCTTTCACAAATTGAGGAATAAGTTTGATGAGAAGAAGACAGAGATGGGCCACAAAGAGACATTTCCTTAGGAAACAAAGGGGAATGTCATTCTTGTCACTCTGGACAAGAAGTCACTACATTCACCACCAATTGCAGAAGTACTTGCATCTAGAGAAGAGACACTTGAAATTCTGTGATATAGTCTTAAGCTCTTGACACATAGAGTCCCATGCATGATTCAGGAGATGCATGAGGAAGAGGAGGAAGATTCCAGCGCTAGTACATTGGCAGGAGAGAAGTCATCTCTCTTACCAGTAGTTGGAGACACTATTGTCCCGGTTGGAGGAACGCTTGTGTTCTGTCAAGAGGTTCCCACACATAAATTGATCCAAGGTATGCATACTCATTCATTACCTATTTTTTTAGTAGATTTTATTGAAACTTATAGGGACATGCCATAAGGGCCAATGCATAACCAAGGGTTAGAACAAAATACTGATTTGAAGCAGCAACATATCACAGTGGAGAGGACCCTTGATCTAATCAAGGAGGAGATGAAAGCTATCCCATTTTGTCATTGATGGACTACATTCAACCTCTTGTGTTGAAGTGTAGAGTTTCAGAAGAAGGGATGAGCATGATCCTATGTACAATAACTAGTTATGAGATCAGTATTGTACCTTGCTTTGAGATAGCATATGTTTTACCCTGTAGATATACAATGTTGTCACTTAGTAGCAGTGATAATGAAGAGGCCCCATTATTCTTGGAGCATTCTAAAGGTAGCTTCACTCAAGAAGAAATGGAGGTTAAGATGATGAATGGTAGACCTCTTGATATGAGAAATATTTTCTCCTTTCTTGATGATAATTTCTCAATGAGCATCTCACAGCTCAAAGAGAGACTTCTACCTACAGCAGATCCAGAACCCCATTTTTTTTGGAAGGCCATGGATGAGAAGAAGGTATCATTAAGAGATCTCATTGAAGGTGCACTTCAAAATTTCACGGAGTGCAAAGTTCTTCATTAGTTTGAGGAGGTTGGTGTCCTACAATGGGAGGATACCAAGTATTTGTAGAATGAGATCCATCATCCAAATTGGGATGAATGGTTGATAATATGGAGCAAGGGGTTGCCAAACCACTTGCAGATCTATCATACAGGGCAGAAAGAAGCATGGTTGTGCTGGTTGCTCTTGGGTGAGTATGGTTACCACTCAAGAAGTCATATTTTTCTGATTCATGCCTTATACATCACTGGAAGAATGCATAAGAAAGAGGCATGGTTACTTTGGTTATTGATGAGAGATAGCATGTTATATCTTATGTCCTTGTATTTAATCTTGTTTGGGATATGTCTCATGTCTTTACATGTATTTCTGTTTGGGATGTATCTCATGTTCATGTATGCACTTGGAGTTGGGAGAAAGCATAAATCTCACATGATGTGGCATAAGGGAGCTTGTTTGTATTATGTTGATGAGACATATCACATGTCCGTTACTTTATTGTTGCTCCATGACTTGCATCATGATAATGCAAGGAGGCAACAATAATCCTTTTTGTTATGGTTACTACTGGGAGAGTATGGGCTAAATTCTTCCCATACATTGCATGAAATTGCTGGAATATGGCAACAGGAGGCCTTACAACGTTGGCTTCTATTGGGTGATTATGGTCATTGTACATGGTATGATGATGATGTGATGGGGTAGCAATATGATTTGTTAAGGTGGCTTCTCTTGAGAGAATATGGCCACTACATTTGGTAAAATGATGACGTGGTATGACAACAAGAGGAATTTTTGCATTGGCTTCTATTGAGAGAATATGGCTCTCATATTCTCATTCATGATTTGGCATGGCAACAAGAATCATTGTTGTGGTGGCTTCTTTTGAGAGAGTATGGCTCTCTTATTTATTTCCATGATGATCTAGCATGGCAGCAAAAGGCTTTTCTGCGTTGGTTTTTATTAGGAGAATATGGTTTGACATTGTTTATGTTTTCCCATATGTCTCTACTTCTTGTTTTTCACTATGATGATGTGATGTTTGATTCCTACATGTCCAACATGGATAATGATGTGAGCATTGATAAATTCAATCTACTCTATGTATCATGGGTTGGACAGATAGATCATGAGTTGGGACTTTTCACTTTGGAAATGAACTACTTCATCGTATGTGTCTCATGTATAGAGGAGAACTTTGGTCATCCTATGGTTGCCACTTGGAGATTCATTGATGAGGATGTGTATCTAACTTTTCAATTGGAGGCCATTCTAGACATTCTAGAGAGGCAGCTTTGGAGCTGGACATGCATACATTGTGACAAATGGGAAGACCTTCCACATGAGGATGCCATTTGGAGGGAGGATGTTTGCTGTAGAATCCATTTTTGCAGTTGCTTGAGGACACGCAACATTTTACCGAGGAGGACTGTAATATTCCAAAATTTTCACATGATATTTGGAATATTAGAGTTCTTAATAAACCTACTTAATTAAGTAAATAAAAGGGTGGAGGGACCCATAATCCTCAAGATGAATAAATATCCACTTTTTATATGTGAATGTGGATTAATTAAGCATAGATATACATAAAGGAGGTAGTGGAGCAACTACTAATGTGAACGAATTAGAGATCATGTCTCATTAATGAGATAGATCATGGAGGTTGACACAATCAACTAAGATCTTGGAAGAGATCAAACAGAAGATCATGTACCATTCATGACGAGATTATGGAGGAAGTTGTGCAATTATTGCACACATGATAGAGAGGGTTTATATTGCACCTAGACATGATGGATGACTTGGAGAGACATCACAGTCAAACATGGAGGATCTTGTCCACATGCACAGCGCAATTTAGATGATGGAAGGCTCAAACACTATATAAATAAGATGAAGGCAAGAATGAAGAGATGCTTAAGGCTATTAATTTTTGAGTTCTGTTTAGATCTAGAATTTTCATGTGACATTCCATTACTTTCTTGGGTTGTTTATCAAGGATTGCAAGTGTTGTTTAGCACAGGGTGTTCCTGGTCGGGAATCCCACCTCTTTATTTGAGTAGCTTTGGAAAGAGTATTTTACTTCATTCTACATCAGGAATTGATGCCACATATCTTTTCCTACTTTCTGTAGAACATCCATATTCTGAACTTGCATATTTCTGAAGATTATTTTGAGAGGAGGAGGTTTTCCTTCAACATTTCAATAGAGGAACCAGTGAAGGATTATTTCTATCACTTTGGGCTTGAAGTTCAGCATTCCCAAGGCTTCATTTCAGATCTAGCATCAGGCCAAAATTTATTGACCACCTAGCAGTAGTAATCCCTTCAGGAATTACATTTTCCATTATTTCAGATCCAAAGGAGGAAGGAAGTTGCTAGCATTTCAGCTATTAATCCTGTGAGGGATCAACCCTTCAAGCTTAGATCTGATTTTTTGACATATTTCAGCTAACTATTTTTCAGATCTAGCTTTAGATCTGTAATCCTAGCAGATTAAGGATCAAACCCTAGGAGGGTGATTTTCCAAAGTTGTAGATCTGGAAAATCCTTTCTGGGTTATCTTGGGAACCCATCAAATTGGCTAGATCTTGAATCTTGGCATCATCAGAGCTCATAAGCTCCCTAGATCTGAATTTTCCTTTGCAGCATTTACATGTATATCAGCAGTAGCAGGGACAACGGATTATTTCTACTATAATCACACAATTTACGCAATGCCAGTTGCAGCACCATTGTAGGGTGATTCTAGGCCTTCTCTTGGGTTGGATCTACTCATTTTCTGAACATTGTGAAACTGATTCATCTCCATATAATAAAATGGCTCAGCTTCTCTGTAAATTATGATGTTTCCTTGAGATTTATTGTTTACTTAGTTGCAGTTCTTATATTGTGTTTAAGTATTACTACATTCTCCTTTTTGGGATATTACAAACCAGCTCCAAAAATATAAGAAAAGAGAGATAAACGCCTTAGAAATCAGCCACTTCGAGGGGGAAACCTCCAATAAATTACATAAATGAAAAATTATTGGATGATACAAATGAAAAAACCTCCTTCTATATATAGGGGTCCATGGGGTCACAATATAATCCTAACCAACCTAACAATAATAATGTAAGGGAACTATAAAAACAATATGGGGGTTACAGGGGTACAACAATAACAATAAGGGGGCTACACTAATAACAATAAGGGACTACACTAGTAATACGGGGACCTAACATAGACACTCGTTGGATGTAGAATTAACTTACACATCCAACAAGTACACATTATGCATATTTTTTAGAATACCCACATTGATCAAAATTGAATATACATTAAAAAATCATGTTCAACATGTTTTTATAATGTATCTTCATTTTTAATCAATGTGGGTCTTCTCAAAAGTACGCATGATGGATAATTTTTGGATGTGGAATTTAATTCCACATACAACATGTTTCTACACTGAAATTTGAGTAAGCTTATAAGAATATAAGTCAAAAGTACAATTAAAAAAGTAGTTTTCTTCTTTTCCCTCCAAAAATAATAACTTGTAGCTTATTGTTTTAACTATTATTTTATTATTTTTCCTTAGGAAGCCATTTTTAGGATGAAATTTCCTCTATGTGTCCATTAATACTACCCCCAACTCAGCTACAATGGCTCACTCTATTACCCCTCCAACCACTGCGATTAATTTGGTGCAGTCTACACAAGTAACAAGTGGTAAGAAAAATAAGAATAAGAAAAAATATGCTCCTTCTAAGGAGCAGCAACTTGTTCAAAAATCCCAAACTCAGAAACCCCATGTCACTGCCAAATCTAATAAATGGAAATTGAAATAAGTTAATTTTCTTTGTAAGATCTGTGTTGGGGACCATTTAACCTACAAATTCCCTTGTTTACAGGAATATATCGATCTCCTTGCGGAAAAGGATTCTAGGACCCCTAATTTCCTTAATAACCCTTTCCCTTCCCAAAAAAAACAGAAAGAAAAACTTGTTGCACACCCACCACACCCTCGCAAGGGGGAAATGGTAGTTCTCATCCCCCTCCTTCTAAATAAGGATCGTCAACTATCTATGTTTTTAAGGTGGTTTATTTACAAACTTGAGCCAAGAATTATGGGAACTCTACCTCAGACACTTTGGATCCCCCGTAAAGATCCACCTCACCTCCACATAATTATTTACATATCGAGAGGCCCATTTTAGACCCTGTGATTCATCCCCCCAAAGGGACACTTCGTTGTACTACACACAAACTGTAATATTCCAAAATAGGGAATGCAGCAATATAATGCAGAATGATAGAAAAATAACGCAGATCATCATTTATACAGCAAGAGGCCAATATGGAGACCTTTCATTTGTTATTATAGAAGAAAAATATGTTTAAGAAGTGGCCTATAAGATGCACAACAGGAAAAGCAAGTCTCCAATGAAGAAAATCCCTCAATATGAGGTGCTGCAACCATATATAAAGACTGGAAAGCCCTCACAACGTTATTTTATTGCCTCTGTAACATCAGTAGATTATACATCAGATATAGAGCTTCTATGTGCATAAAAAGTTAGATCTATATCAGATCCATGCACTATACAAGCTACTCTATAGAATAGCCTTGGGGTTTTCAGCAAAACAGTAAGCACAAGTTGTAGATCTGATATCTAAGCTTGCAAATCTACTGAAAATTATAGATCTAGAAAGTGTGGCTGATCTGATATGATCAATAGAATAGCCTCCAATATATCTCCAATGTGAAGGGTAGATCCCCAACACTAGGAAATCATCTCTCCAAATGGTGTGATGAACCACCCTGTAACTGCACCTATAGAAATAACGCAGATATGAAAGGAAAATACACTGTAGGGATCAAAATATGGTTGGCATGATGCCAATATCTAAAAATAAGCACCAAATCCTTCAACACCGTCCTCCCAAGGAAGTAGAAACCTCCTCCACTGAAAAGGAGCACTAAAATGGCCTAGATCTGAAAGATCTAGTCTCCACTTGCTGCAGCTTGCAAAAACAACCAAACCCTCAACGAGATATACACTGTAGTTGAAAGAAGAAGCTTGGCCCTAAGCTAGATAGTGGACAATTCAATACAAACTCTCCCAAGAGCTACTCAATGGGAAGAGGTGGGATTCCCGATCAGGAACACCCAATGCTAAACAACATTCAATATTATCTAAACAACAAGAGAAATATATATGTCTAAATAGACCATATATTCATAAATATGATAAACATCAACAACCTTCTAATACTACCATCCCCTTCCTTTACAAGAGCTTGCAAACCCTAAACGACATCCAATGATAACACTCCTTTCACACAAGGCATCTCCATCTAGAACTGCGGTGTACCTCATTGATGGCCACTCCTTCATGACATCGTTGTAGATTTGGTCAAAGTTGACCCAGTCCACATGTTTTAGCCCCTGTTCACACCTTAGAGTGCTTTATTAAGTTGAAAATATGATCCACTTTCACATGAGAAGTGGTTTTATTCACAATAAAGAGTTTTATGGGTCTCCCTACCGACTTATTCACTTATCTAAGTGACAAAACAAAATTTTAATATTCCTATTACTTGTAGGCTAATTTAGGAATATTATAGTCCTCCCCCCCAAAATGTTTCTTTTCCTCAAGCAACTACAAGGATACTGCAAAATCTCCAATGGATATGTCTCCTCCCAAGAATACAAATTTTCCTTTGGTGGATAAACCAAATAGCTATCATCATGAAAATGTGGGAGATATATTGAAAGAGTTATATGCTGTCTATTGGCCTCCTCAAGGCATGAGAGATGGTAAATGTTGGGTGCCTTAACCCCAATGAGAAACTCCAATCTCCATGCTATCATCCAAACAAAGTGAGCCATCCTTTTTAGCTCATAGAAACATTCACGAATCCCCTGCTTATGCAATGTGTAGGGGCTGCATGGCTGAAAATGAGAGATAATATTGTTCAAATTATGTTGTCTCTCCCTCCATTTATGATAAATTTGGAGCTGTTGATCTTGGGCTGCAATAATATAGTTCTCATGAAGCCAAAAGATACTTGGAATCTCATGATTCCACTAATTGGTTCTAGGGAGTCTTCTTGCCCAATCCTTCATGCATATAGTGAATAGAGTGTCATCACCATATGGGCTCCAAAAGAAACATGGACTAAGTGTCATATGACATATTGGATGGTGACAATAGTCCTTCAAGTGAGACCAATGTTGTTCTTCTTCTTGTTGTCTTCAAACATGATGTGATGAGTGGCCATCCAACCACTTTCTTGTTGCCATAAGCTTCTCAAAAGCTTGAAAGTAGTAGAGAATATTAGGTGTTGGTTGAATATGATCTGTTACACCATTTTTTGGTCATCTAACCTACTATCATTAGATGGACCCAAGTACACCATGTAAGACCAATTTTACCCTAATTAAAATTGCTTTCACTATGTAAAATAACTTAATAAAACACATTTATTAGGTTGTTTCTGGTCTAAATAGGAAACCCCAAAGGGAAATATTAAACAAACCTATATTTTTTTGATTTTCCTCATGGAATAATTAATTAAACAATAATTTAATTATTATTCCTGGTCATGTTTAACCCAAAAACAAAGAAATTAATTAGATAAATCCTTATTTATCTTATTATTTTCTAGGAATAATTGTTTAAATCTTATTTAAATAATATTCCTTGTTAAATATGACTAAATCACCCATAAATAATTAAATAAATCATTATTTATTTGATTATCCTTCAACCACTTCCTTAAAATGATAAATAAATCATTTATTTATTTATTATTCACAAATAAAGGTATTTGACCCAAGTCAAATACTTTTTCCCTCCAACAAATATAATAAAATATTCCATAAAAGGTGGATCTAGATTTGGTTAACATTATTTTAATCATGCACCAAGATCTAGAATGACCAAATATTTTGTTATAAATAGGAGGGTTTTTCCTACCATTCTTCACCTTTTGTTGCCTATTAGATCACTCTGGATCTATACACTTGGTCACATTCTTCATTATTTGTTGTGTGAGCTCCCTTTGAGTTCTATCTTTGTATGGGTTTTCTACACCAACAAGAGAGAGAGATTCTAGATCTGAAGTGCTGAGGACTTCCAAGAACCCATCCCATTGAGGAGAATTGGATACACCTTCTTGTTTTCCTCCCAGGTGCCCTTAATACAAAATTCTTTCAAAAAATATTGTTCTTGTCTTGTCTATTGGATGTATGGAGCAAACTCTTGATTTTACTGCTTAATGTCTTTCTATGCATAGATCTGGTTTTTTGCAGCACTTGTCTTGATCAACTAACTGCAGATCTGAAGATATTGGCAGCCACATTTGATGTTAGGGCTATAAGTTATGCGTAGCTAAAGTGGTCTTTTTTCGTACGCTTCGACAAAATATTCATACTAACAATTGGCGACTCCGCACGGGTTTTCAATTACGACCGCTGTCGTTTTTCATATTCCTACATATCCAGCTACTTCAGACCCTAGAGTTTCTTTTCAGCTTTTTTTTTTCCTATTTTCATGTTGTTTTTCACCTATAAAACCCTAAAAAATTAAAATTTCTAACTTCCGCGTGTTTCTGGCCCTATTGCATAGGTGACAGACATCAGTTGCAACTGAGACAACAACTTTTCGGCAAATCTGCCGCCGGGACAACAGGAGTTGGATGTCGCATTTTTCAGCTCAAAAACTGTGACCTGGACTCCAGGTCGCACTTTTCAGCCCCTTTTCTGCGACCTAAATAGGAAAACAGGTCAGAACCTGCAACCTGTGCTTTTTTTGCTGTTTTTCTACAATTTTTCTGGGTTTTGCTGAAACTTCTGTCAGGGTTTTCCAGCCTCTGTCTCCGCCCGTTTGGACCTGTTTCTGATATTTTTTACTCATCTAAGTGGGAACCTAGCCCCCTAGGGCTCCAGTACCCTCCACTTTTGGTGGAAGAGTTTAGCTGTTTCAGGTGTCTGATTTTTCAGAGTTTTAGCCTTCCCTTTTTCAGATCTGATACCTCATTCTCAGATCCCTTTACATCAGCTCTTCTTCCTTTCAAACCACCTCTTGTAGCTTTGTTTGGACCTCCCTGTAGGACCTCCTCCATGTCCTCTCTGCTTTTTGCTGATTTCCTCCTTTTTTCCAGCCACCTTGCCTCTACCTCTTGGCTGTGATCTGCACCTCTTTTCAGCAGCTTTCTCCTTTAGATCCCTATCCCTTTCGACCCTAGATCTATTGGCCTCTTTTTAGTGTGTTTTGACTAGATTTTTTCCCTCTTTTAGATTAGTTTTGAGAGACCCGCCTTTTTGGGTTGAATCGATGCAATAGTAGCTGTTAATTTTTTGTTATTTCAGCATTATATACTGTTCTCTGCAGATTTATTTTCAGTTACGCAGCACACTTTTTCTCTTGCTCTCAAAACGAAAAGGGTTTAAAAATTAAAATTAACGCACGCCACACACTCACCCTAAGCGAAGAAGAGCCTGGTTTACACTGCCAGGCAAAGACTTTAAAATCAATTGACACTGCACCTTTTTTGCCCTTGTTTCGAGATTGTAATCACTTGATTCTGCACCTCCCTGCCTTTGTCAGTCTTTCTTCTTCCCCTTGTGTTGTATTTGTGTTGTCACCATTGCACCCCCAAGGCGCGCCTCCCGGAGACTTCTTGGCCTTCAACCTCAGTTTTCGGTCGGTCGACCTGCTCCGTCCCGCCGTCGTCGAGCCAGTCCTCCTCCGAGTCCGCATTCCGACTCCTCTTCTAATTCATTGGGTTCTCCTTTTACTTCTAGTTCTCCCCCTGTCACCTTCACTATGTCTGGTCCAGGGCCTAATGCTAGCGGTAATCCCGGCCCTAATTCCGGAACTACTACTAGCGGAACCGCCACAGGAACTACCTCGGCCGCACCCTTGCTACCGTACATCGCAGGCCTCAGCCTCCCCGATTTCAATCAGTTGATCAATGACCCTATCCGCCACGATGTTGGTTGGCCTACTATGCCAACCAAGCTCCCCTCCGACATCCCTAAGTTCGAAGGCCTTACTGGAGAAGATCCAAGCAACCATGTCCGATCTTTCCACATGTGGTGTTCCTCCAATTCCATTACCGATGATTACATCCGTCTTCGGTTGTTCCAACGCACGCTTACAGGCGAAGCTTCTAAATGGTATGTTGACAAAGCCACCTCTTCCCATACCACCTTTGCGACCATTTCCCAAGCCTTTTTATCTCATTTCCAGCTCCCTCTCCGATACGATACTGGTACGGAGCTTTTGACCTCTTTCAAGCAAACCTCTTCGACCCACCTCTCCACTCATGTCCAGGAATGGCAAAGAAGAAAGAGCTATGTCGAGCTCCCCCCTTCGAAGATTGGGTGTATATGGACTGGTTCCTTCGCACTCTCTTAGCTCCCATTGGCAAAGATGTTGCCTCCCATTTCCCCCAAACCAAAGAAGCCGCCCTCCAAATAGCCTTGAAATATGACCTGATCTACGCGCAGTCTGGTTATGTTTATACCGTCCTTCCTGACCTCCCCAGGCCCGGAGGAACTAACGACCCGGGGGCATCTCATTCCACCGACGGTATCGTTGGAACCCTTTCTCACCCGTATGCTCAACCTCCTATGGGCTATCGTCTCCCTCAAGGAGGGGCCAACACCTCTAGCACTTTTCCCCCTCCAGGTAGCATCTACCCAGGATACGGCATGCCTCATCCTTTTTCCCAACCTCTTGCTTACCTCAATGCTGCCCAACCTAACCATTACCCTTATCCGCAGCCTGGTGCCCTAGCTCCTCCAGCATATGCGCTTCCACCTCCCTTGCCTCCTCTAACCCCGAAACAACACCTACAGCCCCCTCCAGGGCAAGTATTTGCACAGCAGGGTGCGACTAATCCCCCTTCTTCTCAAATAAGGCAGAGAGGCAATCCCAACCAATCTGCCCCTGGTACTCGTGGACCCAATCCTCAAGGTATTGACCCCAACACTGCTAACCAGCAACAAGGCACTCAGCCCAAGCCGGACAGGCCTCTTCGCACAACTAAGCATTGTTCGTGTTGTGGTGTTTATAGTCATTACACCCACGATTGTCCCCTCTTACCATAGATGCGGCAGATGTGGGAGTCTCAAGCCACATTTCTAGGACAACATGCCTCCCCTCATGCTCCCCCTAATGTGGCCACTACTCAACCAGCAGTGTTTACTGATCCTTTCCCTCAGCAAGGATTCATGGCTGCCCAACCACCTGACGGACAGGTCGCCACTCAACCTTCCCCTTCTGGTTCCTCCGATTACGAAATCCTCATTGTGAACTCTGATCCATCCCCAACCATCGACCTTCACCTTCAAACTCGGTCTTGCCAGTACCCCAAGCCTCCTGCTCAGTCTGCCTCCGAGTCCCCTTCTTCAGGTTCTACCGAGCCTCTTTCGACACCCAATGGTCCCTTACATATCCCTCAACCCAAAGTTGAGGTTCATACCAAGATGCCTAAAGGACCATTACGCCGAAATGCTGCTCCTGGTCGAGCTGCTCATTCGTATAGCATAGTAGATGATTTGTCACAGTCTCCTGTTTCCATTTCCACATTGGAACTCCTCCAATCATGCCCTTCCCAAAAGAAGGCTCTGCTATCTGCCGTGGGCGCTGTAGATCCTGCCGATGACCAAATGATTGTTTTTGACGCCCATCAATCAGAACATCCTCCTCTTCTTGCTTCCGCAGCCTTCCAAATCCCAGTCAAAATCCGGAACGCTAACATTTCTCGGTGCATAATTGATGAGGGGGCATCCACCTGTGTGATGTCCACTTCGGTTTGGAAGCAACTCAGGTCTCCTGAATTAGCCTCTTCCACGATCACCCTTCGAGCGTGGGATGGCAACGCCTCCCAGCCCATTGGCCTCTTCCGTAATTTTCCTATCACTCTTGCGGGCAAGACTGTTTGCGTTGACGTCGAAGTCATCGAGGCCCCTCTATACTACAACATTCTCTTGGGGAGAAGCTACACCTATGCCATGTCTGTTGTCCCATCCACGGTTTTTCGCAAGATGTATTTTCCTCACAATGGAAAGATAGTCACCATTGACCAGTTGACTTATCATGAGCCAAAGTCTCAGACCTCCCCTGAGACGACCATCTCTTCTGTAGCCAATAAGCAAACCGTCGATTCCTTGACCAGTGTCTCTCCCGGCGTCTACAAAGACTCCTCTTTGCTTGGAACTTTCCCTGGTCTTCCTCCTCCTCCTATCTCTGATCCCAGCTTATCGAATGTTTGCATGATGCAATCGTCTCGAGTTGCCCTTAAGCTACCCGCTTCGGCTAGTCAGCAACCTCCGATTCAACCTCGCCCACCGCAACCCGCTCCTAGCCCTTCATCTCAGCCAGCTGGACCTCCTCCTTCTGGCTCTTCTCCTACAGCTGGCATCCCTGAACCCCTCTATCCTCCTGGGTCGGTTCCCCCAGGCCTCAACCACCTCAGAGCTGTCCCTCCTGGTCATTATCCTGCTGGTCAGATACCCTTCCTGGCTCCCCCTCCCGGAGTTTATTCAGTCCTCGTCATGGATACCCTCTCTCTCCCCAAACTGACCCTAGGCATACCCGTTTGGTACCTTGACCCTCCAGCCGCTACCCTGCCTGGTCACCCCAAACCCTACCTTGCTTTGACACCGGTTCAACCGGTCCCCCTCGCTTCCTCCATTGCCACTGTGCCCCCAGCACCTCCATAGGACCCTTCTCCTGTCGTGACGGCTCCCGGGAAGAAAGGAAAAGTTCGCAAGGGGGCACCCAAAGACAAGGCCACCTCGACTGACCCGGCCCTCCTCCGCCCGCAAAGCCTTGCGCCTTGTGTGATGTCGTCGGTCACGCCACCCATGCTTGTCCTAAATTGCCCTGTATTCAACCCATGGTTAAAGTCGCGTTCCCCGAGTCTACGGTCCCTGAAGCCTCCATTCCTTCTTCGTTGGTAACCAGGAACCCCAAGACTCTCCGCACCAACAAACCCTGTGCTCTGTGTGGTGTCCATGGCCATTATTCCCACCATTGTCCTCACATCACGCATTACCGTGCCTCTTTAGAGGTATTTTGAGAGTATGAGGTTGAACAAAATCAATCCGCCTCTCCCATACTTGCGCAGTATGCTTCCAGTCAGTCTGAAGGTGCACCCGCTCCCATCGACATCCCCCCCCCTGATGTCCAGATGTCCGAGCCTACCACCACCATTTGCTACCTATCATCATCCATGAGACTCTCGGAGTACATTCCCTCGGATTCCTCCCCTGATGGTTCGCTCGACCCCCCTTCAGCGACCACCCTGGGCTTAACATCCTTTGACCATCTGTTTATCTGTTCCTCTATCATCCCCCGTGACGACCCGTATGTTAGCCTTTCTTCCCATATTGATGATTTAGGTAGCTTTGCCGAGTCATGTGGTTTCCCTTCCTCTCGTCATCCCCTCTGCTCCCATCAGGATGCCCTCTTGGAAGCCCTCTCCACCCATGACCTCATCCTTCCCGCCCATAACCGGGATAACACCACCCCTATCCACGTTGACCTCTGCAGTCGGAGTCCCAACCATTCCTCCTATAGCCCTTATATACCGACATCTAGTTCGTATATGAGTCATAGCCATCCTTCCCATCGCACTCCCTCCCGCAGTTGCCACTCGATGTCTCCTCTACACTCACGTTGCCGTCATTGTTCCTCCTCCTCCCATTTTTTTTCTTGTACCACCATTCCGCAGGACCTCCTGTCCACACCCTATATCGGTTACGCTGATGGTGCAAGTCGTTATTCCCAGAATCTTGCCTCAGCAGGTTGGGCCATCTTCACCCCCTTGCATGCCCTTGTTCTTTCAAACGGGGTCTGCATTGGTCCTGCCACCAGCAATCAAGTCAAATGCGATGCAGTACGGGGTCTTTTAGCCGATGCCCTCTCTCATCGCATCCTTCATCTGCATGTTCGTATAGATTCCCTACTTCTTTTCATGCAACTAAATGGTGTCTATCGTGTGCATAATCCTGTGCTTTTTAGATGATATTTACGAGTGAAACTCTTGATACGTGAATTTGAAACCATAACTTTCAACCATGTACCTCGAGAACAAAATCACTATGTAGATAGCATTGCAAACCATGTTCTAGATTGGCATTTATCACACGCATTTTGTACAAGTCAATAACAATCATAATCATTAACAAGATGCATATCCATAATATGTGTCACAAAACATGTGTTTAGAGTCCATCTACTCTGATACATATGATATGCCCATAGCATGTTACAAACAAAACTCAAAGCTGGGGGCACCACTCACCCCTACATACATACTAGGGGGCACCACATGCCCCACACCTAATCACTATCTGGCGGATCCCGAGCCAATGGCTCTGCTCCTGCAGCTCGTAGATCACGTATCCCCTGACCGGCCATCGCCATGCGCCGCATGACCCCTCGCCATTCCGAGGGTAGACCAATACATGGCTCTATATACTGGTCATCTAAGTCTTTCCACCTGCACTCTGAAACACTGGTCAGAAACCTCTCACATCTACGGCGGATGTCCTCCAGGAGGGCGGTTGCATCCTCATTATGTGCTGCTCTCGCTCCACTCGGGCCTGCAGCTCCTGATGCTGCAAGTCGTCCCATATATCCGGTCGGTTTTATCGGAGCTATATCTGCATACCAAAAGTACAGAATCAGTACCCTATCTACTGTTCAATAACTTTAACATGCCCAAACAAGAATAGTCACTTTTCACTTACCATCGGGTCCCCATACTCGACCAGGCGGAAGTGGCAGGTCCGGATCCCCACAATAACTCATCCCACTATAGGGATAGTCGTCTATGTATAACGGCATTTGATCCCAATGGGAAAACAACTCCGGTCAAAACACCCGTTCAACCGCCCCTCCTCCTCCTCTACACAGTAGTCGCCCCCACCGGTGCATCCTGGGCTCTCTCGGGCCCCCATCTGGGAGCTGTATACGAGGTCGTAAGGTCGGGATCTTCTCAAAAAATAAGGAGCACAATAACGTCCCATACGAGCAATCGTGGTTCACTTGCCGCTTGCAAAGCGACAACTATCGTTTTAACGAAAACAGCATCATTTGGGCCCACCCATAGTAGGTCCCACTCAACACACTCTCTACAATCATCATTTGCCCCCCAGTGATGTGATGGAACGCCTGGTTGCCTAGGATCCGCAGCACCGTTACGGCCACTGCACGGGTCTCCAATCTCTCCAGGTCCCCTATCGGTATCCGAGTCCCTTTGACTTGAAGACCCGGTCGACAATGCCGCTCCACAAACTCCATGATGTTCCGCCCCCGCGGTAACACTGGTTACATATTTCCCACCATCCCAAGTGGCGGGAGACCAGTCAGGAAATACACATCCTGGACTGTCAGTTCGATCCTGTGCCCCTGCACTACAAAGACCTCATGCTCTGGATCCCAATAACTGATAATCCGGGCCAACAAGGGCTCTCCAGCTCTCATCAAAGGGTTCTCCAAAAACTTTAAAACCCCAAACCTGGCCAACACACGACGGACACCCTGATCTGCCTGGATCTCTGCCCGTAATGTGCCCAGGTCTCTCTCTCTCTCCAGTTAACCTGTATATCTGCCATATCTGCACAAAAACATCATCTTTTTCAGTATATAGATAGGGAATACTGTAACCAAACACAAAAACCCAACTCTCAGCCATAAAACAACACTAAAATCCCCTCCTCTTCCAGGTCGCACTTTTCTACCAAATCCTGGGCTAGGTTGCACCTTTTTGCTCAAAACCTACGTCCCAGGTCATAGATTTTGGCCCAAAAAGTGTGACCCGGCCAAAATTATGCAAGAGGGTCTGTTCCTGAGATTCTGGGCCCTAATCTGAACTTTTAAACCATAAAAATAAAAGAGTAAGGTTAGGCCTCTTACCTGCAACTGACATATCTCAATTCCAATGGTCGGTTTGTCCGCTACGATCACCGCAAGATTTAGGGCCTTCTCTCCTCTCTACCTTCACCACAGCAACACTAGCAAATGAGTGAATTTGGAGGGAAAAATGCCTTATTAAAAGAGAACCCTGGTTTTTCTTTCGCCTGCTGCGACCACACCGTAACTCAGTTTGACAAACCGTCCACACCGTTGGAAAGCTCTCACCGAGCCCTATAATGGGTATCTGTTTGTTTTTTGTGATTTGATACTTCACCAGGACACATTTTTTCCAAGAAGGGTCACTTCACCTCCCCCCAAAATCGGATTTCCTCACTTACAACACTTGTCCTTGGGGCACCACTTTGCCTCCATACTTGTCCTTGTTCGTGTCGATTTTCGTCATGAGATACCATCTTATACTCATGTTTTCATGGTCCCCCATGGACCTTTACTGTGTGGCAGCACCATCGAGTCGCCCTTGTTTAGAGAATCCAAGTTGAGTCATCATCTCATTCATGGAGTCTATCCCGATTCCCTTTGTACCCCACTATAGTCCTCCATCCTTCATTGCTTGGTCTCTCTCTTGTGTCACACATTATGGCCTTCAGTCCCACTGTCCCCTATCCCTTATGATATTGCGTCAGTCGCTGCCATGTCATTCATGCCCTTTATGCTCTAACAAGGGAAGTCTTCCATTCGCTACTCAGTCCCCTCCATTCCATCAACATCATTGGTATTATTCTGTCCGTCGCTCTACTATTTTCTCTCATGCCTTAGTTGAGGATCTCTCATTGCCTCACCTATGGCGGACCTCCTTCTGTCGACATCAGTTCCTCCATTCCAGAAGACAGGTCTAGAGGGCGATGTACCTTGGTTCCAGCTCCCACTCTTGTTCGGTGCCTCGAATCAGGCAAAGGGATCTCTCATTACCCTTTGACTTGATTGTTTCTCCACTCCAGCGCCTTTCAGCATGATCGAGATCTGTATGCTTGATGGTTCAGTGATGCAGCAGCAACTATTGGTGATTCCCGGGTGTGTGTGAGATGTCTCAGTCCTCATGAGGGGGTGGCCCTGCAGGTAACCCCCCACATGCCCGGATGACCTCTTCATTGCAGCCTTCGATGCAGCTCCATATATTTGATGATGTCGGCCTTAGCTTCTTGCAGCGCCTCTTTGATTTGCATGTATTAGTCAGATTTTGTGAGCCCTTCCCCGCTTGTAGGGGGCATTTGGGTTGTATTTGTATCTCATGTACTCAGATATTATTAAGTCCTGGCTGTTATCCCAGGCATAGCATGTATGTGGGATCCCTCATTTTATTTTTATCTGGCTCATGTTTATGATGGCTGTACTTTATGGTTCGGTCCCTTGTTTACTGGACACACTATTCTTTTGTACTTTGTCTCGGCGGGCATAGGTATGCCTCCCCCGCTGCCTTTAGCACAAGTACCCTCTCATAAAAAGAGACTTGTTGCACCTGTAAGTCTCATCTCCTTAGGGTCTAGTTCTCCAGCACATTAGTCTACCTTACATTTCTCTCTCTGACTTCCCTTTTGATATCTGGTGATTGAGTTCTTACAACGTACTTCGGTCATACGATATGCTCCTAACACTTGCACGCTGGGGGGCAATCTGTTACACCATTTTTTGGTCATCTAACCTACTATCATTAGATGGACCCAAGTACGCCATGTAAGACCAATTTTACCCTAAGTAAAATTGCTTTCACTATGTAAAATAACTTAATAAAACACATTTATTAGGTTGTTTATTGTCTAAATAGGAAACCCCAAAGGGAAATATTAAACAAACCTATATTTGTTTGATTTTCCTCATGGAATAATTAATTAAACAATAATTTAATTATTATTCCTGGTCATGTTTAACCCATAAACAAAGAAATTAATTAGATAAATCCTTATTTATCTTATTATTTTCTAGGAATAACTGTTTAAATCTTATTTAAATACTATTCCTTGTTAAATATGACTAAATCACCCATAAATAATTAAATAAATCATTATTTATTTGATTATCCTCCAACCACTTCCTTAAAATGATAAATAAATCATTTATTTATTTATTATTAACAAATAAAGGGATTTGACCCAAGTCAAATACTTTTTCCCTCCAACAAATATAATAAAATATTCCATAAAAGATGGATCTAGATTTGGTTAACATTATTTTAATCATGCACCAAGATCTAGAATGACCCAATATTTTGTTATAAATAGGAGGGTTTTTCCTACCATTCTTCACCTTTTGTTGCCTATTAGATCACTATGGATCTATACACTTGGTCACATTTTTCTACATTATTTGCTGTGTGAGCTCCCTTTGAGTTCTATCTTTGTCTGGGTTTTCTACACCAACAAGAGAGAGAGAGATTCTAGATCTGAAGTGCTAAGGACTTCCAAGAACCCATCCCATTGAGGAAAATTGGATACACCTTCTTGTTTTCCTCCCAGGTGCCCTTAATACAAAAATTCTTTCAAAAATTGTTCTTGTCTTGTCTATTGGATATATGGAGCAAACCCTTCTTTTTACTGCTTAATGTCTTTCTATGCATAGATCTGGTTTTTTGCAGCACTTGTCTTGATCAACTAACTACAGATTTGAAGATATTGGCAGCCACATTTGATGTTAGGGCTATAAGTTATGCGTAGCTAAAGTGGTCTTTTTTCGTACGCTTTGACAAAAGAGTCATACTAACATGATCCAATAAAAACATGTCTAGCCCAAAATCCTCCATAAAGTGGTCATCCCCATCACTGAATGTAGTCCCAAAAGGACCATG
Organism: Pinus albicaulis; assembly: GCA_034641835.2. Taxonomy (NCBI): domain Eukaryota; kingdom Viridiplantae; phylum Streptophyta; class Pinopsida; order Pinales; family Pinaceae; genus Pinus; species Pinus albicaulis. The sequence goes on from CM076573.1 coordinate 337,814,176, forward strand.
AAATCCACAAAGACGTTTGCTCTCTTGTGGAGCAATGTTCTTCCAATTCATAGTAAAGGAGTGCAAATAGATTTTTAGTTGATAAATAAGCATCAAAACACAATATTTACCATATATTGTAGACAAGTTGGTGAAGAGGTCCATAGATGAGTCTTCCCATCTCTCCATCAAAATGGGAAGTGATTGAAACAACCTTGCAAGGTGGTTGCTTTCTTCCTCATACATAAAAGAAGCTACATATCTCCTGATATGTGGGTGCACATATTCTTTAAGATACTCCCAATATAATCCCTTCATGATGGTGTAATAAGACTCAATGGATTCTACATGTCCTAAAGAGAGTTCCTCATATGATGCATGTAGAATCCCCTTCTTGAGCTTGGAGTCTCTAGTCAAGTAGATCTGATCATGGAAATAGATGACTCCATCAACCAATCTATAGCTCCCATCTATCACTTTCCCATCAAGAACCTTACATGTGAAGAGGTTCTTGGAATATTCCACCAATATTTGGAACTCCCAATATGGATCTAAGCTTCCCAACAATGACTGTGCTGTAGAAATCTGAAATGAAGCACCTGTCATATCATAGTTCTCCTCTTTGACATGCCTAATGCTAAAGCCACATGTTCGAGTATTGGTACCCCACTTTTGCTGTATCCTTTGCAGCTGAAATTTCTTAAGACAAGATTGAAGTACATGGAATTCAACCTCCTCTTGGAAGGCATTTCCCCTCCAAAACTTCCATAGTTTGGCCAATGCATACAAGAGTGTCAATGACCCCTTGTCATATTCAGAAATATTCCTCATGTGTGGGAGTATCATTTGCTTCCCCAAGGTTATGGAGTAGCCCTTTGACATCATGCTCATGTCATCATAGGTCTCTGAATCATCATCTTTTAGCGCAAATAGTTGAGTGGGAGATGGCAATGTCCTTATCAGAAAATTACTCACCTCTCCTTTGAACCCATCAAAGGTTCTCTGCGCTATGCTAGCTTCTCCCAAGGATCCCTCCCTAGCCAAATATATCAATACTGCACCATGTTGAGAGAACTCTTTATTCATCTTCCAATTAAGGGGTCTCCCTGGTGGAATGCCTCCATGTAAAGAGACATCAAAATCTGAAGTGGATTGTATAGGTGAGTGGACTGATTTGTCCCTTCCTTCACTACATAAATCAGTCTTCTTCTTCTGTATATAAATCCCTTGAAATAAACAAGGGTGCATGCTCCCCATCCTTTGATGTTGATCCAACTTTTCTTCTCCTTTGATCAAGGTGTTACTGCCCATCGCTACTGTCACATGTTTCTCCTTGGGAACCTTTTGCAAAGATACAAAAGCTCCTCCACTTGAAGAAATAGCCTCATGCCCACCTCCATGTGGTGATGGTTCTCCTCCCAAAGTGACAGCACTGTTACTTTCCTTCTGCTCTTCCTCCTCATAAATATTTGAGAATACCTATTCAATAATGAGAGACCCTATATCTTGGTCTTCCCTTGAAGGAAGAATCTCCATGTCTTCCCTTTGAGAAGAAAGCTCTTCATAAAATGCGGATCTTTCCCTTGGAAAGGTATCACACAATATTTTATCCCCTTCAATAGAAATCTAAAGTGGAGTTGGTGCAATAGATCTTTCCAACTCATGCAAAGGTTTTGAATGTTTATGTTTTTCTAGCTCAATCAAAGATGTTTCAAATTGTTTTACATCAAATCCCTTCACTAATCTCTTAGTGAATCTTGCATAAGTAGCTATATTTGCATGATTAAATGAAGAATATTCATAAAACCACCAAGTATGAGCCTTACCTTCAAGATGTAGCACTGCTATCCTAAGGGACTCCTTTTCTAAAACTTGATGTAGATGCAAATATGAGTCTAGCTGATCTGTCCAATCCTTGGCTGTGCATGTGGAGGAACCATCAAAATTTGGTAGAAAGAATCTACTTATTCTACTTCTGTTGTGATTGTTGGGTCCTCTTTCCTCCTTGAGTTGGAAAAACTCTTGGAATTTCAAGTGCTCATTGAATCTCCAAGATTGAGATTCATACTCTTGAAGATAATCACTCAAAGTCTGCTCCTTTGGTGCATCTTCTTCCTCCATCTCTCTTGCAGTAAATATAGGCATAATATAACGTTGTAGATCTAATTGTGTGGTTGAATGCTCACACAAATAATATGAAAAATTGTGGCTTTCTTCATGTGAAATTCTTCTTTAGGGATGTTCATGTATTTCCCTCCTCATTCCCTTGATTTCTCTTTTAAGCTCATGCATAGTTTGAATAAGTCTTGAGAAATCCTTCCCTTTCATTCCTCTAGATAATGGGATTTTACCCTTGTCATATTTCTCATAAATATAATCAAATTTTCTATTCCTTCTCTTTTGGTACCTCTTTTCTCTGTCAGTAAGAGGCTCTCCTTCTTCAGAAGACATATTGTCTTTAGAATGCATAGGTTGTGCCAAGATGATGCTCTAATACCACTGTAATATTCCCAAATGGGGAATGCAGTAATATAATGCAGAATGATAGAAAAATAACATAGATCATCATTTATACAGCAAGAGGCCAATATGGAGACCTTTCATTTGTTATTACATCATAAAAATATGTTTAATAATGGGCCCATAAGATGCATAATAGGAAAAGCAAGTCTCCAATGAAGAAAATCCCTCAATATGAGGTGCTGCAAGAATAAATAAAGACTGAAAATCCCTTACATCATTATTTTATTGCATTTTCAACAATATTATATTATACATCAGATCTAAAGATGCTATGTGCATAAAAAGTTAGATCTATATCAGATACATGCACTATACAAGCTCCTCTATAGAACCCCCTTGGGGTTTTCAGCAAAACACCACGCACAAGTTGTAGATCTGAGATATAATCTTGTAGATATATTGAAAATTATAGATCTGGAAAGTGTGGCTGATCTGATATCATCAATAGAATAGCCTCCTCCAATAGATCTCCAAAGTGAAGGGAAGATCCCCAACACTATGAAATCAGCTCTCCAAATGGTGTGCTGAACCACCCTGTAACTTCACCTACAGAAATAATGCAGATCTGGAAGGAAACTACACTGCAGGGATAAAAATATGGTTGGCCTGATGCCAATATCTGAAAATAAGCTCCAAAGCCTTCAATATTGTCCCCACAAGGAAGTAGAAACCTCCTCCACTGAAAAGGAAAACTAAAATGGCCTAGATCTGAAAGATCTAGTCTCCACTTGTTGTAGCTTGAAAAAACAACCAAACCCTCAACAGGATCTACATTGTAGTTGAAAGAAGAAGCTTGGCCCTAAGCCAGATAGTGGAAAATGCAATACAAACTCTCCCAAGAGCTACTTAATGGGAAGAGGTGGGATTCCTGATCAGGAACACCCAATGCTAAACAACATTCAATCTCAGCTAAACAGCAAGAGAAAGTTATATTTTTAAACAGACCATATATTTAGAAATATGATAAACATAAATAACCTTCTAATGTTGCCATCCCCTTCCTTTTGTAAGAAAAGAGCTTACAAACCCTAAACCACATCCAATGATAAAACTCCTTTCACACAAGGCATCTCCATCTAAAACTATGTTGTACCTCATTGATGGCCACTCCTTCATGACAACGTTGTAGATTTGGTCAAATATGACCCAGTCCACATGTTTTAGCCCCTATTCACACCTTAGGGTGCTTCATTAACTGAAAATATGATCCACTTTCACATGAGAAGTGGTTTTATTCACAATAAAGAGTTTTATGGGTCTCCCTACCCAATTATTCACTTATCTAATTGACAAAACAAAATTTTAATATTCCTATTAGCTGTAGGCTAATTTAGGAATATTACACAATCCATCTAATTGTGTTGCACAAAACTACAGTATTATATAAGGTCTCGTACAGGTAGCTTGTGCCATGTCTGATCTCGAAGTATCACAAAGTTGTCTAGTGCAACAAAAAACTTTGCTTTCAACTATAGGGGGCATTGACCCTAAAGATTCCAACCTAGTTTTATTTGACATGGAAAAAAGTACACCTCTCCTTTCCCATCAACTTGCATTCCAAGTGTAGGTTCATGCAAATGGCAAAGCCATCCACCACACTTGTCATTGCCAAAGGTGCATATACTTGTGTGATGGCTACTTCTTATTGCCTTGGCCTGGGTTCACCCACTTTATCCCCGCCATCTAATTCCATTAAAGATTTTAAAAACCACATTTTCACTCCTAAAGGATACCTTTCTAGCTTCCATATCACTGTAAGGGGGGAATTGTTTCTATTAATATAGAAGTTTTAAATCGCTCGCTCGATTACAAACTTCTTCTTAGATGAAGTTAGACTTAAAAAATGTGATCCATTGTCTTATAATTCTTCAAAGTTATCACTTTCCATCATAAAGGGGAGATTGTGTCATCAAATAAACTATCCTTCAACACCTGTGAGTTTCAACCATTACCCGCCAACAATGTTCCTCTAGTGGGTGGTTCTCCTAACACATTTTCCATAATTAGTACTGATTTGTTGAAGGCCTCCTCACTTTTATGGTGTTCCCATCCTCCTTCGCCCAAGGTTCCTTTTACTGTTTAAATGGTATCTAATATTTTTTGCCACTCTACCGATCCTTGGATCCTCATGGCCCCTTCTACCATTGATTCTTTCGGAGACTATATTCCCCTACTACATGTCGAGTTAGCTTATCAAGATATGTAATTGACATATGATTCTTTGTCTTCCTTAGTTCATGCGAATGGTATAACTAACTCTCCCTCCACAAATCCATATGTTTATTTACTTGATTATGTCTTCCCTTCTGATGAGGCTATCATGCAAGTCACACCTTTAGATGAGCCACCTTGGGATGAGCTTCATCATTATGCATCAGTCTCTCTTAAAACTAAACTGGGAACCTATCCTATACAAATCATGTGTATTGATCGCCCTAAGATTTCTCCTTCCCCATTTAAAATTTGTCATAAGATTGATGCAAAAGGAAACTTAGGTAACTTGTCTACAACAATGACTATTGAAATTTCGAACAAGATAGGTGTTGGAGTGTGTTTGGTGCACGTATGTACGAAATCACACCAACTTAAGGGGTGTGGTCTACCCACTTAAGTTATTGGTAACAGGAAGAAAAGAAGTGGAGTCAAGCAAGTTAGTGGAACAAGCTAGAATCATAAGCATACTAGATAGAGAAATATCATGCATATATAAACTAAAACTAAACTGAAAACTAAAACAAATAAACATGAGCTATGAAAAGATTCAAACGAAAAAAATAATACGAAAGGTGGATCTAGGCCCCTCTTATTGATTTTTGGTAGTAATAAGAGTGAAACTTTACCCTCTTGCCAAAGGGCCCCTAGAACATGTGCTCTAAGTCTTGATGCAAGGATGTTTTTATCCCAAGCTTGCCTTGGTGTAGTTTCTCTCTCTCTCTATTGTGTTGGACTAAACTTGTTGGATGGACAACAATTGAGTCCCTTCTATATTCAACTCCGGATCACACATTGTTGGTATTTCTTGGGAAATTTTGGCTAGCATAACAATGTGGCCACAATTTCATCATCTCATGGTGGCCTTATATAGGATATTTCAAATCCTCCCTCCCCTCCCTTGGTACATTGTGGATGGTGACCCAAGAGAGGGGTATGATTCCTTTGTGTTCTCCAAATATTCCATTGTGTGCTCACTTTGTTTCTAAGGAGGCATTGGTGGCTATCCTTAGGCTACTTCAAGTGAGGAATCACTTGTCCTTTGCTTTGTGTGGTCCTGAATAGTGACATTTCACCACTCCCAGGATTGTGCGCATATCAGGAAAAAAAGCATGCAAAGGCGCTCTTCACGAATGATTATGCATGCAAAGAGCATTTAGGACTTGTTCAAATTTGATTTTCCTTAGACCTTAGAGATTTTTAAATACTCTCCATATTATGTAATGTCTTCCGGCCCTGTAAACCCTTTTGCTTGACATTAAATAATGTCGTCTTCTACTGTACGATTTTCTAGTGTTAATAGTTACCCCCTAATGTGTGAGGTCTAGGAAGAACTGTATAGCCGAAATACATTATATATTCTTTTCTGTATATCATGCATAGAGAGAGAGAGAGAGCCCTGCGTGAAGCTTGGAATTGAAAACACCCTGCACGGGTTCCAAGAATGACCGTGTCCTAAAGGACCCCTATAAGAAAATATAATACAAGACATATATAAATTTTCTACGAGGCAAGCATGTCCCATGCTCGTGATGTTGTGGCTAGTTAAACAAATCTATTTTGACAGATATATGTTCTATCGGTATCATTGATGTGGTAGTGATCTGGTGGTTGCTGACAACGACTACTGACGCCCTCAGGGGCGTTTTTTCTTTGGCAATAGGTGGAATATGGTACCCATATGCGTAAACTTGGTATGGAATATAGTTGCACATTGTATGCATAGGTGCTGGCTGGGACCTTCCCGTGTAAGTATTGCTGAAAGAGACGCTTATGGAGGCACGGGTCTTCAACGAATTTGATCAAAGTGAAATGGTTGTAAGGTACGATACCATCTTGACATGAAAGCTTTTGTTGTAGTAAAATTTTAGGAGGATTGATGATATCTATGGGAAATGATGTCTCCCATAGTGCTACCCGAGGATGCCCCTTTTATGGAGAGGAGTAATCCAAGGTACCACTTCCTTTTTGGAGAATAGGTGTCGAAGTGGACAAAAAGGAAGCCTCAACTGACCGAGGGGTCGGGGACCTCGATGTGATGGGTTTAACATAGGCATGCTGGCAAGGGGTGAGTGAACACTGATGATGGGGATTCAGTGGTCCAAGGTTGGATTATACTAAGTAGCTTGGTGACAATCATAGTTATTTCTAATGGCGAAATCCCTAGAGTCAGTAGGACTTCCAGGGTGGGCATAAAGCGGCTATGAATGTCATGGTGGCTTGTCCATGGGGGTGTAATACTCCAACCAAGGGTGTTCAGGGACTGCTTCCATGGGAGAAAAATATGGATGGGAGGGTGAACGACGTAGTGCACCGTTCGTGGTCTTTGTACACTTACCAAAAGAATAAAATAATTGGGTTTGGTTTGTACAAAACAGAGAGACAGGTACCCCAAAACATGAAAGTGTTCACTCACTGATGTTGTGAGGAAGGTGTTTCGCTGATGGTGTGGGACCCATTGGTTGGTCTCATGTGCAGGGTCGATGAAGCGGATGAAAAAGTATCGCAGGTGGGATTATGCTGGTGGAGGTGTGGTGGGCCAACTACGAGGCGTGGTAGTGGACTTTTGATCTGCTTGTACAACCTGGTAGTCCGAGAAGGGGGTTTTTAGCTTGTATGGTAAACTTGTCCTGATGCATGGTGAATGGATGGGCATGAGGTGCTTCCTGGACTAAAGTGGTATGGCCATGGCGTCACTTTTGCTATGATATATGGTCTACTGTGGGTGACGAGCACCATGGAGGGGAGGCTCTACTGACCAACGAGGATGTTTATCATGTGTAGGGTGAGGTGATGATAAACACGGTCGGATGTGAGGACCCTATGATTAATTTCTGATGGAGAAATGATGTCAGGATATGCAGAGTTTATTGGGACTCTATCATGCTGGGGGTAGAATGATACCTGCTCTGGAACTTTTAGGAGATGACGTTGTGGATTCTTTGCGAGATTTTCCTGCAAAAACAACTACCTTAAGTGAAAGCATCTTCTTTATCAATTATTATTGAAAGTCATGAGCTTTAAAAAAGTAGATGAGAGAGGGCATACTTGTCGGCGCTGAAAAAATAATTTTTTGGGAGTTCAATTGTGTGGCATTGCCTTTGTTTATCATGGAGTGTTGGTCGCAATGCAACTTACGGTTCGGAGAACAAACCTTCGTATCTCTCGTTATAATCCTCCCAAGTTTTTGAAAAGGGTGATATATCAGTGACTATGGCCCTAATTCAATTCATTTGTAATTGCTAAGTTTTTGAGAGGTCAGAAGCTTCTGTGTAGCAGTTCTTGCTATTGTGGTCAGCTTGAGCACCAAATATTAGCAAGATCATGCCTAGGTAACCTCCATGACATCCTACACTTTAATTTTTTTTAGTTTGATGGTGCCGAGGTCCGTACAGATTGGGTTAGTATGGATTCTGGGTGTTTTTTTCCCTAGATAAATTGGGGAAAAGGTGAGCTCTAGTGCGAATTATCGGGGGATAAGCGTGCTAAAGTGCTCTATTCACCTTTTTTCGCTTGCCTTAAGTGCGCCTGTCAAGGCACACCTATTTGAGGGATAGACGCACAAAGCTAAGGCAAAAAATATTTTGGTTTTTGCCTATTTTTTTGTTTTTTTTGTACTGATAGGTACCTATTTTAATGAAAGGTTATTGTGGAGGGAGCGGGACTGGCCCGAGCTCCGAATTGCATTGGCTGCTGATTTTGGGGCACGCCGTCAGCTGGCGCAATGGGGGATCCTGAAGTTCATGGAGAACGAGCTTCTTCGGTCGTAGGACCGATTGCTATGCTACTTAATCTGACACTGGCGTAGGAGGCACAACATGTTCATGTTGCGGGGGACAAACCTGGTCATTCATCCTGAGACATATTTGTATTTTGTGACTGGGTTACCACTTCATGGTGAGGCACTGAGATATCCACTCCCTTCTAGGAAGGTGAATCAGGAGAGGTTTCGGAGATTCCACTACGGTGGGGCACCTCTTACTGAGGGGTGTATTAGCATTACATCTGTGACAAATTTGGTAGAGCGATATGCTCTAGCAATGATTGTGCGACTGGCAGGTTCGTCGGCTCCGCATCGAACATCAGGCCTATAGGTTGGAGTACTGCGCCAGTTGAGGTCCAGGCATTTTTTATGACTTTACCTGTTTCTGTTATGACGAGACGGTGACGCAACTCAACAAGTTCCATAATGGATCTAATTTTTTTGCGTATGGTAGTATCTTGTGTAGCATAATGTAAGAGGGTGGTGCTGCTGAGGCCAATAGTGGCAGTGCCTCCTGGGGGGCCACAAGAACCTCGTATGAGGAGGTGGGCTCCGGTGATGCCACAAGGCGGTGGTGAGATGGTGGGGTGTTATTGGAATGCTGCGACAGAGGCCTGGTTCGAGGCCAGCCCGCATATGTTCTTGCCATTCGCATATGCAGGAATGGACTTCCGAGGGGATCCATACATGTGTCTCCCTTTTGGTTATGCCTTGGGGCCTTCAGATATGTTGTGCATGTTTTCTGCATCTATTTGAGTATATATGTACTTATGTGTTTTGCTAGCGACACTGACATTGTTTTGGTTACTCTTGCAGATGTTGGCGAGGTGGGTCGCCCCGTGGCTCCATTGGTTGGCCACGATCCTCTACGACGACCTAGGGGTGGTTAGGGAGGAGGTGTTGCTGGGGGACCTAGTGGTGGTGCTAGCCCTTCAGGAGAGGGTACTAGCTCGGCCGCTGCGGAGGCTGATGCAGCAGTAGCATGTGCGGATACGGTGGAGACTCGTATCGAGGATATGATTGCTTTGGTGTCAAATCTTGAGGATTCTTGGGGTCGAGTGGACTGCTTGACCCAGGGGGTGCCTACTCAAGGATTTATGGATGAATTCGAGGAGGTCTAGTTGGATACCGTGATGGCCCGCGAGAGGGAATATCGACCCATTCTACGTTGGGTGGCGATCTCGGTTGTGACAACAGCGATCTCAGTTGTGACAACAGCTCCAGTGGTGGCACCGGGAGCGATTGTGGGTCCAGGTGTCTGTCCTGAGGGGGCACCACCCTATAGTATTCTTGTACACAGGGAAAGCACCCATTATGAGGATGCTTCCCTTATTTTTGATGACTATTGTATCTTTGGGCTGGTAGTTGGGCCAACGACACTATTTTTTGTACTCAGAAATATACATTGTGACATATATATATATATATATATATATATATATCAGAGATATTTTTTGCGTCTCTACGTGTTGTGTCACCTGTTTTGGTTTATGCTTGATGTTATTCTGATGGATATCTATATTTTTTTTTTTTTATGTATGATGGTTTATTCGATATGCATTCCAGTTTAGGATATTGTTAGCGATGCGATCAGCTATTTGGTTTTGACTTCTTCATACATGTGTGAATGTGATATAGTCAAATTGTCTTCTTAATATTTTTGCACACAAATATTTTCTAAACATATGTGTATCTGTTGTCTCAAATTTTTGGTTTAACTGCGACACTACTAACTGGGAATCGAGGTAGATATGCATATGGTGTATGCCCTGATGGAGGGCATCGCACATAATTCTGATGACAGAGTCATATTCTGGCTAATTGTTTGTTGCCGAACCGATGTACACACCGTTCATTAGGGGAATTTTGAGGTCTAAAATATACCTCCTAAGAAAAATTTACAACCAAAATAAAATTTATGAGAACCAATAGGATTCAAGATGATGATGTCAACCATGGGGGATGATTCACCATTTTTGGAGTAAAAAATTAAAAAGATTAAAAATTAATAAAATAATAAAACCACTTTTTCAACTCATATTTTCAACTTATATCCCTAATGGTTTACTCAAATTTCAAGTGGGAGTACTCATTCGATGCAAAATTTAATTTCTCATCCAAGGAGTACCCATGTTGCATAGTTTTGATGGACCCTGCTACACGAAAAAATGAGAAATACATGGAAAAACATGATTGCAATCATGTTTTTCATGTATTTCTCATTTTTCGTATAGCAGAGTCCATCAAAGGTATGCAACATGGGCACTCCTTGGATGGGGAATTAAATTTTTCATCCAACAAGTATTACTTCTTGAAATTTTAGTAAAACCTTAGGGAAATAAGTTCAAAATACGAGTTGAAAAGGTATTTTTTTATTTTTTCCCTCTAAAATTTGATGATGTAATCAAATATTAGTTTATTATTTCCACAATTATTTTATAATTTCCTTAGGAGGCCCATTTTAGACCTCAAAATTCCCCTAATGTGAGCAGAGTGGTGATTAGTCAGGGTGGTAAATGACCTAGGCGGTTGCGGTTAATCTTTGAGACCATCATGATGCTCCATCAACAAATCTGAAATAGGGTTTTGTTTGGTGATCCATGGTGGTACTTTAAGTGCTTTTAAATAAGTCGTTTGGCCAAAAAATATTTTAGTGGTTTGGGTTGTGTACGTTCACTCTAGGGAAGGGTCATTTTGGCCCTTATGGGTAGAACTTCTTGAGGTAAAGGGCGTTGACGGGGTTGATGAGGCATGTCCCGTCCGTTTTTGTCAAGATGTATGCCCCCTGTCGGATGAAATGTTTGATGATGTATGGTCCTTTCGACAAGGTTTCAAACTTTCCTGGCCCTAGGGCTTCTTTTGCGACATCATAGCGGAGGACTAGCTCACCCTCAGTGAATGAGTGAGGGTTGATGTGGCGGTCGATTGATTCTTTTATCCTTTTCTTATGGACCTCATTGTGTTGCAGTGACTATTGTCGACTTTCCTTGACAAACTCTAGGTGTACTAGGTGTTGTTCTAGAGGCTGGGTATCATCAAGGAGGTCGATGGTGGCATGTAAATTTGGGATCTCGTGTTCTATGGGAATCATGGCCTTGACCCCATATACTAATTGGAAGGGAGTGAAACCAGTGGACGTCTTTACCATCTTGCGGTATGCCCACAGGGTGGAAAAGAGCATATGGTGCCAGTTGGTTCTATGGTTATTCACCATGCATTGTAACATAGTTTTGAGTACTTTGTTAATAGCTTCTACCTGTCTGTTGGACTAGGGGTAGTATGGTGAAGCAAATTCGTGGGTGAACCTGAGGTGGTGAGATAGTTCCTTGAAAACATCATTCTCGAAGTGTTTCCCATGGTCGGAGACTAACTCTTTGGGGACACCGAATCAGGCGATCACGTGGTTGAACATAAATCGAGCAGTAGTTTCTGTTGTGTTATCATATTTAGGCATGGTCTCAACCCACTTTGTGAAATAGTCGACAACCACGATGATGTATTTATGGTTGCCCGATGAGGTGGGGTTGCAAGTCATGAAGTCAATCCCCCATTTACAAAAGGGACCGGTGACAATGACAGGATGCAGAGGAGCGGGAGGTGTTTTTTCTTTGTGGGCGAAGCGTTGGCATCGCTTGCATATTTTGACTGCTGTAATACATTCACGAAACAAGGAGGGCCAAAAATATCTTTCCCATAGGACATTTTAGGCAGTGGCAATGCCAGATAGGTGGCTGCTGCAAGCGCCTCCGTGGAAGTCATTAAGGGCTTGTTCCGCTTGGTCGTGGGTGAGGCACTGCCGTAAAATGGTGTCGATACCTTGTGAATATAAGATATCTCCCATGAGGAGATATTGGGGGGCCTGCTTGCGTATGCGATGGTGATCATCTCGTGTGAGATGAGGTCTGAACTTTTGGGTTCGCAAGAACAGGAGAATATCTCCGTACCAAGGGTCGTCGGTTGCTACAAAGAAGAGGTGTTCCTTGGGTAGAAAATCATTCACTGGTGATCCCTTGGTATCTCCTAGGAGATCCTTAATGAACTTTGCTAAGGCAAGCACATTTTTTCTTTTGGGGGAGCGAAATTGTAAGTCATAGTCTTATAGAATGACTATGCAGTGGGTGTACTTATGGTTCATTAGGAGGCGTGTGAGTAGGTATTTAATGGGGTTAATATCTGCGATGACTGTAGTGGTTCCTAAGATGATGTAGTCACGAAGTTTCTGTATTGCATAAATTAATGCTAGTGTAGTCTTTTCTTCAGGCTCATATCTTAATGTTAGACCCGATAAGGTTTTGCTGACGTAGTAGATTACGTGCTCCTTCCCATCTGGGCCTTCCTAGACCAACACTCTAGCTAATGTGGACTCGGAAGCTAATAAATACAGGATATAATCTTTGTCATAGTCTGGGGGACTGATGAAGGGTGCTGAAGATAATGTTTCTTTCAGCGCGTCGAACGCTTTCTGGGAATAATCATCCCATTTAAATGGGATGTCTTGGCAGAGGAGGTGCAAGAACCCTTGAGCACAGGTGGCATAATCTGGGACAAAGCGTCTCAGAAAATTGGTCTTCCCCTGCAGGCTTTGAATTTTCCTGAGGGTTCGAGGTGGTGGTACCTCTTTGATGGCTTGGACCTTAAGGGGGTCCACAGAAATTCCTTGCTGGGACACGATAAAACCTAAGAGTCTTCCTATGCTGACGCAAAAGACACACTTGAGGGGGTTCAGGCATAGGTTGTATTGACAACATCGTTAGAATACTAATCACAGATCCTGGAGGTGGTCTGAGCGATTTTTGGAGCGTACGGTCAAGTCATCAAAGTAGGCGAGGATAAGGTCTGCCAAGTCATGAAATATATAATTCATGGCCCTTTGGAAGGTGGCTCCAGCGTTTTTCAGGCCAAATGGAATTACCTTGTATGTGAATGTGCCCCAGGGGGTGGTGAATGTAGTTTTGTACCAGTCTGTATGGAGGATTTGGATTTTATTGTACTCGGAGAACCCATCCATGAAGGATAGAACCCGATGTCCTGCACAAGCATCGATGACTTGGTCGATGAATGGAGTGGGATAATTGTCTTTAGGACAAGCTTTGTTCAAATCCCGAAAATCAGTGAAAACACGTATAGTGCCCTATTTTTTCATGACGGGAACAGGGTTGGAAACCCAATGTAGAAATTTGAATAATAGCTGAATTATTCATCGAGATTATCCTGATTACACATTATTTAAGCTTCATGCATAATACATAACCTCTTCTACAATTGATCATCAATATGCGGAAATAGAAGCAGTCGCATGCGCACATTAAAACATAATCAAGCACACATATAACACAGGATGTAATGGGGAAAGCATACAGCTGAAAACCCCCAACTATCTGTATATTATAATGATAGAGAACATGTAACAATACATAGCACAAAGCTCCTCACAGCTCTCAGCACTATCTCACATGCTACACACAAACTAGCACGGAAGATGAACAAGTCACGGGTTCAAATCTCCTCCACAAGTCTGCCTGCCCCTACTGCGCAATCCAAGATGAATAATGATAAGATCCAAGTTCGAATCCCACTAGATTCAACTGCTCAATCCTCATTGGCAATCTCCATCAATGTGTGTGCAAATCTCATGCACAGCTATAGTCACAACTGATAGTCACACTCACCCTTTCACCCACCTCTAACACTGGTCTCCACTGAACTGTCCATGCATTGCAGTTCACTGATGTGTTCTTTAGTTGATTTATGAGTTAATAATTAGTGAATTAATTAATAATTAATTTACACCACTCATCACTAGTGTATTTTTCAGTTAGACTAAATACAACTAGTTCAACTAAGTTAAACCGAACACAACTCCACCAACTGTCTCATCAACTCCACCAAACTCTGCCACATGAGTTCTAACTGAAGTAAACCATGCAATAGCTCAACTAACCCTTAGGAAAAGCGTATTTCCTTTTGTCAGCTGCATGTGCCACATCCAAGCATCAAACTGAAGTGCTCCAAGAGGATAAGATAATGTTTATAGTCTAAATATTATTAAGGGTTAATAATATTTAACCGTTCTATTTTTAGCTCGGCAGTCTAAGAATAGAAACTGCCCAATGTCTAAAAATAGAGGTCCATATATTTTTACCAACTCGACCAATCATCCATAAATATCATCCTGCAACTCATAGACCATGATCCATATGTCTAAAAATAGACATAGTCTAAAAATAGACTTTGCGCCAAAAATAGCCTGTGGGCCCACTTAGTGAAGGCGACTTCATTTCACTAAGCTCCATCATCTTGTTGCATTTTCAACACTCCCTATCAACAAGATATGGATTATCTGCAACCCCTATCCTGCCTCTGTGGTATTCGAATTTGCTCCTGGTGAGCGCCTTCGTCAAGATATTAGCATCCTGATCCTCCGTGGGAATGTATGAAAGTAACATGATTCTCCGCTGCACACAATCTCTGATATGATGGTACCTGATGTCGATGTGTTTGGATCTATCATGAAATACTGGATTAGCCAAGAGTTTAATGCAACTCTGGTTATCACAATAAATCACAGTAGGCTCCAAGTGTGAACCGAACAACCCGACCAGGATCTTCCTCATCCATATGGCCTCGCATGCAGCCAAGCTTGCTGCCATATACTCAGCCTCTGCTGAACTGAGTGCCACGGATCTCTGCTTCCTGCTGTACCAAGAAACTGCTGTCGACCCGATACTGAAGATCCATCTAGATGTGCTCTTTCTGTCCGTTGGGTTCCCTGCCCAATCTGCATCCGTGAAGCCACAAAGCTTCACCTCATCCTCCTGTCTGTACCACAAGCCATATCCCGATGTGCCTCTAAGATAACACAATACATGCTTGCCTGCCTTCCAGAAGAGCTTGGTAGGCTTAACCATAGCTTGTGAAAGTTGGTTAACAGCATAGCATATATCGGGTCGTGTATTGACCAGATACATAAGCGACCCCACCAAATGTCGATAAACAGTGGCATCCACTACCTTCGCTGAAGTAGCATCCTCCTTCCTCCAACCACCAGGAAGAGGAGTATCAACAGGCTTGCAGCCATGCATGTTGAACTTCTCCAGTATCTCCCGGGCATACTTACCCTGAGAAACAAACAGTCCATCACTGCGCTGCCAAATTTCCAATCCCATGAAATAATGAAGGAGGCCCAAGTCCTTCATCTCAAACTCCTTTGCAAGATCAACCTTGCATGAGTGTATCAACAGTTCATCACCTGTCAAAATCAAATCATCTACATAAAGTACAATGATCAGCAACTTACCCTCCACCACATTCTGGTATAGGTTAGGATCCACCTCACTCTTGGAGAATCCAAGTCCGGTGAAATAACTTTCTATCCGTGTGTACCAAGCACGAGGTGCTTGTTTCAACCCATACAACGCTCTCTTGAGCCTGCACACATGCGACTCACTGCTGAAGATCTCGAAACCTTCGGGCTGCTCTATGTACACCTCCTCCTCAATGAATCTGTTGAGGAACACAGTCTTCACATCCATCTGATGAATGTGCCACCCCATCTGCGCTGAGAGAGCAAGAATCGTCCGTATGGAAGAATACCTTGCGACAGGTGCAAAGGTCTCCTCATAATCGATCCCCTCTATCTGTGAAAAGCCTCGGGCAACAAATCTTTCCTTGTACTTCTCCACACTCCCGTCAGCTGCCTGCTTCACTTTGTAGATCCATCTCGAACCCACCACTGATTTCCCTTCCGGCCTCGGGACAATCTCCCATGCACTGTTTCTGACAATCGAATCATACTCTTCCACCAAGGCATCTACCCATGCAGGGTCCTCCACAGCTTCCTCGAAAGAGGATGGCTCTGTCACAACACATTTGCTCACAAGAGCCATGTATTTAGTGTACCGGTCTGGTGACTGTCTCTGTTTGCGCTGTGCTGTAGGTGGTCCTACAACCTTCTCTGCATCTTGAGCCAGTCGCTCAGCTTCTGTAGTGCGCTTCCGCCCTCTGATGGTTGGCGCTGCATGAGTGGTCTCTTCCACTCCATGAACTTCCTCTTGTGGCTGATCCACATCCCGAAGCTCATCCTTAGGAACTAATAGCTCCTCATCTGCATGCAAGTGTGGCTCCCTCTCAAGCGAACACTTCATGGCTTTCTCCTCCTGAAATTTGATATCCCGTCGCACAACAGTCTTGCGACTGTCTAGAAAATACACACGATAGTTGTGGGGCGTATCAATGTACCCCACAAATATCCCAACCTCCGCGGTTGGCTCCAGCTTCTTCCTGGTATCCTTCGTCACATGAATGTAAACAGGTGAACCAAAAATCCTCAAATGGGAAATATCAGGCCTCTTACCAGAAAACGCCTCCTCGGGTGTACTCATGCCAAGTATCCTGTGAGGACAACGATTCTACACATATACTGCAGTATTGCATGCCTTTGCCCACAAGTGTATGGGTAGGCCCTGATCATGCAACATCGCCCGTGCAGCACCCACGATCGTTCTGTTCTTCCGCTCAGCAACCCCATTCTGCTGTGGGTTATGAGGTGCTATGAGCTCTCTTTGAATCCCTTCTGCGCTGCAAAAGTCCTTGAATTCGCCAGAGATGAATTCACCACCATTGTCGCTCCTAAGAGCCTTCACATGCTTCCCCGATTCCTTCTCAACCAGCGCCTTGAACTCACAGAACTTTGAGTATGTCTCACTCTTCTTCTGCATGAAGAAGATCCAACACTTCCGAGAAAAATCATCAACAAAGATCACATAGTACCTGTGCTTTGCTGTCGAAGCTACTGAGAAAGGTCCACACACGTCTGTGTGAATTCTCTCAAGGATCGTCTTGGCGCGACTATCCTTCTCGTGAAAGGTGGCTTTCACAAATTTTCCCAAGGTACACCCCTTGCACTGATCTGACTGCGCAAGAGTGCCCTTAGGAAGCCCAGTATAAATCTGTTGTAGTATCTTCAAAGCTCCATGGTGAAGGTGGCCCAATCTCCGGTGCCACAGCTCGCCATCATCCCAGCTCACCACTCCTTCTGCCTTGCATTCCATTGCTGCGCAGCCATCTACTTGCAACTGATAAAGGTTCTTGATTCGAACCCCTATCTTCTGGGTTTCTCCAGTTGTCTTACTGCGCAGGAAAGCCTTTCCTTCGCTGAAGACAACATCGTACCCCTTGTCTTCTAACATCGCCACAGAGATCAGATTCTTCATCAATCTTGGAACATGCAACACTTCCTTCAATACGAAGGGTTTACCAGACTCCCTCTCAAAGGAAATGGTACCGATACCGGTCGCACTGTATCTACCATCATCGCCCATCTCAATGTGCACTCCAAGATCTTTCTCATCCAGATCTGAAAACAAATCCCGATCTCCAGTCATGTGAAAAGACGCACCACTGTCCAAGAACCATACTGATCCCATCACACTTGAGACCAAGCATGCGATCAGTGAAAAATCCAGCTCAAACTGTGAGGCTAAGGCCTCTCCCACTGCAGATCCAGCAGCATGCTTATTTTTCTTCTTCTGCGGACAATTTGTGGCATAATGTCCGTGCTGGTGACAGTGAAAGCACTTCACCTTGGACATGTCTTGCTTCTTGACTTTCGCACCGGAATGAGAAGCTTTCTTGCTCTTCCCCTTCTTTGCTTTGGCAGCCAAAGCGCAATTTTCTTCATCAAATGCCTTTGATGAAGGTCCGTCCCTGGTACTCCGCCTTATCTCCTCTTGCATGAGATCCGACCAAAGTCGCTCCCATCCTGGAAATTTCTCCCGACCATTGACAGAGTCCTGATAGGAATTCCAACTCTTCGGAAGACCAAGGAGAGCCAGGTCCACCAAGTCCTCTTCATCGACAGTCACCCCCACACTTCCCAGCTCATCCCTGCATTGGGTGAACTTCGTGAGGTACTTCGGTATGCTGTCGCCTTTCTCCATCTTAATGTTTCTGAGTTTATCCTTGAGCACCAACTTCCTCTGGTCACTCTTGCTTTGGAATAAATCTGTCAACGCTTTCCACATCAAGTATGGAGAGGTTTTTCCATGCAGGCTGGATACAATGTGATCCTTCACGCCCTCCAATAGAATCCTTCGACATTTCTCCATCTTCTTTTTCCAAGCCTCAAATTGAGCAACATCAGTAGGCTTTGGGACCTCAGTATCTATGAAATCCTTCAGCCTGTTATCATCTAATACCACCTCCATTCTATCCTTCCATGCAACATAATTCGAACTGCCCTCAAGGGCATATTCCAGTCGCAATCCGTTGAAAGACATTTCAACTCTGGCACCAAGAAAACAAACTGCTGCAAAATTTGAATTCCACCAGCTCAAACTCAACCGCTTTTGGATCTGTGAGAACAAGGTATTTCTAGCACAGAGATTGAATTTAGGGGCGTTTACTGGATATATCACCTTTCAAAGAAAGGATGGATCCAGAGGCTACTTGGCCCGCTTACAGACTCTGTCTACCGAAATAAATTGTAATCACTGTAATAGATCCGATGATCAATTTAGCTTTGATACCATGTAGAAATTTGAATAATAGCTGAATTATTCACCGAGATTATCCTGATTACACACTATTTAAGCTTCATGCATAATACATAACCTCTTCTACAATTGATCATCAATATGCAGAAATAGAAGCAGTCGCATGCGCACATTAAAACATAATCAAGCACACATATAACACAGTATGTAATGGGGAAAGCATACAACTGAAAACCCCCAACTATCTGTATATTATAATGATAGAGAACATGTAACAATACATAGCACAAAGCTCCTCACAGCTCTCAGCACTATCTCACATGCTACACACAAACTAGCACGGAAGATCAACAAGTCACGGGTTCAAATCTCCTCCACAAGTCTGCCTGCCTCTAATGCACAATCCAAGATGAATAATGATAAGATCCAAGTTCAAATCCCACTAGCTTCAACTGTGCAATACTCATTGGAAATCTCCATCAATGTGTGTGCAAATCTCATGCACAGCTATAGTCACAACTGATAGTCACACTCACCCTTTCACCCACCTCTAACACTGGTCTCCACTGAACTGTCCATGCATCTCAATTAACTGATGTGTTCTTTAGTTGATTTATGAGTTAATAATTAGTGAATTAATTAATTCACACCACTCATAACTAGTGTATTTGTCATTTATACTAAATACAACTAGTTCAACTAAGTTAAACCGAACACAACTCCACCAACTGTCTCATCAACTCCACCAAACTCTGCCACATGAGTTCTAACTGAAGTCAACCATGCAATAGCTCAACTAACCCTTAGGAAAATCGTATTTCCTTCTGTCAGCTGCATGTGCCACATCCAAGCATCAAACTGAAGTGCTCTAAGAGGATAATATAATGTTTATAGTCTAAATATTATTAAGGGTTAATAATATTTGACTGTTCTATTTTTAGCTCGATAGTCTAAAAATAGAAACCGCCCAATGTCTAAAAATAGAGGTCCACCTATTTTTACCAACTCGACCAATCATCCATAAATAGCATCCTGCAACTCATATACCATGTTCCATATGTCTAAAAATAGACATAGTCTAAAAATAGACTTTGCACCAAAAATAGCCTGCGGGCCCACTTAGTGAAGGCGACTTCCTTTCACTAAGCTCCATCATCTTGTTGCATTTTCAACACCCAAGTTGTATAGGTGATGGGGTAGATAAACTCGTCTTTGTGAAGCTTGCCGATTTCTCGCTTTATTACTTCTGCCTTAGATGGGTGCAGTTGACATTATTTCTGGTGCACTGGAGGTATGTCAAGCCAAGTGTCAATATGGTGCTCTACGATAGTAGGACTAAGCAAAGGAATTTCTGAGTAGTCCCACACGAACATATCTCGATACTCTTGTAGTAATTGGGTATAAGAGGTTATTTCTTCTGGAGAGCATGCTGCTCCCAGTGAGATTCTTCGACCTTTGTAGGATTTTGGATATGTTCACCTTGATGGTAGGTGAGATATTCGACATATTTCCTTCCTCAAATGCATTGGGCGCTGGGATGGGGTTTTTTAACCAATCGAATTTGTCTGACGAAAGGAAATTATTTGATTCGATCGCATAGATATCTTGTTCTTTTATCTTGTTAGGACTGAACGTTTGCTTGGGGAGAAAAAGCGAACGGTGATGCATTGCATCCCATGGATAATTTGGCTCCTTCATAGCCTCTAGGATATCTTCATCCGAATGAAACAAGGACCCAAAGGGGGATTGTTTCTAGGTAGGGTTATGTTGAATAGGGTTAATCCGTACAGAGCTAGTTGAGAGACACGAGAAGGATTCCATCGTGGATGTGGTGGAACCAGACGTGCTCAACAGAGTGCAGATAGATTTGGTCTGCACTGTCGTAGGTACAACTACTCTCATAGTTGTAGCTGACTCAACACCTATGGTAGATGAGAAGACAACTCGAGTCATAGTTCTGATACAAGATGATATGAATCGTACATGATGTGTCGTGTCATTGGAATTTTGTGGGGGAATAATCTCCCTGATTGGTCACCCTTCAGTTGACAAGAATGGGATGGATCTTTCCGTCACATCCTCTTGGATTGTTGAACTGTTCAAGGATTCCGAGTTTGTGCCATATTCTTGAGAGAAGCAGACTATGGTTGATCACATACAGGCTAGATCTACGCGGAATCTTGGTATGTAGTGACAACAACGTACTGGGTGGTTGTCACCGCATATTTGACATGAATATGGGATGTCCATGTCGGCCCAGTATACTATATGGACTGGGTACCATCATTGGAACATTTCCAAAGCTGGGAAATCAATGATGAAATGATCAAATTCATCGCAAATTACTCACCCTTCGATTGGGGGAGGGGGTTTGGCGAGGATCCTTTCAGGTGATCGCCGCTCTTCCTGTAGGTACAAGATGATACGGGGTTTATCCTTGACAAATTGGGTGGGGGGATCCTCTTGATAGGATTGCTCGATGGCGTGTAAGCATTCCTATATCGCGGGATCTCTGGGAAATGGTGGGTATAGTGCCCATAGTTGTTGCAGAGAGCGCATGCGTGATTGGTACGCAATGCTTTTCCTTTACCTTTGGTGGTAGGTTCCTTTTTACGGGAACGCGGTGTCGCGATGTCTATCTCAGAGCCAAGGAGTGGTTTTAATTCATCCAGTTCCAGACAGATATGGGCAGGGTGACCTATTACGTCAAATATGGCACAGACTGGTGATTCCCATTGAATTGTGTTGGCAATATGATGCAGAGTGTTGTCCTTGATGGCAACCCACTTGATGAAGATGATGGCAACCTACTTAGTGAAGTTGTTCTTGATGCTTGATGAGTTTATTAATGATGTAAATCTGATGTTCCACAAGTAGCTCAGAAGTAACAGAAGAAAGAAATATCAGAAAGAGCCAAAGCTATGATGAATAAGACATGTCACTATGCATACACGGGTTCGTTTAGGAGAAGTAGCGTATGTACGCGGAAAATTACGAGATAAGTCGCGTATTCCTAATTGCACTCTAAAGATATAAAACCAGGGGTTCTTACCATGGTTTTGACCCATTGTATTGAGCGCTGGATTTTTTATATGATCCCATCTAGAAATACCATCAGAAGTTATGTGGTTTTGACTCCTGGTATTGATAAAGGGTAAACCTATATAAGGAGAAGAAAATCATTGTGCAAAGTGTGTGCATGTGGTTGGGTTTTAATGAATACTACACTCTGAAGTTTATCTGCATGGTCGAACTCTATTCTTAATCGATAGATCTGAATCTATGATGCACCTGTGAATGTGATGAAGATTCAAAAACTGTAGATCTAGAAATGATGAATCTCTAGGATGACCTGAAAAGAAGTAATGAAGACCTGGCGCAAATCTATTGAAGATATTGAAGAAATATGGTGG
Source organism: Pinus albicaulis (assembly GCA_034641835.2). Classification (NCBI taxonomy): domain Eukaryota; kingdom Viridiplantae; phylum Streptophyta; class Pinopsida; order Pinales; family Pinaceae; genus Pinus; species Pinus albicaulis. Next base: position 337,836,558 of record CM076573.1, read on the forward strand.
CTTCACTGTTCTGTTTGATGCAATGGGAAAAGGATGTTTGCTGATAAGTGAAGGATTGTGTTGAAGCTGTTTGATCCAGTTTGAAAATTGATGAGACGTGGTCTGCAGTGGTTCTGAGGGTTGAAGCCTTCAGTCTAAAAGTATAAGCTTTCTGCCAGTAGAGGCTGGTGTTAATATCAGGGGTTAGTAGCTCCCTTCCAGGAGAGGCTGGTAAACGAGAGCAGGGGGTTGTTGCTCCCTTCCAGGAGAGGCTGGTAAACGAGAGCAGGGGTTTGTTGCTCCCTTCCAGGAGAGGCTGGTAAATGAGAGAAGGTTGTAGCCTTCTGCAGGTGGGTGCCTGCGTGCTGGTATGAGTCTGCGCCAGTACATGTTGTAAAATTTTTTCTTAATAATAAAGATTGAAGACTGAGACAACGGCAGCGGTGGTTTTCTCCCGAATTGGGTTTCCACCTAAAAATCCTGGTGTCCATGTGTGTTGCTTATGTGTGATGATTATTCTATTCTTTCTACACCTGTTTACTGTTGTCTAAACATCTGATGAATGATTAATGCATTAATCTGAGTCAAGAATTAAATGCATAATTAAGTCACTGGATATACGCGAGTTAGTTAAAGGATATCCGCGTATATACGCGGGTTGGTTTCAGGAAAGTAGCGTATGGGTTTTTAAGAAAGAAAATATCAAATTTTTATTGTCTGCACTAAATACTGATTCACCCCCCCCCCCCCCCCCCCTCTCTGTAATTTTCCCAACAATTGGTATCAAAGCAGGTCCTTCTGAAAAGGCTTAACCGCTAGAAGGAATATCAAGCAAGATGAGAAATCAAGAGGGAACAACATCTATCAAGCCTCCGCTCTTCAACGGAAGTAATTTAATCTTCTGGAAAATAAGGATGAGATATTATCTTCAGTCTATGGGAGCAGATATATGGGCCATTGTTGAAAGAGGATATCAATATCCAGTTGCTACACCAACAAATCCAACTAAAAGGAAGAATTATGAATCAAATGCAAAAGTGGTCAATGCTATAATAGGAAGTCTAACTGAAGCAGAATTTGTCAAAGTCATGTAGCTGAATACAGCAAAGGAAATATGGGACAAAATCATTCTAATTTATGAAGGTGATGCAAAGGTAAAAAGTGCAAAACTTCAATCTCTTAGAATTGAATATGAAAACTTAAGAATGCATAATGATAATAGTATTGCCAGTTTCTTTTTACGTGTTGATGATGTTGTAAATCGTATGAGAAATCTGGGAGAAACAATAACCAAATCTACTTTGGTTGAGAAAATCTTAAGATCGCTAACGGCAAAATTTGAATCAAAAGTCTCTTCTCTTGAAGAAAACAGGATCTTCAAACTCTTACTGTGGTGCAACTTCATGGCATACTGACTGCTTATGAAATGAGGAGAGGGGGACCATATGAAGTCAAAGAAGCTTTTTTTAAAGCTTCTACAAAAGGGAAAGAAGTTCAAAAAGCAGAAGGCTCAGGATATATCTCAAAAGAAGATGAGGCAAATTTTGTGAGAAGACTCCAACCAGGAACCGGAAGGTTCAAAGGTAAGCTTCCTTTAAAATTGTTTGATTGTGGAAGAGTTGGTCATTATGCTGCAAAGTGTCCTTATAAAGAAATATCTGCTAAAGAAGTAGCAAGAAGGAATAAAAACCGATCTAGCACTAAGAAAATTTATTATACTAATGAAAACATTGATGGGTTATCTGATAGTGAGGTAGAATGTGAACAAGATCTTAGACTTCTCATCGCATTTGAACAAGAATCAAGAAAAGAAAAGGATACTTTTGTGGATGCTCTAGAGGACAATGATTTTCTTGAGGAAAACAATCAACTCAAAATATACTTAGAAGAAAATAAGATAATCATAGAGACGCTGAAAAATCAGATTGAAGAAGAAAAGAAACACAGGGAGAAAGCAGAATGTGAAGTGGTAAGTCTAAGAAAAGAATTGGAGAAAGTAAAGACTCTGAATCTCAGATTTGCTAAAGGATCGGAAACCTTAGATGAAATTATCAAGGTACAACGTTCTCCTCTCATAAAAACTGGTCTTGGATATATTGGAGAATCCTCTCAGGCTTCAGCACCAAACTATCTAAAGGCAGCAACAACTGGTTTACAATATTCTGCCACTCAACAAGGAAGTAAGAAATCTTTACAAGTAAAGCAGGATCATCTCAATTCAAGGAACACTAACAGGAATAACTTTCAAAGAAGCTCCAACCAACAAGTTAATCCAAATATAATATTTCATGATCAAAGAAATTTATACTTCAATGGACAATGTTTTACATGTCAAAATTTTGGTCATAAAGCTGCTCAATGTGTTGCTTATAAAACCATCATGACAAGAGAAGCAAGAAAGAAAAGGTTGGATACTGAACCAAAAAAGAATACCTATAACAACTTTTCTCCTCTTCAAAATGAAGTTGAATGTGCTTATTGCAATAACTTTGGCCATAAAGAATCTGAATGCAGGAGCAAAGTCCAGCCAAAAGAACATGTTCCTTCAAGCTCCAAAGTGTGGAAAAAGAAGGAAATATAGGTTGAAAATTGTGGGATCACTTTATTTGCAGAAGGTGAAGAAAATCAATGGTATATTGATAGCGGATGCTCAAAACATATGACAGGTGAAAAAAACAAACTTCATGCATATAATGCCCTAGAAAAGGAAAATAATGTTACTTTTGGAAATGATACACCTGTTGTCATTAAGGGAAAAGGGTCTGTTTTTTTAAAAGAAAAGGTGAAAGCTAATAATGTCATGTATGTGGATGGATTAAGACATAACCTATTAAGTGTGAGTCAAATGTGTGATCAAGGAACTGAGGTTGTCTTTAGTTCAAAAGAATGTGTGGTACGTGATCTTGATACATGTAAAACAATTATAAAAGGAAAAAGAACTCCAAACAACCTGTATGTATTGAAGAACAACAAAGATCAATGCTACTTGAGCAAATCTTCAGAAAATTGGCTATGGCATAGAAGGCTGGGGCATCTGAGCTTCTCTCAAATCAACAAATCAAGAAAACTTAAAGTTGTTCGTGGTCTTCCCAATATTACTCTACCAGAGATTATCATATGCAAATCTTGCCAATTCGGTAAACAGACCAGAGTTCAATTTAATGCCAAGGAAGGCTCATCAAGAAGGCCTCTTGAACTCATTCATACTGATATATGTGGACCTATGAGGAAAAATTCACCACGTGGTGAAGAATACTATATCTTATTTATTGATGATTTCTATAGAATGTGTTGGATTGGGTTGATCAAACACAAAGATGAAGCATTTGAAAAATTTCAGATCTTCAAAGCATTGGTTGAAAATGAATTAGACCTAAAAATCAAGTGTCTTAGATCTGATCGAGGAGGAGAATATACATCAAATGAATTCCTTGAATTTTGTGAACAACATGGCATAAAAAGACAGTTTTCTGTAGCAGGCACTCCACAACAAAATGGCGTAGCAGAAAGAATGAATAGAACAATTCAACAAATGGCTAGAGCTATGCTTGATGATTCTAGAACACCTGACATTTTTTGGGGAGAAGCAGCTCACACAGCAGCAAATATTCTTAACAAGGCACATGTTCGGGTAAATAGTGACAAAACTCCATATGAACTCTGGTATGGTAATTCTCCCTCTGTGAAGCATTTTAGAGTTTTTGGAAGTAAATTCTTTATCAAAAATAATGATGAAAAGCTTGGCAAGTTTGAACCCAGATCAGATGAAGGAATTCTTCTTGGTTACTCATCTACAAGCAGAGCATACAAATGTTACAATAAAAGGCTTCGGAAGATTGTTGAATGTATTGATGTTGTTTTTTATGAGTCTCCTGCAACCCCTAAAGAAGAAAAACAAACAACAGATGAAGATGATGGTGAATTTTGTCCTTCTGCATCAAATAGAAATGATATAGACAATGGATCCGATGAAGAACCTAAAAATGATTTATCTGGAAAAACTCCATCCAGATATGTTCAAAAGAACCATCCTGAAACTCAAATTTTGGGAGACAAGGAATTAGGTGTACAAACAAGGAGGACTCTTGTGGGATCTTCTAGCTATATGGCATTTCTATCCACAATTGAACCTCACAATGTCAATCAAGCTAGCAAAGATGAATGTTGGATTCAAGCCATGAATGAAGAGCTTGATCAAATTGAAAAAAATCACACTTGGTAATTGGTACCAAGACCACATGATAAAAATGTCATTGGAACTAAGTGGATATTCAAGAACAAGTTAAATGAGAATGGGGATGTTATAATAAACAAAGCTAGACTGGTTTGCAAGGGGTATACTCAACAAGAAGGAATATACTTTGAAGAAACTTTTGCTCTTGTAGCTAGACTTGAAGCCATAAGAATGTTTCTTTCTTTTTCAAGTTTTCAACAAATCAAATTTTATCAAATGGATGTTAAATCTGCATTTCCCAATGGTGATCTAGAGGAAGAAGTTTATATAGAACAACCAGAAGGATTCATTTTGGGAAATGATAAAAATCTTGTTTGTAGACTTAAAAAGGCTCTATATGGTCTCAAACAAGCTCCAAGGGCATGGTATTATCGTCTTGACAAATATCTTCATCAACAAGGATTTTCAAAGGGGTCTGCTGATAGAAACTTATACACAAAAATTGAAAATGATAAACTATTGATTGTGGTTTTATATGTTGATGACATCATTTTTGGGAGTAATGAAGAATCTATGAGTCAGAATTTTGCTTTTGTCATGCAGCAAGAATTTGAAATGTCCTTACTTGGAGAACTAACATTCTTTCTTGGCTTGCAAGTACATCAAACTACAAATGGTATATTCTTATCACAAGAAAATATCTTAAGAAAAATCTGAAGAATTATGGCATGGAATAATGCAAACCTGTAAGTACACCAATGATAACTGGATGTAACCTCAGTTCTCATGATGAATCTCCCGCAGTGAATCAACCAAAATATAGATCAATGATAGGTAGCCTACTTTATCTCACTGGGATTAGACCAGACATTATGCATGCAGTGGGGATTGTTGGATGATTCCAAGCTAATCCAAAAGAGTCTAACCTTCAGGCTTTCAAAATAATATTCAAATATCTACAAGGAACTCAAGACTTTGGACTATGGTATCCAAAGAATGCTGATCTTACTCTTCATGCTTACACAGATGCAGATTGGGCTGGAAATGTCGATGATCGGAAAAGCACTAGTGGTGGTGCATTCTATATGGGACCCCAGTTGGTATATTGGTACAGCAAGAAACAAAATTCTATTGCTTTATCTACAGCAGAAGCAGAATATGTGGCTGCCGCATCTTGTTGCGCTTAACTTCTTTGGATGATGCAAACCCTGCAAGATTTTCAAATCAAATGTACACCTCCTATCTCCATTATGTGTGATAATATGAGTGCCATCAATATCTCAAATAATCCTGTTATGCATTCAAAGACCAAGCACATTCCCATCAAGTATCACTTCTTACGTGAACAAGTGCTTGAACAAAAGGTGAAGTTGGAGTATGTTCCCTCTAAAGAACAAGTTGCTGATATATTTACCAAACCTCTGCCCATGGAAGCGTTCAAATATCTCAAACAGAAGCTGGGTGTTGTCTCTGCCTCTCAGAAGAGCAGATCTGATTAAATTCAGAAGATTAAATTGGATACGTGAATTTCCTGAACGACAGTCGTGTATATATGCGAGTTCATACACATAAAATCGCGTATGGTTAGTTGCTGACAAATCTTGTTTGGGGTCAGCATTCTTCAGCTCATCTGCAGTACTGATTGATATCTCTGATGCTGTATGGTATCTATGGTGAAGTTTTATCTCTTATATTTCTGTCTCATTCTCTGATATTGGGTGAAGATGCCTTGATGATCTTCTGTTGAAAGTGTTCAGGATGCACAAGCTAAGGGGGAGATGAAGGAGTAAACTGATGTACAGGTTCAGGGGGAGCATTAGCCTTGCTGAGTATAATGCATTGTTGGCATTATGACGGTTCTAAAATATGATCTCTCTCTTGAGGTCTTTCTGGTTTTGGTCATAAAAGGTCATATTTGTAATTTGATGAAAAATTGTAATATTCAGTCATGTAAGGACTTGATCAAATGTGTAAACCCACTTGGTTGGGTAGTTGAGTAAAGAATGTGTAAACCCACTTGGTTGGATCTTTGTTGTAAGTATGAGTCCTTGGTGATAGGAAGGTCATAGAGTCATGTACTTCATTGAAAAATATGTTTAAAGATTCAGCATGAACTCAGGGGGAGCATGGTAACTTCAGTGCACATCAGATCTACAACGCTCTTCTATCTACATGAAGAGAAAACAACCTTGTGTTGGTTTTGATCCACCCTTTTCCCTTGATGTCAAAGGGGGAGAGTGATATGGTGTTTGAATAGGGGATAATATCATTATGCTTTCTGTTGTGGTGATCAAACACCATCGTGGTTGCCATCAAGTCCAAAGGGGGAGATTGTTGGCAATATGATGCGGAGTGTTGTCCTTTATGGCAACCCACTTGATGAAGATGATGGAAACCTACTTAGTGAAGTTGTTCTTGATGCTTGATGAGTTTATTAATGATGTAAATCTGATGTTCCATAAGTAGCTCAGAAGTAACAGAAGAAAGAAATATCAGAAAGAGCCAAAGCTATGATGAATAAGACATGTCACTATGCATACGCGGGTTCGTTTAGGAGAAGTAGCGTATGTACGCGGAAAAGTATGAGATAAGTCGCGTATGCCTAATTGCGCTCTAAAGATATAAAACTAGGGGTTCTTACCATGGTTTTGACCCATTGTATTGAGCGCTGGATTGTTTATATGATCCCATCCAGAAATACCATCGAAATTTATGTGGTTTTGACTCCTGGTATTGATAAAGGGTAAACCTATATAAGGAGAAGAAAATCATTGTGCAAAGTGTGTGCATGTGGTTGGGTTTTAATGAATACTACACTCTGAAGTTTATCTGCGTGGTCGAACTCTGTTCTTAATCGATAGATCTGAATCTATGATGCACCTGTGAATGTGATGAAGATTCAAAAACTGTAGATCTGGAAATGATGAATCTCTAGGATGACCTGAAAATAAGTAATGAAGACCTGGCGCAAATATATTGAAGATATTGAAGAAATATGGTGGTTTCACTGTTCTGTTTGATGCAATGGGAAAAGGATGTTTGCTGATAAGTGAAGGATTGTGTTGAAGCTGTTTGATCCAGTTTGAAAATTGATGAGACGTGGTCTGCAGTGGTTCTGAGGGTTGAAGCCTTCAGTCTGAAAGTAGAAGCTTTTTGCCAGTAGAGGCTGGTGTTAATATCAGGGGGTAGTAGCTCCCTTCCAAGTGAGGCTGGTAAACGAGAGCAGGGGGTTGTTTCTCCCTTCCAGGAGAGGCTAGTAAACGAGAGAAGGTTGTAGCCTTCTGCAGGTGGGTGCCTGCGTTCTGGTATGAGTCTGCGCCAGTACATGTTGTAAGAAGTTTTCTTAATAATAAATATTGAAGACTGAGATGACGACAGCGGTGGTTTTCTCCCGAATTGGGTTTCCACCTAAAAATCCTGGTGTCCATGTGTGTTGCTTATGTGTGATGATTATTTTGTTCTTTCTACACCTGTTTACTATTGTCTAAACATTTGATGAATGATTAATGCATTAATTTGAGTCAAGAATTAAATGCATAATTAAGTCACTGGATATACGCGAGTTAGTTAAAGGATATCCGCATATATACGCGGGTTGGTTTCAGGAAAGTAGCGTATGGGTTTTTAAGAAAGAAAATATCAAAGTTTTATTGTCTACACTAAATACTGATTCACCCCCCCCTCTCAGTATTTTTCCCAACAAATTGCGGGGGTCACCATCTTCTTTCCTCGTTTCACGGTTTTCTTAGCTGTAATCACCTGTTTTGCAATGGGAATTTCTTTTGCAGGGGTGGTTTCGACATTTTCTTGGATGAGTGGGACCTCCTTGAGACTAAGGGGATTCAATCCTGTGCTAGTAACGTGGGTGGCTCCTATTCCTGTAGGGGGAACAAGGTACCAAACTAGGATTGCCAATGATATGTTGGGTAATACGAGTGTTGCCAAAACCTGTTGGGAGATGAAACCAACTGGGGGGTAGAGGAAAGGGGTTTGGGAGGCGGCGTAGGCTAGATAGGTTGTCGTGGTCGATGAATCAGTGCCATTACTACTTATGTCCATGTCTTGAATCGCTTCGATGCTTGATGTGGACATCATGCACACCGGAGCCCCTGTGGCATCGTCGATGACTACGAGATTATGGAAGGACCTCCTAGGAATGACCCTAGAATAGATGACAGTTTTAATTGGCTGGGGCCATATTCTTGGTACCATCAGAGAGAATCTGAGGATGTATCCACATAGGGTAGAATTACATCAGTGTTTGTTAGGGGTTGCTTCTCGATGTGCGTCAGTTGGTCTATAGTAATGATGCAGTCCTCGTGGGGAAACATCATGATGCGAAAGACGGAAGAGGCTATGGCAGACATGGCGTACATATAACTCTACCCAAGGAGTATATTGTCGTCCAGGTGAGCATCCAAGACTTCAATGTCTATGTGGACCGTATTTTCGGCTAAGTAGACTAGGATGTTTTGGTAGAGGCCAACGGGGGTTGATGGACGACCGTCGTATGCTCTAAGCATAATCACTGAGGGTTTTAGTTTGGGAGAACCTAACTTCTGCCAAACATTTTTGGACATGATGCATGTGGATGCACCCTTGTTTATGACACATCAGTGAATTGTGATATTCTGGACCGACACTGGTATCTAGAAGGCGTCCATGGAAGGAAGCCTTCGGGTGGCTTTGTCTAAGTCAAAAGCCATTAGGCGTGTATCGACAAGGTAAATTGCACTAACGTGGAAAGAAGGGCTTTCCGTTGTTTTGGGCATGATTGCGATACTTCCAAAGTTGACATAGCAGTGGGAGATCATGCTAAATCATCCATGATATTATAATTATTGGCCACTTTGGAGTAGTTTCCTGCTCGCCTATTGGGTACCTTCACCATTTTCAGCAATGGTTCTCTAGGAATCTTTGAAATGGTCAAAGGTATAGTTGGTGCACTGGTACTTGTCCCTGACGTATTTTTGTCTGGTGGGGTGTCGTAATTTCAATTTCGTGTTTGGAAAAACATCTCTTCGCCAGTCATGTAGATTTCATGGCTACTTTTCCCAGAGTCGTCTGGATTTTCTTGGTGGGGGAAAGGTTCTTGCATCAAAGCTGGTTGCTAGGAAGATCCTCCTTGTCCTCGGTTACTCTATAGCTTTTTCAGCTTAGGGAGATCAGGATAATGGTGAGTATAGTGGCCGTACTCACCACAGATCAAGCAATAATGGTTTGTTCGAAGAGGTGGCCTTTTGCTCTGCCGTTGGGCATTTCTCGGCTCGTCGCTCTGATTTCGGTTGGAGTTGCATCCAGCCTGGGATCACGGTGAGCATTGCTAGTTGTTGCCCCCCTATCTAGGGTTTCCTTTTGGCTTGTTTTTGGATTTTTTCTTCACCACGTTAGGAGGGTAGTTCTCGTGGTTGTATTGGTGTCGTTGGTTTTGGGACGATTGCACAAAGTTCACCTGTGCATTGGTCTACAGAGGCAGGTCTTGTGTTGGGGACTGAGCATAACATGGTCCCTAGTTTGCACCTGGCTGTTGGAGGGGATCTCTTCTATCAGTGTTTCTTTCTGTGTACTAATTCCCCTGAGCCGGATGATAAGGTCCTCCCTAGTGATATGTTGGCGCCCTATTGGTCAAATTTTGCTGAGGCATATGATGACTTTGAAAACTGGGTTGATGTATGTTTTGGGTAGAACTGTATGTGTAACCGGGGTTTTGACTGCTGCTACCTAGGTAACCTTGGGTCAATGACCAAATTAGTCCGTCTGTAGAGTTCGATGCGTTGGGAAATTCTTGATAAGTTTGTAGGCACGGGGTGTTAGGCAGGATGTTATAAATGTATCCTGACTGTGTATAAATATCTGCCATAAGAGTTTTCAAGAAAAAACCTAAGAGAACCTGATCGTCGAGTTTAGGTTTACATAACTGTGACGCCGCCTCCATTCATGGAGATGGTCCGAGATATGGACGATGGGGGTTTGTCTAAAATGAGTCAATAATTCCATTCTATAATCATGGTGAATGGGTAACTGAAAATATGTTAGGAATGAGCTGGCGAGGGTGCCAAAGGTCCCATGTGAAGCTGAGGGTTGCTCCACATACCACTTCGCGGCTACTCCAGTCACAGTGCGTTGAAATAGTCTTAATCAAATAGTGTCATCAATGATATTGTTCGTTGAGCACCACAGGTGGAAGGTCATGACATGATTACCTGGGTCTTCCACTTTCTTTCCTTCAAAATTTAGAATATTCGTAGGGACCTTCATGGGCATGGGAGGCCATGTAGGATTGTGTGCGATGGGGTCATTCTTCAGCTTGGTTAAATCGGGTAGATTCAACGAAGCTAAGAAAGGTGACTGGGAGGTTGACATCATTTCACTGTGTAAAAACACAAAGTTCAGGTTAGGAAGAGGGTTATTCTATGACGTACCCTACTGTGTATTCAGTTGGCTTCTAGAATTAGATGCAATCCTCTACCCTCTAGGGGTCATGGGAGGAGTCGTCTATGGTGTGGTGTTGGGATACACCTAAATGGAGAAAGACCTGGAACCCCTGCCAGTAATGGGGGGAGGTCCAAAAGACGCCTAGATTGACGAGGTCCCATTTGGTCCATTCTGGTGTCAACCAAGTTTTGTTTTGGAAAAATTTGAGAGGATAGAGTGTATGATCAAAGCAAACTTCTTGCCACATACATAAAAAAAGTGAAAATAAGATAAATTTCCGTTTAAGTTAATCTATGTGATCAAGAAATCAAAAAAGTGATTTTTGTTTGTTTGTGTATGATACTTAAAATCCTAGAAGACCTATTCATCCTCACACATTCAAATGTAACTGGGCCTTAATAATATTTCTTGCGAGTGCTGTCACAATGTCTCATAAGAGCTAGCGACGCCCCCAGTCAACTGAAGAAAATCCACCAAGGTAAGGGTAGAGTGTTGAGAAACCAACTCCAAAAATAGAAGAAAAGAGATATCAACACCTTAGAAATAAGCCACTTTGAGGGGGAAACCTCCAATACATTACATTAATGAACAATCCTTGGATGATACAAATGAAAAAACCTCCTTTCTATATATAGGAGTCCATGGGGCCACAATGTAATCCTAGCCGACCTAACAATAATAATGTAAGGGCACAATAATAACAATATGGGGGTTACAAGGGTACAAAAATAACAATAAGGGGGGCTACACTAACATAATAAGGGGCTATGCTATTAATATAGGGACTTAACATGCCCCTCTCCTTCAAACAAGCATTGTCCTCAACGCTTGATTATTTCTTGATGCTTCTGTATAAAATTCTCATCCTCCCATGTGGAATCTTCTATAGGAAAGTTCTTCCACTTACTGAGATACTCTGAAATTGATCGTACTTGTCAAGTTCTTGTTTCTATGACTGCATCAGAACTTCTTTCGATGTGATGTTGATCTTCATGTTGTTTCATTAGATTCTGCACCAAAGTTAGGTTATCCTTTGAGAGTTGGAGAACTTGTTGTTGATGCTCGATGTGATCTTCCACTAATTTATCATCCATATTAGCTATTATTTGATCCTTAAAACCATCCAACTTATCCTCCATTTCTGCTTTTAAACCATCTATGTCATCTTCGGTTGCTCTTCGTAAGATTGAAATTTGTTGCACTTGGTACTGTAATTTTGATATCTCATACTGACATTCTTCCTCTTCATGCATCATAGTATAGAATTTTGAGGGCTTAATGGGCATGGAATTATATTTTAGAGGCATTTTAGAACCCAATACTGATAAAAATTCTAAAATATGCCCTTGGAATCACTTCAAACTACTTTTTCAAACAAATGTTATGTAATTTTAAAAACCAAATACACACCTTTTTCTTGCTTTTTAGGAGCTTGATATTGAAACTGAATTATCTCTGTGATTTCAGATCTTCAATATCTGAAATTTGGCACTAAAATATCCCTCTAAATTCTCTTTCGAATGCCACAGGTCTAACCTGATTTTGATTCTTGAAGACAAAGTTGTGCCCAATCTCCTATGATGACCTAATTATGGACTGGTTCAGTAGATAAAACTTGTATGACTTGCCACGTGTCACTTTTTCCTCCTTTGGCTATGAAATTGATAAATAGGAAACTACATTCCGTTTGATTATGGCCACCTTTTATAGAATTCCAATCCGATGCTTAGAGAAAGAGTTATGAAGATTTTCCCAGATCACCTCTTTGAGATGAAATTCTGGACCCTGCAAACGACCTAACTTCCACATACCATATCTCTAAAACTATTGCAAACCAAGATCTGAAAGTTTGCGACAGCGTTCCTCAGGATTTCAGCTTTGCGCTCTAAAAATTTCAGCTTCGGAACCTTTGTAGAAAAAAAATTATAGCAAAAATTCCACAATGACCTGTTTGGTGCAGTGAAACCATAGAATCCAAAGCTCTGATACCAAATGTTGAGAAACCAGCTCCAAAAATAGAATAAAAGAGATATAAACTCCTTAGAAATAAGCCACTTCGAGGGGGAAACCTCTAATACATTACATGAATGAACAATTCTTGGATGATACAAATGACAAAACCTCCTTTCTATATATAGGAGTCCATGGGGCCACAATGTAATCCTAGCCGACCTAACAATAATAATGTAAGGGCACAATAATAACAATATGGGGGTTACAAGGGTACAAAAATGACAATAAGGGGGACTACACTATTAATATAGGGACTTAAGGGACTACAGTAATAGGGGGAGGTCCAAAAGATGCCTAGATCAACAAGGTCCCGTTGGGTCCATTCTGGTGTCAACCAGGTTTGGTTTTGGAAATATTTGAGAGGATAGAGTCTATGATCAAAGAAAAATTATTGCCACATACATAAAAGAAAGCGAAAATAATATAAATTTACCTTTAAGTTAATCTATGTGATCAAGCAATTAAAAAAGTGGTTTTTGTTTGTTTGCATATGATACTCAAAATCCTAGAAGACCTATTCATCCTCACACACTCAAATGTAACTGGGCCTCAAGAATATTTCTTGCAAGTTCTGTCACAATGTCTTTTAAGAACTGGTGACGCCCCCAGTCAACCGATGAAAATCCACCAAGGTAAGGGTAGAGGGTCTGGCGCTTGCCTACAATGTCACCTATAGGGAAAGGATGCCCTAGTTTTTGGCCACTAAGAACCACCGTCCCACGTGAGCGTTCGAGTCTTGGGCTTCTTGGTAAGTCATCTAACAATACCGAGTGTTAGCCAAGTCAAGTAGCCCTGACTGATACCTACCCGCACTGCGCCTAAGCCTAACCCCCTCTGAAACGGGTCTCTGCAACGCTCGTGTTTTCTTTTCCGTGGGATGATAGGTGGATTTAAAGCTCCCTAAAAAGAAAAATTCTATGTTTAAATATTAATTATGATCAAGGTAGCTTATTGGATGCCTACCCCCTTAATCCTGACTTAAGCGATAAATTCTTTTGTTGCCCCTGTGGGGAGAATTTAGTGATTTTGGTTAAGTTAGTTTTAGGTGTCTTTTCTTCGCTTAGTGAGTGAATGTGTGTGAGCATAAAGTGGACAAGCACATAGTTTGAATGTGTGGATATTCGATGATCCTTTACAAAATCCCCTATTTAAACTATTTTTTATTGTTTCTGGCTCAAAAGTAATACATGTGCAGATAATGGGCCGCTCTCTATTTTTCCTAGTTAATCTATGTGACCAAATATAGGGAGATGGTGAATTGTGAATAGGGAAAATTCATATGCTTACCTAGGATCACCAGAGGGTGCAAAGGTAGCAGAGATTACTTGCTTTTCTATAAAAATTCAATCCTAGTCCCGAAAATCCTAGTGCAAAAATTGTAGGTTTTAACCCTCAACAGAAATTATCTACACACGAATCTTATAACAGAAAATAAACAATAGCGAGAGCATAAAACATAAAACAGATAAACACAGAGATTTTCCCCTGGATCCCAAATCGAGACGACCATCTTGATATTTAATTATATTCCTTTTAGTGTTACAACACATATATATACATGCCGAAGTATACATAAACCCCAATCCATTAACCCTGGATTAGAACATAACCGTAGTTCCCTTGACCGGATCTACAAAATACCAGGGGTCGAAAACCATCGTACCCCAAAACACCATGTGCAAACTCATGCACAAAACATGGGTGGGTCCGCCTATGAGTGGGACCGCACACCAAAAAAAATTTCGTCGGGGCGCTGCCCCGAACCCCAACAGGGGGGGCTGCCGCCCCCCCTGTGACCCCCCTGCTGCACCCGGTGCAACGTACAACGCGTGTGGATAGTGGTGGAAAGAATATAACACACACCCAACAAAAATTAAACTAAACTAAAACTTTTACACTAGAAAAAGGAAAAATAGCTATGCATGTGATCTTGGCCCACTTACTTTGGCTAGTTATCTAGGTGTGTAAGTACAAAAAATTGTAAAACATAATTTTTTTCGAAATGCAAGTTATTTTTCCCCCTACTTAAACTATGTGTGAACTTTGAAAAAATCAACTTGAAATAAAACTGACACTAATCCTACAAAAAGCATCTAAGAGTGAGCTTTAGCAAGTTGTGGGGTACCACAACCAGCGCTGGCAGGTGTATTAGGGGCTACTAAGCATTTTAGAAGCAGGAAAAGACAGAAACATGGGAGAAATTTCTCATTCTGTAATTTGCATGTACAAGGCTGAAACAAGTGCGTTGTCTACGCGCGGGTCAGCTCTAAACGCGTGCCCTAGGCACTTATGTGGGAGTAAAAATCATGCAAAGTCCTACAAAAGAAAATTTTGGAGCTATTATGCCTCAATTTGTCACTTGGGATGAACTAGGGACTGCAAAATAAATCAGGGAAAATTTAGCTCCACTCCACAACACAGAAAAAGGTCTCTGCAAAAAAGGCACCACCACATAAACTTAGTAATAAATGTTAGTTTGGTCACCAATCCTGTTAGAGTGTGTTTGGTGCACGTATGTACGAAATCACACCAAATTAAGGGGTATGGTCTACCCACTTAAGTTATTGGAAAAAAGTAGAAAAAGAAGTGCAATCAAGCAAGTTAGTGGAACAAGCTAGAATCAGAAACATACTAGATAGAGAAATAGCATGCATATATAAACTAAAACTAAACTAAAAACTAAAAAAAATAAACATGAGCTCTGAAAAGAGTCAAACGACAACAATAATACGAACGGTGGCTCTAGGCCCCTCTTACTGAGCGCTGGTAGTAATAAGAGTGAAACTTTACCCTCTTGCCAAAGGGCCCCTAGAACATGGGTTCTAAGTCCCGATGCAAGGATGTTTTTATCCCAAGCTTGCCTCGGTGCAGTTTCTCTCTCTCTCTCTACTTTGTTGGACTGAACTTGTTGGATGGCCAACAATTGAATCCCCTCTATCTTGAGCTTCGGATCACACACTACTGGTATTGCTTGGGAAATTCTAGCTAGCATAACAATGTGCTCACAATTTCTTCATCTCATGGTGGCCTTATATAGGAGATTTCAAATCCTCCCTTCCCTCTCTTGGTACATTGTGGATGGTGACCCAAGAGAGGGGTATGATTCCTTTGTGTGCTCCAAATATTCCATTGTGTGCTCACTTAGTGTCTAAGGAGGCATTGGTGGTTGTCCTTAGGCGGCTTCAAGTGAGGAATCACTTGTCCTTTCCTTTGTGTGGTCCCAGATAGTGACATTTCACCACTCCCAGGATTGAGCGCATAACGGGAAAAAAAGTGCGTAAAGGCGCTCTTCACGAAGGATTATGCACGCAAAGAGCATTTAGGACTTGTTCAAATTTGATTTTCCTTAGACCTTAGAGATTTTTAAATACTTTCCAGATTTTGTAATGTCTTTCGACCCTGTAAACCCTTAAGCTTGACATTAAATAATGTCGTCTTCTGTTGTACGATTTTCTAGTGTTAACAACAGGTGTTGTCGAAAACATAAAGATTAGAGAAAATTGCACTTCTTAGGATATTGGTAGCTTCACCTACCTCTTTAAATAATTTTGTGATGTTTTTTCTTAGTTTTATGAGGAAATGCCAAAAATAGATACGTTGATTTTTGAACATGAGATCAAGACATAGATTGACACCAAGCCACAAAGACATAGACTAGTCCACCCTCGCAAGGCATCTTCCATCAACACTAAAATTGAAAAGTTGCTTAATGATGGTTTCATCTACCGCGTTCCTTTAACGAAATGGGTGTCTAACATAGTCGACGTTAATAAGAGGAAACAAACCATCAATATATGTGTAAATTACCACGATTTGAATATTTCTTATCCAAAAGATATTAATTCGACACCTTTCATTGATCATACTATTGATGAATGCGCTAGTTGCCATGATTTTTCCTTTATGAATGGTTTCTCTAGCTACAACCAGATCACTATCAACCCAGCTGATCAACACAAGACTACCTTTATTTTTCCTTGGAGCATGTTTTCTTATCACAAAATTCCCTTTGGTCTTAAAAATTCGGGGGAAAATTTTCAAAGGGCTATGGAATATGCCTTTCATAATAACATACATATTGTGCAAGCTTATTTGGATGACCTTCTTGCTCACTCAAAACATTTTTCCTATCACCAAGCTCATCTTTTAGCTATTTTTTTAGGTTTCAATTTTATCACATCCATCTGAATCTGTACAAGTGTGTTTTCTTCATCAAGTTTGGTCGCCTCCTTGGTTTCATTGTTTCAAAGCACGAGATCCAAGTTGACCCCACTAAGTTCGAGGTAATCCTCAAATTTCCCTGTACACAATCCAGTGCTCAACCCCAATATTTGCAAGGGAAGGAAAACTTCTTTTGTCATTTTATCGCTAACTATGCCAATTTTATGAAAGGTTTCATGTGCCTATTAAAGAAAGGAGTTGATTTTTTGTGGGGTGATGAGGCTCAAAAATCATTTGATGCCTTGAAAAATTCTTTTAATTCTACTCCACTGTTGAGCCCTCCTGACTAAACTCACGGCTTTTCACTATATCTCACTACATCACCATCCTCTATGGGCATGATGCTTATTCAATAAGGTGGCATTCATAGTGAGCATGTGATTTACTATCTTTCTAAAGGCCTTGGTGGGCCTGAACTTAGGTAATCACATAAGGAGAAAATTTCTTTGGCAGTCGACTCTGACACTACATACTCCTATGCCATACCATTTTTATTTCTGTAGAGAACCCTATGAGACAAATTCCGTCTCATCAAAAAATTGGAGGACAATATTCTATATGGATAATTATACTCTAGAAATTTGATCTAGTCTTCACCATCGCAAAATGTAAAAAGTCTTTGGTGTTTGTTGAGTTGTTATCAGATCTTCCCCGAGTCGACCTAGAAGAAGTAGACCATGATCCTATGCCTGATGAATCCGTTTGTCTTGTTGACTCTTCTAACCCATGATATGAATATATCCTGGTATATCTTGAAACCCAATTTTTCCACCCAAACCTATCAAAAGACGATCATTGTCATATTCGCCACCGTGCGAAACATTACTTGATTTTTAATGATACTTTATGTCAACATGGTGTTGATTCTTTCCTTCAATGGTGTCTTAATCATGATGAAGAAAAATATGTTTTAAATGAATGCCATGTTGCGCCATGTAGAAGCTATCTTTCAAGCATCTCTACTTCCCAAAATATCCTACATGTTAGATACTATTGGTTGTCTCTTTTTAAATATTGTATAACCTCAGTTAAACAGTGTCACCCTTGTCAAGTTTTTACCGAGAAAATGTGTGTGCCCCCTACCCCCCTTCATTTGGTAGTTACCATTGGTTATTTTTCTAAATGGGGAATTTATTTTATTACTTTCAATCCCACTTCATCTAATGGTCATAGATACATTATTGTTTATGTTGACTACTTCACCAAATGGGTTGAAGCCATTCCTACTTTCAAGGTTGACGGTGAAACTGCCACTTTATTCTTGTTCAATTAGGTAATCTCCTATTTTTTTGTAACTAACACTATAATTACAAGCCATATATCACACTTCTAGAACCATATGATGTCTAACTTAACTTCTATTCTTGGTTTTCTCCAATATCATTCATCTTCATACTACTCACAGGCTAATGTCCAAGTCAAAGTTGTAAATGGTGTCCTCAAAACCATGATCCACTAGTTAGTATGAAATCATAAGATTAGCCGGCATAGAATGTTGTATTATATGCTATGGGAATATGAAACCTTAATCAATATTACTATAGGCTTTACACCGTTTCAACTAATTTACGGCTTGGAAGAATTCCTTCCTATTGAGTGCCAGATCCCATCTTTGAAACTCATTGTTGAAATTCTACCTGATACCTTTGCTGAAGACAAGATATTTTTGTAACTTCATAAGTTAGATGAAACTAATCAAGATTCTACACTAGCTCTTGAAGTTCACAAGCATCATGTCAAAGCTCAATACGACACAAACGTTAAGCCTTGTTTTTACCAAGTGGGTGATCTTGTCCTTATTTACAATCAGAAGAATAACCTCTTGGGGGCAGGAACTCTTCAACCTATGTAGCATGGTCCCTATATCGTCACTCAGTTCATTTCTGAAGGAGCCTATTAACTTATGGACTATGATGGAAACCCACTCGCTGAGCCCCATAATGGGTTCCATCTAAAAAAGTATTATGCATTAGAGAACCTTTGAGGTCTAAAATGTGCCTCCTAAGAAAAATGTAAAACCAAAATAAGATTTATAAGAACCAATAATATTCAAGATGATGATGTCAACCATGAGGTAAAATTCACCATTTTTGGGGTAAAAAATTAAAAATATTAAAAAATAAATAAAATAATAAAACTACTTGTTGAACTTGTATTTTCAACTTATCTCCCTAAGGTTTTACTCAAATTCAAGTGGGAGAAATCGTTGGATGCAAAATTTAATTCCTCATCCAAGGAGTACCCATATTGCATACTTTCAATGGACCTTGCTACACAAAAAAATGAGAAATACATGAAAAACATGATTACCCATGTTGCATACTTTTGATGGACCCTGCTACACGAAAAATGAGAAATACATGAAAAAACGTGATTGAAATCATGTTTTTCATGTATTTCTCATTTTCGTGTAGAAGGGTCCATAGAAAGTATGAAACATGGGTACTCCTTGGATGATGAATCAAATTATGCATCGAACGAGTGTTCCCACTCGAAATTTGAGTAAAACCATAGGGAGATAAGTTTAAAATACGAGTTGAAAATGTAGTTTTTTCTTTTTTCCCTCTAAAATTTGATGATGTAAGCTAATATTATTTTACTATTTCCACTATAATTTTATAATTTCCCTAGGAGGCCCATTTTAGAGCTCAAAATTCCCCTAATTCTTAAATAACACATGCTTTATAATTCTATGTACGAAGTTTTATCTCTTTTGGTGTGCTTCTTTTTTCTTGCTTGCTTTTGGCTAAAAATTGGTTATTTTCATTATGCTTGTACCTTTTGCACATATTTCATTGTTACTCTTACCATATGTTGGCTATGCATATGGTACCAGTCATCACAATCGACACATTGCATCAACTTCCCAAGTGCTTTATACACCTACTTTAGAGCTACTTAGTTCTCACAAAGTCTTCCTTGGTCACGCTAGGAATAATGTTGTTGAGTAAAATGTAGTTAGAAAACTCCTTTCCAAGGGTATTTCTCTTGGAATTTCAAACTTAGTGGTAAGGTTAGACTCCCAGATAGTGCTTATGCATTTGAATAATCATTATCACATTCCTAATCCAATATTGTTGCATCAAATTTTAAGGGTTTATCTTTTGGAATGAAATTTTGAGTTTATTACTTATGAGCATGTTCCAAGAGAATATAATGCATTAGATGATTCATTAGAAAATTATTTATTACAATGGCATATATCACATTTATTATAGTTGCAAATATGAGTGTATATTTAAATTGAAAAATAAATATAAAACATAAAATATACCATAAAATGCAAAAACCAAATGTATATATATATATATATATATATCTTGTATCAAGTTTTAGGACATGAAAAAAACCCAAAAACTTGGGTGTTTTATACAAAATGGCTACTATAGAGCTCAACATGACACCCTGTCACTACAAAGAAGTAATCCTGCTAAGCCTACTACTCGTGATAACATATCACTTCTCGTGTTATCCTCTTAAGCGGTAAAAGAAATCTCTCTGAAACACCGACTGTACACCGTTGCAGATGGATCAGTACCTTCCTCATGGGAAGAGGTGGAAGACCCATTGTGCAGCCCTTGAGGTTCCTTGCAACCTCACATAAGCTTTGTGTATTGTCTCGCTCTTTGGTGGCTTCCACGGCCCAAACTATTTCTCCATCCCAAAACAGTTGCTCACCATGCCTCATATGGTGGGTCACACCCAGAAGAAAAATTGTTGCTACATATATATCATGCCAAAAATCATGTCATTTGTTTAAATCCACACCAAAAAAATTGCATAAAATTCAAAAGCTAAAAATACTTTTTTCACTGATCTATCTTCTTACCTATTAGGCCCCATTGAGTACCCAGTGGCATAACTAACTCTAGATCCCTTGTATAATTCATCCCAACATACAGAAAGTATTTAATCATAGGGATCTAGGTTTACAACTAATCTAAGAAGTCTACATTGAAATATCGTGCAATTGTTCCACCTCCTGTTTGAGGCATCAAGGAATACCATCTTCCAATTCTTAGCTCCCCGGTACCTTATACTACCAAACTCACCCCTAGCCTCATTATATGCACTCTCGTTAGGAAGAAGAAGAAAATCAATGTACCATACCCAAATTCTCTTTGGGCTCGAGTCTTAACTACTGTCAACTCTACTTTTACCCATATGAGAAGACTCTCACACTAGTCATATACCTGCGATTGTATGAAATCCAACACTAAAAATATTTGGGCCTTAGTCACTACATGTTGGATTTTAGTCGCTTCAAATCGAATAATCATCCATAGGATCGACCTCGATGGTATTTCCCTTATTATTTTAATTGGAATTCTATTTCTCATCGTCTATTTACTTTGTGTGTAAAATCTAAGGATCAAATCACTTGTGGTATGAGTGTTACACAACATTTTTTCATTTTCCCTGCACTCCTTGTTCCCGAATCTTGGAGAACTCCTACAATGATCCCTGTGTACTTTTTCCATCATGAAAATATGCCTTTGGATCCCTTACATTTTGAAGAATAGTCTCTCTTTTGATCACTTCTGAAGTAGCTTCCTAAAAACCTACTTTTTTGGAGCAGCGCGATCCTTCTGTGTCTCACCAATGCTGATGGCCCATCCTTTTCCTATGGCCAGCGTCAATCGATGCTAGTATGGGTCTCACACCTGCGCTGATCTACTTCTGGAATATTTTTTAAAATGGAAACGAAGCTTCATGGCCTAGAAGATTTGAGGGCGGAGAGCTGCATGTTTTTTTATCAGGATATGGCTGAGCTTCCTCCTTTGGGCCTCTTGTTCCTACAAAAAAGGAACCTCCTAAAGAGATAAGCCTTTTTTCGACCTTAAGTGGATCCATGTCCCCTCTTCCATCACTATAAATTCATCACCTTCAAATGCCTCTTCTATTTATAACATAATAGAAGAGAATATCAGAGAAAGGTTTGAAGATTGTCATAGGAAATGAAGGAGAGAGTTGAGACCCTTAGCCTTCTCACACTGAGTTGAAAAATAGTGCTTTGGAGATGTGCCCAGATTCAGACCCACTAAACGAGAGCTTCGACATCAAGGCGCAGGTTGTAACACCTCTTTTTATTAATAATATGATACGATTGATATTTATTTTCCATTTTTGTCCATGTTCATGATAAGAATTATAACATTCCTTAATCTGTTAGATGGATTATTATTGTATATGCATGTTGAAATTTTGTGTTTTCTTATTTTTTCTTGGTCACTTACGTAGGAAATTGAACACTAGTAGAAACTGAGATCTATTTTGGAAGAGAGAAGGACCAAAGAGCTTCAACAAAGAGAAACATCAGACTGAGGTAGGCCATCTCCTTCGATATATGTTTCATTTATAACATAGGAAAGTAGGTATTTGCTTGTTCCCCATTCAAGCTATTACACAACATTTTGTCATTTTCCCTATACTCCCTATTCCTGAATCTTGGAGAGCTCCTACAGTGATCCCTGTGTACTTTTTCCTTTATGAAAATATTCCTTTGGATCCCTTACAGTCTAAAGAATAGTATCTCTTTGATCAATTCTGAAGTAGCTCCCTTAAAACCTACTTTTTTAGAGTAGCGCAATCCTTCTATGTCTCACCAGCATCGATGGCTTATCCTTTTCCTTTGGCCAGTGTCGATTGGCACTAGTATGGACCTCACACCCACACCAACCTACTTCTGGAAGATTTTTAAAAATGGAAACGAAGCTTCATGCCCTAGAAGGTTCGAGGGCAGAGAGCTGGATGTTTGTTAATGAGGATATGGTCAAGATTCCTCCTTTGGGCCTCTTGTTCCTACAAAAAAGGAACCTCCCAAAGAGATAATAATTTTTCCCACCTTAAGTGGATCCATGTCCCCTCCCCCATCAGTATAAATTCATCACCTTCCAATGCCTCTGCTAGTTAGAACAGAATAGAAGAGAATAGAAGAGAAAGGTTTAAATATTTCCATAGGCATTGAAGGAGATATTTGAAACCCTTAGCCTTCTCACACTGTGTTGAAAAAGAGTGCTTTGGATACATGCCCGGATTTAGACCCATTGAAGGAGAGCTTCAAAATCAAGGCATAGGTTGTAACTCCCCTTTCATTAATAATGTGACACGGCTTATATTTATTTTCCATTCTTGTCCATGTTCATGATAAGGATTCTAGCATACCTTGATCAGTTAGATAGGTTATTCTTGTATATGCATGTTTCACTTTTAATTTTTCTTGTTGTTTCTTAGTCACTTGTGCATGTAATTTAATGCTAGTAGCATCGGAGATCAAGTTTGAAAGAGTGAAGGACCAAAGAACTTCAAAAAAGAGAAACATCACAACATCAGAATGAGGTAGGCCATCTCCTTCGATATATGTTTCATTTATAATATAGGAAAGTAGGTATTTTATTGTTACCCTTGTTGCTAGACCCACCCTAGTGCTAGAGGGATCATCTCTATACGCAGAGAGGATTTACCTAGACAACAAGTTGGTGACTCCACTGGGGATTCATTGCCTCTAATCTCTTTCCACTCTTTGAGTTTTTTATTTTTTCATCCATATTTTGTCGAATATTCATCTCTCCTTTGTTTCTGGATTTTGTGACTACTTATAGTAATCAATCTCTATTCTTAAGTGATAAGCCTAGATTTCTTTGGACAACCCCCTTTTTTTATCATTTTCCTTGATCAGCACTGTTAATTTTCTGACAGACACATTGATCAACACTAGATGTTTTAACACAGAAGCACTTATCCCCTTCCAGCATGAGGTGCAGCCTCACAGGCACACTAATTTCTATGTGATTTTTTCAGGGTTTCCCTTCATTGATTGCTAGTGTGTCTTGCCCTTATAGATTTCTTTCTCTACTCAATTTTATAGTGTTCTCTTTTGTTTAGGGACTTGATTATCTCAATCATTTCATATTTGGTCTTCTCTCTTTCAGACTGTGCATCCTCATCATCATAGGGTTTATAGGTGCTTCGAGTCATTTGAATGGTTGCATGCTTCATTGGGTTCTAGACCTGTTGTTGGGTCATTTTGTTCGTCTATTTTGAACCTTTTAGTGTGGTTGTTTTTTTTTCGGTTGATCTCTGTGATTAGGGCATTCAAGTGTCCATTCCATGTGCATTTGATTCTCTCTTCCATAACCAAGCATAGATTACATTGCTTGTCTTCAACTGAAACATATTTCTTTCTATGTCATTAGTGTTAAAACTGAAGGATTTTTTGTTTTGAGGAAATGATTTGGGGTTTCTCTTTGGTGTTTTGGTTATTGCATCTTGTAGAATTTTGAGGAATTTCATTAGACAAGTATTCAAATAAATTGATTGCGTATCATTTTTGCTAACGGTGTTTGTTGTAGCACCCAAAACCTATCCTCTAATGCATGGGTATCTATGACACTAATGGTGAGTTAGTTGATCTACAAGGCATCTGTTTAGGTCATACAACCAAAAATATTTCTCAATACAATGCAGTCATTGAAATTTAGTCAGAAGCGATTACTCTTAGTATTACAGAATTGGTTGTAAACATTGATTCACAGCTTTTTTTTTCCTTCAAATCAGTGGGCAATATTCCATCAGAAACCCTCAAATTTTGAGGATATATCTGTGTGTTCGTATATTAGAAAGAAATTTTGATTACATCACATATTAGAATATTCCAAGACACTTGAATACATTAACATATGCATTGGTAATTATTTTTTAGACAGACATTTGTGAAATTTGTAAAACCATGATAATCACCACATCATACATTAAATAGGAATATATATATATATATATATATATATATATATATATATATATATATATATATATATATATATATGTCGATAATTTTTGCAAATTTTTTTAGTACATCATAATCTAAAAAATATGTGTTCTGGTACACAAGAGACTCGTAGGTCCCAAAAACAACATCTGCAGAAATAAAAACTAAAGTGGACTAATCAGCATGATGCTCGTGATAACAAGTCACTGCTCGGATAACTCGAGTCAACAACCAATGGATGTGGTCTGAGGCCCCCATAGCGTGCCTCTGGTAGCGGCGAGGGATATCATGAACATGGTCATACTCTCGAATCCCAGTGGTCAATGCATCTAGGTTCCGAGCTATTTCCTCTTCATTGTCTGCTCCTTCCTCATAAGGAGCAGCCTGGAACTATCTCATCACTCTTCTAGATATGGGGGACATTCCAGCAGGTCTTCACGGTCCAACATCTGCTGCATATAAGTTTAGAACATTATAACACATATACCAAAAAAATAGAAACATGCAAAACTTAACAAAAAAAGAACTTATTTTAACTCTATCATCCCACTGATCACCCTTTGAAAGTGGAAGGTCTGGGTCACCTCTAAAATTGGTCCCAGAATACAGCTAATCCTCCACTACAATGAGTTGGCGCCTCAACCATATGAAGAAAGCTGGTTTTTATGACATGTGTTGCCCACCTCCTGAGCGAGGCATCAACTCACTCCATCTGATAATTGCTACGGGAAAAGCTACCCTAAGGTCTAGGTTGAGGTACCTAATAGAGCGGATGGCATATCATCACAAGAAGCACTCTAATTATCAATTTTTATGCTTATTAGGGATAGAAAACCTTACCCGTTTGTCCTACATTTGGGGTTGATCCTGCAGGGTGAAAACCCTCTCCTACTCCTCATGCTCCAGAACCTACAAATAAATCAAGACAAAACACACAAACTAGTTGCACAACATATATGTCCTAGATGTCAGCATGTTAGCATATATAATCTCATAAAAATAACATGAAATAAACCATTATAAGATCATTCAACATTTATAGGAGACATATAACACATAAACATCGGGAATATGACATACTTATTTTATTGATAATATGTAAAGAGAAAGTGGAGAAATCACCTAAGATCTTCCATGGCTCCAAGTGAAACCGTCCTCCAGATCCGTCCAGCCCTAGCCTCACAAAGCCTCTTCCATAAATGGTTCACAAAGTATGTCACATAAAGTGGGTGTCAACATCACAAGGAAACAAGGGTTTCCTGAACCTCGGAAGTGCAAGAGGCATAGGGAAATATTAGACTTGATTAGGGCTATAATAGTCTATAATATCAATAGCATTCTCCCTCTCCTCCCTTATGCCATTCCCTTGAGGTGTATTTATACTTCCTCAAATTAGTTTTTTCAGTTGGGGAACAGTTAGGCCATGGGCTAGGGTAGTTAAGTTACATAAAAACCCAGTAAACCTAGCCTCATTAATAGGGAATTTATATATTTTTTAATATTTTAAATAACATACGCAGGTCAACTATGGATGGACCTATTGGTGTCCCGTGTTTTGATAGTTTGGAAAATCAAAAGACAAGGCAACATCAAAACCAATCTTTAGAGTTCCAGGGTCTAGTCCTCCTATTCTCAGAGAGGGATCTCTCAAATGTTTGTTTGCAAAGGTTTATCTTGTGTGCTTTTAATATTGGTTTTAGACTAGTTATTAAGTGCAGGTGTTTGTTTATTTGTTTGGTTGAATTGATACAACATAACATGAAAGATCTAGGAAAGATATATAGAAAGGAGAAACATCTGGTTCATTGGGAAATGGAGTCAAGAAGAGGTCATAACATACTCATCAATGGATATGGGATATCAGAGGGAAAATCTAACTTGGCCACGGGATCCTTTGGTTTTTGGAATGAGATGGACATAAATTATTTGGAAAGAGAAGTTTAATTCTCAACAAAGGGAATTTGAAAGCACAACTTGAACAATAAAGAGCTATTTGGTAGACAGGGCTAACCATAAATTCTACATATCACACCTTTAAGCAAATAATGATTTTAAAACAACTTTTAAAATGAAATCTAAGATTCGGGGAACACCCTATTTCCTCAAATATTTTATTTCAAATGAATTAGAAAACATAAAAGATTCACTGATAATTGCAGTCAGAGAAGAGGGAACACCTAACACATCTATGATTACAACTATAAAGACCTTTAATACAACTGAATTAAGGACAAAGGGAAAGATCAGAACAGACCTCCTTGGCTTACTGTAAACAAAAATACTTCAAAGGGAGACTTCAATAATAGCCTTTTAAGTGGCAGCAGAAAAGCAGGGAGAACCATAAATCATACTGAAACCATCTTATTCAAACTATCATAGAAATAAACAAGCATGAGGACTAAAGAGAGAGATTAAAGACTCTAAAATACCTCAGTAGAAGAAAACATGAAACAGTGAAGGATGAACAGGTCTAAGGTGCTTCCAGGAGTCATTTCTTAGCCTAAAAATTTCAACCTACTGTAGTAAGAAATTATGGAACAGAATGAAAATAGGAGAAAACATTAAACAGTTCAGAATACTTCACTAATAGCCAAGCTCATGAATCCAATGATAGAGCCTTCTCAGGAACAAGCATGCAACAACATCATCAAGGATTCCAAGACTTCAATTTATTCTTCAACTTCAATAGACTATGTATTATTTCAGAGAGTTTTAGTATTACAACTAGTGATCAACCAACCCCTTTCTCATCTTCTACAGAAGTATTTATAGAAAAATGAGGAGGTGGAATGGGATAAAATATCTTCTAAGTTCAACTAATACAGTGCACTGTCTCTCGGCCTTTTAGGGGCTTAATAGAGAATATTTTTGATATTTCCCCTGTATTAATTGGTTTACATTAACTATTAGGCTTGCTAGAAAGAATTTGTTGACTTCAAGGCTCCTCGTTATCCTTTCAATAACTTCTGCTGACAGTTTACAATAAGTTCCTTTGGTTGAATTAATTGTTCAGCTGTATTGATGCAAAATATCTCCTGGTCTGGTAATAACTTCGGCCTTATTTTGATTGATTTGAGGCTGTAGGTGGCTCTTTGGTAGCTGGGGGATTCAATTAGCCCCTGATGTGGCAGCGTAGGCTCTCTGTCTGAGAAAACACTCATGATTTTCTTCAAACTATGTTTAGTTGGGAGGGTTAGGCTTTTGATAATAAATTTTAGTCGTAATCCCCCACAAATCTGTCTTCAATCTTTCGTGCTGGTGCATTTTTGTCTCTCAACACTGATATTCTTTGATTTGTGATTGACTTGTTGTGTTCTTTGGTATGCAGGGCTGCACAGGGATCGAATGGCATAAATGCCTTATGAACCATTGATGAAACGTGGAGTTGAAACTCTGTGGATGATTCTCTTCGATGAATCTAACGCAGGAGGATCGTCACCCTTAGCCTGTGAATTTTCTTCAGCATGGCGAAAAAACCATTTAAACCCTGCAAAATACAAAAAACATTATGAAATCCTGCATGTATAAGTTAACTGCTTTAGAAGGTGCATGGAGAGAGTGTGTTCGTTGGATGGCATCATCCAACAGTCAAGATTGATTTAGAGGAGGTCAAAGGAGAGCGGAGGAGGAAATTAAATCGGAACCGTTGATCGTGCAGAGATCAATGGTCGGGAGCGAGGGTGAATAAACAATGTGAAGGGGTTATGTTATTAAAAAATAAAATAAAAATGGGAAAAAAGGTTTAAAACCTTTGTTTCGACGAAAAAATGATCAAAAATCATGTTCAGGGTTCGGGATGATCGTGGGCTGTCGGATGAGATCGGCCCACGTGATCAACGGTGGAGAACAGACACCAATACACCTTAGAAACATGCCCGAACATCAAATTTCCAATAAAATCAAGATGAATAAAACCCCCGGGTCTGGAAATGTTGACTGGACGAGGAATCAGGGCGATGAATTTTGGGCCGTCGATTTGCAGATCAGATCGATGGCAGAGATGCTTTTAACACTGTTTCGTACCCCAAGTTATCGCACGGGCATCTTTAGAGAGCGACTACCATCCGATGAGCGGCCTCAGATCGGACGGCGTGCATCAATATCGCGCCCACTTCACATATAACCTTTAACGCACGATGAGGGTGGTATTTTGAACAGTGCTCAAGACACGTGTTGGCCGGTGTATGGATTCACTGCGAAATAGAAAAAAACACCCCGCTTTCAAAAGCGGTGCGATGAAAACCCCTCGATTTTGCAACAGTAAGTGGCTGGAGGGGACCACAGGGGCGATGGATTGCGCGCCATCGATCTATGGATCAGATCAACGGTGGAGAGCAATTAGAACCTTTACACCGGCGGAAACTTTATTATATAATAAAAACCGACAAATTTATATAAACAAAGGCTTATACTTTGGGCGGAAATATTTATTCGAAGCGGATAGGCGCCCGACTGTGGGGCCGTGGGTTATATGGAAAATCATATGACCGGGGTTTATGGAGGAAGGGTTAATCATGATCGGGCGATGCAATAAGTGTTTGGAAGGCTGGCGCTCAGTTATAGCACCAAGACGCATGGAGGGGGAGGGTTAAATACTTAGCCCAAGGGAGCTTAAGTCTATAATCTATAAAAAATGTGATTTTTATAGTTTTCAATGATTTTCAAAGGAATTTGAGGGTTTCGATAACGCAATAAGGAGTCTTAAACCTTATCAAAGGGGTTTTGATGAAGGGGAAAGGGGGAAAAAACATGAAAAAGAGGGATTTTAATGGGGATTAAAAGGGTAAAAATGAGGTTAGCTTTGGAAGTGGAAGGAAGGGGGAAAATGGTGCTTGCAGCAGTATCCTCTTTTGGAAATCAACAAAATTTCTGGGGTATAATAGGCATAGTAAGGAAGATTTAGGACAGAGGCATGAGGCCTTCAAAAGTCTTCAAGAGCCAACACTTTTTGTAATAAAATTTGTTCCTTGAAGGCTCAAAAAATGATTTATCCACCTTTTGGTATAACAAATTTCATAGGTGGCTAACAGGACCCACGTCTGCACGCGAAAAAAACTGGGCAGAGTCATGTATGGATTTTAAAATATTATTTTTAAGAAGTGTGACCAAGTCTAAATGGAAGGGTTTCCCAAGGCCAATTCATAAGTCATCAAGTATATATAGGTGATAAATTATGCTATAACATATGCCCCCTAATATATGAGGTCAAAAGGGGTACATGATGGCCGAAATGTATTATGTGCATAAGAAAGAATCTTGCGAGGACTAGAGATGACTTCACCATATTTCAGCCTGCCAAAAACCAGTGATAGATATCAGAAATATAACTCATGTCTGAGGCAGCCATACCCATGCTCAATGAAAGAAAATCATGTCCGCATATCAGTATGGAGCGGATCCAATATGTATACATGTATATCAGAACTGTAAAGTACACAGTGAATCATATGATCACTGCCCGGAAGTACAAGTCAAAATCATATCCAATTATCACATATAAAATACTGATCAATGATGTTGCAAATATATCTGATCACTGAAGTCACAACTGAAACTCAAAGTACCAAATCATAAGTGGTGGAACAAATGGTACAACGCGCAACTCGGGTGCCAACATATAATATGTTGTCGTGATGAAACTGCAACATATAAGGGTGGATGGTGTTACTAGCATAAAACTGAAGTAGTTTTCACTGTGAACCAAAAAATGCTAATGCAAACTTGAGGTCTTCAGCGATCATTATGGCACAATTCTACACAATGGGAATAAATGAGCTGAGGTTGACCATGTGAGAAATAGCTTGATTACCGATCATTGATGTATACCGTTAACAAACACGAGACAACTCACCGATAATGATGATGAGCGTCAAGGTGCTCCTGTACAATATAACAAGTGCAAATAAATGAGTTGAATTCAAACACTTGAGAGAATCTACTAATCAAGAGACATTGATGTATTCTCACTGTCAATAGCGAAATAGTCTACCACTGATGACTGCAAACCCTAAGGTACTGAAAAAAGGACTCTGGACCTTATTCCCAGATAAATGAGTCGGAGTCGATGTGAAGAGATCTACTGGAAGGAAGGCATTAAGGCATCCCACATGTGTCCAGCGCAAGTGTAACCCATAGGCCAAAATTTGGAAGGGATCAGATGAAGCAAAGTGAAGTAACCAAACCCAAAGTACGTTTTCAGCATGCAATAAATGCAGCTAGCACATGACAGAAACCCTCTAAACCAACCAATAATGAAATCTGACAAAGAGGCAAGAAAATCCATTGATAGGGTCAAATGCAAATCAAGGTACTGCACGAATCCCATGTGTGATAATGTAAGACGAATTCAAACACAAGGGAAACCATTTAGTCAAAGACCCATGATGTTGATCAAATTCCGAGAACAAGGTCACCTATCAATGACGTGAATAGGGCCAAGGTGCGACTCTAGGTTTACTCTTAGAGAAATGTGTCGAAGTCGATAAGAGACAAACCTGTCAGCAAGAATTCAATGGAGACCTTCTCAAACCAGCACAAGAAAAGGACCAAATAGTTGATGTGATAGAACAAGACTCGAACAGACCGAGATGGCCGACTGAGAAATGAGTCAAGAGACATCGCAAAAAGGCCGAATTAGGTTAACTTCCCTTGAAAAAAATCACAACTCATTTTTTACTATCGAAAAAAATGATAACTTTGTATAAGTTTTGTTAGGGTCCCTTGATTTGGCTGATTGGCAAGCCAAATGACAGTGTAACATCAAACCAAGCTTTGGAGCCCAAGGACCTAGCCTTCCTGGACTCAGAGAGGGATCTCTCTATATGTGTAAGAGATATCTGTGTGTTTGCTTATTTGTGTTCTGATTTTAGGCTAGTTATGAAGTAAGTTTTTGATTTTTTGTTTTTTAAGTTGTGAGGGATGAAACTGATCAAAGATATAAAATAGATAACAAGATGTAGATTAACTGGGCTATGGGTTCAAAAGGTCAAGAAAGCTATTAGATGACGATACAAGGCTGTTGAAGGGCCGATTTGATTCAAGGTAGAAAGGATCTTTGGGCAAAATGGAGTAAATGGACATCAATTTTGTGAGCAACAAAGAGTTTCAAGCATTACTGGTTCAATAGATAGCATAAACATGGTAAGGAAAACCCTTAATCATGCAAAATGTAACTATAAACTAATCAACACATAGAAACAAACATTCAAGCCATGCATAGAAGTATAAGATCCTCTAACTTTGGGAAATGGCTATCAGACTTTGGGGAAAACACATAAGACGGACTAACAACTCAAAACACTATGCCAGAACGCCTAAACACAGAACTTCAAGTTATTGGGCACTTTGAACAACAAGATTTGCATAGTTTTAGGCAAAGGGCTAGATCAGGACTAGGCCTCCTTGGTTCAAACAAAATGATAATCTTAATCAGTCAAAGAGATAGTTTCATGGATGGGACTATGGACAGTCATAGGTAAGCAGGGCACACCATACATCCTACTCAACATGCATAGAACTATGAATGAAACTAGCAACAATATCCTCAAGTTGTTAAAGAGCAGCTAAGAATTCTTTAATGCAACTAAGGAAGAAGAAAACATGAAGGCTATGAAGATTCAGGAATTTTGAGGTGCCTCCATGGGCATATCTCAAATTTTTTCTCTACTGATCTATAGCAAGCAAGAAACATGTATCATGAATGAAAACTAGAAGACAACAACAAAGCAAGAGACACTATACCATTCTACCATGTCATGGAATCCATCAACAATCCTTCATCATCCATCCAAGAACATTCAAGAGGAAATCCAAAAGCATAACACAATTATTTTCTCCAAAGCTCATATGACCATATATTGCTTCTCTTCTCAAGTTCAGCCTTCTATTACAATGAATCCTCTTGGAATATATAGGCCAAGAAGGAGGAAAACCAACCAAGGCAACTAGCTAGCCATTGGTTCAAAATAAAGATCTAAACTTGTCCTTGAGGCTTTGCAAAGCCCAAGGCACAAAATATCCCATAAAATATCTAAAAAATGCTAAAAGGGAATTAAATTGACTTTGCATCATTTTCCAAGTGCAAAAATAGCTAAACGCACATTTGGAAAAAGTAGATTTTAGAGGTTCAAAAATTACAAAAATACTTCAAATTTTCATCAGCAAAAGGTCCCCTGACTTGCCGGAAACATTTGGCAGCCTTCCCAGGGTCAAAACGAGGCTCATGATAGCGCGTTGGAAATCTCTGAGTGTCTACTTTCCGGCGCAAATGAAATTTCTTCAATCCGATGCCCAGAAGTCCTCCAAATCTGCACCTGTGTGTAAAAAGCCAGAAAATAACAGTTTGCTGATAGACCGGGCAGAGTGTGCAAAATGCGACCCTTTTTCGTTGTTTTGAAGGGGAAAATGATCTCTAAATGCTCTGAAAATCGCTGAGGACATGCTCATGAAATTATGGCATCCGATGTAACCATTCTCCTCCTTTGACGGATCCCCAAAATGAAATGGCGAATTTCATGAGTTTTGACCAAAAACTCAAAAATGCCAAAAAACCAAAACATGTCAAAATGCGCCCAGAATTGGTGTGTATGACCCTCAAGGGTTCTCAGAAACATGCTCTAAAACTGAAGCCAAAATTTCAAGTCCTGATGTGACCTTCTTCTCTTTCCGTGCCGGGCGCTTCTCTTTAGCCTCCTTGTTCATCACTGTCATGCTGCTCCTGTTGATATCACTGTTTAATCTTTGATTCATTTGCCTCAATGTTGTGTGAAATGTTTCCTGTGACATCAGGTCTCTGCTCCTCCTAAAACACTGCCTTTTACTTGGTATGTTACTCAACAAGTAAACTTAAGGATAAAAACCTAGTCAATAAAAAATACACAGTCAAAGTGATTGTTCTTTGTTTATAGTAAGGTCACCCAGCTTTTGGTGTTTTGAGGACAATAGACAGCCTTGTATTTTTAGATAAAGGAAAAAAAACACCTTCTCAATTCAAGACATTGCTCTTTCTTCTTTGTATGCCAATCAATAGGTAGATTCAACAATCATCACAGAGTCAACCAAAAAGTAAATACAAAGTCAAAGGTGACTGTGTTATAGGTAGAGTCATCAGAGTTTATTGTGTTTTTGATGTGGTCACAAAAAGTCGTGTAGGAGTCAAACATAAACATTCCTCACAATCAACACCCTCCTTGTCTTTGCTTTTCCCTCACACTGATTTTGACATACATCTCCAAATGGTAGTGACAGCTTCACATACTGCAGCTTGCTTTATGGTCAAAGAGGTGGCAGTGGTTTTTTTCCTGTTTCTACCCTACAGAGATGACCTTTGACAGTGACCAAGCAACATATGTATGATTACCATGATTGAAAACAGGCCCACTGTTTCATTTGCTCCAGTACTGTGTTTCTGCCTTCAAACAGTGTTTTCACCCTTTAACATTGTTTAGGGGACAGTTTGTTTGGTCCTTTGTCATTCATCAAAATACACTACTTTTACTATGACAGTGTTGAGCAAACAAAGTCATTGCAGGCCTGGATCCTTAAACAAGAACATCAACTCTCCTCAATACCGTCTTCACTAGTGCACACACCTGACAGAGTTTGTGTTTTGTGCTACAATAGTTAGAATATTCTTGATGTTTGACAAACTCATTAGAACAGGAGTATGATGTCTTAGCACTATTACGGGCAATTCTGGGCTCCTCGAAACTTGAATTAACACTTCATTACCAACCCACTGTAAACCTCTTAAAAAATTGCACTCAACATATCTTGACTTACACCAAGGCTTTTACTGCCTCAAAAGTTATTGAAATGTGTTTTTAAACAAAAATATGCCTTCCCTGTCAACTTACTGTTTGATCAAGATAAAATTGGTTTTGAATGATGTGTAAAATGTATCCTTTGATATAAGATCTCTGCTATTCAAAGCACTGCCCTCTTTTTGTATGCCAAACAACAAGCAGTTTCAAGAATAAGCATACTGTCAACATAATCAAATGATATTCTGAGATTATGGTAACATAATCCAGCTTTTAGTACTTTGGAGGACATAGGATAGCCTTGTTTTTTGGGTAAAGGCAGAACAACAATCTTCTTAGTTCAAGACACTACTCTCTTCTTTGTATGATTTTCAACAAGTATATTCAACACCATTACACAATCCAACAAAATGCATCTACACAGTCAAAGATTACTGTGTTATAGGATGAGGTGATAGAGCCCTGCAGCATTCAATCAACCATCAACTCCTCCTCAACCAAATACTGCCCTCTTTATACCTCTACTGTTTCTCCTACCTCAGATTTTGATAATACCTCCAAGTGGTGATCTACAGCTTCACACACTTAAAGTTGGTTTTATGGAGTCAAAAAGGAGACAACACTGCCTTTATCTTTTTAACATACGAAGGAGAGTTTTGAAGGTCAAGAAATTCTCATATAATGACCACTGCCGTTTTGAACATAGGACCACAGTTGCACCTTTCAAAACCCTATGTTTCTTCTTCCAATATTGTTTGAGGGCAGCTTGTGAGGTTTTGAATCATTAATAGGAAAAAATCATTTGGTTAAGCTTACTGCCGGGAAAATATAGTTATTGCAAACTCAAATTTTAAATCAAGCACCTTATCCCTCTTTCAAAACAGCCACTTAACATATCTCGTTTCAAACCAGACTTCCTCTACCCCAAACACCGTCTAGCAATCTTTAATTTAAGGGGCAGCAAGACACAGTACCTCAAAACATGATGCCAATATTTTCTTGAGAGTTGGAGACACTTTGAATGATTTTTTGGAGGTTTTTTGGTGAGATTTTTACTGATTCTACAACCGCACCGCGCGCTGCTACAGGTGCGCCGCGCATCAGTGCATTCCTTTGGAAACTTTCTGCCTGAGCGCGCCACGCAGATTTCTGAACGCATCGCGCAACTTTTCAGCCCATTTTGAAGGCCTTCCCGGTGTCGGAATTGCACACGAGATGGCTCGTTGGAAAGCTGTGGAAGTCTAATTTCCATAAAAACTTGAATTTTTCTATTTGGAGTCCATTTGATTGTTCAAAAATTCATTCTCCCAACACTGGTAAAAAATGGTGAATCCTGGTGCAGAAATGCATAGTGCTGTTTGTAAGCCACTTTTGGATGCCTTCCTTGTGTCAGAATTGGGCCCGCGATGGCTCGTTGGAAAGCTAGAGAAGTATAATTTCCAAATATGCTTTATTTGTTTCATTTGGTGTCCATTTGGGTGTTAAAAAACTGACTGTCCCATCACTGGTAAAAAACGGTGAATGCTGGTGCAGAAAAACATAGCGTTGATTGCAGGCTACTTTTGGATGCCTTCCCGGTGTCGGAATTGGGCCCGAGATGGCTCGTTGGAAAGCTAGAGAAGTATAATTTCCAAAAATGCTTCATTTTTTTTATTTTGTGTCCATTTGGGTGTCCAAAAACTGACTTTCCCATCACTGGTCAAAATGATGAATCGTGGTGCAGAAATTCTCCCGTGACATCTGAACTTTTCACATTTCTCACAAACCATGACACCTGTGTAGAAACTGAATGAGGTTTTTCTTCTTGAACCTATGAGGGACACAATACTCTCTCACTTTTGTAAATTTCATCTCTGTTTTGTCAGAAAATCATTTTGAATCAAACTGCCCGGGCGCTCCTTAACCCTAATTTCACTGTGGCAGAGGTATTATGATTCAACAACCATGCAAATTTTACTATCCCTTTGTATTTGCTGAGATGAGATATTTGAGCCTATTTTTGACTGTGGGGGATGGCCTTTTTGACAAATGCTTGGCTTCCTTTTGACCATGATGGCAGAGTTTTTTTTGAGATCAAGACCCCTTTTTACCATTTTGACTATCAGTTTTCACAACCTTTCTCTAATTATGATTGCTCAACTTGCACTGATATGGTACCTTTGGCCCTTAAATAATGAACAGGTCTATATCTATTTTGAAATCCTCTGCGGAATCTGAAAGTAGGCTAAATTCCCCTTTTTGAATATTATGAACAACTGAGTTTAGTTGAATTGTCCCTTGAGGAGATAAGCTCAGATTTCCTTTGTTCAACCATGATAAGCATATTTGAAAAACACCCTTTTATGAGTAGAGAGACCAGTATTCCTTAAAACATAATAATCATTAGTTTCTTTGCCTGTGTAATGACACAACTCATCAACCACTCTTCAATTTGGTTTTGTTTTGACTGCAAACTGTCTTTTGAGAGAACAGCTGTTAAGAGATAAGCTTGACCTCTTTGGATTGCAGTGGTACCCCTGCTTTCCTTTTGGTCTCTTGCTTCTCTGTTCAGTTATCCTTTACTGTTTCTTAGCACTCATCTTTGATCAATCACACCTTGAAGACAGTCAATGCCCTGGCCCTCTACTTATGAATGAAGGAGGCCTTTTAATTGGCGATATGTGTGATGACATTTGATGAGCATGCTTGACAGGGTTCTTCTTATGTATGATGGCAAGCAAACAAATTTGAAAACATCACTGCTTTCACCTCTACCTGCAATCATCATTTTCCTTTAGAAAACCCTATTTACTGTTTCACTATTTATTAAAGACAAGTTTGTCTTTCAGTCAGATTGCAATTGTTCAAGTCAAACCATGGCCATCGCCCTCTGCTTATGGATGAAGGAGGCGCCTTAACCTTCTGCTTATAGATGAAGGAGGTTCTTGGCCATGAAAAATTACAAGTCTGTTTGACAGTGCTGTCTTTCTTTTACTGTGTTATCATGCTGAATGAAGCTGTGAGATTTTGATGAGTAACTCCTGGCCCTGCAGATGTATCTCAGGCTCATGTTCACATTGAGAAGAAGCTATTCTTCTAATGTGGAGTCAAGAATTTAGTCTTATGAGATGATGACATGTTTCCTGTCTTTGTACAATCCATACAACACTGTAAAACACCTAAAATCAGCTTGAGAATGTGGTCTATGTATTGCTGGGACTTAGGGGTGTGTAAGTGGCGCGACTTAGAGCTGTGATCAATTTCATTAGCAGAGTGGAAGGTCTGTTATGACTGGTCTGTAGCAGATGGAGGTTTTTTGGCTATTAGATGTTTTCCAAGGGTGAGATGCCTTAAAGCGCCACTTCCTAACTTAGGGGAGGCTTTTGAAACAGACTTGGATTGTCCTTTTAGAGCTGATGGGCAGACCAGTAGGGCTAAAGCTAGATAGGATAGTGATAATGAGGTTTAACCTTGACATGGGCGGACTGAAAAGTAGGAGGGCGAAAAAAGTTTTATGAAGGTTTTCTAGATGAAAAATTGATATATGGAGATCAGCTTCTAGAAAACTCAGCTATGGATCTAGTCATCACTAACAAGTGAAAAATACTGATGACTAACAGTGGCTCCATTTGGGGAGGGCAGCTCCTCATCAGGAGGTGTCAAGAATTTAGATCTTTGGCTTATGAAGACCAGTGCCTTACCCATTGGCACAAAATTTCACCCTTCTTTGATGCTATTTCTGAAAAGTGACAGCATGGTTAACATCAATGATATTTCTACCTACCCCACTATCTTTCCTAACATTTTTTCTTCTCTTTGGCGCATTTGAACTAGCAGCCTTTTGACAATGTATATTTTTCTTTTTTGCAAAATGAACCTATCTATTTCTACTCTTATATCTGCCGGGAGTTCAGATTAAACTGATGAACTCCTTCATTACTCTACCTATACTAGATCAACTGTCAAGATTAAGCAGTTTGACAGGATTTTGTTCTCTAATCTAAAACATGAAATTTAAAATGATCAAATCAGGATTAGACAGTCTGATTTGTCATGCATTTGCGGCATAAAAGACAAGCTGCACACAAATATTATTTTGCAACAAAAGGAAAACTAGACAAGCTGGGCTAAGATGTATAATGTATTTTTCGTCCCTCGCTTCTCTCTTTGGTTCTGTTTTAGGCATGTGGAACCAGAATCTCTCCCTAATCTATACTCTGTGATAAGTCAATCTTACACAATGTTGACTATCTTTTGCACTCACTAAATTATCAGCAAATAAATTTAAACATGCTCAGCTATGATTAGGCTAGATAGCTGAATAAGACATTGAAGTACTAGTAGTGGCATTTAGACTTGCTTGCTTTCCGAAGGACTATTTTTTGGAACACGGGGCTTTACCATTGTTTTTAGAAGCTGCCCTCTTTTTCTACTGTTTACTGTTTTTGTATTTTCTGCTTTTTCACTTTTCTTCAAAAAATCTAAAACTGAAAAGATGCTCACAAGGCTGAGCCCATTTTCTACTACTGTCTACCTATCCTAATCTAAAATGTACACAACATACACATTTGGTGAACTCTTCTTTCCAATGTAACCAGTCAAGTAGATGATTGCATGGGTGACTCTGGTTTAGTTCTTTCATGATGCAGAAATAATGACAAGGCCACTCCCATTTGGCAGGTTTTTGGACAGTAGTACTTAAGATTTTTCTCATTCTTGGTAGCAACTTGTTTATGATAGAAACCACTACTCTTTCAGACTTTTCAAGGAAAACAACAACTGGATCTTGGAATAATACCTGATCTAGAGGATTTGAGATATAGGTTTCATTCAGGATTACTCTTTCTCCCACTTGACCATATTTGGGACCCCCTTGGTACAGCAACTCTTCCCCTTGCTCATGATTACTTGAACTATCAGACTCATCATATATTGCAGTGTAGTTCTCTTGCCAAGATGATGTGTTTTGATAGGGCGGGCTGAAAACTATGTGAAGGTCATCAGGTTGATGAGCAGGGATACACTTTGATAGTAAATTATCTTCAAAGGATAGTGTGACAACTCTCATTTGTTTCTCAACCTCTACTTCATCATCTGCAATTTGTAAGTCAATGGAACTTGGTGGCTGCAAATCTGGAGTTAAGGAAAATTCCATGTCCAAAATGATTTCTTCAACCATTTCAGGAAAAGGCTTCTCATTTACAACATGCTCAAGAATTTCACCATCTTCCTCAACCTCATCATCAAAGCTGAAAAACTGCTGATTTCCAATTATGTGAATGTTATCTCTGATGGACTGAAGTGAAGTAGCGCAAAGAGTCTGAGACTCTTCACTTACTTCTGAACTTTCAAAGCTCTCCTCATCAGTGTCATAGATGACCTGTAATGGCTTCTTAATTTCTTCAAGTTCATGAAACTGAGCTTCTTCTTGGTAATAAAAAACTGAGTCTTCTGCAAAGTTAGTTTCTGTTTGGAAGTCATAATCATCAACATATAGATCAAGCATTGGAGAATCATTAACATAAGTAATGTCACCAGCCATGTATATTGGAAAATCAGCTTGCTTTTCATCAACTTGATTTACAAATCTATTTTCTGATTTATGATATGCAGGGTTTAAAAGAGAAAAATCAGCGAAGTTTTGGTTACATGAAGTTTCAGAGGTTGTCTGCATGTTTATTATTTGATTTATTTCCTGTTCAGTTAAGGGAGAAGGTATTTTATGTTTTCTTTGGATGGGGCAACAATTTCTTTCCATCTTTTGTGGAAGTTGATCTTATGGCTGAATGTCCTCTTGTATTTTATATGAAAGGGCAGGTGGATTTTTATCTGTTTCAACCTTTTCAAAGAGTTCTTGTGGTTCCTCTCTTATTTCTTGATGGATTTCATCTAGGATCAACTCTCCTTGGTCATCCTGATTGTTAGCTTGGGTAAGAAAATTATGGACCTCCTCTAAAAACTCCTCAGGATGCCAATTTCCGTAGTGTTCTTCAATGTTTAAAATGTGTTGTATGAGTTTTTCAGAGTGATCACAACAATTTTCAGCCAATGATAAAGATGGACAATGCCCTATATAGCGTTTGTAAAATACTTTGTGGAAATCCTTTAGAGAAAACAAGGTACGAGGTTCTAGGTTTTCATACCATTCTCTTGCCTCTTCTTCTAATGTACCCATGAACATTTTCATAAGGCAGTCCTCATGCCATTTAACCTTTAAGCTACATACATGCATATGAAATTTGATGAGGTGCAAAAATGGGTTGTCAATATTTTCATTTCGAAAGACAGGTAGGTCTTCGAACCAATTTACATCTGTGGGCATTTTGTGTAGGAAACCAGGGATATGTTCTCTACTCATCGGAGCATATTTCCTTTGTGTCCTCAGGTGTTGAACCATGTCTTCCTCCATCAGGATGATTGGGTTTACTTGCTGCATTCCTAGGAGTCTTTATAAGGACTAGTGGGGAAAAAGGCCTACTGGAGGCTAGTGGAGTCGCCAGGTGGAACTTGTTTGTTTTTTAAAAGATTTAGCTATGGTCCACCACCAGTAACTAAAGTAAAGCCAGTCTGGAAATATTTTGGATTTTCTGAGTTTTATATGCAGCCTATTTTTTTTTTAAAGTATTCTAAACTTTGTTTCAACACTTTGCAAGGGTGGTGATAACAAAAAGAGTTTACTCTAAAATGATCTTATGGACTGCTTGCTTGTTTATGGTATCTAAAGGACTAAGAGTCTATAAGAGTTTGCTGGACTTGTCATGTACTCAATGTCCCACCATCTCCCGCTATGTTAGTGAGCGATGGGATAGGTTGATCAGATAGTAATCTAGAGTTCGGTAAAATAGTAAGGCCTACTGGAGGCTAGTGGAGTCGCCAGGTGGATTTTTAGTTGTTTTGAGGTATGTGTGTATGGTCCACCACCAATACTGTCAAAGACCAATCTAAGGGAGTTTTTTGTGGTTTTTCCTGAGTTTTATGTGCAGCCTAGTCTGTGAGAGTGCTATAAACCTGATTCATCACTTTTCTAAGATGGTGAAACAGAGAGTTTACTCTAAATGATTCTACAGGCTGATGGTTTAAGTTTAAAAGTTGAAGGACTAAGGAGCCTATAAAATTTTGCTAGACTATCATGTACTCAATAGGTCCCACCGCGATCGCCATTATGTTAGTGAGTGGTGGGATAAGTCAATCAAACAGTATTCTTAAAAATAAGGGACTTCTAGAGTTCTAAGGTGTCCTTAGATTGTCACTAACTCAAAGTCCCACAGTGATCACCATTATGTTAGTGTGGCAATGAGGTGGCTCAGTCAGATAGTAGCCTAGAGTTTAGAGAAGTAGTAATGCCTACTGGAAGTTAGTGGAGTCGCCAGGTGGATTTTTAGTTGTTTTGAGGTATATGTGTATGGTCCACCACCAGTACTGTCAAAAACCAATCTAAGGGAGTGTTTTGGGGTTTTTTGAGTTTTATGTAGTCCTGAGGTTTGGAAGAGTTTCCTATAGCTGACTCATCATTTTGCTAGGATGGTGAGACAACCAGATTCTACTCTTCTAAGTTTGACTGAGATTTTGAGATTTCCTAAGGGATACCTAGGATGTTTTGACTCAAAGTCCCACCGTGATCGCCATTATGTTAGGTGGCGATGAGGTGGCTCACTGGTAAGTATTCTTGAAAATAAGGGACTTATAGAGTTCTAAGGTGTCCTTAGATTGTCACTAACTCAAAGTCCCACCGTGATCGCCATTATGTTAGGGTCCCGTGATTTGGCTGATTGGCAAGCCAAATGACAATGTAACATCAAACCAAGCTTTGGAGCCCGAGGACCTAGCCTTCCTGGACTCAGAGAGGGCTCTCTCTATATGCGTAAGGGATATCTGTGTGTTTGTTTATTGTGTTCTGATTTTAGGCTAGTTATGAAGTAAGTTTTTGATTTTTGTTTTTTTAGTTGTGAGGGATGAAACTGATCAAAGATATAAAATAGATAACAAGATGTTAGATTAACTGGGCTATGGGGTCAAAAGGTCAAGAAAGCTATTAGATGACGATACAAGGCTGTTGAAGGGCCGATTTGATTCAAGGTAGAAATGATCTTTGGGCAAAATGGAGTAAATGGACATCAAGTTTGTGAGCAACAAAGAGTTTCAAGCATTACTGGTTCAATAGATAGCATAAACATGGTAAGGAAAACCCTTAATCATGAAAAATGTAACTATAAACTAATCAACACATAGAAACAAACATTCAAGCCATGCATAGAAGTATAAGACCCTCTAACTTTGGGAAATGTCTATCAGACTTTGGGGAAAACACATAAGACGGACTAACAACTCAAAACACTATGCCGGAACGCCTAAACACAGTACTTCAAGTTATTGGGCACTTTGAACAACAATATTTGCATAGTTTTAGGAAAAGGGCTAGATCGGAACTAGGCCTCCTTGGTTCAAACAAAATGATAATCTAATCAGTCAGAGAGATAGTTTCATGGATGGGACTATGGACAGTCATAGGTAAGCAGGGCACACCATACATCCTACTCAACATGCATAGAACTATGAATGAAACTAGAAACAATATCCTCAAGTTGTTAAAGAGCAGCTAAGAATTCTTTAATGCAACTAAG
Source organism: Pinus albicaulis (assembly GCA_034641835.2). Classification (NCBI taxonomy): domain Eukaryota; kingdom Viridiplantae; phylum Streptophyta; class Pinopsida; order Pinales; family Pinaceae; genus Pinus; species Pinus albicaulis. Next base: position 337,879,509 of record CM076573.1, read on the forward strand.
GAAGAAGAAAACATGAAGGCTATGAAGATTCAGGAATTTTGAGGTGCCTCCATGGGAATATCTCAAATTTGTTCTCTACTGATCTATAGCAAGCAAGAAACATGTATCATGAATGAAAACTAGAAGACAACAACAAAGCAAGAGACACTATACCATTCTACCATGTCATGGAATCCATCAACAATCCTTCATCATCCATCCAAGAACATTCAAGAGGCAATCCAAAAGCATAACACAAGTATTTTCTCCAAAGCTCATATGACCATATATTGCTTCTCTTCTCAAGTTCAGCCTTCTATTACAATGAATCATCTTGGAATATATAGGCCAAGGAGGAAAACCAACCAAGGCAACTAGCTAGCCATTGGTTCAAAATAAATATTTAAACTTGTCCTTGAGGCTTTGCAAAGCCCAAGGCACAAAATATCCCATAAAATATCTAAAAAATTCTAAAAAAGGGAATTAAATTGACTTTGCATCATTTTCCAAGTGCAAAAATAGCTAAACGCACATTTGAAAAAAGTAGATTTTAGAGGTTCAAAAATTACAAAAATACTTCAAATTTTCATCAGCAAAAGGTCCCCTGACTTTCCGGAAACATTTGGCAGCCTTCCCAGGGTCGAAACAAGGCTCATGATAGCTCGTTGGAAAGCTCTGAGTGTCTACTTTCTGGAGAAACTGAAATTTCTTCAATCCGATGCCCAGAAGTCCTCCAAATCTGCACCTGTGTGTAAAAATCCAGAAAATAACAGTTTGCTGATAGACCGGGCAGAGTGTGCAAAATGCAAGCCTTTTTTGCTGTTTTGAAGGGGAAAATGATCTCCAAATGCTCTGAAAATCACTGAGGACATGCTCATGAAATTATGGCATCCGATGGTACCATTCTCCTCCTTTGACGGATCCCCAAAATGAAATGGCGAATTTCATGAGTTTTGACCAAAAACTCAAAAATGCCAAAAAACCAAAACATGTCAAAATGCACCCAGAATTGGTGTGTATGACCCTCAAGGGTTCTCAGCAACATGCTCTGAAACTGAAGCCAAAATGTCAAGTCCTGATGTGACCTTCTTCTCTTTCCATGTCGGGCGCTTCTCTTTAGCCTCCTTGTTCATCACTGTCATGTTGCTCCTGTTGATGTCACTGTTTAATCTTTGATTCATTTGCCTCAATGCTGTGTGAAATGTTTTCTGTGACATCAGGTCTCTGCTCCTCCTAAAACACTACCTTTTACTTGGTATGTTACTCAACAAGTAAACTTAAGGATAAAAACCCAGTCAATAAAAAATACATAGTCAAAGTGATTGTTCTGTGTTTATAGTAAGGTCACCCAGCTTTTGGTGTTTTGAGGACAATAGACAGCCTTGTATTTTTAGATAAAGGCAAAACAAACACCTTCTCAATTCAAGACATTTCTCTTTCTTCTTTGTATTCCAATCAATAGGTAGATTCAACAATCATCACAGAGTCAACCAAAAAGTAAATACAAAGTCAAAGGTGACTGTGTTATAGGTAGAGTCATCAGAGTTTATTGTGTTTTTGATGTGGTCACAAAAAGTCTTGTAGGAGTCAAATAGAAACATTCCTCACAATCAACACCCTCCTTGTCTTTGCTTTTCCCTCACACTGATTTTGACATACATCTCCAAATGGTAATGACAGCTTCACAAACTGAAGCTTGTTTTATGGTCAAAGAGGTAGCAGTGGTTTTTGCTATTTTTACCCTACAGAGATGACTTTTGAAACATCAAGGCACTTATACAATGATTACTGCTGTCGAAGTTGGGCTCACTGTTTTGCTTTTTAAACCCTGTGTTTCTCCTTTCAAACAGTGCCTTCACCTTTTAATATTGTTTAGAGGATAGTTTGTTTGGTCCTTTGTCATCCATCAAAATACACTACTTTTACTATGACAGTGTTGAGCAAACAAAGTCATTTCAGGCCTGGATCCTTAAACAAGAACATCAACTCTCCTCAATACCGTCTTCACTAGTGCACACACCTGACAGAGTTTGTGTTTTGTGCTACAATAGTTAGAATGTTCTTGATGTTTGACAAACTCATTAGAACAGGAGTATGATGTCTTAGCACTATTACGGGCATTTCTGGGCTCCTCGAAACTTGAATTAACACTTCATTACCAACCCACTGTAAACCTCTTAAAAAATTGCACTCAACATATCTTGACTTACACCAAGGCTTTTACTGCCTCAAAAGTTATTGAAATGTGTTTTTAAACAAAAATCTGCCTTCCCTGTCAACTTACTGTTTGATCAAGATAAAATTGGTTTTGAATGCTGTGTAAAATGTATGCTTTGATATAAGATCTCTGCTATTCAAAGCATTGTCCTCTTTTTGTATGCCAAACAACAATCAGTTTCAAGAATAAGCATACTGTCAACATAATCAAATGATATTTTGAGCTTATGGTAACATAATCCAGCTTTTAGTACTTTGGAGGACATAGGATAGCCTTGTTTTTTGGGTAAAGGCAGAACAACAATCTTCTTAGTTCAAGACACTACTCTCTTCTTTGTATGCTTTTCAACAAGTATATTCAACACCATTACACAATCCAAAAAAATGCATCTACACAGTCAAAGGTTACTGTGTTATAGGATGAGGTGATAGAGCCCTGCAGCATTCAATCAACCATCAACTCCTCCTCAACCAAATACTGCCCTCTTTATACCTCTACTATTTCTCCTACCTCAGATTTTGATAATACCTCCAAGTGGTGATCTACAGCTTCACACACTTAAAGTTGGTTTTATGGAGTCAAAAAGGAGACAAAACTGCCTTTATATTTTTAACATACGAAGGAGAGTTTTGAAGGTCAAGAAATTCTCATATAATTACCACTGCCATTTTGAACATAGGACCACAGTTGCACCTTTCAAAACCCTATGTTTCTTCTTCCAATATTGTTTGAGGGCAGCTTGTGAGGTTTTGAATCATTAATAGGAAAAAATCATTTGGTTAAGCTTACTGCCAGGCAAATATAGTTATTGCAAACTCAAATTTTAAATCAAGCACCTTATCCCTCTTTCAAAACAGCCACTTAACATATCTCGTTTCAAACCAGACTTCCTCTACCCCAAACACCATCTAGCAATCTTGAATTTAAGGGGCAGCAAGACACAGTACCTCAAAACATGATGCCAATATTTTCTTGAGAGTTGGAGACACTTTGAATGAGTTTTTGGAGGTTTTTTGGTGAGATTTTTACTGATGCTACAAGCGCGCCGCGCATCAGTGCATTCCTTTGGAAACTTTCTGCCTGAGCGCGCCACGCAGATTTCTGAACGCGTCGTGCAACGTTACAGCCCATTTTGAAGGCCTTTCTGGTGTCAGAATTGGGCGCGAGATGTCTCTTTGGAAAGCTGTGGAAGTGTACTTTCCAGAACAACTTGAATTTTTCCATTTGGAGTCCATTTGATTGTTCAAAAATTCATTCTCCCAACACTGGTAAAAACTGGTGAATCCTGGTGCAAAAATGCATAGTGTTGTTTGTAAGCCACTTTTGGATGCCTTCCTTGTGTCGGAATTGGGCCCAAGATGGCTCGTTGGAAAGATAGAGAAGTATAATTTCCAAATATTCTTTATTTTTTTCATTTGGTGTCCATTTTGGTGTTCAAAAACTTACTGTCCCATCACTGGTAAAAAAAGGTGAATGCTGGTGCAGAAAAACATAGCGTTGATTGCAGGCTACGTTTGGATGCCTTCCCGGTGTCAGAATGGGGCCCGAGATGGCTCGTTGGAAAGATAGAGAAGTATAATTTCCCAATATTCTTGATTTGTTTCTTTTGGTGTCCATTTTTGTGTTCAAAAACTGACTTTCCCATCACTGGAAAAAATGATGAATCGTGGTGCAGAAATTCTCCTGTGACATCTGAACTTTTCACATTTCTCACAAACCATGATACCTGTGTAGAAACTGAATGAGGTTTTTCTTATTGTGCCTATGAGGGACAAAATCCTCTCTCACTTTTGTAAATTTCATCTCTGTTTGGTCAGAAAATCATTTTGAATCAAACTTCCCTGGCGCTCCTTAACCCTAATTTCACTGTGGCAGAGGTATTATGATTCAACAAGCATGCAAATTTTACTATCCCTTTGTATTTGCTGAGATGTGATATTTGAGCCTCTTTTTGACTGTGGGGGATGGCCTTTTTGACAAATGCTTGGCTTCCTTTTTACCATGATGGCATAGTTTGTTTTGAGATCAAGACCCCTTTTTACCATTTTGACTATCAGTTTTCACAACCTTTCTCTAATTATGATTGCTCAACTTGCATTGATATGGTACCTTTGGCCCTTAAATAATGAACAGATCTATATCTATTTTGAAATCCTCTGTGGAATATGAAAGTAGGCTAAAGTTCCCTTTTTGAATATTATGAACAACTGAGTTTAGTTGAATTGTCTCTTGAGGAGATAAGCTCAGATTTCCTTTGTTCAACCATGATAAGCATATTTGAAAAACACCTTTTTATGAGTAGAGAGACCAGTATTCCTTAAAACATAATCATCATTAGTTTCTTTGCCTGTGTAATGACACAACTCATCAACCACTCTTCAATTTGGTTTTGTTTTGACTGCAAACTGTTTTTTGAGAGAACAGATGTGAAGAGATAAGCTTGACCTCTTTGGATTGCAGTGGTACCCCTGCTTTCCTTTTGGTCTCTTGCTTCTCTGTTCAGTTATCCTTTAATATTTCTTAGCATTCATCTTTGATCAATCACACCTTGAAGACAATAAATTCCCTAGCCCTCTACTTATGAATGAAGGAGGCCTTTTAATTGGCGATATGTCTGATGACATTTGATGAGCATGCTTGACAGGGTTCTTCTTATGTATGATGGCAAGCAAACAAATTTGAAAACATCACTGCTTTCACCTCTACCTGCAATCATCATTTTCCTTTAGAAAACCCTATTTACTGTTTCACTATTTATTAAAGACAAGTTTTCCTTTCAGTCAGATTGCAATTCTTCAAGTCAAACCATGGCCATCGCCCTCTGCTTATGGATGAAGGAGGCGCCTTAACCTTCTGCTTATAGATGAAGGAGGTTCTTGGCCATGACAAATTACAAGTCTGTTTGACAGTGATGTCTTTCTTTTACTGTGTTATCATGCTGAATGAAGCTACAAGAGTTTGATGAGTAACTCCTGGCCCTGTATATGTATCTCAGGCTCATGTTCACATTGAGAAGCAGTTTTTCTTCTAATGTGGAGTCAAGCATTTAGTCTTCTGAGATGATGACATGTTTCCTGTCTTTGTACAATCCATAAAACACTGTAAAACACCTAAATTCAGCTTGAGACTATGGCCTATGTATTGCTGGGACTTAGGGGTGTGTAAGTGGCGCGACTTAGAGTTGTGATCAATTTCATTAGCAGAGTGGAAGGTCTGTTATGAATGGTCTATAGCAGATGGAGGTTTTTTGTCTATTAGATGTTTGCCAAGGGTGAGATGCCTTAAAGCGCCACTTCCTAACTTAGGGGAGGGCTTTTGAACAGACTTGGATTGTCCTTTAGAGCTGACAGGCAGACTTAGGGCTAAAGCTAGATAGGATAGTGATAATGAGGTTTAACCTTGACATGGGCGAACTGAAAAGTAGGAGGGCGAAAAAAAGTTTTATGAGGGTTTTCTAGATGACAAATTGACATATGGAGATCAGCTTCTAGAAAACTCAGCTATGGATCTAGTCATCACTAAAAAGTGAAAAATACTGATGACTAACAAGTTTGTCATGCAGGAGGCATAAACAAACCCTCCATATGATTGGAAGAGATAACAAACCGGGGGAGTACTAACTCGATAACCATTAGGGGAATTTTGAGGTCTAAAATGGGCCTCTTAAGAAAAATGTACAAAAAAATAAACTTTATAAGAACTAATAGGATTAAAGATGATGATGTCAACCATGGGGGATGATTCACCATTTTTTAAGTAAAAAAGTAAAAAGATTAAAAAATAATAAAATAATAAAACTACTTTTTCAACTTGTATTTTCAACTTATCTCCCAAAGTTTTTACTCAAATTTCGAGCAGGAGCACTCGCTGGATGAAAAATTTAATTCTGTATCCAAGGAGTACCCATGTTGCATACTTTTGATCGATGCTGCTACATGAAAAATTAGTAATACATGAAAAAATGTGATTGAAATCATGTTTTTCATGTATTTTCCATTTTTCATGTAGAAGGATCCATCAAAAGTATGCAACATGGGTACTTCTTGTATGAGGAATTAAATTTTTCATCCAACGAGTAGTCACTTGAAATTTGAGTAAAAAAATTGAGAGATAAGTTGAAAATACGAGTTGAAAAAGTAGTTTTTTTATTTTTTTCCTCTAAATTTTGTTGATGTAATCAAATCTTATTTTATTATTTCCATTATTATTTTATAATTTCCCTAGGAGGCCCATTTTAGACCTCAAAATTCCCCTAATTAAGTTTATGGCTTCTCCTATGTCAAAAATAAAACCATCACAAATGGTGAAAAGACTTAGACTTTTTGTGCTTTTCTCAAGAGCGACACAACTGACTCTTTAAATGCCATCAAATATCGACGTAATGTCTCGTTCTCATTCTTTCTCAAATATTTAAGTTTTTTGTCTTTTCAATATTTCAAAGCCTGGAAAAAAATAAAATAATTCCTATAGTACAATGCATAGAACGAGTGTCGGTAAAAATATGCACTAGTTCCTGGGATAGGAACAATCCTATGCTCAATGAAAGGTGGTGAAAATTGGTAAGTGACACTCAAAGGAATGTTCCATCCATGGGTAAAGGTGTTAAGTTGTGAAGGCTAAGTGATTGCATGGTTGACTTTGTAGAAATATATGGTCAAAATATGGCTTAACCACGAGTCCAAATGAAGCTGGCTAAAGGTCAAGATATACAAATGGTCAATATGCAATGCAACAATACAACTCGACAACAAAATGGGAACCTCTAAGGTATATGGCCAGAATGAAAATAGTGAAGAAGAAAAAGAATGAAGCTTCAACGCATAACTCATGGCGCGACTAAAGAGGACCCCCGAGCCTACACAAATTGCAACATGGGCAACAAATGCTAGAGAGGAACTAACTAGGAAGCCCATATAAAGGATGGCTCTACCATCATATCATGATTTTAAAATCGGCAAGTGAAATTGGTTAAATATTCATAATATAACGGGGTCAACCCTATGGAAAGATTTCAAAATGGAGTATAGTATGCATAAGTTCAATGGAAAGTGTATTCCCTAACCTATATGCCAGTTTAGAATCAAATACCTTCCATGACAGGTCAGCGGTCATGGATCCGAAGCGAAAATTGGAATTATCTCAAAATCACCAGAATGGACCTAAAAATATCTTTTCCTAACACTTACAAGCCAAAAGGTTAAATAGTCGTGAACAAATTCAAAAAATAAACACGAATGAAATTTGTGAAATTTTTTGAATTCTGGGCATAAATAGGCCTTTTGGACTCACATTTGGTCATTTGTGCTGTGAATAAATTGAGAAAGTGCTCTGGAGAAAAAAAACCCTTTCTTACAAACGGAGCAATCGTTCACTGAATCGATCCAAATCAGTTAGGTAAGCCTCATATTTAACTTCTTTATCAATTTTTTTATCATTTCAATCATATTTTTGAATTTTTCACCATAGAAATATATGTTTTTTTTCTAAAAGCCTCTTCGTATACGCAAGTTCTTCATGAGTAACTCGCATATAGACACGACTGTGTCTGAATGAAGTCGCTTATGTGCAGAGAATAATTTTAAAATTGATTTCTAAATGGTTAATGGATGAAATTATTCATGGTGACAGTCAGCTGGAGGGAAAGAGAGCATAACACAATTGATAATAAGGATATGTAGGACCAGGCATCCTTGGATATCCTTCAAGGATGTGGTTTATTAAAATTATTCAAAATGCCGAATATGAAAACTAACACACGATTGCTCAAGATGTTAGTGAATTATTGGGATCCAGATGAAGATTTCTTCATGATAGGTCAAATTCTATTAAGGATAGAAATCGAAGAGATCTACTTCATAACTGGACTCTCTCGGAGAGGGGAACTAGTTAACTTGCAGGGCAAGCCTATAGGATGGCTTAATGTCGATGATTAGATTCAAGTTTACTGTGCTGAGGGTACTAATAAGGTTGGGACACAGATCCCAATTATATATGTGCGATATTTGCACATGAATATCCTTTTTTTCACCATTGTGAGGGTAGCAGGATCAGCTTCCTTACAGGCTTCACGAGGAAGCATGAGTCTGGCAGTGGGTTTCTTGACCACACTATATGATTAGTGCATAGCCTTATTGGAAAATTTGAAGAAAAAATTGACTTCTATCCGACAAAGGAAAACAAAGCACTTTTGCTATGGTACCATTCTCTGCACATTCTTCTTTGAGAGAGTTCCATGGCTTCACCCGAAGATCATCTCTACCATCAATAGCCCTCGTGATCCAAGGATAGCTAGGCGGGCATACTTGATGAAGAGACTAGCACGTACTGAGGTCCCTCAGACTACATGGGATGATGAGTTATTCCATTGGTGGGGAGAACAAGTCATCTCAGTAGATGACTATCCCTATGCTGGGATGGATTTCAGAGCAGATCCAAATTTGGTTCTTCCACCTGATGCAACATTGGGGGAGATTGGTAAGATCACACAATGATTTTTTTTTATTATATGATTTTTTTTTATTTTTCAAATTATATGAAAATGAAATTTTTTTTTTTTTAGGACAATATGACTTACAAATTTTAATGATCATTATGTATACATGGGACCAGTGAGACCTGAGGGTTTCCCTGGGCATAAGAGCCGCAGAAGAAAAGCTGATGATGTTGCAGAAGACCTGGGGAGAACCCTCCATGATATTTAGAGAAACTTGGATATTTTGGCTCGCCAAGTCCCTATGGTGGCCGCTAAAGGATCTCCTAGAGGCTACATAGAGATGAGTGGTTGGAGTACCACTTCACTAGGTGTGGTTGTTCCACCACGTGGCTACAACTATAGTGTTCTTCCAGAACACCTATCATGGGCAGGGCCCTCAGGGATAGATTTTATTTGATCAGATGACTGTAATATTTTTTGATGTTGGAAATGATCAGGCATAAGCCCTAATTTTTTTGGACATGATGGTACGATTTTTGTATATTTTGAACATAATCTGAATGTGATTATCCCAAATGTACAATGATGAATTATGTTTTTGATATTTTTAAAGTATTGAATGATTAATATGCCAATAAATTTCTTGATTAGCTAATGAGTCAGCTAACCAATTATCTGAATGAGGAATGTGAATGAATGTAACATATTGAAATGAATGTTGTAAAAAACACACTGTCATAAATAATTGATGAAAAAATGGGTCTCTCACATTATAGGTGTTATTTAATTGTGAAACCACCAGTTGTGAATCCAAGTATACTACTAACGAATCAACACCAACAGATATTTCCTACGAGAGTAGGTTGAACACTGTAGTGTACTCTACCACATTGTTCAAAGCAGGACCAATGCATACACCACTTGATACTAGCAACTGACCGGATGGATAGTAAATTACCCAAGCCGCGGAAGCAAGATTTTGGGTATGTCTACTAGCACCATAGGCAAATCCAAAATGACTCATCTCATTGAAAAACACCTACCAAAGTAGATCAAAATCATCAAAGTCACATAAAAAATCGATAAATATACATGTACAAAAATACAATATATACTGTTAGCCACCTATAAATTTTGTTATACCAAGAGGTGGCTAATTTTGTTCATAAAAACTCCAAGAGATAATTCCCCTTTGAGAACCTATCATCCTTGAAGTTTTTATGAAGATAACTAATACTTTAGTTAATCTTCACTGTTGTTTCCCTTTTAAAACTGAAAATTCTGTTGTTTGCCTGAAGAAAAAGACTGTTGAAAAACCCACTTTCCCTTCATTTTTCTCCTCCTTTCATTCATAATTAACCTCCATTTTTATCCCCTTTTTTCCTCATAAAATTCCTCCATTTTCCTCATTTCCTGTCTTCCATTCATAAAAACCCCTTTGATAAGGTTTAAAACTCCTTTTTTACCTTATCGAAAGCTTTCAAAATCCTTTGAAGTACTTGAAAAATCATAAAAAACAGCCTTTTTGTGCTAAGGCCTTAAGCCCTTTTGGCCCTAGCCCCAAAATCACTTCCCCACCATATAACCTGCGCCCAGGACCAAGAGTTAAGTCCTGAGCGCTAATTGCAATCGAAGGTTTGCAATGGGCACATTTCTTTGTTTAAAGGAAAAAATCCCGATGCGATTGGCCCCTTTTCTTTTTAAAAACCCCTAACTCCTCTGCTCTCCTTCACATAACCCAGAGCCCGCAATCGGGCGCTAAAACATAACAAAAACCTTTGCCGAACCTTTTCATCCTTCATATTTCATAAAAAATCCAATATTCTGACTTTTTTATTAAGTCCAACGGTTCATTGGTTGAAGCAAATTCCAACCGTTGATTTAAACCAATCAACGATCTTTGGGATCTCGCATCGGAGTTTTCCATCAGATGTGTTTAAATATTTTATTGCCCCCCTCCGATTGGCCACCTTGTGATGGCTTCCCAGCCGTTGATCTTCCCCGCCAGGCCCAGATCCGATGGCCCACATCACTCTGTTCATAAGCCCATCCCTCCGCAGATTCATTCCCCACCGTTGATCTAGTTCTAAGATCAAGGGTCCTTGTTCAATCGCATCAGAAATTTTCTGTGCACCTTTCCTCTCTCCTCCGTCGATCGGCGATCCAGCAATTGGATCTGGGCCGTCCATTTCACTCATCTGACGGTCCAGATCAAACCTCGCATCCTTTTTTATTTCCATAAAATCCCGCTGTATAAATTTTATCGGTGAATCTTCGCCATTGATCTCTCCAGATAAACAGTTTACAATGACCCAGTCTCCGCCGTCCATTCCCTGATCTAATGGTCAATATTAAAACCACCATGACCTTGACCCACCTTCTTCCGCCTGTGCATCTTGTCTTATCGTGCACCAAACTCCACCATTGGATCTGCCCACCCTTCATCCAACGGCCAGGGACCCATATCGCATGATTTCGTGTCCGATGGTTAATGTTTTAAATTTACACGATGTGAGAGGTTTTAAAAGGCCACGTGTCGGCCAGTAACGCATATCTCATTAAAAAAGGCAATATCGCCTTTCTCCCTTTTCATCGCGCGAAACCGGTGGTTTCTTCGGCCGAAACCACTTTACCCCATTTATATTACATTCTATCACGTTTAATCTCCACCGTTGATCTTTGAGATCTAACGATCCCAATTTAATACAACCATTACACTATCGCCCTCTGCCTTTCTTCCAAGGGACTTCATCAATTAACCTCTGCCATCAATCTTTGTGGCAGATCTCATTCGACGGCCCAGAATTATCCCGAAACCCCGAATTTCGTTTAACCCTTTTTTTCCTCCGCTAAAAGTTTTTCACCCATTTTCCTTTGCATTTTCGTCTATTTCATTATAAAGTTTCCCCTCCGCATTATATAAACTCAATCAATCTCGACCGTTGATCTTTGCAGATCAACGGCCCGGACATAAATCTCCACCACCATTGAACCATCGCCCCCTATCTGACCCAGCGATCAATCCTCGCCGTTGGATGCTTTCATCCAACGGTCACAATCTAACCTAAAACTCCCAAAGCAGTTTAAGCCTTACCCCGTAGGATTTTCTTAATTTCTCTTTGTTTTTTGCAGGTTTTAAAGGTTTCTCAGTTGTTTAAAAAGAGATCAACGGTCGGGGATGACGATCCCCCAGGCCTTTATTTTACAAAGGAAATCATTCCGCAGGGTTCCAAATTACATTTTCTCGGTGCCTCACGAGCATTGATGCCTTTATACAACCTCTACGCGCCTGCAACAACAATGGAAACACAACAAACACCACAGCCGAAGAGTATGAGTTTGACAGTATGAAATCAAAGCAGAAGTGAAGAAATTTAAGGTTTTAACATGGTTTTTGAAGGATTAAGGCGTTAATTCGATTAATCAAAGACCTGATCCACAATTGAAGACAGTTTGAAGACCAGAAGATAGAAATTAGGCTTCATTAAGCCTAAAACATAGAACTCAAGTAAATTAAAGATGTTTTAGGTTAAAACAATAATATATATCAGTCCGAGAAGCCTCCACTACCACATCACAGGCTAATTGAATCCTCACTTGCTACCAAAAGACACCTGCAGCCTCAAATCACTCAAAGAAGGCCTACTTATTGCTTAAACAGAAGATATTTGCATAAAGACAGCTGAACAGTTATTACCAAAGAAAGAATTAATTCTCAAATTGTCAGCAGAGTTATTACAAAGATAAGAAATAGGCCTCGAAGTCAATATTTTTTCCCTTTGAGTTTAAAAAGACAGAAACTGAGTAAAATAAACAGGATCATAATTCAATGTTCTCCTACCTTAGGCCTTGCATGGTTTTCGAGGTTTGGAGTTGCATTTAGTATAGAATTTATTGCATTTCAAACCTAAAGCTCTTCCACCTCCTCATGTCTTCTATAAATACTTCTGAAGAAGATGAGATACAGGTTGGTTGATCACTAGCTGTAATAATGAAACTCTCTGAAATAATACATAGTCTGTTGAAGTTGAAGAAGAAATTGAAGTCTTGGAAGCCCTGATGATGTTGTTGCATGCTTGTTCTTGAGAAGGCTCTATCATTGGATCCATGATCTTGGGTGTTGGTGAATTATTCTGAACTATTTAATGTTTTCTCTTGTTTTCATTTTGTTCCATAATTTATTACTACAGTAGGATGAAAGTTTTAGGCTAAGAAATGACTCCTGGAAGCACCTTAGACCTGTTTATCCTTCACTGTTTTATGTTTTCTTCTACTGAGGTATTTTAGAGTCTTTAATCTCTCTCTTTAGTCCTCATGCTTGTTTATTTCTATAATAGTTCTAATAGTTGGTTTCAACATGATTTATTGTTCTCCCTGAGCCTTGTCTATTTCCACTTAAAGGCTATTATTGAAGTATCCCTTTGAAGTAAATTTTTTCATAGTGAGCCAAGGAGGTTTGTTTTGATCATGCCCTTTGTCCTTTCTTGAGCAGTTGTCTTAAAGGTCTTTTATAGTTGTGATCATAGATGTATTAGGTATTCCCTCTTCTATGACTGCAATTATCAGTAAATCTTTTATGTCTTTCTAAGTCATTTGAAATAAAATCTTTGAGGAAATAGGACGTGCTCTCGAATCTTAGATTTCATTTTAAAAGTTTTTTTGAAATCATTATTTGCTTAAAGTGCGGTTTGTAGAATTTATGGTTAGCCCTGTCTATCAAATACCTCTTTATTGTTCAAGTCATGTTTTCAAATTCCCTTTGTTGAGAATTAAATTTCTCTTTTCTAAACCATTAATGTCCATCTCATTCACCAACTAAAGGATCCTGTGGCCAAGTTATATTTGCCCTTTGATATCCCATATCCATTGATAAGTTTTCCATAACCTCTTTTTGACTCCATTGCCCAATGAAAATGATACTCCTTTCTACCTTCCTTTACTAGACCTTTCATATTTTGCTGTATCAATTCAACCAAACAAACAAACAAACACTTGCACTTAATAACTAGTCTAAAATCCATACTAAAAAGAAAACAAGATAAACCTTTGCAAAACAAACATTTGAGAGATCCCTCTCTGAGAACAAGAGGACTAGATCCTGGAACTATGAAGATTTGTTTGATGTTGCCTTGTCTTTTGATTTGCTAAACTATCAAAACATGGGATACCAACATAATGGCGATCACGGTGGGACACTGAGTAAAATATTTAAAACAAAACACTCACTATCCAGTATAACATAAGTAGCCTTCTTCAAGCACTACCTGACAAAATGGTAATCATGATAGGACTTATTTGAATCAGTGAGAAAACTAAGTAACCCTTAGGATTTTCATAAAACCTGATCAAACCTTGAAGGAATCAGTTACCAAGCCATAAGAGTGAATTCTGTATGTTTAAACACCTTAGCTAAGTGTTAAATCAAATTTAGGACACTCTCATAACCTATAAGACCCAAAAACTCAGAAAAACCCAAAAATATTTTAGCTTGGCTTCAAAATAAACATGGTGGTGGAACCATCCAATATTTTACCTTCATAGAAGCTAAAAAGTTTCCACCTGGAGACTCCACTAGCCCCAGTAGGCCTATTACTCATCTAGGTCTCCAGATCTCTTTAGGACTGTGTTAACCAGCCTTGAGGAATTTTAGAAGCCTAGAGACATACTAGATAATACATCGTGAGAGGTAAAACTTCCAAAAAACAGTCCATAAAACTTTAACCTCTCTCATTTTTGAAAAGCATTCTGGCTTCACATAGGATCAACACTAGATCTCATCCAGACCCTAATCCTCATTTGATAGTTGATAATGCAGAGATAATTCTATGGCAGACTTCCAAGTCTGGGAAATCAGCTACTAATAGGAGCCTCTTAGGAACAAAATCTGTCCCTGAAAACCTTGTTGACTTAGAGTATTTATGCTTTGATTTACATCATACAAAGAACATCTTTAGAACTAGATCTCAAGGTGATTTAAACCAAATCTATCTTAACATTGCAGATTTGCAACAAAGCTTTAGTAGAGAAGCCTCACCTTCCACTCCTCCTGATTCTCAACTTCTTCATCACTTTAGTCTTTTCCATAACAAATCCGCTCAAAACTAGTTTGTTGGCCCAAGTGTTTCTTCCACTCCAATCCATACTACCACTGTGCAAAACACTTCATTTCAGCCCACCTTCCCCCTTATAAATCCACCTCTTGTAAATCCACCCTTCTTTCTAGCCATGGAAACATGGTATGCCCCATTAGTGTTACCACAACCTCTTCTTCCCTTACCAAATGATTATCAATCAAAAATTCCTCATTTCACTGCAAAAGAGTCTACAACAGCTCAGCATCATGTAGATAGGATGGAAGATGCTTTTGATTACATGGAGATAGAAGAAGAAACCGTTAAGATGAGGATCTTCACCCAAAGTTTAGGAGGAGATGTAAAGAAGTGATTTAAGAATTTACCTCCTAACAGCATCAATGATCTCCCTGATTTGTATCAAACATTCATAAATAAATGGGAACTCAAAAAGAACCCTCTCCAAATACTAGCAAAGTATAGCAGCCTTAAAATAAATCAAGGATAGAGCGTTCATGACTATTCCACTAGGTTTAACAGTGTTTACAATGCTCTCCCACCTCACATGAAACCTCCCCAAGGCAAGGCCTTGGTAAGATACCCTGAAGGTTTTGATGTTGAAATGGCTTATCAACTAAGGGAAAGAGATTACTTAACTCTGGAAGACATGCAGAGAGGAGTTGTGAGTGTAGAAGCAAACATAATTGAGAAAATAAATAGGTTGAGATCAGAGAAAAGGGTAACTTATAAAGATGAAATTGCACCCTCAACCTCAACTTCTGACACTAAAATTGATAACCTAGTGAAGGTAATGGAAAGGATGCTTGAAAAGATCAATTTGAATGATAGAGTGCCACCAAGAGAACCTCAAAACAACCAAAATAGAAACAGAAATCAAAATTACAGAAGAGAAAACAATCAAGATAAACAAAAAGAAAGTGACCAACAAGTTAGACCTCCCTTCCAACAAAACTATGTAGATAAATATGAAGAAGATAGGGAGATCGAAAGGTTGGGAGAAGGTCATGTGAACTTGATTGGATCAGACAGTGGGGATGATGTTTTCCTCACTAAAGAAGAACAAGGTTTCTTCTCCTCTGATCAAAATTCAAACACCTATGAAGATTTTGATGATTATAGATTGGGGTTTTAAAATGCAATCATGGAGGTGCACAAACAATATGATCTTAGGAGCAAAGGAAACGTAGGTAATTCAAAGGATAAAAACACTAGTACTGCTGTCAAGAAAAACACAGAAACTTAGCCTAAGAAGATAGCAGAGAAAACCAACGTTTTGGCTAAGAAACCAGACTCAAATAAAGAGAAGAGCAGCCAGCCAAATGTTGAACAAAACATCCCTAGCACCTCAGCTAGTGGACCTAACAAAACTGTCCCAATTACCAGTCCAAACAAAGTTCAACAAATCAAAATTGTTGAAAGGAATTCAATTGAAAAAACAGATGTAAATATGAACAAGTCAATTTTTCCTTTCAGCCTTGAGGGAGAGATTGCAAAGATAAAAATTACCATCCCTCTAGCTGAACTAGTAACCCAAGAAGTGTATAAAAAACCAAGTTTTGAAAGATTTAAACTTAGGAAGTGATACTGATACCTTAAACTTGACAGATGACAAACCTAAGTTGTTGTTTGGTCCAGAATTTGAAGGTAAATACCAAGAACGAGTTGTTCCTCCATTCTATGTTAGTTTGAATATACGTGAGAAAATTTTACACAATGCCATGTTAGATTTTGGAGCCTCACACAATATAATGCCCAAGGTAGTAATGGAAAGCTTAGGCTTAGAAATTACTAAACCATAAAAAGATTTGTATTCCTTTGACTCAAGCAGAGTCAAATGTTTGGGTTTAATCAAATATTTATGTGTTAACTTATCTCAAATCCCTGCTAAGAGTCTAGTAATGGACATAGTTGTAGCTGACATTCCCCCTAAGTATGGCATGCTCTTATCAAGATCATGGGGAGCCAAACTTTAGGGAAGCCTTCAAATGGACATGTCTTATGCCACCATCCCTATTTTTAACCAAAACAGAAGATTATACATGGAATCTCACATGAAGTACATGGTGAGCAACATAGATAAACCAAACAACTCTCCAATCTATTCTATTCAATAAAGTTTAGATTCCTTTATCTTGTACAATGAAGATGAAATCACTCAACAAGATAAGGAAAACGTAGACCCCATCAGTTTATCAGAACATTCAGAACTTCCCTCAAATTAGATTCAAAACATTGAAAATCAACAGCAACAAGAAGATGAAAATAAGGCTGATATAATTTGGACAATAAACTTTGATGGATCTTGTAATAAAACAAGTGCAAGGGCAGGTGTGTGGATTCAAATTACAAATCAGAGTTTTTCATATAAATTGGATTTCCCATGCACCAACAATATTGCTGAGTATGAAGCACTTCTCCTAGGGTTACAATTGCTTAAACAATTAAAAGCCCAAAAGATATCAATCTTAGGAGATTCTAAACTTATCATAAGACAAATCAAAAGAGAATATTAAGCTAGAAATCCAAGGCTTAAATAATATCGAAATGCTGCCCTTGATTTATTAAAAACCTTTGAAAAGTATGAACTTATTTTCATTCCAAGAGCACTAAATCATCTAGCAAATAAAATCGCTTTCAATGCCAGCAACTGCCAAATACATGAGATAAATTAGCAGCTTAGTGTAAAGGTAAAACATAGGACTGTAGTGCTTGATAACGAAGATCATTGGCAGGTGTTTGATTCTGACAAACACATAGATGATTTCTTAAAATCAGAAAATGATTTTGCTATACCAATATCAGAAACTAGCCATAAAGAAAATTGTTTGTATATTGAACAAATCCCAAAAGTTGAAATAACGCATTCTGCTGATATAAATCACTGTGAGAATCCTTTTGAAGCAGAATTAATTAACAACGCAGACCAAGAATACTTGGGGGTTTTACAATGCAAGAGTGATACAATTCCAAGAGGTCTCACACATTTAGAACACCTTTTCGACTTTAATGATGTAGCCAAAGAACCGAGAATGGAGCCTGTGGAAACATATGTAGAAGAACATAACATAGGTAGCCTAGTAGAACCCAAGCTGATTAATCTGTCCAGCACTCTCCCAAATCACATAAAATCACAATCCATAGAACTTTTCAAGGAGTTTAAAGATGTTTTTGCTTGGGGATACAAAGATCTGAAATCTTATGATACTAGTATCATTCAGCACAAGATTCATTTGAAGGAAAATCAAAAGCATTTTAAACAAAAACTAAGGAGAATAAACCCTGTTTTATTACCTTTAGTTAAGGCATAAATTGAAAATATGCATGATGCTGGGATCATAATACCAATTATATATTCAGAATGGGTATCAAACTTAGTTTCTGTTAGAAAGAAGACAGGGGAAATCAGGCTCTGTATTGACTTCAAAAATTTAAATAGAGCCTGCCTAAAGGAAAACTACCCCTTGCCCAAGATGGACCATATACTTCAAAGGGTATTTGGTTCAAAAATGATATCACTATTGGATGGGTTATCGGGTTACAACCAGGTGTTATTGCTCCCAAGTGATCAAATCAAAACTGCTTTTACTACACCTAGGGGCACCTTTATGTATGTCAAAATGCCTTTCGGATCGATCAATGCAGGGGCCACCTTCCAAAGGGCCATGGACATAACCTTCTATGAAGATATTGGCTATTTAATTATCATTTACCTTGATGACATAACCATTTTCTCAAAAATTGATGAAGAACATTTGATTCACTTTAGAAAGGTTTTTGAGAAGTGTAGGAAATTTGGCTTATCTTTGAATCCCATGAAGACACTCTTTGGTCTCCAAGAAGGTAAATTTCTTGGTCACATAATTTTGGAAGAGGGAATCAAAATATACCCTAAAAGGATAGATGGCATATTGCAAATCAGCCATCCAAGAAGCCTCAAAGAATTACAATCTTTCATTGGAAAGATTAATTTTTTGAGGAGGTTTATCCCCAACCTTGCTGAGCTATTAAAAAACATTACAAACATGCTTAAGAAAGATGTAGGTGAAAAATGGACTTTAACAGCTAAACAATCATTTGAATTGGTTAAACAAGCTCTCACTCAAACACCAGTCTTGATTAGTCCAGATTTTACCAAAGACTTTTATATCTTTTCTTTTGCATCTGAGCATACAATAGCTACATTTTTACTTCAAAAGAATGACTTGGGGCAAGAGAAACCAATATCCTTCTTTAGTATGGCCTTAAGAGATGCTCTTCTCAAATATAAGATCATGGAGAAGCAATCCTTAGCATTAGTGAAAGAATTAAAGGACTTTAAAGTCTATATTTTACACTCTCACATAATTTATTTTGTTCCACATACTGTTGTCAAGGACATTCTAAGTCAAGACCCTGATGGTAAAAGGGGAAAATGGATTGCAATTATTCTTGAAAATGACTTAGAAATTAGGCCCACCAAATTAGTTAAAGGGCAAGGATTAGCCAAACTTATGGCTGAGTCTAACTTCCAAGCACTTGATATAAGCATGGTAGATGTGTTAGAAGAAATAGAAGAATCTACTGCTCCTTTCATTGAAGATACATTTCTTAATTCTCCTTGGTATGCTGACATTATTTATGTGCTTTTATATTTGAATGCCCCTCCCTCTTTATCTAAAACTAAAGCTAGATTTTTTAAACAAAAATATTTGAGTTATTGCATCCTAGATGGGGTATTATATTGGAAAAATGCTGTTTGAATTTTGCTTAAATGTTTACTTGAAGATGATGTAGGAAAGATCATGCATGAGTTGCATGAGGGAGAATGTGGAGGACACCTCTACTGTAAGGCCACAGCAAACAAAATTCTTAGATCTGGTCACTATTGGCCTACCCTTTTCCCAAACACTCAGAAGTTAGTCATGTCTTGCCATAAGTGTCAAATTTTTTATGGAAAAAGAAAACTCCTTCCCTTACCATTACATCCTATCATAGTTGAGGCACCTTTTCAACAATGGGGTTTAGACTTCACTGGGGAAATTCACCCATCTTCCTCAGCCCAACATAAGTGGATCCTCATGGCCACTAACTTCTTTACCAAGTGGATAGAAGCTATACCCTCTAGAAATGTTAATGACTCTGTCATTATCAAGTTCCTTGAAAGAAATATCCTATCCAGATTTGGTTGTCCCAGTAAAATCATAACAGATAATGTTGTTTCTTTTAAATCTAAGAAAATGGTTGATTTCTATTACAAATACCACATTACCTTGGTCCATTCTACTACCTACTATCCCCAAGGAAATGGATTAGTTGAATCCTCCAATAAGAGCCTCATAAATATCATCAAAAAGATGTTGGAAGATAATCAGAAATCATGGCACAGTAAACTGGTTCATGCCTTATGGGCTGATATATTAACTACAAAGAAGTCAATAAATATTTCCCCCTATCAGCTAGTCTATGGCATGTATGCAGTCTTCCCCACCTCATTAGGAGTTCCAGTCATGAAACTCCTTCAAGAAGTGCAGATTGAAGAGAATGATACGCAGAGGAGAATCAACCAAACAATCCATTTACAGTATACCAGAGAAGAATTCTATGAAAGAACGCAGTTAGTCCAAGAAAATATAATGAAACTATTTGATAAGAGGACTAAGGCAAACAATTTCTAGGTTGGAAATGTTGTTCTTAAATTGGATTCAAGAAGAGAAGAGAAGGGAAAACATGGCAAGTTTGAGAACTTGTGGAAAGGGCCCTATATTATTCATGCTGAGAGGGGTCACAATGCATTTTTCTTGAAAGAATTGAATGGAGAATATTTATATGGAGGTCCTGTCAATGGCAGGATGATCAAGCATTACTTCTTCCAAGAGTCATGAGTTTCAAAGAATTTCATTTTTCATTGTAAATATCATAGTCTGAAACATTGCATTCAAAGTTAGAAAAATAAAAATAAAAAAACAATAGAAAAGAGAAAAGAGGGCAGATTGTAAAACAAGAAAGGTACAGCCCCATACCAAAAAGAGAAACAAAATCTGAAAGTGTGCAAGCTCAAATGCCACTCCTAAAAAACACACTCCTAGTTAGTCATACAGTTTAATCATGACTAATTAGTTTTTCCATTTACTGCTGATAGGTTAGTGAAATAGATTTGCCAAACAGTTTAATCTTGGCTTATCAGTTAGGTAGATTAGGATAGAAAATAAAGGTTCAAATAAGCTAAAAATCTGAACCTATGAGTTTAAAAAGATGCATGGCTCTAATCTATTTAAATCCTAACCCAAAGATAGAAATAAACTGGTTCTGATATGCTCAAAACTTGAACCAGAAAAGGAAGTAAGACAGCTCAAACAAAGGTCAAAAAATAGAGCTGAAGAAAAGAGAAGGATGTTCTTATACTTTCAGATCTTAAGCCTTCACCATTTTGATTTAATTTTCTGCAAATAATTATCTATGTGTAGCTTGTTTTTATTCCATAGATCAGCAACAAGTTAGACTGTTCAATCCTGACTTGTATTCTTTTAAATTTCTTGTTTCAAAGTTTAGAGAATAAAAATATGTTAGACAGTCTAATCCTAACAGATATTAGTTAGGTATAAAAACTTATGAACTCAACTTCTTAATCTGAGTTCATGAAGGAATAAGAGTAGACTTAGATTAGTATTTTTCTTTTCAAAAGAATAAAATCTTGTTGAAGAGAGTTTGCCAGTCTAAATGCACTCTGAAAAGAAGAAAAAATGTTAGGATCATTAGGAATGGGTAGGCAGACATGTTGTTTTGATAGAATTCCATTGTTTTAAATTGCTGTAAAGATCATCAAAAGAAAAGGTTGCTGCCAAATGGATTAAGGAACTGGTTGAATGAAATCCAGAGATCTGCAACTGAGGTTCTAGACACCTAAAAGAACCAGTTGTCTTCCCCAAGTGGAGCCACTGTTAGCCACCTATAAAAAAATTTATACCAAGAGGTGGCTAATTTTGTTCTTAAAAACTCCAAGAGATAATTCCCATTTGAGAACCTATCATCCTTGAAGTTTTTATGAAGATAACTAATACTTTATTTAATCTTCACTACTATTTCCCTTTTAAAACTGAAAATTCTGTTGTTTTCCTGAAGAAAAAGACTATTGAAAAACCCACTTTCCCTTCATTTTTCTCCTCCTTCCATTCATAATTAACCTCCATTTTTATCCCCTTTTTTCTTCATAAAATTCCTCCATTTTCCTCATTTCCTGTCTTCCATTCATAAAACCCCCTTTGATAAGGTTTAAAACTCCTTTTTAACCTTATCGGAAGCTTTCAAAATCCTTTGAAATACTTGAAAAATCATAAAAAACAGCCTTTTTGTGCTAAGGCCTTAAGCCCTTTTGGCCCTAGCCCCCAAACCACTTCCCCACCATATAACCCACGCCCAGGACCAAGAGTTAAGTCCCGAGTGCTAATCGCAATTGGAGGTTTGCAATGGGCACATTTCTTTTTTTAAAGGAAAAAATCTTGATGCGATTGGCCCCTTTTCTTTTTAAAAACCCCCGACTCCTCTTCTCTCCTTCACGTAACCCAGAGCCCGCGATCGAGAACTAAAACATAATAAAAACCTTTGCCGAACCTTTTCCTCCTTCATGTTTCATAAAAAATCCAATTTTTCGACATTTTTATTAAGTCTGATGGTTCATTGGTTGAAGCAAATTCCAACTATTGATTTAAACCAATCAACGATCTTCGAGATCTCGCATCAGAGTTTTCCATCGGATGCATTTAAATATTTTATTTCCCCCCTCCAATTGGCCACCTTGCGATGGCTTCCCATCCGTTGATCTTCCCCGCCAGGCCCATATCCGACGATCCACATCGCTCTGTTCATAATCCCATCCCTCCACCTTTGACCTCCGCAGATTCATTCCCCACCGTTGATCTGGTTCTAAGATCAACGGTCTTTGTTCAATCGCATCGGAAATTTTCTGTGCACCTTTCCTCTCTCCTCCAGCGATTGGATTTGGGCCATCCATTTCACTCATCCGACGGTCCAAATCAAACCTCTCATCCTTTTTTATTTCCATAAAATCTCGTCGTATAAATTTTATCGGTGAATCTTTGCCATTGATCTCTACAGTTCAATGGTATACAATGACCCAATCTCCGCCGTCCATTCCCTGATCTGACGGTCAATATTAAAACCACCATGACCCTAACCCACCTTCTTTCGCCCGCACATCTTGTCTTATCGTGCTCCAAACTCCACTGTTGGATCTGCCCACCCTTCATCCAACAGCCAGGGACCCATATCGCGTGATTTCGCGTTCGATGGTTAATGTTTTAAATTTACGCGATGTGGGCAGTTTTAAAAGGCCACGTGTCGGCCAGTAACACACATCATGTTCAAAAAGGAAATACCGCATTTCTCCCTTTTCGTCGCACGAAACCGGATATTTCTTCGGCCGAAACCACTTTACCCCATTTATATTACATTCCATCACGTTTAATCTCCACCGTTGATCTTTCAAATCTAATGGTCCCAGTTTAATCCAACCATTACACTATCGCCCTTCACCTTTCCTCCAAGGGACTTCATCAATTAACCTCCGTCATTGATCTTTGTGGCTGATCTCATCCGACGGCCCAGAATTATCCCGAAACCTCGAATTCCGTTTAACCCTTTTTTTCCTCTGCCAAAAGTTTTTCACCCATTTTCCTTTGCATTTTCGTCTGTTTCATTATAAAGTTGCCCCTCCGCATTATATAAACTCAATCAATCTCGACCGTTGATCTTTGTAGATCAATGGCCCGGACTTAAATCTCCACCACCATTGAACCACCGCCCCCTATCTGACCCAGCGAGCAATCCTCGTCGTTGGATGCTTTCATCCAATGGTCACGATCTAACCTAAAACCCCCAAAGTAGTTTAAGCCTTACCCCACAGGATTTTCTTAATTTTTCTTTGTTATTTGTAGGTTTTAAAGGTTTCTCAGTTGTTTAAAAAGATATCAACGGCCGAGGATGACGATCCCCCAAGCCTTTATTTTATAAAGGAAATCATTCCGCAGGGTTCCAAATTACATTTTCTCGGTGCCTCATGAGTGTTGATGCCTTTATACAACCTCTGCGCGCCTGCAACAAAAATGGAAACACAAAAAACACCATAGCCGAAGAGTATCAGTTTGACAGTATGAAATCAAAGCAGAAGTGAAGAAATTTAAGGTTTTAACACGGTTTTTAAAGGATTAAGGCATTAATTCGATTAATCAGAGACCCGATCCACAATTGAAGACAGTTTGAAGACCAGAAGACAGAAATTAGGCTTCATTAAGCCTAAAACACAGAACTCAAGTAAATTAAAGATGTTTTAGGTTAAAACAATAATATCTATCAGTCTGAGAAGCCTCCACTGCCACATCAGAGGCTAATTGAATCCTCACCTACTACCAAAAGACACCTGCAGCCTCAAAGCAATCAAAGAAGGCCTACTTATTTCTTAAACAGAAGATATTTGCATAAAGACAGCTGAAAAATTATTACCAAAGAAAGAATTAATTCTCAAACTGTCAACAGAGTTATTACAAAGATAAGAAATAGGCCTCGAAGTCAATATTTTTTCCCTTTGAGTTTAAAAAGACAGAAACAGAGTAAAATAAACAGGATCATAATTCAATGCTCTCCTGCCTTAGGCCTTGCATGGTTTTCGAGGTCTGGAGTTGCGTTTATTATAGAATTTATTGCATTTCAAACCTAAAGCTCTTCCACCTCCTCATTTCTTCTATAAATACTTCTGAAGAAGATGAGATACAGGTTGGTTGATCACTAGCTGTAATACTGAAACTCTCTGAAATAATACATAGTCTGTTGAAGTTGAAGAAGAAATTGAAGTCTTGGAAGCCCTGATGATGTTGTTGCATTCTTGTTCTTGAGAACGCTCTATCATTGGATCCATGAGTTTGGCTATTGGTGAAGTATTCTGAACTGTTTAATGTTTTCTCCTGTTTTCATTTTGTTCCATAATTTCTTACTACAGTAGGATGAAATTTTTAGGCTAAGAAATGACTCCTAGAAGAACCTTAGACCTATTTATCCTTCACTGTTTTATGTTTTCTTCTGCTGAGGTATTTTAGAGTCTTTAATCTCTCTCTTTAGTCCTCATGCTTGTTTATTTCTCTAATAGTTCAAATAGTTGGTTTCAGCATGATTTATGGTTCTCCCTGCTTGTCTGTTGCCACTTAAAGGTTGTTATTGAAGTCTGCTTTTGAAGTATATTTTTTCATAGTGAGCCAAGGAGGTCTGTTCTGATCATGCCCTTTGTCATTGCTTGAGCAGTTGTCTTAAAGGTCTTTTATAGTTGTGATCATAGATGTATTAGGTGTTCCCTCTTCTATGACTGCAATTATCTGTAAATATTTTATGTCTTTCTAAGCCATTTGAAATAAAATATTTGAGGAAATAGGATGTGCTCCCGAATCTTTGATTTCATTCTAAAATTTGTTTTGAAATCATTATTTGCTTAAAGTGTGGTTTGTAGAATTTATGGTTAGCCTTGTCTATCAAATACCTCTTTATTGTTCAAGTCATTTTTTCAAATTCCCTTTGTTGATAATTAAACTTCTCTTTTCTAAACCATTAATTTCCATCTCATTCACCAACTAAAGGATCCTGTGGCCAAGTTATATTTTCCCTTTGATATCCCATATCCATTGATAAGTTTGTCATAACCTCTTTTTGACTCCATTGCCCAATTAAACTGATACTCCTTCTTTCTACCTTCCTTTCCTAGACCTTTCATATTCTGATGTATCAATTCAACCAAACAAAAAAACAAACACTTGCACTTAATAACTAGTCTAAAATCCATACGAAAAAGAACACAAGATAAACCTTTGCAAAATAAACATTTGAGAGATCCCTCTCTGAGAAGAGGAGGACTAGATCTTGGAACTCTAAAGATTGGTTTGATGTTGCCTTGTCTTTTGATTTTCCAAACTATCAAAACACGGGAGACCAACATATACAACAAAGCAAATGCTAGGCCAAAGCCTAGGCATAATACTTCTTCAAATAGAGCCCATTTCTAGGCTCTGCCGGCTCGTTTCCATCGAAATCAACCAAGGCATAAGCTCCCCTTTTCAAGACCTTTTTAACAATAAAAGGGCCATACCACATGGATTTGAACTTGCCTACCCCCAAGGCATCCTTGTCTTCCGCATAAACCAAAACAAGGTCACCTTTAAATAAAACCCTAGGTTTGACAACCTTATCGTATGGAACCTTCACTCGTTTCTTATGAGCCTTATTCATTGTAGATGCATCTCAGCGCTACTCATCGAGATGTTCTAGATGGACAAGGCACTCTTCAAGACTAGAAGTGTCAGGAAGAATCTCAATTTCCAGCTTAAGAAAAGGAATTTCACATTCAATAGGAAATATAGATTCCAGCCCATAAACTAGTTGGAATGGATTGAATCTGGTTGCAGGCTTCATAGGCATCCGGTATGCCCAAAGTGTAGGATACAACATGGCGTGCCAATTGGATCTGGATTTATCGATTTTCCATTGAATGATAGTGTTCAAGGATTTATTTATGACTTCAACCTGCCCATTGGCTTGACGATAATACGAAGATGAATGCTCTTGCAAAAATCACAATTTGAGAGCCAATTCAGCCATCATATTGTTCTGAAAATGCCATGGTCAGTGAGGATATATTTGGGGATACCAAAGCGAGAAATGACTTAGTTGAACAGAAATAGGGTGACTGTCTCACCATCATTCACAAAATTAGGCATAGCCTTAGCCCACTTCATAAAGTAGTCTAATTCTACAATAACGTACTTATGACCCTTTGCCGAAGGCAGGTTACAAGTATTATAATCAATACCCCACTTTGTGAACGGGCTGACAGTGACAATATGAAAGAGAGGAGCTGGATGAGCATGTGTCTTCCGAGTATATACTTGACAAGGATGACATTTTTTTAACACCTCAACACAATATTTGAAAATTCAAGGCCAAAAATATCTTGCACACAATATGTTTTGGGTTGTAGCAAGCCCAGATAAATGACCACCACAAGATCCATTGTGGTAATCATTCAGCACAACCTCAAATTCTTCGAGAGTAAAACAACGTCTAAGGATTGAATCAACCCCACAATGATATAGAGTGTCACTGATAATAAGATAACTTTTAGCTAAGTGACATAAATTTCAACGCTCAACTTTCGAAAAAGTGAAGGGAAACTTCACAGTCTAGAGATAAACAATGAGATATCCATACCAAGGATCCTATGAAGAAATGAGAAAAAGATGTTCATCAAGGAACGAATCTTCATAAACAATCTCTTATCCATAGGGAAAATAAGAAATTAACTCTGCAAATACCAAATATTTCTTGGATTTGGCAGACAGGAAGTCGAGATCAAACTCTTTCAAAATGATAATCCATCGGTTGTATTTGCCCCCAATCACTCGCCTACTGAGAACAAATTTAAATGGATTAACCGCTACCAAAACATAATTTTTGTGAAGAAGGATAAAATTCCTGAGACGCTGGACAGCATGGATAGATGCCAAAGCTAATTTCTCAATGGGAGAATACCGGAGTTTAGGACCCACCAAGCCTCGACTAAGGTAGTAAACAACATGCTCACAAATAGCATCATATTCCTGAACCGAAACCATACCGATAGTAGATTTTTTTGCAGCGATACATGAAAGGAAGTCTCATCTATAATCAGGTGGACTCAATAATGGAGCGGAGGTCAATGCATTTTTCAAAGCATCGAACAAGCATTGAGAAAAGTCATCCCAAAAGAATGGAACTCCTTTCTTTAACAACCTCATAAATCCTTTCGTCACCTTGGCATGATTGACAATAAATATCCCTAAGAAATTGGCTTTACCTTATATACTTTGAAGCTGACGAGTTGAAGACGAGGGAGGCAACTAAAGTATTGCCTCAACCTTGAAGGGACCTACCTGAATCCCTTCCATAGACATGATGAATCCCAACAACCGACTGGATGTGACAACGAAAACACACTTATTAGGGTTCAATCGATTTTTATAATAATGACACCGTTCAAAAACTTATCGAAGGTGTGAAGGATGATCAATTCGCCTTCGAGAACGAGTAGCTAAATCATCCAAATATGCTTCTATAATATGCTTGATGTCGTGGAAGGCATATGACATAGCCCGCTGGAAATTAGCTCCAGCATTTTTAAGGCCGAAAGGCATATTTTTGTAAGAAAATGTACCCAAGGGAAAATAAAATAAGTCTTATGTTGATCTTCAAGACGTATAATAATCTGATTGTATCCCGAGAAACTTTCCATGAAGGAGAAAATATCATTCCCCACACACTCATCAATAATCAATAAATAGTGTGGGGTAATTATCTTTTGGACACGCTTTATTTAAATCCTTGAAATCAATGCAAACCCAGATTGTTCCATGTTTCTTATCCATAGGCATTGGATTCGAAACCCACTCAGTTAACAGAATGGGGTATATGAAACCCGCCTTTAGAAGCTTCTCAACCTCGGCCTTGATAGTTGTAGCCTTCCTAGGGTTGACCAGATGAATTTTCTGTCGAATAGGCTTACCACTTTCGTAATTCTTGATCTCATGCTAAACAATAGAAGGATCTATACCATTCATTTCCTCAGAACACCTAGAAAACATATCCCAAAATTCTTGAAAGATATCTACATAAGTATGAATCTCTTCAGGGGGAAATTTGACTCCAATGCAGACATTCTCAATAATGTTTGTATCTCTGGAGATGTTCACCAGGGTAGTAGCAGAAATAACAACCATGTTCCGTTCATAAAATACCTGTGTTGGAGTTAAGGGGCTCAAGACTGGGTGAACAGGACCAAAAGACAGAGGGTTAGACAAACTTGTTTCAACTTCTCGCAATTCTTGTAGAAAATAGGACCAATGATGCAAATCATCCCATGGTCTTTATACACCAATCATTTCTTCAAGGATATCCTCTTCAGATGGAAGAGTTGTATCAAGGAAATCCTGAGCAGAAGATGAACTAAGAGTCCAAGCCAGAGCCACATATCCATCCAACTCCTCTATTGAAAGACAAACTAGAATGGAGTCTGGAGATTCAATAATAAATTGATAGGAAATCTCATCTGCAAACATAGGAAATTCCATTCCACCCACTTGTCCTTCCTCTAATGTAGAGGTAGGAGAAGGAAAGGTCCAAGGGTCCAAAAAATAATGAGTTGGAAAGAAATCTCTTCGAGTAGGAACCCTGGAGGATGAGATATCATGAATATGGACTGAAGGAGGTGGAAGATCAAAAGTTCCCATCAACTATGTATACATCCCAACTCCCAAATTCTCAATAGGTTGCTTGGTATCATTCACCAAGGGTACAGTCGAGTCAGTAGATGGATTTGGATCTACAGGATAATGTTCCATTTGGTCAACAGTAACAATCCTCCCTTCGTGGGGAAAACACAAGATGAGAAATAATGAGGAAGCAATAGCATCCATCTCATAAATCCAATTCCGCCCCAACAGAAGGTTGTATTCTAAATTTGCATCAACTATCTTGACCTTAATATTGACGGTTTTACCCCCAACACAGATGGGTAAAGCTGGAACAATGCCATGTGGCCTGTGAGAATGACCATCAAATGAAGTAAGAAGAGTAGCTGAAGGGACAACTGAAGGAGACCCAATGGATTTCCAACATGAGATAGAAATGACACATGTGGAAGCACCCTCATTGACTACTGTTCAAAAATATTAATCTTCTAATATGTAGATTTAATCTGAAAAGCCATGTGATGAGGAAGTCTCTTCTTAAAATTCAACATGTCAAATGTGATCATAAGAGAATTTTTTGGATCAACAACCCTAATGGCAGTGGATTTGTCAGTTCTGTTACGGTAAAAGCTACCATAAGTTATGGGTTGAGTGACCTAACAAAGCGAAGGGAATATCATCATAAGAAGCACTCTAATTATTAGTTTTTATGCTTGAACTAGAAAATTGAGGATAGACGACCTTACATGTTTGTCCTACGTTTGGGGTCGATCCCATAGGGTGAAAACCCTCTGCTTCTTCGTGTGCTCCAGAACCTACAAATCAATCAATAAAAAGCACACAAACTAGTTTCACAACATATATGTCCTAGATTTCAGCATGTTAGCATATATAATCTCATAAAAAAAACATGAAATAAACTTATAAGATAATTCAACATGTATAGGAGACATATAACACATAGACATCAGGAACATGACATTACTTCTTTTATTGGTAATATTTAAAGAGAAAGTGGAGAAATCACCTGAGATCTACCACGGCTCGAAGTGAAACCGTCCTCTGGATCCGTCCAGCCCTAGCCTCACAAAACTTCTTCCATAAATGGTGCACAAAGGATGTCACATAAAGTGGGGGTGATAATCACAAGGAAACAAGGGTTTCCTGAACCTGGGAGGTGTAGGAGGCACAGGGAAATATCAAACTTTATCAGGGCTATAACAAACTATAATACCAATAGCATTCTCCCTCTCCTCCCTTAGGCCATTCCCTTGAGGTGTATTTATACTTCTTCAAATTAGTTTTTTCAATTGGGGAATAGTTAGGCCACGGGCTGGGGTAGTTAAGTTACAGGAAAAACCCATAAAAACTGCCTCATTAATAGGGAATTATATATTTTCTAATATTTTAAATAGCATACACGGATCAGCTATGGATGGACCCGCGTCCGCACATGGAAAAAACTGGGCAAAGTCACGTATGGATTTTAAAATATTTTTTTTAAGAAGTTTGACCAAGTCTAAATGGAAGGGTTGCCCAAGGCCAATGCATAAGTCATCAAGTATATAGAGGTGATAAATGATGTTATAACAATCATACATGTATCTCATGGTGTCGGCATGACCACTTCCTCCCACTGAAACTAGAACAACGACACTCGTTCCAAAAATAATGTTGCTAAAATATAACCATACCCAAATTGTTTGAGCCAACCATTTTTTCATTTGGTGAGTTGTTTCTTCATGTTGGCCAAAACTAATTTTGACCAGTTGAAGACAGTGGGTGCCATATAGTCTATGGCAGTCTGAAGTTGAGACTTGGTAGCCTCATGTGGAGCTTGTCCCACAGTGGCACATGTTATAGTATGTAGGACTACCTTTAGAGGTAGGTTGTTTATGGTTCTTATGTCAATATTCCCACTAGAATACCAGTTTTCTTCTGGACATTGTCTCCCAATTAAAATATCCATGCTCTTGCCCATAATTAGGCTTCCTCCAATATGGGTTCGTTCCCCGCTTTGTGACAAGCCGATGATGAAATAGATGTGAGAGACCTCGAATTCTAGTTCTTGGTCACCAATAATGAATCTTCTCATCCTGTGTCCCATATGCTTACTAGGTATTGGAGTAGCTCAGGCTAATATCTTAGGCCTGGAGTTAAGAGGAACTTGAGGAGCCCACAGTTCCTCAAGGCATCTAGACAATCTCAATCCTCCATGGCTTCTCTGTCATCTTCCTTGTCTTCTCTTTCTCTCCATTCAATCACCATTTCGCTTGCTGATTTCTTCTTGTCACAAAAATTGTACACATATTGTTAAAAATATTAGCCTAAAAATCTAGTTTGGATGGTGTTTTTTTGGAAACTATTCTCGTTTTTTCGATCTCTGCAATCAGCACACAACCTATGCAAAAAAATTGCAAATCGGTGCGAGCCCGAAGGGCATATTCGCTCTGATCCGCAGTGAAAATGTGCTTAAAACTCCTTCCCAAAAATTCAAATACACCATGAAAATTTCTAAAACAGGTATGAAATCAAAGACAATGGGCATGGCTCTTACATGGCATGGATATTTCGTCGATTGGATTTCTGGATCAGCCGTAGTCATCTCTTGAAGATCAAGGTAAAAAAGGGTAAAAAACTTCTCCAATGACTTGTGAAAGTGAAAAGTGAAAAATGTTTTTAATTTTTGGTTTTTTATAAATGCTTAAGTCATTTGTAGGGTTTTTCCAATATTTTAATTATTTTTCCTTTAAAACAGATAATATGTTCACTTTTGTGCCACCACAGGTTAAAATTTTGACAGTTGATATGAGAATGAGTTCTAGTTTAATACTTTTTCAGACTCAGTAAAAACAAATGAAAAAGTCACCTCCTTGGAGTCATATTTAAGCTCTTTTCTGACTCTCAAAATATGAAAATATTGTCGAGTATTTTTTGTTTTTAACTCGTTAAATTAAACAAAATTTTGTCTACCCACTATACGTTTACCCCTTTTTTTGGGCTGGGATAAACTATTTAGGAAAAAGGAATACCTTAGTCAATCTTGACTAAGAGGTTCTCTCGAACCTTGTTTTCTACATTTTCAGATTCGAAGGACTATTTACGAAAAGGGCCCTATGGATTTTCTTTTCAACCTATTATAAAACTCTCTAAACATGAAAGGTGTTGAGTTTCACCTTTGTCGGACTCATTAAAATTTAACGACATCAGACTCGTCATTAGGAAGTTATCGAGTTCCTCCTTCCTAGGGCTCGTAAATGGTATTAGGATGGATTTGTTAGAAGGAAAAACTTATACGACAAGCATATTTTATCCCCTTCAATATTGTATTAAAAAATAATTGGGATACTCGCTAGAAATGGTGGGGGGGAAATGGAAGTATTTATTAGTTGTGTCAGCAGTATGTCACTCTTGAACATGACACTTATCTGCAGTTCGAGTTGGGTTGGGGATATCCTGCATTTGTCACTTTGCCTCCATGGGTTTGGGAAAATTTGTTTGCCTCTCATTCAATTACCAATCTTGTCAACATGACCTCTGATTCCATTTGAGTCAAATACTGCCAAACTCCAGAGTCATGTCGTTGATATGTTCAAGAGTAGTTCCTTCTGCAATTCATTCATTACCTGATTCTTTGTTCAGTCTTGATTCACAACCATCTTGTCCCTCTGTCTCATGTCGATGATGTGGGATACATCATGACCCTCCTTCGACAGATCTCTTCCTGTCAACTTCAGCTCATTATCTAAGAAGTTGATGTAGAGACTCCTTTTTAGTACCTTAGAGTTTGCATTCTCTAATGGCAGGTTTTTCGCATTCGACGACAGGTTCACCTCATTGACCTTCGATTGAATTATTTCATGAGTGTTTGAATTCAGTTCCTTATTCATATATTGTGGATTTTATTACTAGTACCTTGAGGTCCATTTCCATTATTGGTTGTTTCTCTTGCGCATGTTAACAGTTTACATCATTGACTGGTAATCAGGCGATTTTATTGCATGTTCGACTTCATCTCACTCATTCACATGCCTGAATTTGTACTTTATTGGGTCGTGATGGAGCACAAGACCCTATATTTTGTCTTATAAAGTCCAGACTGTGAGGCGATATGAGTTATTCATGATTGTATACATGACTCTGTTGGTGTCCTGTGATTTAGCAGATTGGTATACCAAATGAAAGGGTAACATGGAACCAGTCTTTGGATTCCTAAGACCTAGCCTTCCTGGACTCAGAGAGGGATATCTCTATTCTTTTTGCAAAGGATATTAACTTTTTTGCTTTGTATGGTTGATTTTAGGCTAGTTATTGAGTGTGAGGTTTTGTTGTTATGTTTTGGTTGGGTATAATGATCAAGAAGCACAGGTAGAATGAGGAAATCTCTAAGTCATTGGGCAATGGAGTCTGATGGAAGTCATGATAAGTTCATCAATGGATCAGGGAGCATCATAGGTCAAATCTAACTTGGCCAGTGGATCTTCAAGTTTATAGGGGTAATGAGATGGGCATCAATAGTAAGAATGAAAATTACGGTAAAGGGCAATCAAGAATCCTTTATCTTATGTACTTCTCAACAAAGGGACTTAGATATCATAAGCATGAAGAGGCAATCAATAGACAGGGCAAACCATAAATTCTACAATCCACACTATAGCAGATAATGATTCAAGACAAACTTTTCCAATGAAATATAGAAGGCGAGAAACTCATTTAACTTCTAGTGATTTCACCTTCAAGGACAGAAAACACTTACGACACACATATAACTGTAATCAAAGAAGAGGTAACTCCTAAATATCCTTGATTATCATTATGAAGATCTCTAAAATAATTAATTAATAAAGTACAAAGGGTATGATCGAAATAAAACCTCTTTGGAAGACTTTAAAGAATGGTACTTTAGAGAGAGACTTCAAAAATAGTGTTTTAGTGGCAGCAAGTAAGCAGGGATAACCATAAATCATGCTTGATACCAACTGTATTCAAATATTTATGAAATAAACAAGCTTAGGGGGTCTAGAGAGAAATTAAGAATTCTCTAAAATGTCCTAGCAGAAGAAAACATTAAGGCAGTGAAGAGTAAACAGAACTAAGGTTCTTTCAAAAGACATTTCTTAGCCTAAAACTTTTATTCTACTGCAACATAGAAAGGTGGAAACATAATGAAACAGGAAATAACAATAACATATTAGAAGCACTTCACCAACAACCAAGCTCAGGGATCCAGTGATCTAGCCTCCTCCATCAACAAACAAATTAGGACATCCATAAGTTACAAGACATCAATTTCTTTTCAACTTCCAAGAGACTATGTATTACTTCAAAGAGTCATCAAATTCCAACAAGATAATGACTTCAGATGCAGTATTTATGTTGCAAATGAGGAGGTGAAGCTAATCTAGGGTTTGAGTGTCATTTATTACAGAGCTAATGAATTCCTAACCTTGAATACCATGCAAGGCTCAAGGCAGGAATATCTGCAGATATTTCTCTGAATAATAACTTCTATCTTAACTCCTAAGGAAAAATAGGTGAAAAGTTTGAATTTAAGGCCTATTCATAACTTTTATAATAACTTTCTGGAAGATATAAGTATCTCTGACTCAGCCTAATAACTGCTAAATGCTTTATTGAAGGAAACAAAGCACTAGGTGGCACAAATATCTTTTGAAAGGAGTAACTGCCACAAGCTGAGTCATTCGAATTTGTCTTCGTTTAATCTGTCTTCTTTTTTATCTTTAATCTCTATCTTTAGGCATGACTGTCTTCTTTTTATCATATTTTCTTCAATTCTGTTTGATCTCTATTCTTTTTATTTAATCATTTAATTTATTTTGATCCTTTTGCCTTGATTCTTTTTGTCTTTCCACTGTCTTCTTTCTTTCCTTGACTTCTGCTTTTCAGGCTAATCCTTTGTTCTTATCCTTTGATTAGGATTAGTCCTCTAACCTTTCTGCGTTCTTCCCTTCATTATTTTTCTGACTGTTTGTTTTTCCTGTGTGCATGGGAAGTTGTCTTCATGGTTGGAGGGTTCCTTTGATCATTCAATGATCATGTTTCATCGAGATCGACATTAATGCAAATCCCCTGGCCATCTTTTATTTGAATTTTCCTCCTGGATCATCACCCAGAGGTCAATTTTGTCATTTCTTGACCATCGGAATTCCTTTTGTGAATTCGACCATTAAACCTACACATAAAACACATTTGTTAGTTAAAAGCCTGTGGGGAGGGCTTAAGACTACTTTTTATGGGGTTTCAGGCTGTTGGGATGCTTTGCAAAGGAAAGGATGGTGCAGGGACAGGGTTCCAAAGGTGGAACCATGAGAGATTCAAACGAATGTAGGAGAAATTTGAATTTTGGCGCATAGGGTAAAGGTGGTTTTGAAAAAACATAAGTGGTTTATCACGTGGATAGAAGGCGGTTTGTGGTTTTGGATGAAACGGACGCGATATACCCCAAGGTTCGACACATGGCAGGCGAATACCACCTATTTCGCACATGTTATAAAAATTTAAACCCATCGCAACTTTATTTGCGATATGCATCTTGGGCCATCGGATCTCGGGGAATGAGATCGACAGTTGACACATGTTGAGAGGCGGTGAGCAAGTGATGGGATTGGCAGAGTGGAAGACAGATGTCAAGGCGTGGTTGGCTGGCGGTGTTTTTAGTGGAGAATGGGGCCCGGGCACAAGGTGACATGGCGAGAGTGTTTGTCGTGTAGCATGGGGTTATAATATATGTGGGGTTTGTTTATATGGGGGAGGGAAACGAGAGCCGTCGGATGGGGGAATAGATCTTCGATCAACGATAGGGATGACTTTGTCAGGGCACGGGGTTTTTTAAAGAAAAAAGGGCCTACTTTAATATATTCAAAGGTTTGGGGCCTTTATATAGGGTTTGGGGGGTTATAAAAAATAAAAGGACGGAAGTATAATTTATATGGGGGAGTGGGCTAGGGATAAGCGGAAGGTCGAGGTTTCATGTGTAAAAGGGGCTAGGGCTTAATAAGAGAGGGGCTCAAGGCCTATTATATTAAAAGGGGTAGATTTTATACAAAAAACAGGGTTTAGTGCATATTTCAAAGGACCCGATAGGCTAAAAATTAACTTTAAACAATGTAAAAAAGGGAGCTTTTTACATTATTTAATATGTCAAAGGAAAAATGATGAATGAAGGGGTTCTATGAGGGTTTTGAGGAAAGGAGAAAATGGGTTTTTCAGAGGAAAAGGCCATAAATGAGAGTGAGGGTAAGGCAGTGAAATGAGGCAAACAGGCCCAATGAATGAAGTCCTTCTTTGTAGCAGTCGGGTAGAACTTTAGAAGACAAAGAGGATAAAATTTAGTGAGACATTTTGACTTAGGATAATGAAGGCAATGAGATTTTTGAAACTCACAATATTTCCCAAATTTTTGTTTTCCAGAAATCTAGGAGCATAATTTAGTCATATTTTGATATCAGCAAAATTTACTGATGACTAACAGACTCTTCTTGACGAATGGCTACGACCATAACTAAGTCCATTTTTATGATCCTTCTTATTTCTGGATGGTTGTGTCCATGACATGGATCCTATTACATGATCTCTTCTACAGATGGTTGCGTACATGCCTTATACTCATGTATTTATATCATAGATTTCAATTGTATATATGTACTTAATTCACAGGTTTTCAGATGACGACATTTTTGTCCTGGCACATACTCATAAATAATTTCACCCCTCACTCTTATTCTAACTTCATGCTTTATGGGGGCTCTATTACACAACATTTTTTCATTGTCCCTGTACTCCCTATTCCCGAATCTTGGAGAACTCCTAAAATGATCCCTTTGTGCTTTTTCCATCATGAAAATAAGCCTTTGGATCCCTTAAAGTCTGAATAATAATCTCTCTTTTGATCACTTCTGAAGTAGCACCTTAAAAACCTACCTTTTTGGAGTAGTGTGATCCTTATGTGATGGACCATCCTTTTCCCATGGCCATCACTGATCAACGCTAGTATGGACCTAAAACCCACGCTGATATACTTCTGGAATATTTTTTTAAATGGAAAGGAAGCTTCATGGCCTAGAAGCTTCGAGGGCGGGGAGTTGGATTTTTATTGATCAGGATATGGTCGAGCTTCCTCCTTTGGGCCTCTTTTTCCTACCAAAAAGGAACCTCCCAAAGAGATAAGCCTTTTTTCCCACCTTAATTGGATCGATGTCCGCTCCTCCATCACTATAAATTCATCGCCTTCCAATGCCTCTACTAATTAGAAGCGAATAGAAGAGAATAGCATAGAAAGGTTTGAAGATTGTCATAGGCATTGAAGGAGAGAGTTAAGACTCTTAGCCTTCTCACACTGAGTTAAAAAAGAGTGCTTTGGAGATGTGACCAGATTCGAACCCACTGAAGGAGAGATTCGACATCATGGCGTAGGTTTTAACTCCTCTTTTATTAATAATATGATACAACTAATATTTTTTTTCCATTCTTGTCCATGTTCATGATAATAATTCTAGCATTCCTTATCGGCTAGATAGATTATTCGTGTATATGCATGTTGCATAGTTATTTTTTCTTATTGTTTCTTGGTCACTTGTGCAGGTAATTGAATGTTGGTAGCAACAGAGATCAAGTTTGGAAGAGTGAAGGAACAAAGAGAAACATCACAACATCAAACCAAGGTAGGTCATCTCCTTCTATCTATGTTTCATTTATAATCTAGGTGTTAGCGCAAGGAGTAACTCCTTGAATGCAAAAGGATTAAGCCTTACACATCATAGTTCATTTTAAATTTTAAAGGGTTTTTTATATTCTTTGAAAATTTCATGCATTTGGCAAGTTGTGGCAAGTATAAATTGTATGGGTAAATTGGTTGTATAGGGAGAAGAGTGTAACGAATGAAGAAGATGGATAACTGGTACATATTCTAGGAAATATTCATATCCTAAATCAGTCACACGACTATAAATATGGATATTTACATAAACTCTATTTATGCAAAGTAAACAACATTCAGAAAGTAGATTGCATGTATAAATTATTCCACAAATCCTTTATGAAATATTCACTAACATGTTTTAAAACACATATATGATTTGTAGAAATATAAAAGAATATAATTTACTATTAAATCCTTTAATAGTTTCTCACTCACACCTTACTAGATGATGCAACTCATAATTAGAAGAAATTAACAAATAAAGAAGACACACCATACATTAGATGGTCCTTGAGTCACAAAATCCTCCAGCATGAAGTAAAAAGGATTTTCTTTATTAAATTCATTCTTCAAGTAGACCAACATCCAACCTGGAAATGGTATTTATAAATGGTATATATAGAAAGAGAGGCGCCAACTCCATCTCTTATAAAAAGAAGGAAACAATGCTCCTAAAATTACATAGTTTTCATAGGACATTACAACCATATCCCATCGAAATCTAACTGAAAGGACAGATGTAGAAGAAAGACGAGAAGAAATATGGGAAGAACTATTGAGTGTGTTTTCATGTTGCCCATTTTTCTCCTGATTTGTCTCCTTATGTCTTTGGTCTTTAAAAAAACATGTATCTTCATTTAATATGACCTCCGACAAACTCATAACCACTTTTCACCATCACTTGTTATATCCATTTTGTTATGAGTCTTTATCCTTCTTGAATTGGCTCAAAAATTTTACTGACAGGTGTCAAAATTCAGTTAAAACAGGCACTACCAGAAATTCTGGTAAAAATCTGTAACTGCACAAAAACTGGAAAGCTACCAAAATTTCCAGTAGTTCTCTGTTTATTTTTCAAAAATGCACAAAAAATGTTGAAAAACCTGTGTAGACTTATATTCTTTGACATCTAAGATGTTGTTCAAAATTGTGATTGATAAGAAAAATGGTGTTTGTATCAAAACACCTTTTTACCTTGCTTCAATGTGGGCTGGAGCTTCAAGAAGCTTATCCAAGTCTATCTTACTATCAGCAACTAATCTTGATCTGGTTCTTCTTGCAGATTCTTCTTTGACAGTGGCCTCTCCTCCTTAGAATGCTTTTGGATCTTTCTTCTTTTTTAGGGTTCTGAGTGCTGCTCTAAAGCGATTTTGTTTCTATTTTCTTATTGGTTTTATCTTCCTTTAACCCTTCAGATTTACCTTATATATCAATGACTTCTGTAATTAAACTTGGATTGTGAAAAGCCTTGGACTTAAGCCTAAACTTGTTGTTGTCTCTGGTATGCCTTTTTCTAGTACCAGCAATAATTTTGGCTTCCTCTTTCTTCTTCTTACCACTGATCTCATTTCCATCATCTTTGAGGAGTTCTTCATCAGATTTTGTAGGTTGATAATATTTTTTCATTTTATGTTGAATATCTACTTCTAGAATTTCTAGTAGCATCTACGCTTTAGATTTCTCTACAGTTGTAGACCTTCCTCTTTGAGCTCTAGTGTAGACACTAGGAAAAGGAGTAATGGGGGGCACCATTTTCATATAATTTGGTTTATCAACTAAGGAGTTGTCTCCTTTTTCCAACTTTCTCTCAGTATTGACTGCAAAAACCTTTTCTTTCTTGCTCTTGGCTTTATGGATGTTCTCCTTTGTAGCCTTCCTCTTAGTTATTTTTGTAGGCTGAGGGTGTTGCTGTGAGGATGAAGGATTAGGTGCAAGTTGTCCTACCCTGTAAAACAAGAAATGGTCCCAGGTTTGATTTCTTTTCCTTAACTCTTCTTCAACTAAAACCTTTATGAGAGCTTGATGATACAAGCTATATTTTGAAGAAGTAGTGTGATTTTGGATACTACTTAAATCTTTGTCAGGATCTTCATCAAGAAGTATGGAAAATTTAATGTCTTCATACCTACAACATGAAAATGAAATCTCATATGATAAAGAAAAACAATTGTATACCTCCTTTCACAAGTGAGGTAAATCTTGATGAGTTTAACAACTTCTACCCATTCATTTTTTAGGTAGTTTCTTGGAATTCATTTGGCCCAGTTGGGATCTCTGTGTGCATCCTTGAGGAAACCATTGAGGTCTCCTCCAGTGATAACCTGACCTTTAAACCACCTCTCTCCTTCCTGTGGAAGGTTAAATTCCTCAGCAATTGAATCTTCTAAAACCTGCGATGTAAGTCCATAGACTATGGATTCTTGTCCATTGAAAGAGTTTGAAAACTCTTGAGCTACTCCTAAGTGAGATATTCCTAGTCTGGTGCACAAAGAATACCACCCTTCCTAGATAAAAAATCTTCTCACCTTCGAATTTGCATCCACTAGATCAGCACCCTGTGGCTCAATTCATTTTATCCTCCCTCTTTTAGTCATATTCAAAAATTAATGACTCTGCCTCTGAAACTAATAGGTGGAAGAGCTAGAAGAGCTTCACCTAACAAGTGTTTCTTGTGTTTTCCTCTAAAATCTTGTCTAAAATCTAGACTCCTCCTCAAACTGCAACTCTGTGAAACTCGATCTCCAATAGCTAGGCTCACAATTGATAATTCTCACTCTTTTTCGGTAGTGTTAAAAAAAAAACTATGGTTCATCACCCCATGAAAATGTTTTTTCATTATGGAAAATATTCTTGACTGTAGTGTGCACCATGTGATGGCCATCATAATCTTCAGTTGGCTACATAACTTCGTATTGAACACTATATATGGATTGAGGCAAGTGGATCGGTGACTGGAAGTCACCTTTGTTGTCTTTTTTATTATTGGCCTAAATTTCTGATAGTGTCGTTGTGCGACCAACCGAATAGTCATTGCATTAAGTTTGGTTATCCATGATCTTCTTTGTTTTTAAAAACACGTACCTTGACATGAGATTAACTGACTTGGCTAATAGACAATACGGGTTTAATGGTTGGGTTCATTACTGTGGGTTGACACCTATGCACTACATGTATACCATGAATTAACTTAAACATCAATGAACGCATATGACTCCTATCACATGATATAAATTATTTAAAAAATATTTGAAACGTATTTACACCATAACACGTGGCTTGAAAAAAAGTAGATGCGCTTTTTTGTTTATTTTTAAAAATAAAGGATGTTACTGAAATTTTCGGTAGCATCGTAATAAAAGAAAAATAGACAGAAACATGCATATAACAGAGTGTCCAAAAAATATAAAATAGGTGCTCCAAGAAACTTTCGGTAGAGACCAAATTTTTTTTGAAATTTTCAAATTTTAATCCTAAAAAAAAATATTAATGGACTCGTGACTTAGCAAGGAATTGTGTAGGTATTTTCTTGTTCCCCTTGTTCCTAGACCTACCCTAGGGACATAGGGATTGCCATTGTCCGTAGAGAAGATTTACCTATACAAATAGGAGGATTAACCCTTCCTCCTGTACCTATGCATGATAAAGGAGTGAGGAAGTAGATATCATCTTTCTCGATTCTTAACTCATGATCCCCTATTTTGAACACCCTTTTGTGTTCATCCCACATTTGGATGATCTTGGCCAATATATCTTCTTGGGCCTTCATTAGATCAATTCAAGAAAATTTGAGCAAGCCACATTGTCTCAATGATGCCAAACATGGTAAATAATTTAGTATTTTCAATTCACCCCGATCATGGACTCTTTCTCGACAAACTCATTTTGATGTAGTTATCCTCCACAAATCAACCTTCAAATCATTTATTTTCCTATTTTCCAAGC
Source organism: Pinus albicaulis (assembly GCA_034641835.2). NCBI lineage: Eukaryota > Viridiplantae > Streptophyta > Pinopsida > Pinales > Pinaceae > Pinus > Pinus albicaulis. The sequence goes on from CM076573.1 coordinate 337,921,147, forward strand.
TTTAGAAACAAGGAATCAAAATTTCTCCTTCCCCGCCCACATTAACGTGACCTCTTTGTTAGCAATATGATGCAGAGTGTTGTCCTTGATGGCAACCCACTTGATGAAGATGATGGCAACCTACTTGACGAAGTTGTTCTTGACTTGATGAGCTTGCTAAATAATGTAAATCTGATGTATCTACAATTAGTACAAAAGGTAATGATGAAAGGAATTCCAGCATGTGCTAGAACATTGATGAAAAGTGTGTGTCTCAAGGCATACGTGGGTTTGTCTAGGCTAAGTAGCGTATGCACGCGGGAATTAACGTCACAAGTCGCATATGCTCAAATGCGCTCTGAATATGTAAAACAAGGGGTAGATACCATGGTTTTGACCCATTGTATTAAGCGCTGGATTATCTATGAGATTCCGTCCAGGAATACCATTGGAAGTTATGTGGTTTTGGCTCATGGTATTGATAAAGGGTAACCCTATATAAGGAGAATAAATTCATTGTGCAAGTGTGTGCATGTGTCTGGGCTTTGATGAATACTTCACTCTGAAGTATATCTGTATGGTTGAACCATGTTCCTAATTGATAGATCTGAATATATGATGCACCTATGAATATGATGAAGGCTCAAGATCTCTAGATCTAGAAATGGTGAATGTCAAGGATGATCTGAAAAGAAGTGAAGAAGACCTGGCACAATCCTATTGAAGAGATTGAATAAATCTGGGTAAGTTCATAGATCTGGTCTGTACTGCAAATTTTATCTTTTATAGATCTATACGCAGGTTCGTTTCATGAAAAGTGCGTGTATACGCGGGTCTGTGGAAGGAAAAGCGCGTATGCACAGTTAGGGTTTTTTCCCTGGAAAATGCACTGAAGTATATGCAGGTTCGTCTTCTGGAAAGCGCGTATATACGCGGGTCTGATTAAATAAAAGCACGTATGATTTCTGATCTAATGGTTGCTGAAGGTTGAATGTGTTTCTTCATATCTATTCTGAAGTCTGGGTTATATATGATATTCTGGTTATAGTGGTCTCACTGTTCTGTTTGAAGCAATGAGCAAGGTATGGTTGTTGATAAGTGAAGGGTTGTGTTGAAGCTATTTGATCCAGTTTGAAAATTGATGAAACGTGGTCTGTAGTGGTGCTGAGGGTCGAAGCCTTCAGTCAGGGGGTTGTAGCTCCCTTCCAGGAGAGGTTGGTAAACGAGTTCAGGGGGTCGTAGCTCCCTTCCAGGAGAGGCTGGTAAACGAGAGCAGGGGGTTCTAGCTCCCTTCCAGGATAGGCTGGTAAACGAGAGAAGGTTGTAGCCTTCTGCAGGTGGGTGCCTGCATGCTAGTTTGAGTCTGCACCAGTACATGATTGTAAGAAGTTTTCTTAATAATAAATTTTGAAGGCTGAAATGACGGCAGTGGTGGTTTTTCTCCCGAATTGGGTTTCCACCTAAAAATCCTGGTGTTCATGTGTGTTTCATATGTGTGATGATTATTCTATTCTGTCTGCACCTGTTTACTGTTTCTGAAATATCTAATGAATGAATAAAGCAATGATCTGAGTTAAGATTCAAACACATAATTAGATCTCTGGACATACGCGAGTTCTGTAAAGGATATCCGCGTATATATGCTAGTTGCCTTCAGTAAAGTAGCGTATGGGTTTTTAGAAAGGAAAAATTAAAAGTTTGATTGTCTGCACTAATACTGATTCACCCCCCACCCCTCTCAGTATTTTTCCCAACAATTGGTATCAGAGCAGGTCCTTCTGAAAAATCTTAGCCGCTAGAAGGAAGATCAAGCAAGATGAGCTATCAAGAAGGAACAACATCTATCAAGCCTCCGCTCTTCAATGGAAGCAATTTAATCTTCTGGAAAATGAGGATGAGATCCTTTCTTCAGTCTATGGGAGCAGATGTATGGGCCATTGTTGAACAAGGATATCAATATCCAGCTGCTACACCAACAGATCCAACTGAAAGGAAGAATTGTGAATCAAATGCAAAAGCGGTCAATGCTATAACAAGAAGTCTAACAGAATCATAATTTGTCAAAGTCATGCAGCTGAATACAACAAAAGAAATATGGGACAAAATCATTATGAGTTATGAAGGTGATGCAAAGGTAAAAAGTGCAAAACTCCAAACTCTCAGAATTGAATATGAAAATTTAAAGATGCATAGTGATGAGAGTATTGCTAGTTTCTTTTTACGTCTTGATGATGTTGTAAATCGTATGAAAAATCTGGGAGAAACAATAATCGAAACTACTTTGGTTGAGAAAATTTTGAGATCGCTAACGGCAAAATTTGAGTCAAAAGTCTCTGCTCTTGAAGAAAAACATGATCTTCAAAATATTATTGTAGTGCAACTTCATGGCAATGCGAGCGCATATGAAAGTAGAGGAGGACCATCTGAAGTCAAAAGTTGTTTTTAAGAGCTTCTACAAAAGGAAAGAAATCCTGAAAGCGAAGGATCGGGATATATTTCGGAAGAAGATGAGGCAATTTTTTTAAAGAAACTTCAACTTGGTACGGGACGGTTTAGAGGTAAGCTTCCTTTCAAATTTTAATTGTGGAAGAGTTGGTCATTATCTTTGCTAAGTGTCCTCACAAAAACACACACGCAAAAAGGGAAAGTACTTAGAAATAAGAGCCGGTCTAGCACTAGAAGAAGTTCTTATACTCATGATGATAGTGATGGGGTATCGATAGTGAGGAAGAATGTAAGGAACAAGATCTTAGACTTCTCATGGCTTTGAATCTAAAGAAGAAAATGATGCACAGGGATGCTCTAGAGAGGACAATGAGATTGCTGAAGAGAAAAATCAACTCATCTCTTAAGAAGAATATAAAAAATTCTCTTAGAAGAAAGGAAAATAACCATCGAGACTACGGAAAATCGAGGTTGAAGAGCGAAAGAAACACAATGAGAAATTAGAATGTGAAGTGGTAAGTGTAAGAAAATAATTTGAAAGCAAAGACTGCGAATTTGATTTGCTAAAGGATACGAAACCTTAGGTGAGATTATCAGTACAACGTTCTCCTCTTATAAAGATAGGTCTTGGATATATTGGAGAATCTTCTCAAGCTTCGGCACCAAATTATCTACACTTCTGACTGGTTTACAAAATCGCCACTTTCTGACAGGAATAAAAAGTCTTTACGGTAAAGCATGATCATCTTAATGCGAGGAACACTAACGGGAATATCTTTAAAGAAGCCCCAATCAACGAGGTAAATTCAAGTAGAAGATTTCACTTGATCGCGAAATTTCTTCTTCAATGGACAATGTTTCTCATGTCCTACCCTTTGGCCACAAAGTTGCTCAATGTGTTGCATATAAAACCATCATGACAAAGAAGCAAGAAAGAAAAGGGTTGATATTGAAACAAAGAAGAATACCTATAACGACTTTTCTCCTCTTCTAAATGATTGGAATGTGCTTATTACATGCTATGGGCATGAAGAATATAAATGCGGGAGCAAAGTTCAGCCAAAAGAGCATCTTCCTTCCAAAATCAAAATATGGAAAAGGAAGGAATCACGGAGTTGAAAATTGTGGCATAGCATTATTTGTGGAAGGTGAATAAAATCAATGGTACATTGATAGTGGATGCTCGAGACACATGACAGGTGATAAACACAAACTTCGTGCATATAGTGCTCTAGAAAAGGAAAAAGAAAGTTACTTTTGGAAATATTCTCTATTTCCTTAATTAAAGGAAAGGATACGTGTGTTTTAAAAGAAAAGGTGAAGGCCAATGATGTCATGTATGTATTGTGGATGGATTAAGGCCTAATACGGTAGTGTAAGTCAAAATGTGTCATCGAGCTGAAGTTGTCTTTAGTTCAAAGAATGTGTGGTTCGTGATCAAATTACGGTAAAACAATTATAAAAGGAAAAAGAACTCCAAGCAACACAAGCATGTGTATTGAATAATTGCAAATAAAAATGTTACTTGAGTAAATATTCGAGAGAAAGCGGCTATGGCATAGAAGGTTGGGGCATCTAAGCTTCTCTCAAATCAACAAACAAACTTAATGCTGATCGTGGTCTTCCCAATATTTCTCTACACGAAGGTATCATAAGCCTGGTCTGTCGAATTCGGTTGAAGCAAGCCGAGGTGCAATTCAATGCCAAGGAAGGATCGTCGAAGTATAAGCCTCTTGAACTCATTCACTCTTGAGCATATGTGGATCTATGAGGGAAAAAGTCACCCGTGGTGAAGAATACTATATCTTATTCATTGATGATTTCTCTAGAATGTGTTGGATTGGGTTGATCAGAAAAACACAAAGATGAAGCATTTGAAAAATTTCAGATCTTCAAGCGCTAGTTGAAAATGAATTAGATGCGAAATCGAGTGTCTTAGATCGATCGAAGGAGGAGAATATACATCAAATGAATTCTTTGAATTTTGTGAACAACATGGCATAAAAAGGCAGGTTTTACCGCGCGAGGCCTCCACAACAAAATGGCGTAGCGAGAAAGAATGAATAGAACAATTCAACAAATGGCTAGAGCTATGCTTGATGATTTCGGGCTACACGACATTTTGGGAGAAGCATCCTACAGCTGACAAATATTCTTAACAAGGCATGTTCGAATCAAATAGTGACAAAACTCCATATGAACTCTGGTATGGTAATTCTCCCTCGTAGTATTTTAGAGTTTTGGAAGTAAATTCTTTATCAAATAATGATGAAAAGCTAGAGCGAGTTTGAACCTAGATTAGATGAAGGAATACTTCCTTGGTTACTCATACACCAAAAGCGAGGGCATACAAATGTTACAATAAAAAGGCTTCGAAAGATTGTTGAATGTATTGATGTTGTTATTGATGAGTCTCATGCAGTCCCTAAAGAAGAAAGACAAATAACGAGAAGAAGATGATGAGTTTGTCCTTCTACATGAAATAGAAATGATATAGACGAGTGGATCAATGAAGAACCTGAAGATGATTTATCTTGGAAAGGCTCCATCTAGATATGTTCAAAAGAATCATCTGAATCTCAAATTTTGGGAGACAAGGAATCGGGTGTACAAACAAGGAGGACTCTTGTGGGATCTCTAGCTATGCAGCATTTCTATCCCTGATTGAACCACACAATGTCAATCGAGCTAGCAAAGATGAATGTTGGATTAGAGGCCATGAATGAAGAACTGATCCAAATTGAAAAGAACCACACTTGGGAATTGGTAGAAAGTCCACATGATAAAAATGTCATTGGGACCAAATGGATATTCAGGAGCAAGCTAAATGAAGTGGGGACGTTATAGAAAACAAAGCTAGAGAATGGTTTGCAAAGGGTATACTCAACAAAGGAAAGGTATAGACTTTGAAGAAACTTTACCTACTCACAAGCTAGACTTGAAGAGCCATAAGAATGTTTCTTTCTTTTTCAAGCTTTCAACAAATCAAAGTTTATCAGATATGGATGTCAAATCTGCTTTCACCGAATGGTGATCTAGAAGAAAAGTTTATCTAGAACAACGAGAAGGATTCATTTTTGAAATGATGAAAATCTTGTTTGTAGACTTAAAAGGCTCTATATGGTCTCAAACAAGCTCCAAGGGCATGGTATTATCGTCTTGACAAATATCTTCAACAACAAGGATTTTCAAAGAAATTCTGTGATAGTAAATTATACACAAAAATTGAAAATGATAAACTATTGATTGTGGTTGTATATGTTGATGATATCATTTTTGGAAGTAATGAAGGAGAATCTATGAGTTGGAAATTTGCTTGTCATGCGACAAGAATTTGAAATGTCTTTACTTGAGGAACTAACATTCTTCCTTGGCTTACGAGTGCATCAAACTACAAAAGGTATATTCTTATCTCAAGCAAATACCTTAAGAAAATTCGAAAGAAGTATGGGATGGAAGAATGCAAACTTTGTAAGTACACCAATGGTAACCGGATGTAATCTCGAGTTCTCATGATGATTACGCACGGTGAATAACCGAATATAGATGTTTATGATAGGAAGTCTTACACATCTCCCTTTGGGACTGAACCCGGATATTATGCATGTAGGCGGGATTGTTGGACGATTTCAAGCCAATCCAAAAGAGTCTCATCTTCGGAGCTATCCAAAGAATATTAAAATATCTACAAGGAACTCAAGACTTTGGACTATGGTATCCAAAGAATGTTGATCTTACTCTTCATGCTTGCAACGATCTGAAATTGGGCTGGAAATGTTGATGATCGGAAAAGCACTAGTGGTGGTGCATTCTATATGGGGCCCCGGTTAGTATCTTGGTTCAACAAGAAGCAAAGCTCTATTGCCTTATCTACAGCAGAAGCAGAATATGTGGCTGCCGCATCATGTTGCACTCAACTTCTTTGGATGATGCAAACCTTACAAGATATTCAAATCAAATGTTCACCGCCTATCTCCATTATGTGTGATAATACAAGTGCCATCAGTATTTCAAAGAATCCTGTTATGCATTCCAAGACCAAGCACATTCCCATCAAGTATCACTTCTTACGTGAACAAGTGCTTGAACAAAAGGTGAAGTTGGAGTATGTTCCCTCCAAAGAACAAGTTTTTAATATATTTACAAAACCTCTGCCCAGGGAAGCATTCGAATATCTCAGACAGAAGCTGGGAATGGTCTTTGCCTCTCAGAAGATCAGATCTGCTTAATTTCAGAAGATTAAATTGGATATGCGGGTTTCCTGATAGACAGTCGTGTATCTACGCGAGTTCATACACAGAAAACCGCGTATGGGTGGTTGCTGACAAAGTTTCTGGGTCAGCATTCTTCAGCACAAGTTATGGTGTTGTTTGGTATCTCTGATGCTGTATGGCTTCTCTGGTGATGTTTTAGCTCTTATATTTCTGTTTCATTCTCTGATATTGGGTGAAGATGCCTTGATGATTGGCTGTTGAAAGTGTTCAGGTTACTCAAGCTAAGGAGGAGTTTTGGTCATATGGAAAGGATGCACAGTTTCAGGGGGAGCATTATCCTGGCTGAGAATAATGCATTGTTGGCATTATGATGGTTCTGAAACTTGATCTCTCTCTTGAGGTTTTTTTTTTTTTTTGGTTTTTGTTGTGAAAATTCATACTTGTAATTTGATGAAAAGGTCATGTTGAGACCCATGATGTAAATTGTAATATTCAGTCATGTAAGGACTTGTTCAAATTTTTAAACCCACTTGGTTGGGTAGTTGAGTCAAAATGTGTAAACCCACTTGGTTGGGTATTTGAGTCGCATATGTCAATCCACTTGGTTGGATCTTTGATGTAAGTATGAGTCTTGGTGATAGGAAGGTCATAGAGTCATGTACTTCATTGAAAAATATGTTTGAAGATTCAGCATGAACTCAGGGGGAGCATGGTAACTTCAGTACACATCAGATCCGCAGATCTCTTATGTCTACATGAGGAGAAAAAACTTCTTTTGGTTTTGATCCTCCCTTTGCCCTTGATGTCAAAGGGGGAGAGTGACATGGTGTTTGAATCAAGGGAGAATATCATAAATAATGGTCGTGCTTAATGTATCTATCTGTTATGGTGATCAAACACCATCGTGGTTTCCATCAAGTCCAAAGGGGGAGATTGTTGGCAATATGATGTAGAGTGTTTTCCTTGATGGCAACCCACTTGATGAAGATGATGGCAACCTACTTGACGAAGTTGTTCTTGACTTGATGATCTTGCTAAATAATGTAAATCTGATGTATCTACAATCAGTACAGAAGGTAATCATGAAAGGAAATTCAACATGTGCCAGAACATTGATGAAAAGTGTGTGTCTCAAGGCATACGCAGGTTTGTCTAGGCTAAGTAGCGTATGCACGCGGGAATTAACGTCACAAGTCGCGTATGCTCAAATGCGCTCTAAATATGTAAAACAAGGGGTAAATACCATGGTTTTGACCCATTGTATTAAGCGCTGGATTATCTATGAGATTCCGTCCAGGAATACCATTGGAAGTTATGTGGTTTGGGCTCATGGTATTGATAAAGGGTAACCCTATATAAGGAGAAGAAATTCATTGTGCAAGTGTGTGCATGTGTCTGGGCTTTGATGAATACTTCACTCTGAAGTATATCTGTATGGTTGAACCTTGTTCCTAATTGATAGATCTGAATCTATGATGCACCTATGAATATGATGAAGGCTCAAGATCTCTAGATCTAGAAATGGTGAATTTCAAGGATGATCTGAAAAGAAGTGAATAAGACCTAGCACAATCCTGTTGAAGAGAGTGAAGAAATCTGGGTAAGTTCATAGATCTGGTCTGTACTGCAAAGTTTATCTTTTATAGATCTATACGCAGGTTCGTTTCATTAAAAGCGCGTGTATACGTGGGTCTGTGGAAGGAAAAGCGCGTATGCGCAGTTAGGGTTTTTTCCCTGGAAAATGCACTGAAGTATACGCAGGTTGGTCTTCTGGAAAGCGCGTATATACGCGGGTCTGATTAAATAAAAGCGCGTATGATTTCTGATCTAATGGTTGCTGAAGGTTGAATGTGTTTCTGCATATCTATTCTGAAGTCTGGGTTATATCTGATATTCTGGTTACAGTGATCTCACTGTTTTGTTTGAAGCAATGAGCAAGGTATGATTGTTGATAAGTGAAGGGTTGTGTTGAAGCTGTTTGATCCAGTTTGAAAATTGATGAAACGTGGTCTGTAGTGGTGTTGAGGGTCGAAGCCTTCAGTCAGGGGGTTGTAGCTCCCTTCCAGGAGAGGCTGGTAAACGAGTCCAGGGGGTCGTAGCTCCCTTCCAGGAGAGGCTGGTAAACGAGAGCAGGGGGTTGTAGCTCCCTTCCAGGATAGGCTGGTAAACGAGAGAAGGTTGTAGCCTTCTGCAGGTGGGTGCCTGCGTGCTGGTTTGAGTCTGCACCAGTACATGATTGTAAGAAGTTTTCTTAATAATAAATTTTGAAGGCTGAAACGACGGCATCGGTGGTTTTCTCCCGAATTGGGTTTCCACCTAAAAATCCTGGTGTTCATGTGTGTTGCATATGTGTGATGATTATTACGTACATGCACACTTTTTGTTTCTTGTTTAAAATGATGAATGAATAAAGCAATGATACGAGTTAAGATTCAAACACATAAAGAGATCTGGACATACGCGAGTTACGCAAGGATGTCTCGTATTATACGCTAGTTGCCTTCAGTAAAGTAGTGTATGGGTTTTTAGAAAGGAAAAAGTAAAAGTTTGATTGTCTGCACTAATACTGATTCACCCCCCCCCTCTCAGTATTTTTTCCAACACTCTTACACGTTATCAGAGTGTGTTAACATGTTCTTCCATTGCAAGAAGCATGTTTTAACATGACGAGCTTACCTGGTGACCATGTTACCCGACAAGACAAGTGAGGGATTTCCTAAAAACAAACAATTACTAGTGAAATCTAAAATAAATGGACTTAAATGAAAGTACATGGTTCATACTCTTACCTAGAACTAGTGGGAGTCAAAACATTGGCCCATATTGTGTGCATTTAGTATCGAAATATCTGCTTCTTTTTTCTCTCCAAATAGTTCTCACTAACCAAATTGGTAAAAATGAGGAGTTCAACTCTTATTTCTGAACATTAGAGGTATGCCTAAACCCTTGGTTTTGTCATGTTTAAGAAATTTTTCCTTATTTTTCTAAGAATCAATCCTAGTGACTATTTTGAAATATGTTTAACACGTTCTAATATAATTTTAATTGATTTTTTTCAAAATTGACTATTACAGACGCAAAGCGAGGCTTCTTTTTAGGGAATTTTTCTTTATCCTGAAACTGAAAAAACCTCGAGTTACCTTCTTCGGGATCGTAAAACTCCTACGATGAATATTTTAGAAATTATTTTTCTATATTTTTATCACTCCCTAAACTGAAAAATATACCACGAGTTTTCTTCATCTCACTCATTTCAAACTTTACAAAGAATATCAAGTTTACTTTGTTCCCCTCATACTTGTAAAAAAATTAGGCGAACTTCTATTGAGCATAGGTTTGTCACTTTATCACTTTATCCATACTTAATTGACTAACTACGAAGAAGAAACTGTCTCAGGTATACTATTAACCCTTTGTCACACCTGGTCACGAACCATGAAAAAAATACCCTTGGAGTCTTCTTTAATTCTTTTCAGACTCTCTAGACGTGAAAAGATTTTCGAGTTTACCCTTTTTGGACTCGATAAACCTAAGTAGATTGTGGGAAAATTGAAAGAAACAGTGGTTACTATATCTATATCTGACATAATTTTTGGAGGAAGTATATTTTCCATCCCTTGAACATGGAAATTTTCCTAGTATATTCCTCTTTTACCATATTCTCTAGTAACCATACTACATTATGAGTCTTTCCTTGTTATCTTGATGTCCCTGCATTTTCGTTTCCTACTCCTTCTGTTCTTCAGTTTAAGATGCTTGGTATTTTTGGTGTCATGCCTTATATTGTTCAAGGTATCGTATACTCTTTGTTACCTTTACCAACCATTTGATCATATGCCATATTTCCATGATTTATTTCATCCTATTGTTCTATATTATCTTCAAAATAAATAATTTTATCACGTTTCACATAAATTGGTGTGGGACTCCTTACGTCCTACCTTTGACAAATCCGTTGCTATCAAATTTAACACATTATCTGGGAAGTGGATTTAGAAACACCATGTAACACACTCATCCCCCATCTACCCAAATAACCATCCAACCATGGTAAACATGTGACGAAGAGTTACTATGATCTGATTCAACTATGACCTGATTCAACCTCGTAGAATCGACTGAAACACATCAAACAAAGCTTCCACATCAGCAGTAGAACTCCCAACAGCCAACCCAACCACTCAGGTAACTAGCCCCTAGGTCCCACTCTGGTTTTTGACCTTTAAACCCCCAAACCCTCCCACAACATATGCATGCATGCATCCAGGGACTTTTTCCCACAGACCTGTGCCAGCGTCCCTAGGATTTGAGCCACTTTTTCATGCCCAAAGCCCAGGTCACTTCCCAGAACTCAATGACAAGTTCATAATTGAAACATAACAAAAAAAAATGGTGCACAAGCAAACACTTGAATAATAACTTTACTGGACCCTTACTAGCCATGACAAACATTTCATCAAACATATCACAAATATGTTATCTACATGTTTAAACAACATATATGAGAATATGGGTCTCATACTTATCTAATAATCACTAAGAAGCATTTTTCCCTCATATAATTAGTTGCATTATCATCTATTAGGTCATACATACATTTTTCATTCATTTACAAATCAAAACATGAGGAGAGCCATACATCATCACTATCATAATACATGCTTATAACCAGCATAATAGAAATAGAAATGTCAAGGATACATCAGCCATAGAATCCACGTATAAAATGGTACATTTACACATAAGATGTCAAGGAGATAACCTCTTATTAATGAATGCAAAAGCCAACCCGAGATGGGACTTCCACGTTCCACCTGACCATAGATTGGCTGAGCCAAATCTCTCTTCATCCAATCACCACCATGCCATTTTACAAGCATGAATGTGGGACTCAAACCAAAAGAACCAACTAGGGCATCCCAAGGCTAAACCACCTCAACCTCATCAATAGAAATCAGGATTTCCATAATCCACACCGGATCACTAGGTCAAAACAAAAAACATGTCATAAGAGGCTTTAACATGAACTCCACCAGATCACTAGGAAAAAACAAGCATGTATGCCACCAGATTTCTCCACCTATACCATTAGAAATTTTCCCGTCTCCTATTCTCTCAAGATTTACCACAATCCATAGTCTGATCTAGGGAATAATAGGACCTAAACCAAGACACACTCTCTAGGCTTTACTATATATCCCAACCTGGGGTTCCTGGGTCTGCTTAAGAGCACCCACCTCTAGGCTTTACCATATATCCTACCATTCACCAGTCAAGGATTCCTAGGCCCACCAAGATAGCACACTATTCGGATTTATGGTGACCCAAAATCCAATTCAGGAGTTACTAAGCCATTTTTTCTATCATTCAGAGATCCACCTCACTCAGCTTTGAATCCATCCTAGAATGCAGCTCAACCAAAACATGAGAACCTGATCACACCATGGTTATCCTTAAATGGCCAGGCTAGGCTGAACACATTGTCACACCTAGAAAAACCCATTCCAAGACATAAAATAACCACATGAAATACAATGCATGCAAGATATGGTAAGGAGATCACACATGCAAATCAATACCTGCAAATAATCTTGTTGTAGTTGTTTGATCTTGATCTTCCTTGCTTGTTCCTTCCTTCCTCTTTCCTTCCTTTCCTTTCTTGATCCAATGCCAAAGTGGTCCAAGAAAACTCAAGTGTCCAAGAGAGAGAGAGAGAGAGAGAGAGAGAGAGAGTAATGAGAGAGCTCCAAAATTGAGCTGACAAAAGGTACCAACTGATCCCCAAAATAATTTTTATCAATGAGGCCTCTATTTTCTTCATTTTCCTCCTCACATGAAAACTTTGACCTTTCACCTTCCTTTTCTTCTATTTTCCATTATTTTCATAAAAAAATGTGCCAAAAATGTCATTTTACCTTTCCAAAGCCTTTTCCTTTGGCAATTTCCTTAACCATAATAACTTGAATGAAAACCCACTAGGATGTTTTTGCCCAACATTCAGCTTGGAATAAGTGTCCCATTAACCATGGTTATTATTTTTCCTTTATTAACTTTTATTACATGGAATTTTCACCAGGGTTGTTACAGAACCATCCCCCTTTGGGGACATCATCCTTAATGTTCAACCACACATATACCTCAGTGAAACCGTTGAAAGATAAAACATAATTCCCATGGATCTTTATAACATAGCTCGATGCAGTATTTACAATGATCACCCTACTAAAAACAAAACCAGCATGATGCCCATACCACTTATTGGAGCTTTATAACATAGCTCATGGAGGTATTTACATCCATATACATATGTACATATACATAAAATTCATATCAAAACATATACCAACATCGTACCAAGACTACTTTTCCTCATCTCGAAGACAAGGAAGGAAACATAGTCTGCATTTGATCCACCATCTCCCATTTAGATTCATCCAGAAAAAATTGCTTCCATTTCACTTAAACTTGTTCGATTTCTTGGTTCCGGAGCATGAGCACCTTTTTCTACAATATACATTGAGGTTTTGGCTGGAATTCTCCATCTGGATCCACCTGCAATACATACCAGTCAATCACATGGTCAACATATTTAACATACTTCTTAAGAAACAATATATGAAAAAAACCATGTACTTTCATTGTGGAAGGTAGTGCAATTGGATAAGCTACTAGTCTGGTCCTCTCAATAATCCTGAAAGGTCCACAAAAATGTGGTGCCAACTTGGCACATGATCCAATCCGCAAGGAGCTCTTCTTGGGATTGATGTGCAAGTACACTTGTTCCCCAACCTAAAACTCCTTAAAATACCTATTTTGATATGCATAGCTCTTCTTCCTATCCTATGTTGCTTTTATATTCTTCTTTATTACCTGCATTTCCCTTTCCATTTTCGCCAACATTTCTGGCCCAATCAATAGCCTGTTAACTGGATCACTCCAACTAATGGGAGTATTAAAACTCCTCCCATATATTTCCTCAAACAAAAACATCTTCAAGGATTCCTAATACCCGTTGTTGTAGGCAAACGCTACCACTGGAATATATTATTCCAACTTTCATTGTTGATGCATCACATACATCCTCAACATTTCCTCCAAGATATTTTCGACCCTCTATGTTTTTCCATATGTCTACATATGATAAGCTATCTTTAAGGCCAAATCAGTGACAAAACCTGCAAACAACTCCCTCCAAAACTTAGAAGTGAAATTTGCATCCATGTATGACACAATATTCTTTGGAACACCTCTTACCACATCTCTAATTAACACCCATGCCACATCGGTAGTCGAATATGTAGTCTTCATTGGAATGAAGTGTGCAACCTTTTTCAACCTATCCACAAAAACCATGATGGAATCATGATGTCTAGACGTCTTGGGAAGACCTATGATGAAATCCATGGAAAAGACCTCCCATTTCCACTTCGTAATCGCAATTGGCTATTGCAATATACCTGGATGCCTACACTCTGCCTTAACCATTTGACAATCCAAACACCTAACCACAAACTATACTACATCTCTCTTCAAAATTAGCCAATAATAAAACCTCTTCACTGTAGTTAGTGTCTTTTGATAGCCTGGGTGACTTGAATATGGTTTCACATGAAACTCCCTCACGATCACCTTATTGAGATCACTACTGTGTAGCACATATATCTTGTCTCTAAACCTGACCAAGTCGTCTATTTTGAGACGGTAATCCACATCTTGTACACATGCACTTGTACTTGTACCTGTACTCTGTTGCAACCTGTGCACAATCTCCATATACCTATCATCCTGTCGACCTCACTACAAGATCCTATACTATAAGTTTTTCCCATAGGATCTCATAGATGCTATGTGATTTACCTATATCTTTCTACTAAGAGAATATGCAGCCTTGTTATCCTCCTTTGATGTATTTTAGATCGAATTCAAACTCACTGATCATGGCCAACCATTTATCTTGTCTGGCATTCAGATTTGGCTAGTCAAACAAGTATCTCAACCTACTATGTTCACTCAAATTTAGTAAAAACCTCCTTCCAAGAAGAGAGTGCCTCCACATATTCAAGTCATGTATGATTTCTGCTAACTCAAGATCATGTGTCAGATAGTTCTACTCATGCTCATTCATTTTTCCTAACTCATAGCATACCACCTGCTCATCCTGTATAATGACTCCACCAAGTCCTCTCTTGGATGAATATTTACATACTACAAACTCCTTGTCTAGGTTTGCGATCTTTTATCACTCAGAAAAAGTGAAACATTATTTGACATGATCTTAGAGTTCATTTGTCACAAGTTGGTATAGGAAAATTTAAATTTTTTCATCTTAACATATTCTAAGGTTCAAACCCACCTCCTTTCAAGTCATATCATGCCCCATCAGTCATCATTTGCTGACATATTTCATTTCCTAAGCTTTCAAATTCAAAAAGGTCACTTTAGCCAGTTTTTCTTCTTTTCGTAGCATTTTACACTGTAAAACGACAGTTTTCGCTACGAAACTTCCTGATAGTTTCGTAGCGAAAATGCTAGGAAATGAACTTACCATGCTACGAAAAAGGGTTTTTTTGTTTTTCTTGTCAAAACCAATGCAAGGTTTCAGTCCATGATTAGAAGTGTTAGGGTGAATGTCATTCGAATCAGTTAGGGTCATTTCAAAGGTACGAAGGTCATGGCTGAGGTCATTATTACTATTTTTAGCATGCACGAGTCATGATTAATCCATGAGATGTAATCGAAACTTTAAAACATTACCAAATTGAGTCTTTTGTCATTCTTTGCTTCATATTTACATGCTATTGAGTTCTGGAGAGTTTCTTCACCAAGCCAAGCTGGTTGCTGGTATTTTCAAAAGTTGCAGGTGTCACTAATCAAGTGAGGCTGAGAAGGTATAAAATCACCATGGTTGCAAAGAAGAATACCAACAAAGGTGGCCACTACCTCAGATGTGAGCCATCATACATGAATTTTTTAAATGAAGACCCAACTGCTTTAGAAGTTTTCAGAAGAACAAGGTGTTTTCGATTATGCCAAAGATTGCAAGGGTTCCATGTGCAGGTTTCTAAGGAGTTTGATATCAACTTCAATGGGATAGCTTCAAAGGTGGGAATGTTGAACCTCACAGTAACACCAGAGACCATTGCAGCAGCAATAGGAATCCCTAGAGGAGGAGAACAATGGTTCAAATGCCTCAAGTTCACCATGCAAGACTGTAACGAATTTATCAATCCAGAGCATAGTGAAATTGATCTCACAAATTCCATCCCAAGGAGCTACATGAAAGAAAACTTCTCAAAGTTGAATCTAATTATTCAGAAGTACTTCACTTGTGAAGGGAGGTACCACATGGTTTATTCCTACCACCTTAGGCTTCTGCTACATTTTGTGGGTAAGAGATCTCTTGATTTACCTTTTTACTTATACAGAAGCTTAGCTAAAATGTTAGATAAGGTCCAAGTTAAAAAGCAAGGAAATGAAACCTCTCTCTTTCATCATGATTTGATCAAGTTTTTGGTGTTATAGGAGTTAAAGAAATTAGGCAGAGACTGGTCATCTTTTCTGTTCATCATTGGTTTTGAGGTAGATGCTGTCACTCCTAAAATAATTCCAAAATCTAGAGATGTTTCATTACCTATAGTAGCAGAGCAAGTTGAGCTAGTTATCATGGAGACAAAGCCTTTGCAGAAGGTAGATACACCTAAAGCTACACCCGCAAAACAAAAGCCAATAGTGAGAAAACATGGCAGCAAGAGAGTTGCAAGGAGCCAAACATTGGCTAAGGGTAACTTAGAGGACATTTTTCATGCCATTGATATTGAAGAAACTTCCATTGTCCAAGCCAAAGACATAAATGAGGGAGGAAGGAAGCTCAAGAAAGGAAAAACAACTAAGAAGTTAGAGTTTGCAGGTGAAGATGCAGGATTCATGTTTCAAGCTAGAAAAACAATGACAAGACATGCAAGAAAGGTCTTAGAAAGCAACAAAGAGGCTCAGAAGGTCATTGAAACTATTCAACCACCACCAAGCATCATAGACCTCTCCTCACCTTCAAAAGAAGAATTGGTCATCAAACAAAGGAAGGGTAAAGAGTAAATCATTGAAAAAACAGAGATTCAAATCCTTAAGGAGCAGTTGAAGTTAGAAAACGATGAAATATCAGTCTTGAAGAAAGAGGCAAGGAAGCACAAGGTTCAGAAGGTGCAGTTTGAAAAAATGAAAGAAATTTGGGAAGAACTAGTCATAAGTGTGTCAAAGACCTTGGAAAATACAGAGAAATTGATCAAATGGACTCAACCATTGAGAGGAGAGATCAAACACATTAGAAAAATGAACCTACATTTGAAATCTAAGAACATGATAGTGAAGGACCAAGTCAAATATCTTCAAGAGAAATTAGAACTGATTCATGAAGAGCTGGAGAAGAAAGGTTTGAAGATGACAGTGGTTGAGGAGCCCATAGCTCAACTGATCATAAATGAAGAGGAAACACCACATGGGCCTTAAGTTGAGATTGAATGTGTTTTAGAAGGTTCATGGCATGCTGAAGATCAAGTTTTTACAGCTAGAAGTCACTTTTTGGAGACAGTTTTGAAATCCAGAAGTTCTGCACTTCTACAGAATTGTATAGCGTTTCCTAGGCTTAAAGCCAGGAAAACGCTACGAAAAAATCTGTAGCAGCCTTTTTTCCTCTAAAGTAATTTTTTTCAGTTTTCAAGGAGAGAGTTTGATGATGGTGAGGTTTCATGTCTTGGTTGACACCATGGAACAACAAAGGAGAAAAAATTTTGGGTGCAGAAGCTACTTTTTAGACACTACCAAAACTCGCTACAAAACTATCCTGTTTTCATAGCAAGCTATTTTTTAAGGTTTTGGAGCATCTTAATGGCAGTTTTTGGATATCTGGACTCCTCCAACATGTCAATTAACCTTAACATCAAATATTTATGACTTGATAGAAGTGTTTTGGAGACAGTTCATCAGCCAAAGCTCCCGTTGAAGAGGTTATACACTCCTAAAAAATAGGGTTTTGTTCCACATGTCTAGGAGAGTCTTAAATATGTAAAGTGGAAATGAACCTATCATGTATCTTTTGAGCTTGTGATGTTTATCTTGTAATTGACATGTAATTGTTTCACAAAGATAAGGTAGAATATGTAATAAATAGGAGTTAGACTCCTATTAGGAGATGTCTTCCTTAAGGTATAACTGTCAATTTCTTGTTAGAAGTCATGTTTTTCAGTCATGTGATGTGTCATAGGAGAATTCAATGAATCTAGCCACCAGGCAGATCATCCTTGTTGTAAGAATTTCTATTTAAAGACAAAGTATTGAATTAGTGAGGGATTGGAGATTTTTTGCACCAAACTGTTTCTTTATGTATTTTGACTTATATCAGTAATACAAAGGGACTTTCTTCTTGATGGACCTGAGATTCTTATGGGGTTTTAATTTTTTATTGATCTACATATTATGTTTTACCACTTGCAATAGATTTCATTTCTATTACTCAAAATTCATAACTCTATGCTCTGACTTCATTTAGTAATGAAATGATTGTGTTTTCCTCTGTGTTATGAGTGAATTTCCTTTGTTAAAGACCCATATCTGCCTCAACTTCCATGTCAAGAAACCTTGCCACTGAAAATATTGATTGTTGACTCCATAAGCCCAATGGTAGCAAGCCTGTATTCTCTAAACCTGCAATCATAAAAAAATAAGATACAAATTCTATAGATTTATCCATCTAGCACTATCATTAACCAATATCATAAAATCCCTTTGAGAAATCCCTCTCAAACTGAAGAGGCTAAGCTTCTGTCAAAATCTGGTTTGAAACAGTTACATAGAGTTGTTTGATTAGCAGCCAATCAAGTACAATTTTGTGATAACACGATATTTAACACTGGAGCATGTGTTAAAAACTTCTTAATCTACTAAAACATAGTCTCACACTCCTCTATCCATTCGAACTTCTTACCTTTCCTCTGAAATTATGTGATAGGATAACTAATCTGTGAGAATTTCCTGATGAACTTCCTGTAATATTTTTCTGACCCCACGAAGGATCTCACCTAAACTACATTTCTAGGAGCTACCCAATCCATGATGGACCTTATATTTTTTGGATATAATGCGATGCCCTCCTTGGAGACAACATGTCCCAAGTAATGTACCTCAGGCTTAAAGTAACTACATTTGCTGAGTTTATAATACAACTCATGCTCTCTCAACAATATCAACATTGCTACAAAATTCTTGCATGATCTTCATCATTTTAGATTATTCCAATATGTCATCAATGAAAAAAATAACAAACTTGTCCAAATAAGGACACACCACATTTTTCATCAAACACATAAATGTAGTCAAAGCATTAGTCAAACCAAATGGAAATACAACAAACTCATAATGCCCATACCTGGTACTGAATGTGGTATTGTAGATGTTCTCTTCTTTGATGCATACCTGATGGTATTTTAATCTCAAGTCGATCTTAGAAAACAATATTGCTCCCTTCATCTAATCAAACAAATCATCAATCCTTGGAAATGGATACCTATTCTTGATGGTGACTTTTTCAACTGCCTATAGTCAATGCACAATCTAAGAGTACCATCCTTCTTCTTTACGGACAATATTGGTGCACCCCATGGAGATACTTGGCCTAATGTATCCTTTTTCAAGCATCTCTTTCAGCTGCAACTTTAAATCTACAAACTTAGGTGTACTCATCCTGTAAGGTGATTTTGATGTTGGAGCAGCCCTTGGTATCAATTCAATAGAAAAATAACTTACCTGTGAGTTGGAAAATTTGAAACATTTGTAGGAAATATATCCTGAAACTATTGTAGCACTGGGTACCTGCTCAAAACATCTGCATCCTCAACTTCCTTACATTTATCACTAGAAATATGTACTGCAAATAACGCACATCCTTTCCTGTGAATACGCTTGGCCTGCATAGTTTTCACCATCATAACTAATGTTGATTTATTCTTATCCTGTAATACTCTTGGTTCCCCATTGTCATCCAATTACACAATGGATTTTTCATAACAATCCACCTTGGTCCTATGAAGGTATAACCATTCCACACCCAATAGTATACTATGTGATCCCAATGGAAATATGTTCAAGTATGTCGTTGTATGCATACCATTTAGCTCAAATGTACTAATCTAGATATGGAAAAACTAGTTATTTCTATGCTAACTCCCTCATCAGTATTAAAATGTGTGATTAGGATCGTCTCATGTTAATAATTTATGAAGGGGTTTATGTGTCTACTTTCATGTGTCTTTGATGATCAAATTATGAGTTAATTAAATTTTAAAAACTCATGCACAACATATGAAATGCAGTAAAATAACTCATAGCAATCACATAACACAATGGATGATAATGGAGTTCAACCCTCCTGGGCTACATCTCCATGGACATGCTTAAACTAGCTAGGCTCTTTTGGGATGAAGAGTAAAATTTCTAATTGCAAGCATATGTATTACTCCAATAGAATTGAAAGTTGTTCCATTGGCTTCAGAACACTCAAATACCCTAAAAATGATTATTAAACCTCTGAATTTGGTTTCCAGCTGATCTAGGCTTGACCTCCCATCTTGGTGACCATGGACTTGTTTAATTTCCAAAGTGACAAAATCACCTTAAGATATACTCCAACGCCTATGTTCATAGCATCAAATACATCAAAATTTGACTATTCATTCACTCCATTTGGCCTTCAGATGATTTGGGCATGGCCTTCCCTCCGAGTGGCCCTAGGCTTCAAAACTTTGCAATGCTTTTAACCAAGCCATATAATATATGTCATCATATGGTATTAGAACCATAGTGCATATATGTGCCACCATAATATATACCACGGACTTTGCATATAAAAATATGCAAACGTTAAACCCAATAAATTTGAAATTTCGCATACCATATTAAATATGTTCCACTGTAACATGGTTTAATGAAATGCCATTTCATAACATATGAATTTGTTGAAATGATTAAATATGTGGAATATAATTAATATAAAGTTTCGAATTAAAGTGATATATATATATATATATATATATATATATATATATATATATATTGGCTTTAGGGGTCTTGACCCAGGTTCGGTTTTAAGGTTTTCCACAAACCCCTGTACTACTGGCCCTTTCGGCAATGACCCACTTGCGCTATTACACTAAAAATTGTCATCCTGACATTCTGCTATGTGTATGAGATTATTATAACTCATACTTCTCCCTTTGCAAGTCTAAACATATTAGTTCCTCATGTCAAGCCTTGAAAATCAGAAAAAGTTCCTAAAAGTCTCCTAAACTTTGGTATCGCACTTTCTGGCTATCTTGCCTGTGGTCCCGCACCCAATGTTAAGCTATCCTGCATACCTGAATGCACTTTATCTTGTTATAGGTGTGGACCCCTGTAAGATTAAAAAGGCGCAAGTAAATTCTAAAAAGCTCAATTAAATTCAATTCTGGAAGCTTCTAGAATGGATTTTGCGGTGGCAGAACCGCTCTTGTGAGGTGCGTGTATCCCTTACCTTATGGAGCTAACCCCTTGTTGTGAGGAGCTTATCCCATTGAAGGAGGATTCTATCCCTTCATAGTTGGAACAGAAAACCTCCTCTATTCTACTATAAAAAGAGGCATTAGGTAGCCTCAAAGGGAGCTGAAGCTTTAGAATATTTGAAGTTTAGTGTTGTTGAGATTCAGACTCAGTTAATTAAGAATTTTGTGAGGAAATATTACATACCTCTATTAGTCTTGGTTGGAGGAGTGCAGAGCTTATAAAACTAAAGGAGATTCCTGCTTCGGACCCCGGAAAGTCCTGTGCAACATCAAGGCTCAGGTTGTAAGGATTTTCTTCTTTTGAAATTAATAAAAATATACTCATTTTTCTCAATAATATTTCAATCAATGGTTTATTTCATAGATTCCTTGATCACTATGATAAGCATGGTTTATGAGGAAAAATCCTTCAAGCGCGCGAGGGACAACAACGACTTCAGACAAGCACTGGACAAACGGTAAGTCCTTAACACCTCTATAGAGCTTTTCATAGATCGTATATGCTTAGAGAAAGATTAGTTTATTTGGTTGTTTGTTGCTAGATACTTTTAGTACTAGGGAGATCAGTCTTGTCCGCAAGACGGATTAATCCTCCAACAAATTGGTGACTCCACTGGGGAAGAACTTTTTGTTTTTGGTTCTCTTTTATTTTGATTTGAGGAAACATTTTTCCTAGTTTTTGATTGATAGACATCTGCCTGGGTAGCTTAGGTTTTCTCTGTTTTTGAAAATTTTGAGATCTTTTATGTTTTTCTTTAATTTTTCCTGGGACTGCACTTTGTCTTCTTTGCACAGTGCGGGCAGTTTCGCATTTTTTCTTTAGTAAACAGTGCGGTACCGCACCTATTCCTTCTGCAAGACTGTGGACCCTGTTAAAATTTTGAAAAACCTTCATATTTCTTTCTTTAGTTTATCTTTATTTTAATTTAGATTTTTTGATTTCTACCCAGATTGATGATTTTTTCTGTCAAAAGCTTTCTGTGAATGAATCTTAGTAGTATTGGTGTTTTGATGATTTTCTAGACGTTTTTCGTTTTGGATTGTCTTTAGCTTGGTCTTTGTAGAGTTTCAAAGCATTGACTATTTAAAATACCTGAGATTACATTGGTCTTTTGTCTTTTGCTGAATCTGGCCTGATTGTGAAATCATCTTTTATTGAGAAATAGAATTACCTGTTTCTTTGCAAATCTTCGAAAAGAAACTTTGTTATTGGTTTTTGAATTTCATTTTTTATAAAAACATAATTGACTCTATTTGATCTATTTGTTATTCTGAACAAATAGGTCCTTAGTTTGCTGAATAACTAAGTAAAACATTCTTCAAAAAAAAAATTGTAAAGCTTTTATTCAAATAGGTTATTAAAATTTGTAGGTCTCAGAATTAGTTTGATAGTTTTGAGTGTTTTTCATAGAATTTTGTAGATCTCTTTTGAAGAAAACTTGTTCTGTAGCTTCAAGTTTGAAAGTAAAATGATTTTCTTATGAGCTTTGATAGTTTGTTTCACTTTTGAGTTATTGCTGAAAAGACAAAAATATTTTCTTTCAATTGCTGTTAATGTTTAAAGAAGGAATTGTTCATTAAAAGAATTGCATTCTCCAACTTTTCCTTATTTAGGATTTCATTGAAAGGAAACGATCTGATTATCATTTTTAGGTGCATTTTAGTGTTTTTGGAAGTCGAGTTTTCACACCATCAAAGTTTCACTTCCGCACCCATTGACTTAAGAAACAGCTCTTAAAAGTAACGCTTAATTAAAATCCATCTAGCAATCTTTTTATTTTCTAGGGCTCTTATCACCAACATAGCTTAGGCTAGTATCTTGGAGTAGGGAGTAATTAACTCTCCAAGGTAGTAAAACAAACAAGTAGACAAATCTTACGGTAGGAAATAAACCCAATCGTAATTTGTATAATCTGGGAAGCTTCTCTTAAAGAAGTCAATCACAAGATCATGTCCAAACCTTTGAGACAATCAATTATGTCTCATTGGGGAAGATAGAAGGTTTTGCGCGTATTATAAACGGTAAACCTCGGATTAACCATTGTCGAGGAGCATGGGGTCACTTGTCGGTAAACCTCGGATTAACCATGTCGAGGAACCTTCAAGGGTATTGAGCTTGCTACTCTGCCCTTGCGCGTGAGATCGGATCGTAGACTGTTCCCCCAGTTATATTTGTTACTGTTGGTAACCTTAGTGTCCATTATCTTAAGATTATTTCCTAAGGTGATGGTGAAGGAAAGATCTCACTGTACCTGGAGAAGACGTCGACTAGACTCACTTGGACTCTCTGGGGGGTTCTCTTCACACGAGATGGTTTTGTGAGGAAACTTGTGCCAGTCTGTTTCATTAAGCAGGTTGTCGGGGTAACTGTTCCAACCGCCCTTTCTATATTAAATTTCGACTAAGTTGGATTTCATCACCAACTAGTGTTTTTAGTACGGGGAGTTACTGTTTGTGTGTGGTTTGAACTCCTAGATTTTTAAGCGTGTGATTCAGTTGTTTGTTCCTTTAAAGACTTTAGGTGTTTTCTTTGAATTTTTCTTTGTTTGCGTGTGATTAGTTAAATAATTAATCGTGGCGGAATTTCCGAGAAAATCCCGGAGACTACAAGGGAAACCCCCTGAATATTCACCAAGTCAGCTTGAAGGGCTTCGTGCTCTGGTATCATCTAGTAGCGGTAGGATTAAATCAACAGAAGTTGGAACTTCATCCATAGTGGTTCATCCTCATTATCAAACACCCATAACATAACACATTCAAGAGTCGATTTCAGTTTCTGAAATTACTGGTAGTATTTCTCCTGCCATTGAATGGGCTGACGAACCTGAAATATCTGAACCTGAAACTGAACCTTCTGTTTTGGAAACATCTTCGGGATTTATTTCACCAACTTCCAGCGATCTTGGTTCACCTAGGGTAATAAATATTGTCACTGACGATCTTCCATCTGGACTAATTTCTATTGAAGAACTCACTAATCCAGACGAAGAGTTATCTCTTCCCAATTCCCCTCAATCGTTACATCTTAGGGAACATGAATCAATTTTCTACAGCCCTATTCGAACTACTGCTTGGTACTTATCTTTAACTAATTTTTTAGAGAATCCAGGTCTTGCTTTTTCTCCACCTCGAGTTCCAATTCATCCAACACCCAGAGGTTATTATCCGTCATCCATTATGGCAGGAGAATCATCCATGTTTTCCCAGACACCGGAATCATTTTTACATGGTGATCCTTCTGTTCCTTTGGGATATCAGGCTCTGTCTGGTACTTTCTCGAGGGCAGCTCCTCAACCGATTAAAAGCGTGTTATCATCTGGTTTAAGTGGAATTAAAACTGAAACGTCAAACGAAGGGAAAATTTTTATGATGTCTGTTAATATTCCGAATCTGCAACCTCAAGGCAGTCAGGTACCGCCTGGAGGGAAATCTCAGGGAAATCAGTTACCGCCTGGGGGGCAACCTCAAGGTAGTCAGTTACCATCTGGGGGGCAACCTTCAGAAATTCAGTTACCACCTGGGGGTCAACCTCAAGGTAGCTTTTTCCCAGGACAAACTATGGAATCATATTATTTTGGGGGACAACCCCAAGGGCAGTACATACCTCAGGGTTATCAACCTTCAGGACAGTACACACCCTAGGGTCAACCCCAAGCTCAATATTCTCCTCAGGGTCCTTATCAACCCCAGCTTCAGTACGCACCTCAGGGTTATCAACCTCAAGGTCAGTACCCAGTTCAAGGTTACCAACAGCCTTCTAGTCAGTCATCTGTTCAAGGAGCCAAAAATTTACCATTCACGTATCAACCCTACGTTCAACCAGGTTATGGTCCTTATGTTCAACATTCTACGGGAAAATATCCTGGAATGAATATGGTGTGGGATCCGTCCCAATATCAACATCCTATGCAGCCTAATGTGCAGTTATCTTTTCAACCTGGACAACCTTTGGTTTCTGGTCCAACCCAGCAACCTGTCTAGCCTACTATTCAAACTCCTGCACCTAGTTCTGTTCAGCAGGCTGGGCCTAGTTCGCCTCAGACTCCGCCTCAAACTGCTACAACTGCTGCTACGTCTATCCAACCTGTAACACCTATTTCTGGAGTATCTGTAACGTCGATTTTGTCTATCCCTGCATCCGTGCAAATCCCTCAAGTCTCTGTACCCCAGTCAGGGCATTTCGTTCAGACTTCGGTTCAGATGCCTGGAGGACAAGACGGTACAAGTACAGTTGTCACAATTCAACCGCAATTCACGTATCAACCGTACCAGGGATATCCTCAATTCGGTCCTGGTTCACAAAATCCAAATTATCAGTATCAACCGTACCCTGGCTACACTTATCAGCAGCCTCAACAACCCCAGTTTGGTCCGGTTAATATTGGTTTTCCAGGAGGTTACACGATTCCTAACGCAAATCCAATTCTTATTTATCCTGGGTATCCACCTCCTGGAACTTCTTTGGCTACTCAAGGTTTTCGTGACCCTAACCGTCAGTTACCATTTATTGCAACTTTGGATTTACCTGATTTGATGCGCCTTACGAATGATCCGATTTTCTATTATTCGTATTGGCTGCCAATGCCGCATAAGTTGCCCAGTGATATACCAAAGTTTGAAGGTAAGTCAGGAGAGGATCCATCAAATCATGTCATGACTTATCACCTCTAGTGTGCGTCTAATTCAATTATTGATGATTCGATTCGCTTACGTCTTTTCCAATAACTCTTATTGGTCTTGCAGCCAAATGGTACATTGAGTTACCACGAGGCTCGTTTCATAATTTCAATCAGTTAGCAACTACCTTTGTGACTCACTTTCAGTTGCCTGTCAGATACGACAATGGCACGAAATTATTAACTTCACTTAAGTAATCTACGTCTACGTATATTTCTGATCATATTCATGAATGGCGACGTAGAAGGCGTTTGGTGAAAGTTTATATTCCAGATCAAATTTTGGAAAAATGGTTTGTTAAATCATTGTTACCCAAGATCACTGAAGATGTAGCTAAGGCCGGTGTTGTTACTAAAGAGAAAGTGATTTCTCAAGCTCAGTACCTTGATCTCGTTTACACGCAGTCAGGTACTTCACACGAAAAAATCCCCGACCTTCCAAAACAAGGTCAGATAGCTGCTGCTCCTTCAGGGTCTCATGCTGCTGATGGCATGATTGGTACAGTCAATACGAAAAGTAAGAAGAAATCTTCAAAGAATTCTTCTCCTATTATAACCTTACCAGATTCCCCGAAAGGAGAATCTTCCCCTGAAATTTCTGCCGACATTCACGTCGTAGAGACATCTACGGCTAAATCTAAATCCGGTGGTAAAAAGAAAGGGAAGGGTAAAAACAAGAAAAATTTGAAAGAGAAAACTGATAAAAATGAATCCAATGATGAAAAGCGCAAGCCTCATTACCCTTGTTACATTTGTGATGAGGATCACTTCACTAAGGAATTCCCACATCGTGCAGAGGTTGCAAAATTCGTCAAAGGTTCACAACAACCTACTGTCTTGAAGGATCCTTTTCCAACTCAAGATAGCAAGATGGTTGGTTCCACTTTGACTGCTTCAGAAGAACCTATTTTGATGATGTCTCATGTAAGGATTGCGACGCGATCGCAAGATTATGGTACTAAGAGTCCTGTTGATGGGAAGGAAGAAGAATCTTCTAATGCAAATACATCAACTACACCTCCTCCTATTTCTGGTCCGCTACAGATCGAGAAACAAAATCCAGGCTTAATAATCAAACCGCCTGCTAAAGGTGTTCTTCGTAAATCAGCTTTCAATCCACATGCGAGAGCTGCTCAGAATTACAACATTGTTGAAGACTTAGCTATTTCCCCTTCAGCAATGTCGGCTTTCGAAGTGCTACAATCATGCCCAGCACAGCGTAAATTGCTTTTGTCTGCTATAGGAGCTGTAGATGTTCAGGATTCTAATCTTATAATCTTCGATTTAGAAGATAGTACACCTCGTCTACCTCATCAAATGGCTTTCCAGATACCAGTGTTAGTAAAAAACAGACCAATCTATCGAACTGTGATTGATGAGGGGGATTCAACGTGTATTATGTCGATTCAATGTTGGAAATCACTTAGTTCTCCTACACTTAACCAATCTCCGACGATTCTTAAGGCTTTTGATGGTCGAGGTTTTCACCCTTTTGGTATTTTGCAGGATTTACCCATAGGGGTCGAAGGTAAAACCGTAAATCTAGACGTGGAAGTGGTTGATGCCCCTCTAGATTACAACCTTCTTCTAGGTCGCAGTTGGTCTTATGCGATGACTGTTGTTGTTTCTTCGGTCTTTCGACTCATAAAATTTCCATATCAAGGAAATATCGTCACAATCGATCAGTTAACTTATTTCTCTTCTGACCCAGCCTCTACAGAAACAATCCAACATGTTGGTAAAGCAACTATCCCTTATAAGGATGTTGGAGTAGGATTAGTTAAAGATTCTGGTTTACTAGGAACTTTTTCCTTTCCTCCTCCTAATGTATCGCCTGCCGTTGCAACTATTCCCATGATTTCGTCAAATACTATTATGTTTGATGATCCTTGGATCATACCTTCTGATTCCGAGTTAGATTAAATTGAGGGCATGATGCCTTTGAGTCCATTTGAACTTGCACACCAGGTCGTACAGTCACTTTCCGACACCTCTTCAACCGGAATCGATCCAATGAATGGGATCCCTGAGGAATCACTTTCTATATCCAGTTCAGCCATAGCGACATTTCCGGATGTTGTTCATACTGATGAACAGATTCGTGAATTTTTGTCTGTTGATGATTTACCATGGGAAGATCTGCATCACCGATCTTCGTTTTTACCTGAAATAGATCATTTTGAAGATGATTTCGCTTCAATTTTTACTGCTGAATATGTCAAAGAACCCCAGAAGCCATTGCAAAATCCTGATTCTGAATTAAATTTGGAAAATATTTCTCGAACAGTTCCAATTGACATTTCAGTAAAACCAGGAATAATTGAAAACATTCATATAGGTGCTTGTTGTACTGAAGATGAAATTAATGCTTATAAAGCCCTATTTCAAGAATTCCGTGATGTGTTTGCCTGGTCTTATGAAGAAATGCTAGGAATTGATCCGTCAATCATCGTACATGAAATCAAGGCTTACCCGGTGTTAGTGTCAGCCTTTTCAGCTTTCCTTCAGTGATCAAACATGCTCTTACAAGGTGATTTTAAGGTGTCAAGGTCAAATTTTGTCATTTCAGTGAGTCTTCAAGCAAAATTTGGTCACTAGGCATTAGGTCTAGGGTTTTCTTTTACTCTTGTCAAAGTTGTCCAAATGTCGGTCCATGTCACCATTCAGCTGAGTGTACCATCATTCAGAGGGTTTTCATCATCATTTCAGGTTCCAATGGGTCATTTTACACCCTGTTCATGCTTTAGTTGTGCCTAGGTAAGTTTCATTTCCCTCTCCTAGGGTTTTGAAGGTAATTTCTCTTGGATGGTCAAATCATCAGCAAAACTTGTATCCTGATGTTCATACACCTTCCCCTATCCTTAATGTACCTTATTAAACACTTCCCATCACTAAGATCCCCCAAATTCCTCATTTTTGCACAAACCCTAGTTTCTTGCTACAACTTGGCAAATTTCTAGGCTAGGCCTGTGTTTTTCCCTTTTGGACCCCTTCCCCTCACTCAATCTCTAAATTTCCACTTTCCCCTTCTTCCTAACATCCCTCCCTACTTCCCAAAATTTTCTCAAGAATTTAGAAGCCCCTTATCCCCTTCATTTCGCTTCATTTCGACAAATCCCTTGTTCCACACATCGGGATAGGTTTCCCTAAAATGATGTTTCAGAGCAATAAAAGATGAATTTTGGAAAAATGAGAGAGGTTTTTGTCCAAAATAGGCCATGGAAGAAAAAAATCCTTCACTTTTTGCACAGGTATCATGTTTTTAGAGAAATTTCAAAAATACCGTTGCCTCAGGAGAATTGAATGCACCTCTGAAGTGACCTTGGGAAAATCAAGATTTTTCCTAGCTTGGTTGGCAAAATGACTTGCGTGATGAGTCAAATGATAACTAGACACAAATATATTTCCAATGAGCTATCATGAGCTCAATTTTGAGTTGAGTAAGACTTTCAAAAGTTGACTGCAACAGCACTCTTCCTTGAGGCAGCCTCATTCTGCTCATTTTGACCAGTCTTGGGAGATTTGATTTTTGACAGGGTACATGAACTCCAAATTGAAACATTACACTTGGTTTGGAAATTATACTCAAATATCATTCCAACGAGCTATCACACGCCCAATTTGGACATCAGGAAAGCCTCCAAAAGCCTCCTGCAAAATGGCGCGACACATAGAAAAGTGGGCGTGGCGCATTGGGTTTGTGCGCGGCGCATTGGGCTGGTGCACGGCGCATTGGGCCAGAACACAAGATTTTTGCCATTTCTTTCACCCATCAAATTTTTCTCAGTCTCTCCTTGTTCAAGTGAGTCAAAGCCACTTCTCCATTGCTCTTAACAAATGTTTGGTGTTGGCATGAAATTTTAAATGCGAAAAACTCAAAATCCTACTCTCATGTTTTAAGAATGCTCTTAGGGTTTTAAATTTGGTTTGGTGTCAATCATTGCTACTTACCCCATATATTACCACTGCTCATTTTATCATTAACACATTTTATTTCCCTATTCCCTTACATCCTAAACCATCTATATCCCTTGTTCCCATTTTCCCTATCCCTAAACCCTATTATTTCCTACCATTTTCCCTCTCTCATATAATTTGTAGCAAATTCCCATTACTCCTATCCCTAAATCCTTTCACTCCATTTTCTTATCCCTTTCCCTATCATTTACAAAAAATCTCCAAATCCCATATCCCAAAAATGTCAAGTGATTGTCCCATATTTTAAATCCACTTGACAGAAACTCCACTTTTCCCCACTGTTCCATATTCCTCACAGTCCCTCATTTCCCTTTGGCACATTTGGCACTTGGAGATGAAGAAACCGAGTCCTAATTTCTCATTTTCAACAAATCAAACATACACTTTTCATACACATTGCAACACCATGACGGACACCGACACATCCTATGAACAAGACTGTGATTCCGCCACTGAACTGCATGCACCAGGAGGACACTGAAACGGTGAAAAAGTCCTGATCCACTCCAAATATTGGCTGAAGCTTCCTTGGCTGAGAATGGGACATGATGGGAGACATTCACTCCAAATTTCAGCAAATTTGGAGTAAATTTTGGTTGCAAAACAGGGTTTTCTGCCCGACGCGTCGCGCCACTCGACGCGCGCTTACGTTTGAGAGATCTTATGGAGGAAAACTATACATTTTTTGATTTTTTATGGTAAATTATGCATGCTCAGGAATGGATGAGAGATTTCATCAAGTTCTGGGTGGTTTTAAAGGTCAAAAACACTCCAAAAAATGACCTTTCTGCCACTTTTTGCACCAGCAGGAACCAGTATTGGGAGATTGCAGTTTTGGAGGGGCAAATGAACTCCAAATTGAAAAATTTCACTTGGGTTGGATAGAATACAAACAGGGATTTCCAAAGAGCTATCATGAGCTCAATTTGGACTTCAGGAAGTGCCCCAAAAATGGGCTCAAAGTGGCATGGTGCATTGAGTTTTATGGCGCGGTGCATAGAGGATTTTGGTCCAATTTTTACTTTTCAGCTCAGAAATTCGCCCAGTTTTGACTAGTTTCACTTTTTGATGTAATTATTGATCTATATTGATGTAAATTGATGACTATGATGTAATTTTGGCTCACATTTACTTGTTCTATAGGATTCATTCACTAAAAGGTGAAAATTAAGTGAATGGATCAGTTTCCTAGCATATAGAGGCAAGTTGTTTGGCTGCCTAGATTTCAGTTCCATGTTTAGAATTGGTTGAAATAGCTCCTAGAAGGATGAGATCGACCCCTAGAGGCATGGGAAGGGGTTAGGATGTTCTATATCATGTATTTTCTGAGACATTTTTCAGGGTTGGACTCTTGGGAATAGTTTGGCACCTCATTGTATATTCATTTCAAATTTTTGGCAAAGGAAAGACCAGAGTTTTGCAGCACTTGTTGGGATCCTTGTGGCTCTGAGTTCTGATGATGTTTTTCTCCATGTATCTATAAGTTTCATTAATTTTTATGTATTCCATTTCCCTTCTCTTTTCTTCCGAAATTAAACCAATGAGTAACTAAGGTAGAATTCATTAGTTTGTTGGTGCTCTGCCTTAAAATTTTGTTTAGTTTTATATGTTTTCCTCTGTTTGAAGAGGATCCTTGCACCTTACTGCCCTCTTCAGCTCCTCAGAAGTATTTTCTATCCATTCATTGAAATCTAAGACATCAAATTCATTGCCTTCCCTGCCCCAACTTGAACTCTGCAAGAATTTGGCCTCATCCCCAAGCCCAAAAATTGCCTTTCCCTTTTTCCAACAAAAACCCTTAAAAATCATTCCAAAATCTTTGATTAATATACCTAGCCTAAAATTAACACTCATTTCAATCATCTCAAGGCCTATCGATACATTTTTCCTGAGATTGACCCGGAGAGAGCCCTCTCCTGTTCTGGTAGGGCTAGCTACCAGACTGAGCGTGGTTTGGTGTTACCCTGAATCTCGCCTTCCTTCAGCCTGAGGTGGATTTGGGCAATAACACCCAGATGCCAAACCTTTTCGTCAATGTTTACGTCAAATACATCCTGGAAAAGCCACTGCTATCAAAGCAGAAGTTGAAAAACTGTTGCGTGCCGGTTTCATTTATCCAATTCCCTTAACGGATTGGGTATCAAATATTGTTCCTGTGACTAAAAAACAAGGAACGATACGAGTATGTATCGATTATAGGGATATTAATCGAGCCTGTCCCAAAGACAATTATCCAACTCCCTATATTGATCAGATAATCGATGATTGTGCCGATAGCGAAATGTTTTCCTTTATGGATGGCTTTTCCGAGTATAATCAAATAAACATACTCCCTGCTGATCAGCCAAAAACAACTTTTATTTGTCCATGGGGGACATTTTCTTATCGCAAACTACCCTTTGGATTGAAGAACGCTGGAGCAACTTTTCAAAGGGAAATGTCTTATGCGTTTCATGACATTAAGCACATTGTGCAGCTGTATCTCGATGATTTTCCTGCTCATTCATCACGCAGGGCCGACCATCTCACACACTTATGAGCTATCTTTATGAGGTGTCGGCATTATAAGATTAGGTTGAATCCACACAAATGTGTTTTTTGTGTCGATTCGGGTCGTTTACTAGGCTTTGTTGTCTCGAAATCAGGCATTCGCGTCGATCCGTCGAAGCTATTGTTAAATTACCTCCGCCTTCGACTTTACGCCAACTCCAAAGTTTGCAGGGGAAAGCAAAATTTTTACGTCGGTTCATTCCTAACTATGCCGAGCTTACAAAGGGTTTCACCTGGTTGTTGAAACAGAATATTCAATTATTTTGGGACGAGATCGGTGACCGATCTTTCGATGCACTTAAACACGCGTTGACCCATGCATCGTTATTGCATCCTCCCAACTACAACCAGGATTACATTTTGTATCTCGCTGCTTCTCATTCCACCATTGGGATGGTGTTAGTTCAGGAAGGCGAACCTCATACTGAACATGTGATTTACTATCTTAGTTGGAATCTGCATCTGACCGAGATCAAGTATACACATGTGGAGAAATTGGCATTGGCAGCTGTCCAAGTTGTCCAAAGATTTAGGCACTACATCTTGTTACGTAAAACCACAGTCATTTCTGATTGCAACCCTATGATGTATATTTTAACCAAACAATTGCTAGGGGGCAAGTATTCCAAATGGATAGTTATCCTGCAGGAATTTGACTTGGAGTTTGAGAAATCCAAGGCAAAGAAATCTTTGGTATTTGCGGAACTGATGTGTGATTTTCCCTTTACTGATACTGAAACTGTGGTAGAAGAGCCCATTCTGGACGAATCTATGTTTCTTATCAGTACTCTCGATCCATGGTATGGAGATATTATTGTTTATCTCCAAACCCAATCTTTTCGGCCCAGAATTTCACAATCTCAGCAACGGAAAATACGCTTCCAATCCCAACAGTATAATATCATTGGTGATACACTCTATCGTCGTGGAGCAGATTCTATTTTCAGACGCTGTCTTGTTCATGAAGAAGCTGAAAAGGTATTAAATGACTGCCATTCTGGAGCATGTGGTGGTCATATGTCTAGGTATGCCACAGCCCAAAAGATATTACGCGCTGGCTATTTCTGGCCATCGTTATTCAAAGATTGTATTTATGCAGTCCGGAAATGCCACAATTGTCAACGTTTTTATCGTAAAATGTGCGCACCACCAGCTCCTCTTCATCCCATAATTGCTGTTGGTCCTTTCGCGAAATGGGGTATCGATTTTATTACATGTAACCCTCACTCGGCCGAGGGGCATGCATATATTATCTTAGCAGTGGATTATTTTACTAAATGGGCCAAGGCGATGCCTACATTTTCGGCTGACGGCAAGACTGTTGCAAATTTCATATTTAATCACATAATTTCTAGGTTCAGTGTTCCTCAAGCCATTATTACAGATCATGGAAGTCATTTTCGAAATGTCATGATGACTGAACTGATAGATCAACTTGGCCTGCGCCATGATAGTTCCACTCCATATTATCCACAAGCCAATGGTCTGGTCGAAGATATAAATAAAGTTTTAGTCACCATGATTAGACAAATTATTGGTATTCACAAAACGAATTGGCATTCCATGTTGTTTTCAGCACTTTGGGCATATCAAACCTCAGTAAAAACATCAACTGTTTTCACTCCCTTTCAACTCGTTTACGGTATGGAAGTTGTGTTGTCGATTGAATGTGAAATTCTGTCACTAAAATTAGCCATATAATTACTCCCGGCTACATCTGAAGAGGAGAAACGTTTCCTGTACTTAGCTCAGCTGGACGAGAATCGACGAAATGCCGTAATAGCAAATGAGGCTCATGTTAAACGAATAAAAGCTCAGTATGATAGAAGTGTTACCCCTTGAAATTTTTCAGAAGGAGACCTAGTCTTAGTTTATGATCAAGCCAATGATAAGCTAGGAGCTGGGAAATTCGTGCCCATGTGGCATGGTCCTTTCATTGTTAAGCGAAAGCTGGCAAAAGGGGCCTATGAGCTGATAGATTTTGACGGTGTCCCTTTAGATAAACCCAGAAATGGGCTTTATCTGAAGTGATACTATGCTTAACTTGGTATGGATATTTTTTATTAGATTAGATTTCTTTACTGCTGGTGTGTTTTAGATTAGAAAAGCGTGCTTAGTTTAGAAGTGTGTTTATCACTATTCCTGCTTATCTGAGTTTTACTCTTGATATCGCAGATGTCGACGTCTCTTCAAACCTACATTGGTTTTGCTGATGGTGCTTGTCGTAGTACATGGAATATCTCTTCCGCAGCTTGGGTTATCTATTCACCCTCTGACGAGTTAGTATCCATGCATGGGGTAAGCCTTGGTCAAACAACGAATAACATTGCTGAGTATAGTGCAATGATTGAGTTATTATCTAAATCCATATCATTTGGAATTCGGATTTTGATTGTTAGGTTGGATTCTGAACTTGTTGTATTACAACTTAACAGGGTTTATGCCATTAGAAATCCGGTGTTATTACGGTTATTTTTAAGAGTTCGTCTCTTGGAACGTGAATTTGACTACATTGAATATCAACATATTCCAAGACATTTAAATACATTAGCAGACGCAGTTGCTTCTAGTGTAATAAATCGACATTTGCAATGATCAAAAAACAGTAAAACAAAACAACATTCATAACATGAACACAGATAGCCGGTAAATAGTGATATATCATAGTATAGAAGTGTTTTCAAAAAATATACATCGTCTTCGATCATAGGTTGGAAACACCTTATGATCGGCAAAATAGTAACACAAAAGGTAAAAAATATGAGTCTACAACACGATCATCCCATCACTGATGGTGATCATGATAAGAAACCACTGTCCGAGCCACCCTGCACAGGAACCTCCTAAAAGGTCCTGGAACACCAATCACGTATCTCTGCAATCTGAGTGGAATGTCATCTATGTCTGTCTCCAGAATATCTAGAGTCAAACGCTCTAGATGATGCTCTAAATCAGTCAATATTTCTGCTGATTGGCCTGCTGGGGCTGGTGCGGCTGCAACTGGTTATCTTCTGTCATAAGGCTGGAGATGGGCTGGTCGCCGTGGGCCCACATCTGTATTCAAAAACCTTTTGGTTACTAATTGACAAGACGATCAAAAATAAAAATAAAAATTAGAATTTAAAATTCGTTGAAAATGATTTTACCTGATTCATCCCACTGTTCCCCTGCTGGGAGACTCATCTCTCGGTCGCCGCGGAAATCTATCCCGATGTATGGAAAGTCCTCTATGACAAAAAGTTGGCGGTCCAGCCAACGAAAATATGAAGAAGGAAATCGAACAATCTCAGCGCCCTCAATACCATGATGGGCCATTAGTGCGACCCAACGAACCATCCTAGGTTCTCGAAGACGACCAGTATCAACAGGAATACTCTGTGGAGCTAGCATAGGGATCCTCTCTAGAGAAAAGGTGACAACTATGGATCCATATCCAAAGTTATTTAGTTTTCCATTCTTCTCTTTAGTTAGTTGGCCTTTTATATTAGCCAACACAGCTTCTCACCAGTTGAAAATGGTGCTGCGAAAACAGTCCACAGCAATGCGCATCTGGGAATTGGTAGCCACATGCAGTGCAGCACTCCCACACAGTCTGGTAACAGTAAATGCAATCACTTTCATCTCAGGACGGATGATAGTTTTTATATCAATCCGTTTGTCCCTAGGGTCTGCTTCATCATTACAGAACTCTTGTCGAAGACTAGCGACAGTTTGGCCACCTGGCCTAGTCCCAAACAAGGAAAGTTGTTCGCCCCTCTTGGACAAACTAGTCAGAAAATAAATATCCTCCAGCTCAATTTCGAGCCGGTGGCCTCCAATAATGAAACACAGGTCCTGTACGTTCCACCTGTTTGCCATCCATGTCAGGAGGTCTACCTATGCCCTCATGCCTTGGATGGCCCAAAATTTATACAGACCGCATGCTCTTAATTCTTGCATTGTGGGAAAATGGAGCATTGCGGCTTCGTCCACATCCTCATGCTCACGTTCTCTCCAAATCAACATCTTGCTAATCCTACAATGCATAAAAAAATAAGTTAGAACAATCTAATTTGAAAATTTTTGGGCGGGAAATGGAAAATTTGATTTTGAAATTCAATTGCACGGGGACTGCACTTTTCCTTCATACACAGTGCGTAGGAACGCACGTGTTCTATATTAAAAGTGCGGACCCAAGACTTTTTTCTATATAGAAAAAGGTCGGGGTCCACAGGTCATGTGTGTTGTGCCTGCGAACCCCCGCTGGTAATTTCTTAAACATGTTTTTCCCTTAAAAAATGAAAACTAAAGCCTAAAAAGAATTGTAAATGGATGAAAAGAAATATTAAGAGGTCGTGGATTACCTGGGATTGACGGTTCTCGATTTCATTGGATGAATCTTTTTGAATCTTCACAGGAACTTTTTACCCAAAAGCTTCTACTTTTCACTCTGAACTTGAACGGTAAAAATGAAGTTGAAAAAGTCCTTTTTATAAGTTTTTTCGAATAGATGAATTTTTAATTTATTTATTTTTCACTTTAAAAAGGGTATTTTGAAAGCATTTTTACTTATTTTAAACAAGTATGTGTAATGTTTCAATTTTTTGTGCAAAAATTGGATCTATCAGGAGAATTGATCATTTTTCAACAAAGAGCATACTTTTATCACTTTTTCGGACTCTTTCAAAATTTTACGAAAAAGCGAAACATTGGAGTTCTCTTTTAAGCCCTTTTTAGACTCTCTAAACATGAAAAGATTGTCGAGTACTTGATTGTTCGAACTTGTTAAAGTAAATGAATAATTGTCCCTTCAGTATAAGTTTACCCCTTTTACGGACAGAAATGGACTACTTACGAAAAAGGTATACGTTGACTAAATACGGTCAATAGAGTTCTCTCCCACATTATTTTATCCTTTTTCGGGCTCGAGAAGACTAAATTTATGAAAAATTACACCCATGGATTTTTCTTAAGTTTTTTCTTCTGACTCCCTAAAATTGAAAAACACCAAGTTTCTCCTATACTGGACTCGTTAAAATTTAACAGTAAAGGACCTGTTTAATTTTCAAACAGGAACGGACCACTCCTTCTTAGGGTTCGAATTTTAAACTAAGTTGGACTCATCTAAAGGATGAGCTTATAAACAAGCAAATGTTATCCTCCTCAAGCTTGTCAAAAATAAAGAGGTACTTGCCAGAAATGGTGGGGGAAAAAAGAGAAAAATGGACTTGTTTGTTGTATTTTGATTTTTCGAAAATCTAGTTAACCACTCTTGAACACGACACTTTCAATCACCTGGGTTGGGAAATCCTTTGCCTAACAGTTAATCAAACCTCATTTGAAAGTCTTCATCTGGTTCCTGGGTATTAGCTTTGGGTCAACTGTCACCGAGCCATCTGCAGTTTCGTTATGTGTTCAAGAGGACAGTTCAAATAAACCATTCATCTGCAAAATATTTGTCATCCATTTTTTACCATCCCTGAGTCATTCGTTGTCGATATGTTTTCAAAACTTGATCTATGATTTCGTGTTGTGGGCTTGCCTAGAATAGATCACTTTCTATCGACGACAAATCATTATCTAGGGAGTTGATCTAGAAATCATCAGTACCTTGAAATCTGCATGCCTTAATGGCAGGTTTCTCGCCTTCGACGACAGGCTGCATCATTGACCTTCGATCGAATGATTCCGTGACATGTTCGACTTCAGCTCATTCATTCACATTTCATGGATTGTCTAGGTACTTTGAGAGCCATTGAAATTACTGGTGGTTACTCTCACACTTGTTAACAATTTACATCATTGACTGGTAATCAAGTGGTTTCTACCATGTTCGACTTCGACACATTTATTCACATGGATAGAATCGTACTAGTTCGAGATGCGGAAATCAAGACCCTGGATCTAGTTTCTACCATCTAGGCTGCGAGGATTTTTTTTATCTTACAGTAGACTATTTACAAACAGATGGTGGCGTCCATACTGTGTCTACACATGTCTATAATGTGATGTACTCAAAATCATTCCTGTATCAGAACAGTTTGAATTAGTTAGTTTTGATATGAGTATGGGAATGCCTACCTCAGCGATGATGTATATATATTTTGCATTGAATGTTTTTATAGGTTCCGACTGGGGTGACCACAGGATGATCCTTGAAATGATAAAGTACTACACTCTTCATATATGACAGACTTCAACATCATCTATTCCAGACTTTGCACTTTAGGGGGTAATCTGTTACACTAAAAATTGACATCCTGACATTTTGCTATGTGTATGAGCTCATTATAACTCATACTTGTCCCTTTGCAAGTTTAAACATATTAGTTCCTCATGTTAAGCCTTGAAAATCATAAAAATTTCCTAAAAGTCTCCTAAACTTTGGTATCGCACTTTCTGGCTATCTTGCCTGCGGTCCCGCACCCAATGTTCAGCTATCCTGCGTACTTGAATGCACTTTATCTTTGTTATAAGTGTGGACCCCTGTAAGATTAAAAAGGCGCAAGTAAATTCCAAAAAGCTCAATTAAAGTCAATTCTGGAAGCTTCTAGAATGGATTTTGCGGTGGTAGAATCGCTCTTGTGAGGTGCATGTATCCCTTACCTTATGGAGCTAACCCCTTGATGTGAGGATCTTATCCCTTTGAAGGAGGATTCTATCCCTTCATAGTTGGAACAGAAAACCTCCTCTATTCTACTATAAAAAGAGGCATTAGGTAGCCTCAAAGGGAGTTGAAGCTTTAGAATATTTGAAGTTAAGTGCTGTTGAGATTCAGACTCAGTTAATTAAGACTTTTGTGAGGAAAGATTACATACCTCTATTAGTCTTGGTTGGAGGAGTGCAGCGCTTATCAAAGTAAAGGAGATTCCTGCTTCAGACCCCGGAAAGTCCTGTGCAACATCAAGGCTCAGGTTGTAAGGATTTTCTTCTTTTGAAATTAATACAAATATACTCATTTTTCTCAATAAGCTTTCAATCAATGGTTTATTTCATAGATTCCTTGATCACTATGATAAGCATGGTTTATGATGATTTCTATATAGGTGATATGTAATATTTTTCTTGTTTGTGACTGCAGGTTTACGAGGAAAACTCCTTCAAGTGCGCAAGGGACAACAATGACTTCAGACAAGCACTAGACAAATGGTAAGTCCTTAACACCTCTATAGAGCTTTTCACAGATCATATATGCTTAGAGAAAGATTAGTTTATTTGGCTGTTTGTTGCTATATACTTTTAGTACTAGGGAGATCGGACTTGTCCGCAAGACGGATTAATCCTCCAACATGCGCAGGTCAAGGTCTCA
This sequence comes from Pinus albicaulis, assembly GCA_034641835.2. Lineage (NCBI taxonomy): Eukaryota > Viridiplantae > Streptophyta > Pinopsida > Pinales > Pinaceae > Pinus > Pinus albicaulis. The sequence continues at coordinate 337,960,862 of CM076573.1, forward strand.
CCCGAAGTAGTATTTGAGGGTGCTGGAACCAGGTTTCTGCACACTTAGAGAGAGAAAATCAATTGAAATGGGTCCTTTTAGTTCAGAGCCTGCATAGGAGGATCCCTAATACAGAAATCCTTAACAGTAAATTGGCAAAGAAGAGATCATAAATCATCAGATAACATATAACCGGAGCAAAGCACTTAAACTAGATCTATGTGTTATGAGGAATTATGGATTACGGATAAAACACATTCCCTAAATGTGGTGCTATGCATTTATAAAAATAGGTCAAAGACTTTGCAGACACTTTTCCTAAGAATAAATAGACACACAGAAAGATGGAGAAACTTACTTGGGGTCCAAGGGCTTCCTATTCTCCTTATGTCACTCTTATTGTAGCTTCCAATCCAACTTTGATAGCTAGACTAGTTCCTGCAAGTATAAACACTAAACAGCAAAGAGATTGCAATATACAGATGGCCATTTATCTCAATCAGTTAAACCAATGAAACATGAAACATATATATCAGTTAAGAATCCATGATATGAAATATAGAAACACATACAGATACATATGTGGGAAAACGAATAGCAATATTTATTAATGGATAGCAGGGGGAGGTTACAACCAGCAATTGATTTGATGTCACCAGCTCCAGAATTCATCCCAGCCTCATCATAATAAACATATCACCAGCAGCATATTATTCTAATCACACTCAATTGAGAATTCAACAACATTTATTTACCAAATCTCTTCCTTCTCAAGCACTAGGATCTGTGCTCAATTTATAGAGCAGCTGAAGGTATTTTCTCAATCAATGACTTTCAAATAATAGGAAATACATGTTCCCAACCTCAAAGGTGTTAGATGGACACATGGATTCGAAGTTTGACACATATGGAATCTTCTAGAAGGCACTTTCCAATGAGAATTTCACTCCTAATTGACCAACGCACTCTTGAATGTCGGGAAGTGCTTTGCAGAGCACCATTGAATGGAGGTAACTGCATATGCAAATAAGTTAGTCCCTTGAGAGGCTACGTTGGTGAGCTCATAGGTGATATAACATGTACTTCAAATCTTGGAAACCTTGCAATGGAAGTCATGGATGATTTATTCTTGTTCTTGTCTTAGGGCATGTAGAAACTAAAATGATAGGGGTTGATAGACCATATTTCATTGGTTCTAGGGATGATGTACATTTTACCCAGGTCATTGGGAATGGTGCCCAAATTGACCTATAAAAATTGCCCCCTAAAGCGTGAAGTCATAATAATAATAACAATATTTTTTTAATGAGATTCTCTACACTCTGATGGGTTGGAACTGAAGTGAAGTGGTGACCTGAATCAATCTTATAATACATTACATCATGATATATCCTCTTGATCATGAATTTATGAGGGAAGGCATTCCCATGCTCAGCACATAAACTATCTAATAACATGTACATAGTGCAGAAACTCATCTACATTGGAAGGTTGCCCAATGTAGACATGCCTACAAATATAGGCCCATGTTCAGATGATGATTAGTATGTAAGGTCATTGTACAGATGATGTGTACAAAAATCCTGAAATCGTAGTCCGGATGGCTGAAACTAGATCTGGCGTCTTCTTATCTCGTTCACTCGATTGTTCAGGTACAAGTATAGCCATGCAAATATATGATTTGAAGTCGAACATTGTAAGACATCGTTTGATTACCAGCCAATGATTTGAGATGTTAACAAACGCGAGAGAACCACCATTATTATTAATGGCCCTCAAGGTACTTTAGTACATTTCGTAAGGCATGAATAGTGTTAGCCACCTATAATATTTTGTTATACCAAAAGGTGGCTAAGACTTTTTGAGCCTCCAAGGAACAAATTTTATCACTTAAAATTTTTTGGCTCTTGAAGACTCCTAGAAGGCCTCGTGCGTCTGTCCAAAATCTTCATTGCTGTTACCGCTTTATACTTAGAAATTCTGCTGATTCCAAGTAAAAGACTGCTGAAAGACCTTCATTTTCCCCCTTCTCAAACCTTCATCTACTCCCCTTTTTCTCCACAAAACTTCCTTGTTTTCATAAATCCTCTTCTTCCATTTATGAAAATCACTTTCCCATAGTTAAAAACCCATTTTTTGACTATCCCGAAACCATCAAATTCCATTGAAAATTATGAAAAAATCATAAAAAAAACAAGTATTATGACTATGGACTTAAGCCCCTTTGGGCTAAGTCCTAACCACTTACCCACCATACGCTTTGGAGCTGGAACCATTTGCCATGGGTTAAGGCACTAATCGCATCGGAAAGAATCAAATGTACAAGTCTTTGCCATACTCCGAAGAACTCCGATTGCGATTAGCCTTGCTACTTAAGACCCCCGATCATATTATTTTCATGTAACCCTGAGCACGCCCTCGGCGCTTAGACCTTGTGAATATTTCATTCCCAAACCCATTTTTCTTTATAAAACCCAAAACCCTCTTATCCAAACTTTCAACTTAAAAACTTGAAGTCACGTGTTTAATATTTTAATGGGTTGATTGAAAGACCGATCGCGCAATCGCAATCAGAGAAATCAAATGGGTAGATCAAAAAGACCCACATCAAAGTTCCGATGCGATTGGGTCTCGTATGTTAAAAGTTTCCCCTGCCCCTGTTTCATATGACTTCCCCCCGGGACCAAGTGTTAAAGACCCCGGGTGCCAATCGCATCGCAACGTTTCAAATGGGTTGATCGGAATGACCAGGCCCAATGGCCCGATTGCAATTGAACCCTTTGTTTTAAATACGCCCCGGGCATATTACATTCCATATATCCGAAGGCCCCACAGTCGGGCGCCTGTCCTCTTTATATATATATTTTCCGCCCGATCCATAAAAACCTTTGATTATTCCAAAAAGTTTGGATTTCATAAAATTATACAAGGGTTTCCCCGGCTCATCTCCACCGTTGATCTTGTTCTTAGATCAACAGCCTACGCTCAATCACATCGTAAAATTTTAATCGCATGCGTTTTGTTTACCCCCGATTGCGATCCCCCGATTGTGATCCTCCGATTGAATCTGGACCGTCCACGTGTCCAGATCGGACGGTCCAAAATTACTCTGACTTTTTCATCTCCCCGCTCTCCTTTTCACCTCTTCTACGCAGATCTCCACTGTTGGTTGCCTTCATCCAACGGCTACGCTCCTCTCCCGCCTTCTGAAGCAGTCTAACCCATTTCGCAGGATTTCTTAATTGTTTTGTGTTTGATGCAGGTGTTTTAAATGGTTTTCCATTCTATTACGAAGAAATTCCGAGGGCTGGGAATGACGATTCTCATGCCTTCGTTTCATTAAAGAGAAGCCATCCACGAGGCTCCATTCCATGTTTCATCAGTGCTCTATGAGCATTGATGCCGTAAAGCCCAGCGCGGCTCTGCACATCGATAAGACATTTTTTTAATTCAAAAACAGTTAAAGAGTATAAGTTTGAAGACAGAGCACAGCAAAATGAAGATTGAAGACAATATTACGGGGATTACGGCTAAGACTGTTATCAAAAGCCTAATCCCCGACTCAAAACACAGTTTAAAGAAAATCATAAGTGTTTCACTGACAGGAGGGCTTCCACCGCTTCAAATGAGGCGAATAAATTCCCCAGCTACCATAAAAGCCACCTGTTGCCTCAAACCTTTCAAACAGAGGCCGAAGTTATTAAAGAAAATCCGATATTCACCTCCAACACAGCCAGGGAGTTACTTCTGCAAGGAAATCAATGCAGAAATATCTGCAGAGTTACTCCACACATTACACAGAGCCTCAAAGTCAAATAAGACTCCCATCGAGTCTTAAATTCATAAATTGTAAACATTAATACAGTGGTCCACCTGTTCACTTCTCCATCGAGCCCCTCAAAGGGCCGAGAAGTCTTGAATCTATATTTATTATCTTAAGACATCTTTTTGTTAGATTTCACCTCCTCATTCTTCTATAAATACCTCAGTAGAAGATGAGAAATTGTTGGTTGAGTTGCTTACAGAGCTTTGAAATAAATTTGAGCCTAAACTTCTGATTGTAAATAGTGTTCACTGGCCCTTGGAGCTCTGCTTGTGATAGATTAGTTAGGTTGAATAGTGAAGATGATTGCTGAACTGAAACATTGGACTTGAAGACTGTAACCGGTTTGACATCAATATAAAAGTTGTTTCTTGGGATCCTGGTCTATGTCATCGGTGAAGTGCACCTCTCTTTGTTATTTTTTTCCTTCTATGTATGCCATATTGTTCATATTCCTCTGTAAAGAACAGTTTAAACAGGGTTAGGATCTACTGTATATCAGTAACCTTCTCTGGCTGAGAAATCTTTATCTTAATGTTTTCCTCAAGTTTGTTTATTCAAGAATGATTTAATACAGTTTAAACAGTTAGTAATGTTGGCGTTCCCTCGTCCTTCTGCTTGCTTAAACATTGTTCTTGAATGTGATTTCCATTATTTGTTATTAAAGTTAGACTAGAGAAGATATGGTTTGCCCTGATTCCTAGATCCTTTTCTCCAAAGGCAGATTCTGAAAATTTCCCTTGGTGTTGACTGAAAGCAGACTAGGTTTAAAAGTACTTTATCTGATCTTAAGTTACACTTTGTTTCTCTTATATGTTTTCATACTTTCTGAAGGTAATTACGTGGATTACCGGATTGTTTTTCAATTAAGTTTCTTTAATAGAACTTGCCCAAGAAGTTTATGGTTAGCCCTATCCTTGGTTGGTTTTAAACAGTTACTTAAGAGGATTTTCTTGTTTGGACTGACTATAAATCCTCTGAGAAATTATTATCAGTTTCCACCCCTCCAAAACTTTATTGTTTCCATCCCATCACTCCAATCTCAATAATCTTGTGGTATAGATGACTTGCCCCTTGGGTCACTCTTGATGTTGTTGTTCAATTAAAGCCCTGTTATGACTCCATAGCCCAATGGATTAAAAACCAGCGTTATATCTATCTTTTAGCCATAGCTGCTCTTCCCTCTTGCAACTTCTGACCTTTGAAACTCTTTGCATTCAGGACTTTTCACCTCAAATAGTAATCATGCTCAACCATCCAAAACAAAACAAAACCCTTGGCCTTCATAACTAGCCTAATATCATTATCTCAAACTTCAAAGACAATATCCATCTTTGTACATATTGGAGAGATCCCTCTCCGGATTCAGGAGGGCTAGATCCTAGAATCCAAAAGTTGGTTGAAACGATGTTGTTTCTGTAATTGGACTCTGCCAATCTTGCTAATAAATTACAGAACCCCAACATTTCTGGCGACTCCGCTGGGGAAACCCCGAATCATTTTCATTCAAAGCTAACCATACGATATTACAGATTTGGTTCATAGAGCATTAGCTTTATTAACCAGCTGGAGCCACTAGCAACATTTCTGGCGACTCCGCTGGGGAATTACAAACCCAAAAGTTTTTAAGGATAATTATACGATATTCAGAGATTTGGTTCATAGAGAATTTGCTTTATTAACCAGCTGGAGCCACCAGAAACATTTCTGGCGACTCCGCTGGGGAGATGAGTGTTTGTATAAGACTTTAGAGACCTCAGAAAACCCTTGATTCAAGAAAAATTTGTGAGTAAGAAGCAGCCTTTTCAAGCACTACCACAGAAATGGTAATCATGATGAAACTTGTTTGAATCAGTGACAAACTAGGTCAACCCTAGGATTCTGATAAGGCTTCATATAACCTTGAAAAAACAGCTAGCTTAGCCATAAGAGTAGAGTGTCTTTGTCTCATAACCTTAGCTAAGTTTTGAAATAGAGTTAGGATATTCTTAAAAACCACACTACTAAAAACAACTCAAAAAAAACCTAAAAAATTTTCAGATTGGTATTCAATAAACATGGTGGTGGACCATAAAACCTTTTACCTCCAAAGGAGCTAAAAAATTCCACTTGGCGACTCCACAATCCTTAACAAACCTTAAGACTCCACTGGGAAGAACCCTTATCATCATAACATCATTTAAAACTCAGTTAGAGGACTGTAGGATTAAATTTGCGTAAACAGATTAGTTAACCTCTTAAAGATTGTCATATCTGGTTGAACTTGTCTTGTTTATTCGATTCTAAAAACACAGCATAGTGGCTTCTAGAAAGATTCACACTAGAGCCCATCCTGACCCTAATCCACCTGAGATAGTTGATGACCCAGAAAGTATCCTTTTGAAGTCTCCTAAGGTTAAATTATCAATTGTTTTCAGATCACCCTTGAGAGCTAATTCAGTCCCTGAAAATATTTCGGCTCTACAACAATCATAAGTTGACTTAGTAAATCCATTCAGAACTAGGTCATTTGATGATATAATACATCTAGACTCTGATTCTTCACTTTCATTCCCGGAGACAAGTAAACATCTTGGTAGTAGAGAAAAAACACCTCCTGATTTACATTTCCTTCACAACCTAGGTGTCTCTCATCCAAGATCAGCTCAGCAGTCTACTCCTGATCCATCCACTTCTACTCATCCTACATCCACTGTTCAAACCACCACACCTCATCCCACTTTCCCTTTTGTTAATCCACCTCTTGTGAATCCACCTCCACCTCCTACCATGGCTGCATGGTATGCTCCCTTAGTCCTTCCTGTACCATTAGTCAACCTTCCACAGGACTATCAGTCCAAAATCCCATTGTATGATGCTAGCAATGCTACAACTGCATCACAATATGTGGATAAGATGAATGACTACTTTGACAGAAACGAAATTGATGATGATTCTGTCAAGCTCAGATTATTTGCTCAAAGCTTAGGGGGAGAAGTAAGAAAATGGTTTAAAGGCTTAGCCCCCCATAGTATAAATGATCTCCAAGGCTTCCATCAAAAATTCTTAAACAAGTGGGAAGTAAGGAAGAACCCTCTCCAAGTTCTTGCTGATTACAACAATCTCCATAGGAACCCAGGGGAAAGTGTGCAAGCCTACTGCACCAGATTCAACAGTGTATACAACACACTTTCCCCAGAACTAAAACCTCCACAAGGTTCAGCTTTAAACAAATTTCCCGAAGGTTTTGACGCTGACATGACCTATTCACTGAGAGAGAGAGATTTTGCAACTCTTGAAGACATGCAAAGGGGTGCTCTTTCTGTGGAAGTGAACTTGATGGAGAAAAGAGCAAGAATGAAGAGCGAGAAGAGAGTATATTTTAGAGAGGATTCCACACCTTCTACTTCCAACTCAAATATGGAAAGGATGATGGAAGAAATGATGAAAGAGATGATCATAATTAAAAGAGCACAAGCAAGTCAAAATCAAACTGCTCCTCAAAACAGAAACCAAAACCAGAATCAGAATGTTAGAAGGAACCGACCTCCAAACAGACCTAGGGAAGATGATCAACAGATCACTCCTCCCTTTCATCAGAACTATATAAGTGAGGTTGAGGAAACAGACGAAATAACAGAGGAAGGTGCTATCAACATGCTGGAGGTCGATGATGATGATTTTGAGATTCATTATGATAAAAAACAAGGTCTATATACACCGTATGATGACAAAAGAGATGATGATGAAAATCATTATCAAGACATGAAAAATTTCATCATAGAAACTCAAAGGGAATATGACCTTAGAAGCAATACTAATCAACAAGCCCCCAACACCAAAACCTCTGACAAATCTTCACAAAACAGCACGTCAACCAAGCCTAAAACGGTCAAACACAAGGAAAAAACGGTGGCTGTAAATTCTGATAAAGGTAAAGAGAAAGGCACTCAAAACACTGAAAAACAGAGTGCAGACTCTAGCAGTACTAACACTTCAGCTAGTACTCCTATTACAACCGTTATGTCAAGTGTAAATAAAACAAATCAGCAAGTTGTTGTTGCTGATAAAGTGACAGCTAACAAGGCTGAAACCAGCACTTCAAAGAATCAAATTCCTTTCAGCCTGGAACAGGAAATTTCCAAGATTAAAATCTATGTTCCCTTAACCGAGTTAGCTGCCCAACACGTATATAGAACTCAAATTTTGAAGGCTTTAAATATAGAGGAAAATGGAGATACAGTCAATCTTAGTGATGACCAGCCCGAGCTTATTTTTGGTCCAAAGATTGAAGGTAGATACCAAGAGGGACATGTTCCTCCTTTCTACGTGAGTTTAAACGTTCATGAAAAAATTTTGCACAATGCTATGCATGATTCCGGGGCTTCTCATAATTTAATGCCTAAAGCTGTGATGGAGAGCCTCGGGCTAGAAATCACCAGACCTTACAAAGACCTTTACTCCTTTGACTCAAGTAGAGTAAAATGTCTAGGATTGATCAAAGACCTCTGTGTTAACTTAGCCCAGATCCCAGCCAAATGCTTACTCATGGACATTGTTGTGGCTGATGTGTCCCCAAAGTATGGAATGTTATTATCAAGATCTTGGGGAGCTAAGTTACAGGGGACTATGCAGATGGACATGATGTATGCGACTATACCTGTTTTCAATCAGACTAGAAGACTTTACAGGGAGTCTCATATTCAATATACGGTCACAAGTCAAGACAGACCTCAAAACTCTCCTCTCTATTCCGTAAGTACAGGCCTTGATTCTTTTATCATGTTTAATGATGAAGCACTTAGTGAACAAATCACGTTATCAGGATTAATGGCCGATAGAGAGGAGGAGGTAAATACCACGGAACTGTCGAAACAGTTTGCTAAACCTATACAATCTAGTGAACAAATTACAGGTTTCGAGCTTCTAACTATGCGTCCTTTACCTTTGAACATTGAGAGTCAGGAAAGCGCATCTGCATTCACTGAAAAATCTGAAGGGATAAAACAAATTAAATTGGGGGTTGCTAATCATGAACAATCACAAGGCACCGTAGTTGTAGAGGACATTCGCCAAACAGACGAAGCTGAAAACAGTCCTCTATGGAGTATGCATTTTGACGGGTCATGCACTAGAAATAACGCTGGTGCAGGTGTCTGGATTCGCAACACTGTAAGCAACCACACCGAATGTATTTCCTGTAAATTAAACTTCCAGTGTTCCAACAACATAGCGGAATACGAATCCCTTATATTAGGCTTACATTTGTTGAAAAAGTTAGGAGCCAAGAGAATTAAAATTCAGGGGGATTCAGAATTACTTATTAGGCAAGTCAATGGGAAATATAACGCTCATCACCCCAGACTTAGGGCCTATCGAAATGATGTCGTGGACCTTTTAGAAACTTTCGATGAGTCTGAATTAATTTTTGTCCCAAGAAAAGAAAATATTACAACCCACAATTTAGCCTTTGTAGCTAGTACATGTCTGACGCCATATGAAACCGGAGACAACACAACTCCGATAAAATTTAGACCAGCCGTGCCTGATAACGAAAAATATTGGCAGGTGTTTGAAAACGACAAACAAATAGAAGACTTCATGCAATTCAGAAATGATTTCGAACTAAACGGTTCGGACTCAGACTATGAAACAGACTGCAAGGAATAAAATTTTCTGGATAAAGAAGAACCGTCTCCGGAACTTGCTAATATAAACCTGTTATCTGGAAAACTTGAAGGTAAAACAGAAACGAATGCAGAGTCTGAAACATAGGAGTTAGAAACTTTGCACTCCAAAGATGAAAGGTTGCCTACGGGTCTGACCCCTTTAGAAGAGTTGTTTGATTTTAACGATGTGGCAAATAAGCCAAAACTGGAACCTGTAGAGACTGAAGTGGAGGAATGCAATATAGGCAGTAAAGAGAAACCGAAAATGATCAAACTGTCCAAAACTTTGCCAGCTCACATTAAACTCAAATACATAGAGTTGTTCAAAGAATTTTCTGATGTTTTTGCATGGATTTACGAAGATCTTAAATCCTATGACACTGAAATAATACAGCACAAAATCCCTCTTAAAGAAAACCAAAAACCATTCAAACAGAAACTGTGCAGAATAAACCTTGCCCAGTTGCCATTGGTTTAGAAGGAGATCATGAAAATGTATGATGCTGGTATTATTGTCCCTGTTAGATATTCTGAATGGGTATCTAATCTGGTGTCTGTTAGGAAGAAAACTGGAGAAATCGGGCTTTGTATAGACTTTAGAGACTTAAACAAAGCTTCATTAAAAGACAACTACCCTTTACCAAAGATGGATCACATTCTACAAAGGGTGGTAGGGTCTAGAAGAATTTCTTTGTTGGATGGCTATTCGGGGTACAATCAGATCTTGGTTTACCCTGCTGATCAATTAAAGATAGCCTTTACTACACCCTGGGGCACCTTCATGTATGTGAAAATTCCCTTTGGTCTAATGAATGCTGGAGCAACCTTTCAGAGAGCCATGGACATAGCATTCTCAGAAGAATTGGGCTTCTTCATCATTATCTATCTTGATGATGTAACTGTGTTTTCAAAAACAGATGAAGAACACTTAGAACATTTAAGGAAATTTTTCGAGAAGTGCAGAAAGTTTGGGATATCTTTAAACCTTAAGAAGACTTTATTTGGTCTCCAAGAAGGTAAAATTCTTGGGCACATTATTTCTGAAGAGGGTATTAAGATTGATCCCAAGAGGATTGAGGCCATATTGCAAATCTCTCATCCTCGAAACATAAAAGAGTTGCAGTCTTTCATTGGAAAGATAAAATTTTTGAGAAGGTTCATCCCTAACTTAGCTGAGCTCCTGAGGAATATCACAAACATGTTAAATAAGGAGCAAGGGGTAAAATGGACCTTGGAAGCAAAGACATCCTTTGAGTTGGTGAAACAAGCATTAACCAAAACACCGGTTCTCATAAGTCCTGATTTTTCAAAGGATTTTTATATCTTCTCATTTGCATCAGAACATACCATAGCTGCTGTCCTTTTACAGAAAAATCCACAAGGACAAGTGCAGCCTATTGCATTCTTTAGTAAGGCATTGAGGGACGCCCCATTGAAGTACAACATTATGGAAAAGCAAGCTTTTGCTTTGGTGAAAGCATTGAAAGACTTTAGGGTATACATCCTTCACTCACACATCATTGCCTTTGTCCCAAATTCAGTTGTCAAAGATATTCTAACACGTGACCTAGATGGTAAGAGAGGTAAGTGGATTGCTGTTATTCTTGAATATGATTTAGAGATAAAACCCACTAAGCTCATCAAAGGCCAAGGTCTAGCTAGATTAATGGCTGAATCAAATTGTGAAGTTCTTGATGTTCATATGATTAATGCTTTGGATAACCAAGAATAATTCTCAACTCCCATTGTTGAAAACCATTTTATGAATTCTCCTTGGTATGCTAATATTGTTTATGTTTTGCTCAAATTGAATACACCTCCTGGTTTGACAAAAACAAAGGCAAGGTTCTTGAAGCTGAAAGCAGTAAACTATTGCATTATTGATAGATGTCTTTATTGGAAAAATGCAAGTGGTTTATTGCTTAAATGTTTGCCTAAGTTCGATGCAGAGAAGGTCAAGCAGGAATTCCATGAAGGAGAGTGTGGAGGCCACTTATACTGGAAGTCAACAACCAACAAAATTTTGAGGGCTGGTTTCTATTGGCCTACTCTGTTTCATGATGTTGACAAGGTGACCACCACTTGCCATAAATGCCAGTTGTTTGAAGGCAAGACAAAATTACTACCCCTACCTCTGCATCCAATCACTGTTGAAGCCCCTTTTCAACAGTGGGGACTTGACTTCATAGGAGAAATCCATCCATCATCTTCTGCCCAGCATAAATGGATTCTCACTGCCACAGACTATTTCACTAAGTGGATAGAATCCATACCTTGTAGACAAGCCAATGACTCAGTTATCATAAAATTAATGGAGACCAATATCCTCTCCAGATTTGGTTGTCCTTCTAAAATCATCACAGATAATGCAGCAGCATTTGGATCAAAGAAGATAGTGGAATTCTGTTACAGATATCAGATAACATTGGGGCATTCTACGGCCTATTACCCTCAAGGTAATGGACTTGCAGAGTCCTCAAACAAAAGCTTAGTGAACATAATCAAGAAATTGTTGGAGGACAACAAGAAGTCTTGGCACACAAAGCTGGTCCATGCACTTTGGGCTGACAGATTAACTTTGAAGAAATCTATTGGTATGTCACCTTTCCAGCTTGTGTATGGTACAGATGCAATTTTTCCTAACAGCCTTGGTGTACCAGTTATGAAGTTGATTCGGGAGTTGCAGACTGAAGAAAATGACATGATCAGAAGAATAAATCAGACCATTCATCTTCAGAAAATCAGAGAGGAAGTATATAACAAAGCATTGCAGAAACAGGACAGCATCAAAAAGCTTTTTGACAGAAGAACAAAGGCCAACGATTTCAAGATCGGGGACAAAGTTTTAAAGTGGAACTCAAGGAGGGAAGAAAAGGGCAAGCATGGAAAATTTGACAACCTATGGCTTGGCCCTTATTCTATTCATTCAGTTGCTGGTAATAATGCATTTTTCTTACAGGAACTGAATGGAACAGATTTGTTTGGGGGTCCTGTCAATGGCAGGATTCTTAAGCATTACTTCTCTTGATCCATGTTATGTTTTGAAGCTTTTTTATCTTTTTTCCATTATGAATATTCCATTCACCATTGCATTCAAAGTTATGAAAAATCAAAAAATACAAAAAACAAAGAAAGGAAGAAAAGAGGGCAGAATGAAAACAAGAAAGGCAAATCCCCATGCCAAAAAGAGAAATAAATCTGAAAGTGTGCAAGCTCAAATGCCACTCCTCAAAAACACACTTCTAGTTAGTCAAAATGTTTAATCTTGACTAGTTAGCTTTAAATTTTTCTACTGATAGCGTAGTGAATTCGATTTACCAAACTATTCAATCTTGGCTTATCAGTAGATAGATTAGGATAGAAATTGAAGGTTCAAACAAGCTCAAAATCTAAACCAAAGTTTCCAAAGAAAGATGACTCAAAACTATTTTATTTTCTGAGTCACAAGATAGGAGATCTGGTTCTAATCAGCCTAAAATCTGAACCAGAAGAAAAGAAAATACAACTCAAAAGCAAAGCAAAAACAGAGCTGTGAAGAAAAGAGAAGGCCATGATAAGAGACTTTCAGATCTTAAGCCTTCCATTTTGATTTTAAAATTTCTGCAAATAATAATCTATGTGCAGCTTGTTTTTATGCCATAGATCACAGCAAGTCAAACAGCTTAATCTTGACTTGGCTGTTTTTAAATTTCTGTCGTAGAAATTAAAGAATGAAAATCTGTTGGACAGCTTAATCCCAACAGACAGTAGATTAGGTAGAGAAACATCTGAGCTCAACTGTTTAATCTGAGTTCAGGGAGAAATAAGGAGTAGCATTAGATTAGTTTTTTATGCTTTCAAAAGAATAAAATGTTGTGAATAGAGTTTGCCAATCCAAGTGCACTCTAATGAAGAAGAAAAAATGTTAGATCTATAGGATTGGGTAGGTAGAAAGTTGTATTGATAAAAATCCATTGTTTTCATGGTTGCTAATATGCTTTCAGAAGATCATCCAGCAAAAGAAGCACAACCCAATGGATCAGGCACAAGTCAGCCCCCCATAGAATCCAAGTCTGAAGTTCTTGATACCTTCAAGAAGGCATCATACCCAAGTGGAGCCACTGTTAGCCACCTATAATATTTTGTTATACCAAAAGGTGGCTAAGACTTTTTGAGCCTCCAAGGAACAAATTTTATCACTTAAAAATTGTTGGCTCTTGAAGACTCATACAAGGCCTCATGCCTCTGTCCAAAATCTTCATTGCTGTTACCGCTTTATACTTAGAAATTCTGCTGATTCCAAGTAAAATACTACTGAAAGACCTTCATTTTTCCCCTTCTCAAACCTTCATCTGCTCCCCTTTTTCTCGACAAAACTTCCTTGTTTTCATAAATCCTCTTCTTCCATTTATGAAAATCACTTTCACATAGTTAAAAACCCATTTTTTGACTATCCCGAAACCATCAAATTCCATTGAAAATTATGAAAAATTCATAAAAAATACAAGTATTATGACTATGGACTTAAGCCCCTTTGGGCTAAGTCCTAACCACTTCCCCACCATACGCTTTGGAGCTGGAACCATTTGCCATGGGTTAAGGCGCTAATCGCATCAGAAAGAATCAAATGTACAAGTCTTTGCCATACTCCGAAGAACTCCGATTGCGATTAGCCTTGCTGCTTAAGACCCCCGATCATATTATTTTCACGTAACCCTGAGCCCGCCCTCGGTGCTTAGACCTTGTGAATATTTAATTCCCAAACCCATTTTTCTTTATAAAACCCAAAACCCGCTTATCCAAACTTTCAACTTAAAAACTTGAAGTCACGTGTTTAATATTTTAATGGGTTGATTGAAAGACCGATCGCGCAATCACAATCGGAGAAATCAAATGGGTAGATCAAAAAGACCCGCATCAAAGTTCCGATGCGATTGGGTCTCGTATGTTAAAAGTTTCCCCCACCCCTGTTTCATATGACTTCCCCCCGGGACCAAGTGTTAAAGACCCCGGGTGCCAATCGCATCGCAACGTTTCAAATGGGTTGATCGAAATGACCAGGCCCGATGGCCCGATTGCGATTGACTCCTTTGTTTTAAATACGCCCCGGGAATATTACATTCCATATATCCGAAGGCCCCGCAGTCGGGCGCCTGTCCACTTTATATATATATTTTCCGCCCGATCCATAAAAACCTTTGATTATTCCAAAAATTTTGGATTTCATAAAATTATACAAGGGTTTCCTCGGCTCATCTCCACCATTGATCTTGTTCTTAGATCGATGGCCTGCGCTCAATCGCATCGCAAAATTTTAATCACATGCGTTTTGTTTACCCCCAATTGCGATCCCCCGATTGTGATCCTCCGATTGAATCTGGACCGTCCACGTGTCCAGATCGGACGATCCAAAATTACTCTGACTTTTTTATCTCCCCGCTCTCCTTTTCACCTCTTCTACGCAGATCTCCACCGTTGGTTGCCTTCATCCAACGGCTACGCTCCTCTCCCGCCTTCTGAAGCAGTCTAACCCATTTCGCAGGATTGCTTAATTGTTTTGTGTTTGATGCAGGTGTTTTAAATGGTTTTCCATTGTATTACAAAGAAATGCCGAGGGCTGGGAATGACGATTCTCATGCCTTCGTTTCATTAAAGAGAAGCCATCCATGGGGCTCCATTCCATGTTTCGTCAGTGCTCTATGAGCATTGATGCCGTAAAGCCCAGCGCGGCTCTTCGCATAGACAAGACACTATTTTAATTCAAACACAGTTAAAGAGTATAAGTTTGAAGACAGAGCACAGCAGAATGAAGATTGAAGACAATATTACGGGGATTACTGCTAAGACGGTTATCAAAAGCCTAATCCCCGACTCAAAACACAGTTTAAAGAAAATCATAAGTGTTTCACTGACAGGAGGGCTTCCACCGCTTCAAATGAGGCGAATAAATTCCCCAGCTACCATAAAAGCCACCTGTTGCCTCAAACCTTTCAAACAGAGGCCGAAGTTATTAAAGAAAATCGATATTCGCCTCCAGCACAGCCAGGGAGTTACTTCTGCAAGGAAATCAATGCAGAAATATCTACAGAGTTACTCCACACATTACACAGAGCCTCAAAGTCAAATAAGACTCCCATCGAGTTTTAAATTCATAAATTGTAAACATTAATACAGTGGTCCACCTGTTCACTTCTCCATCGAGCCCCTCAAAGGGCCGAGAAGTCTTGAATCTATATTTATTATCTTAAGAGATATTTTTGTTAGATTTCACCTCCTCATTCTTCTATAAATACCTCAGTAGAAGATGAGAAATTGTTGGTTGAGTTGCTTACAGAGCTTTGAAATACATTTGAGCCTAAACTTCTAATTGTAAATAGTGTTCACTGGCCCTTGGAGCTCTGCTTGTGATAGATTAGTTAGGCTGAATAGTGAAGATGATTGTTGAACTGAAACATTGGACTTGAAGACTATAACCGGTTTGACATCAATATAAAAGTTGTTTCTTGGGATCCTGGTCTATGTCATTGGTGAAGTGCATCTCTCTTTGTTATTGTTTTCCTTCTATGTATGCCATATTGTTCATATTCCTCTATGAAGGACAGTTTAAACAGGGTTAGGATCTACAGTATACCAGTAACCTTCTCTGGCTGAGAAATATTTATCTTAATGTTTTCCTCAAGTTTGTTTATTTAAGAATGATTCAATACTGTTTAAACAGTTAGGAATGTTGGTGTTCCCTCGTCCTTTTGTTTACATAAACATTTTTCTTGAATGTGATTTCCATTATTTGCTATTAAATTTAGACTAGAGAAGATATGGTTTGCCCTGATTCCTAGATTCTTTTCTCCAAAGGCAGATTCTGAAAGTTTCCCTTGGTGTTGACTGAAAGCAGACTAGGTTTAAAAGCACCTTATCTGATCTTAAGTCACACTTTGTTTCTCTTATGTGTTTTCATACTTTCTGAAGGTAATTATGTGGATTACTGGGTCGTTTGTCAATTAAGCTGCTTTAATAGAACTTGCCCAAGAATTTTATGGTTAGCCCTGTCCTTGGTTGGTTTTAAACAGTTACTTAAGAGGCTTTTCTTGTTTGGACTGACTATAAATCCTCTGAGAAATTATTATCAGTTTCCACCCCTCCAACACTTTATTTTTTCCATCCCATCACTCCAATCTCAATAATCTTGTGGTATAGATGACTTGCCCCTTGGGTCACTCTTGATGTTGTTGTTCAATTAAAGCCCTGTTATGACTCCATAGCCCAATGGATTAAAAACCAATGTTATATCTTTCTTTTAGCCATAGCTGTTCTTCCCTCTTGCAACTTCTCACCTTTGAAACTCTTTGCATTCAGGACTTTTCACCTCAAACAGTAATCATGCTCAACCATACAAAACAAAACAAAACCCTTGGCCTTCATAACTAGCCTAATATCATTATCTCAAACTTCAAAGACAACATCCATCTTTGTACATATTGGAGAGATCCCTCTCCGGATTCAGGAGGGCTAGATCCTAGATTCCCAAAGTTGGTTGAAACTATGTTGTTTCTGTAATTGGACTCTGCCAATCTTGCTAATAAATTACAGAACCCCAACAAATAGATGATTTGATGTCGAACGCCAAAAAAAATCTCTCATTCAAAAGTCCGGAAGCGAGGATCTTATCGATGCCATAATAAGCCTCATGGTACTGGAAGATGATGTTTCTAAGTGAACTTCCTGGATGATGATTTGATGTCGACAGGAAGCCACTTTATTGTGAAACGGGATTTATTTATTTCAGAGACAAAATGTGACTTGATATAGCAATGTTCAGTGATGATTGTCATGAGAATGAAGGTTTATGAGTATTGCTGAAGGATGAGTATTCGATGGATGACTTCTATTGAACATATT
The DNA here is from genome assembly GCA_034641835.2 of Pinus albicaulis. Lineage (NCBI taxonomy): Eukaryota > Viridiplantae > Streptophyta > Pinopsida > Pinales > Pinaceae > Pinus > Pinus albicaulis. The sequence goes on from CM076573.1 coordinate 337,978,187, forward strand.
GGTGACACTCAGATGAGTTGGCAGCATTAACCCAAAACCGAAGTGAAGGTATGATGAACCATAGGTATGAATGAACCGTCAAGAATATTACCCAACCCAAATAGTCATGATGATGGAGTGAAGTGTCATGTTCAAGAGTGACCTGCTACCGTAAAATTTCTGTTCACTTTCCCAAATTTTCCCCGGTCATTTCTCGACCAGTACCTCTTTATTTTTTAACAAGCTTGAGGAGGATAACATATGCTTGATCTATAATTCAACCCTTCAGGCGAATAATGTATCGCTATTTAATAATTTAATGAGTCTAGCGATGAATGAAACTCGATTATTTCCATGATCGACAAGCCCGTTGCTATTTTATGTTTTAATGAGCCTAACGAAAGTGACAACCTGATCATTTTTCATATTTAGAGAGTTTGAAAAAGAGGACGAAAGAAAACTCCATACGTACTTTTTCATAAAGTTTTCACTCAGATTCGAAAAAGTGTAAAATAATATCTGAGAGAACCTCCTAGCCATGTTCGACTAAGGCATTCCTTTTTCGCAAACAGTCTATCTTAGTCCGGAAAAGGGTTAAACTTATACTGAGTAGATATCAATTCATCTACTTTTATGAGCTCGAAAAGACAAGTGCTTGACAATCTTTTCACATTATCGGAGTCTAAAAAGAGCTAAAATAAGACTCCAAGGGTTCATTTTTCATTGTTATTGAAGCTCAAAAAAGAGATAAAAGTGTGCTTCAAGTATTTTTTCATTTTTAACAAAGCTCGAAAAATAAGGATAAAAGTATGCTTTTTGGTCAAATCATTTTTGAAATAAATCTGCAAACTAATATGCTCATCAGTTGCAAAACCTGTTCAGAACAACATCAAATGGATTAAAAATACCTATTTCATGATAAAAAAATGAATAAAACCATAGTCATAGCAATAAATATGATTTGAAAATAATAAAATGACTAATTAAAAGAGTTTTACTATTCATTTTTACCATTTGAAAGTTACCATTTGCATTTTGGAGCTCTAAACTTTTTTTTGCCCCCGAACTTTAGCCGTTGATTGCGATCGAATCTGTGGACTATTTTCATCGCTGTTTGATCTAGGTTGGCTCCATAAACCCTCTCTTTCTTTCAGTAGTCAATTCATTTCATTTTACTGCAGTTGTTTAGGGATTTGGGCCCCTTAGAAGTAAATTATTTTTCCAAAGAGGGAAACGCACACTTGAGCATCGAAAAACGTGTTGTGGAGCACCTAAAATGAAGCCTAGGTGCATATGCAATGCATTTTCTATGGTTCAAGACTACGTTGGGCGCAATTCACATCTTTTATTCTTGCATTATACCCAAATTTTTCCTAATTTTTTTGCATGAAAGGGAGTCTAATGAGTCTTATGGTTACATTTCAGGGATTCATCAAACTAGAATGACGATTACTTGGAGAGAAAGAGAGCATGAAGAAGAAAATATGGTTGCCTTAAATGATCCAGGTACAGTAAGAGCCCTAGGAGATTGTGATTTATTAAAGTACTTCCGCTTTTCAGGTATGAGGAATCCTTACCCTGAATTGTAGGTAGACCGGTGATGAAGTCCATGGAAATACTCTCCCATTTTCCATCTGGAATAGGTAGTGGTTGCAATAATCTTGCAGGATGGTTATGCTCTCCTTTGTTTTGTTGGAAAAATATGCACTCCTTGATGTGTTGGAGTACATCCTCCTTGAGACCCTTCCATGAGAATCTCTCCTGAATAGCCCGATAAGTCTTGGCGAATCCTTGATGCCCTGCAAGTGAGGAATCATGTGATGCTTTCAAAATCTTCTCCTTGAGCTTAGAATATCTAGTAAAGAAGACCCGATATCGGTAATAGATGACCTCATCCATCACTCTATACCTCTCATCAGTCACCACTCCATCTAGGATTTCACATGCAGAGTTGTCTTTGGAATATTCCACCAACAACTGAGCCTTCCAATCTACATTTATGTTCATTAAGGACAGCGCTGCTGGCCTCCTAGATATAGCATCTGCCACCACATTACTCTTCCCTTTGACATATTTTATGTCAAATTCATATGCTTGGATCTTACTCACCCATTTTTTCTGCCTCTCCTGAAGCTGCTTCTACTCAAGAAAGAATCGAAGACTATTATGATCAGTCTTCACTCAAAATCTAGTCCCCACCAAATACTGCCGGAACTTGGCTAAAGCATGCATAATAGCCAACATATCTTTATCATGTATGGGGTATAACCTCTCATGTGGCAGAAAATTCTGGCTCTCAAAAGTTATGGGGTGTTCCCCTTGCATCAATATTTCCCCAATGCCTTCCCCTGAAGCATCACATTCCAACGCAAAGGGTTGAGTAAAATTAGGTAGGACCAATACCGGGAAGCTACTCATCACCTCCTTGAGCTTATCAAAATCTCTCTGTGCTATGGGTGTCCAACTAAAATCTCCCTTCTTGGTTAGATCTATAAGTGGTGTTGCTAGTTGAGAGAACCCTTTTACAAACTTCCGGTAATAGGTACATATGCCTACAAATCCCCGAAGTTTGGTTCAGGCCAATCTCTAATAGAACAGAAATGTTCTTCATGGACTCTTACCCCATCCACTCCAATGATGTGGCCCAATTAAAGCATCTATGTGAGTCCAAAATCACATTTGGAGAGATTAGCATAGAATTGTTGCTCCTTAAGAACGTGTAATATTGCCTCAATATGCTATAAATTTTCCTCCCATGTGCGGCTATAAATAAGAATGTCATCAAAGAAGACCAACAAAAACTTCCTCAAGTGACCATGGAATATGTGGTTCATGCATGATTGGAATGTTTATAGAGCATTGGTTAGCCCAAAAGGCATTACCAAAAACTCAAAATTCCCATAGTGACACCGGAATGTAGTCTTGGGGATATCTTGATCCCTCACCCTAATTTGATGATATCCCGATCTCAAATCAATCTTAGAGAAATATTTGGATCCTCTTAGTTCATCCATATCTAAGGTTTCCCAATCATTGGTAACCTTCCCTAAGGTGATTAACCACTAGACACCCAATATAACATTGGTGTCTGGAATATCAACCACAAAGAAGTGGTCTGTCAATGTGTACATTCTGATGGTGATGGTTAATGCTGGAACATATTTGGCACACAACTAGTTCTAGCTCCTGGAACCAAAATTAGGAACCCCTCAAAGTCTTCTATGTGAATGCCCCTCTTTTGTACCAGCTGTGTATCAATAAAGTTATGAGTAGCTCCACTGTCTACCAAAATTGATAATATTTTTCCCATAATAGTGCCCCTAACTCGCAAGGTTAGATACTTGGTAACTCCTCTTAATGATGCAAGAGCCCCTCCCATTGGAGCAAAGGCTTTTACTGCATATTTTATGGGAGTTTCACTTCTTTCTGCTACTACAGTGTTGGTCTTCTCCTCCTCATAAACAAATATCTCATTGCAATATGCTTTCCCTGCAACACATTGGTGGTTTGGCACCCATGGCTCCTGACAGGTGGAACAAAGTTTTCTCTTCCTTAGATCCTTCTGATCATTGTCAAGAGGTGTCCTCCCCTGATTCTCCTTTGGGCATGGAGAAATATTTTGTTGAAAGGGTTCTTTGGCCTTGGGCAAGGCATGTGGTAAATCCCTAGCCTTCTCCATAGCTTCTTGGAGTGTATTAGGTCTAGTGGATTTCACCAACGCATGCAATGATTTAGCCATCCCATCAATAAACATGCATATTCTTTGGTTCATAGTGAGGTCAGATACCATCACTAAAAGCTTCAGAAACTCAGAGATATAAATTTCTAGATCTCCCATTTGCTTGAGCTTGGTTAGCTCAACAAAGTGAGCCTCTGGATCCCTAGGATCAAATCTCTCTACCAACCTCCCGGTGAAATCTGAATATGAACTGATATGAGCATGCCCAAGTGTAGATAACCCATGGAACCACCATTCATGAGCCTCACCTTCTAGGTGTAGCACTGCTATTTTGATAGCCTCCATTTCAGAAACTCTGTTGAGTTGGAAATAATTGTCCAACTTCTCTACCCAAGCCTTGGCTGTGCACTTGGGTGATCCATCATAAGAGGGAAAAAATAATCTACCCAAAATGTGTTGTAGATCTAAATTTTGTATAAACCCTCCCTTTTTATAGTGATTGAAAGATCTCCTACCATCCTTGATCCGACAGAATTCCTGAAAGCTCAAATGTTCTTTGAATCTTCTGGATTGAGATTCATATTCTACAAAATAATCACTAAGGGTTTCTTCCCTAAAGGGCCTTCCTTCCTCACCTTCCAAAGATAGGAATGTGGGCATAGTGGAGCGTTGTGAAGAAGGTTGTGCTGCCGTTTGCTCCTACACAGTCTGAAGAAGGAGCTTTGGAATCTCCCTCTCCTCCATGGCTATAGATCTATTTTCCCCATAAGCTGAGCCAAGCTCAGAGCTCTGATACCACTGTAATATTCCTTTTTAGGAAAATCAACAATATTGACACCAAAAACATAGTTTTCAGAAAATTATGCTATAATAAGGAGGAAAAACACTTGGATCCATTATTTTATGTATTATAGCCCTCAACTATAAAAGGGGATTAAAAAAAAAAAATCATTCTTGCTGAGTTAAACAAAACTCCCAAGCCCAATATAGTTTAAAAACACCAAAACTCCATTACTACTGCAACAGCGAATTTCTGAAGCATATGATAGCATAGTTTAATGAGGTTTTCTGCTACAAAAAGATAGAAACAAATAGATATGATGATATACTACTCAAAGAATTGAGAAAATGGAGATCTAGTCTCTTTTACACAATCTTAAGATAGCCCGGCAAGGGTTTCTTGAAATCATGAGGTACAAAAAAGTAGATCTATAGATCTATGACTAAAATAATGCTATCTGACTGTAGCTCTGCATACATATGGCTAGAAAATACAAGAAATGGCTGAAAATTCTCCTTGCTAGCTTTCCGGGAGAAATATTGATCCTTTCCCTAGGAAACTAGCTCACAAACAGGGGTTTTAACCCTTCCACTGCAACACCATGAAAAATAATGCAGTTTCTCCAAGGGAATATGTTGTAGCTATAGGTGACTACTTGAACCAATGTCTGATGGTGGAAATTTAGCCCAGAATACTCCTCTCAGTTCCCTTCACCAAGTTCTCCAAGGAAGAGTGTGGAATTCCCGCATGAGAATATCTTGCACTAAACAATGCAGAAAACCCAGCTAAACAGCTGAAGCATGCAAGAAGTCATAAGACTCAAACATATACAATATTATGAATTCCCCTCATGGCTTCCATCCCTTCCCTTTTATTCTTGGTGAGCCTCCTTATCCTTGGCCCCACTCATTTATGAGGTTGCTTCCTTGCAAAGACTCATCCTCCAAAACTGCGCCATTCCCACTAGCTCCACTCTCTCCTTTGGCAGTTTTGTTGATTTGGTAAACCTTGATCTAGTCCACATGCATTGCTCCCTTTCACACCCAAGGTGAATTTATTTTTCCTACCTAAACTGATCCACATTCACACTTGAAGTGTTTTATTCCTACTAAAGAGATTTAAGGGTCTACCTACCCAATTTATTCTTCTAGACTGAAAAATAGAGCAACATATAATATTCCAACTAGATATAAGCTAATTAGGAATATTACAGCGATGAAGGAAACAATGAAGGGGGCTATTGGTTATAGATTTTTAGGTCTGTTTAGATCTGGAATTGTCATGTGACATTCCATTGCTTTCTTGGGCTATTTAGCAAAGATTGCAAGTGTTGTTTAGCATAGGGTGTTTTTGGTCGGGAATCCCTCCTCTTTCATTGAGTGATCTCTTGGAAGAGGGTTGTACTTCATTCTACATCAGGAATTGTTGCCACTTATATTTTTCCATCATCTGCAGAACATCTACCATCAGGAATTACGCAATTTCTGAATATCAGTTGGAAGGTGGAGGTTGTCTTTAGTATTTCAGCTAGAGAACCATTGTAGGATCATTCCTATCACCTTGGGCTTGAAGATCAGCATTCCTAGAGCTTCATTTCAAATCTGGCATCAGGAAAACAATTATTGACCTCTTAGCAGTAGTAATTCCATCTATAACTACGCTATCAATTATTGTAGGTCCAAAGGAGGAAGGGAAGTTGCTAGCATTTCAGCTAGTAATCCAGTGAGGGATCATCCCCTAACCTTGCCATCAGTATTTCCATCAACCTGGAGTCTATTGCAGAATATTTCAGTAGGCATAGAGCCTATCTCTCCTTTAAAATGCATTTTTTATGAGAAGTTGTGTAGAAATAGTTGTAATCATCATTGGAGGATTGAGAAGCTAGATCTAGATCTTCTAGCTTGTGGATCTAGAGAATGGATCAACCCTTCAAGATTAGATCTGATCTTGTGACATATTTTAGCCATCTATTTTTCAGATCTAGCTTCATATCTACATAACCCAACAGTAAAAGGATCAAACTCTAGGAGGGTGATTTTCCAAAGTTGTAGATCTGGAAAATCCTTTCTGGGTTATCTCGAGTATCCATCATAGAGCCTAGATCTTGAATATTGGAATCATCAGAGCTCATAAGCTCCCTAGATATGAATTTTCCTTTTCAATATTTCAGTAGCAAAAAGGATAGCACAGTATTGCTTTTGTAAGCTCACCAGTTATGCAGTACTAGTTGCAGCACCATTATAGGGTGATTCTAGGCCTTCTCTTGGGCTAGATCTACTCATTTTCTGTACATTATGTAACTAATTCATCTCCATATAATAAAATGGCTTAGCTTCTCTATAAATTATGATGTTGTCTTGTTATTTATTATTTTATTTGTTGCAGTTCTTATATTGTGTTTAAGTATTATTGCATTCTCCCTTTTGGTATATTACATAACAACAAGGATTCTTGCTACCTCCTTGCATTATCATGGTGCAAGTCATGGAGCAACGATATAGTAATGGACATGTGAGATGTCTCATCAACATAATACAAACAAGCTCCTTTGTGCCGCATCATGTGAGAGTTATACTTTCTCCCAACCCCAAGTACATACATGAACATGAGATACATCCCAAATAAAAATACATATAAAGATGTGAGACATATCCCAAACAAGAGTAAATACAAGGACATAAGATATAACATGTGATGTCCAAACTCTTTCATCAACAACCAAAGAAACCATGCCTTTTTCTTATGCATTCTTCCAGTGGTGTGTAACTTGGCATGAATTAGAAAAGTATGACTCCTTCAGTGGTAACCATACTCACCCAAGAGAAACCAATTTAGCCATGCTTATTGCTAGCCTGCAGCATAGATCTGCAAGTGGTTTGGTAGCCCCTTGCTCCAGACTATCAACCATTCATCCCAATGTGGATGATGTATCTCATTCTGCAAATACTTGGTATCCTCCCATTGTAGGACACTAACCTCCTCAAATTGATGAAGAACTTTGCACTCCATGATATGTTGAAGTGCACCTCCAATTAGATCTCTCCATGAAACCTCCTTCTCATCAATGGCCCTGCAAAACCAATAAGGTTATGGATCTATTGTAGGTAGAAGTTTCTCTTTGAGTTGTGAGATGCTCATTGAGAAAGGGTCATCTAGAAAGGAGAAAATGTTTCTCATCTCAAGATTTCTACCATATATCATCTTTTCCTCCATTGCTTCATGAATGAAGCTGCCATATGATTACTTCCATAAGGAATGGGTCCTCTTCTTTTCACTGTTGCTCATTAAGAGTGTTGTAGATCTACATAGATGATGGAGGAGTGGTGCATTTAATGCACACATGATGGATAGGGTGATCATTACATTCACACATGATGGAGATCATGAAGAGACAACACAGTCAACATGGAGACCTATGTCCACATGTACAGCGCAGTTATGAGGAGGGCCAAGGCATGAGAAGGCTCATAATATATATAAAGAATATGAAGGAAACATATAAGGAATGCTGAAGACTATTATTGATGTATGATCTTTTTAGATCTAGAATTGTCATGTGGCATTCCATTCTTTCTTTGGTTGTTTAGCTAATATTGAAAGTGTTGTTTAGCACTAGGTTTTCCTGGTTGGGAATCCCACCTCTTTCTTTGAGTAGCTCTGGAAAGAGTATTGTACTTAATTTTACATCAGGCATTGATGCCATATTATTCCTACTTTCTGCAGAACATGTATATTCAGAAATTCAACATTTCTGAAGATCAGTTTGAGAGGAGGAGGTTGTCCTTCAATATTTCAGTTGAGGAACCAGTGAAGGATTCATCTTATCACCTTAAGCTTCAATATCAGCCTTCCAGTGATTCAGATCTATTTCAAGCATTAGGACATCTATTATTCATCTCCCAGCAGCAGCAATCCCATCAAGAATTGCGCAGTCCAGTCTTGTAGATCCAAGGGAGAAGTGAAGTTGCTAGCATTTCAGCTAGTAATCTAGTGGAGGACCATTCCTTCACATTGTATACATTATTTCCATCAGTTCTGAGCTATATTTCATATATTAGCATCAGGCTAGAGAGCCTCCTTCCTTTACAGCACATTTTTTATGAGAAGTTGTGTAGCAGCAGCTGCAACCTTCTTTGGAGGATTGAGGAGCTAGATCTTGAGCTTCTAGCTTATGGATCTAGAGAAGGGATCAGCCCTTCAATATTAGATCTGATATTATGACATATTTCAGCCATCTATTTTTAAGATCTAGCTTCATATCTGCATAGCCCAACAGTCAAAGGATAAAACTCTAGGAGGGTGATTTTCCAAAGTTGTAGATATGGAAATCCTTTTTGGGTTATCTTGGGTATCCATCATAGAGCCCAGATCTTGAATCTTGGCATCATCAGAGCTCCATATTTCTGTAGACCTACATTTTAATTTTAAGCTTGTAGTCATATTTTCATATTCAGTTGAAGGGACAGTGCAATATTTGCTTCCAGCAGCTCTCCAGTTATAGAGTGCTAGTTGTAGCATGTTTGCAGGGTGATTCTAGGCCATCTCTTTGGCTAGATCCACTCATATTTTGTACATTGTGTAACTGAATATTCTCCTATATAATAAAATGGCTCAGATATTATGTCTATATATGTTTTTATCATAAACTTACATGTACATTTTCTATGTTACAAATATTATGTTTGTGTATGAATGCATTATTCCATTTTTGGATATTACAAAATAAAAGAACAACTGAACAAGGCAAAGGGAGGAAGGAATAAAAACTTCAGTTATTGATCTGGATTTATGCAAGAATGCAACCGAATACATAAATAATAATAAACATAGAAATACAGTGGAAATAAGGCTTCATTTCATTAATATCAAATCACAAAAATATGCTTACAAACATGATGGAAATAAAATAGCTAGGGTGCTGGTAGAGAATCTATGAGAAGAGATGTGGCGACTACCGACCTATGAACTGTATTACGATGAGGCTCGAGGGCCTATTTATTATGGAGAAACAATGGAGAATTCTAAACATCCAAAAACCTAATCCTAGGAGATGAAGCGCCAAAACTATGGGCCCCGTTTGGGTAAATTGGTGTTTCAACTTCCCAGGGACGTAACTTCAGCATAATATCTCCGTTTGGGGCTTCAAAATGGCTCTGGAAGTTCAGGACTTGAAAAACTGCTAAAAATAGTAAGTTGTGAAAAAAACTGAAAGAGAAAATGGTGGGACCCCAAGCGGAATAGGCGGGTGGCCATCAATATCCACCTGGATCATTCCTCCCCCCTTAGGAAGCAATGGTCCCCATTGCATTGATTTCCTCCATGAGATGAGGAAACTTCTGTTGAACTTGGTCCCTGGTGAACCACTTACCTTGGTGCACGATTTTTCCATCTTTGACAACCCGATACAGTTGGATCTTCTATCAGCGAGTGTTCTTGATTTGCATGTCCATGATACAGTCTGTAGTTGCATGTTCCATGCAGTCTGGGTTTAACTTTTTTGGTGTGAGTTCTTCTGCATTGTCTGAGGTGTCCAATAGAGGTGGGAAGTAGGGACGAAGGCGGTCTACATTGAATACTGGGTGCAGACCAAGGAATGGTGGAATACTGAGCTCAAAGGCATTGTTCCCTACAACCTTGGTGATGGTGTACGGCCCATATCGGAGCGGGTGAATCTTTCGGTGGGGTCCAGTGAGGCGCTCCTTCTGCAAATGTAGCCACACTTTTTCACCCACCTGGAATTTGTGTGGCACCCGATGTTGATCATGTCGTTGCTTGTACTTAGCATTGGCTCTCTCCAATATGTCATGAACTTGTTGGTGGAGGTGCTGAATGCACTCGATGAAGTTGTTTTCTTTTTCAGCTTCAGACTGGACATGAGTCAAATCGGCCTGAGTAGCTGCAAATGGCATGGCTACGTCAATGGGACATAGTGGCTGGAATCCAAAGCCCACCTAAAAGGGGCTATGGTTGGTTGAGCTGTGGAGAGCCCGGTTATAACTGTGTTGTACATAGGGAAGGCTCTCATCCCATGTGCGTGGGTGCTTTGAATTGTACATGCATAGAATGTGTACAATCATCCTATTGATGACCTTTGTCTGGCCATCAGTTTGGGGATGGAAAGCTATGGACTTGGTGAGCTTGGTGTCCAACATTGAACAGAGGCTGGACCAAAATGTGCTAATGAACCTGCTATCGCGATCTGATATGATACACTGTGGGATCCCAAAGTGCACCCACACTTGCTCAAAGAAGAGTTTAGCAGTGGCTTCTGTTGTGATATTCTTCTTGCAAGCCGCCATAATGGGCATCTTTTAGAATATGTCGACGACCACGAAAACACAGTCGTTTACATGCTTAGTAGAAGGAAGGCCTGACATGTAATCCATGGAGATGAATTCCCAAGGTCGACTGGGGGTAGGTATCAGAGCATAGAGCCCTTGCTTCTTGATGGTCGGTTTGGCAATGGCACAAGCAGTGTAGGATCTGATGTACTTCCCGACATCCTATCGAAGGTTTGGCCAATAGAAATACTTCTGCAATACTATCACTGTTTTCTCGACCCCAAAATGCCCAGCGACTCGATTGTAGTGTGCTTCCCATATCATCTTGGCATGCTCGCTTGAAGGAACACAAAGGTGTCCCAGGTTACATAATAGTGCATCTTGGAGGTGAAAATTTGGAACTTGCATACTCCCCAAGAGTGCCTTGTATGTGGAGTTGAATTCTGGATCACTTTTGTAGAGAAGTGGCCAATCAGAAGTCTCATGCCCACAAGAGTTGAGAACGGTGGTTATGGCCACAATCGGTGGTCGGCTCAGGCAATCTACAAAATTATTGGTGCTACCCTTCTTGTACTTGATGTTCAAATGAAATAGTTGCAGATATGTGGACCACTTCTGTTGGCGATCATTCTGCAACTTCCCTTGTGTCTGTATGAACTGCAGAGGTCGGTGGCCTGTGTGGATGATTGTCTCCTTCTCCAAAATGTAATGCTTCCATTGTCGACAAGCCTACAAAATGGAATACATTTCTTTGTCATAAGTGGGATACCTTCGAACTGTGTCAGAAAATGTCTCACTGTGATATGCCACTAGATTCCCATGTTGAGTAAGAACTGCCCCAATAGCATAGTCAGAGGCATTGGTCTCAATCTCAAAGGGTTGTTGCAAGTCTGGTAATGTGAGCACTGGGGCAGAACAGAGGTGATGTTTCAATTCTACGAATGCCTTTAGTTGAGATTCCGACCAACAGAATTTTTCTTTCGATCCTCCCTTGGTGACTTGACTCAAGGGCCAAGTGATATGAGAGAATCCCAACACGAACCTACGATAGAAATTAGCAAGACCTAGAAAAATGCGAAGCTCTGTTAGGGTGGTTGGGGCTGGCCAATCCCAAATGACTTGGATCTTGGCTGGATCCACATGCACCCCCCTTTCATCAATAATTTATCCTAGATATTGAACTTGGGTCATGCCAAAAGTGCACTTCTCCAAATTGGCACACAACTTGTGTTGCCGCAGTGTTTGGAGAACTTCTCGAATGTGGTGGAGGTGCTCTTCCCAAGTCTGGCTGAAGATAAAAATGTCATCCAAGTATACCACTACAAATGAGTTGCTGAATGGACGCAAGATGTCATTCATCAACCTCATGAAGGTTGTGGGAGCATTTTTCAATCCGAAAGGCATGACGAGCCATTCGAAAAGGCCCTCCTTGGCTTTGAAGGCAGTCTTCCACACATCAGAGGCTTCGATTGGTACCTGGTGATACCTCGACTTCAAGTCGATCTTGCTGAAATATTTTTCCCCTTTGAGTTGGTCCAAAAGGTCATCAATCTGTGGGATCGGGTATCTATTCCGCACAGTGATCCTGTTCAGTGCCCAATAATCAATACAGAGTCTCCAAGTCCCATCCCTCTTCTGTACCAACACTATTGGGCTCCCACAGGGCAATGAACTTGGCCGAATGTGACCTTTCTACAACAGCTCCTGAATCTACCTCTTGATTTCATCATTCTCCATAATAGAGCGCCTATAGATCGGTCCATTGGGTAGCGGCACACCTGGAGTCAGGTCAATGGGGTGCTTGACCTGGCCGTGTAGAGGCACCCCTGTGGGTGAGGTGAAGATGTCCCCGTACTCCTCCACAACCTTGTCCATTTGTTGTTTTCGTGCAGAGGAGCCATGTCTGGAGGTCATGGCCACAGTCTTCTTCTTTCCCTGGGGGGCGGATCATCAGGAAAACAAATTTCCTGGTTTGGAAAATGAGCTTACTGCATTGTTTTGTAGTAACCAAAGAGATAATGGGAGGCGGTGATACCTCTGGTATCCTGTATAATTTATTTCCCAAAGTAACAATAACAACGTGGGGCTGGGACTCATACACAACATGTCGCTTCCACAAGTATGGTTGGCTTAATAATACATCAAAAACATCAATAGGAGCAATTTCACACAATACCTCATCCGTGAAGGGCTTGATGCTATAGGGAAGGCGGCACTGCTGCTGATGCGGAGATCCCGTCCCTGGTGAAGCCACTCGATGGTGTATGTTTGTGGGTGCGCTGTGGTCGGAAAACCCAACCGCTTCATGACATTTTCTGAAATGAGGTTCTTTTGGCTCCCATTGTCGACAATGAATCGTAGCGGGGAACCCTTTACCCACATCTGGGAGTGGAAGAGATGCTCTTCCTCCTCTGGATCTTCTACTTCCTCCTTCTGGATCTTCGTAGTGGCAACGGTCGCGTTGGGCTCCGCATCAATAATCTGCTTCCCTTTGTCACTCACCTTGTCAGGTTCTGATTCAGAGTTGGAGCATGCATCTGATTCAGAAGCCCTCATCTCAACCACCAGCGACTGCTTGGCCCGACACTCACTTTTGTTGTGAGTGGAGCTCTTATGGAACTCACACCACTTTCCCGTGTCCTTATTTGGCTTCCCGATGTTGTTCTTTGATTGTGTCCTTGGCAGGTTGTCTTGGGCCACTATACCTTGGCTTTGTCCTTTGTTCTGCAGTTTAGGGGCACCTTTCCCTTGCTTTTGATTCGCAAATCCAAAGTCTCGCTTCTTCTGTTTGAATTTCTGCTCAATCTTGGTAGCATACCGGTATGTTGTACCAAGCGAGGAGATGTCGAGGAACTCCATTTCCTCCTGAATGTATCTGTGCAGACAGCTGCGATACTTTAGCACCAAATGTTTCTCTGAATATTTGATACCCAAATTTGTGCGCAGGCTATGGAACAAATTTGTTAGCTCATGCACATCTTGATCCCTTTGTTGCTGCAACGTGGTCCATTGTATGTACTTGTCCTCGTAGCTCCCCACGGGATAGTATTGTTCCTTGATGGCATCTCGGAAATAATTCCAAGTGGGTACGGCTGAGAACAGAGAGGGTTCTATCTCGTCTGTTTTCTCACAATAAGTTTCCAACCAGTCCTTGACATGGGGGGTAAAATAATCTTCTCCCAGTCGAAAAAATCATGAACCAAGAAATATCCTTCTAATAGATTCAACCATCTATCTACGGCATCTGCATCTATTTGACCCTCAAATATGGGAATTTCAAAGTTTACCTGTACCTTAAAGGGAGTCACGCTTCCAGAGTGGCTACTGGATGCAGATGCGCCACCGGTGGGCAGTCGTTGAAAGATCTGGGAAAAGTTATCCATCATCACGTTCCTTTGTTTTTCGAGGGCCTCCTCGAGCAATATTTTGATAGGATCTCCTACTCCCTCATCTTTCTTTTCATCCCCCATGGGCGTCCGTTGGGGTTTGCGAGGCTGATCTTGCAAAGGTTCCACCAGATCGAGCCCTAACTCCTTATACCCTGACCTCGTTGGGGACATGCAAAGAAGGATCGAGAAAAAGCAGACTGCTCTAATACAAATGATCCAGATTTATGCAGGAATGCAACAGAATACAAAAATAATCATAAACATAGAAATATAGTGGAAATAAGGCTTCATTTGATTAATATCAAATCACAAAAATATGCTTACAAACATGATGGAAATAAAATAGCTAGGGTGCTGGTAGCGAATCTATGAGAAGAGATGTGGGGACTACCGACCTCTGAACTGTATTACAATGAGGCTCGAGGGCCTATTTATTATGGAGAAACAATGGAGAATTCTAAACGTCCAAAAACCTAACCCTAGGAGATGAAGCGTCAAAACTATGGGCCCCGTTTAGGTAAATTGGTGTTTAAACTTACCAGGGACATAACTTCGGCATACTATCTCCATTTGAGGCTTTAAAATGGCTCCGAAAGTTTAGGACTCGAAAAACTACTAAAAATAGTAAGTTGTGAAAAAAACTGAAAGAGACAATGGTGGGGCCCCAAGTGGAATAGGCGAGTGGCCACCAATATCCACCTGGATCAGTTATGGTTCAATCCTCATTTCATTTTCCTTAGATAAGATTCCACTGATGCAGCCTCAACATGTGACACTAGGTGTGTCTAACCCTAGAGATCTAAGGATGCAGAGATGGGTAGAACTAATGGATAGGCATGCAGGCCAATCGTCCATTATGTTCTAGACTGCATTCTTCGCCTGGTTTAGGTGACAGGTTATCGCCATCGATGAGTATGCATACGCAGGCATCAATTTCTGAGGAGATCTAGACTTAGCTTTACCAGAAGGTGCTTAGTGGGATGCAATTGGTAAGAATGTTTTGACCATGTTTTTTTTATTTTTCTAAGGTTTATAATTTTTTTTTGTATTTTGATGTTTTTCCAATACTAAACTAAAGTTTTAATGTAATGCAGATGTTTTTAAAGTTCAAACAATGAAGAAACCAGAGCATGGATGATCTGGATTTATGCAAGAATGCAACAGAATAAACATATAACCATAAATACAAAGATGCAGCGGAAATAACACTTCATTTCATTAATATCAAAGAACTGAAATTTGCTTACAGATAGAATGGAAATAAAACTAGCTAGGGCGTTGGTAGCTATCTCTGAGAAGAGATGTGGTGGCTACAGGCCTCTGAACTAAGTTACAATGAGGCTCGAGGGCCTATTGATTATTTAGAAACAATGGGAAATCCTAAACAGCCAAAACCCTAACCCTAGGAGATGAAGCGCCAAAACTATGGGCCCCATTTGGGTAAATTGGTGTTTCAACTTCCCGGGGACGTAACGTTGGCATACGATCTTCGTTTGACACGTACCATACCTTGTTAGAAATATCTATCTGAGGACTACAAATTTTGAGTGAGAAACATCGATCCATGGACCCATGTTTCTCCCCATTTTCCCAAAAAGTGTCGTTTTGGGCCTCAAAATGGCTCCGGAAGTTCAGGACCCGAAAAACTGCTAAAAATAATAAGTTGTGCCGAAACTGAAAAAATGAAAGAGACAATGGTGGGGCCCTAAGTGGAATAGGCGGGTGACCACCAATATCCACCTGGATCATTCCTCCCCCCTTAGGAAGCAATGGTCCCCATTGCGTTAAGTTCCTCCATGAGATGAGGAAATTTCTTCTGAACTTGGTCCCTGGTGAGCCACTTTCCTTGGTGCAGGATTTGGCCAGATTTGACAACTCGATATATTTGGATCTTTTATTGTCAAGTGTTCTTGATTTTCATGTCCATAATACAATCTTTGGTGCCCTGTTCTAGGTAGTCTGGGTTTAACTTTGTTGATGTGAGTTGTTCTGCAATGTCAGAGGTGTCCAGTAGAGGTGGGAAGTAAGGACGAAGGTCGTCCACATTGAATACTGGGTGCGGATTGAAAAGAAGTGGAATTCTGAGCTTGAAGGCATTGTTCCCTACAGCCTTGGTGATGGTGTACGACCCATATCGGAGTAGAAGAAGCTTGCGGTGGGGTCCAACGAGGTGCTCCTTCTGCAAATGTAGCCACACTTTGTCACCCACTTGGAAATTGTGTGGCACCCGATGTTGATCATGTCGTTTCTTGTACTTAGCATTGGCTCTATCAAATATGTCATGAACCTATTGGAGGATGTGCTAAATGCGCTCGATGAAGTTGTTCGCTTTGTCAGCTTCAAACTGGAGATGAGCCGAATCAGCTTGAGTAGCCGCAAATGGCATGGCTACATCAATGGGACATAGTGGCTGGAATCCCAAGCCCACCTGAAAGGGGCTGTGGCTGATTGAACTGTGGAGAGCTCGGTTATAACTATGTTGTACATAGGGGAGGCTCTCGTCCCATTTGCGTGGATGATTTGAATTGTACATGCGCAAAATGTGTACAATCATTCTGTTGACGACCTCTGTCTGGCCATCTATTTGGGGATGGAAAGCCGTGGTCTTGGTGAGCTTGGTGTCCGACGTTACCGGAAAATTTGGACCAAAATGTGCTAGGGAACCTGCTATCCCGATCTAATATGATAGACTGTGGGATCCCAAAGTGCACCCACACTCGTTCAAAGAAGAGTTTAGCAGTGGCTTCTGCTGTGATATTCTTCTTGCAGGCCGTCATAATGGCCATCTTCGAGAATCTGTCGACGACCAAAAAAACACAGTCATTTCCCTGCTTAGTAGAAGGCAGGCCCAACATGTAATCCATGGAGATGGATTCCCAAGGTCGACTAGGGGTAGGTAGAGGAGTATATAGGCCTTGCTTCTTGACAGTCAGTTTGGCAATGGCACAAGCAGTGCGAGCTGCGATGGCACAAAACATCCTTTTGAAGGTTTAGCCAATAAAAATAATTGTGAAATCTTGCTACTATTTTCTCGACAGAAATGCTATTTTGACCTGGCTGTAATTATTGTACTTCTACATGTCATCTTTGTCATTGAAGAGTTTAAAAGGTATCAGGTATTCAAAGATTATATCTTGGGGTGAAAATTTTGGTTTTGTGTCACCCAAAATTCAACTTGTAAATTTATAATGAGGATACACAGGATAAGCTCTCTCGTAGAAAACGATAATCATCATGCTCCTGGAATTCAGTAACCACTCGTGGGCGCCACGATCGATGTGTGTCGTGCAAGAACGTCTTGCAATATTGGCTTGCCCTTCTTGTCACTTACAGTGTGATTTCCCACGTAGAAATATTTATGATTATATGTGGACCACTTCGATGGCGATCATTATGCAACTTCCCTTGTGTACGTATGAGCTGCCGGGGGCCGATTGAGTGTGTGGATGATTGTTTCCTTCCCCAAAATGTAATGCTTCCATTGTCGACAAGCTTGCACAATGGAATACATTTTTTTGTCATAAGTGGGATACTTGTGAACTGTGTCAGACAATGTCTGACTGTGATATGCCACTGGATGTCCCTTTTGAGTAAGAACTTCCCCAATAGCATAGTCAGAGGCATCTTTCTCGATCTCAAACGGCTGTTGCAATTCTGGTAATGTGAGCACTGGGGCAGAACAGAGGCGATTTTTCAATTCTGTGAACGCCTTCTGTTGAGGTTCCAACTAAAAGAATTTTGCTCTCGCTCCTCCCTCGGTGACTTGACTCAAGGGCCAAGTGATATGAGAGAATCCCAACACGAACCTACGGTATAAATTAGCAAGACCTAGAAAACTACGAAGCTCTGTTATAGTGGTTGGGGCTGGCCAATCCCGAATGACTTGGATCTTGGTTGGATCCACATGCACCCCCCTTTCATCAATAATGTATCCCAGATATTGAACCTAGGTCATGCCAAGCGCACTTCTCCAAATTGGCACACAACTTGTGTTGCGCGGTGTTTGGAGGACTTTTCAGATGTGGTGAAGGTGCTCTTCCCAAGTCTGGCTGAAGATCAGAATGTCATCCAAGTACACCACTACAAATGAGTTGGTGAATGGCCGCAAGATGTCTTCCATCATCCTCATGAAGGTTACGGGAGCATTCGTCAACCTGAAAGGCATGACCAGCCATTCAAAAATACCTTCCTTTTCTTTTAAGGCATTCTTCCACACATTGGAGGGTTCAATTGGTACCTGGTGATACCAAGACTTCAGGTCGATCTTGCTGAAATATTTTGCACCTTTGAGTTGGTCCAGAAGGTCATCAATCTGTGGGATCGGGTACCTATTCCGGACAGTGATCTTGTTCAGTGCCCGATAGTCAATACAGAGTCTCCACGTCCCATCCTTCTTCTGTACCAACACGATCAGGCTCCCACAGGGTGATGAACTTGGTCGGATGTGAACTTTCTGAAGCACCTCCTGAATCTGCCTCTTGATTTCATCGTTCTCTGGAACAGAGCGCCGATAGATCGGTCCATTGGGTAGCGGTGCATCTGGGGTCAAATCAATTGGGTGCTTGACCTAACATTGCTGTGGAACCCCTATGGGTGAGGTGAAGATGCCCCCGTACTCCTCCACAACCTTATCCATTTGTTGTTGTCGTGCAGAGGAGCCCTATCTGGAGGTCGTGGCCACAGTCTTCTTCTTGCCCTGGGGGCGGATCATCAGGAAAGAAAATTTCCTGGTTTGGGAAATGAGCTTACTGCATGTTTTGCAATAACCAAAGAGATAGCGATAGTAGGTGGTACCTCTAGTATCCTGTACAACTTATTTCCCAAAGTAACAATAATAGTGCGAGGCCGAGACTCATACACAATGTTGTATATGTTAGCCCCACCATTGAAATTTTAGCCATCAGCCCCTCCCAAATCTTTAAAAATTTCCCATCTTGACCTAGAGAACTCATCTTCCGCATATAGTTGCCACTCGGTGCCTCCAGGTTACATTGTTCTGACCTGAGAATTCGCGCCCTGGGGTATTCAAAGTATATCCCCTTTGGTCTTGGCCCCTTCGTTCTGTCTTTCATAAAACCTGGGCGCTCGACTATGTGCCAAAACAAAAGTGCTTACCTTATATGGCTATCGGGCATGCTTTGGACCGTCCAATCAAATATAAATCAACGTACCATAGTACGCTGTGCTTGTGGTCCCCACCCCCTAAAAACCACCGCTCAAACCAGCCTGTATATTTCGCACCGTCTTTCGAAGGCAGGTGGTATTCCTCCTCCGGCCAATGATTCCATACGCTACTTGCCAAGTGTCCCAGTGTACGATTTTAAAACCGCTCCATTTCGTGCGTTAAGGTTCGACCAGAAGACACGCAGCGGAATTCACCATCGCCGTTCGATCTGGGAACCTTCATCTAATGCTGGTCGCTTTTCAGATTTGCACGGATAATAATCTAGGCATACGGCGTCCCGGGCCCGCCACTCCATTGCTCCCCAATGCATTTTGGACCGTTTATCTTGTCCCGTGATCGTGTGGCTCAGATCATTTGTAGAATCTGTTGGTTGACCGGGTATTATGCCACGACGTACTTCCACCTGTCTTTCGTATGTCCCCGTCATCGTCCCATGTGTTTATCGCATCTTCCTCCATCTTTCATATATCACATTAAGCGCCATATTTTAGTGTTTACGTTATAATCTTTTGCACTGTCCGTTCGTTGTCACCCCACTGTATTTCTTATCGCCATCCTCCATGCTTCCACCATTTCACTACGTCGCTCTGTCACCCCCGCCATCTCCACTGCCTTCACTCTCCCGTACACCGGTTTTCTTAACAATTTTTGTGTATTGTGCAAGGTGTGAAAGGAGGAAAATCACCTTTAATTATCACCTCCATTATAGAAATCAAATATGCATCATAATATTAGCTTCTAGATGCAGAATTTATGAAGAAAAGCCCTGGGTAGTTGTTAGGATATGACTTTCATTAAATAAAGCAGGAGGGAGATCTGTCAAACCCCTCAGAAGAATTCAAAGGGAAAATTTCTACAGGTGAAGATATTAATGCCGCGGTAAGGAGTACCAGTTGAAGATCAAGGGTTTTAGCCTCCAACTTCGAAGATTTTAAATTTTAATCCAGAGTTCAGAAGGCAAGGAGTACGAATGCATAAAAATCTTATCCTTCCGATTTTACTTCAACAGATTTTTCTCTCATGAAAGTACAGAGTGTTATATATTTTATTCTTCACACCTTACCTCTAAAGATATCTTCTATCCAGTGCATTTACTCCATAGAGTAGCAGCAGATTACCTACAACAGTTTAGCGCCGTCAAACAGTGTGGGCGGGCACTCTCTCACCACCCTTGCTTTAATGAGTCAATTAAATGTTCACCGATCTCTTCGATGAGGTTTTCCTCCTTCTTCCTCTATAAAAACCCAGGAGAAAGACACAGTAACGGTTCCAAACTTTTATCAGAAATTTGTGATGTGAAAGGCATTTTTTGTATACATTTTGTAAAGCTTTCGTATTGAGGCTCAGAGCCCGTGGGGTCTCAGTGAGGAGGAGTTCTATCTGTAATGAGGATTCTGGTCTTTGGTATTTCACAGTATGTAAACTTCTCTTACGTGTTTAATACAATATTCCATTTCATGCATCTTCTCGTATCATGTTACTGGAATGCGAGTGGCTCACTGATTTTAAATAAGGATTCATCCTAGTTGATGCCCATATTTAGATCAGTCTAGCGCTTTAAATAGGCTCAAGCATGATATACTGTTTCATATTCATTTCATCCACTTTTCTGCTATATTAGTTGTTTTGGGAGGGTGCTTTTAAAACGCCATTGTCACGTATGGATTCTTAGAATGATAAGCCCATATGTGGTTCTGTTGTGTATCTGGGTATCAGACCAAAGTTAACTAATATCCTCTTATGTTTCCTTCCCTCCATACATTTCTGATATTTGAGTTTTGTGACATATTATTTGAACCGGCCCTCTTTGCAGTAAATTTTCTCTTAGCTGTCTGATGCTTTAATATTGGAGCTTTGCATTGTGTCACTGCAACATTACTCTCCCCGTGACAGTTTCTGTGACTACTGGTCCCATTTTAAATCAATTTCCTTGTTTAACAAGAGATAGTAGGAGAGCCTTTGGATTGACAACCCAGCCTTATTATATGCCTCCTGCTATGCTAAGATGTCCTAGGCACTGGTTTATGGCAGCTCTAGACTGTCTCTAGGGTAGACAATAATTGTCGACAACATCATTCTGGCACCGTTGCCGGGGACGAATTTAAGAATATCAGTTTCCCTGGGCCTCGACAATATTGATTCGCTCTCTAATCAGGTAAGCACAGAGAGTTGAAGAGTTGCACATCTCTCACCTTGGAGACTCCACATTGTTATTCATTTGATAAATCTATTGGTAGTCCTGGCTCCTCGAAAGCCACATTTAAGGTCAAATACGTCCAAATCGAAGATACCCTCTGTGTCTGACCCAGAGAAGATTATACATAGAAGAAGTTGGAAGGAGAGGAAATCAGCCCATGATGAAATCCCTGGATTTTTCGAAGAAGATTATCCATCTTCTTCTTTTCAAGAAGTTCCAGTAGGAAATCTCGACTCCATTGAGGAAAATCTCGAATACTACTCAGATAGCCCACCCAGGGGAAGAGCCAGAACCAAAGAGAAATTTTTTCCAACCCTTGAGGCTGAAGAAGTTAAAGAATTTACAGAAGTAGCCCCTGTTAACCGTGAATTGTTCCCATCTACGCCTCAGGCTGTTGTACAATATATCCCTATTTTCATTCATACTCCACTTCCTCCCACTCCTCCTCCTTCATTTGTACATCAGATTGTTGCACAACCCCCACCTCCTCCAATGGCAAATGTTCCTGCCTTTTTGCTCAATAAATATGCTCCCCTGGCATTACCTCAAGTGCTGAATGATATGCCACAGGATTATTTGAAGATATTTCCCAGATTCACTGGAGAAAATGAGATTGATGCTCAAAAACATCTTGAGAATTTCTGCTCTTTTGCAAAGAACTTTAATGTTGAACATTTAGATGTGGTCTTAAGATTATTTGTGCAGTCTCTGGACGGTGAAGCCAGAAAATGGTTCAAGACATTGGGAAATCGTTCAGTAACCACTTGGGATGATATGGAAAACACTTTTCTCAGAAAATGGGGAGAAAAGAAAGATCATGGACAGTGTCTTACTGAGTTCAATACATTCAAGAAGAAACATAATGAAGGGGTGTCGGAATTTATCAAGAGATTCAATAAGTTATATCTAAATCTCCCTGCGGATATGAAGCCTCATCAGAATGCTGCTAAGGTTGTTTTCATAGCAGCCTTTGACTCAGATTTTGGTTTCTCCCTCAGGGAAAGAAAGCTTGCCACTCTAGATGATGCTCAGTTAGATGCTCTTGAATTGGAAGCAAACTTTGCCTCCAATGGAAAATTAAAAGGAAAAGCTGAACAAGACACCAAAAAAAGAGGCAAAGAAGAAGTATCTACATCCAACCAGGACAAATATTCAGATAAAATGGAGGAAATTAGCAAGATGATTAAAAATATGGTCAAGCTAGAACCGGAGGCCAAGAATACAGCCCCCAAGAATTTTTATAATGCTCCAAACAGAGGTTACAACCCTCAGTATAGAAAGCCACCCTTGCAAATATTTCCAAGGGAAGCAAAGGAGCAACAGGATCATGTACCACACCCACTATACCTGGAAGGCCCAGTAGATGACTCCACTGATGATGCTGCCTATGAGATGCAAGACGCAAATCTTGCCTTTTCAAACAGTGATGAAATAGAATGCCCATTGCAAGAAGAAGAAGAAGAGATCAGAGACACAGAAGATGCAGAAATTGATCACTACTGCAAACAGTTCAATGATTTCATGCAAGCACATTTCAATAGGAGATATGATCTCAGATCCTCCAGAAAAAGAACTTGGAATCAAGATCATGAAGAAGAGCCTCCCCAGAAGGAAGCTCCTACTCAAAAGGAGTCAACAACGAGGAAAGTCACAGATAAAGGTAAGAGTCCTCTGAACAAACCTTTGTAGTCTATTGATCAAACCCCTTCTTCTTCAAAAGTAGTCACCCATCCTAATGTCGAGTCTGTATCAAAAGAAGTTAAACCTTCAGATGAAAATAAAGAGTCCAAAGAAGTTGTAATATAAAATCCCCCTCTTGCTTTCAGTTTGCAAAAAGAACTTGAGAAGGTCAAAATCCCAATCCCTTTGACTGAATTGTTAAGACAACCTACATATCAATCTCAAGTGACTTCTCTATTACTTCCTCCTGAAGCACCAATAATCCCAGCCAGTTTAAATCTTCAAGAAGAAAGACCCATGGTAGTCTTTGGCCCACATGTCGAGGAGATAGACCCTTCTACTCCTCCTTTCTATGTGTCTCTAGTTATTTATGACCTGCTGTTACACAACTACATGTTAGATTCAGGGGCTTCCCATAATCTTATGCCTTTGTCAGTCATGGAACAACTAGGTTTACAAATCACACGTCCATATAAAGACCTATATTCATTTGATTCCAAAAGAGTTAAATGCTTGGGGATGATTAAAGATTTAGTGGTCAATTTGGCCCAAATTCCAGCAAAAAGTGTAGTAATGGACATTGTGGTAGCCGACATCCCAGCTCGCTTTGGCATGTTGTTGTCAAGGTCCTGGGGAACAAAAATTGGTGGGTCACTCAAAATGGATTTAACGTATGCCACTATCCCTATTTTTGGTGGCCAGGAGAGGAGATTATACAGAGAAACCAGGTTTGTCAAGATGGTTACTAAGGCTGACAGCTCAGAGAATTCACCAGTCTACAGCAAATAAGGAGATTTTTATTGTTTTATCTTTGAAGAAGATCAAAATTTTTCTCATGAACCTTCCTTCTACCAAATCAAAACTGAGCAGCCTTTAGAACACCGTGAAGCAGGAGTATGGACTCTACATTTCGACGAAGCAAATTCAAGAGAAGGAAATGGGGCAGGAGTGTTATTAATTTCCCCCACAGGAAAATGGGTGCCACTGTCTTTCAAATTGGAATATGAGGCTACTAATAATGTGGCTGAATATGAGGAATTGCTATTAGGATTGCAAACAGCCAGGAGCATGGGTATACAATGTTTAAAAGCTCTGGGAGAGTCTGAGCTGGTGGTCAGACAAATCAGAAATCAATGTCAAACCAAGCATCCTCGACTGAGGGCATATAGAAATGAAGTATGGGACATGGTGGAGAGTTTCTTCTCAGCATTTAACATCTAGTTCATGCCCCGAGAGCAGAAGAGCCTCCCTAGAAGGAAGCTCCTACTCAAAAGGAGTCAACAACGAGGAAATTCACAGATAAAGGTAAGAGTCCTTTGAACAAACCTTTGCAGTCTATTGATCAAACCCCTTCTTCTTCAAAAGTAGTCACCCATCCTAATGTCAAGTCTGTATCAAAAGAAGTTAAACCTTTAGCTGAAAATAAAGAGTCCAAAGAAGTTGTAATATAAAATCCCCCTCTTGCTTTCAGTTTGCAAAAAGAACTTGAGAAGGTCAAAATCCCAATCCCTTTGACTGAATTGTTAAGACAACCTGCATATCAATCTCAAGTGACTTCTCTATTACTTCCTCCTGAAGCACCAATAATCCCAGCCAGTTTAAATCTTCAAGAAGAAATACCCATGGTAGTCTTTGGCCCACATGTCGAGGAGATAGACCCTTCTACTCCTCCTTTCTATGTGTCTCTAGTTATTCATGACCTGCTGTTACACAACTGCATGTTAGATTCAGGGGCTTCCCATAATCTTATGCCTTTGTCAGTCATGAAACAACTAGGTTTACAAATCACACGTCCATATAAAGACCTATATTCATTTGATTCCAAAAGAGTTAAATGCTTGGGGATGATTAAAGATTTAGTGGTCAATTTGGCCCAAATTCCAGCAAAAAGTGTAGTAATGGACATTGTGGTAGCCGACATCCCATCTCGCTTTGGCATGTTATTGTCAAGGTCCTGGGGAACAAAAATTGGTGGGTCACTCAAAATGGATTTAACATATGCCACTATCCCTATTTTCGGTGGCCAGGAGAGGAGATTATACAGAGAAACCAGGTTTGTCAAGATGGTTACTAAGGCTGAAAGCTCAGAGAATTCACCAGTCTACAGCAAATAAGGAGATTTTTATTGTTTTATGTTTGAAGAAGATCAAAAATTTTCTCATGAACCTTCCTTCTACCAAATCAAAACTGAGCAGCCTTTAGAATACTGTGAAGCAGGAGTATGGACTCTAGATTTCGATGGAGCAAATTCAAGAGAAGGAAATGGGGTAGGAGTGTTATTAATTTCCCCCACAGGAAAATGGGTGCCACTGTCTTTCAAATTGGAATATGAGGCTACTAATAATGTGGCTAAATATGAGGCATTGCTATTAGGATTGCAAACAGCCAGGAGCATGGGTATACAATGTTTAAAAGCTCTGGGAGATTCTGAGCTGGTGGTCAGACAAATCAGAAATCAATGTCAAACCAAGCATCCTCGACTGAGGGCATATAGAAATGAAGTATGGGACATGGTGGAGAGTTTCTTCTCAGAATTTAACATCTAGTTCATGCCCCGAGAGCATAATAGAATGGCAGATTCACTTGCTGTGGCTGCTAGTACATTTCGTCCTCCTCAGAACCCTCTCTTGAAGTATGAAATCGAGGTACGTTACAGACCATCAATCCCAGATAATATCAAGCATTGGCAGATATTCGAAGATGACGAACATATGAAGAAATTCCTGGAGACAGTGGGAGAATTCTCCAATATGGAGATTGATGATTGTGAAGAAGATGAGGCAGAGAATGTTTCAGAAAACAAATGGGAAGAGAAAATGGCAGGAAATAAAGTGCTGCAGTTGAAAGGGAATGTTATACCTAGAGGGTTGGTGCCTCTAGAAAGATTGTTTGACAAAAATGATGTCCCTCTGCAGCAGAATAAAGTAATAGAAGAAAATCAAATGGAAGATCTGAATCTGGGTACCAATGTTGAGCCTAAGATTGTAAAGCTATCTAAGAAGGTCCCAGAGGAATATAAGGAAAAATACTTGAAATTATTTCAATCTTATAAAGATGTATTTGCGTGGTCCTATCAGGACCTAAAAACTTTTGATGTTAGTATAATGCAGCACAAAATTCCTCTGAGGGAAGATGCAAAACCTTATAAACAGAAGCTCGGACAGATAAATCCTCTGCTGCTTCCCTCCATTGAAAAAGAAATCAAGAAGCTGCTACAGGCCAAAATAATTGTGCCATTAAGGTACTCTGAATGGGTTGCTAACTTGGTTCCTGTTCGAAAGAAGAATGGAGAAATAAGGCTATGTGTGGATTTCAGGAATTTAAATAGAGCATATTTAAAGGATAATTATCCACTGCCTAAGATGGACCACATCCTGCAGAAAGTGGTGGGAGCCTCTAGAATGTCAATGATGGATGGTTTTCTGGTTATAATCAGGTGGTTGTGTTCCTAGAAGACCAAAAGAAGACTACTTTCACCACACCATGGGGAACATTCATGTATGCCAGGATGCCTTTTGGGTTAATCAATGCAGGAGCTACCTTTCAGAGGGCTATGGACATTGCTTTCGTGGGTGAGCAGGACCGATTTTTGGTGGTATATCTTGATGATATTACAGTATTTTCAAAAGATGATGCTGAACACATTGAGCATTTACGAAGAACTTTTGAAAAATGCAGAAGGTATGGTCTTTCTCTAAATCCACAAAAGTATTTATTTGCATTAGAGGAAGGCAAACTTTTAGGACACATTGTGACTAAGGATGGGGTAAGAATAGATCCTAAAAGAGTGGAAGTTATAAATAGTATTCCTCTCCCCAGGAATAAAAAAGAAGTGCAAGTATTTTTGGGGCGTATCAATTTTCTGAGAAGGTTTATCCCTAACTATGCTGAGATAGTTAGGCACATAACTGATATGCTGAAAAAGAACAATAATGTAAAATGGTCTCTGGAATCTAGAGAGGCATTCACCAGGATAAAACAGGGATTTGCTGAAGCTCTTGTGCTGGCTAGACCTGATTATACTAGACCATTCATCATCTTTTCTTTCGCATCACCTCACACAGTAGCTGGAGTTTTGTTACAGAAAAATGAAGAAGGATTTGAGCAGCCTATAGCTTTCTTTAGCCAGGTGCTCCATGATGCTGAGTTGAAATATAATATATTGGAGAAGCAAGCATATTCCCTAGTAAAGTCCCTCAAGGCCTTTAGAATGTATGTTTTGCAGTCCCACATTACTGCATATGTCCCCACTGCAGCTGTTAAAGACATTCTCATTCAGGGAGACAGTGAAGGGAAAAGGGGGAGATGGATTGCAAAAATACAGGAATATGACCTGGAAATCCGACCTACTAAGTTAATTAAAGGGCAGGGGCTAGCTAAGATTCTATCTGAATCAAATTATCAGGCTTTAGGCATAAATTTGTTCATGGTAGTAAACGAAGAGTCTGAAAACGGAAAAGAGCAACAAGGGCTGGAGATGGCTACTCAGAAAGTACACATGAAATATCTCACCAGCCCATGGTACAAAGAAATAGTTGAATATCTTTTGACACTCAGTCGCCCACCCAGCTGTGATAAGGCAAAATACAGGGCTTTAATATTGAAATCACAGAAGTATATAGTTGCTAATGGTCAATTATATTGGAGACATCCTTCCGACATTCTACTGTTATGCCTCACAGAAAATGAAGTGGAAAGTATAATGATGGAATTTCATGAAGGAATTTGTGGAGGCCATTACAGCTGGAGGGCCACAGCTCATAAAATCTTAAAGGCTGGTTTCTACTGGCCTAAATTATTTGGAGAAGTTTTTACATGGGTCAGAGCATGTGATAAGTGTCAGAAGTTTGTTGAGAAACAGAAGTTGGTAGCTCTGCCCTTGATTCCAGTTCATGAGCATGAACCATTTCAACAATGGGGATTAGATTTTATAGGAGAAATACATCCCCCATCAAGTGGCCAACATAAATGGATATTAACTGCCACAGATTATTTTACAAAATGGGTGGAAGCCATACCTGCAAGGAATGCTACTGACACTGTCATCATAAAATTCATGGAAGAAAACATCATATCCAGGTTTGGTTGTCTCGCTAGAATAGTGACTGATAATGCACAAGCCTTCAAGTCTGCGAAATTTGTAAATTTCTGCCAGCAGTATAATATCACATTGAAGCACTCCACAGCTTACTATCCACAGGGAAATGGCTTGGCAGAATCCTCTAATAAAACTCTAGTGAGGGCTTTGAAGAAGACAGTAAATGAAAATCAGATGAATTGGGATTCCCAATTGAAGTTTTCCCTATGGGCTAATAGAATCTCTAGTAAGAGAGCAACTCAGAAATATCCATATGAATTGGTATATGGACGAGCAGGAGTGTTTCCTGTGCAGCTGGCTTTACTAGTGGCATGATTCATGCAGGAAAGTCAGGAAGAGTCTGATGACATGGCCAGAAGAATCAATCAATTGGTAGAATTAGAGGAAACACGAGACCAAGTGAATCATAGATTAGCTGAATATCAGGAGAAAATGAAGCATGTGTTTTATCAGCATGCAAAAGACAGGAAATTGCAGGTTGGAGATCTGGTGCTCAGATGGGATGTCCGGAGGGCTGAAAAAGGAAAGCACGGAAAATTCGACCCCCTCTGGTTCGGCCCATTTAAAATTGTGGAGCAGGGAGGCAATAACACGTTTATATTGGAGAATTTACAGGGCGACATGCTGGATGCCCCTGTAAACGGCCAATTTCTGAAACCTTACTTTCAATTCTGATTCGGGTTGTGGTGACCTGGCTGTACCATATTTTATATTAAATTTTGTTTTGTTACTGACTGGACGATGCGGATGTTATAATAAATCATGAAAGGAAAAGTCTCTTGAGCGGAGAATCCACAGGGTTACATAAAATTGTGATCTGGAGGTCTGCAAGTTCTCGACACGTCCAAGTATGAACGTGTCATCCACAGATGGAGCCGATGTTGTATATGTTAGCCCCACCATTGAAATTTTAGCCATCAGCCCCTCCCAAATCTTTAAAAATTCCCCATATTGACCTAGAGAACTCATCTTCCGCATATCATTGCCAATCGGTGCCTCCAGGTTACACTGTGCTGAATTGAGAATTCGCACCCCGGGGTATTCAAAGTATATCCCCTTTGGTCTTGGCCCCTTCGTTCCGTCTTTCATAAAAACCTGGGCGCTCGACTATGTGCCAAAACAAAAGTGCTTACCTTATATGGCTATCGGGCATGCTTTGGACCGTCTGATCGAATATAATCAACGTACCGTAGTATGCTGTCCTTGTGGTCCCCGCCCCCCTAAAAACCACCACTCAAACCAGCCTGTATATTTCGCACCGCATTTCAAAGGCAGGTGGTATTCCTCCTCCGACCAGCGATTCCATATGTTGCTTGCCAAGTGTCCCAGTGTACGATTTTAAAACCGCTCCATTTCGCACGTTAAGGTTCGACCAGAAGACACACAGCGGAATTCACCATCGTTGTTCAATCTGGGAGCCTTCATCTAACGATGGTCGCTTTTCAGAGTTGCATGGATAATAATCTAGGCATACGACATCCTGGGCCTGCCACTCCATCACTCCCCAACGCATTTTGGACCGTTTATCTTGTCCCGTGATCGTGTGGCTCAGATCATTTCTAGAATCTGTTGGTTGACCGGGTCTTATGCCACGACGTACTTCCACCTATCTTTCGTATGTCCCCGTCATCATCCCATGTGTTTATCGCATCTTCCTCCATCTTTCATATATCACATTAAGCGCCATATTTTAGTGTTTACGTTATAAGCTTTCACACTGTCCATTCGTTGTCACCCCACTGTATTTCTTATCGCCACCCTTCATGCTTCCACCATTTTGCTACGTCGCTCTGTCACCCCCGCCATCTCCACTGCATTCACTCTCCCGTACACCGGTTTTCTTAACAAGTTTTGTGTATTGTGCAAGGTGTGAAAGGAGAAAAATTGCCTTTAATTATCACCTCCATTATAGAAATCGAAGATGCATCATAAGATCAGCTTCCAGATGCAGAATTTATGAAGAAAAGCCTTGGGTAGTTGTCAGGATATGACTTTCATTAAATAAAGCAGGAGGGAGATCTGTCAAACCCCTCAGAAGAATTCAAAGGGAAGATTTGTACAGGTGAAGATATTAATGCCGCAGTAAGGAGTACCAGTTGAAGATCAAGGGTTTCAGCCTCCAGCTTCGAAGATTTTAAATTTTAATCCAGAGTTCAGAAGGCAAGGAGTACGAATGCATAAAAATCTTATCCTCCCGATTTTACTTCAACAGATTTTTCTCTCATGAAAGTACAGAGTGTTATATATTTTATTCTTCACACCTTACCTCTAAAGAGATCTTCTATCCAGTGCATTTACTCCATAGAGCAGCAGCAGAGTACCTACAACAGTTTAGCGCCGTCAAACAGTGTGGGCGGGAACTCTCTCACCGCCCTTGCTTTAATGAGTCAATTAAATGTTCACCGACCTCTTCGATGAGGTTTTTCTCCTTCTTCCTCTATAAAAACCCAAGAGAAAGACACAGTAAGGGTTCCAGACTTTTATCAGAAATTTGTGCTGTGAAAGGCATTTTTTGTATACATTTTGTAAAGCTTTCGTATTGAGGCTCAGAGCCCGTGGGGTCTCAGTGAGGAGGAGTTCTATCTGTAATGAGGATTCTGGTCTTTGGTATTTCACAGTATGTAAACTTCTCTTACGTGTTTAATACAATATTCCATTTCATGCATCTTCTCGTATCATGTTACTGGAATGCGAGTGGCTCACTGATTTTAAATAAGGATTCATCCTAGTTGATGCCCATATTTTGATCAGTCTAGTGCTTTAAATAGGCTCAGGAATGATATACTGTTTCATATTCATTTCATCCACTTTTCTACTATATTAGTTTTTTTGGGAGGGTGCTTTTAAAACGCCATTGTCACGTATGGATTCTTAGAATGATAAGCCCATATGTGGTTCTGTTGTGTATCTGGGTATCAGACCAAAGTTAACTAATATCCTCTTATGTTTCCTTCCCTCCATACATTTCTGATATTTGAGTTCTGTGACATATTATTTGAACCAGCCCTCTTTGCAGTAAATTGTCTCTTAGTTTTCTGATGCTTTAATATTGGAGCTTTACATTGTGTCACTGCAACATTACTCTCCCCGTGACAGTTTCTGTGACTGTTGGTCCCATTTTAAATCAATTTCCTTGTTTAACAAGAGATAGTAGGAGAGCCTTTGGATCATTCCCCTTGTTAGGTTTTGATTCAGAGTTGGAGCATGCATATGACTCAGAAGCCCTCATCTCGGCCACCAATGATTGCTTGGCCCGACACTCACTTGTGTTGGGAGTGGAGCTCTTATGGAACTCACACCACTTTCCCATGTCCTTATTTAGCTTTGCGGTGTTGTTCTTTTCTTGTGGCTTTGACAGGTTGTCTTGAGTCACCATGCCTTGGCTCTGTCCTTTGTTCTACGGTTTTGGAGCACCTTTCCCTTGCTTTTGATTCGCAGATCCAAAGTCTCACTTCTTCTGTTTGAATTTCTTCTCAATCTTGGCAGCATACTGGTATTCCATACCAAGCGAGGAGATGTCAAGGAACTCCATTTCCTCCTAAATGTATCTGTGCATACAACTGCAATACTTTAGCACCAGATTTTTCTCTGAATATTTGATACCCAACTTGGTGCGTAGGGTATGGAACAGATTCGTCAGCTCATGCACATCTTGATCCCTTTGTTGTCGCAGCATGGTCCATTGTACGTACTTGTCCTCATATCTCCCCACGGGATATTATTGTTCCTTGATGGCATCTCAAAAAGAATTCCAAGTGGGTACGGCCGAGAACAAAGAGGGTTCTGTCTCGTCCTTTTTCTCACAGTGGGTTTCCCACTAGTCCTTGACATGGGGGGCAGCTTTGAGGAGTGAAAAAATAATCTTCTCCCTATCGGAAAAGTCATGAATCGAGAAATATCCTTCTAATAGATTCAACCATCTATCTACAGCATCTGCATCTATTTGACCCTCAAATATGGGAATGTCAAAATTTACTTGTACCTTATGTTAGCCCCCCTATGAAATTCTTGACAAGCAAGCTGGGGGCTATGTCATTTTGGAGACCCTCAAGGAATGCATCTCCCTTGAAGACACATCATCCTTGAGGTCTCTCTTTTTTTTTCCTTATACAAGTTCCCCTTGCTGGTTCCTTTTCCCAAGGCCTACATTTACCCCTTGTACCCCTGCAAAATGCCCCTTTTCCCCTTTCTCCTCCTTTTGTCAAAGTGCCTTCATTCCCCTCTATCTCCCCTATCAACCCTCTAAACCCCTCCAAAATCCCCTTGATTCTTACCCTTACCCATGCTTCACCGAATTCCCCCTCCATCTCCCTACCATTACCCTCTAAGGCCTCAAAATACATTAAAAATGGGTTAAAAACCCACTTCCGACCTTATAATAGGCCTCAACCCCTTCTTCGTAAGCCCCGCGCCTTTCCCCTCCATGTAACCCAGCGCCGGAACCACCCGCTTTCCCAAAAGGCGCTAATCTCCCTTGCCGCATCTCCACCGTTCATTTTCTCGTCAGATCGACGGTGCAGAGCTCATCCGCCCTGTGGACCCTGCCACGCACTATTCCAAACCACGTTGTTTCCATCGCACCGCCTTTGGGAGGAGGGCAGTTTTCCTCCATTGCCTAGCGATTCCATTCATCGTCTGATGCATGTCCTTGTGTATGATTTCAAAACCACCCGTTAATTCCATGCATCGCGCGTTATTGATCGGGCACGGATGCCCAGCGAAATTGCCAAAGACTGTCTGATCTAGAGTGGCACATCCGACGGCTATCGCTCGTCGAAGATGCACGATGGATAATCCAGTTGCGCACGCGATAGCTCAAGTCATGGCCCGTCATCCGTCGTCCTCTGCCGTTGATCTCCGCCGCGATCGACGGTGCAGATTTGTTCACCCGCCGCTGACTTTTCCACTGTCCCTGGTCCCGCCACATCACCTCCACGTGCATCCTCCGTACATACTCTCATTCCATTGCATATATTTGGTTCATTTCGTGTTTTTTAACGTTTTTTCGTTCGTTTTTCGCTCTGTAGACCGCCACCTCCACCAGAGCGAATTTCCATTGTTCCTCTGCATTTTTCCACCATGTCACCGATTGCACGGCCATTTCCTCCATCCACACTGCATCCATTTCCCCCGTCCATGATTTTCTTCGCAGGTTTCGTGTTTTTGCAGGGTTATCAGAGGCGGAAAACCACCATGATGCATGTGTACCTCTTCAATGGTGTGTTGTGCAGACAGAGAGCTGATATGGGAGCTGGTACACCAGTGAAATGTCAAGAAAGGTGGCGGAGGTATAAATTTCATCAAAGGACAGGTTTTGAAAATCGGCAACCCTATCCGGCGCCATTAAAGCCCAGATCTTGCAGAATCGGAACATTTATGGAGCAGTGAAAAAACCGGCTTATGACTATAGTTTTCAGTGCTCAGGACTGAATATTTAGATCCATAATGCAGTAGTTTCAGAGGCAAAGTACCAGATTCAAAACCCCGAAGGTCAATCAGAAGTTTAATGCACGAAAGGTCATACTACCAGGGGTTTCTACAGTAGCAGAATGTTTTCCTTCATCAGAAGACTAAGTGCCCACGTGGTTTTTATTATACATCGTGTTCCTGAAGTTTCTTACTCGATAGATGTCCTACCTGATCAGAAGCATTGGTGACTCAAGTAGGGAAGACCTCACTTTTTCTTATTTTATTTTTTTATTTCACCAACAGTACCACACAGTATTGCAATCAGAACACCTGAACCATACTGGAGTTAAATGCAGAGATTTAAAACAGGATGGGTTCGGCCCTCTATTATTTTTTTTGTTTAATATGACATTTAGTGTTCACCTACCACCTCAATCGATCTTCTGTGTCTCTTCTGCTATAAAACACAGAAGGAAATTATTGTAAAGGGTTGTTGATGAGATATCAGAGAAATGCAAGTATTTTCCTCTTGAGACAAGTTCTCTGTGTAATATTGTAAGATAGGCTGAGATTTGATGTATTCAGACTGAATGTTCAAGTTGTGGGCAATGATGTACCTGATTGGTGTTGTTTTTAATATGAAAAGCACATTTCTTTGGATCCTGATCTAAAGCAACTGGTGATGTTTTCCTTTCTCTATATTTGTGATTGACTTGCTTTCATTTCATTATGTTTCTTCAGGCTCGCATCAGAAGTTTGGCATAAGATTTACCCTTGATAGGTACCTTATGTTGCTGCTCTCCCAGCCTTTATGTTTTCTGCTTATATGTGTATCTGAATATTGATTTCAATTGATTTAACCAGTGTAGTGGATGCTATTTCCTGCTCTCTAATGTATGAATTAATGAAATTTATGTTTAGATGTTCTTGTTAGGATTTAGTTAGATGATTTGAGAACACTGGGAGGTCTAGAACACTATCTCTGCCTCACTAGGATCTTTCCATCTCATTAAGCCTTCCTAAGATCCCTTGTCTTGCCTCTGGTTTTGTCCAAGCAGGTCTGGAGTTAAATGACCTCTGACCTGATCTATAGACAGAATTGGCTGGTTTCCCTTCACTCATTTTCAGTCCTTAATGTTCCATTCCATCAACCATCTTTTAAGATCCAAATGCTCTAGATAACTAGCCCAACTAAAAGCTTGCACATTGAACACAAGTAAACCCTTTCTTGACTCCATTTCCCAATGGCCTTGATGTTCCCTGAGTTATCTCTCTTTGCCTAGTTTCCTCTTTGCTCACCCTTGTCTTATATTGGACCCTTCTTTCCTGATTCCCAACAACCAAACATAAACAATCAAACAAACAAACCCTGTGCCTATAACTAGCCTAAAACCTTAACATTTGAGCCTCAAAGACATAAAACCTTTGACTATCATAGAGAGATCCCTCTTTGGACCTAGGAGGGCTAGATCCTAAGGTCTGAAAGTGGTTCTATGTTGTCTCATCTTTTGGTCTTGTCAACCTGGCCAAAACATGGGAACCCCAACACCTTAAAAGGAGTCGCACCTCCAGAGTGGCTGCTGGATGAAGATGCGCCACAAATGGGTAGCCATTGAAGGATCTGGGCAAAGTTATCCATTATCATGTTCCTTTGTTTTTCGAAGGCCTCCTTGAGCAATGTTTTGATAGGATCTCCTGCTCCCTCGTCTTTCTTTTCGTCCCCCATGGGCGTCCGTCGAGGTTTGCGAGGCCGATCTTGCAAAGGTTCCACCAGATCGAGCCCTAACTCCTTATACCCCGACCTCGTTGGGGACATGCAAAGAAGGATCGAGAAAAAGCAAACCGCTTTGATACCACTGATCCGGATTTATGCAAGAACGCAATAGAATAAACATATAACCATAAATACAAAGATGCAGTGGAAATAACACTTCATTTCATTAATATCAAAGAACTGAATTTTTCTTACAGACAGAATGGAAATAAAACTAGCTAGGGTGCTGGTAGCTATCTCTAAGAAGAGATGTGGTGGCTACAGGCCTCTGACTAAGTTACAATGAGGCTCGAGGGCCTATTTATTATTTAGAAAAAATGGGAAATCCTAAACAGCCAAAACCCTAACCCTAGAAGATGAAACGCCAAAACTATGGGCCCCGTTTGGGTAAATTGGTGTTTCAACTTCCCGGGGACGTAAATTTTGCATACGATCTCTGTTTGACACATACCATACCTCGTTAGAAAGATCTATCCAAGGACCACAAATTTTGAGTGAGCAACATCGGTCCATGGATTGATGTTGCTCCCCGTTTTCCCAAAAAACTTCGTTTAGGGCCTCAAAATGGCTTCGGAAGTTCAGGACCCGAAAAACTGCTAAAAATAGTAAGTTGTGGCGAAACTGAAAAACTGAAAGAGACAATGGTGGGGCCCCAAGTGGAATAGGCGAGTGACCACCATATCCACCTGGATCAATGGAGCGGATGAGCTATCAGAGAGGGCTATCGGGAGAGTAGTCCTGCGGGATTTAGACATGGATGAGACTCTGTCTAAGCTTCGGCAACACATAGAGGGGTTGACCTTCAGGATTTTGGATTACCAGATCGAAGAGTTACCCATGCGACTACAGCACCACAATATAGGCGTTCATAACCGTTGGATGCAGTTACTACATAGGATAGCTAGATCTATAGCATGTTACCATGAGCATGTAATATTCCCAATTAGCCCAAGCTAATGGGAATATTCAATTTTGCTTTGTCTTATTTTGATTTTCATGTTGATGAATAAAATGTGAGGGAGGACATGTAAAACTCCTAAAAACATCAACACAAATCAATGCCTATGTAAACAGAGACATATTCGGGCCATGTAAATAAACTCTTGCAGGTGTGAATGGGTTTGAAATATGAGATTGGGTCAACTTTGACCAAGTCAACAGCACGGTCTAGATGCAATGAACCTCATGGATAAACAACGCAGTTTTAGATGGAGGCTCCACATGTGAAAGGAGATAACTAATTGAGGTGGTTTAGGGTTTGGCAAGGCTTTCATCTTATAAAAGAAGGAGGACAACATGAAAGTTTTGTTGATGTTATTATTTTCTGAAGGTATTGTCTGCTTAGACATCCCTTGTTGGGCTTTCCTGTTTAAGAATCCCACCTCCTTCCTTGAGCAGCTCTTGGAGGAGTCTTGTTTGCCTAGTCCACTATCTAGCATTTTTCCAAGCCATATCTTGCATCTACAGTGTAGTCCTACTTAGGATTGGGTTGTCCATGTGAGCTGCAGCAAGTGGAACACTAGATCTGTTTAGATCTAGCTTGTACTGGTGCCTCTTCTCAGTGAGCGTGTCTTTTAACCTCCTGGAAGAGTGCATTAGTGGGTTGAGCTTCAGATCCACACATTGGCAGCAGGCCAAAGCATTCTCAGGGCCTACAGTACAGTCCCTCTTCCATGACTGTGTTATCTGCAAGAGCAGAGTTGCAGGGTGACTTGGCATCATTTTAGAGGAGAGATCTCTAGTGATTGGATCCTTCCTTTCACTGTGGTGATCCGTGGATTGGCCAACCAATCCATGTTAGTTTAAATATTATCTGTTTTATATGTTATGATTCAGAATTTTCTGAATTCTTCTGCATGTGTGTGACTTAGATCTCAGATCTACTCACCGTTGTTCATGATTTGTTGAGATCCCCAAGGGGAATGTATAAAGGAGCCTATCTTGTACACAGATCCGAAATAGATATATTATTTTATCTATAGATCTACTCTAGATCTGAGTTTTAATATACTGCATGCTTCAACAATTAAAATAATGTTTTCAAGCTTATTCTGCCATTTCTTGTTGTTGTAGCAGCTCATCTTGAAGCTTTTGTCTTGCATATTCATTCTATTTTTGTTATACACTGTATAATTTTCATTGTAAATCAATTTTGCTGATGTATAGCTGAAATATGAACCTCCATGTTGGTCTCATGCTTGTAAATTGACAAACTGTGTTATTTCTAAAGCAGTCCTTTGCATATAGCTGCAGCCCCTCTCTTTGGGTGTTTTTCAGCTAGACTAGGTTGTGGGAGATCTGTTTAACCCACCTAGTTTGATTTGTTTTTGCTATCATTTTATATTTAGATCTTAAATGAGCTGATATAAGGGATCAAGGAGCTTCAAACTAATTTTAGTGCACATAATTCTCAGGAGTGCGTTATTTCAGCAGGCTTGCTCTGCAATCCCAATTTTGGGATATTACAGTGGTATCAAAGCATATTTCTTGGCACAGCCTGTGCATTCTTAGAGCCAATAAGTCTTCAAAAGGAGGAGGGCCTCTCTCTAACGAAAATCAGAGGAATCATAGAATAATATAGAAGATAAATGATTACACCGAAGACGAAGCAAGCAATGATGAAACCCCTTTGTATGGAAGAATAAAAGGAGTAGAGTTCTCTAACACTCTTTCTCAAAATTTGCATGAGCTGAAGTAAGAGATCAAGGGAGTTAGGAATGAGAGACCAACATATCTCTTAAGGAGGCTTTCACCTGAAGAAAGCCCCACTACTTCATCTGATGTGTGTGAGCATGGAGCCACACAATCTGCTCTACAACGTTGCAGCATTCCTGCATTCTTTGCAAGAGGAGAAGAAGGATGGGAGACACCAGAGGAGAATATTCTTGGTGAATACCTCCAAGAATATGAATCTTAATCTAAAATATTCAAAGAGCATCTAGGCTTCCCTGAGTTTTTTCAACTCAAATAAGAAAGAAGATCCATGAAGGTAACTCCATTTCAGAACATTGTTGGGAGGGTTAAAGATCTGCTACATGATTTGCCAAGGGAAAAGGTCTCACCTCAACAAGATCATTATTCTCAAGAAGAAGACATGACTATCCTTTCTTCAATTAGATATCAAGGAAAAGGATCTCTTATTGATGGGGCATATTCCATTGATGAGGAGGAGAAAGAAGTAGAACTGAAAGGTTCCTCCAACGTTGTGACAGCAGGAGGGAATCTAATTTTATTGAGAGATGGAGTTGAAGCTATTTCTTCCACCATTAGGGCTCTTGTATCTTGGAAATAAGGCCCTAGGGATCCTATACATGGAGAGGCTGAGCAGTATGTGTCTATGATGATAGACAAAGAGACAAAACAGTAGAGGAGATGTGTTCCAACACTGCATCCAAATCTTGGAACACACACTATGATGGATCAGTCCTCTGTGTTCAAGAATCTTGACACCAAGGGGATGATGGGTGTTCATGAGTTAACTGCATCTATAGGGAGCACCTTAGACTGTGAGATCTTGTAGAAGGTGGGAAATGAAGAAGAACATGGGAGAGTTGCTCCAACTTCTCCCTACCATGGTACTTCCACACAGCAATTAGAGATGGATTTGCGCAATGGAAGTAGTCATATTATGTTCCCATCGGTAGTTCACATGGGAATGATCCATGAGACATATTTAACTTGTGGTGTACCCCCTAGGAGACCACCTAATTCAGATTTGATGGGAGATGTTTCATGCATTGATGCTCCTTCCATAGATCCAAGGAGGAAGGAAGCATTAGAACGCCATACTACAACGCTGAGAGTATGGGGGAGGTACAAATAAAGGGAGAGAATTTTTCCTTTGACCTCACTATCTATCCTCACCTCTAAAATTTCATTAAGAAGATATGCTGGAAGGAGAGAAAATGACACCATCATGAAGCATGGGAAGCAAGACTTGAATCAGAAGACAAATTTGTTTGAAGAACACTCTTCCCTGTTGGAAGAGAGATGGTGGTCTCACATGCATGCTTTGGCCAAACAAAGAGGCCTTGGGCAGATGATAGCCTTCCATGGAAGACTAACTCCCAAGAGCCTCCTTCTCCTTTGAAGCATGAGCATGAGCAAAAAGGGAAGCAAAGAAGGGATAGCAAGCTTCCATCTCATACCTTTAGCATGGGAGATGTCAAAGAGGAGAAGAATGGAAGGCATGGCCTTCCAACATACACCTTGGACATGGAGGATTTCAAGGAGAAGAGCAGCAACATGGCAGCCCCTTCAGTTGGCACATTATCAGCGCTGTCATTGTTGGGCACCTTAGATCCCTATTGGAAATCCCAACTATTGGTGGAATATTCCAAGAATCTTCATACATGCATGATTCTTGATGACTTGCTACATGAGGAGGATTATTCAATTCAATATGGGGTTATCTATGATCATGGTAGGACCTTCTTATCTATAGCTTGCAAGCTCAAGGAGAAGTTACTACAATGGGCCTATGAGGAGTTCTGTTTCAGCCATGAATGTTCTATGAGGCTCAACAACATTATCTTGAAGAGCTACTATTGGGAGGGCTTTGAAGGAGAAATATATCAACATTGTCATATATGCATGGATTATGTGGGGTTGGAGCAGAAATATGGCTCTAAGGGAGAATTAAATCGGACCTATATTCCTTCCCTTGAAGGAGAGAGTACATCTATGCACCACTCCATTGATAGGAGGAGAATTTTTGGTGAAGAGCATACTCTTAATACATGTATTTTATATTCTGACTTCATGCATTTTTACACCATTCTTTTGTAGGCCATGACTCCAAGGAGGAGTGTTATATCTTGTCAATCTCATGGCAAATATGTGGCCACAAAAATTGTTGTACTTGGCCACTCCCTTGGTGGACAAAGGGA
The DNA here is from genome assembly GCA_034641835.2 of Pinus albicaulis. NCBI lineage: Eukaryota > Viridiplantae > Streptophyta > Pinopsida > Pinales > Pinaceae > Pinus > Pinus albicaulis. Next base: position 338,018,528 of record CM076573.1, read on the forward strand.
GATATTGTTTCATGATGGGTGCTTTCCTAAGGCACCAAACATATCTCAGACATTCAGCTACAATGAGATGGCATGGGTTGCAAGTAAGTGGTGGGAAAACCACTTACCACATCTTGATATGATACATGCAGGAGATGACCTGCGCTGGTACCATATATGGGATTATCACCCACCTCCTCATGTTCCAATTTCTGTTTATGTATCTGTAGTTTTGTTTCCATACATGGATGATGTACTTGTCCTATTTTTGGAATTGTATAGAGGGAGGATAGGAGGCATGTGTGTACCACATGGGATGGAGACTCTCTTTGTATGATTTGCTACATATTTCAAGGAGAGTAGGGGTTCAGCCATGTTTGTTTCAGTGGCATTCTTGACACTTTGTGGGATGAGTTATGTACATCTCATAATGATTTTGGAGAGACAACTCAGGGGAGGATGGATTGGTGAACACTCAGCTTATGCAGATAGATGGATCCTTGATGGTTTCATCAATGGGGGAGGAGAAGTGTTGCAACACTCACCCTATCAGTTGCTTGAGGACAAGAAACATTTTGGGGGCAAGGACTGTAATATTCCCAATTAGCCCAAGCTAATGGGAATATTCAATTTTACTTTGTCTTATTTTGATTTTCATGTTGATGAATAAAATGTGAGGGAGGACATGTAAAACTCCTAAAAACATCAAAATAAATCAATGCCTATGTAAATAGAGACATATCTGGGCCATGTAAATAAACTCTTGTAGGTGTGAATGGATTTGAAACATGAGATTGGGTCAACTTTGACCAAGTCAACAGCACAGTCTAGATGCAATGAACCTCATGGATAGACAGTGCAGTTTTATATGGAGACTCCACATGTGAAAGGAGCTAACTCATCAAGGTGGTTTAGGGTTTGGCAAGGCTTTCATCTTATAAAAGAAGGAGGAGGACAACAGGAAAAATTTGTTGATGTTATTATTTTCTGAAGGTATTGTCTGCTTAGACATCCCTTGTTGGGCTTTCTTGTTTAGAAATCCCACCTCCTTCCTTGAGTAGCTCTTGGAGGAGTATTGTTTTCCTAGTCCACTATCCAGCATTTGGCCAAGCCACATCTTGCATCTACAGCAGATTCTTTCTTAGGATTGGGTTGTCCATGTGAGCTGCAGCAAGTGGAACACTAGATCTATTCATATTTAGCTTGTACTGGTGCCTCTTCTCAGTGAGTGTGTCTTTTAACCTCCTGGAAGAGTGCATTAGTGGGTTGAGCTTTAGATCCACACATTGGCAGCAAGCCAAAGAATTCTCAGGGCCTACAGCACTAACCCTCTTCCATGACTGCGTTATTTGCAAGAGCAGAGTTGCAGGGTGACTTGGCATCATTTTAGAGGAGATATCTCTAGTGATTGGATCCTTCCTTTCACTGTGGTGATTTGTGGATTGGCCAAAAAATCCATTTTATTTCAGATCTGATCTGTTGTATATGTTATGATTCATAATTTTATAAATATTTCTGCAGATCTATGACTTAGATCTCAGATCTACTCACGGTTGTTCATGATTTGTTGAGATCCCCAAGGGGAATGTATAAAGGAGCCTATCTTGTACACAGATCTAAAATAGATCGATAATTTTATGTACATATGTGCTCTAGATCTGAGTTTTAATCTATTGCATGCTTCAGCAATGAAAATAACACTGTCAAGCTTATTTTTCTATTTCTTGTTGTTGTAGCAGCTCATTTTGAGGCTTTTGTCTTGTATATTCATTCTATTTCTGTTATACACTATATAAGTTGCATTGTAAATCCATTTTGCTGATGTATAGATGAAATATGAGCCTCCATGTTGGTCTCATGCTTGTAAATTGACAAACTGCATTATTTCTGAAGCAGTCCTTCGCATATAGTTGTAGCTCCTCTCTTTGGGTGTTTTTCAGCTAGACTAGGTTGTAGGAGATATGTTTAACCCACCTAGTTTGATTTTTTTTTCTCTCCTTTTTGATTTAGATCTTAGATGAGCTAATATAAGGGATATAGGAGCTTCAAACTCATTTCAGTGCACAGAGTTATCAGGAGTGCGTTATTTCAGCAGGCTTTTTGTGCAATCCCAATTTTGGGATATTAGAGAGCATCACTAGTTTACTTTTGACATGTTGCATACATTTCGAGGTCAAATGAACAATGTGTCTTGGATACAAATTTTTGTAAAAAAAATATGAATATCTATCTATTTCATTTCAGTGTTTTCCTATGTTTATTGCGCAATCCTATTCAATTATGTGAATGTATCTTTACATGTGTTGCAAAATTTTGTCTATAACATGATTAGCTAAAGAGTTAATCAATGTGTTCAATTTTCTGGAAATGTGTTAATATTGAATAAAATCAAAGTGTCTTTCCAAAATTTGAACTCTTAGGAACAAACGATGCAGTGTTGGATTTCTAACAGTATAAACACCAGTAAGTTGTAATACCACAAGTTGTGAGTCTAACCTTATGATGATGCGGTTAATACCAAATTAAATGGCATCAGAGAGAAGTTCAATCAATTCACTATACTCAACGATATTGTTTGTTGTACTACTGATACAAATCCCTTGAAAACTCACTAACTCACTGTTCAGAGCGAAAATGGCCCATGCTGCAAAGGATTGATTCTGTGTACTACGACTAGCACCATCAGCATATCCAAAAAATGGTTCCAAATATTCAGAAAACTACAAGAAATGTAAAGTGGGTTACTGACGTCAAGAAAAAACTAAAAAATAAACTTATTGAACGCAAATCAACAACATATATATACAATATAATACAAAAAATTAGTATGATCATGATTAGTAACATTTCAGATACAACCCATTTCGGGGCCATGCCAATGGAATTCCATCATAATCCACCAACTTGTAGACACCCTTAACAAGAAATCTTTTGAAAATATAGGGGTCGTGCTATAATGGCTCAAATTTCCCTATACCTATTACATCAGCTTCTTGGTCCTTCTCTGAGAAAATACGAGGCTGGACATTTTTATCGTATTGCACCATTAAACATCTCTTATGCGCTTCGTTGGCCAATTGGGCTTCACGATGCAATTCATCAATATGGATGGGGTTAAAAAGTAGCGCTTCTTCATCTGAGGTGTTAGGTAACAAGTCGATTGCGAGTTTCAACGACGATATTTCACATTGTATTGGCAAGATAGCTTCCATACCATACACCAATTGAAAGGGAGTAAATCTAGTTCTGTTTCTCACCGAGGTTCGGTACGCACATAAGGTCGAGTATAAGATCAAATTCTAGTTTCTTTCACAAACTCCTATCATTTTTTGAAGCATACGTTTAAGAATCTTGTTGATAGCTTCAACTTGTCCATTTTATTGTGGATAATAAGGATTAAAATTATCATGTGATAATCCTAACTTGGAAGTTAATTCAGTCATTATGTGGTTGCGAAAATTCTTCCCATGATCTGTGACTATAGCCTGTGGGACCCCAAACCGTGCAATGACATGATTAAAGAAAAAAAATGCAGTTGTTTGTCTTGTGTTGTTGAATGTAGGCATCGCTTCGGCCTACTTGGTAAAGTAGTCTACTGTGACAATAATATAACCATGCCCCCCAGAAGAACGAGGGTTACAGGTCATGAAGTCAATTCCCCATTTTGAAAATGGTCCTACAGAGACAACAAGATGCATTGGCACTGGCGGTTTGTGGATTTTACGATCAGATATCTGGCATGCATGACAACTTCTGACCGCAAGGATGTAGTCATGAAATATGGTAGGCCAAAAGTAACCAGTGTAGAGTATTTTCTGCACGGTAGTGTATCCAGAAAAGTGTCCACCACAAGCCCCAGCATGATAATCATTTAAAACCTTCTCGGCCTCCTCATGAGTGAGGCACCTTCTTAAAATTTTATCGACACCATGACGATAAAGTGTATCGCCGACGATCAGATAATCTTTGGCTTGGTATCGAATACATCGCTAGTTAGAGTGAGAGGTATTAGGACGAAAACTCTGGGTCTGGAGACAAATGATAAAATACCCATACCAAGGATCAGATGATCCGATCAGAAACAGAGACTCATCAGGAATAGATGGTTCCGACGTAGTAACAGTACTATCAGAGGGAAGTTCATAGAGAAGCTCAGCCAAAACTAAAGACTTCTTTGACTTGGATTTGATGAATTCCAAATCAAATTCCTGCAAAATGACAATCCATTTTGAATACTTCCCCCCAAAAAATTGACGTAATAAGATATAATTCATGGGGTTGCAATCAGAAATGAAAATGATCTTCCAAAACAGGATATAGTGATGAAATATTTGGACATCTTGAACAGTTGCCAAGGAAAGATTTTCTAAGTACGAATAATTCACTTCCGTATCATTGAGATTGCGACTCAAATTATAGATCAGATGTTCTATCCCATTTTCTTCTTGGACCAATACCATAGCGATTGTCGTATTATCCATGGAGATATATAAGAAATAATCACTCTGATAATTGGGGGGATACATTAATGAAGCTCGGACAAGAGTATCCTTGACAACATCAAAAGAAGCTTGTGCAACTTTGTCCCAATGGAAGGGAATCCCCTTTTTCAAGAGCCGAGTAAATCCTTTAGGAATTTCATCGTAGTTGGGTATGAACCTCCTTAGGAAGTTAGCATTTCCCTGAAGTTTCTATAACTGAACTAAATTTGATGGTGCAGGAAAATTAAGAATGGCCTGGACCTTCAGTGGGTCTATTAAAATTCCTTCTTTTGAGACAACGAATCCAAGCAAACAAACAGAACCAACACAAAACACACATTTATGTGGATTGAGGTGTATTTTGTAGTGTCGATAATGTAAAAATATGGCTCTCAAATGCATCGGGTGATCATTCTGATTTCATGAATGCGTGGGTAAATCATCGAGATAGGGTTGAACAATGTGCTTGATGTCATTGAGAGCATAATCCATTGCTCTATGAAAAGTTGCTCCAGCATTCTTTGAACCAAACGGTAGTTTCCTATAAGCGAATGTGCCCCAGGGAAAGATGAGTGTTGTCTTATAATGATCCTCTAGGCAGATATTGACTTGATTTTAGCCAGAAAATCCATCCATGAAAAAAAGAATTTCGCATCCAGCACAATCGTCAATAATCTGGTCGATAAAGGGAGTAGGATAATTGTCTTTTCGACAAGAAATATTGACATCCTGATAATCAACGCACACTATGATGGTTCCTTGTTTCTTCATGGCAAGAACGATGTTGGAAACCCACTTAGTTTGTGGAACAGGGTAAATGAAACCAGCACACAAAAGTTTTTCAACTTCTGCTTTAATGGCAGTGGCCTTCATTCGATGAGCAAGACGAAAGCGTTGTCATACCGGTTTGACATCAACATACATATTAATAGTGTGTTCAATGATACTAGTATCTATGCCTGGCATTTCCTTGTAAGACCAAGAAAATATACCACAAAATTCATGAAAGAGAGAGCGATATGTTTGAAGTTCTGATGGAGAACAAGATACGCCGACATGAATATTTTCTACAACACCGGGTTTGGTCAAAATATCGATAGAAATGGTTTCTTCAATATTTGACAAGTTTCGCTCGGAATCGGTTGCATTAATAGGAAAATAATTTGAAAATAAATTTTTGATCAATGGGTGATATAGTTCACTAAGATTATTTTCTTCATAATCAGGAATATGGGAACGATGATGATAATCTTCCCATGGTTCTCCTTCCGACATCATGGTTTCCAAAATATTCTCATCTGTGAAGAAAATTAAGGAAAAAGGATCAGATGGAGTGCCAAAATCTAATGAATGATCAACCCAAACAACCAGTAATGATGATTTCTAATTCACCGCCCAAGCCAGATAGATTTATTACTATGCCAGCTCAATAGGTTTGGGCAGCAAAAACTCATCCAACGTAACAATTTCAGAATCACTCGTACTCTTCCTTAAGCGAGATGGAGTGGAAGAGATCATGTAGCAGGTCTCTATATGTGAAATTTCTCCCGACATCGCAGGTGGCGGTAATGCAAAGGTTCCCATGAGAATTGAATCCTTTAAAATTCCTACACCAATGTTCTGAAGTGCGAGTTGGGGTGCATGAACAAACGGAACACTTCCAGTTACCTGGGAATTGGAGGCAAAGAAGGATAGTTGATTGATGACAAAGGCGATCATTCTAAAATATGTAGAAACAATTGTAGTCATAGCATATACCCATGGCCTTCCAAGTAGAATATTGTATTCAAGGGGTCCGTCAATGACCTCAACGTCAAAATTCACTATTTTTCCCCCTAGTTCAACATGTAGGTTATTGATAATACTGCAAGGCTTATATGTACGTCTATCAAAAGCCTTCAATGTCGTTGATGACTGAGATAAGCGTGACGAGCCAAGTGACTTCCAATAGTTTAGAGACATAATACACATAGATGCTCCCTCATCAATAATAATATTATGAACAAGGTGATTGAGAACATTTACTTGGATGGAGAATGACAATTATGCTGGTAATTGTGGCACATATCTTGTATTATTAAAGACTACAAGATTAGAATCAGTTGGATCAATTCCAAAAATGGCCGACAACAAAGCCTGTTTCTGGGAGGGAAAATTTTGTAATACCTCAGGCGCTGACATAGCTGAAGGGGATTTAGCCAAATATTCAACTATATTATAATTTTGAGCAGCTTTGGCTCAAGGATTATAAGTTGATTTATGAAAGACTTCCATCGGTGGCTTGATTTTCAATTCAGGAATAGAAGGTTGCGGTACCGATTCCGTAGATGGATTCATGGTCGAGGTAGTAGGTTGATCAGTGGCCTGACTACCATAATATTTATTACGCGTTGATACCAAAATATCTTTTGATGGCTTTGTGACAAATAGAATAATCACTTAGGAACTAGAAGCTAGATCTGAAGTGTTATCACCAAAATCGTACGTGATTGGCTGTTGATCAGACAAATTCAATGTAACTCTTTCAAACCAATCTTTTGATTGAGGCTTAGCCTCCTCAACCTGAGAGGGCTCTCTCAAAGGTTAATAATATTTAGTAAAGATGTAGATAGATGGATAAATCTATGTGTTTTGATTTTGTATGTTTATAGGCTGAAAATATGGAGGCTTGCTACCATTGGGCTATGGATTCATTGATAGGGATAAAGATAACAATAGCTCTTCTAGTGGAAGTTGAGGCTTATATATATTTCAATGAAAGAGTAACACACTCAGGAAAATCCCAATAACTTGAAAGTTCAAAGGAAGTTATAGCATGTAATACATGAATTCTGAGTAATGAGACATCAAGGCTATGGAAGAGAAAAATTTCAAATATAGGGCATAAAACTCATTGAAAATACACTAATAATCTCAGGTGAAGAAAAGTTGTATGTTACTGTATATATCAGTCAATCCAAAGCTTTACAAAGTGGTCTGCTTAGATAACATTTTCCAACTTCTAGGTTGAAACCAACATTAGCATGTATACATTGGTCTTATGGAGTCAAAGCAATCTCAGAAAATCAGTGAATCTAATTGACATGGAAGTTGAGGCATATCAGGGTTTTTAGTCTTGAGACATACACTTGAAACATGTAAAAACACATTCAGTCCATTTATAAAGGAATTCAGAGCATTTAAAGATGAGTTCTGAGTAATATAGATGAACAAAACTGCAAATAAGATATATAAGAAACACTGATAGAACATGAAAACACTAAAAACCCCTTCTAAATCTCAATTTGGTCAAGTAGAAGCTCTTTGCATTAGTTGAAACAGTGTTTTTACAATATGCACCAGTTTTGCCAAAAAGTCTCCAACCCTTTGCTAATTATACCTCTTGGCCTTTAATAGACATATTAAAACATCAGATGATCTCCTCCTAGGCTAGATACATCGATTTTCTAACTACTGACACCTTGCACAACCATAAAACATGAAATTTATGACAAACAAACACCTATCCTACTTGACAATCCTATTTCAACTAGGACTCAAACTCCTTATTACTATCTTTAATAACCTTATCCTAACAACCTTATCTACTTGAAATTACATCATTGAAAATTATGTCATCACATGGACGAATTTGGATGATGGGCTTGAGCTCTTCATGACCACTTTGCTGACCTCCTCAAAAGAAGGAAACCAAACCCTGTTTTTTAGGCATATGGTCTTTTGCATTCATTGAACATTATGACCATCATGTACTCTTCATTTTGTCATCCTTTGCTGTTGGAAGTTGAATTAACACATGAAAAAACTCATCCCTAGACTCCAGCTATCCAAAACCATCATCAAATTGTTCAAATGAACTGAAAATAGACTGCGCTACGAAAACAAGACAGTTTCATAGCGCTTTTCGTAGCGCTGCCCTTTAACCCTTTTTTCTTCAAAATCTTGACTTATTTCTTTCAAAATAATCTTCATTACCTTTATATATATCCTCCCTAGCAATTTCAAACCTTAATTCATATTTTTACCCCTTAAAATGTGATGAAAAAGAGAAAGAAAAGCTGCTACAATAGTTTCGTAGCGCTTTTCTCCCCTTTTACACTATTTGTGCTACGAAACTGCTGAGTGAGAAGTTTTGTCCAAAATTTTCCAAAATGAAAATTTTATATGTACTAAAAACTCAAAATCAATCTGATTTCATCATATCACTTGAAAAACAGAGTCATTCTAGCCTTCTTGAGGTCCCTTCTTCATTTGCAATAGGTTGGCCTATTGGTTTTTCCTGTTTTTTCCTGAAAACTAGGTCTTGGGACAGAGCCTATATATCCTACTCCATGATGTATTTGGAGAAACAGAAGGAGGTTTTTTTATTTCATGATGTCTTGAATAAAAGAATCTCTTGGTTTTTTGAAACCCATATCCTGCGGTCCCGAAACTGCCTTTTAAAAACATGTGTAAAACAGGAAAACTCTGTTTCTGAAAATAGGGCTTCAAATACAGCCTTGTATCTCCCAACTGATAACACTTGTGAAAAAATTGAGAGACATTATTGTATCTGGGGTTGTGATGAAGACAAACCTCTTTCATAATTCCAAAATACTTTTGAATGTGACCATAAACTAAACTTTAAGTTGACTGCTAAACAGTCATGTACAAGATAGTTTTGTAATAGTAGTTTCATAGCACATTTTAATTTATCAATTTCTCCCACCTCCTGATGAATTTGAAGAAACAGAGATATTTTTTTGTAGCTAGGTCTGTTAGGAAGAAAAACCTCTTTCATTTTTCCTAAATTCATTTTCAATTGCTCAGAAACCGCCTTGGAAGTTGACTGCTCAAAACCAGAACACAGAGTTGTTTCTTCATGACTTTCAGCAGTTTCGTAGTGCAAATCAAATTTTTTGAACTAGTGGCACTATGAAAGTAAGGTTTCTTGGCTAATTGGCTAGTTTTGATGAAAAAACTTAGGTAAATTAAATGAATGATGAAATGATGAATGAATTGACATGAAAAAACTTTAAAATGGATTTGTTTAACACTAAGGAAGGTTCAAACCTAAAAATATAATACTCCCTTTTGGTAAAATTCAAGAAAAGATTCCTAAGACCCTATTTTGACCCATGATCAAAAAAAAACTTGACACAATGATGTTTTGAAAACTTTTTGGGTGATAACACGAAGCAACCAATTTTTTGTCCGGATTCAAAAACGAATCTATCAACATAGATAACGCATGTGAAGTCTTAACCTTTTTTGAGAATTTAGTGTGGTGAGGACAATCCTGAAAAAAGTGTTCCTCATTACATATTATTCATGGATAACGAGGTTTCGTATACGATTGATCAGATGATCTTTCCGGCGAGGTAGAATTTTTCTTTTTCTTTGATTTCCCTTTTTTCTTACTTCCAGGTTTCTTGTCACTTTTTCCCTTGTCAAATGACACGGCAGTGATTTCAGAAGAAGGTGTAGGATTATATGTAGTAGTATGATGTGTTCTTGCAGTACCAATCATACCGTCTCCGGCATGAGAGTCCTTTGATGGAGGAGGAACAGTAAAATTAGATCTCAGCGCATTAGGAATTTTCTCATAGAGCGTACCAGACTAAGTATAAATCAAGTCTAAATATTGGGCATGAGAAATAACCTACTCTTCAGTGATGACGCCACCATTATCCAGATCCTCAGTTATAGATGGTAATAGAGACTTAATTAACCACTAAGAAAGGAGCTGATCAGGAACAAATGTCTTAACCATTATACGATGACAGCACCACTCATGAATATGATCAGAAATGTGAGTAGCATTAGTCTGTTTAAAATTATTCCAGAGTTCCATTCCATTTTCATATTGTATGGGTAACTAGAAGTGATTCAAAAATATAGTAGCTGGGGTAGTGAAATTATCAAAAGAAGCTCTAGGTAACTCAATGTACCATTTTACAGCTGGACCAGTGAGCGTACACTAGAAAATATGTAGTCGAACAGAGTCATCATTCAGGGAGTTTGATGAACACCACAAATGATAAGTCATAACATGAGTCAAAGGGTCTTCCCTAAGGTTTCCATTGAATTTAGGGATATCCAAGGGTAGTTTATGAGGTATCACCGGCCCAAGGAGCATAGTTGATTGGATCATTGGTGAGCCGATTTAAATATGGTAACTCTAAAGTTGTAACAAATGGAAACTGTCGATTGAGGTTAGGTTGAGCATAGCCAGGGAATGATGGAATTTCTTGGGAAACATGCCTTTGAGCACCAACATAAGGAATTTGTTGTCGGTAACCCAGATAGGGGTTGTTTTGATAAGCAAACGCTTGAGGATTCTGTTGACCAAAACCTGGGTACGATACTTGTTGAAATGAAGGTTGTGGAATTTACGCCTAAGGCTACCAAGGGGTCTTTCCACCAATGATATAACCCAAATTAGGATAACTTGGATTCGATTGAGGATAGGTATAACCTAGTTGTGGCTGCGACATCCCATAATATGGTAATCCAGCTTTTGAATAAATGATTTCGAGTATAGGTTGTTGTAAATTAGCCGAAGGCATTGGAGTCTGAGGGCCCAATTCTTGAGGATATTAAGTTGAAGGACTCACCTGAAATGGTTGTTGTAAAATAGTTTGAGTCTATAACAGAGGTAAAGATGTATTAACAAGTGGAATTGATGTGGGTGAAATAGGTTGAACCGGTTGATACGAGTGTACAATTGTTTTTGTTTGGATAGGCAGAGTGGGCTGCCAGTGATAAACATTCATTTTTAAATTAGGCTGACCAAAAAACGATGGAGTACTGTCAAAGTGGGTGACCATAGGTTGCCCACCAGCATGAGGAGTATAATAAGATGGAAAATATTGTTCTCAAAATGTAGGGAGTCCAGTTGAGATAGTACCGAATGGAATAGACCCAGATGGACCAGCTTGATATTTCCCTGATGATGGATATAAATCATCAATCCATTCAATACTCATTATAGGTTTACCAGTTATAATACTAGACGATAACATTGGTGAATTCCATGGATTTGAAGATGCACCAGAGAAAATTCCATATAAAGATTTATAACTTGATGGGACCACAGGGCCACCATGTAAATATGACTCTAGTGAAGTTGTGAACATCGACGGGGTATCAAGAGCAAGTGTTTACGCAATCAAAACAGATGGTCCAACCAAAGATGTTGGTTCAAGCATGGTTACTTAACCAAATGTATACCCTTTTGAATCGACGAGAATTTGAATAGGCAGAGGATCAATAAAAGCATAGGGTGGTGATTTAGGAAAATACTCGTAGAGGTAAATATCCTCCCCAAAATGGGTTGGAGTTAAAGGTGTTTCGTCTTGTGGGATTTATTCAATCGAAATTAAACCAGGTGGAAGGATTTCGTCGTCAGGCCCAAAGTATATTTTAGGAGGTTGACTGTGCGATATTGGAGATGAAATGGGTATAATAGATTGTGGGGCAACCAATACAGGAACAAATTCTGGTCATTCGACTTTGGTATGCAGATGTTCTGGCAAAAAAGAGACAGGATCTGGATCAACTTCCAGTTGAACACCGTCAAGTTCGGGAGGTATGGTCTCACTGATTGGATGGATCATGACCACGAGTAGATGTGAGGACTCCATATCGACAACAGTAGACAAAACAAGATTTGTAGAAACAACTTGTGCTGAATATGATATATGGGAAGATGATTCTTCACCAGAGGTACTGACGGTACTGGTTTCAGTAGAGAAATGTCGTCTTCACTGACTAAAAATGACTTCTGGTGGTAAAGGTGGTATCAATGCAAGTCTACGTGAATGACGGGGAAAGGGATTTTCTTCTTCCACAATGACTTATTTATTTTATGACCAAAAACAAATAAACAAAATAAAAGGGTAATGCTAGGCAAAAGGTTTACCAAGAAACTGTGAACTACAGAATACCTCCTGGCGAACCAAGAAGTACAGCTAGGTAATCTCCCAGAATGTTGGTTCGGTGTATCACAATTTACAAGGAGGCCGACTCGGTTCACTATGGATGGATAACAACCTAAATTTTTCCTCCAAAATATACCTGAAGGTACGTGGAGGCCAAAGTCCGTATTAGCGATGTCTAATGCAAAACTGCACAGTTAGTGCACCCCTTTACACTTTTTGTACTATAACACCGCCCAATATACCCGAAGGTATGTAGATGAGCTATGACATACTTACATACTTGGAGCGAGGTATCACGCTTGGAATGTATCGTAGAAAATTAATGATAGATTCTGTGTTTTATGATGTTCAATTAATGATAGCTTCTATGTTTTATGATGTTGGAACATACCTCTAGCCTAGAACTTCTAAATGTTATCGTTACGGTTCCAATGCCTTTTTAGGTAAATTGATGTAAATTTTACGTTGATCTTGTTTATCAATTTTCCTTTCAAGGTTCACTCCGATGATGTGATGGAAATTCCTAAAATTCAAGCTAAAATGATAAGAAAACTTTTCAATTTTAGTTTTTTCAATGAAAATCTTAGCTACTAAAGGGAAAGAGCAATCAGTTTTGAGAGAAAACAACAAAGAGCACAAACTAATATGGAGCTTTCCTAATTTTGTTCTTATTCAAAACACACAATCTACTACATGCAAATGCAGGTTTTTCTTTTCAGTCCCCTTAATGTGAATGCAAAAGGGAAACTATATGCATCAAATCAACATAAAACAAATTCCTTCCTCTTTGAGAAATGATGAATTTAACAACAATTTCTCTTTTTAGGAAAAATGAAGAAGGGAACTACAATTTTTCCGACAGGAAACAAAGAATTTAACGACAATTTCCTTTATGAAAACAAATGGATATAATGCAGAAATAAAAATACTTTGAATTTTATTTTTCAATGGTAAAGAAAAACACTTAAAGAGACATTTAACAAAATTTCTTTTCAAAGGAGGAAGATTCAGGAAAATTCACTAGTATTTATGAGGTATCAGACAACTCAAAACACATCAAACAAAAGGATGAATGTGATGAAAAATACAAATTCAAAGGGAATTTGGTTGGCTTAGGGGGGAACGCAGTCTCTAAGGGGAGATAGTGTGTTTCCAAGCACCCCTGAGTGGGAGATAGTGCTATGAAAAGCATTGTGTCTTGACCAATAATGCGTTGGGCGTAGCAGAGAAAAAAATTCAAGCTACTAAACACACCTCGAATGCAATTATTTGTTTCAAAAGCCTCATAATTGAGAGTAGATGATACTGGGTGGATAAGTAGAGGAAAAACACACCAAGGATGAAGGGAAACTCCCCAACAGAGTCACCAATTTTTTATGTAAAATTATGGATTATGGATAAAACACATTCCCTAAATGTGGTGTTATGAATTTAGAACAACAGGTCAAAGAATTTGCAGAAACTTTTCCTAAGAATAAATATACACACAGAAAGATGGAGAAACTTACTTGGGGTCCAAGCGCTTCCTATTCTCCTTTTGTCGCTCTTGTTGTAGCTTCCAATCCAAGTTTGATCGCCAGATTAGTTCCTACAAGTATAAACACTAAATAGCAACGATATTGCAATATACATATGGATATTTATCTTAATCAGTTAAATCAATGAAAAATGAAACATATATATCCGCTAAGAATCCATGATATGAAAGATAGAAACATATATAGATACATATGTGGGAAAACGAATAGCAATCTTTATTAATGGATAGAAGGGGGAGGTTGCGACCAATGATTTATTTGATGTCACCAACTCCAGCATTCATCCCAACCTCATCACAATGAACATCTCACCAGCAGCATATCATTCTAATCACACTCAATTGAGAATTCAACAACATTTCTTTACCAAATCTCTTCCTTCTCAAACACTGGGATCTGTGCTCAATTTATAGAGCAGCTAAAGGTAGTTTCTCAATCGATGACTTTCTAATAATAGACAAGACATGTTCCCAAGCTCAGAGGTGTTAGATGGACACATGGATTCGAATTTTGACACATATGAACTCTTCTAGAAGGAATTGTCCATGTGGAGATTCCAGAACAATGATAATTTCGCTCCCAATTGACCAACGCACTCTTGAATGTCAGGAATTTCTTTGCAGAGCACCCTTGAATGGAGGTAACTTCATATGCAAAGCAATTAGTCCCTTGAGAGGCTGCTTTGGTGAGCTCATATGTGATATAACATGTACTTCAAATATTGGAAACCTTGCAATGGAAGTCATGGATGATTTGTTCTAGTTCTTGTCTTAGGGCATGTAGCAACTGAAATGATAGGGAGTGATAGACCCTATTTCATTGGTTCTGGGGATGATGTCCAGTTTAAACATGTCATTAGGAATGGTGCCCAAATTGACCTATAATACTATGCATTCATAATATCGCATCCATGTGCGCATAATCAAAGTAGTATAATTTCAGAAATAACATAAAACGTAGCCAATAATCATAACAAAGAAACACTTAAACATCACCAACAGTCTTCTCATTCATTCATATCCAAGTCCAACTTATAGACTATATCTACCAGCCCGTGTACATAGCAAGCAGGGTCCACACATAGCAGGTTTCAAGGTCTCCGAGCACACAGCCAGTAGGAGTATTTACCCAGACAATCGAAAAAAAGATCACAAGTTTTTATCCAAGATTAATCTGCACTTAGCCTCTCTCTAGACTCAAGTTATCTATTTATTTATAACATATTATCCTGCACTACTCTATGGTCCACAAACTGTGGTTTGTGGACTCCTGATCTACCCTTTAACCCTTTTCAACTCATTGGGCGCTTTCACACACCCCAAAGCCTGTGTGTTAGATTAAATATTACAAAATATTACAAAAATGGATCAAAAATGCAGTTAGGGGACCTCATCCAACAAGCCTCTAACACAATATTGTGACTCGTCCTGAGTCACAGTGTCGGCGGGGTCTTCATCATCTCCTGGAATTGCTTGATAGCGACAACCAAAGGGGGCAGAACACCTATGCTCTGTGTGGTTTCATTCTACACGATATCAACCAATTTTTGTGAATTTGGGCCTTCAGTAGCTGTGGTGACACTCTCCAAAGTTTGATTCAACTACTTCATAGACCCATCTAATTCCTACGACAACTTGAGATCTTCGTCAACCCATGGCGTCAAATGGTCACTAAGTACCCACTTCTTGCGTCAAAGCCCCGCAATTTCACTTCTGAGTGTGTGGTTGATCTGAAGGCGCATTGGTCACTTGGCTGGGACAAGAGTGGTCATAGTGGCTTCAAATTTCTCAAAATCTTGCTCTTTTTGGTGCAACTCCTGATCGATTTGGCGAAGGAGGGGATCATGTTGCACCTGGGACCATAACTCCATAGTAGTCTCAAACAATGTGGTGCCCTGAGTGATCTTCATGGTAATACTGGTTGTAGCTTCTGTGACAAGCGCAGATCGTTGGGTGCGCACCTCTACAAGGGTCTCAAGTTGTAGCTTGGCCTGCAACAATGCTACTTGAAGCTCCAAGTCAGCCTTAACAACCTGCACTTTAGTCCGCGAGGCCTTCAAATAGCGACCAAGCCTTCAACCTTAGCCCGCGGCACAGCGGAGGCAGGAATTACTTCTGCCATATCCTCGGACATCCGGTCTATCAATTGCTCTAATTCAGCCCACTGCGCAATGGCGATGATATGTGTAGCCTAGGCTTGGGCAGCTTTGGCAGATGTAGTCACAATAAATAAGTCATGCAGCTTCACACCCGTCAAGCACCCAACATCGAGGTCAACCGAAGAGAAAGCACGAACTTGGTTGCATAATTCTGTGTGTATCATTATAAAATCTACGCCCTAGAGCTCGCAGATATGACTCTCTACAATGGTGGTCAAGGCTGCAACTGTAGCTGGCTGGCTTGCTTGATTCTACCTCGCTTGATACACGCTCGCCTGAAGTATATCCGCCTTCAACTGAAGGGCCTGCAAGTCAGACTGCAAAGCTTCTACCGCATCCTTGTGCAATCCTTCCAAAGAAATTGCTCGGTCCTCTAACGCAATAGTGATGGCATCCACAATATTTTCTAGTCCTTTTCGGTCAATGTGACCTTTATGCTTGCTCTAGGCTTAATAGCCTTGCACTTCTTCCTAGGCCCTTTTGGAGGTTCACTAGTGTGTTTGATGCATGTGGCGATGCTATATCTTTTCCACTTAGCCCATCAAGCCCCTGATCTTGTTGTGACATATTCTCTGTCCCCATGGTAGTGTTCTTAGGGATCTCTTGGGTCATGCTCTTCTCCATAGTATGTGCCTCAGGCTTCGTTGTGTCCTGCGGAGGAGTATCCTTTGGGGTGGTGCTTTGGCCAGATGTGCCTATTGTACCCGGGCCAGATGACTTGAGGTCAAGCTTCCACACCGGTGGCCATGTTGCCACCACTTGAGAAACTTCTGCTTCTGTAACCATATAAGGGAGAGCATACCAAGCCAGATCATTGTGGGCCCGAACCTACACATTATGCATAGTAACCTGAAATGCCGCAATATCCTTGTATCTTTCATAGATCGTGGGTGAAAAATGTGGCTGGGAATGAATTTTTGCTGCCAGAGCACGATCAAAAAATACCCAGAATACATTATTCTCCCCAATTCTCTTGGTATCCATCGAATCCCAAAGGTTTGCAAACCATGCATCCTTGAACATACCTCGTTCAAGGTCGGGGAGCAATGCCTAGTCAAGTGCCTCCCACACAACCAAGGAAATTAACAGAATCAGCCAGGAGTAGCAGAATGCCTTTCTATTCTCCTGTGCCTCATGCAAATTATCTAAAAATTCATCCACGAGGTACTGCGACCAATTGTAGCAGACCCCTTTCTCGCATCTACCAGCAAGCTGAATTACATAGGCAGGGACAATCGATGCCTGGCACTTGCATGTAATATTCCCAAATGGGGAAAGCAGGAATATAGCTCATAAATATGGAAATATGCAGAAATATAATAGATCAAAGCATGAGACAATAGTAGATCCATTCCATTATGAATATAATAGCAAAATAGGTACAAGATCTTGAGGAAAGGTTCACTCAAGTTGGACAAACAAGCCTCCCATGATATCATAGACCTAGATCTAAAATGTTGTTAATACATGAAATACAGGAATGCAGAAAAATATGTTGTCTAAGAGATAATAGAAACTGAAATATATAAAAATATATTTTTGCTGATATAATGCTCCAAAAATGTTAAGGCTAGAGATCCATGCTCCAAAACAGATTTCCAGGACAACCCAGAAAAGGTTTTAGGAAATACACACTATACAAAATATAGTAGATTTGGCCCTAGGGTTGAATAATCTCTGCAACTGAATCACTGATGGGAGATGGCTGATTTGATATACAATATGGTTGATCCTCCTCCAATAGATCACCTAAATGAAGGGTTGATCCCCACACAGGAAACCCAAACACTCCAAATAGGGCAATAACCCCATTGTTGCAACTTCTCTCCAAAATAACGCAGTCCTTGAGGGAAATCGCGTTGTAGCTAAGGATTGATACTTGGCCTGGTGCAAAAATATATAATGAAGCCCTGATGACTTCCTCACAAGATTCCAGATGAAAGGATGATCCCTCCAATGGGAAACTGGGTCAGAAATTGGAGATCTCTCTCCTCCACTGCTACACCCCTGCAACACAACCCAACTCTAAAAATAATTGTGTTGTACATGAGACTAAAGCTTGACCAAGTTCCTGAATGTGGAAGTATATTTAAAAATCCTCCAAGCTATTCTCAATGGAAGAGGTGGGATTCCTGATCAGGAACACCCAGTGCTAAACGACACTTGCAATCTTAGCTAAGCAGCTGAAGAAAGCTATATGTCTAAACAAACCATATATCAAAACATAAACATATGTCAACATAACATATATGGCTGCCATCATCTTCCTTTTATAAGATATGAGCTTCCAAACCCTAGGCCCCATCCATTCATGACACTACTTCCATGCAATATGTCTCCATCTAAAACTGTGATGTCCCTCCATTAATGTCCACTCCTCCATGACAGCGTTGTTGATTTGGTCAAATTTGACCCATTCAAAGTGCTCCAACCCCTGTTCACACCTTAGGGTGCTTTATTAAGCTGAAAAGATGATCCACTTTCACATGAGAAGTGGTTTTATTCTTCATAAAGATATTTATGGGTCTCCCTACCCATTTATTCACCTATCTAAGTGACAAAACCAAACTTTAATATTCCAATTAGCTGCAAGCTAATTTAGGAATATTACATTGTACATCAATTTACATGCAAGAAGGTACCCATTTGCGTTCCCAGATCATTTATTTCCTCTACCAGGAACCCTCTCTCGTAGTGTTCAACGTGATATTTCTCCCGAACTTCCTCATCAATATGTTGCTCGTACTTCTTATCAATGCCCTCCTTAAAAATTGGCCCATGCATGGGGAGGCTGGTTATTTGGTGAATTAAAGCAGCATCGATCGGGATGCGACCCTGGATCCACAAACACCCATCGTGGACCAATGCTAGTAGCAGGAAAACAACTAGGTCAGTGATGTTGTAGCGGCCAAAGTGGGGAATGCACAATAACTTTAATATCCCTGAGTTGGTCAGTCCGCGCGCCCACGGCATTGGTTCTACCTTCGGCATGTTACCATCCATTATACTTTCGAGATATAATTCTAGAGTGACTGATGGGAAGGCTTCCAAATTACCCAAATCATGGTCATCAAATTTAAGGAGGGGGAGACCTTTGAACATATCACCATCCAGAGACACATCCTCCAGGACTAAAGGCATCTGCAGTTAGGCGCGAAAAACGTCAACATTCTTATGGACCTGCATCGTGGGCTTGCTTAGCTTAACATAGGGTGGTAGCCATGAAAGCAGAGTCACGTGCAGATCCTCCTCTGGAGCCGTCATGGGGCATTTGGATGAATCGGGTGAGTGGCCTTGAGGCACCTTTTGAGGGGAGTGCACAATTTGAGGGGACATGTGTGGCTTCACCCCAGCCCACTTTTCCATTTTCCCTTTTCTGCTCCCTTCACCTTCCCCTTTCCCTTCCTCTTGGTCGTTGTAGACATGACCTCCTCCATCTCAGGGGTTACTTCCAATACATCTTCAGACCGAACTTCCCCGGAAGCCGTGACAGGCAATGACTCAGCGGGGTTAGTAGCAGTCATCCTTGCTCAGAAGAAAAATTCGGGGTTGTTGTTATCAGAAGGGGTAGCTCGCCCAGACATACGAATGGAAATGGAATATAATAGACCTAGTTCATAGAGGAGCTCAAGTCGCAAGAGTCTCGGCAAGAAAACAAACTTGTTCTGACTAACGCCCGGCTATTTATAGCCCCTGATGGATAAGAACGGTCGTATTAGCCTTAATGGAAACTTATCATTACAAAAACGGTAAAAAATCCTTCCAGATCACCACATTAATTTCCAATTTCATGTTCCGTTCAATGGTAAAATTGGCTTTTCTCCTAGTTGCCTCGTTCCAACAGCTAGTTTTTCCAGCCGCGTACCACCCCTGCACCGGCATTGCACCGTTTTTCACCACCTGGCCTGTCCACCATCCCCGCACAGCCATAGACCATACCTTCATTTTTTTCCCTTGTGTGCACAACAACCTTTACACATCTACTCCGGCCATATATTGATTTGTTCGGCATCAGGTTGTCCATATAGGGTTTCAAACGACTTCCATTAACATACCCTGGAAAGTAATCTCCACGCAGCATAGCCAACCTGACCACACCACCATTGGTAATTTCCTTTAATATATATGGGCCCAACCAGTGCTTACGGAACTTTCCTAGATGGTGTGCAAACTGTCTATCGTAAAGTAATACCAATTCGTCTTCCTTAAATACCTTTTGCCGAATATGTCGATCATGCCAAGATTTTTTGCGATCCTTCTGAATCTGCTGATGGAACTGAGCGATGAACTGATCTTCTTCTAAGACCAGTAGTGGCACCATTCATTCCTCCATGATTTCTTGTTCCGCCATGTTCATAAAAGCCGAGATGCGCAAGCTGGGAACAATGTATTCCATAGGCATGATGACCTCCTTCCCGTCGACCATTCAAAAGGGTGTTTTTCCTGTGAGTTTCTTACATGTGGTCATATAGGACCAGAGTACTGAGAGAATGCATACATCCCAATCGCTTCAGTCAGTGTTATAGATATTAGTGAGACCATGTTTCAGGATTTTATTGAAGGCTTCTACTGTTCCGTTCACCTGCGGGTGATACGGGGTACTTTTCGCACGGTGGATCTGGAATTCCTCAGTCAAAGTTGTAATAGTTTCATTAAAAAAATGCGTACCTTTGTCACTCATTACGATATTTTGGCAACCAAAATGAGTCAAAATATGTTCAAAAATGAAGTGCGCAGCGGTATCCATAGTACAGTCCTTGACAGCTTTTTTCGCCCATCTGGTTACATAATCGGTGGCAGTGATGATATACTGACTACCCATCCTCTTTCCTAGGGGATTGATGGGTCCTACAAAGCATATCCCCCACATGTCAAACGCCCGTAGAGACATTTATGGTTTCAGGGGCATCTCATCTCGACGCAAGGGTTTCCTAGTCTGCTGGTGTTTAGCCAATTTAATGTCTTAAATTGTTCAACATAAATTATCAATCGAGGTTTGTAATTTGATGAAGTGTGGTGACATAGCAAATCAAGAGTTAACCAGTTAGAATCTAATTCTACGTTTCGTTTAGAATATCTACATGACTTTATAGAATCTAATGATTGTGATCAAAGCCCAGTCAAAGGACATAATCCTAGAGTGAAGAACTCTTGATTTTCTATTCTAACCGAAATCAAGAGTTCTTCACTCTAGGATTACGTCCTTTGACCGGGCTTTGATCACAATCAAAGGCACCCTTTTCTGTTGATTTCGATCAAGTAGATAGGATAAAATCCATGTGTGAATCATTTTGGAGATTCCCATGTGGATCATTCCTCTATTTTCTCATCGGAACTTATCAAACCATAAAATCAGCTGCGGAAAAAACGATTAGCTACAGAATAGGCTGCGTTCTGTAGCTAAGTTACAAAAATCCATTCAAATAACAAGAACATCATAATATAACATAGAAATCATTTAAATGCATTCCCTGAAATAAAACATGACATTTATCATTGATTGGAGTGTATGGACTTATGAGAAGGTAAGGAAAAAGTGATGAGAAACAATTTCAGAGAAAGGACAATTTTGAGGTTCAACATATCCCCACTAAGAAGTCATTGCATGTCCTCATGCAATTTACCAAAAATGTGAACTTCCCTCTCCTATTACATTTATTCAGACACTTCTGCTAATACATCTAGTTTTCTCCTTTTTCTTTTCTTTGAAGTGACTGCCATCCTGGGCTTCCTCATAAGGAGTTTGTATTTGAGATTGATGATTGCCTTGTTTAGTGATTTTTTCTTTCTTTTTAAATTCCTATTTTTTTTGTACCACAGTCCTAAGTTGAAGATGGTATTATCGCTAATCACTTTCTCCAATTTGTTATGTTGCTTTAAAGCTTCATTCTCCTTTTTAATATGCCTATTCAATATCTCTAGTTCATAGATTTGATTTTTAAGAGTATCAACTAGAGGTTCTTGTGGATTGATAGGAGGTTTTGGATTCACTTTTGTATTTCTCTTCTCCAGTGACTCTATGTAATCATATATCTCTTGATGTACTGGGTCTATTCTTGGAGATTTTCTTTTGGGACTACCTTCAAAATTATGTATAGGAGAATTTTCAAGGCTATGTGGAGGAGAAATATCTATGGGAGATGGTATTGGAGGTTCTTCCTTTAAATTTACAAACTCTATCTCTTGTGGTAGTATTTTCTTCATTTAACCTCAGAGTCTAGAGCTCCTTCTCTTCTGTAGAGGATTTATGTTTTCTTCAATTGTAACCTTGCTCCTCTTTTCTGTTTTACCTCCTGTATTGACTTTACCTTGCTTCTTTTTCTTTGTCAGTTCTGCAAAGGTGAGCTCTTCATCATTTTGCTGAAGTTGAGATGTAGGTATGTCTTCCATGCTTGTGTCAATCTTCTTTCTTCTACTCTTTCTAGTCTTGTCTTCTTTAGGATGCTCTAGTTCATATTGGAAATGGTTTCTGAAAATAAAGTTCTCCCAAGAATCTCCTATAATTTTCAAATGAAATTCAAGAAGTATTTTTACCAAACCATGATGGTGCCTAGTATTATCTATAAACTGAATTCTCTTCTGCACATTTGTAGACATTATTTTTAAGCTATTTAGTAGAAATAAGGGAAGATTTATTTCACCATTCTCTAATAAATTCATGAACAATCGAATATGATATACATACATGCAGCCAAATATGCCTTCACAAGTGATAAAATTCTACAGAATTAAAAGCATGTTCCTCCATTTGTTCTTGAGTGCTGAGCTAGGAATACCCTTTCTGAAAACAGAAGTATCCATTCCTAGGTTTTTGAGGACAACCTTCCATGATTCACTGTGAAATTATTTGTTTTTGGACCACCTTTCGCCAACCCTTGGGAGTTCTATGGCTTCAGCTATGAATGCCTCAGTTACTGAGAAATTGATGTCTCTTATTTCAACTTTTGTCCCATCAAAACACCTTGCAAAAGAATTAGTTATCTCTTTGTGGAAGCCATCAAATTTTTCTATAAACTTGATCCATTTAGCCTTCTGCAACATCTCCCTAATCTGAGGATATCCCTCCATATATTTTGTTCCCACCAGTTCTGACCTCACTATCAAACCCATGTCTTCTGTTTTGAAGAGTCTAGCCTTCAGAATTATCCTTCTCTATTATGAAGTGACCTGGATTATGGATCTGATGAAGCACCTCGAGGGTTTGTAGGAATGAGTGAGATGGATTGGGGTTTTGAAGAAATGTAGATGGATATGTTACGACAACAGGTCACAACCGTTAATCATAAATAAGGGAGTCCATTGTGGAAAATTATGAAACATAATGTGGATGATGTGGTCAATATATGACATGATGGAATTCCCTTTCAAATCAAATGATGACATGTCGAGGTAGCATATGATTATCTACGTTATACTTGCTAATGTTTTGACCTTTCTATTTAAATTAATTTTTGCAAATTTACCTTTAGAACTAACCTTTCGTTGTCATTTCTTTGGTGTTGATTCTTCAGGTATCTTTTAGCATGGTGGTCTTCAAATGTAGTCCTTCAATTCCCTATATTCATTTTTTTTCAGTAGGCAACACAAATGTGTCAAAGCTGCAGAATGGAATGTAACTGTAGAATGGAATGTAGCTGCAGAATGTGGAATCAACTGTAGAATGGAATATCAGCTGCGGAATGGAATATTAGCTGCAGAATGTGGAATCAGCTATAGAATGGAACATCAGCTACATAATGGAATGTAGCTTCAGAATTGAATGTAGTTTTGTACTGCTTATAGTAGAAAAGAAAGGTAACAAAGGTTTTTGGGATTTTTTAGAAATGGAATGGAAAATATAAGATGTCAGAATTTCTAATTTTCATCCTGTATTTTTTGTATAAGGATGCCAATCATTTATTGGTTTTCATATATATATATATATCCTAGATAGGAAAAATAAAATCTAATTTTGGGAAAAAGAAGGATTCTTCTTCACTAACTTCATATCAGTATTATCTTGGAAAATCTTGATAAACTCGTATCTTGAATTTGGCTTATGATGTACTTTCAATCAATGTCCATTCACAAGAAGGGGTACCTTTTCTTCATCAATTGTCCTTTTCCTGACTACTCCATTTTAAAATACATTTTCAACTCATAAGGCCCAAGCCAATGAGTTTGAAACTTTCCTTGAAAGTCTTTGAAATTTGAATCGAACAAAAGTGCCCAATCCCCTGCTTGAAACTTTTTCTCCTTGATATTTTTATCATGCCATTTGGACCTTTGTTGTTGGACTATACTATTTCTTTGAACTGCATCTTGCCTAATTTCATCAAGCTCATTAATTTTCTCCAATCTATGCTTCTGGGATTCTAATAAATCAAGTCCCAAATGGACTTCCATCTTGAAGGTTTGAATCTGAAATTTTATAGGAAACAGGACTTGCTTCCCATAAACAAGTTCATAGGGAGTATGTCATGTTGTATTCCTCCATGTGGTTCTGTAGGCCCATAAGGCTTCAGGAAGCCTCTATGCCCAATTTATTCTATGTAGATGTACAATATTAGTGAGAATTCACCCAATCACTTTATTGGTAGACTCTACTTGACCATTTGTTTGTGGATGATAAGGAGTGGATTTTTTGTGATTGATCTTGTAGTTTTCCACAAGCTTTTCCACCAACTTGGATGTAAAATGGGATCCCTGATCTATCAAAATTTCTCTTAGAACACCAAAACGAGTGAAGATATCCTCAAAAATAAATTTAACTAGAAAATGTTCATTAGCTAAAGGAAGTGCTTTAGCTTCTACCCATTTAGTGACATAATCAGTACATACCATAATATATTTCTTTTGATTGGATGGTGGATTGATTGGTCCAATAAAATCCAACACCCATTTTTCAAATGGTTCGATGAGTAACTGAGGTAGTAATGGAATTTCATCTGAAGGAACGGGTTTCCCCATTCTTTGATAGTTGTCACACCTTGACATATTCTTTGGTATCTTTAAATATGGATGGCCAATAACATCCTAAATGAAGGATTTTATAGGTTGTCCTCTTATCAACAAAGTGTCCACCACAGGGTTCATCATGACATGCTTTAATAATCTCATGCATTTCGTATTCTCGAACACACATTCTGATAATGAGATCTGGACCTGTTTTATACAATTCATCATTAATCTATGAGTATACTGCACTTATTTGAACAATTCTTCTTTTCTCTCTAGGAAACAAGTGTGAAGGTAACTTTCCTATGACTAAGTAATTGGAAATATCTTCAAACCAAGG
Source organism: Pinus albicaulis (assembly GCA_034641835.2). Classification (NCBI taxonomy): domain Eukaryota; kingdom Viridiplantae; phylum Streptophyta; class Pinopsida; order Pinales; family Pinaceae; genus Pinus; species Pinus albicaulis. The sequence continues at coordinate 338,043,883 of CM076573.1, forward strand.
ATTTTTATTAGTTATTGCAAAAATATATTCATCAGGAAACATATCCTCAACTGGAGTATCATTTTTGACATTTTGAATTCTAGACAAGAAATCAACAATTGTATTTTTTTTTCCAGGTCGATCTAGAATGGTGATATTAAATTCTTCCAGAAGTAAAAACCATCTTGTGACTCTGCCATTAGTAACAGATTTATTCATTAAGTATCTAATTGCAGAGTGATCTGTATGAAAAAAGGTTTCATAGCTGATAATATAATTTCTAAATTTGTTGATAGCATGAACAACAGCTAAGAATTCTTTTTCAGTTACAGTGTAACTTAACTCAGTGGGAGTCAAATTCTTGCTTGTGTAATATATGGAATAGGGAATCAAATATTTTTGTCCTAATACAGCTCCCATAGCTGTATCTAAAGCCTGTTGAAATATGAAAAGGTAATTTCCAATTTGGACCTCTTAAGATGGGTGCTTCAAAAAAATTTTTTTTTAAAGTTTGAAATGCCAATTGGCAATCAGGATTCTAACTAAATTCACAATCATTGGTAAGTAAATTGAAGAGTGGGGGTGCTATTTTAGTGATTTTTTCTATAAATCTCCTATAATATCCTATAAATCCTAGAAAACTTCTAACATCCTTTTGAAAACTTGGATTTGATAACTTGGATATGAATTCAACTCTAGATGTGTCAACTTTAATTCCATCTCTTGAAATTTGATGTCCTAAAACACTCCCTTCAGTAAACATCGTAAAGAATTTTTCATGAATTAATTAAAGATTTTCCTCTTTACATATTTTAAGAACCTTTTCAAATTTCTCTAAAGCTTCTTCAAATGTATTCCCATAAACTTTAAAGCCATCCATATATACTTCTACACAATCATGTATTAGATTAGAAAAAATTCCTAGTACTGCCCTTTAGAATGTTGCAGGTGCATTGCACAATCCAAAAGAAAGTACTTGGCAAGCATAAGTTCCCCATGGATAGGTAAATGTGGTTTTGTCTTGGTCTTTAGGTGCTACCTGAATCTGATTGTAACCACTAAAACCATCCAATAATGAGAAATACTTATTACCTACTAATGTATCCAATACTTGATCTATAAAAGGTAAAGGAAAACGATCTTTCAGGGTGGCTTTATTCAACTCTCGATAGTCAATGCATACCCTCCACTTACCATTATTTTTGGGTACAATCACTAAAGGGGAAACCCACTAACTGTCTAAAATTGGGTAAATGAAGTTTACATTCAACAATTTTTGCAATTCTTATTTCACAATTTCCCTAAGATTTGAATTCATCCTTATTTGAGGTTGTCTGATAGGTTTACAATTTTCCTCAATGTAGATGTGATGTATACAAGTATTAGGACTAATTCCTTTCATCTCAGTGTAGTCTCATGCATATGCAGAATAATTTTGTTGTAATGTTTTGATTAACTTTTTCTGTTGTGGTCTTTCCAATTTTTTTTTTATGTTCAAAGATTTTCCTAGAAATATTTCAACTATAGAGTTACCAAATTCTTCCATAGAGTATAGAGACATCTGCCTCAATGAAAAATATTCAATATTTAATTTTTCTTGAAATTGATCATGTTCATATTCTGAAGATGTTTCAAAGTTTTCTATTGAATTTCAGATTTGACTATGTTCACTAATTCTTGAAATAGTAAAGAGAGGTTGTATATCATTATCATCATCATCAATCCATTCTTCATATTCTAACTCTGTTATTGTTTTTTTGGAGGATATAGAGTGAATTTATTTGTTTAGTTACCATCAGAGATGTACATATCACCATATCTACAGCTAATGAAAGCATCAGTTATAGCCAACCAAGGTCTTCCTAATATTAGTGGATGTCCTCCTAGATTGTTCTTAGAAGTTAAGATCATAAAATCGACATGATACTTCCAATAGTCTAAGGATACTGAAATATCTTCTAATACACCACCTGGCTTGATTACATATCTATCTACTAATTTTAGTAATGTAGGTGTATACAAAAGGTTAGGAAGTTTGAGTTGTTCCATGGTTTCTTTGCTCATGATGTTTATAGCTGCTCCTAAATCAATCAATGTATTTGGAATTTCAACACCATTGATATGTGTTCTTACAACTGGACTTCCTGGATCTAAATATTTATGTATGGAAATTTTTCCCATCATTATGTCTGCAATTTTTCCTACTAGTTGAATTCTTTTTATTTCTTTTGTTTTTCTTCCTAGTTTCTTCATGCTCAACTCTTCAATTGTTTTGGCTAGAATTGGAATCTCTTTAATGGCCTGTAACAAAGGAATTTTGATACAGACATTTTTCAATTCATCTATAAAATCATAATTGGGCAACATGATATGCTTTTCTACCCCTCTATCAACTTGTAATATTATAGGAAAAGGAGGGTTAGAAGTAAGTATTGATGGTTTCTCTATGAGAGGAGTTGAGTTTATTTGTTCTTTTTGTTTTTTATTTTTAGAATTCTAGTTTTTAAGATATGTTACTTCCTCAAAAATTTTGTTTGCCTGTAGAGAATCTTCCTCAAAATTATCTTGTTCTTGAATAACTACATAAGGAATTTTCTTTTCTAGTATTCTACCAGATATAAATTGGACATCATTAAGATCTAGTGGAGTAGTCATGTAAATTGGAAATTGTTGTCCTTCTATCATGTAAGTATTTTGAGGATTTTATTATTTAAGTTTGGCAATGGTTGGGAAAGTAGTTGATTTGGCCTTTCTGGAAATGGTAATGAAAGTTGTGGATTTTGGTTTTGGAGCTAGGGTTGTTGATTTTGTTGAGGAATTTGTTGGGGAGGATAGTTTGGATAGGATGGAGGATATTGGTAGTATTGAAAGTATCTACCATAGGGATTTTTCATTCCTTGTGCCCAAGATTGAGATTGAGACCAAGGTTGTTTCCAATCATTCCAATTATTTGGTGGGGGCTGAGTGTACATTTGGTTGTTAAAGCCTTGAGTTTGTGGCCCCTGCCATGGTCTTCTAGAGACAAAGAAAAGAGATTATGTTGGATTTGAATTTGAACTAGAATTGAAGGGAAACTCTTTGTTTCATGATTTTATGAACAAATCACACAGGTTTCTATGACTTTTGCATCAAGAGGACATTCTCTTAAAGCATGCTTCTTTCTCCATTTAGGACAGAAAATAGCTAAAGCATCAGTCTCGGATTTCTTCTTGTTTTGTAATTTAAGGGTGTCTATCTATTCACTAAGAATCCCTACGATATCTATTTTAAATGCATCAAGCATATTTCCAATTTTTTCTCTACTTACTGTTCCAGTTGTAGATTTGTCCACTCTAGCAAGAGAAGGATCTCTTGGACTTTTCCCAGTTTTTTCTTTTCCCCTTGAGATATGAATACATAATTCAGCAATTTCAGGTAATGGGAGTTGAGAGATATCTCCCTTCCCCATCATGTTGATAATATATATCCACTCATCTCTAATGGCTTTTAATAAAAGAGCTTTTAAAGTATATTGATCTAAATTATCCATTTTAGCTCTTTTTATGTTATAATTGAATCTTTCAATTAAAACCTCCAAATTCTCATCCTCTCTTTGCATCATTTTGAATACTTCATCCTTATGATTAATGGGTATGAAATAATCCAAATATATTTCTAAAAATGCTCTCTTCATGTCATTTCATGTCCTAATAGACTGTGTGACTAAACCCATGAACCATTTTAAAGCTTCTCCTTTCAATGTTGAAGGAAATAAATCAAGTTTTTGAGAGTTTTGTAAATAATCGTAAGATCTAAAAAAAACTTCAAATTCAAACAAAAAGGTTTCAGGATCTTCACTTTTTAACCCATGGAAATTTGGAAGGAAAAAAGGTAAGATATTTTTCATTATGGCATTTGTTTCTCCATCAATTATATGAAATCAAAAATAATTATCATTTTCCCTATTTCTTCTATTTTCTTTACCTTTTCTAACTCCTCCTTCATTCCCTCTACCTCGTCCTCCACCTCTTCCTCCAAACAGTAAATTTTCTCCATTTAGAACTTCTCCTTATCCTTCTCCTCCTTCTCCTCTTCCTACCATTATAAATTTTTCAAAGCTAATATAAGGTTCAATCTGTAAGGTTAATTTCTCTTCCTCTAGTTCTTCTATTAATGTAATGTTGAAGAAATGTTCTTCTTCTCCACTAGGAATTTCTAACTCTTCAGCTAAAATGTGTTCCCCTGTAGAGGTGAAAAGGGTTACTCCTTCTATTGGAGATCTAAGATCCTCTTCCTCTAAGATTGCCTCAGTGGATGAAGTAGGAGATCCTCCTAATTGAATTTGTGACCTTAAGACTTCAGGAAGTCTATGTCTAGTGAAGTATGGAATATGAGTTTGAGATGGTTGTGTATCACTACGTGGTCTAGGTGGAGTGAGTGGTGTTGTAGGAATTAAAATTCTACCTCTTGTTATGAATCTACCCCGAGAATCTCTTTCCCTATGCATATAATTTTTTTTAGATGTAATAAATGAGGTTACCTAATTACACTTCCCTAGCAACAACGCCAAAATGTTAAGCCAATTTAATGTCTTAAATTTTTCAACATAAATTATCAATCGAGGTTTGTAATATGATGAAGTGTGGTGCACCATATGTGCTTAGTTAACCTTCTTCTTACTTTGTTGTATGTATTTTTATGTTTTTTTTAGGGGGTTTTGTTCTTTATGTATAAATGTTAATCTTAAGAAATGAAAACTATGAAAGGAATCAATTGAATCTAGTGAAATTTAGATGTGTAAAACTAACTTTGAAAGAAGGAAGAAAAGGATGTGTTCTTAAGTTAAACTAACTTGCACAAAAATGAACCAAAAACTATTGAATGGTTAGAATATGATCTGAAAACAGAGTGCCTATTCTAATGACTTCTAATTTAATATTAGTCCTATTCCATGGATATGAATCTTATAACTAAAAATTGAAATTGCAATGCTACTCTAGATGAAAGAAGATTCAAAGGAAAACAACTAATGTATGTTAAATCACTCCAAAATTCAATATGGAAGTATGATATAATCACCCTCTTGAAATGATGTACAAGCAACCGATTATACTTTAGTTTTGAAAATTTGAATCTAGGAAAGAAATTAAAGCATGTAAAGGAAAAGTCAATAATTCCATAGGTTAAACATTAGAGCACCCAATTTGGAAGTATGACAAGTCATCTTCTTGGTCTGATCTTTAGGAACATCCAATTATACAATTAACTAAGGATCTTAATCTAGAAAAAAGATTAAGAGCATGTAAAAGAAAAGGTCAATGATTGCATAGGTTGAACACTCGAGCACCCAATTTGGAAGTATGAAAAGTCACCTTCTTGGTCTGATCTTTATGATCATCCAATTATACAATTAACTTGGGATTTGATCTAGGAAAGTAAATATCAGAACATGAAAGGAAACTAAACAACTGTGAGCTCTATTGCCTCAAAATTAATCCAATTGGAAAATAGATGAATCTACATTCTTGAGATGTTTTAGGAAAGAAAATATTACACAGTCATTTTATCCTTGATGCTAAGAAAACATTCATGACTTAATTCTATGATACTGATTTAAAAGTTGCAACAATATTAATCTACTCAAGAAATTGACAAAAAAGAGTAAAGAATTAAACTAAAATAACTAACGAAAAACCTCCTCCTGTGTAGGGGCCTTCTACGATATAATTGGTCAATATCCTAGCTAATTATATATGCATTAAGCAGATACTGGAACCATGAACACGATCCTTGTATTATGAAAAGAACAAATTTTAAAGCAATACACAGCGTTTTAGAAATTACAACTACCGTTCGGTCTTTGCATAACCAATATTTAAATAAAATAAAACATAATTGTGATGAGCTAATTACACCTACAGATGGCTATTCTAACCGAAACATAGAATTAGATTCTAACTGTTTAACTATTTATTTTATATGTCAGAGAAAATCAAGAGTTCTTTACCCTCATCTTACATCCTTTGACTGAACTTTGACCATGATCACAGGCACCCTTTTCTGTCGATTTCGATCAAGTAGATTGGACGAAATCCATGTGTGAATCATTCTGGAGATGCTCATGTGGCTCGTTCCTCTATTTTCTCCTTGAAACCTATCAAACCATAAAAGTAGCTACGGAAATAAGGATTAGTTGTAGAATAGGCTGGGTTCTATAGCTAAGTTACAAAAATCCATTCAAATAAAAAGAACATTAGAATATAACATATAAATCATTTATATGCATTCCCTTTGATAAAACATGACATTTATCATTGATTGGAGTGTATGGACTTATGAGAAGGTAAGGAAAAAGTTATGAGAAACAATATCATAGAAAGGACAATTCTGAGGTTCAACAGCTGGCATGCGTCACAGGCCCGACAGTATGCATGGGCATCATTGTGCAACATGGGCCACCAAAACCCAGCCCTCAATACTTTCTGCGCAGTGGATTTTTTTTGCGTAGTGCCCTTGTGACACTCTTCCATGGGCCTCACTCAAGATAGCTTGTCTTTCATGTTCCAATACATACCTCCGCAGTATTTCATATGTGCATAGCTTGTAGAGTTGTCCAACGATTATGGTAAAATCGGCTACACAGGTGACCAATTCATTTTTTGTGGTACGAAGTAGTCATTGGGTGCCATACATGTAGTCAAAAAGTGAATAATTTCTGCAAAGTGCTCGTCCACCACTTTGATAGCAAATAACTGTGTGTCGAGTAATCCTTCTTCCAGATTAGTCGGCTCGTCCCCATTCTCAATCTGAGACAAGTGATTAGGACCGTCATTCAATCTCCCCGGTTTCACAATGATTTCAAAATCGTACTCTTGGAACAACAGTAACCATCTACAAATCTTCCCCCCCAACACAGGCTTATTGACCAAGTATTTTAAAGTTGAATGATCTATGAACATCTTGAAGTGTCAACCTAATAAATAGTGCATGTATTTATATAAGTCATACACCATTGCCAACCCTTCGCGCTCCGCAATAGAATAATTATGCTTTGCACTTGAGAGTTTTTTGCTAGCAAAGGAAACCGAATGATCGATGTCCCCTTCTCCTAGATGCGCTAATACTACTCCTAGGGCTATCCCTGACACGTCCACATGCAAAAGACCTTTTCCTAATTGAGAAATATAGGAATAGGTGAAGTTACCATTTTTTCCTTTAGCAACTCGAAGCTCTTTTGACAATCATCATCCCAAATACATACTTCTTTATTATTTTTTCCATTGGTGCAGTGATCAAAGCGTATCCTTGAATAAACTTCTTGTAGTAACCTATGTCGCCTAATATGGATCGCAGTTGTTTCTCAATAGTAGGGACTACCAAATTAATAATAACCGTGATCTTGGTTGGGTCAACCATCAATCTCTGTTGGCACACCACATGTCCCAACAAAATCCCAAATAGGACACAGAAGATGCATTTCTTGATATTTAGAGAAATCTGGTGTTTCCTACAGGCATCCAGCATCATGCGCAAGTTTGAAACATGATTTTTCACTAATCTAAACACTATCCAATCATCAAAATATACTTCCAGAAAATTATGAATGAATTCCTTAAATACCGCTACAACTACGTGTGAAAAGATGGCAGGGGTGTTTTTCAGTCCAAATGGCATGACAGTGTAATGGAACGATCCGCACTCAGTTACAAAGGTTGTCTTGCTGCGGTATTCAGGTCCGATGTAGATCTGATGGTACCTAGAGAACCCATCAGTGAACGAATATGATTCCTGTCCTCCCACATTATCCAGAATTTCATCAGAGAACGACGTAGGGAACAAATCATGCACGCAGGCATCATTTAACTTGCATAGGTCAACGCATATCCTTATCTCTCCTTTAGTAGTTTTTTTCCTGGACCACCATAGGGCTTACCTAATCTGATTGTTCCACTGGTTCAATAATACTTGCAGCTACCATATTTTCTATTTCCTCCTTGAATTTCTGTTTATATTTAGGGTTTAGTCGATAAGGTCGTTGTTTGAAAGGGCACGCATCTACCTTCAAGGTAATTTCATAATGCCCATATCCCCGATGATCCCTTTGAGTTCAGATAAATTTGTGGGGAATAGATCCTGATATTCAATCAGCAACTCCACGATCTTTCCTACTGTGTCACTATTCCATTAATCCCAAATCTTGGCCATCTTGGGTTGCGCTTCTGTGCCAATGTTGAATTCCTTTAGTTTCAATGGTTTGGTCACATAAATTGCCTATAGAAAAGGTCCTGCAATGACACATTATCCTTATGACTCTGGGATAGTGATATTCTAGGGGTCCTCATCACAGTATTCCACTGATAAATTTTAGCAATTAACAATTTCCTACATCTACACATCCACGACTAGCACAGTACACTCCTACTTAGGGAGGGACTCATTAAACACCAGAGCATCTATATCTTGTAGGGCTTCATCAAGTTTCTCAGTTCCTCCTGCTAACCTAAACGTCATTACAAAATCCTTAGCCATTGTATCCCAGTGACGAGTACGTTGGTGTAGTTCTGCATCCAAATACCAGGTGGTGGGGATTTTCCCTAACGTATGAATAAACATATGGACCCATTCATTCCACGTGTTTTCATTCCATACTTCCATCCAGAGAGCCAAGTGCTTGCGCAAATCCTATTGTCTCGAGAAGAGTTCCATAGGTGGGTTGGACGGAGGGTCGAATCGCAGGACCATCATTTTTTTGACATTCTCCCCAGTCCTGAAAAGCTTCCTTATCGGTTTCCCACCATCGTGTGGGGGATGTGTGCATGGCCAAGTCAAGGGCCAAAAACCTCCGTTTTTCAGGGACTTCAGCTTCAATTTCTTTAAGAAAGTCCCTAACACTACCAAAACTATCAAATTAGGGTAGTTATCTTACCTCTGAGGAGGTGCATCGGAAGTTCTTTGTGATCTTAAAACACCACAATGCAGATACATCATGCAACCTATTTTTCCAATTTTCTATCTCTTCATCTGAGTTTGAGAGGCATTCATTGTCTTTTTCCCAACATAACATGCCATCAGCCGTGGGGTTGATCCTATCACCATCCTGGTTGGTCAGTTTGTATATGTGATCAACATCCTCTTCCTCACTTATTAGTTCAGTATATCACTCACCTTTTGCTGGATCCAGGAGGACTATCACCTACGTACCTTCGTTTTCAAATATCATACTTCTCCTTTTCAAATTAATGATACCTCTCATGTCAATAGCCCAATCCAGGCCTAAGATCACGAGGTAAGGGTCCGCGTCATCCACTATCTGGATTACCTCAAAATCGGCATAAACTTTAACACCTGCGATGTCTACCACAAACTTAGGTAGTCGTCCTACAGGGATGATCTTTTGTTGATTAGCCATCCATAACTGAATATTAGACCATTCAAGCTTAGGTTCTCCCATTCTTTTCCAGGTTTTCTTGGGCAAGACATTTGTGTCTGATCCTAAATCAAGGATGACTTGGTCCATTTCATAGTCTCCAATCTATGCAGTCATGCGCATCTCCCAACCTGTCCTTTCTCTTTTCTTGCGTAGTGTGTTCAAGTTTTAACCCCTGGTTGTGAGGAAGCATTTTATGCGCAACTATCTATTAATTCTTGGATATTCTCTACTGCCTTCTGGTTGTGCAGTAGCTTCATGCATGCTTGAAGGAATGGTTTAATTGCTTCATCTCTTTTTGGGTCTACCGAAATATTTGAGGTATATTCTTTGTCCTTGGCTATCTCCCTCCAAGCTTCCACAAAAGTTTATTTCTCCTTTTTCAGATCTAAACTTTCCTTTTTCTCCACAGCCTTCCTGATTAGTGGCTCACCCACAAATTTTTCCTTAGCTCCTCTGGTGGCAATGCCACTGTGTGTGATTGCATTGATACTTGGCCTATCATCCTGTGGCTTTGCCTTAACCTGTTGTACATTTTGCGTGGACGTCCGCTATTTCTCCTCCATTTTTTTATTAGCACCAGGCAGTCCTCAATGACATGGTCAAATTGCTTGCAATATCTGCAGGACTGGCGCGTAGGGTTCGGGAAATATCGTACAAAATGTCCCACGTCCCCATAGTTGTAGCAGATCAGTTTCTCTCTTCCTTGACCTACACTTCCGCCTCTTCCTCCTCCCCTTCCTCTTGCGGGGGATCCTCCCCTCCCCGAGGGAGATAGTGGTGAGGAGGGGTTAGCCTACACCCTATATAGGTTTCCCCTATCTACCATTAGGTTGAGTATTCGACAGTTTTTCTCATCGTGTCCTATAGACGAGCATAATATTCACCACTGTCGTTTCAATTTTGGAACATAGGCACCTAATCGTGGGCAGTGATTATTATCATCTATGACTGCTACCCGATAGTTAGCGCACCATAGCATGGGGCTACTAGGTCCAACCATTTCCCTAGGGAATAAAGGGCTGGCCTGCATATAATCTGATAACAAAGGGCATTGACCCTTAGTATGGCCTGACACCCTACAACGTATGCACTAGACATCCGGGCTAGCTTCCTTACCCCGATCCTTTCAAAAGTTTTGAATTTCTAAGTGCATTGCCTCTAGCTGGCTTTGGATTTGTAGTGCCACGAACTGAGGATCATCTCTCGGTGCAGCTTCTAACTTCATGGAAATCTCCATATCTTCTTCCTGGGAGCTGATATTTTGTTGTCCCATAGGTCCGCGCAGGTGTGGTAATAACATAGCGATAAACCAATCCTTGTGCTTCTTGTCATCGTAGAAAAATCTCCCATCACTGATGAACTTATTCAATTATTGGTCAGCTTCCCAGACAGACTCCGTAGGTCCTTGCTTGAAGTCCTTCAATTCGACTACACACTGAGAGTACGATTTATGATTTCTAAACTGTTGCTTCAGGGCATCCTTAATATCTTGTATTGATGTGTTCACGTGTTGACCAATGTATCCCATAAACCAGTTCAGGGCCTTCCCTCGAAAGCTATGGACAACTGTGCTCTTTTGACGACATCATTATTAATGTTCTGCGCAATCCATACAAACTCTACTACAAACTAGAACCAATCCATATCCGCATCCCCCACACCCTTAAAGGTAGGTAGTTTCATGTGCACGGCCATATCGTCTTCAAGTGGAAACGGAGGTGGGGTAGGAGAGTTCTTACCCTTGCGCTGGTTTGATGATGGTGTGGTCGGGGGATTGGTCCCAACTTGTGCAACCCTGCCCTAGTTAAAATCAAGTGATTCCCTTAAGGGACTGTATATCGCTCTATATCCTTCTTGATTAACCTGGTATTATTTCCCACTTCGTGTCATGCTTCCACTCTGATCAGAGGTCATTCACTCGATGTGGCTACACAGGACACATTTTTTCACTCAATAGCATCTTAATCAACAATGGCAGGGTTTGCAGGAACTTACCTCTAAATCCTTTGAATAACCTTTGCTCTGCTTCCGAATCTGACACAAACTGATCAACTGCGAATTTTGTTACGAATCCTCCCAAAATACTATTAACCCAGTGGTCTAGAGTCTTGGTGATCTTGTTATCAGTATTTCCCAATTGTTGGATTAATTCAGGGGTCCACTGCATGACTTGATCGTCTTTCCAGCAGGTCAGGAACTTCGCTAATCATGACAGCCACTCTTGGAGTTCATTTGCAAAAGATACAAAGAATATTTCGTGCACCTCTATAAAAATGTACTTGTTTTTCCACTCTTCAGCAGATAGATTCTTACTTCTATTCTCTTTTAGGTAAAACTTCTGAATCTGTGTTTTCAAACCAGTCCTCAAGCTCAGGCTTCAATGGTTGGCAATGACCCCTTTGCATTACCCGATCTCTCTCTCAAAATGCTCCCAGTCCTGGCAATGGAACCATTTGTTGGCTTTAGGGGTCTTGAACCAGGTTTGGTTTTAACATTTTCCAACAAAACCCTGTACTACTAGCCCTTTCAGCAATGACCCTCTTGCACAGGTCAAGGTCTCACCCGAAGTAGTATGGGAGGGTGCTGGAACCAGGTTTTCGCACCCTAAGAGAGAGAAAAATAATTTAAGTGGGTCATTTTAGATCAGACAGGCCTACGTAGGAGGATCCCTAATACAGAAATCCTTAACAATATGTTTGTGGAGTAGAGATCATAAATCATCAGATAACATATAACCAAAGCAGAGCACTTAAACCATATCTATGCATTTATAATATCACATCCACATGCGCATTATCAAAGCAGTATAATTTCAAAAATAACATAAAGCATAGCCAATAATCATAACATAGAAACACTTAAACATCACCAATAGTCTTCTTATTCATTCATATCCAGGTCTAAATTATAGACTATATCTACCAACCCACACACACAGCTCGCGGGGTCTACACACAAAAGGACTCAGGGTCTCCGTGCACAAAGCCAGTAGGAGCCCTTACCCAGACAATCGACAAAAATATCACAAGTTCGTATCCAAACTTAATCTTCGCTTGGCCTCTCTCTAGACTCAATTTATCTATCTATTTATAACATATTAGCCTGCACTACTCTATGGTCTGAAAATCATGGTTTTCAGACTCCTGGTCTACCCTTTGACCCTTTACAATTCAATGGGGGCTTTGACCCACCCCAAAGCCCCTACGCTAGACAAAATATTACAAAATATTACAAAACTGGACCAAATATGTGGTTAGGGGACCTTGTTCCAAAAATATATATATATATATATATTTATATATATATATATATATATATATATATATATATATATATATATATATCAACCTTAATTAACTAAACATAATTTCCAACACATGAATTCATCATGAACCCACATTCAACCTTGGAGGACATTAGGTGATTTTTACCTTCACAAACCAAACTGGCGAATCCAACACTGAAACTTGTCACAGTCCCATTATATAAAAACTGAAGAAGATTATTTACATGCTGACTGGGCTACCATATCATCAGGTTGTACCTGTTCTGCAATATTTTTTTTTTAATTTGCATTTCTAAACGACGATCAACAGACCATAACTTCCCCATATCAAATCGGTTTTCGACAAAACGAATTGCATTGGATTCCTAGTGATGGGAAGGTTTCTTTCATTCTGATTTGGTGAAATTCTGAGCACTTTTATTTTTGAGCTAATTTTTTCCCCTGATCCAGATTTCGATCACACCTTCCCACCGGCATGCTTTTGGACCCACAAAAGTTGGTTATATCGTGAGTATTGAATACTCTTTTGTTTCCCAAGTTATATAATCTTGATTCTACTTGGAAAATTTTCTATGACAACCACTTGGTCACTGACATGCCTTGCCTTTCCTTGCAAATGGCTTGGCTCTTCAACCATTGTTCTCCTTTTGCTGCAAATCCAATCCAACATCTGTTAGTTTCTTATTGATATAACACTTTTGATGTACCAAATCAATTCCTTGTTGCTTGGAAAACTAATTTATTTCCTTTCCACTGAGAATCATGTTCCTCCTTTGCAATGAGTTAACTACATCAATGAGCTCCAACATCAGTAAAAATAAGAAAAGAAATGACCATTATTTTACCTCCAAGGCTCCAAATTCCACATCTGGAAGAATGCATTCACCGTCTCCTTCTCTTCTTGGTGTCAACACATAAAATGGTCTACAATGGCTTCAAACGTTGTTTGACATCTTGTCACAAGAAAACACATCATGCAAGAAACATAACATGACGACGTATCCTTTTGCTCCTTCAAAGCACCAAATTTCACATCATGTGAACATCGCCATGTAATCTCACATATTGGTGTCAAAACTTATCGACCAAACACAAGTTGACAAAAACATGCCTCTTCAAATGAATAACTCTCAATTCAAGCATAAGCATGTGTAAAAAAAATGAATTTCACATCTCATGAAACACTTCGTCAACATCTCCTTTTCATATTTGGAGACAAAATCAACTTCTTTCAAGTCGATATGACATGCATGTAACACACAATTGACCAACACATGTCGACACTCATGCATGTGCAAATGATCAACACTCTCAAGTTGACAACATACATGTTAAACAAAGCAATCGACCAACACAAATCAATTACTCATGCATGTTCAAGCACAATGAAACCATCAAAAATCCATTGTTCATACACACAAACTCTCATGCATGTATACAATTCTTCAACTCTCTCACAAGTACAATCATAATTACAAGAACCCATTCATATGTACATGTACTTAAAGTTGAAATGAACAAATTTTGTTGTAATAAAGTGTGTCAACATAATCCACTTTCAATCACCCTCTTGGCATAAACATGCAACATGCATTCCATTGGCAAAGAAATGCATCAACATAAAAAGACAGCAAAGCCTTAATTGGATAATAAATCTAACCATATCTTAACAAACCATTTCAATGGCGCTTCTTTCAACTTCACATCATCATCATGTGAATCATCTTGAACCACATCAATTATGGAATCTTCTTTTCCATTATTTCCATTCTATTTCTCCACCTTCTTTAAATGGCGTGGATGACTTGCTGGATACAAATTCCAACACTTATCCTCAAGATGACCTTTCTTATGGAAATGAGTGCAAAAAAAATGCATCTTATTTTCCTGCCTCCTTTGATTTGAAAGTTTCATGTGCATGGATATCTTCTTCCAACACCTTGAAACATCATGGATATCCAAACCACAAAAGGAACATGCAAACTTTCTCCAAATCTTATGTGAGAATTTTCCATTTTTATCATAATCAAAAGCAACTTGATTAAAAACGTATTTATACCTTGAACATTCACCTTTTTCGCCTTCTTGAGGAGGTGAATTTGATGAGTTAGTATCTCTCTTCAGAATACCAATAATGACATCCTCTTATTCGAGATTCTCATTAGCTACATGTTTATGAGCACCTTCTTGTGAAGTGGACGTAAAACTTTTGAATTCCTCATGAACAAAATCTTCACAAGCTTGAGGTAATGAACATGAAATGAAAGTCCTTCTTGGAACACCTTCATGTGCCTCCTTGGCTGTATAGATTTCTCCATCATGTTGTCCATAACCAATACCCAAATACTTAGGCATTTCCTCAACAAAAATTGGCTCAACTATGCCTTGTGGATTTTTTCCTAATCCTTTACCTTCATAGCCCATCTTCATCAATCATTTGGACCCTATTCCTCTAGAATGTCTTTCAAAAGCACCTACACATTCATTTTGAGAGGAAATTGAAGATAAAATTGAATTGCATACCTCTTTTTCAAGAAAATACTTGGCTAAGGCTTCCTTGGTATCATGGAGCTGAGTCTCCATCTCATGCATACTTGCTACGTTCTCATTTGAAATATGGAGCTAAGTCTCCATCTCATGCATCTTTTCAAGAAGCTCCTGTTTCTTCTCCTTCTTGGAAATCAAATTCTCTTGAAGTTTAATGCTCTTCCTCCTATATTCATACTTCTCTTGCATCATATCAATAATGATGTAGAGTTTCTACAGTATCTCTTTGTCAAAGTTTTTTTCCAAGGAAGATTGACTAGAGATATCACTTAATGAAGCTGCACACATACAATGCATACAAAGCTTCTTTGTTGTGTTTTGATATTTCAGATCTCAATATTGATCTTCTTATTCACACATAAACTTGCAGATAGTTAAATTCTCCTTGCACAATTCAAAAACCAATAACTATATAAGAATTAGCCAACCTTGGCTAAAATGAGCTAAAATTTTTCTTTGATACCAAATTGATCTGAGTATGGGAAAAATATTTATTGCTAAGCTAGCTCCCTCATTAGTATTAAAATGTGTGATTAGGATCGTCTCATGTTAACCATTTGTGAAGAGATTTGTGTGTCTAGTTTCATGTGTCTTTGATGATCAAATTATTAGTTAATTAAATTTTAAAAACTCATGTACAACATATGAAATTTAATAAAATAAATCACAACAATCACATAACACAATGGATGATAATGGAGCTCACCCCTCCTCGGCTATATCTCCATGGACCTGCTTTAACTAACTAGGCCCTTTCAAGATTAAGAGTAAAATGTCTGATTACAAGAATATTTATTTATCCAGTGGATTTTAAAGTTTTTCCAGTGGCTTCAGAACACTCAAATACCCCAAAAATGAGTATTCAACCTCTGAATTTGGTTTCCAGCTGATCTAGGCTTGACCTCCCATCTTGGTGACCATGGGCTTGTTTATTCTCCAAAGTGACAAAATCACCTTTAGATGTGCTCCAATAACTCTGCAAAATGTAGCATTTTTTTCAAAGCATAAAATACATCAAAAATTGACTATTCATTCACTCCATTTGGCCTTTAGCTGATCTGGGCATGACCTTCCCTCCTAGTGGCCCTGAGCTTCAAAATTCTTCAAGTGACCAAAAATACTTGTAGATTTTCTCCTTTGCCTCTAAAATCTATTCCAATGGATTCATAGCATGCCAATCTGCTAGGAATCACTATTCCTGAGCCCAAATTTATCGAAAATTTCTCAAGATATAATCCATTAAAGTTTCCCATAGATTCTGCCTCTAAATATGCAAAACTTCCAGTTAGCCCCACTGATCCGGATTTATGCAGGAACACAACAGAATAAACATATAACCATACATACAGATATGTAGCGGAAATAACACTTCATTTCATTAATATCAAAGAACTGAAATTTTCTTACAGACAGAATGGAAATAAAACTAGCTAGGGCGCTGGTAGCTATCTCTGAGAAGAGATGTGGCGGCTACAGGCCTCTGAACTGTGTTACAATGAGGCTCGAGGGCCTATTTATTATTGAGAAACAATGGAGAACCCTAAACATCCAAAAACCCAACCCTAGGAGATGAAGCGCCAAAACTATGGGCCCCGTTTGGGTAAATTGGTGTTTCAACTTCCCAGGGACGTAACTTTGGCATACTATCTCCGTTTGACGCTCATGATACATCATTAGAAAGCTCTATTCGAGGAATACAACTTTCGCCACGAATATCATTCCGAAATGGAATGATATTCACTAGAGGCGCAATGCCCAAAAAACGTCTTTTAGGGCCTCAAAACGGCTCCGGAAGTTCAGGACCCGAAAAACTGCTAAAAATAGTAATTTATGCTGAAACTGAAAAAATAAAAGAGACAATGGTGGGGGCCCAAGTGGAATAGGTGGGTGGCCACCAATATCCACCTTGATCATTTCTCCCCCCTTAGGAAGCAATGGTCCCCATTGCATTAAGTTCCTCCATGAGATGAGGAAATTTCTGCTGAACTTGGTCCCTGGTGAACCACTTTCCTTGGTGCAGGAGTTGGCCAGCTTTGACAACCCGATACAGTTGGATCTTCTGTTGGCGAGTGTTCTTGATTTGCATTTCCATGATACAATCTGTGGTGGCCTGTTCCATGCAGTCTGGGTTTAACTCTGTTGGTGTGAGTTGTTCTGCAATGTCCGAGGTGTCCAGTAGAGGTGGAAAGTAAGGACGAAGGCGATCCACATTGAAGACTGGGTGCAGACCAAGGAATGGTGGAATACTAAGCTCGAAGGCATTGTTACCTACAGCCTTGGTGATGGTGTACGGCCCTTATCGGAGCGGGCGAAGCTTGCGGTGAGGTCCAGTGAGGCGCTCCTTCTGCAAATGTAGCCATACTTTGTCGCCCACCTGGAAGTGGTGTGGCACCCGGTGTTGATCATGGCGTTGTTTGTACTTCGCATTGGATCTGTCCAATATATCATGAACCTGTTGGCGGATGTGTTGAATGCGCTCGATGAAGCTACTTGCTTTGTCAACTTCAGACTGGACATGAGCTGAATCGGCCTGAGCAGCTGCAAACGGCATGGCTATGTCAATGGGACATAGTGGTTGGAATCCCAAGCCCACCTGAAAGGGGCTATGGCCAATTGAGCTGTGGAGAGCCCGGTTATAACTGTGTTGTACATAGGGGAGGCTCTCGTCCCATGTGCGTGGATGCTTTGAGTTGTACATGCGCAGAATGTGTACAATCATTCTGTTGACTACCTCTGTCTGGCCATCTGTTTGGGGATGGAAAGCTGTGGACTTAGTGAGCTTTGTGTCCAACATTGACCAGAGGCTGGACCAAAATGTGCTGAGGAACCTGCTATCTCGATCTGATATGATAGACTGTGGGATCCCAAAGTGCACCCACACTCGTTCAAAGAAGAGTTTAGCAGTGGCTTCTGCTATGATATTCTTCTTACAGGCCGCCATAATGGCCATCTTCGAGAATCTGTCAACCACGAAAACACAGTCATTTCCATTCTTAGTAGAAGGCAGGCCCGACATGTAATCCATGGAGATGGATTCCCAAGGTCGCCTAGGGGTAGGTAGTGGAGTATATAGGCCTTGCTTCTTGATGGTCGATTTGGCAATGGCACAAGCAGTGCAGGATCTGATGTGCTTCTTGACATCCTTTCGAAGGTTCAGCCAATAGAAATACTTCTATAGTATTGCTACTATTTTCTCGACCCCGAAATGCCCAGTGACGCGACTGTAGTGGGCTCCCCATATCATCTTGGCACGCTCGCTTAAAGGAACACAAAGGTATCCCAGGTGACATAAAAGTGCATCTTGGAGGTGAAAATTTGGAACTTGCGTACCCCCCAAGAGTGCCTTGTAAGTGTGGCCAAATTCTGGGTCACTCTCATAGAGAAGCGGCCAATCAGAAGTCTCGTGCCCACAAGAGTTGAGCACGGTGGTGAGCGCCACGATCGGTGGTCGACTGAGGCAGTCTGCAACATTATTGGTGCTACCCTTCTTGTACTTGATGTTCAAATGAAACTGTTGCAGATATGTGGACCACTTCTGATGGCGATCATTCTGCAACTTCCCTTGTGTCTGTATGAACTACAGGGGCCTGTGGTCTGTGTGGATGATTGTTTCCTTCCCCAAAATGTAATGCTTCCATTGTTGACAAGCTTGCACAATGGAGTACATTTCTTTGTCATATGTGGGGTACTTGCGAACTGTTTCAGACAATGTCTCACTGTAAAATGCCACTGGATGTCCCTGTTGAGTAAGAACTGCCCCAATAGCATAGTCAGAGGCATCTGTCTCGATCTCAAATGGCTGTTGCAAGTCTGGTAAAGTGAGCACTGGGGCAGAACAGAGGCGGTTTTTCAGTTCTGTGAACGCCTTCTGTTGAGGTTCCGACCAAAAAAAAATTTCTCTTGCTCCTCCCTTGGTGACTTGACTCAAGGGCCAAGTGATATGAGAGAATCCCAACACGAACCTCCAGTAGAAATTAGCAAGACCCAGAAAGCTGCGAAGCTCTGTTATAGTGGTTGGGGCTGGCCAATCCCGAATGACTTGGATCTTGGCTGGATCCACATGCACCCCCCTTTCATCAATAATGTATCCCGGATATTGAACCTGGGTCATGCCAAACGTGCACTTCTCCAAATTGGCACACAACTTGTGTTGCCGCAGTGTTTGGAGGACTTGTCGGATGTGCTGAAGGTGCTCTTCCCAAGTCTTGCTAAAGATCAGAATGTCATCCAAGTACACCACTACAAAGGAGTTGGTGAATGGCCGCAAGATATCGTCCATCATCCTCATGAAGGTTGCGGGAGCATTCGTCAACCCAAAAGGCATGACTAGCCATTCAAAAAGCCCTTCCTTGGCTTTGAAGGTAGTCTTCCACACATCAGAGGGTTCAATTGTTACCTGGTGATACCCGGACTTCAGGTCAATCTTGCTGAAATATTTTGCACCTTTGAGTTGGTCCAGAAGGTCATCAATCCGTGGGATTGGGTACCTATTCCGGACAGTGATCTTGTTCGGCGCCCGATAGTCAATACAGAGTCTCCACGTCCCATCCTTCTTCTGTACCAACACGATCGGGCTCCCACAGGGCGATGAACTTGGTCTGATGTGACCTTTCTGCAATAGCTCCTGAATCTGCCTCTTGATTTCATCATTCTCCAGAACAGAGCGCCTATAGATCGGTCCATTGGGTAGCGGCGCACCTGGGGTTAGATCAATCGGGTGCTTGACCTGACAGTGCAGAGGAACCCCTGTGGGTGAGGTGAATATGTCCCCGTACTCCTCCACAACCTTATCCATTTTTTGTTGTCGTGCAAAGGAGCCCTATCTGGAGGTCGTGGCCACAGTCTTCTTCTTGCCCCGGGGGCGGATTATCAGAAAAATGAATTTCCTGGTTTGGGAAATGAGCTTACTGCATTGTTTTGCAGTAACCAAAGAGATAGCCGCAGGAGGTGGTACCTCTGGTATCTTGTACAACTTATTTCCCAAAGTAACAATAACAGCATGAGGTCGAGACTCATACACAGCATGACGCTTCCACAAGTATGGTTTTCCTAATAATACATCAGAAAAATCAATAGGAGAAACATCACATATACCTCATCCGTGAAGGGCTTGATAATATAGGGAAGGCGGCACTGCTGGCTGACGCGGAGATCTCATCCTTGGTGAAGCCACCCAATGGTGTATGGATGTGGGTGAGCTATGGTTGGCAAGCCCAACCGCTTCACGGCGTCTGCTGAAATGAGGTTCTTTTGGCTCCCATTTTCGACAATGAACTGTACAGGGGAGCCCTTTACCCACATCTGGGAGTGGAAGAGACGTTCCTCCTCCTCTGGATCTTCCGGTTCCTCCTTCTGGATCTTTGTAGTGGCAATAGTGGCATTGGGCTCCGCATCAATAATCTGTTTCCCTTTTTCATTCCCCTTTTCAGGTTCTATTTCAGAGTTGAAGCATGCATCTGACTCAGAAGCCCTCATCTCGGCCACTAGCGACTGCTTGGCCCGACACTCACTTGTGTTGTGAGTGGAGCTCTTATGGAACTCACACCACTTTCCCGTGTCCTTCTTTGGCTTTGCGGTGCTGTTCTTTTCTTGTGGCTTTGACGGGTTGTCTTTAGTCGCCATGCCTTGGCTCTTTCCTTTGTTCTGCGGTTTGGAAGCACCTTTCCCTTGCTTTTGATTCACAGATCCAAAGTCTCTCTTCTTCTGTTTGAATTTCTGCTCAATCTTGGCAGCATACCGGTATGCCGTACCAAGCGAGGAGATGTCGAGGAACTCCATTTCCTCCTGAATGTATCTGTGCAGACAGCTGTGATACTTTAGCACCAAATGTTTCTCTAAATCTTTGATACCCAACTTTGTGCGCAGGGTATGGAACAGATTCATCAGCTCATGCACATCTTGATCCCTTTGTTGTCGCAGCGTGGTCCATTGTATGTACTTGTCCTCATAGCTCCCCACGGGATAGTATTGTTCCTTGACGGTGTCTCGGAAAGAATTCCAAGTTGGTACGGCCGAGAACAGAGAGGGTTCTGTCTGGTCCTTGTTCTCACAGTAGGTTTCCCACCAGTCCTTAACATGGGGGGTAGCTTTGAGGAGTGCAAAAATAATCTTCTCCCAATCTGAAAAGTCATGAACAGAGAAATATCCTTCTAATAGATTCAACCATCTATCTACGGCATCTGCATCTATTTGACCCTCAAATATGGGAATGTCAAAATTTACTTGTACCTTAAAAGGAGTCGCACCTCCAGAGTGGCTGCCGGATGCAGATGCGCCGCCGGTGGGCAGCCGTTGAAGGATCTGAGAAAAGTTATCCATCATCGCGTTCCTTTTTTTTCGAGGGCCTCCTCGAGCAATATTTTGATAGGATCTCCTGCTCCCTCATCTTTCTTTTCGTCCCCCTTGAGCGTCCGTCGAGGTTTGTGAGGCTGATCTTGCAAAGGTTCCACCAGATCAAGCCCTAGCTCCTTATACCCCGACCTCGTTGGGGGCATGCAAAGAAGGATCGAGAAAAAGCAGACCGCTCTGATACCACTGATCCAGATTTATGAAGAAACACAACAGAATAAAAATATAACCATACATACAGATATGCAGCGGAAATAACACTTCATTTCATTAATATCAAAGAACTGAAATTTGCTTACAGACAGAATGGAAATAAAACTAGCTAGGGCGCTGGTAGCTATCTCTGAGGAGAGATGTGGTGGCTATAGGCCTCTGAACTGAGTTACAATGAGGCTCGAGGGCCTATTTATTATTGAGAAATAATGGAGAACCCTAAACATCCAAAAACCTAACCCTAGGAGATGAAGCGCCAAAACTATGGGCCCCGTTTGGGTAAATTGGTGTTTCAACTTCCCAGGGACGTAACTTTGGCATACTATCTCCATTTGACGCTCATGATACATCATTAGAAAGCTCTATCCGAGGACTACAACTTTCGCCATGAATATCATTCCGGAATAGAATGATATTCACTAGAGGCGCGATGCCAAAAAAACGTCGTTTAGGGCCTCAAAACGGCTCCGGAAGTTCAGGACCCGAAAAACTGCTAAAAATAGTAAGTTATGCCGAAACTGAAAAACTGAAAGAGACAATGGTGGGGGCCCAAGTGGAATAGGCGGGTGGCCACCAATATCCACCTGGATCACCCACCAAAGTTGGAGGCCACTCCAAATTTGGAGATTCCACTAAAAATCTGTCAATTTAACTGCAAGATTAATTATGGGAA
Organism: Pinus albicaulis; assembly: GCA_034641835.2. Classification (NCBI taxonomy): domain Eukaryota; kingdom Viridiplantae; phylum Streptophyta; class Pinopsida; order Pinales; family Pinaceae; genus Pinus; species Pinus albicaulis. The sequence continues at coordinate 338,066,338 of CM076573.1, forward strand.
AAGTGTGGATTAACTATGGCTATGTGCGCACTAAGCGTGATTAACAGGGCCTCTTGTATGAGGTCATATGGTGTGGTTCCATGAGGAGGAGGGTTGACCCGCTCCGTTCCTCCGCCCTTGGATCCACTGTGCATTTAAATATAAGTGGGTGTGCATCCTAAAAAAGGAGCAATGCATTGGCTCATTGGTATGGCGGATAAGTGGTTGGGGGGAGGTCACGGGGTCGAACCCCGACCTCCACCCCTCATACACATTTTGCACCACATTATAACATGCCATCGGATTTAATAAACTTCAGACCTTCGCAATGTTTTTAACCAAACCATATAATATATGTCATCATATGGTATTAGAACCATAGTGCATATATGTGCCACCATAAATATATACCATGGACTTTGCATATAAAAATATGCAAACATTAAACCCAATAAATTCGAACTTCGGCATACCATATAAAATATGTGCCACGGTAATATGGTTTAATGAAATGTCATTTCATAACATATGAATTCGTTGAAATGATTTAATATGTGGAATTTAATTAATATAAATTTTGGAATTAAAATGAATTATTATTATTATTATTATTATTATTACTATTATTATATATATATATATATGTGTGTGTGTGTGTGATATGGTTTTTATATCACAACACACACACAAATATATATATATATATATATATATATATATATATATATATATAGATATCTATATCCAACCTTAATTAATTAAAATTAATTTCCAACATACGAATTCATCATGAACCCACATTCAACCTGGGAGGATATTGGGCAATTTTTACCTTCACAAACCAAATTGGCAAATCCAATAGTGACACTTGTCACAGTCCCATTGGACAAAAACTGAAGAAGATTCTCCGCATGCTAACTGGGTTGACGTGTCATCAACCTGTACTTGATTTGCAATATTCTTTTTTTTAATTTTCCTGTTCTGAACAACGATCAGCATACCATAACTTCCTCATCCGAACTCAATTTTCAACGAAACTAGTTGCGTAGGATTCCTAGCGATGGGTCGGTCGTTTTCGTTCTAGTTTGGTGCAATTCTAAGCACTTTCATTTTTGAGCTAATTTTTTGTGCCTGATCTAGATTTTGATCATGCACAAGATCTTACCTGATGCTGAACACTTTTATTTGTACTATCTAACTACACTAAACAAGATTCTTCATGCAATTTTTTATTCAGAATACACTTATCCACCAATTCAGGACTAACATAACTATAATTAGATCCAGGGTCAATCAAAATAGAAACAACTTGATCACAAAGCTTACTGTCCATCTCAATGATAAATTCTGAATGTTCTTCCTACATGTTACGAGGAATGTTATGCCCAACATTGGCAACAGTTTTCATCTCTTGTGCACTATATATTTGAGGCCTACCACCCTAATATTGTGGACAATCTCTCTTAAGGTGTTCCTCACCGTATGTCCAACATCCCAACCATCGAGTACCATCACCTCTATGCTATTGCGATCCATGTCCCCATAGAGCTATAATAAACCTCTTTTGTGGTGCCAGATCTTCTTTCTCTTATGCATTCTCATGCCTTTCTCTTTTCGACTGTCATTTTCCCTTACCTTTATATTTCCATTTCCATCCTTGTTTAGATTCATTCCTACACTTTTAATGTTCATAAAAATACTTCAATTAATAAATGACTTCCTCAAGTGATCGATGCTCATCATACTCAATCCAATCTCTAAATTCTAATGGAAAAATAGTGACAAGTCATTGAAATTTATCCTTCTCATCTTTAATATATAGTACATACCTCAATGTATCTAGGAATTTAGTTTTACACTCTTCATCTGTCATTGATCCCATCTTAAGCTCATAGAATTATTTAGACTTACTGTCATAGTACCTTTCTAACAATTACTTCTTCGTAAAAATCCTCTTGAACTCATGCCAACTCAAGTCCTCTATCCTGGTGTCTCTGACCTGCTTCACATCTTCTGACCAAATGCCTACTTTACCTTTTAGGCTAAATATAGAAATTCTAGCCTTCGTATTATCTGTGTAATAATGAAAATCAAATAACTTGTTCATCCCAAGTATCTAGACTTATGTATCTTCTGGTTTCTTCAAGTCCCCATCTAGCTTCGGTGACTATTGATTTGTATTATCTGCAAGTAGATCTGGTTTCTGCAAATGGTTAGATATGATTGAAATAATTTGTGACATCTATATGTTAATGCATATTTTTTAAGGTTTTTATCCGCGCCTAGACCTAGTTTCTTGGGAAGTTCCACGCAGACAAATAAGAATTAAGTAAGGGTAAAACAGACATCAAATTCTCCCTCAGGGTGTGGAAACCTGGTTCCAGCACCCCCCCATACTACTTCGATTGAGACTCTAGTATGCGCGAGCAGATCATTGCTGAAAGGGCCATTAGTTGGAGGGTTTTGTTGCTTGCGCATAATACTATGAACCTGGGTCAGGACCCCTTAAGACAAAAAAGGGTTCTGTTGTCAGGATCGGGATCATTTTGAGGGATATTTGATGTTGTGGCATCCAACACAGAACAAACTGCAAGATTTTCTTGATAAGAAGGTGTACAAATTTACAATCCAAGAAAACTGAAACCCTAAATTATCTGTTGAGGATTGTGAGAAAATGTATATCTACAAAGAGGTCCAAAAAATTTTCTTTACTTCATTTTCAATTGATTCACATGAGTGGTTATCTCGACTGACTAAATTTTAGACCTACACAAAGGATGATGCGATCAAAAGGTGGACTCTTGAGTTGGTTCAGCAGTTTGAGAAATCTAGAAATAAAATTACCTACATAGTAGATTGTTGGATTGATAATGTTGTAAGTGGGTTTGTGACTGAATTTGTTATTGATACTTTTGTATCGTACTCTGAAGATGAAAGAACATTTTTCAAAGTCCCTAGTCGTAAGTTTCTGCGCTCAATAAAATTTTGAATTAAAATTCTCTTATGTGAAAAGGGTACTCTGTGCAGCCACATTGAGTGAATGTCCCAAAGAGGCCCGACTACATGCAGCAGAAGAAATTATAGAGTATATCTAGAATAGGGTTTTTTTTATATCCCTCTCAAAGGTAAATATGACAGTGACGACGAGTCTGAAACACGTAGCTCTAGTGAATTGGCGCACTCAGAAGAAGAGGAATTGCAAGATCAATATATTCTTAGGTCGTTGGCCATAGTTCAGATCCCATCCACTCCACTTTCAAATTTGTCTCACTCTAAAAATCTATCCACTCCACCTCCACCTCCACCTACAGAAGACATGGCTACCTCCATCAAGCTGCAAAATTTCAAGGGCGTTGGAAATGAATATGTTGATCAATTTTGGTTCATCATAGATGTTTTATCGACAATGCAACAGATAAATAATGATAATGTTAAGAAAACGCATCCGGCTACTGCATTTCAAGAACACACATTGGATCGGTACATGAGGTATATGGAAATCCATCCTAATTCCATGATTGACGAGCTTAAGACCGCATTGAAGGAGTAGTTCAAAAATCCTAAATCCTACACTCAATGCGCGATTGAATTAAATCTGTATGGGAGGAAAATCATTGATTGAAGTGCACCATCAGAGATGGAGGATTTACTATCGATGAAACACAACACAAAGAATGATTCATTGCTATGCTTCTATCACATATGCGCCAGTCTTTAAACCAAAAAAATATTGCAGCATGGAGATTTCCATGAAGCTAGAAGCCTCACCTGTAGCTACCACATAGGTTGTCACTTAGCATATCCAAATTCAGTTAGCTGCGCTACACTTAGAAATTCAAACATTGCGAAAGGAGAAGAAAAAGGATGTGTAAGCAGGAGTATGGTGAACACACTATAAAGTTGAGGGACATCACAGGGATCATTGCCCTATATATACTAATTATCTGGTGGTTGGAGGACCAAGTTCAGATAAGAACGGGGCAGGGCCTAGTGAGGTTCCCAAACTATGGTCCACGATTTTCCAAACCAACGGACTGAATACGACCAACTTCTGACCTAGGCTTGGTAAATATATTTTGGAGCCACATTAATCTTTCTGCACATTTTTTTGTTCTATAGGGCATGATGACAAGAACTATCGCAGCTTCAATCTGATGATTGAGCAGGCTGCTTCATACATATTGGAGGTTGAGTGTAGAGGACCAAATTCACCTGCGTCAGCGTCTGGGCGCAGAGGATTTCCAGGCAGAGGACAAGGAAGGGGCGGAGGATTTGGTCGTGGAATAGGAAAACTCATTTTTTATAACTGTGGAGAATGTTTTCATTGTGCACACGAATTCCCAAACCCAATATAGAAAACTTGAAGATATTGTAGGAATTTTGATCATGTTCTTTAAGATTTCCTTGTACTATTTGCAAAAATGCAGGAGAAGAAACCGCATAAACTTATGAAGAATGTTTAAATGATGAGATCAGAATCGTGCACTGAAGATGTTAGGATAAATATTGTAACCAGAAGAGACGTAGAAATAGGAGAAGATAAGAGTCTTGTCATTGATGTTTGGGTCTGGAGAGCTCCTGAGAAAAAATAAGGATTCAATCTACAAAGGGAAAAGGAAACCTTTGTCGCAGCAAAGAAGGACTTCGTGTATCCTGGTACATCCATGGATACCGACGAATGGTGTTTGGTCAATTTAATTGTCTTAAATTGATTACATAAATTATCGACCGGAGTTGGTAAACTTGTGAAGTTCAAGTGCACAATATATGCTAGAAGCCTCTTTTATTCATTTATTTTATTGGTGTGATGATTGGATTTGTAGAGATTACTTATAAGGATGTTTTTATTCTTATGTTCCTAATGAAATTGATAAATCTAAATTACAACTAAGTTCTAAAAGTCAGCATGCTTTCTACTCTATAAAAGCTGAAACAAACTTTCTCTATATTATGAAGAAATATTAACTAATTTATTTTTTAATCTCTAAAAATTCTTATTCTCTAACAGTCTTGTGCATGAATATAAAATCAAATTATCATGAAAAGGGAATTTATACATTTTTTATGTTTTTGAAATGAAATGTTATGGAAATGAAACTTGTATAGAAATCACTATAGCTCTTGAAAATAAATCACTCATGAACGGAAAAGAACGCACTCATATGCTGAAAGGAAATCACTCAATCGTTATTGTTTTGAAAATAAATCGCTCATGCTCTTGAAATAAACCTCTGTGAACTTGTAAAAATACTCTAAAATAAATCAATGTTGCTTTAGAAGTAAAACTATGAATCCTTTGCAATTTGACAATTTGAAAGGAAAGATTGATGAATCTACATCAAATGATAAAAGAAGACTTATGAAAGCATCTACATCAAATAAAAAAAATGAAATTCTGGAAGTAACTACAACAAATGACAAATTAGAATTCTGGAAACAACTACATTAAATGAAAAATTGGAATTCCGAAAATGACTACATCAAATGATAAAATGAAAACATGAAAACAACTACATTAAAAACATAAAATGTAGAACCTTCACTGTTTGCAGGGGGCCTCCACAAATAGGCAGCCAAATATTTACTCCAAAATTTAGCTACACATCAAGTCTTCAAGGTATTTCTTCATTAAAAAGGAATGCAAAACAGAGTTTCAAAACTTCACAATATGCTTCAAAAAATTAACCTCCCTTCTTTGTTTCAATGGAGTATTTATCTAGGGGTTGCAATGTAACTTCATGGAGATTGATATGGCTAAATATCAGAACTGAATGGACACCTATTTTCCATGAATTTGATGAAGCACAATCCATTCCAACCTCTATTTTCTTAACTGGGCGTTTCTTGACACATGGGCGTAATGTTTTCTCACACAACTACAAAATAGGGCTCCAAAGAACCTGAAATATATCCCAAATGGTAATGAATTAGAGAAAACGTCTCATTCAGAACTTAATTGGGCCCTAGATAAATAGAACCCATGTTTTTGTTTTGCAATATTCGCTTTATTTTTCTCAAAAAACACGTTTGAAGTTAACTAGTCAAACTGCAGCGATTTTCCCTTGTTCTTTTCCTAGAGGTCCACATGTGTGAGTTGGGTGGAGTTTGACCAAAAACAATCCATATTGAAGCTTCTAGAAACTGTTGTGGCCCTATATTTTATAATATTGGCAAGAATAAATTATAGATGAAAACATCAAACCACTTTGGAATCTAAGACCTAGCCTTCCTAGACTCAGAGAGGGCTCTCTCTATTTTTATAATTTAACTTTATGGTTATAAATGTTGATATTAGGCTAGCTATAGAAATTATGAGGGATGGTTGTTTTAATTGATTGTGTGGTTGGAAAGATAGGGTTGTGAAACTTAATCCATTGGGCTATGGAGTCATAAAAGGCTGGATTGTGCATCAACTTTTTGAGGGCATTCACAGGGAAAGCTAACTATGCAGATTGAATCTTACTGACAGTGTGAATATGAAATGAAAGAAAGTAGTGAGTTCAGTAATAGATAAAGAGAAGTTAAGAATTCTTTAACTATACTTCAGAAGAAAACATTAAGATAGTAAACACGGCCAGAATTAAGGTGCTCTCTCAACAAATCTTAATCTAAATTTTATGTTTTATAATCAGATAATTCGATACATAGCATGAAAGAAAAAGAAAAACACTAACACAGAGGGAAAAACATCACCATTAACATATCTCAAGAATCCTATGAACGGTCTCTTATTATTGATGCCCAGCTCAAAAAACTATAGTGCTCCAATACAATGGTTATTACAATGCAAAGTCTAACAAGGTCCAACCCTTGACAATGAAAATGCATGCAGTATTCAACTGCAACTATGTCGGTTGCTAAATATATTTCGGAAACCTTCATTAATTAATATTTAATTAAAACTAGACAGCTGCGACCATGCAAGGCCCGAACAAAAATCTCAGGAAAAAAACCGACTGTAGCATGAAATTTGGCATCTCTTCATAAATCAAAAAGTAGACTGAAGGTGGCTGAGGTGGTCACGAAGAGGCAATGATAGTGGTCATGACATCTAGCTCTACATTTTAGGTCATTGTTGCTAGATCATTAAATATGACGCGATGCTGGCACTTCTAATAAATCGGTGGTTGTGTCGACACATCCATTATGCCTTTTCAGCCTTGGTACATGCACAATTTTTCCCACTCATTTCCTGGAATTCTCGTACCTATGACCTGTCGGTACACCTCATCCACCTCTGTGCATTTTTTGAAGGTAGGCCTGGTGATAAAAACATGCTTTAGCTCATGTTGAATGAAGATATCATTGCTCAAGAGATCCAAGTCAACCTTCCCAATCACATTCCCTTTAATGTTGGCAAATTTTGTGGTATACTTAGCTGTTTCCCTGAGCTTGGTCATATAATCTCCCTTTTGGACCATCTTGTTGTTAATTACATACAGTGAAGGAAGTCCCTTTTCCCTCAGGGGCTCAATCTTGTTTAAGAATATACTGATGGCCATGTCCAATTCATGACACTTCTCTCCTCCATTTTCCTCACTAAATTCCTCTTAGTGAGGACCCTTTTCACCTCTAGTATGGTTGTTTTTATGTCCTGCACATCCAGCTCTTCCAGCTCAAAACTTGTTTTGGAATTAAAGAATTTTATTATCTTGGGGTAGGTTATTGGCATATTTCCCAACTCCTGCTTTGCTTTCTCGATAGCCACTTTGAATTTGTCAATTAACTCCTTCTATTAAAAAATAATGTGGATGGAATGACAGATTTCATCCACTGACTCTATGATGCTGCTCAAAATCATTAACTTCATTTGGCCCAAAATGTTGTTGGAAGAAAATTCATTTTGTGCCTTCTCCAACCTTTCAATATGCTTCTTGGCTATATCATGGGAAGTTTCTGATATTCCCTTTTGATCCCTCGGGATGCCAATCTGTGTCTCCAATTTATTGATCTATTTTGATTTCAGGGTCATGCTTTCCATAGCTTTGGACAACTGATCTATCCCACTGGATGCTCCAGCAGTTGCTAGAATAGCTAGTGGAATTGATGAAATAGGGACAAATTCTAATGGTATGAGTGCCCCTCGAGTTTCTTCTTCTTTTTCCTTCAGTAGCTTCTCCATCTCGGTCTCCATTTGTTTGATTTGGGCAGACTCTTCGATAACTAACTTCATTAACTCTGCCTAATGTGACTCATCTTTTTCAATGCCCTTGGCTAAGGGGTCTTCTATCACTGGCATCTTGAGATGTTTCCTGAGGGATGCTATGTCAACATTCTTTTTCTTCAAAAGCTCCTCCACAAATTGAACATCGGTTGGGTCATACCCAAGCTTCACTATTAAATATTCTAAAGACTTTATCCTTGAGTCTTTAGCCATGATAGATATATTTTCCACCTTGAGTTGTGATTGGGTATTAGATAAAGACACCTACAGTTTTGACAAGCTCATAGCAGTACTTGTCAAGGTTGAGGCTACCATCTCCCTGGTTTTCTTGTGTAATTCCATCTGATCAATAGGATGGATGCCCTTGGTGCTGAACTCCAATGATGCTTTCTTATAATCTCCTGCTCCTTGAGGCTATGGGACCTAGGCTTCTAGAAATGTCATCTGTATCCTCCTTTTCTCAGTGTCAAAGGCAAACAGTAGCCTTCTTTGTGGACTTGAGGTCTGCTTCTAGAATTGATTGTATGTATTAGTCTTCAACACCTCATTCCTCATCTTTATCTCTTTGAATATCTCAAAGATATACTTCTCTTGGCCTTCTATGGAAGGTCTGGAAGCATATGCTTGTAGAGCTTGTTGTTGAACATACATTGTGGCTGATGATGTAGGTGAGGCCATTTTTTATCCACCTTTTGGTGATGACTTAGGGGTGGACATGATGTGAATCACTGTCTGCTGCTCTAATTCACCTCCTTGATCGATCTCCATATGAATTCAGGCCCTTTTCCTATATTTTATCTTGAATTCTTTTCTAGAGGTATCATTCACCGAAGGTGACTGATCCTCTCTTGGCCTCTTGCTCCCTACCTCTCTCTCTTTCTCTTTTACATTGTCCTCTTTTTCTTCTGCACTCCTCCTTTCTTGTGGTTTTGGGGTCTAAATGCTTGAAGTAGATATCACCTGTTCTTCATCTTCTTGGAGGGTGTTGGTCACCCATTCTATTTGATTGGTATACTGCTCAATTATAGGTCTGTGTGTGTGAACATAGGGTGTGGTTATGTTTTCCACACTTTTCTTGGAGATAATCCCTGCAGGGTCAAAAGACTAGGTGAAACTGTGACTGAAACCCATCCCTTTCGGTATCTTATCTGCCTCTTCTCCTGCTGCTCTGCTGTTACAGATGAAAGGCCCAATTTGTGTCTTGATCTTGAACTGGGCCTTCTTCTTTGCAGAAACAAGGTGAAGCTCATCTGAATTTATCATTTTTATTTTGTACCCTAGTGCAAAGATCCTCATGGAGAGGAACTTTGGCAATTTGTAAGGGGCTAGCTCACTTCCATAGACTCGAATCTCTGTGTAATTTTGGTACAAGTACCAATCTATTATCTTCACTTTCTCTGTTTGCTGCATGTTTTTCCTGATTTCTTCACTTATCATGGGCTTTGCTGTACTGTTGAGTGTGTTGATGGTTGGGTGCACAAACAAATCCAAAAAAATCCTTGTATGTATAGTTCTTTTGTTCCTATACTAGCAGGGTTGCCCAAAAAATAACAAATTGAGGCTCAGCATCTTCATTTACCATGGTCATCTGAAATTGAAACCTACTGGACTGGAAATAAACAAACATATACACCAACATAGAGGTGTATTTGAAAACCTCCTCTGTGTTAAACTTTAAAAATCGTTCATGAATGGAATTTGCAAGAAACTGTGCATAATTAAACATGATTGTGGGTTTATCTTAAGAGGAGAGAATGGAAAAAAAGCCTATCACATCTTCATTGACCTAGTAATCAGAGTGATACCTAATAAATAATATAGAATAGTGATAATCTGCTTGGTACTATCGAGAAAAATAGATGAAGGGTAGGGTGGATTTTTTATAGGCATTTGTGCATCAGTTGCCATGAAATTTTCATAGTTTTTGCTTTGCTGGCAATATCAATTCTCTGCTAAAGTTCCCTAAGGGCTTCATAAGAGAAGGGGACTATTTTTTTAGGAGTGGGGGCCTACATCATTTGTCGAATGGATTGGGCATTAATGGTGAACAAGATTTCTCCTGATGGGGTGACTAACGTCCTCTGATTAATGTCATAGCAGGCCTGGCATTTTCTAATGAATTCGAGGCAACTATAGGTTTGGGAAATATGTAAAGAGGTAGTTGGGTCTCCCGCGGGCTAATGTCATCAGCTTCATCAAGAAATTTTTCCTCGAGCCAGTAGTAGACATCAAACAAGTTGAAGTCTGACTCTATCTCGTGAATTTTGTAATCTCGGTCTGCCAGGGTTGTATGATATAAATCCACTTGAGGGTAAACCATGGGGTTGAAAGGCTCCTAGTCCTTCTTAAGAGGCATGATTTTTCTTCTATAGCTTATTTTCAATCTGAAATGAAGAATGGGATGTAAGAAAAAGCGATCAGAGATGGGAAAGTGATATTGATCAGTATTAGGGAAGGGGGATAATAGAAGGGACCACGATCATAACAGAATAGCTTAAAGGGGAGACTATAATCTAGTTTGCTGAGAGCTATCGATTCTTTTGATGAACAAAGGTTCTTCTGCAACATTTTTTTAACCTGTGATTTTTCTGTAATTCTCTGTAAATTTGATATCTGCAATCTTCAATCAAAATGAGCACAGTAAACTTTTTATCGGGCATGAGTTTGGCTTTTAATTTGTGATTTGTGAGATGTTGGGGTGGCGCAAGTCCATTGGACAACGACCCTACCATTTATGGTGCAACGAATTCTTGGCGAGAGTGAATGTGATTGGATGGGAGGGACAGGTAAGCGGGGACGTGGCACAGAGGGAGCGGGCAACAAATAGTCCAATGGTCGGCGGGTGCAATGGTTTATTTGGTAGTGAAAACTGATTTCGGAAGGGGGTGGTGGCGTTATGTGGTATCAACGGGGGTGGGGGGGCGTGAGAACAGCCATAGGTGCGACACATAGCAGGTTAGGTTGTATCGGGTACCGCCTATTTTGGACCCCCCCCCCCCCCCTCGTTGTTAATGTTAGTAGGGTGAAGGGGTGTCGGAACGTAACGTTGGCCATCATATGTGTTGCGGTGTTAAGAAAAATATGAGAGAGGTTGGATGAGGGGACAATAATATTTCGGAGTTTAGGGAAAAATGCATGAAGACATAAAATATGCCCAAATAACTATGGAAATATATTTCAGTCCCTAAAATTCGAAATATAGCATGTTTTTTCAATATTTTGAATGCAAGCACCTTCTGTTTTGGTCCTTCTTCTTCCACCATAGGAAAAGTGGAATCTTGATGTTGTACTTTGTGAAACAATCTTTACATTCTTCTTTCATTCTTCTTTTTTAATGTATCTACCTACCCAAACTACAAATCTAACCTTTTTTCTTCTTTTTAGGGTGCATTTAGACTTGCAGCCCCTGAAATCATTTTTATTTTGAATTTCTATCTTACCACCTATCCCTTATTTCTCCTATTGGTTCAGATTAATTTTTTGAACCAATGTCATTTTCTACCTATCTACCGATAATCCAAGATTAAATTGCTTTGAAAATATTCAGTTTTTGGAAGCCCTCAATGTGCTCCACAACTGAACCCTTTTTTTTTAGATTTATAAATTGGCTAAAGAAGGTGTTTCTCTTTGTATCCTCATAATGTGTTATCATTTCCTCCGTAAAAATTCACAAAGTGATAATTTTTTTACGGGATAAAATCCATTGATACCATATAAAATTATTTTGTTCTAATATAAAGTTGCAAGGTGTACCTTTTGTGTGTTTTGCACATTATTGAGATCAAAATATTGCTCCATCTGTAGTATCCATTTTATGGGATCCTTGTCATCAAAATTCCTCATATCAATCTTTGGAATATTTTGGGTCTTCAATCCAAAATTAGATTTTATGAAATCATGATTAGCATTTATTTTTTTCTCATCATGAGTTTCCTCCACTATCTTTTCGCCATTAGGAATCATTTCTTGTATCAACTTTGTCAAACCTTCCTTCAAACCTTCCATGTTTTCTTTTAGATCATTCTTCATGTCTTCCATGTTTTTTTCATTTTTTCTTCCATGCCTTCCATGACATTCTTCAAACCATCCATCTTAGCTTCCACGCCTTTCTTCAAAACTTCCATTTCATTTTCTGTTGCTTTTTGCAAGAGCGAAAGTTGTTGCACTTACTCTTGTAATTTTTATATAGCATGTTGCACTTCTTTCTCTTCATGAGTCGTAGTAGAGCCTTCTAAGGGCTTAGTGCATGCTGAATTATTTTTAGGGGGAATCACTTCAAACTGATTTTTCAAGCACAACTTCTGCAATTTGAAAAAAAACATACACACATTTTTCTTGCTTTTGCGGAGCTCAATATTGAAACTGAATTATATCTATTTCAGATCTTCAATATATGAAATTTTTTCATGTAGTATCCCTCTAAATTTTCTTTCAAATGCCATAGGTCTGACCTTATTTGGATTCTTCAAGAAAAATTTATGCCCAATCTCCCACAATGACCTAATTATGGACTCATCCAGTAGAGCAAACTTGTACGGCAAGCCACGTGTCATTGTTTCCTCCTTCGGCTCTGAAATTGATACACAGGAAACTAGAGTTCATTTAATTTCAGCCACTTGTTATAGAATACCAATATGATGCTCAGAGAGATAGTTATGAAAATTTTCCCAAGGTCACCTCTTTTAGATGAAACTCATTAGCTTGCAAAAACCCTAACTTCCACATATCATATCTCTGAAATATTGCGAACCAAGATCTGAAATTTTAACACAAAGTTCCTCAGGAATTCTTTGCATATGGTTTTTTTTTAGCATCTGAAACTTCGTATAAAAAGATTTATAGCGCAAAATGACCTGTTTGAAGCAGCAAAACCCTAGAATCCAAAGCTCTTATACCAAATGTTATGAAACCACCTCCAAAAATAGAAGAAAAGAGAGATAAACGCCTTAGAAATCAACCACTTCAAGGGGGAAACCTCCTTTAAATTACATAAATTAAAAATTCTTGGATGATACAAATGGAAAAACCTCCTTTCTATATCTAGGAGTCCATGGGGTTACAATATAATCCTATTTGACCTAACAATAATAATGGGCACAACAATAACAATAGTGGCTTTTTATGGGGCACAATAATAACAATATGGGGGCTACAGGGGTAAAAAAACAAAAAAAATGGACTACACTAATAATATAGGGACCTAACATTGCCTTCGACAACGACCATTGAATATATTACAATATTTGTGCAATCGTAGTCCTTGTTGCCTAGACTCAGTGCTCTTTGTAGTTTCCATTACTCCAACGTTGACTCATCCATTCCTACATAATCACATGTAGAGGTTCTCCAAATAAGACACAAGTGCCAATCTTGGACCAAGGCATTAAATCGCAACCAAATATAACTATGTGGCCCTTTTTTATTATAGCCCCTTTTTCCCAAGCCCTTTATCCATTTTCTGCCATAGGACCAACTCTTTGAAACCATTGGCTAGGTCTTTAAATGCTAAGTCACTCTACGCCATTCACGGGTTGAATTCCCTTTGTTAATGGCTCTACGCCATTGGTCTCATTTCTATGTGAAGTGACCAAGGCCTGGAACTAAGGCCACAACTCCCAAGACCCAACATTTTTCCATGCCTTCTCTTAAAAAACCTCAGGTCTCCTCTTGGTGGGCTTAGTTATCACGTGGGGTCCTCTCACGCTTTCATTGGCCAATAAAACGACCCGTTGGGATGATTTGTCTAACTAATGTGTCATGGGGCTTATTTCTCGTGCATTCCCTTTGTGCATTCATATCAACCTTACAATTTCAATACCTCCGAGATCTCCCTTATGGGATTATGTGTCCCAGTGGTACCTCTGTTGCACCTGCACAACAATTAAAATGCAGTCGGGATGAGTCAGTTGCCACGTTCATCTGGTACTTCTTTCCTAGTGGCTCCACATGTGCATCTTTCTAAACCTTTTCGGGTAGCCCTTCTCGGATGACATCATTATTATTTCATCAATCCCCACGTGGCACCTTATAAGTGGTGAAATGTTTCACCCATATTTGGCCCATTAGGTCACCAAAAAATATCAAATATACCTGCCACATGTCCCCCATACATCCATGTCATGCTGACATCATCTACCACTATCATCTCCTGGGAGCCAATCAAATGTTTCCATGTGTCCTATCAGAGAGGAGAGAGGAGGGGTCCTCTGAGTCCTAGTTTCACAACCAACCTCCATTATAATAAAAAACCACCAAGTTCCAATATCATGGCTCTGACACCACTCCTGAGCAGATTATGATTTTGGGAGGGGTACCCCTGGAGTATCTTTCCACCATTGATTTGTACGAGAAAACACTTCCAGCTCCTTGAGGCCTAACAAGACTTCCCTCTGTCAAGATATCAGAATTTCGTCATGTGGCCCAACACATATCTCTGGGCGCTTCCATTTTTTTCCACTTAACTTTCCTCTAGGCCAACTTTTGCGGGCTTTGGTGTCACTGTGGGGACATCTCATTGGCCAATAAAATTGCTTCATGCTACTCTACTAGCACTCCTCATCATCCTGCTCCATTCTTCCTGGCTCTTTAACTTATGTGTCATTACCATACCATCGGGGTAACTCCACTGGGTGGGCTTTGCCTGAGCCAATCAAAAATATTCATGTTGTTGTGTTGTCCATGCCACTTCTACCCAGTGTGTTAGTATGAATTCTTCGTCGAAGTGTACGAAAAAGAACCACTTTAGCTACGCATAACTAATAGCCCTAACAACAATAGAGGCTGCAAAACATCTTCAGATCTGCGATTAGTAGTTAAAATGCTGCAACAAACAGATCTATAAATGGAAAGACATTAAGCAGAAAAGTAAAGAGTTTGCTCCATGCATCCAACAGACAAGACAAGAACGCGATTTTTGAATGAATTTTTATATTACAGGGCACCTGGGAGGAAACAAGAAGGTGTATCCAGATCTCCTCAATGGGATGGGTTCTTTGTAGTCCTCAGCACTTCAGATCTAAGCTTTCTCTCTCTTGTAGATGTAGAAAACCCAATGCATAAAGTAGAGCTCAATGAGAGCAAAATGGTAGAAATGAGACTAAGTGTATAGATCCAGAGTGATCTAATAGGCGACAAAAGGTGAAGAATGATGGGGAAAACCCTCCTATTTATAACAAAATATTGGGTCATTCTAGATCTTGGTGCATGATTAAAATAATGTTAACCAAATCTAGATCCACCTCTATGGAATATTTTATTATTATTTGTTGGAGGGAAAGGGTGTTTTGACTTGGGTCAAATCCCTTGATTAGTGAAAAATAAATAAATAAATGATTTATTTATCTTTTTAAGGAAGTGGTTGGGATATAATCAAATAAATAATGATTTATTTGATTAATGGTGGTTGATTTGGTCATATTTAACAAGGAATATTATTTAAATAATTATTCTTAGAAAATAATAAGATAACTATGGGTTTATCTCATTAATTTCTTTGTTTTTGGGTTAAACATGACTGGGAATAATAATTAAATTATGGTTTAATTAATTATTCCTTTGGGGGTTTCCTAATTAACATAGTGAAAGCAGTTTTACTTGGGGTAAAACTGGTCTTACATGGTGTACTTGGGTCCATCTAATGATGAAGAGTTAGATGACCAAAAAATGGTGTAACAGATTGCCCCCCAGCGTGCGAGTGTCAGGAGCAAATCGTATGACCGAAGTAAGTTGTAAGAAGACAATCACTAGACAACAAAAGGGTATGTCAGAGAGAGAAATATGAGGTAGATAGTGTGCTGAAGGACTAGACCCTGAGGAGACGAGACTCGAAGGTGCAACAAGTCTCTGTTATGAGAGGGTACCTGTGCTGAAGGCGGCGGGGGAGGTATACCTATGCCCGCCGTGACAAAGTACAAAAGAATAGTGTGTCCAGTGAACAAGGGACCGAACCATAGAGTACAGCTGGCATAATCAAGAGCCAGATAAAAATACAATGAATAGTCTCACATACATGCCGTGCCTGGGATAACAGCCAGGACTAGTACAATATCATCTGAGTACATGAGATAAATACAACCCAAATGCCCCCTGTAAATGGGGAAGGGCTCACAAAATCTGACTGATACATGCAAATCATAGAGGTGCTGCAAGTGGCTAAGGCCAACATCATCAAAACCTGGAGCGGCATCAAAGGCTGCAATGAAGAGGTCATCCGGGCATGTGGGGGGCTACCTGCAGGGCCACCCCCTCATGAGGGCTGAGACATCTCACACACGCCCGGGAATCATCAAGAGCTGCTGCTGGGTCACTGGACTGTCCAGTATACGCATCTCGGTCATGCTGAAAGGAGCTGGAGAAGCAATCAAGTCAAAGGGAAGTGAGAGATCCCCCTGCCTGATCCGAGGCACCGAACAAGAGTGGAAGCTGGAACCAAGGTACACCACCCTCTAGACCTTGCTTCTGGAATAAATGTGCTGATGTCGACAGAAGGAGGTCCGCCGTAGGTGAGGCAATGAGAGATCCTCAACTAAGGCACGAGAGAAGAACAATAGAGCGACAGACAGACTGACACCAATGATGAGAGTGGAAATGGGAAGGATGGAGTGGCGAATGGACGACTTCCCTTGTTAGAGCATAAAGGCATGAATGACATGGCAGCGACTGACACAATATCGAAAGGGACAGGGGACAGTGGGGCTGAAGGTCATGATATGCGACACAAGAGAGGAACCAAGAAAAAAAGGATGGAGGGCTATAGTGGGGTGTAAAAGGACGCAGGATAGACTCCATGAATGCAATGATGACTCGACTTGGATGCTCTAAACAAGGGCGACTGTATAGTGCTGCCACACAGTAAAGGCCCCAATGGGGGGTCATAGAAGCATGAGTACAAGGTGGGCACTCATGACGAAAATCAACACGAACGTGGACAAGTAAGGGGGCGATATGGTGCCCCAAGTACAAGTGTTGTAAGTGAGGAGATTCGATTTTAAGGAGTGGTGAAGTGACCCTTTGTGGAAAAAATGTGTCCGGGTGAAGTATCAAATCATCAAAAACTAAGTAAAACCCATTTGAGAGCTCGGTGAGATCTATCCAGTGGTGCTGACGGTTCGTCGAACGGGGCTACGGTGTGGTCGCAGCAGTCGAAAGAAGAAACAGGGGTTCTCTTTTAATGAGGCGGTTTTCCCTCCAAAATCATTCATTTGCTATTGTTTCTGTGGTGAATGTGGAGAGGAGAGAAGGCCCTAAATCTTGCGGCGAACGTAGCGGACAAACCGACCGTTGGATTTGAGATCTGTCAGTTGGAGGTAAGAGGCCTAACCTTGCTCTTGCATTTTGGTGGATTAGATTTGCAGTTTAGGGCCCAACACCCTAGAAACAGCCCCTCCCTCATCTCTACGGCCGGGTCGCACTTTTTGGGGCAAAAAGTGCGACCCAGGACGCAGGTTCTAGGGCAAAAAGTGCGACCTGGTCCAGAAAATGGCAGAAAACTGCGACCTGGGAGATGAGGGGGGTTTGGTGCTGTTTTATGGCTGGGAGTTGGGTTTTGGTGAAGTAGGAAAAATGAAAAAACAGATGATGGCTATCTAAAAGAAAATAAAGCATGCATTTCAGATGGGAAATGCTAAGGGTAATATTTCTTAAGATAGAGTGCATTGCGAGGGTTAGGAAGGGGATGGCCTTCGAAATCCTCTAAGAGGTATGCCCCTTTTGCCAAGATCCTTACAAATGATGTAAGGGCCTAGCCATAATGAGTCAAACTTCCCATGACCCAGGACATCATGGGCCTGGTCATATACTAGAACAAGGTCGCCTTCGTGAAAAGTGCGAGGCTGGACTTTTCGGTCATACTGAGCTTTGGTGCGTTTTTTGGCCGCTTCCATGGTTTGCAAGGCAACACGGCGGTCTTCGGAGGCACGCTCAAGCATGATAAGTCGTTGTTCTAGCGGTGGGGTGTCAGGGAGAAGTTCAACGGCTAGTTGTAGAGAAGGAATTTCACCCTCGATTGGTAAGACAACCTCCTCTCCAAAAACGAGGTGAGGAGGGTTACGGTTGGGGGGCAGAGGTGCCCCCAAGCATGGTGTGGTCATGCCAAAATGTATTTAGAAAAATGGGAATCTAAACACATTTTAATGATGTGGTGTGCCATTTGTTCTCGTTATGGTTATGCAGTTTGAGAAAGGAAATGGAGGATTACCAATCTCTTTTGGTACTGCATATAGGGATCAAATGGACTTTAAGTTTCCGAATTGGCATACCTGGTGTCACTATCCCAAAAGGAGGATTTGGAGATAATGAACCGATGCTCTCGTAGAAAAGCTATAGGTTGGTCAACAATAATGTCTAAGAGACTGGGTTGCTGATGTAAGATGAGGGAACGATAAGGGGTATCGTCCCGAGAGTGATCTGAAGTGATATGGGACTCTAGAGGTTCTTCTAAATGTGGAAGAATACTGGGTCTAGAGTCAACACAACCAGATACGCTAGGAGAGTGGTGGAGAATGGCTTCTCTTGGTCTCTCAAATGTGGGTGCCCCCTTACCCAAACATTGGGTTTTGATGTAATGGCCACAAGGTGGATGTGGTGTCAACGCATGGGTTCGATGTAAGGGGGAATAGATAAAGTCAGGGGTGGGAATTTCTTCCATAATGTCGTTATCGTGATAGAAGATGGGGTGACTGGTGGAAGAAGAACCACCTGACATGGTGAAGTGGCCTGAATCATCATCATGAGAAGATAGGTTCACATGCGTATCGTCACAATGGGTGACCGAAGAGTAAGTAGATAAAGGATCTACCGATGTTGAGCCCAAGATGACCGCTGAAGGAAGGTCAAGCGAAACAACAGGGGAGGATTCAGATGGAAGGTTCCCCAAGGGTCTCATGGATGATGATAGGTAGAAAATGCTGGACGAAGGCTCCGTCATCTCGACATCCGGAGGGGGAATGTCAATGGGAGCAGTCATATCTGGTAGTTCTGCTGAAGCAGAATGCGCAAATATGGGAGAGGTGTACTCATTGCGCTTGGCCTCGAATTGGTGGACCGCGGCAATAGAGGTGCGGAAGTCCTCGAGGCGGGGACAAATATGGGTGTGATGGCCATGGAGATCACACAAAGCATGGGGGTGGTTGGTGTGAATAGTCTTGGGTTTCTTGGCCGCGGTTGTGGAAGGAACAGAGGCTTCTGGGACCGCGGACTCAGGGAACGTGACATTAACCATGGGCTTTAGATGAAGTAATTCAGGACAGGTATGGGAGGCGTGACCGACAACATCACACAAAGCACCCCGGATGGTATGCTTTGGAGGCTGAGGAGGAGCAGGGTTTGTCGGGGCAGCCTTGTCCTTTGATGCCCCCTTGCGAGCTTTGCCCTTCTTACCCGAAGCGGTCGCAACAGAAGGTGGTTCCTGTTGAAGTGACTGAGGCACTGATGCAATGGGAGAAGCCATGGGGACCGGTTGAACCGAGGTCAAAGCGATATAAGGTTTGGGTTGACCAGGCAAGGTGGGGGCTGGAGGATCAAGGTACCAAACGGGAATCCCAAGTGTCAAGTTAGGAAGAGAGAGGGTGGCCATGACTGGTACCGTGTGCACTCCTGGTGGGGGAGCTAGGAACGGTATCTGACCAGAGGGGGAATGGCCAGGTGGGACGGCTCCTAAATGGCTAAGGCCTGAAGGAACCGTGCCAAGGGGATAAAGGGGTTCATGACTACCAACCGCAGGTGAAGGGCTAAGAGCAGTTTGCGAAGGGCAAGGTTGCTGACTAGCCGAAGCAGGTTGCTTGAGAGCAGCCCGAGACGATTGCATCATGCAAACATTCGATGAGCTGGGGTCAGAGATAGGAGGAGGGGGGAGACTAGGAAAAGTTCCAAGCAGGGAGGAATCCTTGTAAACGCCGGGGGAGACACTGGTCAAGGAGTCAACGGTTTGCTTTTTGGCTACAGAAGAGATGGTCGTCTCAGGTGAGGTCTGAGATTTTGGCTCATGATATGTCAACTGGTCAATGGTGACTATCTTCCCGTTATGGGGGAAAGACATCTTGCGGAAAACCGCGGATGGCACAGCAGACATAGCATATGTGTAGCTTCGCCCCAATAGAATGTTGTAATCTAGCGGGGCGTCGATGACTTCGACGTCAACGCAAACAGTCTTACCGGCGAGGGTGATAGGACAATTACGAAACAGGCCAATGGGCTGGGAGGCATGACCGTCCCATGCTCGAAGGGTGATCGTGGAAGGGGCCAGTTCAGGGGATCCGAGTTGCTTCCAAACCGAAGCGGACATCACGCAGGTGGATGCCCCCTCATCAATGATACACCAGGATACGTTGGCGTTCCGGATTTTGACTGGGATTTGGAAGGCGACGAAAGGAGGGAGAGGAGGATGGTTTGATTGAGTGGCGTCGAAAACAATCATTTGGTCGTCAACAGGATCTACAGCGCCCACGGCAGACAGTAGAGCCTTCTTTTGGGAAGGGCATGACTGGAGGAGTTCCAGTGTGGAAATGGCGGCAGGAGATTGCGCCAAATCATCTACTATGCTATACGAATGGGCAGCTCGACTGGGAGCAGCGTTTCGACGTAGTGGGCCCTTAGGTATCTTGGTATGAACCTCAAATTTTGGTTGAGGGATATGTAAGGGGCCACTAGGTGACGAAAGAGGCTCTATAGAACCCGAAGAAGGATGCTCGGAGGCAGACTGAGCAGGAGGCTTGGGGTACTGGCGAGACCGAGTTTGAAGGTGAAGGTCGACGGTCGGGGAAGGATGGGAGTTCATCATGAGGATCTGGTAATTGGAGGAACCAGAATGGGAAGGTTGAGGGGCCACCTGTCCGTCAGGTGGTTGGGTAGCCATGAATCCCTGCGGTGCATTCACCTACTCTTGAGGGGGCGGTGACTGCTGTTGCAGGGGTTGAGAAGGCAAGGGAGGCGAAAACGCATATGCTAGAGGAGCTGGCGCACCAGGCTGTGGATAAGGGTAATGGTTAGGTTGGGTAACATTGAGGTAAGCAGGAGGTTGGGAAAAAGGATGAGGTATGCCATATCCTGGATGCGTGCTACTGGGAGGGGGAGAAGTGCAAGAAGTGGTGCCCCCTCCCCCAGGAAAACCATAGCTCATGAGAGGTTGAGCGGATGGATGAGAGATAGATCCAACGATACGGTCGGCGGCATGAGGTGCCCCTGGTGTATGGGCATCACCGGGTTTGGGGAGATTAGGTAGGACAGTAGGATCATAACATGTCTGAGCGTAGATCAGGTCATATTTTAACGCCATTTGGAGGGCATCTTCTTCGGTTTGAGGAAAATGTGATGCGACATCTTTCCCAATAGGGGACAAGAGAGATCTAAGGAACCAGTCCATGTAGACACGGTCTTCGAAGGGAGGGGATTGGCATAGGCTTCGTCTTCTTCGCCATTCCTGGACATGGGTAGAAAGGCGGGTCGAAGAGGTTTGCTTGAAGGAAGTCAAGAGTTCGATACCAGTGTCATAACGAAGGGGAAGCTGGAAGTAAGATAAAAAAGCCTGGGCAAGAGTTGCAAAGGTGGTATGGGAGGAAGTGGGCTGATCAACATACCACTTAGAAGCTTCGCCTGTAAGCGTGCATTGGAACAATCGAAGACGAACAGAGTCATCGGTAATGGAGGTCGATGAACACCACATGTGGAAAGATCGAACATGATTTGAAGGATCTTCTCCAGCATGGCCTTCAAACTTTGGGATGTCGGAAGGGAGCTTTGTCGGCATAGCAGGCCAACTAGCATTATGGTGTATAGGGTCGTTTATCAACCGGTCCAAATCGGGGAGGCTGAGGCCTGCCAAGAAGGGGAGCACGGGTGAAGCCGAGGTAGGTCCTGTGGTGGTTCTGCTAGTAGTAGTCCCGGCATTAGGGCCGGGATTCCCGCTAGTGTTAGGCCCTGGACCCGACATAGTGGACGTGACAGGGGGGAGAACCAGAAGGAAAAGAAGAACCCAAAGAATCAGAGAAGGACTGGCTCGACGACGGTGGGACGGAGCAGGTCGATCGACCGGAGACTGAGGGTGAAGGCCAAGGAGGCTCCGAGAAAGGTGCCTTGGGGGCGCAATGATGACAGGAAGAAGGAAACCGACAAGGGCAGAAAGGGACAGAATCAAGTAATGTCAAGGGCAGATAAGGTGCAGTGACAATTGATTTTAGAGTCTTTTCCAGGCGGTGTTAACCAGGCGCTTCTTCACTTAGGGTCAGTGTGTGGCGTGCGTTAATTTTTAATTTTTAAACCCTTTCCATTTTGAGAGCAAGAGAAAAGTGTGCTGCGTAGCTGAAAATAAACCTACAGAGAACAGAATAAAATGCTGAAATAACAGAAAAATAACAGCTACTTGTGCATCTATCTAACCCAAGAAAGTGGGTCTCTCAAAACTATGCTGAAAAGAAAGGGAAAAACTATGTAAACACACAAAAAGAGCTCAACAGATCTAGGGTCGAAAGGGACAGGGATCTGGAGGATAAAGCGGCAGGAAAGAGGTGCAGATCACAGCCAAGAGGCAGAGGCAAGGTGGCTGGAAAAAGGAAGGAAATCAGCAAAAACTGGAGGGGGCAAGGCAGAGGCCTTCAAAGGGGGTCCAAACAAAACGACAAGAGGTGATTCGAAAGGAAAAGAGGCTGATTTCGATGGATCTGAAAGTGAGGTAACAGATCTGGAAAAAGAGGGGGCTGAAGCTCTGAAACCGACGGCTGAAACAGCTGAAACTCTTCCACAAAAAGTGGAGGGTACTAAAGCCCTAAGTAGCCAAGCCTACCAGATGAGCAAAAAAAAATAGACTGCATCTGCCGGCGGGTCGAGACAGGCTGAAAACTCCCCGCAGAGGCGCACAGAACCCAGAAAATTGCAGAAAAATGGCTGTCAGAAAGGCAGTCGTGTGTTCCTCGGGACCCCCGATCTCGAGTTGAGTCGTAGGTCAGCCGAAAGGCCCAGTCGCAATGTTGGGCTGTATAAAGCACTGTTCTCGTTGTTTCGGCGGCATTTTCTCGAAAGTTGCCGTCTCGCCTGCGGCCGGTGTCGCTACCCTCGCGCAATAGGCTGTAAATGACACGAAGTTAGAAATTTTAAGTTTTTAGGGTTTTATGTGAGAAAATGACATGAAAAGAGAAAAACTAAGCAGCTGAAAAGAAGCCCTAGGGCCTGAAGTAGCTGGATATGCAGGAATATGAAAAACGACAGCGGTCGTAATTTAAAACCCGTGTGGAGTCGCCATTTGTTAGTATGAATTCTTCGTCGAAGTGTACGAAAGAGAACCACTTTAGCTACGCATAACTAATAGCCCTAACAACAATAGAGGCTGCCAAACATCTTCAGATCTGCGATTAGTAATTAAAATGCTGCAACAAACAGATCTATAAATGGAAAGACATTAAGCAGTAAAGTAAAGGGTTTGCTCCATGCATCCAACAGACAAGACAAGAACGCGATTTTTTGAATGAATTTTTATATTACAGGGCACCTGTGAGGAAAACAAGAAGGTGTATCCAGCTCTCCTCAATGGGATGGGTTCTTTGTAGTCCTCAGCACTTCAGATCTAAGCTTTCTCTCTCTTGTAGGTGTAGAAAACCCAATGCAGAAAATATAGCTCAATGGGAGCAAATGGTAGAAATGAGACCAAGTGTATAGATCCAGAGTGATCTAATAGGCAACAAAAGGTGAGGAATGATGGGGAAGAACCCTCCTATTTATAACAAAATATTGGGTCATTCTAGATCTTGGTGCATGATTAAAATAATGTTAACCAAATCTAGATCCACCTTTATGGAATATTTTATTATATTTGTTGGAGGGAAAGGGTGTTTGACTTGGGTCAAATCCCTTGATTAGTGAAGAATAAATAAATAAATAAATGATTTATTTATCTTTTTAAGGAAGTGGTTGGGATATAATCAAATAAATAATGATTTATTTAATTAATGGTGGTTGATTTGGTCATATTTGACAAGGAATATTATTTAAATAATTATTCCTAGAAAATAATAAGATAACTATGGGTTTATCTCATTAATTTCTTTGTTTTTGGGTTAAACATGACCGGGAATAATAATTAAATTATGGTTTAATTAATTATTCCTTTTGGGGTTTCCTAATTAACATAGTGAAAGCAGTTTTACTTGGGGTAAAACTGGTCTTACATGGTGTACTTGGGTCCATCTAATGATGAAAGGTTAGATGACCAAAAAATGGTGTAACACAGTGCTCTTGCTTAGAGGCTCTGCCAAACTTTCCATTTCTTTCTTGTCTATTCCATGTCTGCCCGACTCTCCTTTAGAGGCTTTGCTAAAGGCTCTGCCAACTTTATCTTATAGCCAAACTTGGTAACCACTTTTACCCAAGGCCACATTTAACTATGTCATCTTACTTTGCGACACCTCAAATTTGACTAGAAATAACTCTTGATCCAGGAGGCCATTTGCAGGCTTCCACATACTGTTGGAAATATCTTTCTGAGAACTAACCAATTGTGCTACCTACAAGAGTATCTAAGTTTATATCTTTAGGTATAATATCCTCCAAAGCATGGGACTCTCAACCACCATAGTCATCATTTTATGGCTTCTCCAATAGGCCTACTACTATGGTGATTCTCTACAAGATACTACAGCACCCATGGGACTCCCCCTGAGCTTGACACATCGAACACATCAATGCTAGCCCATTTACCATCATAGCTAGGCTAGTGGACATCAAAGACAACATATTCTACCACAAACATCCATGTTATCCTAGTTGACATCAATGCCAACACTCTTTCCAATTGTTAGGAAATTCCAACTGCCCAACACATCTCCCAGCATGATTGTTGACATCAATGCCAACACACTTACTGCCACTAGCTATCCAAATAATTCAAATTGTCCAACAAGACGAATATGAAGTTGGATTCCTTATTGATATTTAATTAAGAAGCATACTTGGAGCTACCTCAAGGATTTGAGGTACATAAGTTGAGATTCACGATTATACATTGAAGAAATTCTCATATGGACTCTAGAAGATCATGTAGGCTTGGTATGTTAGGAATAATGGAAATTTGATGCAAACCTAGACCTATCTTCATGGTTGAAGGTATGTATTTCGTATTTGATTTTTGTAAGCTAATAATTTATTTATAATGGGATCATATCATCTTTGTGAGTTGACCTCTAATCTAGGTGATCAACTACTTGAGATTAGAAGTGTAACAAAGAGATGTTGAGGACTTACTTAAGGGAACTATGTTTTCATAAACTTGGCATGATAGATTATACTGAAGCAGTTGAGAGAGACTCCTCTTTAGATTTAGCTTTGCTAGATCCCATTATGAGGAGGCAATCAGATGGATCCTTTTTTTACACCATGTACTATAAGCCATGTAGAGCCTGGATATGTATATTGGGTTGTTGCTAACCATGTGCTAAGATATCTACATGAAATTATTAATCATGGACTGAGACACACTGCGAAAAACTTGATGGATAGACCGATGGTGACTGAGACTGAAAATTTTGTTAATATGAAAAGAAAAACTGGGTGTTGTTGTATCTTGGGGTGTACCATGATTTCCTATATGAGCTATAGAATTTTATTTTTTTTAGTACAAGTTAAAGTAAATTTTGCTAATATGGCTAGCTCTATGGAAATGTGGTTGAGAAATCTCTTTGGAGAGTTGTTTGAGCATATGTTGGTCATAATTGTGATATACTACGATATTATGATTGGGATCCAACTTTCAGAGAATCTCATGTTTTATGACACATCCAAGCATATTTAGAATAGATATCACTATATCTAGTATATGGTGTAGAGAGGAGCAATAAGGCTCCAACTCATCTCGAGTAATGAGTAGATAGTTGACATTCTTACCAATCCTTTGCTGAAAGGGAAGTTCTTAGTCTTTAGACAATAGCTTGTATTGGTGGAAGTGACCCTTCAGGGAAGTTTTCATGGCTAATAGAGGACATTGAGCTATGTTATTTCCCCCTTGTTAAGCTCTAAGGGTGGGAATGGAGCCAGGGAGATCCTGGGAAGGGAAACGTTTGGGGGGGAATTTTCACTAGTTGGCTATTTTTTGGACATTTTTTGAAAAATTTGTTAGCTAATTTAGTGAAAAAATCGCCCATTTCTTACATATGTATTATTAAATGGATGATATTCCCCAAAAATTTACCAATTTTAATGGTAAAATACATGTTTTTTATTAAACATTTGCCTACATTCTATATGAATGACTTTCCTAACTATAATAGTCACCTATAATACTATACATAGGCATAATATTTGAATCCTTAAAAAAATACCTACTCCTGTGGTTGAGTGAACTCATGGACAATAGGATAAGTGGGATCCTTGCCTCTAATGGTAAGTAGTATGCTTCCTATTTCCATTGTAGGGTGTGTGTGATCCTTGTCACTTATGCAAATTTGGGTATCCTCCCCTACCATCAAGTATGGGACTTGATAAAGTATACCCAAGTATGCATCCTACCCACAAGATGGGATTGTAGGAATTACCAACCATCTGGCCAATGGGTGAGGAGACTTGGGTGTGTGTGATCCTTACTACTAGTACTACTATTAATTTGGGTATACTCCCCAATATTAATGGATGCAGGTGTTCTACCACTTTATTCTTAAGGGTCAAGGTGGGAATATTAGCGGACAATAGGATAGTTGTGATCCTTACCTCTCATAGTAAGAAATATCCTACCTATTTTCATTAGATATAGGGTGGTATATTTATCTCCCCTATGATTATTCTTCTTCTCTAGATCAAGACATCATTGTTTAGTTGAGATGAATTTCATGGAACTTGACTTAGAGACTAGTAGTGTTTGGAGGATCTCTACCCTTGTGGTTGTGGATTATTATTCTTCTATGAGACAAGATGAGATGAGATGACACAATATTATACATGGTGCAATAGACATGTACATCCAAGATGAGACTTATGATGCATATGGAAATTCCTCACTAGCTAAGAGGGAGTGTTGAAAATTGGGGCAGTTATGGGACGAATTTCCACATAGAAACCCAATTTCCACAAGGAAGTACCATATTTACCAACAAGAAAGAATTCAATTAGTTAAAGGAATTATTATTATTATTGATATTTGATGAGACAAATTTATGTGAGAAAATAATATATGTCGGTTTCAATTTCAATGCATCTATGAACAAATTACTAAAAAATTCTCTAAGTCAGCTTCAACATCTCATGTCAGATAGCACAAGGGGCATGACCCTTAATATGTGGCAAACAATTATAAATTTGTCACCTTGGAATATCAAATTTGTATCTCATTCGCTCACTATTTCAAAGGCTCGCATATGTTATTTTTGTGAATCGTTCTCTTTAGTCTGAGGTTCACACAGTTTCTCACATTACTTACACAATGGCTCACATATGTTATCTTTGTGTCTCAATTACTATGGCTCACATTTTTTCTATGGTTAGTATTCTACAGTGCCTCACACCTATACTACAGTGGCTCGCATCTATAATTTTTTGATTTGCACTCTTGTAGCTCGCATCTATTCTTTTGTAGATAGCAACATTTACAGTGGCTCACTCTCTATACAATATATTAAATTCCATATTGGTTCATTGACATATTTCTTAGGCTCACATTATTTATTATGGCTTGTGTATCTTGTTTGAGTGGTTCGCACTCTATCTCTGTGGCATGTATTGTATAGTGGCCTGCATCTCTCTATGACACATGCATGTTTCCTATAGCTCACATCTATATATAGCTCGCTGAATATTTATGTGGTACACATATTTTTAATATGGTTCATAGAATATCCTTGAGGCTAACATATTGCAGTGGCTTGCATAGTCTGTTTAGTGGCTCGCATTTTTGTTGTAACTTGTATCTTTATTATGGCATGCGACTCTGTTAAGTCCCTATAATACTAGTGTATCCCCTTAATATTACTGTTAGTGAGCCCCATTATTTTTATTTTTTTGCCCATGTAGTCCCAATATTTTTATTATTGTGCCCCATAGAATCCCAATATTGTTATTGTTGTGCCCTTACATTATGTCGGATTTGATTATATTGTTGCCATTTAGACTCCTATATAGAGAAACGAGGTTTTTTCATTTGAATGATCCAAAAATTGTTCATTTATGTATGTAAAGGAGGTTTCCCCCTAGAAGAGGATAATTTTTAGGTTTTTTATCTAAATTTTCTTCTATTTTGTGAGTTGTTTGTATAAAATTTGGTATCAGAGCTTTGGATTCTAGGGTTTCCCTTCTTCAAACAGGTAATCTTGGAATTTTCGCTATAAATTTTTTCTACGAGGCTTCAGAACCTTGAATTTTGACCACATAGATATGCAACCTTGCTGAAATTCATGTAAAATTTTTACATCTTGGTTCGCTATATTTTTGGAGATATGATCCGGTGAAGTTAGGGTTTTTACAGGCTCCAAAATTCAGTCTCAAATAGGTGACCTAGGGACAATAATAATAACTTTCATTTGAGACATCAGATTTGAATTATGTAAAAAGTGGTTGAAATTTCATGGAATTTATTTTTTTTTGTAGAAATTTCAGGGATGAAGGTTGAAACAATGAAACGTGGCACTCTGTACAAGTTCGTTCTACTGAAAAAGTTTATAATCAGGCCATTGTGGGAGATCAGGAATAACTCTTTCTTGAAGACTCCAATATTGGTTTGACTTGTGGGGTTGGAAAGAAAACTCAGAGGGCTACCACAAGATAAAATTTCAGACCTTAGAGATCCAAAATTACAGATATACAACAAATTCAATGTCGAGATCCTGTGAAGTAAGAAAAAGGTGTGTATTTTTTTTAAATTTGCATAATTTTTGCTTGAAAAATCAGTTTGAAGTGATTCAAGGGGCATTTTCAAGCATAAATAGCATTGCCTGATTCCAAAATGCCTCGAAGCAATAAAATGGAAACTGTTGGGTGTGGAGCCTGATTATCTTGTTTACTTTGTATCACAGCATTGGACCCCTGTACCTTAAAAAGGGCGGCAACGCTGCCCGTAATTAATTGTTTCCGTGGGGGGTCCAGGGGGGGGTGGTAGTGCTTTTCAGAGCCCCACCCTGGCGGGGGGTTTCGAGGGCAGCGCCCCCAAAGCTAAAAATAGATGTAAAATTGCCTTGTAAAAGTATAGTAATTTCTAGTCAATATGGGTCGTTCATAGGCGGATGATCTAATGGTAGAAGTTATGTTTAGTTTAGGGTTTTTTGCCCTAGAAGGCAACCCCCTTGTATATATGAGGGTATTGTATTACGGTTGTGTATTATGTGTGTATTCTCAGAGCAAGAAACAGATAGGGAGACTGTGAGAGAGAACATAGGATATTACAGCGGATCTGCTGTAGGTTTTGTCTCTTCAATTTTTGTTGGATAATAGAAAGGAAGGACTGGCTGTTCGGGGTGGGCGTAGCCCAAACTGGGTGAACCACGTATATCTGTGTCTCTCTGGTTTTATGTGTTTTGTGTGCTTGTATTTTTCGCATATTTTATGTGTTTCATTGCTCCATAATATATAATTTCTTAACAGAAACACCTGGTATGCAACAAGAAATATATACTACGACCCATGAAGAAGAGGAAGAAATGCAACATGATATATCAAAATTACAAGACCAAATGAAACAAATTTCACTCTCGCAAAGAGTAATCAAAAATGAAATGGAGGCTAAGATAGATGGTTTGAATAATGGTTTAAAAACATACATGGAAGGTAATATGGATGGCTTAAAATCATATATGGAAGCTAAGATGGATGGTATAGTAAAAAAAATGAAAGGCAACATGGAATATTTGAAGAATGGTTTAAAAGCAGACATGCAAGGTTTGACAAAGTTGCTACAATAAATGCGTCTTAATCACGAAAATTTATTATATGAAACTCACGATGAGAACAAAAGAAATGTTAATCATGATTTCATAGACTCTAACGTTGGATTGAATACCCACCATATTCTGAAAATTTCACTACCCAGAATGCTACTGCGCAAACTGATTAGTTTTATTTTATTTGTAATTTAACTAAAAAATTATTTATCGTGTACTACAATAAATATCGAAATTAAATACACTTCAGTATTCTCAATTAAAAATTTTGTAGAAAGTAAATGCAAGGAAAAATACTAGCACACGTACAATTACAATGACACAGTTATTTTTGGACAGTCATCCATGGAAAAACCCAATGTGGGAAAACCAGTGCAACAGTTGAGGGTTTCTTTAGTATTCTTCAGCAAAATCTGTTGTACAAATACAACCAGCAGAATAGAAGAGAAATATCTTTGATAAATTTACAAATAATTTTCTCCGACCCTCCACAATGATATTTTGACCCTAGAAAGGCCCTATAGCTTCTCTGTGTCAGCCTCTGCATAGTCCCAACATCATAGAATCTACGTTGTCTCTGTCACTGTGTCACAGCCTCTGTGTTGGCTCTCCTCTTTTTTGCTTCCTCCGGTCTGATCCTGCACTCTCAGCTCTTCCTGATGCCCTCTTTCTCCAACCTACAACTCTCCCTCTGATTCGATTTTCTCTTGTCGAACTTTAGCTAGTGAGAAAATTGATCTTCTTGAGTAACTGAGTATCTGCTTGGTGTGTTTTTCTAAATGCCCATCAAGCCCTTCTTATAATATTCTCATTGAGACTTCAACGGTAGAGATTAAATCGCTAATCAATCACTAATATTAATTTTACTTGATCTTCGTCTTTTTCTAGAAGATTCACACTCTGTTTTATTAATACCCTTTAATTATTTTAATTCCCTAAGTTTAAACTTAGGCCTCCATTAAAAATAATTAATTATTTTAATAAAACACAATCCGGGTGTAATTTCCCAAAACTCTTTCTGGGTTCTTTAGAATACATGTGTCTAAGCCTCCCTACAAAATTTTATACTTAGAGCACATCCTGTTGAGATTCAACAAGAAGATCCTAGTGAAAATTATGCACCTACACTAGGATGGAGCCTCAGGCTATTTTTGGGTGGAAGTCTATTTTTAGATGCATGAGAAAATTCTATTTATAGATGACGAGAAAATTCTATTTATAGATGATGTTCTATTTATAGATGTATGTGTGAGTTCTATTTATAGATGCACGTCGACTATTATTATCCCTTAATAATAGTTGGACAATAAACAATAATCTATTCTCAATAGGAACTTGGAAATAGTTAACTGAAGTGGCAAATTAGTTAGCTATAGGAAATTTGAGTTAAATGTTGGTTGGTGGGACATGCAAGTGGACTTAGTTGTAACTGAGTGATTCAAAGTTCTAACAGAGTTGGATGTGTAGTTATGTGAATTGTAAGGTAGTTTAACTCAGTTAAGTGAGTTAAACTCAGTTGTGCTAGTTGTAACTAAAGATACACTAGTGAGAGATCAGTGAATTAATTATTTAATTAATTCACAATCAGTGGTCTCACATGCAACTAAAGATTTACTACTGTTAACTACATGCATGTCAGATCCAATGGAGAACCAATTGAGATGTAGGTGAAAGAGACAGTTTGACTATCAGTTGTGACATTAGTGGGTGCAATCATGCAACCACACACACATTGGATGTGCCCATGAGGATTGCGCAGTCAAGGCAAGAAATATTCCATTCATTCAGGGATTTCTATCAGCTAGGATTGCGCAGTGGAGGCAGGTTGTCTGGAGGTAGTAAATTGGCACATGAATTTGCCAATTTTTGTATGGCAGTGTGAGATGATTGTATATTGTACTGAGAGATATTTTTTTAGAATTTTGTATGAAATTGTTACATGATCCATGATATATACATAATATATATAGTGGGGTTTTTAGCTTTATTCTTTCCTGGTAAAAACATCTATGTTATGTATGATTGATCTTTCTTCTTGACATTGCAATTGGCGATCGTGTTTTAAATTCCGCAAAGATTTTTGTAGAAGAAATTATGTATTCAGTGGCATAAAATTGTTAGATCAGGAGAATCCAGGCAATACATATTTTGTATTAAAATCTCTACATGGTATCGGAGCACAGAAGGTTGCAATTTTGAAGCAAGAGCTGAGTTTTTTGGTGGAAAGAATTTGAATTTGCAGTAAGATTTTCTTCATGTTATAGTTGAGTAAACATCGAAATGGATTTCAATGGCTTGTGGCTAGAGTATGCACTCAATGGCAGCTCGAACTACATTTCCTGGAAGAACAGGATCGAGGTGGTGGTCGAAGATAATGGCTTGAAGGAATTCATCGACAATGATGTTCCTAAGCCCACTTCGACAGATCTTGCATTACTTGATGCATGGCAAAAGAAAGTGGCAGAGGAAAGAAGGATTCTGATGGAAGGTGTATGAGACCACATTGTCTCAAGCCTTCATGGGAAAGCCACACCATATGCTATGTGGAAGGCTTTGACGGATCGTTTCCAAAGTAGCAGCCACCATAGGAAATTGGCGCTGAAAGATAAACTCAGGAAGATCAAGATGGAAAAGGGTGACAATATTCCAAAGTATCTCATGAATTTTTTCCAATGTCAAGATGAACTAGGGAGTGTGGGAATCACTGTCTCTGATTATGATTTGGTGAGCTTGGCTCTCTTGGGACTTCCTAAGGGTTGGCACAGTTATGAATACTCTATCAACGAACAAGAAAATCTATCGGATTAGGAACGAATGTGGTCAGATCTAGTGCAGGAGGAGTTCAGGCGAAACACTAGAGATGGCTCTTCATCAAAGCATGATGATGAAGAGGATTGTGCTTTGGCTGCCAAGGAAATGAAGGGGAAGGGGAAGAAATTCCATTCTAAATCTGAGTCTAAATGCAAGAAGCTAGATTTGTCCAAGGTGAAGTGTTTTCATTGTCACAAACATGGGAATCTCGCTACTAACTATCCACGGAAGAAGAAGAACAAGAAGGTTGTTGGAGCTGCAACTGGTGAGGCCCTTGCCTCACAATTTGAACTTGAATTCTCCTTGATCGCATGCATGGTTTCAAGTGCATTGGGATCAGTTTTGTATTTGGATAGTGGCGCTTCCTTCCACATGACGAGAGATAAGGATATTTTCAGTGACTTGGAGGAGAAAGATCTCCAAATGCACATAGAGATGGGAGACAATGGATGATACAGTGCGACCGGAATTGGTACCATTACCTTTGAGAGGGAGTTAGGTAAACCATTTCAATTGAAATATGTTATGCATGTTCCAGGTTTGAAGAAAAACTTGGTCTCAGTCGAAATGTTGGAGGACAGAGGCTATGACATTGTTTTTAGCGATGGAAAAGCTTTCTCGCAACATAAAACAATGGGTCAAGCCAAGAGGATAGGGATTTGAGTTAAGAATCTCTACAAGATGGAGGTATATGGTTCCGATGCCATGATGGGAAAGGCAGAAAAAGTGGTGAGCCGAGATGAGGGATAATTATGGCACAAGCGATTGGGCCATCTTCATCATGGAGCCTTGAAAGTCATGAGCCAAATATCTACGAGACTTCCAATGGAAACACTTGCTCAGTTAGATCAGTGCAAGGATTGCACCATGGGGAAGTATGTAAATTCCACCTTTTCTGAAAAGGAGAAGAGTGCTTCGATGATCTTGGAGAGAGTTCACACAGATGTGTGTGGACCATTCTCGATTTCTTCAACAACAAAACATAAGTATTATGTTATTTTTGTTGATGAATTTTCTTATAAAGTTTGGATCTTCTTCATGCAGAAGAAGGATCAAACATTCTCAAATTTATGTGAGTTTAAGGCCTTGGTGGAGAAAGAGTCGGGGAAGCAAGTGAAGGCTCTGATGAGCGAAAAGGGTGGAGAATACATCTCTAATGAATTCAAAGACTTCTACAGCAAATAAGGAATTCGAAGAGAACTCATAGCACCTCATAACCCATAGTAAAATGGGGTCACAGAGAGGAAGAACAGAATGATCATGGGTGCAACACAAGCGATGTTGCATGATCAAGGCCTACCAATTCATTTGTGGGTGGAAGCATGCAACACTGTGGTTTATGTGCAAAACCGTTGTCCTCATAGAGTACTTGGCATGGGTACACCTGAAGAAGCTTTTAGTAATAAGAAACTGAATGTTTCACACTTTAATATTTTTGGCTCATATGTTTATGTGCATGTGACCAAGAACGCCAGGAAGAAATTGGAGCCGACTGTTGAAATTGGAATATTTGTGGGGTACACAAAAACACCCCATAATTATCGTGTGTATTTTCCTAATAGTAATATGATTGTTATGCGACGGGATATAAAATTCGATGAGGGGAAATCCATGTAGTTATCGCTTGAGAGGGATTTGGACTTACATGCGGAGGAGGAACTGTTGGTTCCCAAAGATGAGTCTCTAGATGTGGATCAACCATGGGAGGAGGTTCATGGAGTGGAGGAGTCCACTCACGCAGAGTGAAACATCAGAACTGGAAGAAGGCGTACCATAGAAGCTGATAGGCTGAGACTTGATGTTGTACAGAATGTAGGAGCCCCTACTTCACAGCGCAGACAAAGACAGTCTCCTGGTCGATTTACTGGATACATGGCTCTCATGATAAAATGTGTTGTGACTGAGCCATCTTCCTTTCAGGAAGTAGTGCGAGAGCCCACATGGGTAGACGCAATGGTGGAGGATTATGACTCCATTGTCAAAAACAGTGCTTGGGAAATTGTTCCAAGGTCGGTTGATAAATCAGTGATAGGTTCAAGATGAATCTACAAGGTAAAGAAAGTTGCTGATGGAAGTGTTCAGAAATAAAAGGCCATATTTTTGTCATGTAGTACAAAATGAATAATTAGTTACTAAAAAAATGACTAAAATTTGCATATAAACGACTATTTTTCGATCGGTGACCAATAATAGCTAATTTACAGTATCTTATAACGCGGCCAATTTTTAGTCGTTTTTAGCTTAGTCATTAATTGGTTGTCTCAATTTTGTTGTCTAGAAGTATATTTGGTCATTAATTTAGTCATTGATTTGGTCATTGATTTAATCATTGATTTAGTCATTGACTTTCATTAATTTAGTCACTGATTTGGTTATTGACTTAATCATTGATTTGGTCATTAATTGTCACAATTAATGACCAAATATACAACAAAATATATTACTAAATGATCACCTGAGAAAACCAATTAATGACCAAAGAAATATGACTAAAATGTTGGTCGTGTTATAAGATATTGTAAATTAGTTACTAATAGTCATATATATGCAAATTTTAGTCATTGTTTGAAACTAATTAATGACCAAAGAAATATGACTAAATTTTAGTCGTGTTATAAGATACTGTAAATTAGCTACTAATAGTCGTATATATGCAAAATTTAGTCAGTATTTGCAATCACAAATTTATCATTTGCAGCAGTCATTTACTGTTTTTTGATAGTTTCATATTCATTATATAAATGACTACTTTATTAGTTTATATTCATTTCATTTACTTTCATTAAAAATTGTAATAAGCTAATAATTTAATCGTATATTCATTTTATTTGTGTTCATAATTAATAAATATCAACTACTAATTTAGTAATTTTAGGTTGATTTTATGTCTTTATTATTAATCAAAATATATTAATTAGTATGATTTTGCAACTAAATTAAAAAAATAATGTCATACAATGTACATGTTCATCTAATATGAAAACACAAAGTTACATATGTTAATTACAATACTAATTAATATCAAGTGCAACTATAAATAACACATAAATTATATTATATAAAATGTTAAGTATTACAATATGAATTTCCAACTTAATATTGGTTGGAGTACAATTTACACATGAAATATTGTTTCAGCACTTCAAAACAATATCATTCTGTTGCCAAGACATTGCAGGTGAATTCACCAACTCTGAAAGCTTGGCCATCAATCTCTATGTGTGTCTTATGTGGGATATTGGCTCTACAGGCACCACTGGACCAATTTTCTTCTCTCTTTAATTTACATTTTGTCGCTCTAATGTTATTGTTCTCCTCTTTCTTCAATTCATGCTTCTTGCCATCAATACTGAATTCCTTTTCTGGAAAAATAAATAAAAATAAAAAAAGATACAATGTAGAGTATAAGACATGAAAGTCGATGAACACTGGAATATAAACTAAAGTAGACTATAAAGGATTTATACGGTATATACCTCAACATAAGAAATATTGTTAATGTCACTTTTCCCCATAAAAGCAAGAAACTCGAACAAGTTTTCTTCAGTTGGGAAATAGTGGCCACTATCTAGCCAAATGACCTGCATAAAAAAAGCAAATAAAACATCACCATAGAATAAATTTTGTACCTACTGTGTTCTTGGTGTACAACATTTGTTGATGAAATGTTATCTTAAACTAAAGTAATAAATGCAAATAGTACACATTTAGTATTTTGAATTCTCATGCTTATGGTACATTGCAATTTTGATTGTATCCAATATAATCAAACACAGTAGAGCTAGTAATTTCTACTAAGAATGTCTCATGCTCTACTTTTGTAGTTGTATCGTTTCATCTAGTTATCTTTAAGAAGTAGTGACACTTCAACAATAAAATTGGTCAGTAGAAATCTAATGGGTGGAGAAAAGTATTGCTGACATAAGATTACAACAATAAACTAAAAAAGAATAAGATAAGACTTTGTAAATTCGATACTAACCGGAAATATAGCTTCAATATAGCAATCTTCAATAATCGGCGTACTATTCCAGGGGGAAAGGAATCCAATTCCCAGAATCCAACAAATTATATCCAGAGAAAAACTAAACATGTTGGCTCCACATTAAAAGGTAAAGTAATTGGGACTAGCTATATCAGATACTTTTTAGAGTGTACGGGTAGCTACTAACACCATTAACAAGAATTTTAAAATATATCTGCCACGTATGACCTCAAATGTGGCAACAAATTTGATATATGCACAACCTGTATACATTTCAAAATGCATTGCAATGATATAAGAGTATCAAAATAAACTGCACATAATTACATATTCACTATCCACTTTTATTCCAAAACAGCATTCAAATAACTGTTATAACTTACCTTGAAAAATATGCCGAAACTTCCATTCATTGTCCTGAATATCCTTAGCTGTGAGTTCCTGAAAAGGTGGTTGTTTAGTGAAATCCTGCCCAAAACAAACAAAAATTAATAAGAGACAAATATGACAAATACCCTTACCTTTTGCTCCTTCAAAGAATGTAGCCTTCTCTTAAAAAATGTCTAAACTTCTAAGCACTTATCTATTAAATCATAGATAAAACAACAGTTATGGGAAAATAAGAATCGCACAAGTGGAGGACAAACTTTTTCTGTAGCGCGTCGTGGCACATAAAACCTATCATCGATGCTAGTGTTACTTGCAGTCAATGTTTTACAAAAGTAATTATTCGGTTGCTTGCTTGGTGTGCCAAGGTCCAAACCAAAATAACAATTTTTTTCTCTTGTTGCACAGTATCTTCAATTTTTAGTTCCCTACACAAATGGAACTAGTACCAAAGCATTTCTCACCAAAATTGGAAATTACAACAAAGAACATATAATGAAATTGAAAATTTCTTACAACATTAAGAGGTTGCAATGTCATTTGAGCATATACTTCATCAGTTTCCACATCTTCCTGGCATTCAATAAGGCATTTACTAAATTTTAAAACTTGTATATATAGTGATATGAATAAAAGTGCTCACAACCAAAGCAAGGATGAAACGCAGAGAACCCACATGCATTGTAACATTGTGAAGTTGGCTTATTTAATTGAGTTGGAAAATTCGTATAATTGGATATATGAGCATCAACCTCCTATTTGTTGAAGAAGCTACCTAAAATAACATTGATTATGATCAGTTTCATTACGTAACATTAAAATTTCAAAATACTGGAATCACATTTTATGATGATAATAAGATAAGCATTCATTATTTTCTGTCATTTGTATCGAAAAGAAGATTTCAAATTAAAAATTAGTCAGAAACAAACTCACCCGCTCATTGTAACCCTGTGGAAAATAAACAAACTTGCTCCCAACAACAGGTAAGAACACAAGCGGTCAGACACAGACATGCCAAAGCTCTGAATTAAGGCATCTCCTTTCCCCTGCTTTATGTGACATGAACAAAAAAATTGTCAATTGGATATTCCTTTAGAAACTTCTCGACATTCCAATAGTAACTGTGTAAAGTAATATGATATTATGAATGTAAAATTTACAGTAAAAAGCACATTAACTTGACAAATATACCAGATGATAGTATTTTCCATAGACATTCATTCTTTCTCTTTCTTCGGTTGTTAAATTCTTTGTCCAGTCAGGTTGTAATTCTGGAATCTGTGAAAATTCTTGAGTACAGTTATGCAAAAATCCTACTATAGTATCATGGTTTGTTTCTCCTACTTGATTAAGTTATACAAGTTATTTTCAGAAAGAATATTCAGAAAATACCGAAGTGAACACAATTAACAACCTACACATGCAGATCATTTACTGAATATTACGCTCATTCAACAAAGTGACACGCTGATTTTTGGACATAAGTCCCCAGAAAAACCCAAACCGGGAAACCAATGCAGCAGATATGAAAGTTTATTATTATTAAGTAGATTATGAGTGCAACAGATCTAGGCACCAAATCTGGTTAACCCGACAAAGAAAAAGTATATATGTAGCTAACCTATTGTTTTAAGACTAAGATTCTGACTGATCCACACCCTCAAACGGGATTTACAAGACACAGCCCGATTCTGGCCCTGGAAACCCCAACGTTGCCCCTTAAGCCCCAACGCCAGCACTGCTACGCTCTGCGTTCCCCTGCGCTACTCAGAAGGGGAGTGCGTAACCCCAAAGTGGGTCTTTCCTTTCTATCTTTCTTTATTCCCAAGGCCAACCCTCGTCTCAGTAGGAGGGATGGAAAACAAAACAAGAAAGTGTTATTTATTTGTGAAACATGCATTAGAGTAAGGTTTTCCATACAGTAGAGACACTTGTTTTAGCCCATGAAATTAGTACTACTAGCCTGTGACACAGTCCTTACGCTGCCTCTGGAGGCCTCTGCGTAACTCTAGAAGCCCTCTGAAGCTGCAGCGCTGCCCCTCTTGGACCTGCGTAGCGGCTGAAGCCTTTGCACTGCGCAGCTTCTGCGTAGTTGTTGTTGCTGCCCTTACTCCTCTGTGATGTCCCTGAAAGCTACTCCTCTGCCTCTTGCTGACTCTTGCCTCCGAGATCAAATCATCCCCTCAGCCAATACTACTCCTCACTGCAAAAAAATCTTCCGAAAATTCTTAGCAAACCCTACCCTAGAATTCCATATCAGTCTCTCAGCTTTGCCTCTGTGTTTGTGTCCAACTGACACTCGAGCCTTTCTCTTATACTTTTTGTTGAACCTATCAATGACTGAGATTAAATCACTCATCAACGACCGAGATTAAAAGACTGTTTGATCCACATCATTTAGAACATTTCGGCACATGTGTTTATTAATTCACTTTAATTATTTAATTTCCCTAAGTTTAGACTTAGGGAATACATTAAAATAATTAATTATTTGAATAAATTTAACACCAGATGAAATTTCTCTAAACGCTTTCTGGGATTTGGAGTTGATGTGTTTCTTAGCCCCTCTACAAAGTTTAAGGGCTAGAGCACACCCAATGCTAACCCAACTACACAAAATCCCAACAGAATCATGGTTTGATAGGTTGCATACTCTTGCATCTTCCTCATCCAAGTAAACAATGACAAACGAATTCCACAATGACAAGAAAATATAAATAAATAGAGTAAACAAAATACCACTATAAGAAAACCCTCACCTTGTGAGCCACCAAGTTGTTGAACAACATTTATAAAATTTCGATGTAGATCAAGTGACCAACACCTTCTACCCTTCCTCTTTTTTTGAGCGTGAGATGTACACTGAGTCTTCTAGAGACAACATACGATCGATGTAAGGTGCTCGTTGGGGTTGTAAATTTTTTGTATCTAATCTATCTCAAGCTAGACTTTTGCGATGCCAACAAAATCATTTTGTGTTTCTATGGTGATTTACCAGACATACTACCAGGAAAATGTTCATGTTGTTTAGTTTCCCCCTTTTTAGTGTCCTTTCTTCCTGAACCAAGTTACCATTTTGCTGAAATGGGCCTTCTCTACTACGCTTCCTTTGAAATGTAAACCTAGTAAGTCTGTCCAAAAATTAACAAATACAAACACAACAGGGAGAGCACAAAACAAAATACCATGTAATATCTTGGAATCCTTCTCCTTCATGATCATGCTAAGAAGGGCCTTTTTGGAAAAATATTATTAAAGGATTGTCTAGTAAAGGAACAATTTGGAAAGAGAAAAAACTCTCTAGATGGCAAACTACAACTATCAAAGTCTATTCTACAATTGGCCAATTCTGAAAATATCAGCAAATGTGTAGTCCGTTAAGGAACACAACGGACCAAAAAATATTATCTTGCTCACCTGGAAGAATGTGTATAAGGCTTGCAAAGGCTTGGATCTATATTATGGGGGATTGTATTAATAAGGCTTTAATGGAAAAGATGGTCCAACATATTTGTAAGGAATAAAAAAAGCTCTAAGGAAAACTACACAGGCACCATATCCCCAAAATGTATGCTCGTTCATCTGTACTTCATTTGATACAACCTGAATATAATTAAGGATTATATTTTTGGGGATAGAAAGGATGGAACCAAGGCTAAGTTTGTGAGAACTCGTGGCATTTGAAGATAACGCTCTCTAGCAAGGAAGATTTAGCAAGTCCAAAGGGGCCCTTACAACAGCCCTTGGGCTCTATTTTTTGGAACTTTAGGTATGAAGCTGAAGATGGACACCTTTAAGGAGAGAAACAGGAAAACATTGGAGGAATTTAGAACCCAGATCAATAGAGATGCATCAAAACACTCTAGAAATATCCTAGAAAATTTTAAAATTCCAACGAGGGGGGACAGAATGACTGAAAATGGAGAGCTTCCAAGACTGAATTGTGCACAGTAAAGAGAGGTCATGAAAGAAGGGGAAACTTCAACAAAACCTGGAAGAAGGTTTGGGTGAAAGAGGACTTGACTAAAGCAAAGACTTTATTATAGCTATCCACTGAAAAACAACCTAACACAGGATCATCTCCTGAGGAAAATGCTTCCTTGGCCTTTCTTAATGACCCATTTTCCTCTGTTCCTTATGTGTGAGCACCCCTGCCATATTTGAAGTCATTTTATAGAGAAACATGAACTCAGCTGGAGTTTTCCTACCTTGTTACCAGATCTCTTTCAAGACTGGTATATGATATCACAATCCCCAAAGCTTATACCAATTTGGAAACATGTCGCTAGCTACGGAAACCTAGTAAGTCTGTCTAAAATTAACAAATACAAACACAACAGGAAGAGCACAAAACAAACTACCAAGTAATCTCTTGGAATCTTTCTCCTTCATGATCACGCTAAGAAGGGCCTTTTTGGAAAAATATTATTAAAGGATTGTCTAGTAAAGGAACAATTTGGAAAGGGAAATGACTCTCTAGCTAGCAAACTACAATTGTCAAATTCTATTCTACAATTGGCCAATTCTTGAAATATAAGCAAATCTGTAGTTCGTTAAGGAACACAACAGATCAAGAAATATTATCTTGCTGGCCTGGAAGAATGTGTATAAGGCTTGCAGAGGCTTGGGTCTATGATATGGGGGATTGGATTAATAAGTCTTTACTGCAAAAGATGGTCCAACATATTTGCAAGGAAGAAAAAAAGCTTTAAGGCAAACTACACAGGCACCATATCCCCAGAATGTCTGGCTCTATTTTTTCGAACTTTAGGTATGAAGATGAATATGGACACCTTTAAGGAGAGAAACAGGAAAATATTGGAGGAATTTAGAACCCAGATCAATAAAGATGACTGAAAATGGAGAGCTTCCAAGACTGAATTGTACATAGTAAAGAGAGGTCATGAAAGAAGGGGCAACTTCAACAAAACCTGGAAGAAGGTTTGGGTGAAGGAGGACTTGACTAAAGCAAAGACTTTCTTACATCTATCCACTAAAAAACAACCTAACACGGGATCAGCTCCTAAGGAAAATGCTTCCTTGGCCCTTCTTAATCCCCCCTTTTCCTTTGCTCCTTATGTGTGAGTACCCCTGCCATATTTGAAGTCATTTTATAGAGAAACATGACCTCAGCTGGAGCTTTCCTACCTTGTTACCAGATCTCTTTCAAAATTGGCATATGATATCACAATCCACAAATCTTAAAGCAATTTGGAAACATGTCACCAGCTATGGAAGTTTGGCTAGAAAGAAAAAAAAGTATTTTCAGATATCAGTGTATCAGGCAGCCCTTGAGAAAGACTAGTAGCATGCGTGGGGACATTTATAATTGAAACAGTAAAAGCCACCCTGTCTAGAGAGAGAAAATCCCCCAGCAGATGACTATTGACTTTAAAAACCAAGGGAGCTTGAATCCTCCATCCCTGACAAAGAAAGTGGGACCCGTCATACACATTCAAACTAAGAGATAAGGAGGATAGTTAGGACACAATAGACCTATGGGAAACTGTAACAATCTAGCCAAGATAGAGGCATGATAAAGGGATTTAAACTAGATTTTCAAATAGGATTTCCTCATCTGAATTGGAAGAGGAATTTGCCATAATCTTCAGAGCCTAAAGCAGTCAAGGGGCTTATTTTTCACCTCAGCCATCCTTTGTTTCTCTCAACAGCCTGGTTCAATAAATGACGAGTACCTTGTGATTGAAGATTATGAGCACCAAGACATCATGGTGAAGAAAATGCTAGAGAGAAAGCAAAGAGGCCATGGAGAGGGGGATGGAGATTTGAACCCCTACCTGTGATCCCTCAAAACCACCAAGGCAATATACCCCCATCATTATCAGAAAGTTGTGTCTGACAGTAATGGCAGTTCAAAATGATGTGGAAGGGCAACTGCATGAAAGGAGGATACATAACATAGTAATTATGTAAAGGGTGTCTGTTAGAAGAGAAATTGTAGGAAGAGCCAAATGCAAGGGGGAGCATGGATGATCTAATGTTTGATTCAGGATCAAGGAGGAGCCCCACACAAATGTACCATATCCAGACCATGATCTTGTTCCTGAACACAATATTGAGTAGCTTCTGGGTGA
Source organism: Pinus albicaulis (assembly GCA_034641835.2). Lineage (NCBI taxonomy): Eukaryota > Viridiplantae > Streptophyta > Pinopsida > Pinales > Pinaceae > Pinus > Pinus albicaulis. The sequence continues at coordinate 338,109,598 of CM076573.1, forward strand.
ATCTCTGCTGCAGGCCAAAGTAGCAAAGAAAGATCGATATTTTCAAGCTTCTCATTACTGTCTATAACCTCTTTATCCATCTTTAGCATATATGCACAACCAACCATATCCTTTACAGTTCTGAAACCCATATCAGACAAAGTTCACGATCCTTTGTTTTAAATCTTCAAATAGGATAAATCTGTTATTGCAGCTTAGAATTTGCAGTATGCACTGTTTCTAGCCTAGAAGAAGTCATTATCATGCTCAACAGTGAAGAAACTAAGTTTGAACACACAGTTTTGTGTTAGATGGGCTAGGTGTAGATTAAGGGTGCTTAAGTCTGAGATCAGGTGTGGCACTAGCCTTATAGGCTAGGTTGTTGGATTTATTATGTTGTTGATTTACCTTAAGAGGGACTTGAAACCCTAAATTGCTTCAAACTCTGTGAACCTTGTGTATTGATTTTCTTTAAGGACACTTTAAACAATGTCACAATATGTAATCCTCATCACCAATGCTGAGAGATGAGAAATTAAGTGTTATATGACTCAGTTTCAGAGCATATATATCATCAAACAATGGTGCAATAAACTTCAGAACCTGACCATATAAAATACGTAGATAAACAGTGAGAACCAGAGCCAAGTTTTTATGTTAGTGACAAATCTGAGTATGTTTTTGAATTATAAAGTGGGTTGTTGAGCTCATTGTTGCATTTTCTTGCATTAGAAGGTGTTTAGGACTTCATTGTGCAAAAAAACATTGAAATAATCAAGGTGTAACATGCCACATTTCATACCTTGCTGCAGAGTGAGTAAACTGACATACAAGAAATAAATCACATGCGTTGAGGTGTTAAATGAATAACCAGGAAGTTGGTCATACCATGGATCATGCAATATCCACCAAAAATAAAATTAGATCTGAAGGCTTGAATTTAACCCTAGAAATCAATCTCAAATGGCATGAATTGTTCCACTTATTAATAAGTAGGTTGTTCACCCTATTTTCACATTGATTAGTCTTCTTTGAGTGTGTAGATCATAAATATATCTCAATTCTCAATGTTGAAACAAGTCATTGTAAATTGACCTCAAATGAGCAATATATATTCAATTTTCCCAAGCATGAAAACTCAATTAAGTGCTTGTGTTAGATCCAAGATAAGTAAATGGGTGAAATAAAAATATAGCAAGTGAAATAACCTTGGATCTAGTGACCTAGATTTAGAGATAAATCAAGAAAAACCCTCCAAATAATTCAGAGCAATATTCTTTTATCTAATGAATCATCAATAGCGTAGTGCAACCATGAACCCATTACATCTTCACGAATGGAACTAGAATTAGTTAATGACTCCAGAGTATTATCCTATCCACAAGAGAAGGTTTCCAAGGTAACACAACATCATCATTTTATATTGCTTTGACAGTTGAGTTGGCAAAGGACGCTTGACCACTTTGTTCACAACTTGACCATTTTCCACAGGAGTTCTTTGACATCATGCTCTACATCGTGGATCTCTTATGTAGTTGTAGTGTGTGTAGTAAAAATCAAGTGAGTAGTTCTCTGGACCAATTAGCTCCTTTACAATTGGAGTCCATGACATTGTAAGGCTGAAATTTTCCCAATGTCCTGGCAATACATGAAATCTTACAAAAATCCAGCCATAAATGATGTTTACTTCAACATAGGAGGAAGTTGTTGCCCTCATCAAGAAATGTGGAAGGAATTTGAGAAGTCAATCAGAAACAGAGTCCACTTAGTAAATAAGGGGATTTCTACCTTTAATCATCTGTAAAGCCCAAAAATGGCACATCTGTAGCTCATGCATGCCAAGCGATGAGATTAAACGTCGAATAGAGTCCCTCTGCAAGAGATTTATGTACTAAAAATTTTGTCCAAAGCCTAAGATGATTATATAATATAGATACTACATTTGTAAAATGTCTCATTTGAGAAACCCAACTCAACTCCTAGGACGGTAGTGTGAAAAACATAATGCAAAGAATAATAAGAAACACAAAAGAGTTGTTAGAAATTTTGCCAAAGAAATCAGCACTGCTATGGATCAGGCCTATGCTTAACAAATCCAAAATGTCGTCTAGATTCTGGTTCGAAATGACATTGAAAATATCATACTTTGCAACATAACAGCCAATAGTTATTAACCATATTTGTTATATGGACTCAAGTGGTTAGATTGAACCCATAGTGTCTGTCAAATAGCTTAAATGACTGACAATATGCACACCAAATGGACGAATTTATGAGGCTGAAAATGCAAATATTTAGTTAGTTGTATGATGTACACAGGCTCCAATTTATTTTGTATACTAATCAGCAACAAATGAAACTGATCAAGATGAAAATATTAGTGTTGGATGAATCCTCTATGATGTTTTGTATTATCATCCAATTATATCTGTCTTTATGCTTTCAAACAACACATTACAATAGAAATTTATTTTTTCTTGAGGTAAACCTGTTAACATGACCAAAACGTATTCCATTACACATGCAACAGGTAACATTCATTCAAAGATTATTCTAAATCACCTGCTAACAATATGTTACTATAAAATAGTTCAACCACCAGGATTATATAGTCTGCCCATCTGTGATGAGATGTATAAAATCCAGGAAGCTGGATAGAACACACAAAGAATATATATGTGGGAGTCTTTTCGAACAGAAATTATATTTACAACTATCCTATATGTATTAGACAGCCTTGAGACTTAGAAGATGCTACTATATCTAATTTTCTTTATGAAAAATGTTGTAGGCACCTAAATAATGTAATTATCCATCCCACTATGAATGGAAATTACGATTTTTTCTCACTGTAGGAAAAAAAATAGTCTCATGATGAACACCTACGAAGCTAGCATATCTCTAGATTCTGAGGACGTTGTTGCTGAAAACATTAGCATACTGACCCCAAGATGGCAAAACACTGACATTATATAAGGAAGAAAAAGCATAAATCCACTTCATAAAGTCTTGGTTTCCATGCAATGATGTCATGCAGCAAAAAATATACAGTAGCTAAAGGATAACAAAATGGAATAAGAGGGAAGACATCCTACTAGACCTGATGATGACACAGTCACCATCATCAGACTGAGAGACCATAATGCATCTTACATCAAGATGTTATCTAGATTCTCTATGAAGACATCCAAAATACCTCTAGTAGATAATTCCAATGTATTTGTTGCAATTTATAATCTAAAACACTTGAAATCCATAAAAAATATGAACTACTGTTAACAAAAAAAATTATGTTAAACCTACCTAGCAAGGCATGCTATGTTGAATTTTGTAGCTATGGTCAGTCTTCATAATTTATATTTAAGCCCTTGTAATGTATAACGTAAATGTAAGACATGTTCTTCATGTCATTTTTATTGATTAGCACTTGAAAGAAATATTATAAGAAATTTGAATTTTGAATTTTTGGCTCCAAACTAATCAATTCATCCCTTCCTCAATTCAAGTCGGCTCCAGTGAAGAGAAAAACCCATTTGTGAAAATAGAACACCATATAAAAGCATTCAACCTCCTCCACAAAGGCACCATTCGATCACACACAAGAAAGACAGTTTCTGGGCATTCAAGCGAAGGAGAAGAAGGATGAAGGACAAGAAGGATGAATTCATCTCTAGCATATCGCTCTCTCTCTCTCTCTCTTGAACTTGAACTTGCACATGTAAAGTTCTGGGCAGGCCGAGTTTTCTGGGCATATTCTGGAGGCTGAAATTTGGCCTAGGTCAGAGCAAAGAGGGCAGAAGTTTGACTTGACTTGACTAGAGGGCTGCTTGACCAGGTTCGACCATAGCTTGTTGATCAATTTGTACTCGATGAATGAGGCAAACGAGGTGGTATTTATGTAGCTCTTGCATTCCTGTTGAGAAGCATCCCTGCTGATGTGCAGTTTAGTTTACAACACAATGCCCCCTCACAGAAATAAACTCTTTCCTACCCAGTGCCAACATAAATTCTAAGTTTTGACAGTGTTAAGGGAAGGGCACCTTTTAATTGAAATGGACTATTTTAGTTGGATTCAAGTGCTCCTTAATTAAACTAAGCACCACAGATGATTTTTTTTATAGACAGAATCTCATATGAACCTGTCTAGCTTTTCTGTTTACAGAAATAACTTTTCTATTTAGCTCATTCGACAACAGAATTTTACTTTGATTAATATTTTAAAGTTCTGTGATGGGGATACTGCCAGGAGCTTCCCTTTTAAGTCTGTAATACAAAGTAAACATAGTTCCCTTACATGCTCTGCTAATGCTAAGTTATTACTATTTTGATTTCTTAGGGATATCTGGACAAAATTTCCCCCGCCAGATCCTAGAGATTGTCAAGTTAAATGACTTGACAGAAAAAACAAGAATAACTAATATAGAAAAGTCAAGAGTTACTAAGCTTCACCAGATGGTTCTATTAATATAACTCGTATTAATATTGATTTTTTCCTGCTATGTAAGAGAAATGGGGATCATTTTATTTTGTATGCATGACCAAAATTTAAATCTGCAATAATCAGGGGAAGATAAGCGCTGAGACCCGGAAGTTTAGTGCATAAGGGCATCGATGACATGACAAGGAGAACATAAAGAGAATAGGGCATATTGAGTGAAAGTTGCAGCCAAGGCGAAGGTGCCAAAGCAGAGGAAGGAGATCTCAGCAGCTCCGCTTTCTATTTTGTTCTTAACAAATGTTATTTGCCTCATTCATGGTTCAAAACTAAGAATCCTAGTTTGAAACTAAGATATCCTGGTTTGAAACATTTGGACTTATGTATTGATGATGAACCTAAATATCTAGGTTTGAATAATTGATATAAATATAAGTATTGCAGATATTCCTTTTTTTTTAATAACAAGGTAGTTTGAATTGGAAAAACGGTGTTGAACCACAATGAAGGTACATCCATAGCATTCTGTAGCACAATGTAGCATAATATTTTGTAACTAAACATGTTCGATCATGTTGATTGTCTCTATCCTACTGCAAGGCTCAAGAGTCCAAAAAAATCCATAAGAATACATTTTATGGAATAGTTGTATATGTGATAGCAATTGAAACAAATTCAACAAAATTTAAACCAAGGTGGATTCTTAATCATCTATGATAATCAAATTATCTATTAAGGATACCTGGTTAAGGTCCGTCAGGAAATCCAATTGAAGCAGCTTGGACTAAATTTACTGAAGACACCTAACGATCTCTTCCCCATGCTGCTCCCTATTCCATAGTCTGTGCATTTTTCAGTTGGAGTTGGAGATGCTAGATTTCCATACTCACATCTTGATTCTGCTGGTAGTGAGTGGAGATAATATTAGTTAGCACATCCACCTAATCCGACAAATAATCAAGCTTCCTACTCAGCACCACTATCTCCATTCTAATATCCTCATCTACCACCCGCTCTTTCCTTCATGCACTGCATTTCTTGCCTTTTTTTACTTCCATGCCTCCCAGAACATGTACAGAGTTTATGAGCTTCCAGCCCCTGTCCAAATTGCCTCTGAAATTCCTGTTAATAATCGTGCCAATTAATTTTATGACCCTGCTTTCCTTAGAGTGCTTTGGAACCAAATCTAACAAAATATAAAAAATAGGTCCCCTAAGAAAGTTACCTGCTTGAGTGCCTTGAATTCCCAACTGATTGATGTGCGAGGCGAGGGGGTAATATAAAACTTAACTGCTCTAATCCTCCATGACCTTGCCTCTGTAGTCCCGCTTTTTACTGAAGATTTCCCACTGCCAGCTTGCATGAGGTGACTGCTTCTAGAGATGGGCCAAACCTGGCTATACCATGCCATTCACACAAGGAAATGCATCTCTTCACCTATTAAGGTATTCCAATTGCATACATGATTTTTTTATACCTCTCATGGATTTCCAAGTCTTGGAAACATTTTCCTCTAACTTACTTATCACAATATGGCAGTTCAACTTAACTCTATCACTGTTTTCACAAGACAGTGTGTGATTGCCACGTTCCAGGCATGCAGAAATTTGAAAGTGATACTTCCATGCTTTTTAATTGAGTAGACATATCCATTGAATTATGGTATTATTTCCTCCCTCATTGTTCCTTTAATATGCATGGTTTCAGGTGCTAGTGATAAGGCTTGGTTGGGCATCCTATCAGCTATCGTGTTGAGGTCTCTTAGAACATGGTTTACTTGTGTGATTCGAAATATGGATAGATTTTCCATGATTCTTGTCTGGAGATGTCGCAGCTAAGAGTATGAAGAAAAATTTCTCAACACAAGACGACATATGGTCTTATTGGAGTCTCCTATTATAATGAGGGACCCGATTGGAGAAGAAGCAGCCAGAATAAGGCCTTGAAGGATTAGAGGTTTTTCCTAGATTCCAAGAGTAGCCTAATTCAATATGTCCTTCGGAACCGAAAAGAACCTTCCCCCCTCACCTGCCACCCCTATAAGCAGTGCAGATATTCTTGAAGATCGTGTCATAAAGAATGGCTTCTGCAAAATTTTGTAATCGAAAAGAAGAATTTTGTTTGAGGGAGGTATACAGTTTATGAATTTCAGAGTATTTCATAAGAGATGATCTAGTTAATCTAAAAACGATAATTTGTTTGGGAATAATATTTAACAGTTTATGTGTTTCATAGAATGAATAGAGACCATTCGGTTGTAGTAAAATATCTAAAGATCATCTAATCCATCTAGCAGATAGGTTGCAATTGAGATGAGTTTTGTTTACAAACAAAATGAGGTTGGTTGCATCAACTAGCAAACTAATTGTAAGAAAAATAAGTATCAGTTGAATTCAAACTAGTATCTTGGTCTTTTTGAATGTCTATATACCTTATGAATCTGTTTATGGATTGTTGCAATGATAGAATATGCATAATATTCTATGTTTGAAAAGTGAACTACTATGGCACAAATGTCTGTACAACTGACTGTTTACATTCTCAAACTGAATGCTAACTGGCTAAACTATGATTTATATAATTTAACCTAACAATTTTTGGACTCTGAAATATATGAAAAACTTTTAGTAACTTTCCATTCTAGATTTTACAAATATATCTAACAAAGAAGCACTGTAACTCCTTGTCATTGTAGATCACACTTTTGGATTAAAGAAAATTTGAACACAGTAAGTGAAATTTCCTTCTCAAAGTTTGAAATAGTTTAGAAGAGAAAATTGGCATTTGTAACCTACAAATGTTAGACAAGTCTTGATTTGTCAACTCTCATATATGATACTTAGCTTAGAGAAATATATGTGCACAAACATGCCCATGCACACATATGGCATGTGTGAAAAAATTAGATCTGGCTTAGTGGGCATCAATGATTTTGGTTTTCCTGAGTACACAGTGGTACGACATTTTTCCTATACATGACGCTTCAACAAGCTAGATATTACATATGGCCCCACTTCCACATGGCCAATAGCCCTCGGCCCATAAGGGGTGAACCAAAAATCATCCTACTTATGTAGCCAAACCAGCCCGCGACGCTTGGGCAAATGCTCTCGGGAGATTGGAATCGAGTGGGAAACTAGAAAAGTGACTGCCTTCACTACTAAACTAAAACCCTGTGGGAAGCAGTGAAATTTTCAAAGGAAGTATTAACAGTGAGAAAATAATAAAATCAAATTTGAAATTCAAGAGAACAAAGACATGGGAATGGGAGACTTGTGTACCAGATACTGTGCTCTGGATAGAGGCTTAATAAGAACATTATAAAATTTTATCACTTGAGTAGACTACAGAGCAGAATGCTCCTTCTCTTGCTGGTCCCAAATAGATGAGAAAATGAAAAGAAAATTACTCAAAGTCCCATAATGAAAACACGAGATTAGTGCAAAAGTCACAAAAAGTTGCAACCCACCAATGTATTACAACAATAGAAATATGCAAAAGGAACAATAGAACTAACCTCGGAGTTGCACTAAAATAAATTAGGAATTTCTTTTTCCAATCTTTGCACTTTCTTTCTAGATCGTTTGTGTGTACATCATACTCTGGCTGCCTGCAGAGAAGCATGCCCACATAATAAATTTCACTCCTGCTTGCAATAAAAATTTTACCCAGACTAAATAGAAAACTTATCCAATGGGATTAGTAATCTATTAGTAAATATTTATATATCTGTGTGTGTGGGGTTCCTCATAAAAACAAATTTTCATATTCATTTCAGCGTCCAGAGATTTACAGACCAAATATCTAAAAATAGTTCACTTAAGAATCCAGAGGTTGAACACTCTTGCATGATGGACACACAAGAAATGGACTAGCATCTCCCTCTGTGCCACATGCCCAAAATTTAATGATGGCACCTTGAGCGTTTTCCGAGGAGGAAAATATCCAAAAGTTGGTTGAGTGATGAAGAAGGCCACTGGGGCAATTGGGCATGCAATTTTTTTTGTAAAAAATGATATGAGCATCTAGAAAGGGTCAAATTAGATAAGCACTGAGACCCATAAGTTTGGTGCAGAAGGGCATCAAAGGCATGACAAGGAGAACATAAAGAGAATAAGGCATCTTGAGTGAAATTTGCAGCCAAGGCAAAGGCGCCAAAGCAGAGGAAGGATATCCCAGCAGCTTCGCCCTCTATTTTGCAGTTAACGAATGTTATCCGCCTGGTTTGCAAGCCAATTCTCATGGTTCAAAACTAAGAATCCTAGTTTGAAACTAAGATATCCTAGTTTGAAACATTTGGACTTCTGTCTAGATGATGAACCTAAATATCTAGGTTTGAATAATTGATATAAATATAAGTATTGCAGATATTCTTTTTTTTAAATAACAAGGTAGTTTGAATTGGAAAAATGGTGTTGAGCCATAGCAAAGGTATATCCATAGCTTTTTGTAGCAAAATGTAGGATAATATTTTGTAACTAAACTAATTCAATCATGTTGATTGTCTCTATCCTACTGCAAGGCTCTAGAGTCCAAAAAAATCCACAAGGATACAATTTATGGAATAGGCATAATATGTAATAGCAATTGACATGCATTCAACAAAATTTAAACCAAGGTGGATTCTTAACCATCTATGATAATCAAATTATCTATTAAGGCTACCTGGTTGAGGTCTGTCAAGAAATCCAATTGAAGCATCTTGGACTAAATTTACTGAAGACACCTAACGATCTCTTCCTTGTGCTTCTCCCTATTGCATAGCTTGTGCATTTTTCATTTGGAGTTGGAGATGCTAGATTTTCATACTCACATCTTGAATCTGTTGGAAGTGAGTGGAGAGAATATTAGTTAGCACATCCACCTAAGCTGAAAAATAATCAAGCTTCCTACTCAACGCCACTATCTCCATTCTAATATCCTCATCTACCACCCGCTCTTTCTTTCCTGCACTACATTTCTTTCCTTTTTTATTTTCCATGCCTCCCAGAATATGTACAGAGTTTATGAGCTTTCATCCCCTGTCCAAATTTCTTCTGACATTCCTGTTAATGATTCTGCCAATTACCTTGATGACCCTGCTTTCCATAGAGTGTTTTGGAACCAAATCCAGCAAAATATAACAAAGAGGTCCCCTGAGCAAGTTACCTCCCTGAGTTCCTTCAATTCCCAATTGATTGATGCGCAAGGAGAGGGGGTAATATAAAACTTAACTTCTCTAATCCTCCATGACCTTGCCTTTTTAGTCCCTCTTTGTGTTGAATATTTCCCAATACCAGCTTGCATGGGGTGACTACTTATAGGGATGGGCCAGAACTAGCTATACCATGCCATTCACACAAGGAAACTCCTCTCTTCACCTATTGAGGTATTCCAATTGCATACATGATTGTTTGGTAGCTCTCATGGATTCCCAAGACTTGGAAACATTTTACTCTGACTTACTTATCACAATATGGCAGTTCAACTTAACTCTATCACTGTTGTCACAAGACAGTGTGTGATTGTCATGTTCCAAGCATGCAGAAAGTAATACTTCCATGCTTTTTAATTGAGTATACATATCCATTGAATTATGTTATCATTTCCTCCATACATTGTTCCTTTAATATGCATGCTTTCAGGTGCTAGTGATAAGGCTTGGTTGGCCATCCTATTAGCTATAGCGTTGAGGTCTCTTAGAACATGATTTACTTGTGTGATTGGTAATATGGATAGATTTCCCATGATTCTTGTGTGGAGATGTCACAGCTAAGAGTCCGAAGAAAAATTTCTCAACACAAGATGACATATGGTGTTATTGGAGTCTCCTATTATAATGAGGGACCTAATTGGAGAAGAAGCAACCAAAATAAGGCCTTGAAGGATTAGAAGCTTTTCCTAGATTCCAAGAGTAGCCTAATTCAATCTGTCCTTCGAAACCGAAAAGAACCTTCCCCCCTCACTTGCCACCCCTATAATCATTGCAGATACTCTTGAAAATGGTGTCACAAAGAATGGCTTCTGCAAAAGTTTGAAATCTAAAAGCAGAATTTTGTTTGAGGGAGGTATACAGTTTATGCATTTCAAAGTATTGCATAAGAGATGATCTTGTTAGTCTAAAAACAATACTTTGTTTGGGAATAGTATTTAACAGTTTTTCTATTTCATATAATGCATAGAGACCATTCGGTTGTACTAAAATATCTAAATATCATATAATCTATCTAGCAGATAGGTTGCAATTGAGATGAGTTTTGTTTGCAAACAAAACGAGGTTGGTAGCATCAACTAACAAACTAATTGTAAGAAAAATAAGTATCAGTTGAATTCAAACTAGCCTCTTGGTATTTTTGAATGTTTATATACCTTCTGAATCTCTTTATGGATTGTTGCAATGATAGAATATGCATAATATTCTATGTTTGAAAATTGGACTACTATGGCACAGATGTCTGTACAACTGACTGTTTACAATCTCAAACTAAATGCTAACTGGCTAAACTATGATTTATATCATTTAACCTGACAATTTTTGGGCTTTGAAATATATGACAAACTTTCAATAATTTTCTATTCTATATTATACAAATATATCTAACAAAGAAGCACTGTAACGCCTTATCAAGTAGATCACAATTTTGGATTAAAGAAAATGTCAACACAGTAAGTGAAATTCTCTTCTCAGAGTTTGAAATAGTTTAGAAAAAAAAAATTGGCATTTGTAACCTACAAATGTTAGACAAGTCATGATTTGTCAACTCTCATATATGATACTTAGCTTAGAGAAATATATGTGCACAAACATGCCCACGCACACATATGGCACGCATGAAAAAACTAGATCTGGCTTAGTGGGCATCAACGATTTTGGTTTGCCTGAGTACACAGTGGTGCAACATTTTTCCTTGTGCATGACACTTCAACAAGATAGATATTACATATGGCCCCACTTCCACATGGCTAATAGCCCTCGGCCCATAAGGGGTGAACCACAAAGTGGCCTACTTATGTAGGAAAACTGGTCTGCGACGCTTGGGCATATGCTCTCGGGAGATTGGAAAGCAGTGGGAAACTAGGAAAGGGACTTCCTTCACTACTAAACTAAAACCCTATGGGAAGTAGAGAAATTTTGAAAGGAAGTCTTAACAGTGAGAAAATAATAAAATCAAATTTTAAATTCAAGAGAGCATAGGGTGAATTTTGGTCCTATGTGAAATTAAAGAAAGCCTCGGTGAGAGGGATAAGGATTCAAATGCATAATGATTTACAATTGTTTGTGGTTAATGGATTTGATGTTAGGGCTAATACCCTTTTATGCCAGAATCATTGTGAGAATTCCATCAGAATTGCAGGTGGGTTTTGGCTATGAGCCAAGGTTAAATATTGGTATTTCAGTTTAAGTGCTTCTGCAAGATTATGGGTGCATTGATTGGTGGAATTTATAGAAAGATTATTAAGTGATACAGAGAAAAATTGAAAAAACTGAGAAATGCATGTTGTCCCAAAATTCATTTCATATTTTGAAATTTTTCATAACTTGTAACGGCATACCTCAAGTTTCACATGTGCAACACAACCTTGCCTTTATTGTCCTTCACAATAGTCCAAATACATATGTGCTACTTGGATCCAACGACAATTCACTTGCTAGGTATTACCCACATTTGAAGGTTGAAGCACACTACTCCAAGTCGATTCCCTATTCTAATAGACTTTTTCCCTTCTCTAACAAATATAGAAGAGTTGAAATCTCCCTCAAATTGTGACACATAATTTTTTAATGCACCAACCTAGAAAGGTGGGAAATAAATAGTCTTCTATGCTACTCTGTCTTCACATTTTCCTTTTCAATTCAACTCCTAATATTTTCTAGCCCCTCTTTGCATGAAATCTACTCTCAATTCTACAAAATCTCTGATAAACAACACCATATACTCTACAAATTACTCCTAAATTTAGCTCCGGAAAGAGACTTAGCACATAATTGATGAATGCAACAACCTAGCAAAGCAGGAAATACATAGTGTTCTACACTACTTGTCTCCACATTTTCCCTTTGAATTCAACTCCAACAAAAAAATCTATATATAAAACATATTGAATTATTAAGAAATGTGCTACAGGACATATGGATATCTCTATTAGATATCAGGTAAAATCATAAATGTTAGATATTTTCTCTAACTGTTGAGATATGGACATGAATCTAAGCACAACTGCAATTATTTTCAGCATATTCCAATGAACCAGAAGCTCTTAAAGTCCATCAAGGATCTGATGTACTAAAATAAAAAGGTGTTTGAAAGGTGATAGTGATCAACAACTCAATGGTGGTTATCTAATCCCTCCTTCAAATTCCCCCTACTTACAAACCTAAATCTTGCCAAAAAGTATTAAAGTCAAAATGTTGAAGCAAACTAAAAGGCCAATGTACTAAAAGACAAATGTGTTTGAAAGGTTACAGTGATCAAAAACTAAACGGTGGTTATCTAATCCCTCCTTCAAACTCCCCCTACTTACAAACCTAAAGCTTGCCAAAATATGTTAAATTTTAAATGTTGAAGAAAACTAAAAGGCCGATTAAAGGGTTCAAATACAAGGAGGTGTTTTGTGTGTAAAGGAGGGGGTAAGAGACTTGAGCTCCATGTGCCCACTCACATGAAGTAGCAAATTGTTAAGACAAGAAACCCTTTCCATGATACCTATCATATCATGAGGAAAATGTGGAGGACAGGGCTTAAACGACCTCACCTTCTAATCTTATGCACGTTTATTTGATTCATTCTCTAAAGAACTATATTTTGGTGGAAATGGATCCTGATTCCTACATGTGGGATTAATTTATCCATCCAAAGGATGAGCATTGGTCCTATGTTACATTAAAGAAATCGTTGGTGAGAGGGATAAGTATTCGAGTGTATAATGATTTGCAATTGTTTGTGGGGAATGGATTTTATTTTAGGGCTAATACCCTTTTATGCCATAATCATTGTGAGAATTCCATCATAATTGCAAGTGGGCTTTGGCTATGAGCCAGGGTTAAATATTGGTAACTCATTTTTATGTGCTTCTGTAGGATTATGAGTGCATTGATTGGTGGAATTTCTGGAAATATTATTAAGTGTTTCCTGGCTTAGAGGGAATGGGAGGATGAACTTCAGGCCACCATGACCATTTTTAGAGGGAACTAGTTGGAAATGGCCTCAAATATGGAGTCTATAAATGATAGTTGGGTGTAAATTTGTTCACTTCAACCTCCCTCTAGAGGTTGAGTTAGCTCTCACTCTCAAATTAAGAAAGACATCTGTAGACTCTACCTCATTTTCCATACATCATTCAATGTGTTGGAACACCTAATCCTACATGGGTAGGTGTGGAATGCGAAAAGTCACAATGGAGTCCAAGTGACCTTGGAATGTGAAACCAAGAGTCACACCATTGTACTATAAATGTACATCTTTGTATAATGGAAAATAAGAGAGCCTCACGCTTATCATTCATTGTGGTTGAGTCTCTTGTGTGTGTGTGTTATCTTCCTCATACACCATGTATGTGTTTCAACATGGTGTTTAACATGGTATCAGAGCGGGCGATTGCTGGCCCTGCTTTAAATTGAGTGAGCCATTTGTGTTTATGGCCTGTGCATATCTGCAAAATTGTTGACATTTTTGCAGCATTTAGAGAGTTTCTGCAGCAGTGTTTTTGCTGCCATTCAGAAGTGTTTTGAAGAGGAGCAACATTCAAACTCCGTGGCAGCGTTCAGAAGTTGACTTTGAAGAAGAGTAGTAGTGGTGTTGAAGAAGCGCTTCTGAAGGTTTTCTAAATTCTGATTTTTCTCTGCAATTTCTGCTTATTAAATTTCTGCATTGAAGAGCTGCTGGAAAATACTGTTTAAAGAGGGTTTCTGAAAGAAGAATTTCTCAGTTTTTCATTGAAAAATCTCTGCAAATTTATGGGTTTTACTGCTGAAATTTTCTGGAAAATTCTGCATTCTCATTCTCTGCTACTGAGAAAATTAATTTTTCCTCCAGTCTATAAGATTCTGCTATACATTTGAAGAAAAAAAATTCTGCTGTGTATTTGAAAGAAAAATAATTTACACTCTTCTACGGCCTCACTACTCCTCACCTCTCTTCCCTACGCCCTACGGCCACTCTCTCTACGCTCTCGACTGCTACCCATCCTCACACTATACGGCTTAACGCCCCCTCTCCAACGCTGCACTCCGCTCATACCTACGGCTCTCCAGCTACCCTTTACTCTACGCACTACCCCTCACAACTGCATCCCCTCTGCATACATACGGCCCTCCTCCCATGAATCTGCCGCTGCTCCCTTACCACGCTCAACCACGGCACAGTTGACCCTCTGCAATAATCGTTCCCCCTCTCACACTACACGTCCTCCTCACAACGGCCCCTCACTCTCCGCCGGCCTTCCATCCATCGAACACCTCACATACGCCCTCCCCTACCCTTACGCACTTCCCTTATCACTCCATTCCACCACTCCTTTTAAATTCGTTACCTCCCACAATTTTAAATTCGTTTTTTTTATACCCCCTCCCACATATAATAGTTTCCCCTCCATTTTTAATTAATTCCCTTTCGGCCCCCATTACAATTCCTTTTTTAATTTTAATATACTCTCCCTTATTTTAATCCCCCATCCATATAATACTATCCCTTTCCCTTTTATTTCAGTTTATAAATTCCCCTCCCACTCATATGCATTCTTAAATTCCTCCCTATTTACAATTCCTCCCCATTATTACAATTAGTTCCCTATCTCCTCAATTAATCCCAAATAATTAATTTTTTTTTAATTAATTTTTAATTAAAAAAAAAAAAAAAACAGCAGAGAGAGGAAGAGTAGAAAGAGAGGAAGAGAGAGAAAATTTGAACAGCAGAAATAAGAGAAAATGACATATGAGCACATGACATAGAGAAAATTGCAGATTTACATTGTGATTTGTGGCATTGATTTGAAGGGTGATTTTCTGAAGAATTTTACATTTGAAGACAAGTTGTTTTTGGTACAAAACAACTCTTTTGAAGAAGAAATTTCAGCTGCCTTAAAGGCCCCTTGCACTAGTGTTTCAGCTGCACATATTTTGCAGAAATATTGTATTGAAGTAACATTGATTTGCATCTTCATTCAAGACTTGAAGTGTATTTGAGTTGAAAAATTGTTGATTTCCCTCCATCATTTGAGGAGCACATTTTGTACTTTGAGAATTCTTTGGAGTCATTTGTATTTTTTGTTGAATCAGATTGTAAACGGGTGCATTTTCGGTTGTATCTGACACCCTTTCATTTATTTTGAGCCTAAGTTGTTGAAATGGCCAAAATTAATGAGGCATTAGAGTTGTTGAATAACCTCATTCATTCAAATTTTGATGACATGATAAAAATGAGCAAGGATGCTCTTTGTAACATTCAAAGTTTTTTGCAAGATGCACATGAAAAGATTGAGTTTTTACAGTTGGAATCTCAGCTTCAACAAGATGAACTTCACCAAAAGAGTCACCATTTTGAACCTGTTTCTGTTTAGAACATTGTGAAAGACTCCCATCAGCAGCAAGTCAGCAAAGTTCCAGTTGATTCCCATTCATTTCCTTGTACTAGAGAAGATGTACATGCAGATGCAGCAGCTCAACCTACACTTCCTAAGCCCATCATCAGACCTTGGGAAGAGCTTGTCCACAACAAGCACAGAACTGGTCTTGGATATGACAAGGATGTGTCCTTTCATATTCCATACTACACAAAGCCCATCATATTTCAGAGTGCTGGATTCCTATATGACAGTTCACCTGCAGCTGTTCCAGATCCTGTTCCACAACAACATCAGATTGTAAAATTCCAACACTGTGATCGAGTTGGCCATATGAAAGATCACTGCTTTGATCTTCATCCATGCAAGCACTGTGGTCAGCACACCCATTCTTCACACAGATGCTTCAGAAACAAGCCTCCTGCAAGAACCAAGATTCATCTTGGATGGATCGCTTCTTGGCAATGGGCATCAGCAGCCAAGAATATGTTTATGACACATGTTAGAACTTGTTCACGGATATTGAGAAAACTTGCAGTTGAGTTTTCGCCATCATCTCACCTTGTCCCTGACAGGGGGGAAAATGGTGGTCATGTACAAGCTTCGACGACAGATCAAGCGAGCTTGAGCCACAATCTCTCATTCCATGTTCAGAGTTGTAGCCAGCAGTTCAAGCGAGCCTGAGCCATAATTCGTCATTCCGGATTCAGAGATGTAGCCAGAGATATGGATGCCCATGAGCATACCTTCGGTTGGTGGATAACCTAAAACCATCATTTTCGGTTGGTGGATAACCTAAAATCATCATCTTTGGTTGGTGGATAACCTAAAACCATCATTTTCGATTGGTGGATAACCTAAAACCATCATCTTTGGTTGGTGGACAACCTAAAACCACCACAGGTCATAGACCTCCCTTCTTTTAGGTCGAAGGTCTCCCTTTTTTATGAGGGACAATTCCTCTAGCAGAAGCCTTCAGCTTCTTGCCAGTTTTGGAAGAGTTCCGGGAACTGCAACAAGTTTTGCGTTCCAGTGTTTGTGGTCATCCTAAAACCACTTCTTTTTTCCAACATTTCAGAGAGTTGATTCAGCCCAAGTGCTGCCATTTATACTTTGCAGATTTGTATGACAACTCTTTTCTTGGACTCACACATACCCCTTCGGATTAAGGGGGGATGTTGGAACACCTAATCCTACATGGGTAGGTGTGGAATGCGAAAAGTCACAATGGAGTCCAAGTGACCTTGGAATGTGAAACCAAGAGTCACACCATTGTACTATAAATGTACATCTTTGTATAATGGAAAATAAGAAAAGCCTCACGCTTATCCTTCATTGTGTGTTTCTCTTGTGTGTGTGTGCTCATCTTCCTCATACACCATGTGTGTGCTTCAACATGGTGTTTAACAAGCTGCTATAAGGCCTCACTAAAGATAAACATGTGGCTATCTACTTTGATACTATCTCTACAACAATGAAATATTAAGACCTAGAGGCTAACAATTCATGTGGACCTAGTAACTAAAGCCCAAAATGGTCATTACATTTTTAATTTTATTTTAGTAACCTAGTGTGTTTGTTGAGTACCATTTACATTATTCTAGTGTGTTAAGTAGTATAGTTGTGGACTTCTAAGAGGTAGATATGGATAGGCCTCCATAGTATTATTTTTTGCTACTTCAACCTTCATCCTTAGCTGCGAATTCCAGATCATGGTTGCCCAGGACTACATATTTTTTGTAAACTTAAGCTATATGGTATGGCCATAGATTTTTTAATATAAACTCTACCTCCTGACTTTGAAAAAAAAAACATACAAATATAACTAGCGTAGCATAGAAAAATTTGAAATTTACTATATCCCTCAACAAATTGAAATTTACTATATCCCTCAAAAAATTGAAATTTACTATTTTTCTTATCTTTTTCTCCTTTTGCAAACATTAGAATTTTATTTTCCTTATAAATACATATCCCATGTTACTCCAGGGACTTCCCCTCATTCTGAGGATGACACCCAAGGTAAACTAGCTAGAAAAATTTTGGTACCTACTCCGGGGAGGTAGGAGATTGAGTGAGGCCCACTAATATCAAGAATTTATCAGAGGCCACCAACCCAGGGACTTGATCTTAAGAGCTCCTACTTTCCACAACACTCAACCACTAGCTAACCCACCAGGCTCCCTCTCCACTTTCTTTTGGTATCCATATTTCTAGTTCTTTTCATGAGGGGTGTTTTCAGACATAGATCGGTGGGTGAGTTTAGATTCGATAGCAGTATCAATATCAATGGGATGGATTAGATCCAACACCCAACGTTGTCACTAACTATGCATCGTATGTAATGCAGAAGGCACACCAAACCAACTACCTTCTTCCATGTTGTCCAAATACTTCTGAGAATGAATGGATTTCTTGCTTGCCTGATAAAAGGAGAGCTCTTTGTACTGCCAGAAAATAAACTTATGTTGCAATCACTAAAAGCACCAATAGTTTTTTCCAGCATTAGACATCAGATACTGTTGACCTTCTTTTCATTTTCTTTTATTAGCATGAAACATGCACGGATCGCATATATTCTACCCTAGGTTGTAAGAGAACCTCACTTTTCTCTATGAAAACACAATGAATGACACAAACCATAATTTTATGAACTCATAAGAAATAATATTGCATTCAGAGTTTACGGATTCATAGTTTTGAATTGCTTCTCTTCCTCACACTACGGACAATGATTTCTAACAGGTCTAATGATAAAATTTATTCCATTTTCTAAAAATCAATAGAAAAATTATTTATTAACAATCTTAGAGGGATATGGGGGTGAGGCTTACCTTTGGATTTAGATTAGGCGCAACAATGAGCGTAGCTGGGGAGTAGAGTACTTTCAATGTTCTCCTCCTAGTTCACTCCATCGCATTATGAAAATACTTCTTTTTGGAAGAATTAATAGGCCCCGAATACTCTTCGGCAGTGGGCGGAATCTTCAAATTGTTCACCGGAATAATGTAAGGGACTTCACCTTGATAATTTTTTGCTGCTTGAATCCAATCTGACTCGTTTTGTATTCATCAATCACTGGTTGTTGTTGTTGTTAAAATTCCCAATACATAGGCTATTAATCCAAACTGACTCCTTTTGTATTCATCAATCACGGGTTGTTGTTGTTGCTGATGTTCAAATTCCCAATACCCGTACGCAGGTTGTTGCCTCGATGGCTAGTTGGTGATGCTCTTGCCATGGTGCATGGGGATTAATGAAATATTACACATCTAAATTGTTATAGCTTTCGGTTTGAGCTCTGGTATAAAAAGGGGAACACGCTCATCATGAGGCTAGGTTAATACAATTAATACAGAAACTAAAGGCAGCTCACTAACTCCAAGCTCTATTTCTACAAAGCAATTTATTATTACTAAAAAGGCTTAATTTGAGGCGGTGAAAATCTCTTTTACTGATATCATCGATGACTATTTGGTGTCAGATATTTGTGTGTCGAGTGACGGTTCGAACAGAAGACCTCGGAAATTCAACTTCAACTGTTCATTTTCTCCCACGGCCATTTGGAAATGATGTTATGGAGTACGAGAGAAGTCGACATGGACATCTAAAAGCCACTCATGGTGTGACTTATGGCCCATGGCGGGGTCTAAGGTTGGTCATGGCTTCGGTGTCACTTGTCTATTTCCAATGTGGTGCAGGTTCGATTGTACAGCAATCACCACTGCGTGAAACACCCACAACTTCTCTAATTGAGAGGGTATTGGAAGTGAAGCTGCCAATTCCATGCGATCAACGGAGTCTTAAATCCGATTAACACTCAGCAAAGAAATAGCTCCTCAACAACCAAAATTTAAAATGAATATAGAGGGAAGAATTAAGAAACCGAAATTTAAAATGAATATAGAGAAAAGAATTACAAAATATGGAGGGAATAAACAAAGAGGGTCCCATTAACACTGAGCAAAGAAATAACTCTTCAATAACCAAAATTTAAAATGAATATAGAGGGAAGAATTAAGAAACCGAAATTTAAAATGAATATAGAGGGAAGAATTACAAAATATGGAGGGAATAAACAAAGAGGATTTTGTTATAGTTTATATTTATATATTTAATTGTAAAAAACTAAATTACAATGAATATTTAGTGGTCATGCAGAATATATTTATATATATTTTGCATGACCACCAAATTTTCATTTTATTTTTTCTATTTATGAGAAGGATATTGATTATGTGAATATGTGTTGTGGTTAACCATTTTAATAGCAACTTTTACATTGGTTTAGTAGTGATTGTATAAAAGTGTTATAATTTTAGCATTATAAATGGATTGATGGACACCTCTTTAAGGGGGTCGTTGAATCCATCTAACTAAATGCTAATATTAAAGACGAGGATATCTAAATTTTAACACTTCAAATGGACTCAAAGACCTCTTTGCTCTAAATTTAACACTACAGATGGATTCAAAAAAATGGGTCTTTGAATCCATCTGTAGTGTTAAACTTTAGAAACAAAAGTGTTTTCATAATTTTAACATTTAGATGGATTCAGAGACCCATTTTCTCTTAATTTTAACACTGTAGTTGGATTTAGAGACCCCTGGAGTGAAATGTAACACTTCAGCATCAAAATTGCAATTTTCCATTTATGGAGTGACACAATTAAAAATTACATAAATAACTAATTCATATACTTCTTGTACTTGTTATTTGGTCATATTTTTATTCTTGGACTATAATATTCATTTACGTTAAACATTATTAATTTTGTCACTTATTATCTAGTCATATATTTTAATCATAGACTAAATTAGTCATTTAAGTTATTCGTTTTTAGCTTAGTCACTTATTATCTAGTCGTATATTTTATCCCTAGACTAAATTAGTCGTTTAAGTTAGTCATTTTTAGTTCGGCCACTTAAAATTGCTCAAATTTAGTAGTAATTCACTTGAAATAATTGTGGTGACTAACTTTTTTAGTCACCTAGTCACTAATTTCATCATTTTCTACTAGTGATATGGGGCTTCTCACAGATTGAGGGGATAGATTATGAAGAAACCTTTGCACCTGTCACAAGGTATTCTTCCATAAGTACCATCCTTGCTCTCTCAGCGCAGATGGGTTGGCGCATTCATCAGATGGATGTGAAGACTGTGTCTCTCATTGGGATCATTGAGGAAGAGGTGTACATAGAGCAGCCTAAAATATTTGATATCTTTAGTAGCGAGTCGCATGTGTGCCGACTCAAAAGAGTGTTGTATGGGCTGAAGAAAGCACCACGTTCTTGGTACACTTGGATCGACAACTATTTCACCGGACTGGGCTTCACCAAGATGAGGCGAATGCAAACCTATACCAAATTGTGGTGGAGGGTAAGGTTTTAATCGTTGTTCTTTATGTTGATGATTTAATACTAACTGGTGATGAGCAGCTGATACACTCATGCAAGGAGGACCTTGCAAAGGAGTTCGAGATGAAGGATATGGGCCTCCTTCATTATTTCCTTGGATTGGAAATATGGCAGCGAGATGGTGAATTTTTTTTGTCTCAAGGCAAGTATGCAAGGGAGATATTGGGTAATTTTCACATGGAGGGCTGCAAACCCATGGATACTCCTCTTCCAGGAAACTGGAGGAAAGAGGATGCTATATCTGGAGAGGTAGTAGATGCTACTTTCTATTGACAGTTAGTGGGTTCGCTAATGTATCTAGTGAACACGAGACTGGACATATGCTATGCAGTTAACTATCTAAGTCAAGCAATGGTTAAGCCTACCAAGATCTTTTGGAAGGAGGGCAAGCATGTCCTGAGATACCTGAGGGGCACATCTGAGTATGGCTTATGGTAC
This sequence comes from Pinus albicaulis, assembly GCA_034641835.2. Lineage (NCBI taxonomy): Eukaryota > Viridiplantae > Streptophyta > Pinopsida > Pinales > Pinaceae > Pinus > Pinus albicaulis. Next base: position 338,131,406 of record CM076573.1, read on the forward strand.
AGACAGACAGATGAGGTGAAGTTGCATGGCTTCACAGATCCAGATTGGGTGGGTGGCCCAATAGACAGAAATATAACATCAGGACGGATCTTTAGTATCGTATCTACAGTTGTTTCTTGGTCCAGCAGGAAACAGATATCCATGGCACTCAGTTCAGTGGAAGCGAAATACATGGTAGCGAGTCAAGCTACATGTGAGGCTATCTGGATGAGAAATATCTTGGTTGTTTTGTTTGGTTCTCATTTAGATCTGACAGTGATTCATTGTGATAATCAGAGTTGCATTAAACTCTCAATTAATCATGTGTTTCATGATAGATCTAAGAATGTAGATATATGGTATCATCATATCAGAGATTGTGTGTAGTGGAAGATCATGTTGCTTCGGTACATTCCTATGAAAGATCAGGATGCAGATATTTTGATGAAGGCACTCACCAAGAGAAAATTTGAATACCATAGAGACAGGATCGGGGTGAAGGATAATCCCTTTCTTGTTGAGAGAGAGTGTTGAGATTCAACAAGAAGATCCTAGTGAAAATCATGCACCCTCACTAGGATGGAGCCTCGGGCTATTTTTAGGTGGAAGTATATTTTTAGATGCATGAGAAAATTCTATTTATAGATGATGAGAAAATTCTATTTATAGATGATGAGAAAATTCTATTTATAGATGTATGTGCGAGTTCTATTTATAGATCACATTTCTATTTATAGATGCATGTCGACTATTATTATCCCTTAATAATAGTTGGACGATAAAAAATAACCTATTCTCAATTAGCACTTTGAAATAGTTAACTGAAGTGGAAAATTAGTTAGCTATAGTAAATTCGAGTTCAAATGTTGGTTGGTGGGACATGAAAGTGGACTTAGTTGTAACTGAGTGATTCGAAGTTGTAACAAAGTTGGATGTGTAGTTATGTGAGTTGTAAACTAGTTTAACTTAGTTAATTGAGTTAAACTCAGTTGTGCTAGTTCTAACTGAAGAGATCAGTGAATTAATTATTTAATTAATTCACAATCAGTGGTCTCACATGTAACTAAATATTTAATACTGTTAACTACATGCATGTCAGATCCAGTGGAGACCCAGTTGAGATGTAGGTGAAAGGGACAGTTTGACTATCAGGTGTGACATTAGTGGGTGCACTCATGAAACCACACACACATTGGATGTGCCCATGACGATCGTGTAGTCAAGGCAAGCAGGATTCCATTCATTCAGGGATTTCTATCAACTGGGATTGCGCAGTGGAGGCAGGTTGTCTGAAGGTAGTAAATTGGCACATGAATTTGCCAATTTTTGTATGATAGTGTGAGACGATTGTATATTGTACTGAGAGCTCTTGGATTAGAGTTTTTTATGATATTTTTACATGATCCATGATAATACATAATATATGATAGTGGGGTTTTTAGCTTTATGCTTTCCCGGTAAAAACATCTATGTTATGTGTGATTGATCTTTCTTCTTGATATTGCAATTTGCGATCGTGTTTTAAATTCCACAAATATTTTTGTAGAAGCGATTATGTATTTAACAGTGGCATAAAATTTTTATATCAGGAGAATCTAGGCAATACATATTTTGTATTAAAATTTATACACATCCGATGCTCCCAGAAATTAACACTCCCTATTAGCGAAGAATGTGCTCTAGTAATGCATCTTGCTGAAGCACTAAATTGATTATGTAACATCTCCCTCTACGTTGTTGATGTTTGACACTGCCTCCCATCAACTACTACGTTGTTGCATCTATGTTGTTGCTGACCCTGCGTACTGTTGCCAACTACTACTGCACTGCACTCTCTATTATCTATTGTTGTTGTAACTGAGGACCTGTCTGTTTCTACTACTAAAACGGGTTCTCAACTATACCCATATTCTCCCTGAATTGAATGAACTTAGCTCTTCCTAGAGCCTTTGTGAGTATTTCTGCTACATGATCTCTTGTGGGGACATACTGCAGTTGTACTACCCCACGTTGAACACAATCTCTGATAAAGTGACATTTGATGTCTATGTGTTTCTACCTATCATGAAATATTGGATTCTCAAAGAGATTGATACAACTCTTATTATAATAGTAAACATTGGTAGCTTCCATCCTCTTCCTAAAAAAGCTCACAAGCAGCTTCCTAAGACAATGGATTCGTATTTTTTTGTGCTGACTACCATATATTATGCTTCCGTTGAGCTCAGAGCTACCAACGTGTGCTTCCTGTTGCACCAAGATGTCATTCCTAATCCAACACTGAAACAATACCTAGAGGTAATTTTCTGGTCTGAATAACTCCCTTCCCAATGTACATCTATGAACCAGCTTAATCCGACATCATATCCTCGGGTGTATTTCAACCCATATCCGATTGTTCCATGCACATAACTAATAATGTGCCTAGTTGTTGCCCAAAGTACCTGTTGGGCGGTTTAATTGTCGGATTAAACCTCTCAATATTAATTATCAATCCGGGAGTCATAAACGTGAGTTGTACTGCATCTTGGCTTAGCATAATGGTCAGATTATATAAGTTTCCTTTCGTGATCGATGAAGTATGAAATGATAAAAACATTCTTTTATTAGCCAAGCAAACTCACACTTAAAACACAAGCATTCTGATGGAAATCTACTTAACTCAATCTACAATAAAAAAGACAATATTATCGAAACGAAGGCGTGATGGAATTAACTTCAGCTGCAATCTTAAAGAGAATAATCATTAATTTATAAGGAGGCTACACTATAATTCCGGGATCAAATCCTAATCTATTGTCTTCATAAATGGAAATCTAGTTTATCCTTATCTTCAAACAACTTGAATAAATATTAAATCACACTCAGAATATAAGTTTCAATCATTATTCTAAAATATTAGAAATGGGAATCAAGCTTATTCTATTAAGTGAGAAGAAATCTAAATTACCCTATGATAATTTAATAACTCAAAGCAATATTCATAAAGCATACAAAACAAATCAAATGATTTAAATTGCAAAAATGGAAATATTTACACCTCTTGCAACTTAGTCAAATTAACTCAACGATTTAAATCAAACTAAACCTAGTCCTTAAATGATAATGCATCAAATCTCACAAATCGCAAATATGAAAAATCACTCTAATGCTTTTTGAAATGAAACTACTGTACTCTAGTGAAATCGCTCTTTACAAAACAACTTAATTACTTTTCAAAATGAAACTCTCAACCTATTTGAAACTTAAATGAAATCTAATTATCTAATTAAAACACATTGCTGGCTTTAACTTATTTCACACTATGAACACTCTCACACAGTAATTCATTAAAATAGAAAAAATATTCAAAGCTTCATGATTTACAATCCATTACAAACCATCACAATTTGTTGAATTAAAACTTCAAATTCAACCAAAACAAAACAATGATTTAAGTGTAGAATTAGGAAATCCGAGATACTATTTAAAAAAATAATTCCAAAACAAAATATAATTATACAAATTACACTAAAGCACAATTCTTAAATCTATGAAGAATGAGGGACTCGACTCCAAGTTGCGGTGGATCCTTACCACTCCCTGGAGCAAGTCCTAAACTAACTCAATGTTTAAAAATAAAAATTACAATGCTTATATAAAAAAAAAAAAACTCAGAAGCCAAGATTTATTAAATTAAATCAAAACATCGAATCAAATATTAATTAATAAATACATCATCCGATACTCCATTACAATTTCTTGTGCTCTGCAAATTTGATGTTGGTTCTACATTTCCGGAATTAATCCTGGTTCTACATCTCAAAATTTGACCTTTACATTTGAGAAATTCCGCCCTAAGAAATTCAACCTTCTACCAATTACATTCCTGTTTCATTCCTATTGATCCCAGCTTCCCTCTATCTAATTGACGGACTCACACTAATTACATCTCCTTTGCGCGCAGCTTCTGCTTTATAGCAGCAACGCTGCTCTAATTCAATGGTCGATAGTTACACACAATACAAATTTGGGAGATTTGTTTAATACAAATTAAACAAAATAAAAACAATGAGATTTTATTTCAAATTTAGTTTTGAGCTGGTGTGATCAGGATTCTGGAAGAATTTGGTCCTCATGCCGTGTTGGTAGAGGTAACGCACATCCGACAAGCTTCAACCTGGGATTACGATTTATTTTTCAACAAGCACACAGGCTACACATTTGTTGTCACCACGCATACTGTAGATCAGGCCGGCACCTATAAACCCGGAATTTACCTTTTTCATCATATTCAACAAAGTCGCCATTTAAAATTTTATATTTTTATACCTCGTTCCAGAAGTAGACTCTGCTACCCATCCATCTTTGAAATATAACTCCACAAGTTCAAATCATTTGCAATCAAAGAGCATTAAGGGAGAAAACTCTTGAGATTCGCTATCTTCAATAGTGTACGGATGCCCCCGGCCTAGAATCATCGATATGTTTCCATCCCTGCCACCGAACTTACACTTCTACACAAGATGAGATGATTCTCTACCTTTGGGGAGGTCCACCATTTCTGACAGTGTGACACACGACTCCTTCTAGCTCACTTCTCCGCTATTTCCGCATTTCAAATTTAAGTAGTAGGATAATTCAGGATCATCGCAACCACTCTGAGGTTGAAAATTGGTTAGATTCTCTAGCTCCACCTTAATTTCCAACATAAGTTGTACCATCTTGGGCTGCCCACAATAAGCAGAACTTGGCGAAGAATTCCATGTTGTTCCAATTCCTTCCCAACCACAACCCTTCTCATGTCCACTCAATTATACGCCACACCTGAGAATGGCCAAGAAAATTAGCAATTCATTACTTTTAATTGCCAATAAACAGAGACAAAACCAGTAAGACCACTTTGTGAATAAAAGTTGAATAGTTTCCTTCGCAAAATTGGCCTTATTATTAAACGGTGAGTTTCTCTAATCGAACAACGCAGTTGTCCATTGCCTATTCAGATGTGGAAGAATATATTATTTTAATCCACGACAAAATCTTCTCACCTCTTTGGTCCCTCTTCATTATATCTATCTTTGCTCAATTTCTACTTGTCCTCCTTCGAAACTTGAGACTCCAAACAATACAATGGTACCAAAGTGTAAATTCTTCAAGCTATCGTTTTATGCTAGCAACCTCACAATATAGCAGATCCAGATGTCAAAATTGATATTCTGATAAAACTACTTATAAACATGTTTCAGTGGCATATTTTGACCCTCCACGCTAGAACCATCAGTCCAAGACGATCAGTAGAGTCGAAAGTGGAGCTCGCCTTTAGACATATCAAAAGTTTTAGAAATTTATTCTTTCAACTTCTAGACAACATGAAACTGGTTGAAGTTCTGCAAAAAATCCTATGTTGAAATGTATCTATATGGCTTTTCTTTGTCCTCCCAATATTGTTCTTGATCCTTTCTAGAGGTAACCTCCTGCAGAAAGTCTGTCCTTCTAACATTATGATAATATCATCAAACAAATCAAATGTCTCAGGTGTTAGCTGCATAAAAAATATGACTATTGTAGCTTGCTTGATGTGTAAAACCTGTTGAAGACACTTTACAATCTCAAAAGTAGTAGATTTGTCCAAGCTAGTTGATATCTCATCCATGAATAGAGTATTCATTGGAGACATTATCATTTCCCTAGTTGTTCTCTCACCACCAGAAATTCCTCTTATCATGGCATTACCAATTATGGTGTATGCGCAATCTCATATTGAACAAGGTCATAGCTTGCTACCCCCTTGCATGTGGTGAATTCATACTCAAATGCATTCCTGTACCGAACCTACCTGCAACCAAGAAGGAATTTATTAAAAACACTCATCAAATTAACTAATAATAAGAATTTATAAATTAATAGCTATTATTTCTAAATTCCTCTAATTAACAACATAATGGATTAATAATGATTAAAAACACCAGGTAAAAGCATGTATTTATTTGATAAAAATCATAAAAACATGGACGAAAATGCAGCTCAACATCCCCCCCACGGTAAACTTCTTGCACGTCCTTGTGCAAGCCAAAACTATAAGACAATGAAATAAGGTAGGGAAAATGTCAACAAAGATTTTAGCAAGTAAGGATGAAGATGCCTGATGTATTGTAATGCATTCATTAGCCCGCAACATTGGTATTACTATTACTTTACCAACTAAAACCATGTGAAATGATGAAACAAGATCAGGTACCGAAAGTAACATTTATGGAGAAAATAGTGTTGCACAAACTTGTTACCTTGTCCCAAATGAATTCCCTATTTTGTTTCTGCCCAAAGTCTTATGATAAGAATCAAATTTCACTAAAGAGGTGCAATTTCAAAAATACTAACACAATATTCTTGCACCTATGATAATAATCTTGTACCTAGGTTATGCAGCACATATTTAGAGGCAACTACAATCAATATGCATTGTCGGAAACCAACACCTTGTGAGTAATCATCATTAAGTAAGTCATCACTCTAAATACCTTGAAAATTAAAGTGATTTATGATACCAATCAGCAACCTCTTTATCGATCACTCTAAATAACGTTGTTATCTAGATTCAAAAATAAATTTCCTCTTAATCTAGTACAAAGAATAACCTTCCCTAAGGGTACCACATCATTAAAGATTCTTCAATTTTTGAAAGATAGAACTTAAAGCATCATGTTCAAATTGTCTTAAAACCATTGTCCAAGAAAAAAATATGATTCCTAGGGAAAGAGAAGGATAAGCAAGAAAATCATAGTATGCAGTTAACTTTAATACCATAGACATGGCCCTGCTGCCCGCAGGTGTCCATAACCTTGACAAGGATGTCTTTTGACCTAGCGAAATGTCAGTATACCACTTACTAGATATAGATTCAGAGTTATCTTATTTGACTTTTTAGATGAAGGCCACTGTCTTGGCTTGGTAACCAACTGATGGCAATGCCACTCACAAGGAGTAACATGAATGAACAGGCCGGCTCGTGATGAGACCTCTTGTCTTCCAGCTTTTTGGCTGAAAGCCATTACTCTGGCTTGGTGACCAGTAGTAGTAATGTCATGCATGTTAGGTCTCATGATCATGGTAGGTCGGCTCATCATGAGACCTCCTATCCTTCCCTATATCTTTGTAAGATCTGATTATGATTAACCTTAAAGCTTACTTAATAAGTGGGGAGACAGATCTACTCCTTAAGAGTACAGGATGGCGTGAAAAGTTTTTAATGACTAATCATTGCTGACTAATTCCTCTACCCTAAAGACTTGTTAAAGATATCCCAGACAATGACTGAAATATTCTTTGAGTTAATAATGCTAGTGTTCTCCTAAATAGCTCATTATGATCTTTACAAGAGTGGTCCACCATAGGGGTTTTCCAATAGTACCTTCTAAGGGAAAATGAAAATATATATCTGAGACGAAAATTTATTAGAGTGATTAATCATGGTTACTTTTGAAAAATCATGGGGTATTAGAGTGAATTGTACTCAACGAGATTTGTCACAAATGTGTGTGTTAACAACTAATGTGGATCAAAAGTAGTTTTAACAGGCATGCTTTAAAATTCAAAACCCTAATAGCATGATAGTAGCTTTATTCATTTATTCTGTTACCTTACTTTACTCTAAGAGATGAAAGACTCTCGTTTAAGTATAGGAGTACTTCCAATGAAGCCATGTGCGTAAAAAAATGTTGATTATACTCACACTTAGTTTTAAATAATAGACTTCAAGACATACGAAAGCATGAGAAACCAGTTGCTTCAATTGATATGGTACCAAGAGTTTACGAATGCTCAAGAAATAAGATGGCTTGATGACTGCTTGAAACCAGGATTCAATGGAATCCACATATTTAGGATTCTCCAACTGATGCAAATCTTCCACAGTTTAATAGTCACTCTCTTGGAGGCACAAAGAATCTGGTGAAAGAAAAAAGATAAATCCCACAAGTTCAGGCTCAAGTATTTGATTTTCAAATTGACAAGAATGGTTGAGAGAGATTCTGGGGTTTTGAGTTTCCACAACATTTTTAGAACAAGTTCCAATAAAAGATTGCTCCTCTGGTGGTCTTTGAATTACATCTTCCCAGGGTGAATGTTCTACAGTAATGGGGAAAGTTTCCAGATTTGTTCCTTTTCCCAACATGGAATATGTAGCATTGTGTTCAACATGGGAATCAATAGGAAGAATAGGTGTTTGAAACTACTGTGCAACCTGATGGTTTATATTAGGGTTTAAAAGATGGTTTGGGGTAGGTTTTTGGTTAAGGCTTGGCCTATAATTTGGATTTGGATTGGGGTTAGGCTTTGGACTAGGGTTAGGCATAGGGTGTGGATTAGGCTTTGGACTAGGGTTAGGTCTAGGTTTTAAATTAGAATTAGGGTTAGGCCTAGGGTGTGGATTAGGGTGTGGACTAGGGTTAGGGTATGGATTAGGGTTTGGATTAGGACTAGGGTATGGATGAGGGTTAGGGTAAGGTTGCACATGCGGTTGGGACCATGGAGGAAGATAAATTAATGGTGCATTGGAAATAAATTTTGGTTGTTGTTGGTGCTCATAGGATTGAATTTGCATGGGATATTTCCCTAGAGAGAAAGATCCAAACAATTCTTTAGGCCATGGAGATATCTGGCTCGAGGATGACAGCCAAGGAGAGGGCCACTATGGCCATGAATTAGGGTATTCAATTGGAGGAGGATTAAAATTTTTCCATGGTACTGCAGGATTATAAACATGTTGAGGAACCTGCTCAGGAAAATAAGAATTATTCCAAGTATCAAATGGTGTTGGGTTTTGAGTTATACCTGGCGGTTGATTTGATTCCTTACTTGATTCCCTGAGTACCTTCTGTAATCGTGGCAGTGATGGACAATGTTCGGTTGCATGACCATCCTCACAAATTTTGCAAACTTCCAGACTGCTAAGTGGGCACTTTCCAAGGAAGTGCTTCTTTCTACAGTTGGCACACACGATAAGCAGTGGTTCTTTATCCTTCTCTTGTTCCTGCAAATCATCCAATTTTGAAATCAAAGATTTAATTATATTAAATTTATATTCAAGCAAGATATTAAATTCATCACTTGTGAATTCTTCATCGGATGAGTTGTTTGTCTTTGTAGCAGCATAAAAACTCCTCATTGAATGATTCCTCAAAATACCATCTTCTTGTCTTCAACAAGAAAACTGGTACATTCTATCATCACATGGATTAGTACGCAAGGGTTCTTACAACACCCCAAAAATGATATAACATTGAAGATTGGATTCTAAAAATAAATGAATTTAAAAGCTTTTGACTGAAATAAATCTCACCACACTTGCATAAAAAAATAAATTTTCATAAAAGGAAGGGAAAGACATGTTGGGAAAATGTTGAATCAAAGAAATATTTAATCTATTGAAAGCAAATAAATTTGGAAATTAAATGTCTATAGCCTGCTTCAACTTCTACACATAAGCAAGATAAGGAAATAAAAGTTCAAGAGATAAACAAGATGGCCAGACTTTGGAGCAACCCCACAAAAGTGGATGTGTGGCTCTTTACTCACGTCTTACCGTATGTTAGGGTTCCCGTTGTTTGCAAGATTGGCAAGAACAAACGTTGCAGGGCCTACATCAGAACCACTTTGGAATCCTAGGATCTATCCCTCCTAGATTCAGAGAGGGATCTCTCTATATCTGTCTAGACTGATATGCTTTTAAATCTCATGATATGATATTAGGCTAGTTATGAAGCACAAGGGATTTTTTTTGGTTTTGGTTAGGTAGGATATCATCAAAATAAAATAAGTCCTTTGAAGGGTAAAGGTGTGAGTAAGTTGAAAGAATGGTTCAGCAGATAGGATACATAAGAAACAGTATCAATCCATTGGGCTATGGAGTCACAAAAGGATTTAATTACACAAAAAGTTTCAAAAGTGGTCCATGGGGCAAGTCATCTATATCAAAGGATCTCTTTAGGTTGATTTGTGATATGGAACACTAAAAGTGTTGTGAAAGAAGCAAAGCTAATAACCATTTAAGAATCTATTAACTTCACTTAAACAAGAAAAGCCTTTCAAAGTAACTGTTTGAAGCAGGCCAAAGGACAAGGCAAACCATAGACCTCTTTGGGAAAACTTTTACTAAAGAACACTTTTCAGACAACAATCCAGCAATCTAACAGATTACCTTCAAAAAGAAGAAAACATATAATATAAACAAAATAATAGCCTAAGATCAAGTGAGAACTTTGAATCTATCCTGCTTTTGGCATACTCTCAAGGGAAACTTTCAAAACATCTGTTGAAGACTAAGCAAGGGACAGGGCTAACCATAAACTTCCTTGATTAGGACTCTACTTAGCATGCCGTGAAAATATCATTTAAGAACAACATCTCAGGTTTTACTCAGCAAGACATGGGCTCACCAACATTCCTTGACTAGTTATACTCTATTGAAATCATTCCCAAAGAAACAATTAGAAGAAAACATAGAGATAAAGCTTATCAGTGAGAAATAGGGTACTTTGCAGTAAATCCTAATCTATATTTCCTGTTATTTATCAGAGAAAGTGGACAGTATGAATAACATAAGAAAAACAACAACTACAGTATGAATAACATAAGAAAAACATCACCATTGACATAGACCAGTATGAATAACATAAGAAAGTGGACAATATGAATAACATAAGAAAAACATCACCATTGACATAGACCAGGATCCCATAAATCAACTTGTATATTTGATGTTCAAACCAGTTACAATATTCAATTCCAGTAGGTCTTTACAGCTTCAAACTTCTCATCTCAACCTATCTTTCTTCAATTTCTAACAGAGCTTCAGCAGCCTCAACAACTATTTACATTCAATAAGTATTCAACCAACAACAATACTAGGCTCCTCATATGATATATATAGGTAAATTGAGGAGGTGGAGTGAAAGGAAGGTCTAAATATTCAATTAATACAGAGTAAATGCTTCTCGACCTTTGGGAGGCCTTATGGAGAATATATCTAATTTCTTAACTCTGTTAATTGATTTTTACATTAACTTTCATCTACTTCATTTACTTTTGTTGACTTTTGAGGCTTTTGGTAGGCTCGAAATTACTTTCTGAGCTGTCTTTGGAAAATATCTTTGACTATGCATTAACTTTGTAGGATTTTGAGTAAATAGGCCTGTAGGTGGCATTTTTAGTCTTTGGGGGAGTAAATAGCCTTGATGATCTGGCAATTAAGGCTATCTTTTGCTGATTTTTCATGCTTTGTGGCTTTAAACACTGATTAGGCCTTTGATAGAGCTTTAGGCCTCCTTTAATCATATTTCCGGATTTTGTCACTTTCTGCTGACTATTTTATCTTTAATTAATTTTTCTTTATACTATGCTTTATCCATTATCTTTATGCTAATCCTCGCTTTTCTTTGATTTCTTCGATTAAGCCTTTAATCACTCTGTTTTCTTGTTTGCAGGGGTTTATTTGGCATTTTGGAGGGTTTCTGTGATTGCATCGATCAAATTCTCAGAATAAAACCCTAGATACCTCATATTTCTTGTTAGAACCCTGAGGATCGTCATCCCGGGCGTTTGCAACTTAGATGTTGCTATGGGTGAGCCTGTAAACTTCAGGTTTCCATTAAACCTGCACTCACACATAAAACATATTATGAAAACCTACATTTTTTGGATAAACTGCAGTCAGAGGCTTAGGGATGGGTGTTGGAGCATTTGTAGAGGAAGGGAGATGTGCAGGGGAGGGGTTCCACAGGCGAAACCAGGAGAAAATGGCGGAAAATTCAAATATGGGCGCGAAAATGGAAAAGCGGTTTTAGAAAACCACAAATGGTTTTTGTGCAAGAAAAAGGTGGTAAGCGGTTTTCGACAATTCGAACGCAATATGGTCGATTGGATGACACGTGCCCCTCGTGAAACCACCTGTTTCGCGCGGAAGACGCACGTTGAGGACTTTTATTAGATCAGGCGCGAAACGGTGTGAGGACCGTCAGATCTGGGGGAGCCAGATCGAAAGTCCAGGATCAGCGCGATGGTGGGGAGTTGAATGATGGAAAAATGAGGTGGGGCCGAGTGTTGACGTAAGAAAACTTGTTGTGGGGTGAAATATCATCGGGCGGGGTTAGAGATTTGGGTTTTAACAAAGGCCGTCGAATGAGAGGGATCAACGGTTTTGATCTGCCGAGAGGGATGAATAATTTTGATGGTTGGCGGGATGGTTCAATGGGAGGGGGGAATGAGCACCATCAGATCGGATAGATCAACGGTTAAGACCCTGCCGGGGGAAAACGTAGTGCGGGGGAGTGGAATAACAAAGGAAGGGGGCTAAACGAAGCGGGGGGGGGGGAATTTTCATGGATAAAAGAAAGACCCGAGGGCTAGGATAAAAATGGCTGAGACCTAGCTGACGGTTCCCAACTGTGGTTATATGGAGAATGGGCTGAGGACTTAAGCTCAGAGGGGCTTAAGGCCTAAAGTGACAAACGGGTGGAAATAGGCTTAAAAAGTAGGTTTTTAGACCTTTTCAAGTATTCCGATAGATTAAAAAAAGGTGTTTTAAACCATAATAAAGAGGTTTAATGGTTTAAGGAGGGTTTTTATAGGGAAATGAGGGATAAAATGAGGATTAATGATCCTTTAAGGAGTGAATGAAAATGAGATGAAGGGGTGAACATGGAGAATTCTTATGAAGGGGAAATGATGAAGAGTGATGGTGGGATAACAGGCTTTCAAAACAGTTTTCTTGGGACTAGCAAGGCTTCTTGGAATGCTCTTTTGAAGGAAACAGCAGTGAATATTACTCTTAATTTAGAGGACACAAAAAGGCTTCAAGAATGAGTAGTTTTCTATGAAAATAATCTCTTGAAGGCTTAAGAACATATTTAGCCATCATTTGTTTGACAAAATTTACTGATGGCTAACAGTGGCTCCACTTGGAGATGGCAGCTCCTTGGAGGTGTCAAGAACCTCAGAGATTTATCTCTGGAATGTAGATCAATGCCTTGTAATTTTTTGCACTTTGACAACCTTTCTTCTTTGATCATGCTGCTTGAAAAGATGATCGTTATTTATCATAACCAGATGATTTTTCCCAAACATTCTACCTACACAGCCTGCTTTCCTAGCATTTTTCTTCATAAGGTGCACTTGGACTTGCAAACCTTTAACATCAGCATTTTATTCTTTTGAAAACAGGAAAAACTAATCTAAATCTACCCTTATAACTTCCATGAGTTCAATTTAAATAGTTGAACTCATTAATTCTCTACCTAAGCTACTATCTGCCAGGATTAAACTATCTGTCAGATCTTATTTTCTATATTCTAAAACAGAAATTTAAATACAAACAAACCAGGATTAAGCTATCTGATTTGTTGTAAGACTATGGCATAAAAACAAGCTACACATAGACTGAATTTTCCAGAAAATTGAAAAAAAATTGAGAAGGCTTAAGATCTGAAAATTACAAGTATCCTTCTTTCTTCTTATGACTCAGATTTTGATCTGTTCAGAGTCATCCTTTTTCTTTTTTACTTGGTTCAAGTTTTTAGCATGTTAGAACCAGTTCTTTTTCTTCTCTTTGGCTCAGGTTTTGATCTGATTAGAGCCATTCTTCATCAAACTTACAGGTTCAGGATTTAAGCTTGTTTGAGCCTATGTTTTTCTATCCTTATCTAGTCTACTGATAAGCCAAGATTAAACAATTTGGAAAATTTGATTCACTAACGTAACAGCAGTAAATTGAAATCTATCTAGTCATAATTAGGCTATATGACTAAATAACAGTGCTCTTTCAAGTAGTGGCATTTAGGCTTGCACACTTTCAGATTTTTCTTTTCTTTATTGGTATGGGGTTGTACCTTTCTTCTTTTATTTCTGCCCTCTTTTTCTCTTTTTCTATTTTTTTTGTATTTTTTTATTTTTTCAAATTCAAAAGCAGTGTTATATACAATGAAAAAAAATCTTTGAAACTAAAACATCGGTTAACATAAATAATGTTTGAGAATCCTGCCATTGACAGGACCTCCAAAAATTATATTCAGCTCCATCCAATTCTTGCAGAAAGAATGCATTGTTTCCAATAGCAGATTGAATAAGATAAGGGCCTTGCCATAAATTATCAAATTTTCCATGTTTTCCCTTGTCTTCTCTCCTTGAATCCCATTTCAATACTTTGTCACCAATTTTAAAGTCACTTGCCTTGGTTCTTTTTTCAAACAGCTTCTTGATGTTTTCTTGTAGTTGTTGTGCTCTGATGTATACCTCCTCTCTGGTTTGTTGTAGATGTATAGTCTGGTGTATTCTTCTTGTCATATCATCATCTTCAGACTGTACTTCTTGGATCAGCTTCATGACTGGCACTCCTAGACTGGTTGGAAATATTGCATCTATTCCATAAATTAGCTGGTAGGGAGGCATTCCAATTGATTTTTTAATTGTTAGTATGTCTGCCCATAATGCATGTACTAGCTTACTGTGCCATGATTTCTTGTTATCTTCCAGCAACTTCTTGATTATGTTCACCAAAATTTTGTTTGAGGACTCTGCCAACCCATTACCTTGAGGGTAATAAGTTGTAGAATGACTCAATATGATATGATATTTATGACAGAATTCCACCATATTTTTAGGCCCAAATGCAGCAGCATTATCAATTATGATCTTTCTAGGACAGCCAAATCTAGACAGTATATGGTTTTCAAAGAATGAAATGATAATTGAGTCAGTGGCATTCCTAGAAGGGATGGCTTCTATCCATTTGGTAAAATAGTCTGTTGCTGTGAGGATCCATTTGTGTCGGGCAGATGAGGCAGGATGGATTTCCCCAATGAATTCTAGACCCCACTGCTAAAAAGGAGCTTCAACAGTGATTGGTTGCAGAGGTAAGGGAAGCAGCTTTCTTTTGCCTTCAAAGATTTGGCATTTGTGACAGGCAATAATCATTTTCTGGATATCTTGAAAGAGGGTGGGCCAGTAGTAACCAACTCTAAGGATTTTTTTAGCAGTTGACTTCCAGTAGAGGTGGCCTCCACATTCTCCTTCATGAAACTCGTGTTTGATCTTATCTGCATCATTCTCAGGCAAACATTTAAGAAATAATCCACTAGCATTTTTCCAATATAAACATTTATTCAAAATGCAGTAATTTACAGCTTTCAACTTTAAGAATCTTGCCTTTTTTTTAGACAAACTAGGAGGGACATTTAGATTGAGCAACACATACAAAATATCAGCATACCGAGATGAATTCAGAAAATGATCTTCAATAATTGGAGTTGTCAACTCCCCCTGTTCATCTAATGCATTAAACATGTTTATATCAAGAGCTTGAAAGTTGGATTCAACCATAAGTTTTTTCAATCCTTGACCTTTGATGAGCTTAGTGGGCTTGATTTCTAATTCATATTCTAAAATTACAGCAATCCACTTTCCTCTTTTGCCATCTGGATCTTGGGTCAATATGTCTTTTACAACTAAATGAGGCACAAATGCTATAATGTGGGAATGTAAAATGTAAACTCTGAAGTCTTTTAAGGCTTTGACCAAGGCAAAGGCTTGTTTTTCCATTATATTGTACTTCAGAGGTGCATCTCTTAATGCCTTACTGAAAAATGCAATTGGTTGCTCTTGTCCCTTCAAGTTTTTCTGTAATAGGACAACAACTATTGTGTGTTCTGATGCAAATGAAAATATGAAGAAATCTTTTGTAAAATCAGCACTGATAAGAACTGGTGTTTTGGTAAGTGCTTGTTTTACCAGCTCAAATGATTTTTTTGCTTCTAAGGTCCATTTAACTCCTTCTTCTCTCTTAAGCATATTTGTCATGATTCTAAGGAGTTCAGCTAGATTGGGTATGAGCCTTCTCAAGAAATTAATATTCCCAATGAAAGATTGAAGTTCTTTGATGTTTCTAGGATGGTTTATTTGCAATATACCATCGATCCTCTTTGGGTCTATCCTTATTCCCTCTTCTGATATGATATGTCCCGGAATTTTACCTTCTTGGAGACCAAACAATGTTTTCTTTGGATTTAAGGATAACCCATATTTTCTGCATTTCTCAAATACTTTTCTCAAGTGTATTAGGTGTTCTTCATCTGTTTTTGAATATACAGTTATATCAGCTAAGTAAATCACTATGAATTAACCTATTTCTTCTGAAAATGCAATATCCATGGCTCTCTGAAATGTGGCACCAGCATTCATTAGACCAAAGGGAATTTTCAAATATATGAAAGTGCCCCGAGGAGTAGTAAAGGTTGTTTTAAGTTGATCATCAGGATGTACCAATATCTGATTATAACCTGAGAATCCATCTAGCAAAGAAATTCTTCTAGAACCAACTACCCTTTGTAATATATGATCCATTTTGGGCAAGGGATAGTTGTCCTTTAATGAGGTTTTGTTTAAGTTTCTAAAGTCAATACAAAGCCTTATCTCTCATGTTTTCTTCCTAACAGATACAAGATTAGATACCCACTCTGAGTATCTCACAGGGACAATAATTATAGCATCATACATTTCTCTAATTTCTTTCTCTACCAGAGGTAATTGAACAGGGTTGATTCTGCACAATTTTTGTCTAAAAGGCTTCTATTTTTCTTTGAGGGGTATCTTATGCTAGATTATTTCTGTATTATATGATTTCAGGTCTTCATACTCCATGCAAATACATTAGAAAATTCTTTAAACAGCTCAATGTATTTCAGTTTAATGTGAGTTGGCAGTGTTTTAGATAGCTTGATCGTTTTAGGCTTGTGTTCACTGCCTATGTTGCATTCTTCCACTTCAGCTTCAATAGGTTCCAGTTTTGGATTTTTGGCAACATCATTCAAGTCAAACAATTCTTCTAATGGGACCAGTCCTTTTGGAAAGCTTTGATTTTTAGATTGCAGCACTTCTAAGTCTTCTTTTTCAAAATCTGTGCTATTTTCTGTTGTATGTTCAGGTTCTTTGAATAACAGATTTATATGAGCAATCTCAGGAGAATTTTCTTCTTCAAAAAGTGGGTTTTCTTCAATAGGACAGTCTTGTTCATACTATGAATCTGAGTTTGGTATTTCAAATTCATTTTTGGACTGTAGGAAGTCTTCTATTTGTTTATCTCCTTCAAAAACTTGCCAATATTTTTCATTATCCAGAACAGTTGGTCTATATTTCACTTGAATGGTGTATTGTTTGCTTTCATAAGGTCTTATACAAGTACTAGCAACAAAAGCTAATCCATTGGCAAGAATTTTTTGGTTCCTTGGGACAAAGGTAAGTTGGAATTCAACAAATGTTTTTAGAAAGTCCATGGTATCATCTCTATAGGCTCTAAGTCTGGGATGTTTAGCAGTGTATTCCCCATTTACTTGCCTAATTATCAATTCTGAATCTCCATGAACTGTTATTCTTTTGGTCCCTAATTTTTTCAACAAATTTAGGCCTAAAAGGAGAGCTTCATACTCTGCTATGTTATTTGTGCATTGGAAGTTTAATCTATAAGAATGACCCTCAGCATGATTGTTTTTAGTGTTGTGCACCCATATGCCTTCTCCTGCACCATTTTTAGAGCAAGACCCCTCAAAACTCATACTCCAAAGAGGACTGTTTTCAGATTCATTATTTATTTCACTTATGTCCTCTCTGTTTTGTTTTCCTAATTTGTCACTGTGTTGTTCCTGTAGGTCTACACTATGTTTGTCTTTCTTTTGTTCCTCAAGATTTTCAATGTTTTGAGGCTTTATTTTTTGATTTTCTTGATTGGTACTATGTTCATGATTGTTTTGATGCTCAAGACCTGTGATCTGTTCGCTGTGATTTTTTGAATTAGCAAACTTTCTTTTAATTTTCTCCTTGTTTTCCTCTTCATCTATGGTTGCCACTATGTTTGGGGATGGAGTGGCCACTATATTGGTTGATTTTTCATTGATTAATCCTTGCTCATTAGAAATCTCATCATTATTAAGAATGAATGAGTCAAGGTTAGTATGTATAGAATAGAGAGGGGAGTTTCCTGGTCTTTCTTGACTACTCACCATGTATTTCATGTGTGTTTCCCTATAGAGTCTTCTAGGTTGACTGAAGACAGGGATGGTGGCATAAGTCATATCCATCTGCACAGTACCTTGCAACTTAGCACCCCATGATCTTGAAAGAAGCATGCCATATTTGGGGGGTATATCAGCCATTACAATGTCCATCACTAAGCTTTTGGATGGGATTTGAACTAAGTTAACACAGAGATCTTTTATAAGGCCTAGGCATCTCACTCTGCTTGAATCAAAGGAATATAAGTCTTTATAAGGTCTAGTTACCTCAAGGCCTAATCTTTCCATTATTACTTTGGGCATGAGGTTATGTGATGCTCCTGAATCAAGCATGGCATTGTGCAAAATATTATCATGGATGTTCAAACTGATGTAGAATGGGGGGGTAGTTCCTTCTTGAAATTTTCCTTCAATCTTAGGACCAAACAGAAGCTCTGGTGTATCATCATTCAAGTTAACAGTATCATGAATATCTTCTATGTTCAAAGCTTTCAAAAATTGACATATATATACATTTTGAGTGATTAACTCAGTCAGTGGGACAGAGATCTTGATTTTGGAAATTTCATTCTCTAGGCTAAAGGGAATCTGATTTTTCAAAATGTTTGATTCAGCCTTCTTAGTCAGTTATTCATCAGCAAAATCAGCTTGCTGATTTCTACTATTTACAGCAGTCAAAATGGTTTTTTCAGGAGCATTAGATGAAATGCTAGTGCTGCTAGGGTCACCACTCTATTTTTCTTTGATTTGGGTGTTTTTTCCCTTGTTTGGATCAGAACTTTTAGCCATTGTTTTATGATTTTCTACTGTCTTTTTGGAAGTATTTATAGGGCTGTTTTTGGCAAAATTATTAGAGGTTTTGTTCCTGGGAGTTTCTTGATTCTTTCTACTTCTTAAGTAATATTGTTTAGGTGATCCTATGATGGCATTTTCAAAGTCTTGTTCATAGTATTCAGTTTCTTGTCTTCTATCATCATAGGGTGTATATAGACCTTGTTTTATTTCATGGAGGAAATCAGAATCCTCATTGCTTACTCCCAGCATTTTTATGTTATCATCCTCTGTTTGTTCAATTGTTTCTCCATCCTCATTAACATAATTTTCTTGAAAAGGAGGTTTGATCTGTTGATCAGCATCTCTTTGTCTATTCTGAGATTGAATTCTCCTAAAGTTATGATTTTGGTTCTGGGATTCGTTTCTATTTTGAGGAGCTGATTTATTTTCTCTAGATTGTGCTCTCTCATAAATTTTCATCCTCTTCATCATCTCCTCCAGTATCGTTTTCATTTTTGAGTCAGATGTGGAAGATGCAACTTCATCCCTATATGATACCCTCTTCTCAGTCTTCATTCTAGCTCTCTTCTCAATCATATTTTCTTCCACACTAAGAGCTCCCTTCTGCATGTCTTCTAAAGTTAAAGGTTCCCTTTATCTTAGATGATAGGCCATTTCGGGATCAAATCCTTCAAGGAATTTGGACAAAGCTGAGCCTTGTGGAGGTTTCAAATCTGGGGTTAGTGCATTATAAACACTATTAAATCTAGTGAAATAATTTTGAACACTTTCCTCAGTGTTTCTCTTGAGTTTGTTGTAATATGAAAGTATTTGGAGAGGGTTCTTCCTAATTTCGCATTTGTTTGTGAATGTTTGATGTAAAGAAGGGAGATCATTTATACTATTAGGATTTAAACCCTTAAACCATTTATTGGCTTCTCCTCCTAAACTTTGGGAAAATATTCTTATCTTAATGGTCTCATCTTCTATTTCCATATAATCAAAGGCATCGTTCACCTTGTCTACGTGCTGTTGAGTAGTAGTGGGTTCATTTCTGGTGAAATGGGGAATTTTGGACTGATAGTCCTATGGAAAATTAACTAAAGGTAAAGGAAGGACAAGAGGAGTATACCATGTTGCTATGATAAGAATTTGTGGGATAAATGGGGGGTTTAGAATTGGAGGGTTTATAAAAGGAGGAGGGGGATGGAATGGAGTAGTTTGAACAGTGGGTGTATGGATAACAGAAGTACTTGGACCAGCAAGAGACTGTTGAGCAGATCTAGGATGAGAGAAACCAAAGTTATGAATGAAATGAAGATCATGTGGGGTGGTTTCTCTGCTATCAGTATGTTCACCACTATGTTGGGGTGAGTGTGGAGGCTCAAAGTCTATCTGATCTGAATCACTAAGTGACTTAGTTTTGGATGGGTTTCTTATGGATGGTAAGTCAACTTGTGTATCTTGAAGAGCTGAGAGATTTTCAGGGACAGAATTAGCTCTATGAATTGGTCTGAAAACAGTTGAAGTCTTGGATCTCGGAGATTTCCTAAGGATACTTTATGGATTATAAACTATCTTAGGAGGATTTGGGTCAGGATAGGCTCTAGTATGAATTCTTCTAGAAGCCACTATGTGGTGTTTTTAGACCTAATTATGAGAAAATTCCAACCAAGTATGACAGTTTTTTAAAGGCTAACTAATCTTTTTCAAAGAAAACTTAATCCTCAAAGTCTTCTTAACTGGGTTTGAATGATGCTTGAAGGATAAAATAATTTCCCAGTGGAGTCTTAGGAAAAACCAGTGGGGTCAGCAGGCCTACTGAATACCAATGGAGTCGCTAGGTGAAGGATTTTTACTTGTTTTCAAGGTTTAGTTGATGTTCACCATCAACAATCAATAATAACTAGTCTTGGTGACACTTGATTCATTTAGGAATAGGTGTTTGTTGAGTTGTGAAGTTATATATTACTGAATATTCCCCAGTATGGTCACCACTATGTTAGGGTTCCTGTAGTTTGCAAGATTGGCAAGAAAAAACGTTGCAGGGCCTACATCAGAACCACATTGAAATCCTAGGATCAAGCCCTCCTGGATTCAGAGAAGGATCTCTCTATATGTGTCTAGAATGATATGCTTTTAAAGCTCATGATATGATATTAGGCTATTTATGAAGCACAAGGGATTTGTTTTGGTTTTGGTTGGGTAGGATATCATCAAAATAAAGGAAGTCCTTTGAAGGGTAAAGGTGTGAGTAAGTTGAAAGAATGGTTCAGTAGATAGGATAGGTAAGAAACAATATCAATCCATTGGGCTATGGAGTCACAAAAGAATTTAATTGCACAACAAGTTTCAAGAGTGGTCCATGGGGCAAGTCATCTATATCAAAAGATCTCTTTAGGTTGATTTGTGATATGGAACATTAAAAGTGTTGTGAAAGAAGTGTTGGAAATGTTGTCATTGATAGCAAAGGAGGTAGCAGATGCAGAGACAGGAATAGTTACAAGGAGACAAAGATAGACAATGGAGGCAGCAAAGAGGAAATGAATATAAAGGAGAAAGGCAGAGGCAGAGGAAGCAAAGACGGAGACAGAGCCATTATCAAAGTAGTAGAAGCAGAGGCAGGGCCACTAACCTATTATAGAAACCATTGTTATTCCAAGAATATGTATATATATATATATATATATATATATATATATATATATATATATATATATATATATATATATATATATATATATATATATATATATTCGAGAATATTTTATACAATTTCTAAGGCAGACATAATATAAATTAATTTCTGGACTTTATATTCAAATGCTCTTTACTTAGTTGAAGAACTCGACTTCTAGTCGATGCTGTGTTTTAAATTGTACATTGTAGTGAGCTCTGTGTCAAAGAAATCGAATCTCACTAACCCATGTATAAGAACAATAATCATGAATGGAGGCGGAACCAAAACAAGGGTGATATATATGGTAGAACTGTGCGTCAATAGCGATTTCGAATCATAATAATACATTGAAAAGTAAACAATTTTTTAAATAATAAAGACGGATGGAACCATGAGCGGGGAAGTGGAACCATGACCCGATGAAGAGTAACAGTGGTTTGGAGCGAATGGTGGATTTCATCGCACCACTATTATACGAAAGGTGGTATTTTGGAGTTTCGCAGCGATTCCATTGTTTGATCGATGCGTGTCCCTGGATGAACAGTAAAACCACCGCTTAAAGTGCGCCATCGCGCGTTAAAAACCGATGCTGGATGCCGAGCGAAATGCACATGGGTCGTTGATCTGGAGAAGGGACATCGGACGGTGGTCACTTGCATTAGATGTTTGGACGATAACAGAGATGCACGAGGGATAAACAAGGTGGGGCCGGAGCCACGGGTTCATTACAAAGCCATACAGTGTTGGGCTATTAATATTCCACCAGGTGACAACCTTATTGTAAAGTGGAGAAATATAAAATTCGGTAATATAATTTGAATTACAAAGGTTTTATATATATATATATATATATATATATATATATATATAGTCAATTGACTAAACCAGAGCGTCGACACTAATACACGTTCGAAGAATTAAACTTTAATTATAAAGGTTCGGAGGTAAATATATATATATAAGCCGGGAATTATAAAAGCCACCATCCCTGGTGGTTGCGGCGGTATAAGTCTGTCAGCTCAGTACGGTTGGGGTAAATCCCCGCACTCAATTTTAACCGTTGATCGCGAGTCAACATACGATCAGCAAGTCAACTGCGGGGGTTCACCACCTATTAACCGTCGAGCTATTCTCACTCCCGCTAACCGTCGATTGCTACCTTCCGCCTGTTGATTCAGCCGCGCAGTTGGAAATTACATTCCAACATATATTATGTATAATGACTGTATATGTGAAGTGGCGAAACATGGAATTTGGGAAGATGGTTTAATACGCCGAGGGTCAATTATTATGTTGCGTAGAATGGTTGTAAATGCAGAATTAGTGCATATGTACACATAAGAGATTGTTTGGTTATAACTATAGAGGATTATTGAATTAATATCGCAGAGCTCCAATTCTCCAATGGGAGATAAATTAAAATAACCCGTAATTTGTTTATATAAATTTCAAAGATGGAATTAAAGAGAAGTGTGAGATTGTCTGGATTGGGGATTTGATTGGGCATAAAACTTGAATGTACTATGGGAAAAAAGGGAGGAGAGCATGCGTAGAACTACAGACACAGTTTGACAGAAATCGTGTCAGAATGAGTTGAATGTAAGAATGCTAATGTAAAACAGTGGGAATATAGATCATGTTGAACAAAGAGTAGGCAGAACAGGTTCTTAACAACAGCAGGAAAAGACAAATCCAGTAAAGCTAAAATCCAGTAAAGAAGCTGAGTAAAATTGAAATATGTAATTAAGAATGTGAATGTAAATTTTGTAATTAAGTTTTTATTGCTTGTGATGCAAAGGAAAGTATCCTAAAGAAAAGACAAAATCCCACTGTAGCATGAAATTTTGTACTTATTATTATGATTTTAAATTGAGTTGGATAAAGAAATGAGGAGGCAGAATACCAAGGGGTATGACCATCCATTTCGAATTCCTAGAGGAAAACAAACAGTCATCAAGAAATTTCTATAAGTAATATCATCTTGATATGAAAAAGTGTTATAGGTGTGAGAGAGAAAGCAAATATAGAGAATACAGAATATAGAAGAGTGAGGCAAAGAAGATTAAGAGAAGAAGAGCAGAAAGAGAAGCTACAGAACAGAGCTGATATCTGAAGTAAATCAGCAAACATTCAACTTGATAAATTGAGGAAGTTGGAGCTTCCCTATCAAGTTGCAGCTTGATAGCTGTCAGTTGTAGCTGACTGAGGTTGGAGCCTCCTGTAGGTTGGTGCCTACAGAAAATTGAAGGGAGTTGGTGCTTCCTTGCAAGTTGTAGCTTACAGAATTGAGGTTGGAGCCTCCTGTAGGTTGGTGCCTGCAGAAAAACAGTGGTGAGAGGGAGTTGGAGCTTGCCTTTGCATCACAACAATAATAAGATGTGGTTTTCTCCCTTTATGGGTTTCCACTTATATCTGGTGTCTCTGTGTATGATATTTATGTATTGATCTAATATGTATCATCTGCTTAATACCTGTTGCTCTCATATTAATTCTATTGTTATATTATACTAATACATGCTGCTTACATTCTAAGATTACTCACACATTAAATTGGATATGAAATGAAGGTGTAAATAATTTTAATGAAAATTTTTAAAAGATCAGGAAGGTGTTAAACTGATTCACCCCCCCCTCTCATTTTAACTAAAGGTTCAACAATTGGTATCGGAGCGGTTCCTTTTATATCAGTCTAGCAACTGAAAGGAGATCCTAGGCTCTCAAGATGGCTAGTCAAGAAGGAAGCTCAACCAATAAAGCCCCTTTCTTTACAGGTGCAAATTATGCCTTTTGGAAAATCAAAATGAAATCATATATAATGTCTTTAGGATTAGAAGTTTGGGATGCTGTGGAATTTGGATATGTCACAAAGTCAACTGATTCAGAGAAAGAAGATAAACAAAGCTTTGTAGCTAATGCAAAAGCAATGAATGCAATCCTAAATGGACTATGTGAAGCTAAGTTTATCAAAATAATGCACAGTAAGACTGCCAAAGATATGTGGGACACTCTAGAGAATATCCATGAGGGAAATAAAAAGGTAAAGACTGCCAAACTTCAAATATATAGAGCCCATTTTGAAAATTTAAAAATGAATGATGATGAAGATACTGGAAGCTTCTTCTTAAAAGTTGCAGAAATTGTTAACAATATGAAAGCTCTTGGAGAAACCATGCCAAAAAGTATAGTTGTGCAAAAGATTCTAAGATCACTCCCATCCAGATTTAATCCCAAGGTGTCTGCAATAGAAGAGACAGCTGATTGGGAGACTTTGACCATGAACCAGCTACTTGGAAATCTAACAGCATATGAGATGAGGCTCCCACAGAAGAAGCCAAGTACGAGGGAAGCAACTTTTAAAACAGAAAAGAAGAAAGAAGAAAAAGAAGACATATGCTCTTGCTTTGATGAAGAAGAAGCTAAATTTGTCAAGAAAATGGATAGAGGCTCAGGTAGATACAAAGGTAAACTTCCCTTCAAATGCTTTAACTGTGGAAGAGTAGGACATTATGCTGCTAAGTGTCCTCACAAGAAAGTAAGGAATCAGGCTCAAGAATCAGAGAAAAACACATCAAAGAACTGGCAGAAAGGAAAGAAATTCAGAAGAAAATCCTTCTATGGTCAACAAGACAGCAGTACATTTGAAGACTCAGATGAATCCTCCAGAGAAGAGGGAACCTCTGAATTTTTACTAATGGCCATAGAAGATCTTGAAGGACTCTTACTAGAAGATGAAGAAGAAGAAGGGGAAGTCGACCTTGAGGGGGAGCTAAGAAGTGCTCTGGAGGATATTGACAGACTCAAACTAAAATTTAGAAAACAAAAAGAGATTCTCATCAAATGTGTGAAAGAAGAAAAAAATTCAGAAGTCCTCATGCAGCTGAAGGTAAAGCTTGAAGAAGCTAAGAAGATAGAAGATATGTTACTTCAGCAAATCAAGGATAAAACTCGAGAACAAGAGAAGCTGGAAGAAGAAATTGTATGTCTGAGGAAGAAATTAGAAAGTGCTCAACAGAAAGTGTATATGAACTCGTCTCAAACAACAAGCTCTAGTAAGTTGAATGAAATTTTGGTAGCTCAAAGATCCCCTATGATAAAGACTGGAATAGGCTATGTAGGAGAATCAAGTAAAGGAAAAGAAAAGGTTGACAGAGAAATTATTTTTGTAAAAGAAAAGAAGAATGATGAAGCAGCTCAACCAATTCCTACAAAAGAAGAAATCTGCAATAAGGAAGACAGAGATCAGAAGAAACCATTAGTGGCAAAGTATGTAATATATACTAAGACCCCTGAATATGTAAAATTTGGAAACCATCAAAGGAGATTCTTCCCTCCAATGAAGAATGCCACCTGTTATGTCTGCCACAAGCCAGGACACATTGCTGCATATTTTCATGCAAGAAGGAGTAATTCAAACCAGCAAAAGATGCAAACATTGAAGAGACTGCCTCAAGAAAACAAATGGAAGAGACAACCTTACATCAGGTATGCAAATAGCTTCTATGGTTACTGCTTTTATTGTAAGGAATTCGGTCATAAAATCATTGAGTGTAGAAAGTATGGACAAAGATTGATTTTCAACTCTTCAAGGAGATTTATGAATCAAAGAAATTTTGTTCATACTCACAATTCTGCAAAAACTGTGATCAAATTTTTTATGTGCAATCAAGCTGGACATATGCCTTCCAAATGCCCTCTAAAAGGATGCAATTCATCACCTCACAATAGAGATCAAACAGAAGGATGCCTCCAGTGGAAAAAGAAGGAGAATAAGTGTGACCTGGCTCTAACTACTCAAGATCTGAAAAGCCAGTGGTATTTGGACAGTGGCTGCTCTAAACACATGACTGGAGACAAAAGCAAGTTTATAACTCTTGATGAAAACAAATATGGCAATGTTACTTTTGGCAATGATAAATCAGGTAAGATCAAGGGTAAAGGCTCAGTCAGCATAGATAATGGAAGAGGAAAGGCCCAAGATGTACAATTTGTAGATGGGCTGAAAGCAAATTTATTGTGTCAGTCAGATGTGTGACAAAGGCTGTGAATTTCTCTTTAGAGCACAAGATTGTGAAGTCAGATCAAGCACAACAGGAAAGAATTTGCTCAAAGGTGTTCGAACAGAGAGTAATGTTTACATAGTAAAAGAGGAAGATGAAGCCTGCCATCTTAGCAAACTTGAGGAGTCATGGTTATGGCATAGGAGATTGGGACACCTCAGTTTCGATCATATCATCAGACTGAGCAAGAAGAAAGCTGTCAGAGATATGCCATAAATAAAAAGACCTTCAAATACCATATGAAAATCTTGTCAATTGGGGAAACAGACTCGCACATCCTTTAAATCTAAAGATGAGCTATCAACAATAAGACCACTCCATCTTGTGCACATGGACCTATGTGGACCTGCTAGAACTAAGACACCAAGTGGAGAATCCTATTTCATGATGATAATAGATTATTTCTCCAGAATGACATGGGTTGCATTTCTCAAGAACAAATCAGAAGCACTGGAAAAATGTAAGATATTCAAAGTATTAGCAGAAAATCAAATTGGATTAAAGCTAAAATGTATCAGATCAGACAGAGGAGGAGAATTCATAGATTATGAGTTTGCATACCTATGTAATGAACATGGAATAAAGCAACAATTTACCATTGCAGGGACACCTCAGCAGAATGGAGTAGCAGAGAGACAAAACAGGTTTGTACAACAAATGGCCAGAGCTATGATGCAAGAGAATAACATTACTCAAACCTTTTGGGCAGAAGTTGTACACACAGCAGTACATATTCTAAACAAAGCTCATTTAAGACCTAACAGTGACAATACACCTTATGAGCTATGGCATGGTAAACCTGCATCAATCAAGCACTTTAGAGTCTTTGGTAGCAAGTGCTACATAAAGAACAATGATGAAAATCTGGGGAAATTTGATGCAAGAGCAGATGAAGGAATACTCTTAGGATATGCATCCAAGAGTAAAGGATACAGATGCTACAACAAGACTATTCGAAAAATTGTAGAAAGTATTGATGTAAGATTTGATGAAGAACTCCCAAACAAGACAAGAGATACAGACTGCAGCAGTTATTCAGAAAACCATGAAGAAGAGGACCAAGATGATGATGGAGCAAGCAAGACTTCAGAAGATACCAAACTGAACTCGAAAACCCCCTCAAGATACACTCAAAAGAACCATCCAGAAGATCAAATCATTGGAGACAAGAGTGTAGGAGTCCAAACAAGAAGGTAGCTGACAGAACAAACTGAATAGGTATACATAGCCATGTTGTTACAAATAGAGCCAAAGAAATTTGAAGAAGCTAGCAAGGAAAAGTCTTGGGTGAATGCTATGAATGAAGAATTGGATCAAATTGAGAAAAACAATACTTGGGAACTAGTTCCTAGACCCACTAAGAAGAATATCATTGGTTCAAAATGGGTATTCAAAAACAAAATGAATGAGCAAGGACAAGTAATCAGGAATAAAGCCAGGCTGGTCTGCAAAGGGTACTCACAAATTGAAGGACTTGATTATGAAGAAACATTTGCCCCTGTAGCCAGAATGGAAGCTATCAGAATGTTCCTGGCATTTGCATGCTACCAAGACTTCAAGGTATATCAAATGGATGTAAAGTCTTCTTTTCTTAATGGAGATCTAGAAGAAGAAGTATACATGGAACAACCAGAAGGCTTCTCATTGACAGACAAAGAAGACTATGTATGCAGACTGAAGAAGGCCCTATATGGACTGAAACAGGCTCCTCGTGCTTGGTACTCAAGACTGGATAAATATTTGCAAAAACATGGTTTTAAGAGAGGTGGAGTAGACAACAATTTATACATAAAAGCCCATGAAAATGAACTCCTGATTGTTGTTGTATATGTTGATGACATTATGTTTGGAAGCAACAAAGATGAACTAGCAAAAGGGTTTGTTGATGAGATGAAAACAGAGTTTGAAATGTCTATGATTGGAGAACTCAGTTTCTACTTAGGATTGCAAATTCAGCAAAAGAACACAGGCACATTCATCTCTCAAGAAAAATGCCTAAAAGAAATGCTGAAAAAATTCAAAATGGAGGACTGCAAACCTGTGACAACTCCCATGATCACGGGATGCAAGTTGTGTGCTGATGATGGGACTGCAGATGTAGATAAAAAACTCTACAGATCCATGATAGGAAGCCTGTTGTATCTGACAACATCAAGACTAGACATCATGCTAGCAGTAGGACTAGTGGAAAGATATCAAGCAGCACCTAAACAAAACCATCTTCTGGTAGTAAAAAGAATACTCATATATCTACAAGGAACAACACAGTATGGAATTTGGTATCCTAAAGGCAAAAGCTTCACTTTAATAGCATACACAGATGCAGATTGGGCCAGTTGTGTTGATGACAGGAAAAGTACAAGTGGAGGTGCTTTCTATCTAGGAGAAAGTCTGGTGGCATGGTTAAGAAAGAAACAAACATCCATCTCTCTGTCTACAGCTGAAGCAGAATATATAGCAGCAGCAGCATGTTGTACACAAGTCATGTGGATGAAGCAAACTCTTCAAGACATGAAGGTAAGCATTGATGAACCTATCTCAATCAAATGTGATAATACAAGTGCTATAAGTATATCTAAAAATCTTGTACTTCATTCAAAAACTAAACATATTCCAATCAAGTATCATTTCCTCCGAGAAAAAGTGGCTCAGAAGATAGTAAAGCTGGAATATGTACCAACAAAAGAACAGACAGCAGATATATTTACCAAACCTCTTGCTAGAGAACCATTTCAATACTTGAGAGATAAACTAGGGGTAGTATCTACAGATGCTACTCTCTAATACAAAGAGGAAGCACAATTTCAGGGGGAGAACAAAAATGAAAATATCATTCCAGGGGGAGAACAACCAGCAAGGAAAGCATGAATCAGGTCCTCGGAATCAAAGGATTAAGGAAAAAGAACACCAAGTTATCATCCTAGAGTTATCTGCATTATTCAAGCATCAAAAGGTCAAGTACAGAGAAAAAGGATCAGCATTGTGTTCTGAAAAATTATATTGATAATCTGAAACATTATATTGAGAATATGAAACATAAAAGACGAATAGTGATTATCATTTGAAGCCTCTCAGCATTTTAGTTGTTGAATCCAATCATACATCTCTGACTAGATAAAGCTGATACAATATATTCTATAAAGTATCATTATTCTCACTTTTAGCTCTATACAAGTGAAAGAACTGTATCAATTTACAGTGTATATTCAAAGTTGATAATCCTCAAAGTGTTCTCTCAACAAGTCTTATACATCACTATGGAGCAGCATGGTACAAAGTTAGCAGAAGAGGGCCTAAACATAACTCAGAGAGAGGAAATGCAAAAAGCAACCCTTTGCCATTGATGTCAAATGGGGAGGAAGAGCAAGCAACATGAGAAAGAGCAGGCAAACAGAGAAAATGTATTGCCATCAATGCCAAAGGGGGAGACTATTGGAAATTTTGTCATTGATGGCAAAGGAGGTAGCAGATGCAGAGACAGGAATAGTTACAAGGAGACAAAAACAGACAATGGAGGCAGCAAAGAGGAAATGAATATAAAGGAGAAAAGCAGAGGCGAAGGAAGAAAATACGGAGACAGAGCCGTTATCACAATAGTAGAAGCAGAGGCAGTGGCAGAGGCAGAGCCACAAGCTGTTATTGCAGAGAAACCGTTGTTATTCCAAGAAAATATATATATATATATATATTCCGAGAATCTTTTATACATCCGGGTGTTACACATAATATAAATTAATTTCCAGACTTTATATTCAAATGCTCTTTACTTAGTTGAAGAACTCGACTTCTGGTCGATGTTGTGTTTTAAATTGTACATTGTAGTGAGCTCTGCGTCAAAGAAATCGAATCTCACTAACCCATGTATAAGAACAATAATCATGAATGGAGGTGGAACCAAAACAAGGGTTATATATATGGTAGAACTGTGCGTCAACAGCGATTTCGAATCATAATAATACATTGAAAAGTAAGCAATTTTTTAAATAATAAATATGGATGGAACCATGAGCGGGGAAGTGGAACCATGACCCGATGAACAGTAACAGTGGTTTGGAGCGAATGGTGGATTTCATCGCACCACTATTATACGGAAGGTGGTATTTTGGAGTTTCGCAGTGATTCCATTGTTTGATCGACGTGTGTCCCTGGATGAACAGTAAAACCACCGCTTAAAGTGCGCCATTGCGCGTTAAAAACCGACGTTGGATGCCGAGTGAAATGCACATGGGTCGTTGATCTGGAGAAGGGACATCGGACGGTGGTCGCTTGCAGTAGATGCTCGGATGATAACAGAGATGCGCGAGGGATAAACAAGGTGGGGCCGGAGCCACGGGTTCACTACAAAGTCATACAGTGTTGGGCTATTAATATTCTGCCGGGTGACAACCTTATTGTAAAGTGGAGAAATATAAAATTCGGTAATATAATTTGAATTGAAAAGGTTATATATATATATATATATATATAGTCAATTGACTAAACCAGAGCATCGACACTAATACACGTTCGAAGAATTAAACTTTGATTATAAAGGTTCGGAGGTAAATATATATATATATAAGCCGGGAATTATAAAAGCCACCATCCCTGGTGGTTGCGGCGGTATAAGTCTGCCGGCTCAGTACGGTTGGGGTAAAGCCCCGCACTCAATTTTAATCATTGATCACGAGTCAACATACGATCAGCAAGTCAACTGCGGGGGTTCACCACCTATTAACCATCGAGCTATTCTCACTCCCGCTAACCATCGATCACTGCCTTCCGCCTGTTGATTCAGCCGCGCAGTTGGCAATTACATTCCAACATATATTATGTATAATGACTGTATATGTGAAGTGGCGAAACATGGAATTTGTGAATATGGTTTAATACGCCAAGGGTCAATTATTATGTTGTGTAGAATGGTTGTAAATGCAGTATTAGCGCATATGTACACATAAGAGATTGTCGGGTTATAACTATAGAGGAGTATTGAATTAATATCGCAATTCTCTAAATGGAGATATTAAAATAACCCAGACTTGTTTATATAAATTGCCAGCATGGAATTAAAGAGAAGTGTGAGATTGCCCGGATTGGGAAATGATTGGGCATAAAACTTGAATGCAATTATGGAAAAAAGGAGGAGAGCATGCAGAGATACACAGAGATTACAGGTTTGACAGGAATATGTACAGGAATGAGTTGAACAGAAGAATAAGCACAGAAAACATGGAATATCTAGATGACAGTGAACAAAGAGTATGCAGAACAGGTTCTTAACAGCAGCAGGAAAAGACAAATCCAGTAAAGCTAAAATCCAGTAAAGGAGCTGAGTAAAATTGAAATATGTAATTAAGAATGTGAATGTAAATTTTCTAATTAATTTTTTATTGTTTTTGATGCAAAGGCAAGTATCCTAAAGAAAAGACAAAATCCCACTGTAGCATGAAATTTTGTACTTATTATTATGATTTTAAATTGAGTTGGATAAAGAAATGAGGAGGCAGAAGACCAAGGGGTATGACCATCCATTTCGAATTCCTAGAGGAAAACAAACAATCATCAAGAAATTTCTATAAGTAATATCATCTTGATATGCAAAAGAAGAAGAGGTGTGAGAGAGAGAGCAAATATAGAGAATGCAGAATATAGAAGAATAAGGCAGAGAAGATTAAGAGAAGAAGAGCAGAAAGAGAAGCTACAGAACAAAGCTGATATCTGAAGTAAATCAACAAACATTCAGTTTGAAAAATTGAGGAAGTTGGAGCTTCCCTATCAAGTTGCAGCTTGATAGCTGTCAGTTGTAGCTGAATGAGGTTGAAGCCTCCTGTAGGTTGGTGCCTGCAGAAAATTGAAGGGAGTTGGTGCTTCCTTGCAAGTTGTAGCTTGCAGAATTGAGGTTGAAGCCTCCTGTAGGTTGGTGCCTGCAGAAAAACAGTGGTGAGAGGGAGTTGGAGCTTGCCTTTGCATCACAACAATAATAAGATGTGGTTTTCTCCCTTTATGGGTTTCCACTTATATCTGGTGTCTCTGTGTATGATATTTATGTATTGATTTGATATGTATCATCTGCTTAATACCTGCTGCTCTCATATTAAGTCTACTGTTATATTATACTAATACCTGCTACTTACATTCTAAGATTACTCACACATTAAATTGGATATGAAATGAAGGTGTAAATTAGTTTAATGAAAAGTTTTAAAAGATCAGGAAGGTGTTAAACTGATTCACCCCCCCCCCCCCCCCTCTCATTTTAACTAAAGGTTCAAAAAGAAGCAAAGCTAATAACCATTTAAGAATCTATTAACTTCACTTAAACAAGAAAAGCCTTTCAAAGTAACTATTTGAAGCAGGCCAAATGACAGGGAAAACCATAGACCTCTTTGGGAAAACTTTTACTATAGCACACTTTTCAGACAATAATCCAGTAATCTAACAGATTACCTTCAGAAAGAAGAAAACATATAAGATAAACAAAAGAATATCCTAAGATCAAGTGAGAACTTTGAATCTATCCTGCTTTTGGCATACTCTCAAGGGAAACTTTGAAAACAGTTGTTGAAGACTAAACAAGGGACAGGGCTAACCATAAACTTCCTTGATTAGGGCTGAGCTGTCTTTGGAAAATATCTCTAACTGTGCATTAACTTTGTAGGCTTTTGAGTAAATAGGCCTATAGGTGACATTTTTAGTCTTTGAGGGAGTAAATAGCCTTGATGATCTGGAAATTAAGGTTGTCTTTTGCTAATTTGTCATGCTTTGTGGCTTTAAACACTGATTAGGCCTTTGATATAGTTTGAGGCCTCCTTTAATCATATTTCAGGCTTTTTTCACTTTTTGCTGATTGTTTTATCTTTAATTAATCTATCTTTATACTGTGCTTTATCCATTATCTTTATGCTAATCTTCGCTTTTCTTTGATTTCTTCAATTAAGCCTTTAATCACTCTGTTTTCTTGTTTGCAAGGGTTTCTTTGGCATTTTCGAGGGTTTCTATGATTGCATTGATCAAATGCTCGAAATCAAACCCTAGATCCCTCATATTTCTTGTTAGAACCCTGAGGATCGTCATCTCGGGCGTTTGCAACTTAGATTTTGTTGTGGGTGAGCCTGTAAACTACAGGTTTCCATTAAACCTGCACTCACACATAAAAACATATTATGAAAACCTAAATTTTTTGGATAAATTTGGGTCAGAGGCTTTGGGATGGGTGTTGTAGCATTTACGGAGGAAGGGAGATGTGCAGGGGAGGGGTTCCACAGGCAGAACCAGGAGAAAATGGCAGAAAATTCAAATATGGGCGAGAAAATGGAAAAGCGGTTTTGGAAAACCACAAATGGTTTTCGCGCAAGAAAAGGGTGGTAAGCGGTTTTCCACAAATCGAACGCGATATGGTCGATTGGATGACATGTGCCCCTCATGAAACCACCCGTTTCGTGCAGAAGATGCACGTTGAGGAGTTTTTTTAGATCAGGAGTGAAACGGTGTGAGGACCTTCAGATCTAGGGGAGCCAGATTGACGGTCCAGGATCAGCATGATGGCAGGGATTTGAATGGTGGAAAAATGAGGTGGGCCCAGGTGTTGACATAAGAAAACTTGTCGCGG
Organism: Pinus albicaulis; assembly: GCA_034641835.2. Lineage (NCBI taxonomy): Eukaryota > Viridiplantae > Streptophyta > Pinopsida > Pinales > Pinaceae > Pinus > Pinus albicaulis. The sequence continues at coordinate 338,165,519 of CM076573.1, forward strand.
GGTGAAATCTCATCGAGCGGGGTTAGAGATTTGTGTTTTAACAAAGGCCGTCAGATGAGAGGGATCAACGGTTTTGATCTGCCGAGAGGGATGAATAAGTTTGATGGTCGGGAGGATGGTTCAATGGGAGGGGGAATGAGCACCGTCGGATCGGATAGATCAACGGTTAAGACCCTGCCAGGGGAAAACGTAGTGCGGGGGACTGGAATAACAAAGGAAGGGGGCTAAACGAAGAAAATAAAGACCCGGGGGCTAGGATAAAAAGGGTTGAGACCTAGCCGACGGTTCCCGGCTGTGGTTATATGGAGAAGGGGTTGAGGACTTAAGCCCGCAGGGGCTTAAGGCCTAAAGTGACAAACGGGAAGAAGTAGGCTTAAAAAGCAGGTTTTTAGACCTTTTCAAGTATTCCGATAGATTAAAAAGGGTGTTTTAAACCATAATAAAGAGGTTTAATGGTTTAAGGAGGGTTTTTAGAGGGAAATGGGGGATAAAATGAGGATTAATGACCCTTTAAGGAGTGAATGAAAATGAGATGAAGGGGTGAACATGGAGAATGCTTATGAAGGGGAAATGATGAAGAGTGATGGTGGGATAACAGGCTTTCAAAATAGTTTTCTTGGGACTAGCAAGGCTTCTTGAAATTCTCTTTTGAAGGAAACAACAATGAAGATTACTCTTAATTCAGAGGACACCAAAAGGCTTCAAGAATGAGTAGTTTTCTATGAAAATAATCTCTTGAAGGCTTAAGAACATATATATCCATCATTTGTTGTGACAAAATTTACTGATGGCTAACACCATACACTCTTTGCCCTCTGACGTCCTGCAATACCCTTAAAACTCTATAAGAAAATTTTTACCTGAGCCAAAATACAACTCCCTGGCAACAGCGCCAAAATGTTGGCTGGTTTAATTGTTGGATTAAACCTCTCAATATTAATTATCAATCTGGGAGTCGTAAACGCGAGTTGTACTGCGTCTTGGCTCAGCTTAATGGTCAGAGTATATAAGTTTCCTTCCGTGATCGATTAAGTATGAAATTATAGAAACATTATTTTATTAGCCAAGCAAACTCACACTTAAAACACAAGCATTCTGAAGGAAATCTACTTAACTCAATCTGCAATCAAAAGACAATCTTATCCAAATGAAGGCGTGATGGAATTAACTTTAGCTACAATCTTAAAGAGACTAAGAATTAATTTATAAGGAGGCTAAACTGTAATTTCGGGATCAAATCCTGATCTATTGTCTTCACAAATGGAAATCTAGTTTATCCTTATCTTCAAACAACTTGAGTAAATATTAAATCACACTCAGAATATAAGTTTTAATTATTATTCTAAAATATTAGAAATGGGAATCAAGCTTATTCTATTAAGTGAGAAGAAATCTAAATTACCCCATGATAATTTAATAACTCAAAGCAATATTCATAAAGCATACAAAACAAATAAAATACCTGCTACTGCCCAAAGTACATGTTGGGAAGTTTAATTGTCCGATTAAACCTCTCAATATTAATTATCAATCTGGGAGTCGTAAACGCAAATTGTACTGCGTCTTAGCTCAGCTTAATGGTTAGAGTATATAAGTTTCCTTCTGTGATCGATTAAGTATGAAATGATAAAAACATTCTTTTATTAGCCAAGCAAACTCACACTTAAAACATAAGCATTCTGAAGGAAATCTACTTAACTCAATCTACAATCAAAAGACAATCTTATCGAAACGAAGGCGTGATGGAATTAAATTCAGCTACAATCTTAAAGAGACTAAGCATTAATTTATAAGGAGGCTAAACTGTAATTCTTGGATCAAATCCTAATCTGTTGTCTTCATAAATGGAAATCTAGTTTATCCTTATCTTCAAACAACTTGAATAAATATTAAATCACACTCAGAATATAAGTTTCAATCATTATTCTAAAATATTAGAAATGGGAATCAAGCTTATTCTATTAAGTGAGAAGAAATCTAAATTACCCTATGATAATTTAATAACTTAAAGCAATATTCATAAAGCATACAAAACAAATCAAATGATTTGAATTGCAAAAATAGAAATCTTTACAACTCTTGCTACTTAGTCAAATTAAATCAACGATTTAAATCAAACTAAACCCAATCCTTAAATGATAATGCATCAAATCTCACAAATCGCAAATATGACAAATCACTCTAATGCTTTCTGAAATGAAACTACTGTACTCTAGTGAAATCGCTCATTACAAAAAAACTTGATTACTTTGCAAAATGAATCTCTCAACCTATTTGAAACTTAAATGAAATCTAATTATCTAATTAAAACACACTGCCGGCTTTAAATTATTTCACACTATGAACACTCTCACACAACAATTCATTAAAATAGAAAAAATTATTCAAAGCTTCATGATTTACAATCCATTACAAACCATCACAATTTATTGAATTAAAACTTCAAATTCAATCAAAACAAAACAATGATTTAAGTGCAGAATTAGGAAATCTGAGATACTATTTAAAAAAAAAAATCCAAAACAAAATATAATTATACAAATTACACTAAAGCACAATTCTTAAATCTATGAAGAATAAGCGACTCGACTCCAGGTTGCAGTGGATCCTTGCCACTCCCTGGAGCAAGTCCTAAACTAACTCAACGTTTAAAAACAAAAATTACAATGCTTATATAAAAACAAATGCAGAAGCCAAGATTTATTAAATTAAATCAAAACATCGAATAAAATATTAATTAATAAATACATCAGCTGATACTCCATTACAATTTCTTGTGCTCTACAAATTTGATGCTGGTTCTACATCTCCAGAATTAATCCTAGTTGTACATCTCAAAATTCGACCTTTACATTTGAGAAATTCTGCCCTGAGAAATTCGACCTGCTACCAATTACACTCCTATTTCATTCCTATTGATCCCATCTTCCCTCTATCTAATTGACGGACTCACACTAGTTACATCTCCCTTGTGCACAGCTTCTGCTTTATAGTAGCAACACTTCTCTAATTCAATGGTCGATAGTTACACACAATACAAATTTGGGAGATTTGTTTAATACAAATTAAACAAAATCAAAACAATGAGATTTTATTTCAAATTTAGTTTTGAGGTGGTGCGATCAGGATTCTGGAAGAATTTGGTCCTCATGCCTTGCTGGCAGACGCAACGCACATCCGGCAAGCTTCAACCTGGGATTACGATTTCTGTTGCAACAAGCAAGCAGACTACGCATTTTTTGTCACTATTAGCCACCCATAAATTCTATCATATCAGGTGGTGGCTAAATGATGTTGGATAGCCTTCAAGAAACAATTTCATTGCTAAAAATTGTTGATGCTTAAACTCTTTTGATAACATCCTATCCTTGAATAATCGTCACTGCTTTTCCCCTTTTTTAACTCGGAATTTCTGCTGTCATTACATGAAGAAAAACTGTTGCAAGCACCATTTTTCCCCTTTCCCCTTCTTCCAAAACTAACCTCATCTTTGCCTTTCCTTCTCCCATGAAATCCTTCATTTTCATGCCTTTCACCTTCCCCATTCATCAAAACCCCTTTGATGAGGTTTAAAGACTCCTTCTTTGCCTTATCGAAACCTTCAAAACCTTTGAAAATCATTGAAAATCCATGAAAATCATGTTTTTTTATGTATTGTATATTTAAGCCCCCTTGGGCTAAGTCTTTAAACCCTTCCCCTCCATACGCCCAGGTGCCAGGACCGAGTGCTAGTCTTCCAAGCGGTTATCCCGTTCTCCGACACCGATTAGCCCTACCTCCATAAGCCCCCCGGTCATATCATTTTCCATATAACCCCTGCCCTTGCAGTCAGGCGCCAAGCCGCACTGTAAATTAATATTTTAAACCTTCGGTTATATAAATTTTTTATTTTTATTATATTATTAACTTTTTCGCCAGTGAAAATTTTCAGTCACTCCGCACCGTCGATCCGACCTGAATATCGGACGGTGCGCGACCTATTAACCCAGTGGTCCCCGCCATCCACTCACCGTTGCAAAACCGGGGGGATTTCATCGCACCATTTCCGAGCGCACGGCGGTTTTTTCCATTTCGCAGAGTTTCCATACGCTGGCCGACACATGTCTTGTTCACTATTCACAAAACCGTCGTCCATCGCACGTTAAAGTTTGAATGTGGACCTGGCGCAATATTGGCGTCCACCGTCTGATATGGAGCCGCTCATCGGACGACGATCGCTCACCAAATATGCCCACGCGATAACCAGGCTACGGCGCGGTGTTTAAAAAGATCTCCGTCGTCAATCTGATCTGCAGATCGACGGCCCACATTCCATCGCCCAGTCCCCTCGCCCGCAGCAATGTCGGTGGTCCCAATGCCACATTAGCATCCACGCGGCAGTTTTCTATTGGGCGGGTCTCCATGGTTTCTCATCCAGTCAGAAAATCCAAACCCGGGAATTTTATTCAGCATGGTTTAATTAAAATATTGATGTCCGGTCACATTTTCTAAAGTTTTTAACGCCTGTTCTCCGTCGTTTATCGCTTGGGACGATCTCATCCGATGACCCACGATCGTCCCTTCACCGCCGCTCCTGGCTGTCGATCTTTGCGCGATCGACGGCTCTGATTTAAATTATTCTTTCGCCTTCCCTTTGATTTCCCCCGATCAATCTCAACCGTTGGTTGATGCCATCCAACGGCCCTACTCTTTCCACATGCTTTCTAAAGCAGCAGACCTATATATGCAGGATTTTACAATATTTTTTGTATTTTGCAGGGCTTTTATGGTTTTTCCGCCATGACAGAAGAAATTTCAAAGGCAGAGGGTAACGATCCTCCTACCTTTGATTCACCAAATAAAATCATTCGCAGGGTTTAAAATTCACATTTCATTGGTGATTCATGAGGCATTGATGCCATATCGCCCTTGTACAGCCCTGCACATCCACAAAAACACCATGAATCGAGCACAGTCAGAGAAGTATCAGCGCCGAAGATAAAATTTATCAGGACAGAAAATTGAAGACAGATTTATGGGGATTACGACTAAAAATGGATTATCAAAAGCCTAAACCACAATTTAAAAAGAAAAATCATGACTGTTTTATCGGAAAAGAGACCTCCACTGTCACCTTAGGGGCTAATTAAAACTTCCAGTCATCGCAGAGCCACCTACAGCCTCAAAGCAATCAAAGAAGGTCGAAGTTATTACCAGACCAGGAGATATTTAGCATCAATACATCTGAACATTTATTTCAACCAAAAGAACTTATTGTAGCTTCAGCAGAAGTTATTTCAAGGATGATGAGAAGCCTTGAAGTCAACAAATTCTTCCCAGAAAACCTAATAGTTAATTTAAATGATTTTATACAGAGGACACCTATGTAAGTTGCTTCATTGAGCCCCCAAAGGCCAAGTAGCCATTTAAGTCTGTATTAATTAGTTTTTGAGATCTTTCATCAGATCTCACCTCCTTATTCTTCTATATATACTTCTAAAGAAGATGAGTTGGGTGTGGGTTGATCACTAGTTGTAATATTGAAACTTCTTGAAATAATACATAGTCTGTTGAAGTTGAAAAACAAATTGAAGTCTTCGAAGCCTTGATGATATTGTTGCATGCTTGTTCCTGAGAAAGCTCTATCATTGGATCCATGAGCTTGGTTGTTGGTGAAGTATTCTAAACTGTTCAATGTGTTCTCTTGTTTTCATTCTATTCCATAATTTCTTACTACAGTAGGTCGAAATTTTTAGGCTAAGAAATGACTCTTGGAAGCGCCTTAGACCTGTTCATCCTTCACTGTTTTATGTTTTCTTCTACTGAGGTATTTTAGAGTCTTTAATCTCTCTCTTTAGTCTTCATGCTTGTTTATTTCCTTAATAGTTCGAATATTTGGTTTCAGCATGATTTATGGTTCTCCCTGCTTGTCTGCTGCCACTTTAAAATTGTTATTGAAGTCTCCCTTTGTAGTTTTATGTTTACAGTGAGCCAAGGAGGACTATTCTGATCTTTCCCTTTGTCCTTACTTAAACAGTTGTCCCAAAGGTCTTTATAGTTGTAATCATAGATGTGTTAGTTGTTCCCTCTTCTATAACTGCAGTTATCAGTGAATCTTTTATGTTTTCTAAGTCATTTGAAATAAAATCTTTGAGGAAATAGGGTGTTCCCCGAATCTTAGATTTCATTTTAAAAGTTGTTTTGAAATCATTGTTTACTTAAAGGTGTGATTTGTAGAATTTATGGTTAGCCATGTCTATCAAAAAGCTCTTTATTGTTCAAATTGTGTTTTCAAATTCCCTTTGTTTGAGAATTAAACTTCTCTTTCCAAATCATTGATGTCCATCTCATTCCAAAAACCAAAGGATCATGTGGCCAAGTTAGATTTGCCCTCTGATATCCCATATCCATTGATGAGTATTTTATAACCTCTTCTTGACTCCATTGCCCAATGAACCAGATGTTTCTCTATTCTATATATTTTTCCTAGACCTTTCATGTTCTGTTGTATCAATCCAACCAAACAAACAAACACCTGCACTTAATAACTAGTCTAAAACCAATACTCAAATCACACAAGATAAATCTTTGCAAACAAGCATTTGAGAGATCCCTCTCTGAGAACAGGAGGACTAAATCCTGGAACTCTAAATACTGGTTCTGATTTTACCTTGTCTTTTGATTTTCCAAACTATCAAAACACGGGACACCAACATAATGGCGATCACTGTGGGACCTACTGAGAATACAGTGGTTTGAAAACCCTTCTTCAAACTTTTTTAGGCCCAGTATAACATAAGTAACTTTCTTCAAGCACTACTTAAAAAATGGTAATCATGATAGGACTTAATTGAATCGGTGACAAACTAAGTAACCCTTAGGATTCCCGTTAGCCCTTATCAAACCTTGAAGGAACCAGTTACCAAGCCATAAGAATAAACTCTGTTTGTTTAAACACCTTAGCTAAGTGCGAAATTAGACTTAGAATACTCTCTTAACCTATAAGACCGAAATAACTCAGAAAACCCAAGAAATCATTTCAGTTTGGCTTCATAATAAACATGGTGGTGGACCAAAAAACCTTTTACCTCCAAAAGAGCTAAAAATTTCCACCTGGTGACTCCACAATCCTAAAAAAAGACCTTAAGACTCCACTGGGAAGACCCCAAGTCTTTATAGCATCATACAAACTCGGTTAGAAGGCTTTAATATTAAATTTTCCTTCTTTTGAAAATATCAGTTAACCTCTTAAAGATTGTCATATTTGGTTAAATTTTTCTTTTAGTTGGGTCTGAAAAACATAGCATAGTGGCTCTTAGAAATATTCATACTAGAGCCTACCCTGACCCAAACCAACCGGAAGTAGTTGAAAACCCTGAAAGTATACTTAGGGAGTCTCCTAAGATTAAAATTTCAACTGTTTTCAGATCACCCTTGAGAGCTAATTCAGTCCCAGAAAATCTTGCAGCTCTACACCAATCACAAGTCGACTTAATAAATCCTTTTAGAACTAGGTCGCTTGATGATATAATTTGGATAGACTCTGAGTCTTCACTTTCATCCCCAGAACAAAGTGAACAGCCTGGTCGTAGAGAAACCACACCACCTGATTTACATTTCCTTCTCAATTTAGGTGTCTCTCGTCCAAGATTAGCTCAACAATCTATCACCGGTACATCCACATCTTTCCATCCAACATCCACTGTCCAAAATACTTCATTACAGCCAATTTTCCCTTTCGTAAATCCACCCTTATTCCCAGCCATGGAAACATGGTATGCCCCATTAGTGTTACCACAACCTCTACTTCCCTTACCAAATGATTACCAATCCAAAATCCCTCACTTTACTGGAAAAGAGTCTACAACATCTCAACATCATGTAGACAGGATGGAAGATGCATTTGATTACATGGAGATAGAAGAAGAAACTGTGAAGATGAGGATCTTCGCCCAAAGTTTAGGAGGAGATGTAAAGAAATGGTTCAAAAACTTACCTCCTAACAGCATAAATGATCTCCCTGCCTTGCATCAAACATTTATCAACAAATGGGAACTCAAAAAGAATCCTCTCCAAATACTGGCAGAATATAGCAGCCTCAAGAGAAATCAAGGGGAGAGTGTTCATGATTACTCTACTAGGTTCAACAGTGTTTACAATGCTCTCCCACCTCACATGAAACCTCCTCAAGGCATGGCCTTGGTAAGGTATCTTGAAGGCTTTGATGCTGAAATGACTTATGAGTTAAGGGGGAGGGATTACTTAACGTTAGAAGACATGCAGAAAGGAGCCTTGAGTGTAGAAGCAAACATAATCGAGAAAAGAAATAGGTTGAGATTAGAGAAGAGGGTAACTTATAAAGATGATCTACTACCCTCAACTTCAACTTCTGATACAAAAATTGACAACCTAGTGAAGTTAATGGAGAGGATGCTTGAAAATATAAATCTGAATGATAGAGTGCCACCAAGAGAACCCCAGAATAACCAAAATAGAAATAGAAATCAGAATTATAGAAGAGAAAACAATCAGGATAAGCAGAAAGAAAGTGATCAACAGATTAGACCTCCCTTCCAAAAAAACTATGTAGATCAATATGAGGAAGATAGGGAGTTGGAAAGGCTGGGAGAATCTCATGTAAACTTGATTGGATCAGACAGTGGGGATGATGTTTTCCTCACTGAGGAAGAACAAAGTTTCTTTTCTGATCAAAGTACAAACAACTATGAAGATTTTGATGACTATAGATTGGGGTTTGAAAATGCAATCATGGAGGTGCATAAAAAATACAATCTTAGGAGAAAAGGGAATGTAGACAACTTAAAAGATAAGAACACTAATACTGCTGTCAAGAAAAACACAGAAACTCAGCCCAAAAAGACAGCAGAGAAAGCCAACATTTTGGCCAAGAAACCTGACTTAAATAAAGACAAAGGTGTCCAGCCAAATGTTGAACACAGTACCCCTAGCACTTCAGCTAATGGTCCTAATAAAACTGTCCCAATTACCGGTCCAAACAAGGTTCAGCAAATAAAAATTGCTTAAAGGAATTTAATTGAAAAGACAGATGTAAATATCAACAAGTCAATTATTCCTTTCAGCCTTGAGGGAGAAACTGCTAAGATAAAAATTGCCATCCCCCTAGCTGAACTAGTAACCCAAGAGCTGTACAAAAACCAAGTTTTGAAAGATTTGAACCTAGGAAGTGATACAGACACTTTGAACTTGACAGATGACAAACCTGAGTTTTTGTTTGGTCCAGAAGTTGAAGGAAAATACCAAGAAGGGGTTGTCCCTCCCTTCTATGTTAGCTTGAACATACACGAGAAAATTTTACACAACGCCATGTTAGATTCGGGAGCTTCACACAATTTAATGCCCAAGGTGGTAATGAAAATCTTAGGCTTAGAGATTACTAAACCATACAAAGATTTGTATTCCTTTGACTCAAGAAGAGTCAAATGTTTGGGTTTAATCAAAGATTTATGTGTTAATCTAGCTCAAATTTTTGCTAAGAGTCTAGTAATGGATATAGTTGTAGCTGACATTCCCCCTAAGTATGGCATGCTCTTATCAAGATCTTGGGGAGCCAAACTTCAGGGAAGCCTTCAAATGGACATGTCTTATGCCACCATCCCTGTTTTTAACCAAAACAGAAGATTATACAGAGAATCTCACATGAATTATATGGTGAGCAACATAGACAAACCAAACAACTCTCCAATCTATTCAATTCAATCGAGTTTAGATTCCTTTATCTTATGTAACGAAGATGAAATCACCCAAAAAGATAAGGAAAGTATAGACCCAATCAGTTCACCAGAACAATCAAATTTTCCCTCAAATCAAATTCAAAACATTGACAATCGACAGCTACAAGAAAAAAAAATGAGGCAAATATACTTTGGACAATAAACTTCGATGGATCTTGTAATAAAACAAGCGCATGGGCAGGTGTTTGGATTCAAAATATGAATCAAATTTTTTCATACAAATTGGATTTCCCATGCACTAACAATATCGCTGAGTATGAAGCCCTTCTCCTAGGCTTACAATTGCTTAAACAATTATAAGCCTAGAAGATATCAATCTTAGGAGATTCTGAACTTATCATAAAACAAATCAAAGGAGAATACTCAGCTAGAAATCCAAGGCTTAGGGAATATCGGAATGTTTTCCTTGATATATTGAAAACCTTTGAAAAATATGAACTCATTTTCATCCCTAGAGCACTGAATCATCTAGCAAATGAACTTTCCTTCAATGCCAGCAACTGCCAAATACCAGAGATAAATGAACAACTCCGTGTAAAGTTAAAACACCGGCCTGATATGCCTGATAAAAAAGATCACTGGCAAGTGTTTGAATCTGACAAACACATAGATGATTTCTTGAAGTCAGAAAACGATTTCATCATACCAATATCAGAAACCAGCCATAAAGAAAATTGTTTATATATTGAACAAATCCCAGATGTCGAAAAGACATATTCTGCTGATATAAATCATTATGAGAATCCTTTTGAAGCAGAGATAACTGACAACGCAGACCAAGAAGACTTGGAAGTTTTACAATGCAAAAATGATCAAATTCCAAGAGGTCTCACACCTTTAGAACACCTTTTCGATTTTAACGATGTAGCCAAAGAACCGAGAATGGAGCCTGTGGAAACCAACGTAGAAGAGCATAACATAGGCAGCCTAGCAGAACCTAAGATGATTAAACTGTCCATCACTCTTCCAGCTCACATAAAGTCTCGATGCATAGAGATGTTTAAAGAGTTTAAAGATGTTTTTGCCTGGGCATACACAGATTTGAAATCTTATGATACCAGCATCATTCAGCACAAGATTCCCCTGAAGGAAAATCAAAAGCCTTTCAAACAAAAACTAAGGAGAATAAATCCTCTCTTACTACCTTTAGTTAAGGCAGAAATTGAAAAAATGCATGATGCTGGAATCATAGTACCCATTAGATTTTCAGAGTGGGTATCAAACATAGTTTCTGTTAGAAAGAAAACAGGGGAAATCAGGCTCTGTATTGACTTCAGAAATTTAAATAGAGCCTCTTTAAAAGAAAACTACCCCTTACCCAAGATGGACCATATACTTCAAAGAGTAGTTGGGTCAAGAAGGATTTCCCTCTTGGATGGGTTCTCGGGATACAACCAGGTGTTAGTGCTCCCAAGTGATCAAATCAAAACTGCTTTTACCACACCTTGGGGCACCTTTATGTATGTCAGAATGCCTTTCAGATTAATGAATGCGGGGGCCACTTTCCAAAGGGCCATGGACATAGCCTTCTCTGAAGATATTTGCTATTTCATAATCATTTACCTTGATGACATAACCGTTTTCTCAAAAACCGATGAAGAACATTTGATTCACCTAAGAAAAGTTTTTGAGAAATGTAGGAAATTTGGCTTGTCATTGAATCCCAAGAAGACACTCTTTGGTCTCCAAGAAGGTAAACTTCTTGGCCATATAATTTTGGAAGAGGGAATCAAAATAGACCCTACAAGGATAGATGGCATATTACAAATCAGTCATCCAAGAAGCCTCAAAGAGTTGCAATCTTTCATCGGAAAGATTAATTTTTTGAGAAGGTTTATCCCTAACCTTGCTGAGCTATTAAAAAACATTACAAACATGCTTAAGAAAGATGTAGGTGTAAAATGGACTTTACCAGCTAAACAATCATTCGAACTGGTCAAACAAGCTCTTACTCAAACACTAGTCCTGATTAGTCCAGATTTCACCAAAAACTTTTATATCTTTTCTTTTGCATCTGAACATACAATAGCTGCAGTATTACTTCAAAAGAATGATTCAGGGCAAGAACAACCAATATCCTTTTTAGTAGGGCCTTAAGAGATGCTCCTCTCAAATATAACATCATGGAGAAGCAAGCCTTAGCATTGGTGAAAGCATTAAAAGACTTTAGGGTCTATATTTTACACTCTCACGTAATTTCTTTTGTTCCACATACTGTTGTCAAGGATATTCTAAGTCAAGACCCTGATGGTAAAAGGGGAAAATGGATTGCAACTATTCTTGAATATGACTTAGAAATCAAGCCCACCAAGCTAGTTAAAGGGCAAGGATTAGCAAAACTTATGGCTGAGTCTAACTTCCAAGAACTAGACATAAATATGGTAGACGTGTTGGAAGAAATAGAAGAATCTACTGCTCCTTTTATTGAAGAAACATTTCTAAATTCTCCTTGGTATGCTGACATTATTTATGTGCTTTTATATTTAAATGCCCCTCCTTCTTTGTCTAAAACTAAGGCTATATTTTTGAAACAAAAGGCTTTGAGTTTTTGCATTTTGGATAGGGCATTATATTGGAAAAATGTTGTTGGAATTTTTCTTAAATGTTTACTTGAATATGATGCAAGGAAAATCATGCATGAGTTGCATGACGGAGAATGTGGAGGACACCTCTACTGGAAGGCCACAGCAAACAAAATTCTTAGATCAGGTTACTATTGGCCTACCCTTTTCGCAGACACTCAGAAGGTTGTCATGTCTTGCCATAAGTGTCAAATCTTTGATGGCAAAAGAAAACTCCTTCCCTTACCCTTACATCCCATCAGAGTTGAGGCACCTTTTCAACAATGGGGTTTAGACTTCATTGGGGAAATCCACCCATCCTCCTCAGCTCAGCATAAGTGGATCCTCACAGCCACTGACTTCTTTACCAAATTGATAGAAGCTATAACCTCCAGGAATGCTAATGACTCTGTCATTATCAAGTTTCTCGAAACAAATATCCTATCCAGATTTGGTTGTCCCAGAAAAATCATAACAGACAATGCTGCTGCTTTCAAATCCAAGAAGATGGTTGATTTCTGTTACAAATACCACATAACCTTGGGCCATTCCACTGCTTACTATCCCCAAGGAAATGGATTAGCTGAATCTTAAAACAAGATTCTCATCAATATCATCAAAAAACGGTTGGAACAGAATCAAAAATCCTGGCACAGTAAGCTAGTTCATGCCTTATGGGATGATATATTAACCACAAAGAAGTCAATAAATATGTCCCCCTATCAGCTAGTCTATGGTATGGACGTAGTTTTTCCCACCTCATTAGGAGTTCCAGTCATGAAACTCCTTCAAGAAGTGCAGATTGAAGAGAATGATATGCAGAGGAGAATCAATCAAACCATCCATCTACAGTAGACCAGAGAAGAAGTTTATGAGAGAAAACAGTTGGTTCAAGAGAATATGAAGAAACTATTTGATAAGAGAACCAAGGCAGACAATTTCCAATCTGGAAATGTCGTTCTTAAGTGGGATTAAAGAAGAGAAGAGAAGGGAAAACATGGTAAGTTCGAGAACTTGTGGAAAGGACCATATATTATTCATGCTGAGAGGGGTCACAATGCATTTTTCCTGAAGGAATTGAATGGAGAAGATCTGTATGGAGGTCCTGTCAATGGAAAAATGCTCAAGCACTACTTCTTCCAAGAATCATAAGTTTTAAATCATTTTATTTTACCATTGGAAATATCATAGTCTTAACATTGCATTCAAGGTTATGAAAATAAAAAATACAAAAACAAAGAAAAGAAAGAAAAGAGGGCAGATTGTGAAAACAAGAAAGGTATAGCCCCATACCAAAAAAGAGAAACGAATCTGAAAGTGTGCAAGCTCAAATGCCACTCCTAAAAAACACACTTCTAGTTAGTCAAACAGTTTAAACTTGACTAATTAGCTTTAAATTTTCTGCTGATAGGATAGTGAATTCGATTTTCCAAACTGTTTAATCTTGGCTTATCAGTAGATAGTTTAGGATAGAAGTCAAAGGTTCAAATATGCTCAAAATCCAAACCTAAATATTCCAAGCAAAGAGAGTGACTCAAATCTGTTTCAAATCCTGAGTCAAACAAGAGGTTAATCTGGTTCTAATTAGCTCAAAATCTGAACCAGGGGATAAGCAAAAAACAACTCAAACAAATTCAAAAGCAAAGCTGTAAAAAGAGGAAGGAAGTGCTTTGAAAAATTAGATCTTAAGCCTTCATTTTTGTTTTAATTTTGTGCAAAATAATGTCTATGTGCATTTTTTCTTATGCCATAGATCAGCCTAAAGTCAAACAGCTTAATCTTGACTTGAATGCTTTTTAAATTTCTATTGTAGAATTTAGAGAATAAAGTCTGTTGGATAGTTTAAATCCCAACAGACAGTAAATTAGGTAGAGAATCATATGGACTCAACTGTTTAATCTGAGTCCATGGAGAAATAAGGAGTAGAAGTAGATTAGTTTTCCTGCTTTCAAAAGAATAAAATGTTTTGAAAGATTTTTCCAATCCAAGTGCACTCTAAAGAAGAAAAAATGTTAGATCAATAGGATTGGGTAGGTAGACAGGTTGTATTGATGAAGCTCCATTGTTGATCCATGAGTGCTAATATGTTTCAGAGCAAAAGAAGACCATCCACAGAAAGGAAGGCAACCCAAATGGATGAGGCAATTGATCAGCCTCCCAGAGAATGCAAGTCTGAAATTCTTGATGCCTTCAAAAAAGGCACCATCCCCAAGTGGAGCCACTGTTAGCCACCCATAAATTTTGTCATATCAGGTGGTGGCTAAATGATGTTGGATAGCCTTCAAGAAACAATTTCATTGCTAAAAATTGCTTATGCTTAAAGTCTTTTGATAATATCCTATCCTTTGAATAATCGTCACTGTTTTTCCCTTTTTTTAACTCATAATTTCTGCTGTCATTACATGAAGAAAAACTGTTGCAAGCACCATTTTTCCCCTTTCCCCTTCTTCCAAAACTAACCTCATCTTTGCCTTTCCTTCTCCCATGAAATCCTTCATTTTCATGCCTTTCCCCTTCCCCATTCATCAAAACCCCTTTGATGAGGTTTAAATACTCCTTCTTTGCCTTATCAAAACCTTCAAAACCTTTGAAAATCATTGAAAATCCATGAAAATCATGTTTTTTATGTATTGTAGACTTAAGTCCCCTTGGGCTAAGTCTTTAAACCCTTCCCCTCCATACGCCCAGGTGCCAGGACCGAGTGCTAGTCTTCCAAGTGGTTATCCCATTCTCCGACGCCGATTAGCCCTACCTCCATAAGCCCCCCAGTCATATCATTTTCCATATAACCCCTGGCCTCGCAGTCGGGCGCCAAGCCGCACTGTAAATTAATATTTTAAACCTTTGGTTATATAAATTTTTTATTTTTATTATATTATTAACTTTTCCACCAGTGCAATTTTTTAATCGCTCTGCACCGTCGATCTGACCTGAATATTGGACGGCACACAACCTATTAACCCGGTGGTACCCGCCATCCACTCACCGTTGCAAAATTGGGTGGATTTCATCGCACCACTTCCAAGCGCGCGGCGGTTTTTTCCATTTCGCAGCGTTTCCATACGCTGGCCGACACGTGTCTTGTGCACTGTTCACAAAACCGCCATCCATCGCGCGTTAAAGTTTGGATGTGGACCTGGCGCGATATTGGCGTCCACCGTCCGATCTGGAGCCACTCATCGGACGAAGTTTGCTCACCAAAGATGCCCACGTGATAACCAAGCTACGACGCAGCATTTAAAAGATCTCCGTCGTTGATCTGATCTGTAGATCAACGGCCCACATTCCATCGCCCAGTCCCCTCGCCTGCAGCAGTGCCGGTGGTCCCAACGCCACATCAGCGTCCACGCGGCAGTTTTCTATTGGGCGAGTCTCCATGGTTCCTCGTCCAGTCAGCAAATTCGGACCCGGGAATTTTATTCATCATGGTTTAATTAAAATCTTGATGTCCGGTCACATTTTCTAAAGTTTTTGACGCCTGTTCTCCGTCGTTGATTGCTTGGGCCGATCTCATCCGATGGCCCACAATCGTCCCTTCACCGCCGCTCCTGGCTGTCGATCTCTACGCGATCAATGGCTCTGATTTAAATTATTCTTCCACCTTCCCTTTGATTTCCCTCGATCAATCTCGACCATTGGATGATGCCATCCAATGGCCCTGCTCTTTCCACATGCTTTCTGAAGTAGCAGACCTATATATGCAATATTTTATAATAGTTTTTGTATTTTGCAGGGTTTTTATGGTTTTTCTGCCATGACTGAAGAAATTTCAAAGGCAGAGGGTAACGATCCTCCTGACTTCGATTCACCAAAGAAAATCATTCGTAGGGTTTAAAATTCACGTTTCATTGGTGATTCATGAGGCATTGATGCCATATCTCCCCTGCACATCCCTGCACATCCGCAAAAACACCATGAATCGAGCACAATCAGAGAAGTATCAGCGCCGAAGATAAAATTTATCAGGACAGAAAATTGAAGACAGATTTATGGGGATTACGGCTAAAAATGGATTATCAGAAGCCTAAACCACAATTTAAAAAGAAAAATCATGACTATTTTATCGGAAAAGAGACCTCCACTGTCACCTTAGGGGCTAATTAAAACTTCCAGCCGTCGCAGAGCCACCTACAGCCTCAAAGAAATCAAAGAAGGTCGAAGTTATTACTAGACCAGGAGATATTTAGCATCAATACATCTGAACAATTATTTCAACCAAAGGAACTTATTGTAGCTGTCAGCAAAAGTTATTTCAAGGATGATGAGAAGCCTTGAAGTCAACAAATACTTTCCAACAAACCTAATAGTTAATGTAAATGATTTTATACAGAGGACACCTATGTAAGTTGCTTCATTGAGCCCCCAAAGGCCAAGTAGCCATTTAAGTCTGTATTAATTAGTTTTTGAGATCTTTCATTAGATCTCACCTCCTTATTCTTCTATATATACTTCTAAAGAAGATGAGTTGGGTGTGGGTTGATCACTAGTTGTAATATTGAAACTTCTTGAAATAATACATAGTTTGTTGAAGTTGAAAAATAAATTGAAGTCTTCGAAGCCTTGATGATATTGTTGCATGCTTGTTCCTGAGAAAGCTCTATCATTGGATCCATGAGCTTGGCTGTTGGTGAATTATTCTAAACTGTTCAAATTTTTCTCCTGTTTTCATTCTGTTCCATAATTTCTTACTACAGTAGGTCAAAAATTTTAGGCTAAGAAATGACTCTTGGAAGCACCTTAGACCTGTTCATCCTTCACTGTTTTATTTTTTCTTCTGCTGAAGTATTTCAGAGTCTTTAGTCTCTATCTTTAGTCTTCATGCTTGTTTATTTCCTTAATAGTTCGAATATTTGGTTTCAGCATGATTTATGGTTCTCCCTGCTTGTCTGTTGCCACTTTAAAATTGTTATTGAAGTCTCCCTTTGTAGTTTTATGTTTACAGTGAGCCAAGGAGGTCTGTTCTGATCTTTCCCTTTGTCCTTACTTAAACAGTTGTCCCAAAAGTCTTTATAGTTGTAATCATAGATGTGTTAGGTGTTCCCTCTTCTATGACTGCAGTTATCAGTGAATCTTTTATGTTTTCTAAGTCATTTGAAATAAAATCTTTGAGGAAATAGGGTGTTCCCCGAATCTTAGATTTTATTTTAAAAGTTGTTTTGAAATCATTGTTTACTTAAAGGTGTGATTTGTAGAATTTATGGTTAGCGTTTTCTATCAAAAAGCTCTTTATTGTTCAAATTGTGTTTTCAAATTCCCTTTGTTTGAGAATTAAACTTCTCTTTCCAAATCATTGATGTCCATCTCATTCCAAAAACCAAAGGATCCTATGGCCAAGTTAGATTTTCCCTCTAATATCCCATATCCATTGATGATTATTTTATAACCTCTTCTTGACTCCATTGCCCAATGAACCAGATGTTTCTCTATTCTATATATTTGTCCTAGAATTTTCATGTTCTTCTGTATCAATCCAACCAAACAAATAAACACCTGCACTTAATAACTAGTCTAAAACCAATACTCAAAGCACACAAGATAAATATTTGCAAACAAGCATTTGAGAGATCCCTTTCTGAGAACAGGAGGACTAGATCCTGGAACTCTAAAGATTGGTTCTGATGTTTGCTTGTCTTTTGATTTGCCAAACTATCAAAACACGAGACACCAACAGTCACCATGCATACAGCGGATGAGGCTGGAACCTATAAACCCGGCATTTACCTTTTTCATCATATTCAACAAAGTTTCCATATAAAATTTTATATTTTTATACCTTGTTCTGGGAGTAGACTCTTCTACCCATCCATCTTTGAAATATAACTCCACAAGTTCAAATCCTTTTCAATCAAAGAGCATTAAGGGAGAAAACTCCTGAGATTCGCTATCTTCAATAGTGTACAGACGCCCCCAGCCTGAAATCATCGATATGTTTCCATCCCTACCACAAAACTTACACTTCTGCACAAGATGAGCTGAGCCTCTACCTTTGGGGAGGTCCACCATTTCTGACAGTGTGACACACAACTCCTTCTAGCTCACTTCTCCGTCGTTTCCGCATTTCAAATTTAAGTAGTAGGATAATTCAGGATCATCGCAACCACTCTGAGGTTGAAAATTGGTTAGATTCTCTAGCTCCGCCTTAATTTCCAACATAATTTGTACCATCTTGGGCTTCCCACAATAAGCAGAACTTGGCGAAGAATTCCACATTGTTCCAATTCCTGCTCAACCACAATCCTTCTCCTGTCCACTCAATTATACCCCACACCTAATAATGGCCAATAAAATGAGCAATTCATTACTTTTAATTGCCGATAAATAGAGACAAAACCAGTAAGACCACTCTGAGAATAAAAGTTGAATAGTTTCCTTCGCAAAATTGGCCTTATTATTAAACAGTGAGTTTCTCTAATCGACAATGAAGTTTTCCATTGCCTATTTAGATGTGGATGCATATATTCTTTTAATCCACGATAAAAGCTTCTCACCTCTTTGGTCCCTCTTCATTATATCTATCTTTGCTCAATTTCTACTTGTCCTCCTTCGAAACTTGAGACTCCAAAACAATAAAATGATCCCAAAGTGTAAATTATTCAAGCTATCGTTTTATGCTAGCAACCTCACAATATACCAAATCGAGATGTCAAAATTGATAGTCGGATAAAAATAATTATAAACATGTTTCAGTGGCGTACTTTAACCCTCCACGCTAGAACCATCAGTCCAAGATGATCGATAGAGTTGAAAGTGGAGCTCGCCTTTGGACTTATCAAAAGTTTTAGAAAGTTCTTCTTTCAACTTTTGGCCAACATGAAACTGGTTGAACTTCTGCAAAACTCCTCTGCTGAAATGTATCTATATGGATTTTCATTTTCCTCCCAATATTTTTCTTGATTCTTTCTAGAGGTAACCTCCTGTAGAAATTTTTTCCTTCTGATATTATGATAATATCATCAAACAAATCAAATGTCTCAAGTGTTTGCTGCATAAAAAATATGACTATTATAGCTTGCTTGATGTGTGCAACCTGTTGAAGACACTTTACAATCTCAAAAGTAGTAGAGCTGTCCAAGCCAGTTGATATCTCATCCATGAATAGAGTATTCATTGGAGACATTATCATTTCCCCAGTTGTTCTCTCGCCGCAAAAAATTCCTCTTATTATGGCATTACCAATTATGGTGTATGTGCAATCTCATCTTGAACGAGGTCATAGCTTGATTCCCCCTTGCATGTGGTGAATTCATACTCAAATGCATTCCTGTACCGAACCTACCTGCAACCAAGAAGGAATTTATTAAAAACACTCATCAAATTAACTAATAACAAGAATTTATAAATTAATAGGTATTGTTTCTAAATTCCTCTAATTAACAACATAATGGATTAATAATGATTAAAATAACCAGGTACAAGCATGTATTTATTTGATAAAAATCGTAAAAACATGGACGAAAATGCAGCTCAACAGTACCCTTTTCAGTTCCACCATGAGTTGACAGTAAAACAAATGTTTGGCCTGATGTTGAACAGAAATGAGTGACCCAATGAGTTGTCTGTACAAGGTGTGGTTTACTTCCTTGTCCCCTGATACATCTATTTTATTCCAGTTGGTGATCATAGGTGTCGCCATGGGTCGGCAATCTTGCATTTTGAATATCTTCAAAAAATTTGTAGCATGTCTTCCTTGCCTAAGGAAGATCTCTCCATTTTTCGGCCAGACTTCTAATCCTAGAAAACAAGGCATCAACCCCATATCCTACATGTCGAATTTTGATTTAATATTATTCTTGCAATAATTTATAAGCCTAGATGATCCTGTAAGAAACAAATAATCTACATATAATACCAGAATTAGTGGCTCATTCTCCACCATTAGATAGTAGAGATTAGGATCTGCATGACTCTTGATGAATCTCAACTGCTGCAAGTAGCTATTGATCCGACCATACCATGCTTTGGATGCCTGCTTGATCCCATATAGGGCTTTCTTCAATTTGCATACATGATTTCTCTTCTCATGGGTCTCGAAGCATTCAATTTTTTCTATGTACACCTCCTCTTCTATCACCCTATTCAAGAATGTTGTCTTGATATCCATCTGGTGAATATCCCATCCCATCTAATATGTTAGGGATATGACAAATCTATGGAGGGATATCTTGTTACAGGTGCGAAGGTCTCCTCATAATCAATTCCTTCCTTCTGTGCATACCCCTTTTCCATGAACCTGGCCTTGTACTTATCCACACTACCATACATACTTGATCTTGTAGATCCATCTTGATCCTACAACTGAATTATCCTCAGGTCTAGGTACAACTTCCTAGACATCATTCGTCTTGATATAATTGTACTCTTCTACCATGTCATCCACCCATTCTTGGTGTTGTGCGGCTTCCTAAAAACTGGAAGGTTCTTCAACATGTGCTACCAAGGCTTGGTATCTGTCAGGTTGTCTACATTGCCTTTTGTCGGTTTTGGGAGCTCCAAATAACTCCTATGTGTCCCTTAGTGTCTGTCATACCTCCCTTCTAGTTCTACTAATAGTGGTAGGAGGCTCTCTCAATTCCTCCTCATGTTCCTATTTTTCCATCTGTTGAGAACTTCTAAAATATTCTCCTCCTGAGGAAATGTTGTTACTAGTCATTGTACTCGATCATCGTGTCTTTCCTCCTACCTATCCTTCCTGTTGTCCCTGATGTTGTTGGACTAAAGGAACATATGGTGAATGATCTTCTATTGGAATATCACAAGATTCCTGAAAGCTCTATCTTCCATGAACTTTGCATCTTATCTCACTACAATTTTATAGGTTCTAGGAATGTAGATTTTGTATGCTTTTAAGGTCTCTCTATATCCTACGAGATACCCATTTTTTTCAATCTGATCCAGTTTACTACGCTTCTCATTTGGAATGTGACAATATGCCAGACTTTCGAATATCCTAAGGTGACTCACTTTCGGCTTTCTCCCTGTGAAGACTCCTTAAGGATTTTTCTTCCCCAATACTCTATGAGGGGTTCTATTCTGAATATACATCGTTGTGTTACATGCCTTATCCCATAAGAATTTAGGAAAGTCCAAGTCATATAACATAGCCTCTGTTTCCCCAACAATAGTTTTATGTTTCCACTCTGCTACTCCATTATGCTCTGGATTATGTTATTCATCAGTAATTTTTATCATCTATAGATGACTAAATGTTGGTTTTATATTTCTAAAAACAAAATTCCCTTCACATTGTGAGTTTTAGAAATCTCACTGCCTTCATTATTCTTATGGAAAAATTTTCACTATTCTACCATTTTTCCATTTCATGGTCACCCTGCCACTCCTAAAAAGACTCCTAATGGGCTTGTGCTACTCATCTCTATCCTTTTTTCCCACCTATAACCTCATTACTCTGTTTTTCCCCTTGCCCGTCCCTCCACTTTTCCATCTAGGGTTACCAATCATCCTATTCCTTCCCATGTTCACTAGGTTCCTCAAGCATTGATGGTCTCAAAACTTTATCTGTAGGATCTTTAGATAAATCAATTACATTGGATTTTAGATCTTCAATACACCACTTTGTCAGTACTCTGCTTTTACATTTGAAGACTCCAAGCCAATTTTCAGTCCAAGAGCAGGTCAAAGGATCCCCCCACTAGGTCAATTAGGGTTTATACATGGTTAAAGGTCATCCTTGATGTTTTAAGCACTACTTTTCCTATGTTAGAAGCTGGCTTGGATGTAATAGAAGATCAGCACATGGTT
Organism: Pinus albicaulis; assembly: GCA_034641835.2. NCBI lineage: Eukaryota > Viridiplantae > Streptophyta > Pinopsida > Pinales > Pinaceae > Pinus > Pinus albicaulis. The sequence goes on from CM076573.1 coordinate 338,187,591, forward strand.
ATCCAAAGAAGACTACCTTGTCAAAATTAAATTTCTACCAAAGGTAAATGTACTTGGAATTTCTGCAGGAGTGTCAAGAGGTCAATCAACAAAGGAAATTGACAAGGTGACTGGTATGTTCCTAAAGGAAGACATATTGCAGCAAGAAATACATGAAGCACTTGGTCTTAATGGGAATTAGGGATTTTGATCTTGATTAGGCAAACAAGTGCCAAACAGTGAAACAAATGGTAGAAATCACCATGGAGGAGGTACACCCAAAAACCAAACATCAAGAGAAGTTTTTTCAGAAATTATTGAAGAAATAGAGAAAAAGGTGAGGTGAACTGGACAAAAATGAATGAACTTGAAAGGGCTATAGAGAACTTAGAAGACAACACTAATAATTTCTCTCAAGCATCCCAGACACCTAGGGTTTTGGAAAAATGGCTAAAGAAGGTGAAAGGCATGGTTTGAACTCCATGATGATAGCAGAGAAGGATTCTAAAGATACCACTGTGATCAGATCCTGGAATTGAGAAAAATGAGTTTGTTGTGCCTAGATGAGAAAAGTGTAGGTTAAAACTCCATAATGCCAGCAAATAAGGGGTTTTTGAAAGTGATGCCTTGTGTTTGAGTTCCTAAGGTTGACAAAGGTAAATTTAGCATGCTTCAAAGATCAAAAGGGAGAGCCACTCAAATGTTCTCATGACACCTACTAAATGAAAGTGTTAAAGGAAATAAATAAGCCAAAGAAAGTTAATTTTATGACTCAAGAAAAACCTCATAGAGCAAGGATGTAAAGGGTATCAGTAAAAAGCTAAGTTAGTATTTTATGGCACCTGAAAATTAGAAGTGGCCAACAGAAAGGGTAAAAACATGATCAGAAATTCATAATGCAAGCAAGAGATGGATTTGAAGGTGTTTCCTTGTGTTTAAAGTCCCAAAGGTGTTTTAATGAGCCTGTTATGCTTCAAGGATAAACAAGAGGGTCAAAATTCATCACTGCAGACACCTACAGAGAAAACGGTGTAAAAGGGTCAGTAAGACAAGTAGAATATTGTGATGAAAAAACACAGGAAACTTTGAAGATACTACTATGTGAATCCCTCCAAAGTAGACATCAAATTAGCATGTAAACTCTCAAGGAGAAAAATGAAAATTCACTTAAAGTTTTTCATGTCACCTGCAAGCAAGAAGTCAAAGAAATATCAGTGAAAAGGAAAAGGGATTAGAAACATTAGGAAAGTGGGTTTGCATAGATTAAAGTTAGTTTCCTAGACTATAAAAGGTCATTTTGTTCCTAATATAGCTCATTGTTCACTTGCAAAGATCAAGATAAGTCAAGGAGAAAGACTTGTGAATTTTCAATTCAAATTCGGGCAAGTTTACCTAGTGCTGTGAGTTCAGGTCGGCGCTGCGTGCCTGGAGTCGGGTGCTACGCCCCTGGAAGTTTTCCCCATGAAAATTAATTTGGCGATGTGTGCCTAGAAATGCGTTGCGCGTTTACCCGACAGACCTGACAATTCCGGAAAATAGCATTGGGGCTGTGTGCCTGGCACAACGCGCTACAAGTTTGCTCGACCTCACACCCTGCAGACCCTAAATTCAACTCAAATCACTCTGCAGCTTCCTCCAAGGACCTCCAAAGAAATGTTGAGGGGTAAGTAGACTACATCAAGCCCTTCTTCTAGCATGTGTGGTGATTTATGATTAAGGGAATTTGAAGACCTAGGGGGGGAAACCTAATTTTCATGTTAAAACCACCATTGTTTAAGACACTCCTCCATCTGCATACTAAGAACACACAGAGGGTTTCCTTGTTGTAAGGTTTCCCATTCATCTAAGGTTTTTCCTACACTCACCCCATTCACTCATAAAATATGTCCCCTACACTACAATCAGATTGACATTTCATGCCCTTTTTCCTATCAGTTTTATATCAGTGCCAGGAGTTTCAATATAGAATTGTAACCAGCAGTTGAGGTTGTCCTTGAGTTTTTACTCTCACTCATATTCCTATACCCTTACCCTCACTCACCCATCCATATCATTCACTTTCAAAGGCTACCATTCCTCCATCCATTCATCTCATTTCTATTGTGCAGTCCTAGGGTTTTGCTCAAAATAGAGTGATAAAAATGTCAAGGGAAGGTGAAAGTGGTAGTGGTGAGGAAGGCCAAGTCCCAAGGAGGCATCAACACAAAGGTGGGAGGATAAATAGGTTTGAACCACTAAACACAATGGAGCTAAATTCATCTCCCTTAACTGTCTCCTGCTTCCAAAATATAGGCTACTATTAATTTTTTGAGAAAGTACAGCAGGTGAAGAATCACCCCAAGCTGACTATGCTCTTCATACTTAACCTACATGAGAAACAAGTCAACCTTGCAGGGGTAAACTTTGAGTTGTCTTCAGATGCCATTAGTATTGCCACTGGGATACCTAGTGTGGGTGAAAAATGGTTCAAGCAGGCCAATTTAGACATGAACTATTATGAGCCATTCCTTAAAAGCAGATATAAAGACTACAATAAATCCATATTTCCTTTCTCACATTTGCTTGAGAGGTATGCACCCATGATGAGGGTCATTATGAAATATTTCACATGTGAAGGAAGATTCTCCCGGCTTTTTTCCTATCACATCAAGTTTCTCATGCACTTTACTAGGGTTAAGATGTTGCATCTACCCTACTACCTCTACAGGAGTATTGAAAAAATGTCTTATATTGTACAGAAGAGATATTTCCCTCACCAGATACAAATCTTATTTCACCACTCTCTCATCAAAATGGTTGTGATGCATCAATTGCAGCAAAAGGGTATTCCATGGGAGGTTTTCATTTCCCATGAAGTGTTCACCAATCCACAAGCCCATCCTCAGAAAAACATGCCTTCATCATATCATCCTCCTATCCTTACTCCTCCATCATCTCCTGTTAAGCATATTTCACCATCTACACATATTCCTTCACCTCAAGACAACCCTCCTTCATCACCCTCTCCCAATGTATCAGAAAATGAGGGAAGAGATAATGAGAAATCAAGTGACCATGAAGGAGAGGGTAATGATGAATCAAGCAGTGAAGTAGAATCAAATGAAGAGGTAGAGGTTAGTGATGAGGTAGAAAGCATGGAATCAGAAGGAAATGATGATGTTGGCAATAAATAGGAAAAAAATGAGGAGTCAAACAAAGAAAAATCAACCAGTGAAGAAGATGAGGGCAGTGCAGAAGTCAGTGGAGATACAAATGAAGAAAGTGGCAAAGAAGACATGGAGGTAGATATCAGTAATGATGAGGAAAATGATGAAGAAAGAAGCAAAGGTTATGATAATGCTGATGTTGAAAGTGGCACCAAGAGAAAAAATGTCAGTGAGGCTCGTGGCAATGATGAAGGCAACATGGAAAGAAACCGTGAAGAAAGCAACAAGGAAAGTGAGGCTGATATCAGTGAGAAAGAAAACATTGAATCAGAGAGAAATGAAGCAGGAAGCAGCAGTGATGACAAAACCCATGATGACAGTAAATCAAAGGGCCATGACAGCAATGAGAATACAAATGGTGATGACAGTCATGATGGCAACCATAGTGAAGGCACTCAAATGATCAATATTGAACCTTTTCCTTTAACTTACAAAAGGGGAAGTAGGAATGTGTTTGCTACCTCTAAAAGGCAAGAGGCCATGCCTTCCACTTCAACTAAGAAGTTGGACAAAGGCAAAGAGAAGGTAATGGAGGAGGAAGAAGAATATCAGCATGATACTGAGCAAGAATTTGAACTCATTCATGTTGACAGTGATGATGAAAATGAGGCAAGGATCTCAAGAATGCTGCTCAAAGGTAAAGATTCCCAAATCAAAGATTTTCAAGCCAAATTAGCTAGGGCTAGGAATTTCATTCATTATTATGATATTGAAAACAAGAAAATAGAGGCACAAAATTCCATTTATGAGGTCAGGGAAATCAGAGCCCGAAAAGAGGCTCAAAGGACCAAGGTTAGGCTTGATGAGGTCTTGGTTGTTTTTGATGAAAGTGAAGATGAAGAAGGGAAGTTGTCTAGGAGAAGGCCAAGAACAATGGGCTTGAGGAAGGCCTTAGCCAAGGAGAAGGAGCAAGAAACAACATTGGCAAAGCAGCTCACTCCAAGTGAGCTGCTTTCCATGGAGATAGAGTATGATCGAGATCACTGGTTAGAGAGGGCCAATACACACTTGGAAGATCAGCTGGAAAAGACACAAAGAGACCTTGGCCTTCAAAAGAAGATGGCCAAGCACTATGCCTTGAGAAATCAAATTGCAAGGGCCAAGATCAAAAGAGCCCTTGCTAAAAGTCAAGCTCTCAAGGAGGGAAAAAGGAAAGAAAACCTTGAGATCCTAGTTGATGCTACCCTACAGGCATCCCAAACCCCATGAGGAAGATAATTTCAAATTTTGGAAAGTTTTTGATAATTTTGGTTTTCACTATTTTGGAGGGCCAAGGGCGCAGTGCCCTTGATGCTGCACTCTTTTTTGGAGCAGTTTTGGTCTCCCAAAAGGGTCAAAAACACCCAAAAACCCACCTTTCTACCCTATTTTTAGGGTTGGAAATGCACCCTTAGCATCCTTGGGAGTTTTGGTTTTTGAACAGGTAAATTAAGTCCAATAAGAAAACCAAGGGACATTTTGGAAAGTAGACTCGACAAGCTTTACAACGAGCTGTCACGGAGCCCATTTTGACACCGAGAAGGCCTTCAAAATTCAGCTACAATGACCCATTTATCTGGTGCAGGCGTTGCGCTCTTGGACCTCACTATTGTGCCCTTGCCTGCAAAGTCAACAAAAGACACAAATTTATGGCAAATAGATATTTTGTGGTTTTTTGGGAAAATCACTCCAAATTTAGGTGTTAGAAGTTATTTTTCATTTATTGCATTAGATATATTGTGCCTTGGGCCTTGCATGGTCTTAATGGAAAAATTTAGCATTTATGACGTATTTATGACATTTTGGGAACCCTAGTTAGGGTTTTGGTCCTCCTTTCTTGTTAAATACATCATTGAGGCCTCATTGTACATGTTGGATATTTTTTGAGCATAATATGATATAGACTTTGAGTTTATTGGTTAAATTGGTTTGGGTTTCTTGTGATGGCTTTGAACTGAGCACCTATGGATTAAGCACATTCTTAGGATTCATAATCTATGTTGGATGGTGATTTATTCCACCTTTGTATTTGTTTTCTTCAGTTCTCATTATATTTCATGATCATAGGACAGGAATTAGAGAATAGGATATGTTTTCTTGGCACCCTAATTCTGCCTGCCTACTTTGATCTCTATTTTTTCCTCCTTGAAGTTTAGCTAAAGAATTCTTAAATGCTCTTTGGTTTTTACTAAAATTTTATGTTAAAGGTCCATTTGTTTACAAGTATGTTTCAGAGAATCCTTAACTACTCTCTAAGTTTACTTATGTGTTGTTTTTAAAGTCTACTTAGTACAGTTTAGTTGAAGAATCCTTCATTTCTCTTCAAGTGTTTAGTATGCTAATCATTCTTGAAAGATTTTTCTTGTCTCTTAGTACGTTAAAGGATCCTTGATTTCCCATTAACCTGTTGTATTCATAACTCCATGTTTATTTCACTCTCACTAAACCTACTTAGATCCATTTGGCGTTGTTAAATTTCCCTATGAAACACCCTTAACCTATTTTTGCACTCTTAAAAATCTTTGCAGACTCCATAGCCCAATGGATTGATTCTCTCTTACTCTACCTATTTTCTTGACAACTTATCCATAAAAACAAACCCTAAACCTAATAACTAACCGAAAATCAAAACCCTAAAAACTATCAAAGATTACATCTTTCACACAAGTATAGAGAGAGCCCTCTCTAAGTCTAGGAAGGCTAGGTCCTAGGACTCCGAAGACTGGTCTGATGTTAACCCTGTACATTTGGTCTTGCCAATCTACCAAATTATGGGGACCCAACATAATGGCGATCACGGTGGGACCCTGAGTCAGTAACATCCTAAGTATACCCTAAAGACTCTCAAATCCCTGTCAAACTTAGAAAATCAAGTGTTAGCCAAGATTAATATCTAATTGATTCACCATACTAGCAACATGATGTCTCAACTAGAGAAATCTCATTGAAATATTAATTTTACATAAAGAAACTCAGAAAACCCAAAACATCTCTAGATTGGTTTTTGAATTGTTGATGGTGGACAACAAGCCAACACTCAAAGCAGTAAACCTTATCCACCTGGCGACTCCACTAGCCTCCAGTAGGCCTACTAACTTCACTAGTTTTCATAGAGTCCCTTGGGAATGCACTAATCAGTCATAATAGTCTAAAACCCAGTCACCCATTGTGTGAACTTAGTATTCTTGCATATAGGTTTGTTTTCAAGACACTTCTAAAATTTCAGCCTCTCTACATTATTGAGTTTGAAATCTGGCTTCGCAAAGGATAAGCACTAGATCTCACCCTAACCCTAACCCTCCTACCATATTTGATGACCCAGAAAAGATTTTGTAGAAAACTTCTAGGACACAAGATTCAACTGTTGTTAGGACCATTCACAAAACAAGTTTTGTCCCTGAAAACCTCACAGCCTTGCAAGATCCCCAATTTGACTTATGCCATAGAAAAAACATTTTTAGAACTAAGTCTCAGAGTGGGATAGACCAGACAGACCTTGAGCCCATAGATTTGTATTAGAGTCCTAGTAGAGAAGCCTCTCCTTCCACTCCTCCTGATTTTCATCTTCTCCAAAACTTTGGCTCCTTCCATACCAAATCTCCTCAATCTCATTTTGCTGGTCCAAGTACATATGCACCCCCATTCACACATCCACTGTGCAAACCACTCCACTTCATCCTCCACCTCCTCTCACAAACCCTCCTTGGATTCCCTTACCTCCAATCATGGCAGCAAGGTTTTCCCCATTGGTTCTACCCCAACCTTTACTTCCCATGCCTCAAGACTACCAATCCAAAATCCCTCGCTTTACTGGAGCTGACTCTACCACTGCCCAACAGCATGTAGATAGGATGAATGATGCCTTTGACTACCAAGAGATAGAAGAGGAAACCATAAATATGATGATGTTTACCCAAATCTTAGGAGGAGAAGCTAAAAAATGGCTCAAAAACTTAACTCCTAACGGAATACATGACCTCCCTTCCCTCTATCAAACATTCATAAACAAGTGGGAGATTAAGAAAAACCCTCTTCAAATCCTCTTAGAGTATGAAAACCTTAAGAAAAATGTTAGGGAAAGTGTCCAAAACTACTGCACTAGGCTTAATAGTGTATACAATGAACTCCCACCTCACATGAAACCTCCACAAGACCTAGCACTAGTAAAATTTCCAGAAGGCTTTGATCTAGACATGACCTACCAATTGAGAGAAAGAGACCCCCTAACCTTAGAAGACATGAAAAGGGGAGCTATGGGTGTAGAGGCCAATCTAATTGAGAAGAGGGCTAAGATGAGGTCAGAAAAGAAAGTTACATACAAAGATGAAACCATGGCCTCCACATCTGATGCGAAGATTGACAATCTAGTGAGGGTAATGGAAAGAATGATGGAGAGGATCAACTTGAATGAAAGTGCACCTCCTAGGGAAAACCAATCAAATCCCCAAAATAGGAATAGAAATAAAAACTTCAGAAGAGACCCTCCCCAAAACAGATAAAGAGACAACGACCAACAAATCAGGCCTCCTTTCCAAGACAACTATGTAAATGAAGAGGAAAGAGAGACTGAAGAACCAGAAGAAAACCATTTAAATCTGATAGGTTCTGAAAATGAGGGTGATGTTTTTCTCACAGAAGAAGAACAAGGGTTCTTTTCCTCAAACCAAAATGATAGAACATATGAGGATTTTGAAGAGTACAAATTAGGATTTGAAAATGCCATAATGGAGGTCCATAGGCAATATGACCTTAGGAGTAAGAAAACTCAAGATGCCTCCAAAAAGAACAAATTAGAAATTGCTGTTAGAAAGACCCCTGAAAAAATCCTTAAGAAAACAGCAGAAAACACCACCACAATGGCTAATAAATCTGAACAAAACAAAGACAAAACTAGCCAACAAAATGGTGACCCAAGCTGCCCTAGTACATCAGCTAGTGGCCCTGTAAAAACTGTTATAAATGGCAGTCCTAATAAAACTTGGAAAACCAAAATTGCTGAAAAGACTATGTGTAACCAAACTAATGTAAATATACCAAAAACACTAGCACCATTCAGCTTTGAGGTAGAGATTGCCAAGATCAAAATAGCCATACCCCTCACTAAATTGGTAACTCAGGATGTATATAGGACCCAAGTTTTGAAAGCTTTGAACATAGGCAATGACGCCGACACTCTGAATTTCACTGATGACAAGCCGGAGCTGTTGTTTGGACCTGAGGTAGAGGGAAAATATCAAGAAGGAGTTGTCCCTCTATTCTATGTTAGCTTAAAAATTCATGAAAAAATCTTGCACAATGCCATCCTAGACTCCGGTGCCTCACAAAATCTCATGCCAAAGGTGGTGATGGAGAGATTAGGCCTCGAAATAACCAAACCTTACAAAGACTTGTACTCTTTCAATTCCAATAGAGTCAAATGTTTGGGTTTGATCAAAGATTTGTGTGTCAATTTGGCACAAATACCTGCTAAAAGCCTAGTCATGGAAATTGTAGTGGCTAACATTCCCCAAGTATGGCATGCTTATATCTAGATCATAGGGAGCCAAAATCCAAGGGAACCTCCAAATGGACATGTCTTATGCTACCATCCTAGTCTTTAACCAAACAAGGAGATTGTACCGGGAATCTCACATGAAATATATGGTTAGCAACCAAGATAGGACAAACAACACCCCTCTTTATTCTATCCATTCATACCTTGACTCATTTATCTTGTATAATGACGATGACATTGATGAAAAAGTAAATGAAATTGAGAAAGAGCTAGGCTTACCAGAACAGTCAAACCTAATGCAAAATGAAGAACTTGACAGCCAAAACTCTAGCAGCCCTGAACAAGAACATAATGGTGAAGCTAAAATTGATTTTCTACAATTTAAGAATGAATTTGAAATGCCAAAGCTAATATTAGAGCATGAACAAGATTTCCCAAATGAAGAACAAACACCAAAAACAGGACCATTTCCTTTTGCTGATGTAAATCTATTAGAACACTTTCATGAGGCGGAATTCTCTTGGGATACAGATCAAAAAGACCTTGAAGTTTCACAGTGAAAATATAGCTCATTACCAAGAGGTCTTACCCCCTTAGAAGAGTTGTTTGACTTCAATGATTTTTTCAAGAAGCCAAAAATGGAAACCACTGAAACTGATGTAGAGGAATGTAACATAGGCAGCATAGAAGAACCCAAAATGATCAAGCTGTCCAAAACTCTGCCACCTCACATAAAACATAAATACATAGAGCTGTGCAAAGAATTTAAATATGTTTTTGCATGTGGGTATGAGGACTTGAAGCCCTATGACACAAACACTATTCAACATAAGATTCCTCTCAAGGAAAACCAAAAACCATTCAAGCAAAATTTGAGAAGAATAAACCTCATCCTAGCACCCCCTAGTTGAAAAGGAAATAAAGAAGATGTATGATGTTGGTATCATAGTTTATTTCAGGTACTCAGAATGGTTTTCAGACCTTGTGTCAGTAAGAAAGAAAACAGGGGGGTTTAGGCTATGCATAGACTTTAGAAACCTAAACAAAGCCTCCCTGAAGGACAACTACCCTTTATCTAAGATAGATCATATACTGCAAAGGGTGGTAGGTTCTAAAAAGATGTCATTACTTGATATTTTTTCAGGTTTCAATCAGTTGATAGTACTCCCAACTGATCAGCACGAAACAGCTTTCACAACACGTTGGGGCACCTACATGTATGACAAAATGCCATTTGGGTTGATGAATGTGGGGGATACTTTTCAAAGACCCATGGACACTGCTTTTTTTTAGGACTTAAGTTACTTCATTATGATATACCTTGATGACATCATTGTCTATTTTAAAACTGATGAGGAATACCAAGTTCACCTAAGAAAGTTCTTTGAAAGAGACAAAGTGTTGAAGTGGTATTCAAGGAGAGAGGACCAAGGCAAGCATGGAAAATTTGAAAATTTGTGGAAGGATCCTTACATCATTCATTCAGTTAGAGGTAAAAATGCTTTCATTTTACAAGAACTGGATGGAGTAGAGTTATTTGGAGGTCCTGTCAATGGTAGGATGCTCAAGCACTATTTTTGTCAAAATTCCTAGTTTGAAGCTTTCATTCATTGTACATAACATTGCTTGATGAAAGATCAGAAAAACAAAAAACACAAAAACAAAGAAAGGAAGAAAAAGAGGGCAGGAAAAAGAATAGGTACAACCCCATACACAAAAAAGAGTATTGTTGAAAGTGTGCAAGCCTAAATGCCACTACTAGTTGAAAATGAAGAATCTTGTTCAATCATCTAGCCTAATCATGACTAAACATTTTTTAAATTTCTGTTGATAGGTTAGTAAAAGAAGACTTGTCAAACCATTTAAGCTTGGCTTGTTAGTAGATTAGATTAGGAAAATATTGTTGGTTCTCAACGCTCAAATCTAAACCAAAGAGAAAGAGAGGGATGCTTAACCATTCTGAATCACAACCCTCATGTTTTCTAGTTTTTAATTGTACAAAGATAATGTCTGTGTGCAGCTTGTCCAAATGCCACAGCCCATGGAAAATCAGATTGCTTAATCTTAGTTTGATCATGTTTTGAATTTCATGTCAGTAGGTTAGAGAATAAAGTTTTTCAAATAGCTTAATCTTGACAAATGAGTAGACTAGGTAGAGAATAAAAGATTTCATTAGCCAAATCTAAACTCTTGGAAGTGATAATGGTACAAGTAGATAGCTTTTTAATCTTTCAAAAGAAAAGAATGTCAAAGGTTTTCCAGTCCAAGTGCACCCAAAAGAAGAAAAAATGTTAGGAAATGTATGATGGGTAGGTAGAAATGAGGTTGAAGAATACATGTCTTTCAGATTTTGAGATCATAGCTTCAAGAGAACATCAGAAAATGAAGGAAGAGGGATCTGCAAAGTGCAAGTAAGGCACTAGTCTTCAAAACTCAGAGATTTGAACTCTGAGGTCCTGGACACCTCTTGAAAAGGAGCTGCCCTCCCCAAGTGGAGCCACTATTAGTCATCAGTAATTTTTATCATCTATAGATGACTAAATATTGGTTATAGATTTCTAAAAACAAAATTCCCTGAAAATTGTGAGTTTTATAAATCTCACTGCCTTCATTATCTTTATGGAAAAATTTTCACTATTCTACCATTTTTCCATTTCATGGTCACCCTGCCACTCCTAAAAAGACTCCTAATAGGCTTGTGCTACTCATCTCTATCCTATTTTCCCACCTATAACCTCATTACTCTGTTTTTCCCTTTGCCCATCTCTCCACTTTTCCATCTAGGGTTACCAATCAGCCTATTCCTTCCCATGTTCCCCAGGTTCCTTAAGCATTAATGGTCTCAAAACTATCTCTGTAGGCTCTTTGGATAAATCAAGTACATTGGATTTTGGATCTTCAGTACACCACTTTTTCATTACTTTGTTTTTACATTTGAAGACTCCAAGCCAATTTTCAGTCAAAGAGCAGGTCAAAGGATCCCCCCACTAGGTCAATTAGGGTTTATACATGGTTAAAGGTCATCCTTGATGTTTTAAGCATTGTTTTTCCTATGATAGAAGCTAGCTCGGATTTAATAGAAGATCAGCACATGGTTATCCAAAGAAGACCTGAAAGTCTCCAAAGAAGACTACCTTTTCAAAATTCAAGTTCTACCAAAGGTAAATGTACTTGCCATTTCTGCAGGAGTGTCAAGAGGTCAATCAGAAAAGGAAATTGACAAGGTGACTGGTACATTCCTAAAGGAAGAAATATTGCAGCAAGAAAGATAGGTTGCACTTGGTCTTAAGGGGAATTAGGGCTTTTGAGCTTGATTGGGCCAACAAGTGCCAAACAGTGAAACAAATGGCAGAAATGACCATGGAGGAGCTACACCCAGAAACCAAACATGAAGAGAAGTTTTTTAGAAATTATTGATTAAATAGGGCAAAAGGTGAGGTGAACTAGACAGAAATGAATGAACTTGAAAGGGCTGTAGAGAACTTAGAAGACAACATTGATAATTTCTCTCAAGCATCCTAGACACCTAGGGTTTTGGGAAAATGGCTAAAGAAGGTGAAAGGCATGGTTTGAACTGCATGATGACAGCAGAGAAGGTTCTAAAGATACCACTGTGAATAGATCCCAGAATTGAGAAAAATGAGTTTTCCATGCCTAGATGAGCAAAGTGTAGGTTAAAACTCCATAATGCCAGCAAAGAAGGGGTTTTTGAAAGTGTTGCCTTGTGTTTGAGTTCCTAAGGTTGTCAAAGGTAAATTTAGCATGCTTCAAAGGCCAAAAGGGAGAGCCGCTCAAATGTTTTCATGACACCTGCTAAGTGAAAGTATTAAAGGACATAAATAATCCAAAGAAAGTCAAATTTGTGACTCAAGAAAAACCTCACAGAGCAAGGATTTAAAGGGTATCAGTAAAAAGCTAAGTCAATATTTTATGGCACCTGCAAATCAGAAGTGGCCAACAGAAAGGGTAAAAACATGATCAGAACTTCATAATGCAAGAAAGAGAGGGCTTTGAAGGTTTTGCCTCATTTTTAAAGTCCCAAAGGTGTGTTAATGAGCTTGTTATGCTTCAAGGATAAACAAGAGGGTCAAAATTCATCACTGTAGACACCTATAGAGAAAACAGTGTAAAAGGGTCAGTAAGACAAGGTAAGAAAGACAAGTGGAATATTGTGATGAAAAAACTCAGGAAACTTTGAAGATTTTACTGTGTGCAACCCTCCAAATAAGACATCAAATGAGCATGTAAACTCTCAAGGAGAAAATGGAAAAGTCACTTAAAATTTTTCATGTCACCTGCAAGCAAGAAATCAAAGAAATATCAGTGAAAAGGGAAAGGGAGTAAAAACATTAGGAAAGTGGGTTTGAAAATATTAAATTTAGTTTCCTAGACTATAAAAGGTCATTTTTTTCCTCATATAGCTCATTGTTCACTTGCAAAGATCAAGAGAAGTCAAGAAGAAGACTTGTGAATTTTTAGGTCAAATTTGGGCAAGTTTACCAGGCGTTGCGTGTTCAAGTCGGTGTTGTGCGCCTGGAGTCAGGTACTGCGCCCTTGGAAGTTTTCCCCGTGGAAATTTTTTAGACGTTATGCACCTGGAGGTAGGTGCTAAGCACCTGGAAACGTGCTACGCATTTTCCCGACAGACCCGACAGACCCGGAAAATAGCGTTGGCGACGCGCGCCTAGCACAACAGGCTACGCGTTTGCCCGACCCAACACCCTGTTCACTTGGGTGCTACATGCTTGGCTAGGAGGGCCTCCTATACCCTTTGGACCCTAATTTAAACTCAAATCACTATCCAGATTCCTCCAAGAACCTCCAAAGCAATGTTGAGGGGTAAGTACACTTCATCAAGCCCTTCTTCTATCATGTGTGGAGATTTATGATTAAGGGAATTTGAAGACCTAGGGGGGTAAACCTAATTTTCATGTTAAAAACACCACTATTTAAGACACTCCATCTGTATACTAAGAACACACAAAGGGTTGCCTTGTTGAAATGTTTCCCATTCATCTAAGGTTGTGCCTACACGCACCCCATTCACTCATAAACTCTTTCCCCTACACTACAAGTACATTGACATTGCATGCCCTTTTTCCTATCAGTTTTATATCAGTGCCAGGAGATTCAATACAGAATTGTAACCAGCAGTTGAGGTTTTCCTTGAGTTTTTCCTCTCACTCATATTCCTATAACCTTACCCTCACTCACCCATTCATATCATTCACTTGAAAAGACTGCCATTCCTCCATCCATTCATCTCATTTATATTGTGAATTCCTAGGGTTTTTCTCAAAACAGAGTGATCAAAATGTCAAGGGAAGGTGATAGTGATAGTGGTGAGGAAGGCCAAGTGCCAAGGAGGCATCAACACAAAGGTGGGAGGATCAACAGGTTTGAACCACTAAACACAATGGAGCTAAATGCATCTCCCTTAATTGTCTCCTGCTTTCAAAATGTAGGCTTGTTACACCATTTTTTGGTCATCGAACCTTTCATCGTTAGATGGACCCAAGTACACCATGTAAGACCAGTTTTACCCCAAGTAAAACTGCTTTCACTATGTTAATTAGGAGACCCCAAAAGGAATAATTAATTAAACCATAATTTAATTATTATTCCCAGTCATGTTTAACCCACAAACAAAGAAATTAATGAGATAAACCCATAGTTATCTTATTATTTTCTAGGAATAATTATTTAAATAATATTCCTTGTTAAATATGACCAAATCCACCACCATTAATCAAATAAATCATTATTTATTTGATTATATCCCAACCACTTCCTTAAAAAGATAAATAAATCATTTATTTATTTATTTTTCACTAATCAAGGGATTTGACCCAAGTCAAACACCCTTTTCCTCCAACAAATAATAATAAAATATTCCATAGAGGTGGATCTAGATGTGATTAACATTATTTTAATCATGCACCAAGATCTAGAAGGACCCAATATTTTGTTATAAATAGGAGGGTTTTCCCCATCATTCTTCACCCTTTGTTGCATACTAGATCACTCTGGATCTATACACTCGGTCTCATTTTCTGCCATTGTTGCTCCCATTGAGCTCTACCTTCTACATTGGGTTTTCTACATCTACAAGAGAGAAAGCTTAGATCTGAAGTGCTGAGGACTACAAAGAACCCATCCCATTGAGGAGATCTGGATACACCTTCTTGTTTCCTCCCAGGTGCCCTGTAATATAAAAATTCATTCAAAAATCGTGTTCTTGTCTTGTCCGTTGGATGCATGGAGCAAACTCTTTACTTTACTGCTTAATGTCTTTCCATTTATAGATCTGTTTGTTGCAGCATTTTAACTACTAATCGCAGATCTGAAGATGTTTTGCAGCCTCTATTGTTGTTAGGGCTATTAGTTATGCGTAGCTAAAGTGGTTCTTTTTCGTACGTTTCGACAAAGAATTCATACTAACAAATGGCGACTCCACACGGGTTTTAAATTACGACCGCTGTCGTTTTTCATATTCCTGCATATCCAGCTACTTCAGGCCCTAGGGCTTCTTTTTTAGCTGCTTAGTTTTTCTCTTTTCATGTCATTTTCCTCACATAAAACCCTAAAAACCTAAAATTTCTAACTTCCGTGTGTTTCTGGCCCTATTGCGCAGGTAAGCGACACCAGCCGCACCTGAGACGGCAATTTTTCAGAAAATCTGCCGCCGGAACAGCCGGAACGGGGGGGTCGCACCTTTTGGCCCAAAACCTGCGACCTGGACGCACTTTTCAGCCTGTAACCTGCGACCTCAACCAAAATCAGGTCAGAACCTCGTGACCCGCTCCTTTTTTCCAAAGATTTTTCTCGTTATTTTTCTCGTCCCGTCGTGTACTTCCGTCAGTAGTTTTCCACTGTCTCACCATTTCGACCAAGATCTCGATCTATTTCCATCATCTATGGGAACCCAAATTCCCCTTAGGCTAATACACCTCCACTCTTTAGGAAGAGTTTCAGCTGTTTCAGCCGTCGGTTTCAGAGCTTCAGCCCTTTCTTTTTCCAGATCTGTGACCTCACTTCCAGATCCATCGAAATCAGCCTCTTTTCCTTTCAAATCACCTCTCGTCGTTTTGTTTGGACCTCCCCTAAAGGCCTCTGCCTTGCCCCTCCCGGCTTTTTGCTGATTTCCCTTTTTTTCCAGCCACCTTGCCCCTGTCTCTTGGCTGTGATCTGCACCCCTTATCTGCAGCTTTATCCTCCAGATCCCTGTCCCCTTTGACCCTAGATCTGTTGAGCTTCGTTTGTGTGTGTTTCCATAGTTTTTCCCTTTCTTTTTAGCATAGTTTTGAGAGACCCACTTTCTTGGGTTTGATAGATGCATATGTAGCTGTTATTTTTCTGTTATTTCAGCATTTTTATTCTGTTCTCTGTAGGTTTATTTTCAGCTACGTTGCACACTTTTTGCTCTCAACAACGGAAAGGGTTTAAAAATTAAAATTAACGCACACCACACACTGACCCTAAGTGAAGAAGCGCATGGTTTACACCGCCTGGCAAAGACTCTAAAATCAATTGTCACTGCACCTTATCTGCCCTTGACCTTCTTGATTCTGTCCCTTTCTGCCCTTGTCGGTTTCCTTCTTCTTGTCATCATTGCGCCCCCAAGGCGCCTTTCCCGGAGACTTCTTGGCCTTCATCCTCAGTTTCCGGTTGATCGACCTGCTCCGCACCGCCGTCGTCGAGCCAATCCACCTTCGAGTCCGCACTCCGACTCCTCTCCTGATTCATCGGGTCCCCCTTCTCCTTCCGGTTCTCCCCCTTTTACCTTCACCATGCGAGTCGGGACCCTAACACTAGCAACCCGCCTCAGGGCATTCCGCCCAGGCCGGACAGGCCGCTTCGCACAAACAAGCCCTGTTCGTGTTGCGGTGTTTACGGTCACTACACTCACGATTGCCCTCTCTTACCCCAGATGCGACAGATGTGGGAGTCTCAAGCCACATTGCGCGGACAGCACGCCTCCCCTCACGCTCCTCCTAATGTGGCCACTACCCCGCCAGCTGTGTTCACTGATCCTTTCCCTCAACAGGGATTCGTGGCTACCCAACCCCCCGACAGCCATGCCGCCACACCCTCGTCCATTTCTGGTTCCTCTGACTACCAGATCCTTATGATGCGCTCCGATCCGTCCCCTTTCGTCGACCTTCACCTTCAAACTCGGTCTCGCCAGTACCCCAAGCCTCCTGCTCAGTCTGCTCCCGAGCCTCCATCTTCAGGTTCTACAGAGCCTCTTTCGACACCCAGTGGCCCCTTACACATCCCTCGACCCAAAGTTGAGGTTCACCCAAAGATTCCAAAGGGTCCATTACGCCGAAATGCTGCTTCTGGTCGAGCCGCCCAATCGTACAGTATAGTAGATGATTTGGCACAATCCCCTGCTGCCATTTCCACACTGGAACTCCTCCAGTCGTCCCCTTCCCAACGGAAGGCTCTACTATCTGCCGTGGGCGCTGTTGATCCTGCTGATGACCAAATGATTGTTTTCGACGCCACTCAATCGGACCACCCTCCTCTTCCTCCTTCAGTTGCTTTCCAAATCCCAGTCAAAATCCGGAACGCCACTGTATCCCGGTGTATAATTGATGAGGGGGCATCCACCTGTGTGATGTCCGCTTCGGTTTGGAAGCAACTCGGATCCCCTGAGTTGGCCCCTTCCACGATCACCCTTCGAGCGTGGGATGGTCATGCCTCCCAGCCTATTGGCCTGTTTCGTAATTGTCCCATCACCCTCGCCGGTAAGACTGTTTGCGTTGATGTCGAAGTCATTGACGCCCCTCTAGACTACAACATTCTATTGGGGCGAAGCTACACCTATGCCATGTCTGCTGTCCCATCCGCGGTCTTCCGCAAGATGTCTTTTCCACATAAAGGGAAGATAGTCACCATTGACCAGCTATCGTATCATGAGCCGTCGTCTCAGTCCTCCTCCGAGACGACCATCTCTTCTGTAGCCAACAAGCAAACCGTCGATTCCTTGACCAGTGTCTCCCCCGGCGTTTATAAAAATTCCACCCTGCTTGGTACTTTTCCTCACCTTCCCCCCCCTCCTATTACGGATCCCAGCTTGTCGAATATTTGCATGATGCAATCGTCTCAGGCTGCCCATAAACGGCCTGCCTCGGCTAGTCCGCACCCTCCCCCCCGCCCTCCGCAACCCGCTCCTAGCCATTCATTTCCGCCAGCCGGACCTCCTCCTTCCAGCCCTCCCCCTACAGCTGGTATCCCCGAACCTCTTTATCCTCCAGGCTCGGTCCCCCCCGGCCTTAACCATCTTGGAGCCGTACCTCCTGGTCACTACCCTGCTGGACAGATCCCCTTCGTGGCTCCCCCTCCCGGAGTATATTCTGTCCCCGTCATGGCCACCCTTTCTCTCCCTAACCTGACCTTGGGTATTCCGGTTTGGTACCTTGACCCCCCAGCCGCCACCCCCCCTGGTCACCCCAAACCTTACATGGCTTTGACACTGGTTCAACTGGTCCCCCTCGCTTCCTCCATAGCCACTGTGCCCCCAGCACCTCCACAGGACCCTTCTCCTGTTGTGACGGCTCCCGGAAAGACAGGAAAAGCCCGAAGGGGGGCAATCCATCACGATCCGGCCCCCCCAACATCCATTACCCCCCCACGACCACCAAAGCCCGCCATTCGATGCGCTTTGTGTGATGTCGTCGGTCATGCCACTCACATGTGTCCTGAATTGCCCCACCTCAAGCTTCTGGTCAACGAGACATTCCCCGACTCTGATCTCCCAGAAGTACATGTCACTATCCCCGAATCCCTCCCAAAACTCAAACACTTGCGCACAAACCACCCTTGTGCCTTATGCGATTTTCACGGCCATTACACCCACCTCTGTCCCCGCCTTGACGAGTACCGTTCCTCCTTGGACTTGTACCGCCAGTTCAAGGCCGCTTCGATCGGACCAGAGGACATTCACATTCCGCCTCCCGCTGTTAAGCCAACGGAGCCCTCAGTCACCATTTTGTACCTGTGATCATCCATGAGATCATTGGGGAACGTTCCATCTGAATCCTCCCCTGTTGTTTCGCTTGACCTTCCTTTAGCGGTCATCTTGGGCTCAACATCGGTAGATCCGTTATCTACTTACTCTTCGGTCACCCATTGTGACGATGCGCATGTGAACCTCTCTTCTCATGATGATGATTCAGGCCACTTCACCACGTCAGGTAGTTCTTCTTCCACTAGTCACCCCATCTTCTATCACGATGACGACATTATGGAAGAAATTCCCACCCCCGACTTCATCTATTCCCCTTTACATCGAACCCATGCGTTCACACCACATCCACCTTGTGGTCATTACATCGAAACCCAATGTTTGGGTAAGGGGGCACCCACATTTGAGAGACCAAGAGAAGCCATTCTCCACCACTCTCCTAGTGTATCTGGTCGTGTTGACTCTAGACCCCGTATTCTTCCACATTTAGAAGAACCTCTAGAGTACCATATCACTTCAGATCACTCTCGGGACGATACCCCTTATCGTTCCCTCATCTTACATCAGCAACCCAGTCTCTTAGACATTATTATTGACCAACCTATAGCTTTTCTACGAGAGCATCAATTCATTATCTCCAAATCCTCCTTTTGGGATAGTGACACCAGGTATGCCAATTCGGAAACTTAAAGTCCATTTGATCCCTATATGCAGTACCAAAAGAGATTGGTAACACTCCATTTCCTTTCTCAAACTGCATAACAATAACCAGAACAAATGGCACACCACATCATTAAAATGTGGTTAGATTCCCCTTTTTATAAATACATTTTGGCATGCCCACAACATGTCACACAAACTCAAAAAATGGGGGCACCACCTGCCCCTACATACATCACTGGGGGCACCATACGCCCCCCATACATATACTTACGACATGCCCATAGCATGTTCCAAAAACCGGGGGCACCATACGCCCCCCCATACATATACATCCGACACGCCCATAGCATGTTACAAACAAAATCCAAAAACTGGGGGCACCATATGCCCCCCCATACATTCTGGGGGGCACCACTTGCCCCTACACACATCCCAGAGGGCACCATATGCCCCTATATCTGGCCAATACACGACGAACGCCCTGATCCGCCTGGATCTCTGTCCGAAGTGTTCCCAGATCCCTCTCTCTCCAGTTGACCCGCAACTCTGCCATACCTACACAACCACATTCTTTTTGTCAGGGTACAGATCGGGAAAACCATAACCACACACCACAACCCAACTCCCAGCCATCAAACAGCACCAAGCCCTCCTCGTCTCCCGGGTCGCAGTTTTCTGCCATTTTCTGGACCAGGTCGCACTTTTTGCCCCCAAACCTGCGTCCTGGGTCGTACTTTTTGCCCCAAAAAGTGCGACCCGACCATAGAGATGAAGGAGGGGCTGTTTCTGGGGGTTTTGGGCCCTAAACTGCAAATGTCATCCAACAACATGCAAGAGCAAGGTTAGGCCTCGTACCTCCAACTGACAGATCTCGCTTCCAACGGTCGGTTTTTCCGCTACGTTCGCCGCAAGAGTTAGGGCCTTCTCTCCACATTCACCACAGCAAAAATAGCAAATGAATGATTTTGGAGGGAAAACTGCCTCATTCAAGAGAACCCATGTTTCTCCTTTCGACTGCTGCAACCACACCGTAGCCCCGTTCGACGAACCGTCAGCACCGCTGGACAGATCTCACCGAGCTCTCAAATGGGTTTTAGTTAGTTTTTGGTTATTTGATACTTCACCCGGACACATTTTCCACGAAGGGTCACTTCACTGCTCCTTAAAATCGAATTTCCTCACTTACGACACTTGTACTTGGGGCACCATATCGCTCCCTTACTCGTCCATGTTCGTGTCGATTTTCGTCATGAGTGCCCACCTTGTACTCATGCTTCCTTGGTCCCCCATTGGGGCCTTTACTGTGTGGCAGCACTATCATGTCGCCCTTGTTTAGAGCATCAGAGTTGAGTCATCATTGCATTCATGGAGTCTATCCCGCGGCCTTTTACACCCTACTATAGCCCTCCATTCTTTTTGCTTGGTTCCTCTCTTGTGTCGCATATCATGACCTTCAGCCCCACTGTCCCCTATCCTTTCGATATTGTGCCAGTCGCTGCCATGTCATTCATGCCCTTTATGCTCTAACACGGGAAGTCGTCCATTCGCCACTCCATCCTTCCCATTTCCACCATCATCATTAGTGTCAGTCTGTCCGTCGCTCTATTGTTCTTCTCTCGTGCCTTAGTTGAGGATCTCTCATTGCCTCACCTACGGCGGACCTCCTTCTGTCGACATCAGCACATTTATTCTAGAAGCAAGGTCTAGAGGGCGGTGTACCTTGGTTCCAGCTTCCACTCTTGTTCGGTGCCTCGGATCAGGCAAGGGGATCTCTCCCTTCCCTTTGACTTGATTGCTTCTCCGGCTCTTTTCAGCATGATCGAGATTCGTATACTGGACAGTCCAGTGACCCAGCAGCAGCTCTTGATGATTCCCGGGCGTGTGTGAGATGTCTCAACCCTCATGAGGGGGTGGCCCTGCAGGTAGCCCCCCACATGCCCGGATGCCCTCTTCATTGCAGCCTTTGATGCCGCTCCAGATTTTGATGATGTTGGCCTTAGCCACCTGCAGCGCCTCCATGATTTGCATGTATCAGTCAGATTTTGTGAGCCCTTCCCCATTTACAGGGGGCATTTGGGTTGTATTTATCTCATGTACTCGGATATTATTGTACTAGTCCTGGCTGTTATCCCAGGCACAACATGTATGTGAGACTCTTCATTGTATTTTTATCTGGCCTTTGTTTATGCCAGCTGTACTCTATGGTTCGGTCCCTTGTTTACTGGACACACTATTCTTTTGTACTTTGTCACGGCGGGCATAGGTATGCCTCCCCCGCCGCCTTCAGCACAGGTACCCTCCCATAAAAAGAGACTTGTTGCACCTGCGAGTCTCGTCTCCTTAGGGTCTAGTCCTTCAGCACACTATCTACCTCACACTTCTCTCTCTGACATCCCCTTTTGTTGTCTGGTGATTGTATTCTTACAACGTACTTCGGTCATACGATTTGCTCCTGACACTCGCATGCTGGGGGGCAATCTGTTACACCATTTTTTGGTCATCTAACCTTTCATCGTTAGATGGACCCAAGTACACCATGTAAGACCAGATTTACCCCAAGTAAAACTGCTTTCACTATGTTAATTAGGAGACCCCAAAAGGAATAATTAATTAAACCATAATTTAATTATTATTCCCAGTCATGTTTAACCCAAAAACAAAGAAATTAATGAGATAAACCCATAGTTATCTTATTATTTTCTAGGAATAATTATTTAAATAATATTCCTTGTTAAATATGACCAAATCAACCACCATTAATCAAATAAATCATTATTTATTTGATTATATCCCAACCACTCCCTTAAAAAGATAAATAAATCATTTATTTATTTATTTTTCACTAATCAAGGGATTTGACCCAAGTCAAACACCCTTTCCCTCCAACAAATAATAATAAAATATTCTATAGAGGTGGATCTAGATGTGATTAACATTATTTTAATCATGCACCAAGATCTAGAAGGACCCAATATTTTGTTATAAATAGGAGGGTTTTCCCCATCATTCTTCACCTTTTGTTGCATACTAGATCACTCTGGATCTATACACTCGGTCTCATTTTTTGTCATTGTTGCTCCCATTGAGCTCTACCTTCTACATTGGGTTTTCTACATCTACAAGAGAGAGAAAGCTTAGATCTGAAGTGCTGAGGACTACAAAGAACCCATCCCATTGAGGAGATCTGGATACACCTTCTTGTTTCCTCCCAGGTGCCCTGTAATATAAAAATTCATTCCAAAAATCGTGTTCTTGTCTTGTCTATTGGATGCATGGAGCAAACTCTTTACTTTACTGCTTAATATTTTTCCATTTATAGATCTGTTTGTTGCAGCACTTTAACTACTAATTGCAGATCTGAAGATGTTTTGCAGCCATTATTGTTGTTAGGGCTATTAGTTATGCGTAGCTAAAGTGGTTCTTTTTCGTACGCTTCGACAAAGAATTCATACTAACAAGGCTGGTATAAATTTTGTGAGAAAGTACAACAGGTGCATAATCACCTCGAGCTAACTAGGCTCTTCATACTTAACCTACATGAGAAACAAGTGAACCTTGCAAGGGTAAACATTGAGCTGTATTCAGATGCCATTTTTATTACCACTGGGATACCTAGTGTGGGTGAAAAATGGTTCAAGCAAGGAAATTTAGACGTGAGATATTATGATCCATTCCTTAAACCCATATACAAAGACTACAATAAATCCATATTTCCTTTCTCACATTTGCTTGAGAGGTATGCACCCATGATGAGGGTCATTATGAAATATTTCACATGTGAAGGAATCTTCTCCCGGCTTTAAAGTTGCTCATGCACTTTACTAGGGTTAAGATGTTGCATCTACCCTACTACCTCTACAGGTGTATTGAAAAAATGTCTTATATTGTAAAGAAAAGAGATTTCCCTCATCAGATGCAAAGCTTATTTCACCACTCTCTCATCAAAATGGTTATGATGCATCAATTTCAGCAAAAGGGTATTCCATGGGAGGTTTTCATTTCCCATGAAGTGTTCACCAATCCACAAGCCCATCCTCAGCAAAAAATGCCTTCATCATCTCATTCTCCTGTCCTTACTCCTCCATCATCGCCTGCTGAGCATATTTCACCATCTACACATATTCCTTCACCTCAGGACAACCCTCCTTCATCACCCTCTCCCAATGCATCAGATAATGAGGGAAGTGACAATGAGCAATCAAGTGACCATGAATGAGAGGGTAATGATGAATCAAGTAGTGAAGTAGAAGAAAATGAAGAGGTAGAGGTCAGTGATGAGGCAGAAATCATGGAAGCAGAAGGCAGTGATGATGTTGGCAATAAAGAGGAAAACGGTGAGGAGTCAAACAAAGAAAAATCAGCCAATGAAGAAGATGAGGGCAGTGCAGAAGGCAGTGAAGATACAAATGAATAAAGTGGCAAAGAAGACATGGAGGTATATATCAGTAAAGATGAGGAAAATGATGAATAAAGCAGCAAAGGTGATGATGATGTTGATGTTGAAAGTGGCACCAAGAGCCAAAATGTCAGTGAGGCTCATGGCAGTGATGAAGGCAGCATGGAAAGTAGCCATGAAGAAAGCAGCAAGGAAAGTGAGGCTGATATCAAGGAGAAAGAAAACATTGAATCAGAGAGCAATGAAGCAAGAAGAACAAGTGATGACAAAAGCCATGATGACAGTAAATCAAAGGGCCATGACAACAATGAGAATACAAATGGTGATGACAGTCATGATGGAAACCATAGTGAAGGCACTCAAATGATCAATATTGAACCTTTTCCTTTAACTTACCAAAGGGGAAGTAGGAATGTGTTTGTTGCCTCTAAAAGGCAAGGGGCCATGCCTTCCACTTCAACTAAGCAGCTGGACAAAGGCAAAGAGAAGGTCATGGAGGAGGAGGAAGAATATCAGCATGAGACTGAGCAATAATTTGAACTCATTCATGTTGATAGTGATGATGAAAATGAGGCAAGGATCTCAAGAATGTTGCGCAAAGGTAAAGATGCCCAAATCAAAGATTTGCAAGCCAAACTAGCTAGGGCTAGGAATGTCATTCATTATTACGAGATTGAAAACAAGCAGGTAGAGGCACAAAAGGCCATTTATGAGGTCAGGGAAATCAGAGCCCAGAAAGAGGCTCAAAGGACCAAGGTTAGGCTTGATGAGGTCTTGGGTGTTTTTTATGAAAGTGAAGATGAATAAGGGCAGTTGTCTAGGAGAAGGCCAAGAACAATGGGCTTGAGGAAGGCCTTAGCTAAGGAGAAGGAGCAATAAACAACATTGGCAGAGCAGCTCACTCCAAGTGAGCTGCTTTCCATGGAGATAGAGTATGATCGAGATCATTGGTTAGAGAGGGCCAATACACACTTGGAAGATCAGCTGGAAAAGACACAAAGAGACCTTGGCCTTCAAAATAAGATGGCCAAGCACTATGCCTTGAGAAATCAAATTGCAAGGGCCAAGCTCAAAAGAGCCCTTGCTAAAATTCAAGCTCTCAAGGAGGGAAATGTAGGAATTTACAGGGTAAGTTCCTTAGATCAAGAACCAAAGGTCACTGCTCACAAACATATCACAAATCAGTACACCAGTATAATCATGTGGTTAAAACCCTCGAAGAGGGAAACAGCCATGGCCTTAGCCAACGCGGCGACTTCAGGCAATTTATTAATATAAAAATAAAAGTTACATATGTTTCTCTCATAAACGGTTAACATAATATTGACCCTCCATTCTCTTTAAATAGGGATCATGGACCAATCAGGTGTTGAGCCACGGATCAAGTGTCGTTAACACTGAGGAAAGAGTGAATCTTCGGATCACTACAAATCGTGACCGTCAGATTATAAGTTACAAATGTACGTAGTAAAGAAACACACTTTACCTAACTCTACACTAGACTAAGTTATTCTTAACTATTTCCTATGTGTTTGAATATCCTAACATCACCCCTTAAGAACAACTTGGGATAGGATTGAAGGATTTAATAAGGTGACACAAAAGGAGCCTATTTCCTATGTGTCAAAATATCCTAACATCCCCCCTTAAGAACAAATTGGGATAGGATTGAAGGATTTACAAAAGTGACACAACAGGAGAAGGAAGGAGGCATTAGAGCCTATCCCCCCTTAATGACAACTTTCCTAAACTCCAATCATGGAGCGAAGTTTGGTAAACTTCGCTTCTGTGAGAGCCTTTGTAAAGATATCGGCTACTTGATCATTGGTTGGAAAATACTACACTTCAAGAACACGATCATGAATGAGCTTTCTGATGAAGTGTATGTGGAGTTCAATGTGTTTCATATGTTGATGTTGAACTGGATCTTTACATAGCTGAATGGCACTCTGATTATCACACCAAAGTGTAGTTGGATGCTACTGATGAAGACCAAATTCAAACAGGATTTAACGAAGCCACATGGCTTCCTTTCTGGCTTCAACTGCACCACGATACTCTGCTTCAGCTCAAGAAAGAGAGATGGCACTTTGTTTCTTACAAGACCAAGTAATAGGTCCTGAACCAAGAGTGAATACATATCCTGCAGTAGACTTTCGATCATTAGGGTCACCAGCCCAGTCAGAATCAGTGAAACCAATCAACAATGGAGATGATCTAGCATTGTAATGAATCCCGAACTGAACTGTACCTCAAATATATCGAAGTATTCTTTTAGCTGCTTTCCATTGACTTTTATGAGGTTGGTGCATAAACCGAGTGACAAGACCAATGGTAAATGAAAGTTCAGGACAGGTATGGGTTAGATACAAACTTTTACCAACAAGTTGACAGTATAAGGTAGCATCAACTTCAGGGGTAGTACAAGTGACTGAAAGCTTGACTCCAAACTGAAAGGGAGAAGGGGTTGGCTTACAGTCTTCCATGTGAAAGTGGTGTAGAAGATCACAGGCATACTTGGACTGAGAGAGGGTAATGCCTTCCTTGGATTGCAAGACTTGAATACCAAGGAAATAATGCAAGTGTCCTAAGTCTGTCATTTCAAACTTCTTTTTGAGGCTAGACTTCACATGGTTTATATGGTTTGGATCGCTACCAGTAAGGATAAGATCATCAACATAAAGAACAAGGATGGTGAAGGACTTACCCACTTTCTTGGTGTAGATAGTGTTGTCAGAATGACACCTAGAAAAGCCTTTATCTAAAAGAAATCTATCCATTTTAGCATACCAAGCCTGAGGAGCTTGTTTGAGACCATAGAGAGATTTCCTAAGGTGAAAAACAAGGCTAGAGTCATTTTGGATAAAGCCAGGGGGTTGCTCCATGTATATTTATTCATGCAAATCTCCATGTAATAAGGCATATTTAATATCCATCTAATGGACTTCCCATTTAAAGGAGGCAGCAAGGGAAAGAACAAGGTGGATAGAATTCATTTTGGCAATAGAGGAGAAGGTTTCAGTGTAGTCAATGCCTTCAAATTGTGAAAAACCTTTAGCAAGAAGACGAGCTTTATGTCTATCTACTTTTCCATCTGGTCCAAACTTGGTTTTGTAAACCCATCTGCATCTGACAAGTTTTCTTCCTTTTGGAAGAGGAACAAGATCCCAAGTATCATTTTCCAATAAGGAACGATATTCTTCATTCATAGCTTCATCCCAATCTGGATGACCGGAGGCTTCTTCAAAGGTTTCTAGATCAGGATTTTCTGGAACTTGAGCCAATAAGGAAGAGGCTCTTTCGAACTGAGAACGAGTACGTCGTCGATCTACAGGGTCACGTGCAAGAGAACCTACTGCATCCCAAGTAGAGCGGACCCATCTTGGAAGTTTTGGAGTAAAAGGAATAATTTCAAGAGGTGGAGGATTGTCATCCTCGTTGTCATCATCTAAACTAGAAGGAATGCTATTAAAAATAGAATAGAGAGAGAGAGAGGTGGCACATATGCCGAATCAGGCTTGCAGGCCAAAGGTGGCACACCCGCTGAACTAGGCTGCAGGCCGATATATTTTCATCAAATTTGACATATCTTATAATGATTTTTTTTTGGATTTTGGTTGAAGAAGTCTATATCCTTTGACATCTTCGGAATATCCAACAAAAATGCATTTTTCACTCTTAGGTTCTAAGGCTTTATGTTTTGCATCTGGAATATGGGCCCAAACATCACTTCCAAAAACACGAAAGTGACTTACATCTGGTTTGATTGAGCTCCAAGCTTCCTCTGGAGTTATATTCTTTAAAACCTTAGTAGGAGTGAAATTTACTATGTAATTTTCACAGTGAATGGCTTCTACCCAAAAATTGAGACCAAGTCCTTTAGATTGAAGCATACAATTAGCTAATTCTTTTAAGGTGCGATTATTCCTTTCAGCTACACCATTTTGTTGTGGAGTATATGGAATAGTATGTTGCAATTGAATTCCATGCTCAGTGCAGAATTTGATAAATTTGTTGTTAACACATTCTTCTCCATTGTCTAATCTTAACTTAATAATTTGATGTCCAGATTGTTTCTCAACAAAGGCCTTAAAGGCCAAGAACATGTTAAAAACTTCACTTTTGAGTTTTAAGAAGTATACCCAAGTGCGTCTGGAAAAATCATCAATGAAAGTTAATAAGTACTTGCGATCAGAGAAAGAAACAACAGGAAGTGGACCACATAAATCACTGTGCACAAGCTGCAAAGGGGATGAAGTGTGCCAAGAGGAACGATTGTCAAAACTATCCCGATAATGTTTTCCAAGTACAAATCCGGAGCAAACACCATCTCGGCAAGATACCATAGGAAGACATGTCACCATATTTTCTTTACATAGAGTTTGAAGAGAGTGATAGTTTAAGTGACCAAATCGCTCATGCCAAAGTTTGCTCACTTCATCATTATGAGCAACAAAAACGGAGGGAAGACATGATGACCCAAAGTTGTCAAACTGATACAACCTTGTGGAATCATCAACAATTTCAGTAGCTAAAATATGTTTAGGATCTTTGAGGTCCTTGATTACAACATCAAGAGGTGAGAATTCTACTATTTTCCCTTCACCTGAATTAGTTATCTGATAAACAGAGAGAAGGTTGCATGATAAGGTAGGAACACATAGTACATCATTAAGCTGACCATTATCTAGATGAATGGTTCCAGATCTTACAAAAGTAAGAGATATATCATCACCAACATAAATATGTTTGGTGTTACAATCATTTAAAGAAGAAAACATGGCTTTATTTTTGGCCATGTTGTAAGAAGCTCCAGAATAATGAGCCACTCATGAGAATGAGAAGAGGAAGATACATTTAATGCATAACCAGATCTTGATTCTTGACAACCACAAGAAGAAATTTCCATTCCTGAAGATGAAGGTGAAGAGTGCTCCAAATTGATGTTGTGCTTCTTCATTGCTGCTTCTAAGGCTTCCATCTTCTTAAAACATTTGGACTCTATATGGTCATCATGATTACAAAATTTGTAATGTCTATCTGTGTTTTTCCCTTTGTTTTTATTTGCTTTATCATTTTGGTGAGTTTCTTTTTCAGTTTGCGGCTAAAATTGCTTAGGACCCTTGTTTGGTTTCGGACCATATTTTTTAGGATACTGCTTCTTTTGATTCTTTTGATATGATTGTTTTTGGGCTGCTAAGGCTTTCTTAGAAGTGTTTCCAGGAGTGATAAGACCAAGGTGTATAATTTTTTCTTGTTCTCTTATCAAATAATCACAAAAGGCATCAAAAGATGGATTCTTGTAGGTGGTTCCTGAAGAAATGATGGCTTCTCTAGTGGAATGGAAGGCGGAAACAAATACAGAGTATGCAGGGCCAAGCTTAGCAAGAATGCAATAGATGAGGCTACCATATTCCTTTTTGACCTTACAACCTTCTAAAAGAAGTCTAAGGGTCTTGAATTTGGACAAAAGATCTTCAATAGAGGAGAAATTATTGGGTTCCAAAGTAATCAACTCATTTTCAAGCTGGTGGGTCCTGATTTGATTTTGAATGCCAAAAACAGTATTTAGCTTTTCCAGGGCTTTATCAGGGGTGTCAATGTCAAGGATGTGAAATCGAAGATCTTGAGAAATGGACATTCCTATCAACCCTCATGCTTGATCTTGTTTATTTTCCCATTTATGAACTTTATCATCATCGAAAGGTTTAGTTTCTTGACCTATGGCTATTATATAAAGCCCTTTGCTTCTAAATATATCTACCATGTGAGGTAGCCATTGGAAATAATTGGTGTTTTTAAGAATAATCAGGCATGCACTTTCCATTTTAAAAATATGAAGCTGAGAGAAATTTTAAACTAACTGCTCCAGTGGAAAGATCTCGAGAAATTAGGCCGTTTCAAAAAAAACGGCTCGAGAAACGTCTTCCGGATGAAGAAGTTACGCCTTTTGAAAAAATAAGTCAAGAGGAGTGTTAGTTTGTTGTACTAACGCACTATTTTGGAGGATCCTCAGTGTTACTAACGCACAAGTCAAGAGCAGAGAGCACGCTATAACACACTGTTCAAGAGCAGAGAGTCGCGTTAGTCAAATTTCCAAACATTTTTTTAAGAAAAAGGACTCTCTTTAATCGTTTTGTTGTCAATTGTTCTTCTGTGTTCGCGCTTTTTCCTGCACACAAAACCGAGCAAAAAAAGAAATGCAAGCCTTATGGCAGAATGTTAGATTTTCTGTTAGCCTTACTAGCAACTATCTATTTTTTACTATTTATGATTTCCCGAGATCGCACAAAGAGGCAAGGAAAGAGCATACGTAATAAAAAAAACTCTTCTTCCTGTTTCTGATTTGTCGAGATCGCACACAGCACAGAGAAAAGAGAATACGCAGAGAAGAAGATATAGATCTAGAAAATAAATAAAACCTAAAAACCGAAATAAATAGAGGGAACCAAAATAAGCAGAACTATTAACAAATATAACTGCAAAACATATACTTTACTCCAGATCTAAACTGACATAACTTGGGCAACCAGAAACATTTTCACATGAAATGAAAGGCATTCCTCATTGTAACATATGCTCTAGACACAACAGAGTAGTTCTCTAGGCCCGAAAATGTTCAGAAATAATAGATCTAGAAAACGGCAGTCACATCAGTCAAACCGGCTTCGGATTTGGATCAACAATGGATGCGGCCCTCAAAATAGCTTTGATACCATGTAGGAATTTACAGGGTAAGTTTCTTAGATCAAGAACCAAAGGTCACCGCTCACAAACAAATCACAAATCAGTACACCAGTATAATCACGTGGTTAAAACCATCGAAGAGGGAAACATTCCACGGCCTAAGCCAATGCGGCCACTTCAGGCAATTTATTAACATAAAAAGAAAAATTACATATGTTTCTCTCATAAACGGTTAACAGAATAATGACCCTCCATGCTCTTTAAATAGGGATCATGGACCAATCGGGTGTTAAGCCACAGATCAAGTGTCGTTAATAGTGAGGAGAGAGTGAATCGTTGGATCACTACAAATCGTGACCGTCAGATTATAACTTACAAATGTACATAGTAAAGAAACACACTTTACCTAACTCTACACTAGACTAAGTTATTCTTAACTATTTCCTATGTATCGGAATATCCTAATAGGAAAAAGAAAAGAAAACCTTGAGATCCTAGCTGATGCTTACCTACAAGCATCCCAAACCCCATGAGGAAGATAATTTCAAATTTTGGCAAGTTTTTGATAATTTTGGTTTTTCACTATTTTGGAGGGCCAAGGGCACATCGCCCTTGGCATTGCTCTATTTTTTGGGACACTTTCTTGATGAGCGTTTTACATTTTTGGATTCATCAGGCCAAGGGCATCATGCACACAAAATTTCAGATCATTTGGAGCATTTTTGGTCCCCCAAAAGGGTCAAAAACACCCAAAAAACCACTTTCTGCCCTATTTTCAGGGTTAGCATTGCGCCCTTAGCAGCCTTGGGAGTTTTTGTTTTTGAATAGGTAAATGAAGCCCAATCAGAAAACCAAGGGCGGTTTTGGAAATTAGACTCGACAAGCTTTCCAACGAGCTGCCACGGAGCTCATTCCGACACCGTGAAGGCCTTCAAAATTCAGCTGCAAGGTGACCTATTTTTCTGGTGCAGGCGCTATGCCCTTGGACCTCACTACTGCGCCCTTGCCTGCAAAGTCAAAAAAAGACACAAATTTATGGAAAATAGATATTTTGTGGTTTTTTGGGCAAATCACTCCAAATTTAGGTGTTAGAAGTTATTTGCCATTTATTGCATTAGATATTTTGTGCCTTGGGCCTTGCATGGTCTTAATGGCCAAATTTAGCATTTATGATGTCTTTATGACATTTTGGGAACCCCAGTTAGGGTTTTGGTCCTCCTTGCTTGTTAAATACAACATTGAGGCCTCATTGTACATGTCGGATATTTGTTGAGCATAATATGATATAGACTTTGAGTTTATTGGTGAAATTGGCTTGGGTTTCTTGTGATGGCTTTGGACTGAGCACCTATGGATTGAGCACATTCTTAGGATTCATAAGCTCTGTTGGATGGTGATGTATTCCACCTTTGTATTTTTTTTCTTCAGTTCTCATTATATTTCATGATCATAGGATAGAAATTAGAGAATATGATATGTTTTCCTGGCACCCTACTTCTTCCTACCATTTTTTATTTCTATGTTTTCCTCCTTGAAGTTTAACTAAAAAATTCCTAAATGCTCTTTGGTTTTTACTAAAATGTTATGTTAAAGGTCCATTTGTTTGCAAGTAAGTTTCAAAGAATCCTTAACTGCTCTCTAAGTTTACTTATGTGTTGTTTTTAAAGTCTTCTTAGTACATTTTAGTTGAAGAATCCTTCATTTCTCTTCAAGTGTTTACTGTGCTAATCATTCCTGAAAGATTTTTCTTGTCTCTTAGTATGTTAAAGGATCCTTGATTGCCCATTAACATGTTTTATTCACAACTCCATGTTTATTTCACTCTCCCTATGAAACACCCTTGACCTATTTTTGCACTCTTAAAAATATTTGCAGACTCCATAGCCCAATGGATTGATTCTCTCTTACTCTACCTATTTTCTTGAAAACCTCTCCAACCAAACAAACAAACAAACCCTAAACCTAATAACTAGCCTAAAATCAAAACCCTAAAAACTATCAAAGATTACATCTTTCACACAAGTATAGAAAGAGCCCTCTCTGAGTCCAGGAAGGCTAGGTCCTAGGACTCCAAAGACTGGTCTGATATTACCCCTGTAAAATTGGTCTTGCTAATCTACCAAATTATGGGGACCTAACAGATTATATGGAGTTTTCTAGTCTCTTTTGATACCCTACTTTACGCAGAAATCTATGAAGTCTTTGTCTGTATATTCTCCACCGTATCTGAGCACAATACCTTTATCTTTTTCCCTATCATGTTCTCCACGAGAGATTTAAACTCTCTAAAATGATCAAATACCTCATCCTTTGTCTTTAGGAAGTAGATCAAGGTTTTCCTAGAGTAACATCAATGAAGATGACAAAGTATTCACCATCGCTAAGAGATCTAGTGGACATTGGGCCACAAATATCTAAGTGTATCAATACTAATATGCCTTTTTATTTGTTGCCACTTTGGGAAAATTTGCCTTAGCGTACTTCCCTAGTACGCATCATCTGCATAGGTATTCATTCTCAGTACTGAGGATTGGAACTCCAATGACAGTCTCTCTAAGCATCCTTAGTGATTCCTGGTGCAAGTGTCCCGTTCACCTATGCCATAGCTCATTCAGATATTTTTCTCCATCAAGATAGCTACCTATCATTGCCATTGGAGACTTGAGTTGCAATCTGTATAGTCTATATCATTGAGCTCCAATTTGTCTCATCTTCTTCCCGCTTGGATGTTTGTCGTATACCTTCTTTCCAATGAAGTATACATCGTATCCCTTGTCCTATAATTGGGACACTGAAATCAGATTCATTCTTAACTCGGGCACATGCAGCACATTAGTGGCTCTGATGTTGGCTCTTGCCACCGCCTGAAATGCTATGGTGCCTCTCCCTACTTGAGTGCATTTCGTTCTATTTCCCATAGTGATATGGAAGTCCATATACTCTTCCTTAGAGCTCAAGAAATATTTTCGTACTCCAATCATGTGAGCTGAAGCCCCACTGTCGATGTACCAAACACCTGCAGATGCTTAACTTGACAAGCATACGTAGTCTTCTTCCAATCTGGAAGATAATTCCAAGACATTTTGATTTTCCATACTTATCTGTGGTATTTTTCCTTCGATTTCTGACACTTTTGTTGCCCATAAAAAAATATTCCCCACCTGAAGACAGCTTTGCGTTGAAGCTACTGCGCTGCTCCCTTTGTCACTAGAAATTTTTTTATCAAGAAATCTCTCTCTGTCGACTCACTCGAAGAGAGATTTTCCCATGAAAAATTTTCCCTCCTAGACTGGACTGCACAATCCCTTAGGTGAGATCGATTTATTGCCTACGCAGTCTCCTAATCTTCCTTTTATGTTCAGCACTAGCTCTTCTAAATATGTTTTCTTAGCTCTGAAACCATGTGAAAATTCCTCTACCCGAAATCCTACTATAAAAATGATTAGATTTCTTCTATTTGTAATTTAACTGAACAAATTATTTATCAAGTACTACGGTAAATATCGAAATTAAATACACTGCAGTATTCATAATTAAAAATTCTATGGAAAGTAAATGCAAGGAAAAATACTATCACAAGTACAATCACAATGACACAGTTATTTTTGGATAATCGTCCCCAGAAAAATCCAATGTGGGAAAACTGATGCAGCAGATGAGGGTTTCTTATTATTCTTCAGTAAAACATCTTGTACAAAATACAACCATCATAATAGAAGAGGAATATTTATGAAAAGTTTACAAAAAAAAATCTCCCACACTCCACAGTGAAATTCTAACCCAAGAGAAGCCCTATAGCTTCTCTACGTCTCACTGTATCAGCCTCTACGTAGTGACTGCATATTCCCAGCATCACAAACTTTGCGTTGTCCCTGTCACTGCGCCATAGCCTCTGCTTTGTCCCTCCTCAGCGCTGCTTCCTCCGGTATGATCCTGTACTCTCAGCTCTTGCAGATGCCCTCTCTCTTTAACATGCAACTCTCCCTCTAATTTTATTTTCTCTTGCCAAACTTCAGCCAATCAGAAAATCAATCTTCTTAGGTAACTAAGTATTTACCTGATGTGTTTTTCCAAATTCCCATCAAGTCCTTCTTATAATCTTCTCTTTGAGACTTCAATGGCTGGGATTAAATCACTAATCAACGAATAAGATTAATTTGACTTGATATCTCTATTTTTCTAGAAGATTTTTTTTATTAATACCCTTTAATTGTTTTAATTCCCTAATTTTAGACTTAGGCTTCCATTAAAAATAATTAATTATTTTAATAAAACACAAACTGGATGGAATTTCCAAAAACTCTTTCTGGGTTCTTTGGAATACATGTGTCTGAGCCTCCTTACAAAATTTGAGACTTAGAGAACATCTGATGCGACCAGAAATCAACACATGTTCCAAAGATCGATATGAGGAAGTTTGATGGCAAGGATCTGGTAACATGGATACTACAGATAGAGCAATTTTTTGATCTCCATATTGTGCAACACACACAAAAGGTACGCATTGAGACTTTATACTTAGAACCAAATCAGTTTGTATGGTATCAATGGCATTGTTCTCATAAATCACTTGTCACTTTGTCAATATTTACGGAGGAAATGATAGCACATTATGAGGATACAAAGAGCAACACCTTGTTTAGCCAATTGATAAATCTCAAAAGAAATGGTCCAATGGTGGAGCACATTGAGGACTTCCAAAAATTGAATATAAGGGTAAATGATATCCCAGAGGAGCATAAGATTGATGTCTTCATAGGAACTTTAAAGGATAACATCCAACATGAGGTTTTCCTTTAGGAACTTGATTCATTGGGGAAGGAATTCAAGTTGACGAGAAAAATTGAAAGAGAAATTATGGCAACAAGGAAGCCTAACACTCACAACTATAAATATGGAAGTGTTGCTACTCCTAGCCTTCCATAACCTATAAGGTTGACACCACAATAGTTGGAAGAAAAAAGAGAAAAATGGATATGTTACAATTGTGATAGCAAATACACTGAAGATCATAAGTGTGTTGAGAAGAAATTATTTTACATATATTGTAAAGAGGAGGAAGAAAAGGAACAAGAAACTTCAAAAGAAGAGGATAAACACCAAGAACCAACCCTAGAGAAAGAAGAAATGAATCTGACCATATCTTGAAATGCATTGGAAGGAATTGCCACTCCTCAAACTCTCAAGATAGAAGTACATATCAAGAATAAAAAAGGTAATAGTATTGATTGATTTAGGTAGTACCCATAATTGTATTCATTGTAAGATAGCCAAGGAATTGAATTTCTTCCTATATCCAGTACCAGAGTGTTAATTGATGGTTGCAAATGGAGGAACTATAAATTTCTTTGGAAAGTGCCATAATATCAAGCTAATTTTTGGCATTATGATTGCATGTGTTTCCCGTGATGGCAACCCACTTTGTATATACCAAATATATTGGTTCTAGATAAGCTCAGAGGTGGCACAATGATGAAACAGAATGTCAAAATGATGGGACAAAAGTTTCACAGATCATAATCAGAATATGGATAAAGCACATATTTAAGGAACTATATGCGAGTTGGTCAAGGAAAATTCGCATATACATGTGGGTAAGAAGAAGAAATTTCGCGTATGTGCTTGCACACTAATTTTATGATACCAGGGGTCCTTACCATGGTATTAGCCCACAGCATTGAGTGCAATAATGGTTATTTGATCACGTCCAAGAATACCATTGGCACTTGTGTGGTTTTGGCTCAGGGTATTGACTAAGGCTCACATTATATAAGGAGGTGAAGATCATAGTGCTAGGTGTGCATGAGCATGTGAATTGAATGAATACTTTAATCTGAAGTATATCTGCATGAATGAGCTATAATCAATATATGGATCTGACATTATGATGCACTCATGAATACAATAATGGATCAGGCTCTCTAGACCTGAAATGACTATGTATTTGCATGATCCGTTTATAAGTTGTTTAGATTTGTGGTCTAGCGCATGATTGTTGAAGCGAAGGGTATGATCTGAGTAAGTTTTAGTTTTGAAGTGTTGTGCAGTCTTGAATTATTTATAGATCTATATGTGGGTTAGTCACATTGAAGGCGCGTATACACGCGAGTTCAACTCTATAAAGGCACGTACGCAAGCTAGGGTTTTTTTGAAGAATGCTAAAGGAAATGTTTGATCAGTTTTGTTTTATTTTTGTTGTCTGTTAATGATGTCTTCATATAGATTTGGGTTGTTTGAATACTAATTATGTGTTTAGTCGATTGTGCATAAATAATAGTGATTGGTTGATTGAAAATGATGGATGCTACTAACTGTATAAGGGCTCTGTAAATCTAACAAAATATGTTTGAATATCTCTGATTTGTTTTGAGTCTAGTCAGAACTCTAATATCAGTATATAAAGATATATACGTAGGTTCCTCCATAGAAAATCACGTATACACATGGGTTGCCGTATGTAAAGTTATGTATACATTTTTTTATGAATGATCAGGGTTGTAGTTGATTATGTGTGTTGATACAGAAGTCTGGGTTTAATTTTGTGGTCTGGTTATAGTGATCTCACTGTTCGGTTCAAATTTGGTTGATGGTTGTTTCCGTTGATCTACACTTTGTGTTGAATTAAAGGTTGTTGGATCCAGTGTGAAAATTTATGAAACGTGGTCTGCATTGGTTTTGAGGGTCGGAGCCTTCAGTGTGGAAGTCGAAGCTTCCTATCAATAGGAGCTGGTGATCAGATCAGGGGGTTGAATCTCCCTTCTAGTGGTGGGTGGTAAACAAGATTAGGGGGTTGGAGCTCCCTTCTAGTAGTAGCTAGAGAGAACGAGAGAAGGTTGCAACCTTCTGTAGGTGGGTGCCTACATGCTGGTATGAGTGTACGCCAGTACAAGAATGTAAGAATTTTTCTATATAATAAATATTGAAGACAAAGATGACAGCAATGGTGGTTTTCTCGTGACTTGGATTTCCACCTTAAATCCTGGTGTTCATGTGTGTTGCTTATGTGTGATGATTTATTATGTTCTTACTGCACATATTTACTGCTTACTAAATTTCTGATGAATAAATGATGAACTGGGCTAAGTAAATTTTCTGAAGATTTATCTGAATAATAATTTCTCTGGGTATACGCAAGTTTCCTTACAAAAATCCATGTGCATACACTAGTTGGCTTAATTAAAGTCGCGTATAGAAATCAATAAAATAAATACAAGTATTGTGAGTTTTAAATACTGATTCACCACCCCCCCCCCCCTCAATATTTTTCCCACCACTAACCATGGGGAGATATGTATTGAATAGTCCAATGCTTTCCATTCCAATGGGTGGTGTTGAGGTTGTACTAGGATTCCAATGGTTACAATCTTTAAGTATGACAACTTTTAATTTTCAAGAACTTTTCTTGATTTTTTTTGGGAAGGAAAGGAAGTTTAAATAAGGGTATCACAGGGAATACATGAAAGATAATCAACCCTAATGGCATGATAAAGCTTCTAAAGAAATAACAACAATGCGTAATTTCACAATTATACTCACTAGAGGCTCAAACATCGATATCATATATTTCTCCATTTCTCCAAAAAGTCTTGGACAATCATTCCAATTTATTTGAGACTCGTAAAGGCCTCCCACCAATTCATGATCATGATCATGCTATTCATTTGATTCCAGTAAGTGCTCCTCCAAACATCGGGCCTTACAGATATCCCTATGCCCAAAAGAGTGAAATTGAATGTATAGTTGTAGAAATGCTAGAGGCCAGTAGAATTCAACCTATTCAAATTTCTTTCTCTTCTCTAATAGTGTACAAGAAGGATGGATCATGGTGCATGTGTCTGGATTATATGGAGATCAACAAGCTCACTATTAAAGTTAAATTTCTCATTCATATCATTGATAAATTATTGGATGAATTACACGGATAAATTTACTTCGCCAAGTTGGATATTCATTTAGGATATCATCAAATAGGAATGAAGAATGAAGACATTCTGAAAAAAACATTTAAAACTCATTAGGTTCATTATGAATTTTTGGCCATGTCTTTTAGCCTTACCAATGCACCTTCTACATTTCAAGGTTTGATGAATTCCATTTTCAACCCCTTAGAAAATTTTTGCTAGTATTTTTTGATGATATACTAATCTACAACAAGTCTTGGAAGGAAAATGTTTAACATGTTGACAGGCTACTCAAACTATTGGGAGAGAAATAATTATAGGCAAAAACCTACAAATGTTTCTTTGGAGTACAGGAGGGGGAATATCTGGGTCATATTGTATCTCATGAGGGTGTTAAGGTATACCCTAAAAAAATTAAATCCATTAAGGAATGGAAAATCCCCACAACCATAAA
The DNA here is from genome assembly GCA_034641835.2 of Pinus albicaulis. Lineage (NCBI taxonomy): Eukaryota > Viridiplantae > Streptophyta > Pinopsida > Pinales > Pinaceae > Pinus > Pinus albicaulis. The sequence continues at coordinate 338,226,323 of CM076573.1, forward strand.
GCATCTACGAGGATTTCTCGAGTTGTAGGGTATTATCAAAATTTTTTTAATAATTATGGGAGAATAGCAGCACCTTTAACAAAATTACTAAATAAATATGCATTTTCTTGGACTCCATAAGCAACTAAGCCCTTTGAACATCTTAAACAGTAAATGTGCCAAGCACCGGTCTTAGCTATGCCAAAATTCACAAAAACCTTTATTGTGGAATGTGATGCCTCGGGAAATGGAATTGGTTTTGTTTTAATGCAAGATGAAAGACCCATTGCTTTTGAAAGTCATCTAATCAAAGGAAAGTATTTACAAAAACATTTTTTATGAGAAGGAAATGTTGGCAATACTACATGCACTTAAGCAATGGCAGCCTTACCTAAGGGTAAGACACTTCAAGGTAAAAACGGATAATGATAGTCTTAAATACATTTTAGAAAAAATAGTGTCTTCAAAAGAGAAGAAAAAATGGGTCACAAAGATGTTGGGTTATGACTTTAATTTTATTTTATTTTTGGTAGTTTAGACTAATCCTAATCACCCACGGCTGCTCTACACCATGTGGGCTTGGTTATGACTTTAAATTCATCTACAAAAAAGGGAAGCAAAATTTTGTTGAAGATGCACTCTCAAGAAAGGATGAGGATGACGAAGAATTGCTTTGAGTCATTTATATTATCTAAACAGATTGGATAACCAGAGAAAATGATGAATGGAATATGGGAACTCATTTAAAAGTTGCAGTAAGATCCCAGTACATATGATATATTTACCTAGAAAATTTGTTCATAATGGTACAAATAACGCTTATATATTTGTAAGAATTCCCAACTCAAACAAAATAATCTTTTCAAATTGCACACCTCTCCCATAGGAGGGCACTCGGGATTTTTACAAACTTACCTCAGGGTTAAGAAGGAATTTTTTTGGGATGGCCTTAAATCTGATATTCAAAAGTTTGTGGCGGAATTTTTATTCTGCAAACATTGAAATAAATTTGAGACAATTAATACCCCGTGTCAGTTACAACTTTTATCCATTCCAAGTCAATGTTGGGAGGAGATTTCAATGGATTTTATCACAGGTTTCCCCAAGTCCGAAGGAAAGAGTGGCATCATGGTGGTAGTTGATAGACTTACCAAGCATGCACAATTTTCTGCATTCTCTCATCCATTTAAAGTGAGTATAGTTGCTACTCCATTTATGGAAATAATTCAAAAGCTACATGGAAACCCAAAGATTATTGTAAGCGATAGAGATCCCATTTTCACTGGAATTTTTTGGACGGAATTATTTTCTTTTCTGGGTACTTAATTAGCTCATAGCTCATCTTATCATCCTCAATCTGATGGGAAAACTGAGATAGTGAACAAATTTTTAGAAGGATATATTCATTGCTTTATATCTAATAAACATACACAATGGGTCAAGTGGTTACCTCTGGTCGAATGGTGGTATAACACTTAATTCCATACTGCAACAAAAATGACCCCGTTTATGGCACTTTGTGGATATCATCCATCGTCCATCAAAACATCTTTAAGAGAAAATTCTAAGGTTCAAGCAATGGAAGATCACAATGAGAATCAACAACAAGTTCTCAAACTCTTAAAGGATAACCTCACTTTGGCGTATAATCGAATGAAACAACAAGCAGATCAACATCACAGCGAAAAAAATTTTGATATAGGCAATTAGGTATTTTTACGACTATAACCAAATAAACAAATGTCCCTCAAGCAAGCCAAGAAGGATAATAAATTATCACCAAAGTATTATGGTCCTTACAAGGTGTTGCAAAAGATTGGTACTATGGCATACAAATTGGAGCTTCCTGTATCTTCCCGAGTGCACCCAATTTTCCATGTTTCATGTTTAAAGAAGGTTATAGGTGACCAGCTCTCAGTTCAAACAATATTGCCAAAAATTGACAAGGAAGGAAAAATCATATTGGAACCTGAAGTAGTCACAGAAACAAGAACTCGACAGCTACGAAATCGATCAATTTCAGAGTATCTCATTGAGTGGAAGAACTTACCCACTGAAGATTCCACATGGGAGGATAAGAAATTTATACAGAAGCATCCATAACTACTCAAGCATTGAGGACAACACTTTTTTGAAGGAGAGGGACATGTTAAGTCCCTATAATACTAGTGCGCCCCCATTTTTTTTCTGAATTGGTCTACTCCTATTATTGATACAAAAATTACAGAGAGGTCTCAGCCTCCGAAGTTCTTGCCCAGTGTAGCAGCAGTCTGTCAATTAAAAAGCTTATAACTAACCAAAAATTTTCAAAAACTAGACCTGTAACCCTGTTCAGAGACTGAAAATCATAGATAAGCCGCCCACACAGGGGAAACTGGCTATTTGAAATAGGAGCAGAGATAAGAGTTGGAAAAACGAAAGAACCGAGGCACAAAAAAAACAAGCCCAGACAGACGATTATGCGTCAAAAACCTGTAGGTGGAGGCGCGTTCAGGAATCCAGTTAGTTGGATGACTTTTCTTCGATGATGCGGCATCCATATTCTTGGGGGTCTTCATCCTTCTCCTGGAGATCATCGTTGTCCTTAGAACCTCCACGCTTGGAATTACTCGGACCGCCAGGGCTGCTTTTACCAGGAACCTCGCTGCTACAGAGTTCCGCCCGCTTCAGGCTGCAGAAAGGAGGTGTTGAATGTATAGATTTACTGTACTTCTCCTTTGGCTCACCCAAAGACTGGTCGTTCTCAGACGCGGAGTCATCATGAATATCAAAGGTGATATTGGCAATCATGGTGGAGTGACAGTGAGCACAGGGAAAGCGGATTTGAGCACTATGAGAATGAACAGGGAGGGAAGAAAGAGAAGGCAGGGTTTGGGGGTTGCCCCGGGCAAGAGTGAAATGTTCAGACCTCTTGCCTCGGCCACTTCTAATGGCAGGATAGCGTCCTGAAAGGAACTATGAGGAATGAGAGGACGAGCCCGAGTTGGAGGAGGATGGCTGACGGGAAATTTGCCCACGACTAGCTCCTCTTCTGGACCTCAAACGACAACAAATTCTAGGCATAGTGGAATTGGCTGTCAAGGCACAGTGCGATTCGTCTGAGCAAAGGCAGGAAGCACGGACCTCAGAAGAAGGCAGGGGAATATCAGCAGGCGGAGCAGAGTCACAATCAATACGCGAAATGGACCGGAAGTTGCAGAGAGGGCTATGAGTGATGTGAATACCAGGCGTCAATTCAATGCAGCATACAAGAGCACATCTCTTTCCAGTGCCAGACCGAGACCAAGGTTCAGCTGCCGCCTTGGAATAGCTAACCCGCAGAGGAGATGCAGAAATGACTCGAGAATGAGGCGCCATGATAGAAATGCGGTGAGGCTGGCTTGGGAGGACGCGCTGCGTTAATACAACATTGAAGTTGAATGCAGGATTATTAATGCAAGGATACTCGGTGAGCTGGGTGGCGGTGGCACAAGTCCACACACCATCCCACCAAATCTCACCACGCGCCATCGTACAGAGCCCTTTAAACACTCGCATCCGGGGGCCTTATTTTTATTGTTATTTTAGCCCCCTTATTGTTATTGTTGTGCCCATGTGGTCCCCATATTTTTATTATTGTGCCCCATAGAAGCCCACTGTTATTATTGTTGTGCTCTTACATTATGTCGACTCTGATTATATTGTGACCCCTTAGACTCCTATATATATAAAGGAGTTTTTTTCATTTTAATGATCCAAGAATTGTTCATTTATGTAATGTACAAGAGGATTCCCCCTTGAAGAGGATAATTTTTAAGTCATTGATCTATCTTTTCTTCTATTTTGTGAGTTGGTTGCATAACAGACTCACACCTATATCTTTTTTATAGTTCACATCTCTATTATGAATTGTATCCATATCTTGTGTCTTGCATATGTGTTGTAACTTGTATCTATCTTGTGGCTCATGTACACATATTAATGGATCACATATCATTGTGGCACACATGTGTACCTTGCAATTGATGACAGTAACTTAGAGACTTGACAGTGACCCTGTTGCATAACATTAATATTGATGTATGGACAAGTGAGTCAGTAATCTATATTTCATGAAGACCACTACCTTGATGATAGTGAGTTTATGATCTATATGAAAATGAGACAGGACAATGATGACAGTGAGTGGATGATCCATATGACAGTGAGACAATGACCTAATGTGACAATGATCTAATATGGCAATGAAATTATTTGTATTATGTATATTTGTGTTTGATATATGACAATAAAGTATTATAGTATGTTTATGACTAATGTAAAACACACTATTGGGTAGTGATACATATTTCGAGTATTGTATGACATTACAGTGATGTATATGACAATATGATATATATGACAGTGACAACTACAATATGGAAAGTGATGGTGACAGTGATACACCATGACATGTGCTTCTATTAGAATCAAAATGATTTGAGGTTTGCATAATTAGAGGTATTTTGAATACCTCCTTGCGAGGTGGATCTGATGGTATCTTGTGAGGATCAAGCATGATCCAGGTTTGGCCCTAGGATGCCTGATGTGGTTAATGATGAAATACTTTTTTCTCATGATATTTTGTACATTTTATCTCATCTGAACATTTGATGAATATCTAAAGACGAAGAATCTAGTTGGGTTTTCCCCTTAGCGGGTTTTCACCTGGTCTCCGACCTAAATCCTGGTGTTTATATTGTGTATGTTTTTCTTCAGTTGTTCCTTACAATTCCACTAGATTGTTGATGTTATTTTTCTCTCTACATAGTTTCTAGTGATGATATGATGTTATGGGGTGAATGTAATAATGTCAAAAAAAATTAAACGTAATTATCTACAACATAGAACAATCTAGCCCTAAAAATCAATAGAGTTATGGGTGGCTACATAGCCTTGAGTTTGATTTGTATTCTTGGTATGACTCAATATTTTGCGTAGTCCAATTGTATTCTTCTAGTATGCCTTGAGTTGGCATATTCTTCAACTTTTTAGTCAATATCTTATCTAATTTGGTAATGTTTTGTTGATTGTTTTGCTACAGGTCCTCATATAGTTTGCTATCAAACTTCTCTTCCAACCTATTTATGTTCTCATGAAGTATCTTAAGTTGAAATTTTATGAGTTCCAACCTTCCTGTAGTAGAGTGAGAGTTGATGTTGTCTGGGGAAGTATGAGGTGGTTTATAGAAATTATCCTTCATGGGTGAGCTTCTTATAAAAAATTACTAGGCCTTGAATATGAGGGAGTATTACGTGGTGTATCCCTCTAATATAATTGTAGGGTCTAACAAAAGTACTTAGCCCAATATCTCAAATTTCTAATTGAGGAGGCTCATGTGTGCCCTTATCCATAGTATTCAACTATCCAGGTAATAGAGAGTGGTCTCTCCAAGTATTGTTCTTGATGCACTATAGCAACAATATGGTCAATTAGCTTAAATTTGGTCTTAGGTACACCTATGGAACTTCTTATATGCCCAAGGTTACATGGATGTGAAATTATGTATACAAGCATTGTCTAATGTGATACTACTCAAAGAGGCACTAATAGGGGTTATAAGGGTTTTCAACATCGTGATTCCATTTGTATTTTTTGTATAATCTTGACCTACCACAATTTTACCCACTTAACGACAAACCACTATAATATTTATAGATATCAAAACATGTCTCTAGAAAAATATACAAACGAACTTGCTAAACCAAGAAAAAGCTCTTAAAATCACCAAACAAAAGTTGTGCAAGATAGGGTTCAAAGTTGAAAATGTAAAATGATCACAACTTCTATTATACTTCTCAAATTGGCTATTATGAACCCAGATATGAAACACCACACCTTTTTTTTGGCCAAAATATATGCTCTCTATTAGAAGATAACCAATTTGTGAAATTCATAGCTTTCCTAGAAAAAACCCTATAAAAATGTTGATTTTAAATTAACAATATATCCATTTCTGAAAATCCATTTACATTTATTTTCTTGAAATTGGATATTATTTCAAGAGGAATCTATTTATCACAATGTATTTTTCCAATTCAACACAAAAGTTTTGAAATCCAACCTAAATGTTGTCATTATTTTTTTTCATGAAAAAATCAACACGGAGAAAAAAATTCATATTTTCTACCAAAATAAATGATGACTTCATGCCTAAGAAAAATCTCTAATTCCACTTAAATATAATTAATCTTAAAACTTTAGAGAAACCACATAAAATGTAGCAAAACATAAAAACAAAAGAAAAATTAGAGATAAGCCCTAAGAAAAATTAAAGAAAAAGTGGCAGGGTCTTTTAGGATTTGAGTCTTGTTTGATCTTTAGACTGAGTCTGCTTTGTGTGCCAGGTAGCCTACAGATTTCTCTTGCTATGTAAGGATATATATATATGTTAAATGCCACAGCAGTCTATCTCAGGGAAGATTGAGTCTTGTTGCTGTTGTGTAATATGATCTAGTTTCTCTCAGTAATAAAATGGTATCAGAGCCAAGTTTGTATTTCGATTGAGCATATTGTTGGGAACATCTGAGTTTGTTTGAGTCTCGATAATGTTTGTTTCATGTTAAGTCGAGGATGGTGTCGATGGCGATTGAAGACTAGGAGATTAGAACTCCTTTCCAGGAAGAGCCGCGAAACATTGCTTTGTTTGCGATCGTGTTGCTGATAAAACTGGTACACAACATTTTACAGATTTTTGTCTTTACTCTGAAACTGCATATATTGTTTACAAAGTCTTCCACTCTATCTGTCTTTCCTAGTCTAAGATAGATTCATTATCTGCATATAGTTCTCGTCATGAGTTCTCCAGATAAATCATTTGATGAACTCTTAAAGGAACAAGAAGAAGCAAATCTAGAACGCAGAAACTCTAATGTTAATGAATCTATAGTTCTTGATCGGTCTATTAATTTATTCTCAGAATCAGTTGCTTTTGATTCTTGGACCCTTCCAAAAATTGACCCTAAGAATGTTTATAAGAATCTAGGATTACTGGATTCCATCCAGTTCTGGAGATATAAGGTTAAAGAGGAAGTTCTGCAAACCACCTCCAATAATAATATCCTTCATTCTTTAAACATTATAAACCAGCCCGAGTTTGATGCTGCCCGAAAAGCTGGTTATAATTTTGCTCATTTTGGCCATGTCCAAATTGGTATTCAGCCTCTTCACATAAAAGGCCAAGATGTTGCTTTCTTTTCATGTGTTTTTGATAGAAGATGGAGAACTTTCCCTAAATCTCTCATTGGTGGTTGTCAAGGCACCCTTGCTTATGGTCTTGCTTCATGGTCCTGCTTCCCTGATTTCTCTATAGCATTAACAAATCCAAATGCTATAAATGCTCTCATGCTAGGCTTACAGACTCACGGTTATGATGATTTTGATGATGACAATAAAAATATAGCCATCTGGTGGTCCTCTGTAGTCAAATTCTATAAAAAAACCACTCCTTCAATGGTTAAATCTATATCATCCCAGTCAGAATTCACTACCCTGATTACTCATGATTGTGGTATGAATCTCATAGCCCCCCAGATGATCCCCAGATCTGCACTCAAACCCCCCACAGAATGGGTTACTAAATGGGAATCTATCAGAAAACCTACTCGGCCATCACCTGTCAATTCTTCTACAATCTTTACTACCAGAGATGGTAATGTCCATACTGTTTTCCCAGAGTCTCGCGCTGAGCGTGGTGGACCTTCTGTTAATATTTCCACATCTGTAAATACCACTCCCACATTTTCAGTTGATCCTATATTTGTAGATACTGTAAAAAGACTAGTCTTGAGCGAAATTGCTTCATCCAGTAACCCTTTAGTTGTGGTCTGTGACCATCCTCACTGTTCAAAAACCTTCTGTCATTTCTCTTCACAACCCCCAAATCCACATGGCAACATTGAAGAAGACAGAAGAAGAATAAATATGATTGCTTTTGTTCCTAACAAAAGTAAGTCTGAAGAGGGATATACAAGGATACGTTTCTTCAACATTCATGAAGAAATAATTATACAGTCTACACAACAAAATAGTCACCAGGGTTTAGGATTTTTTGATGGATCAGAAATTCCATCATACAGAAAGAATCCTAGAAATAAAATTCCGAAGCATGTAGAGATTCCTTTAGACAGTGAAATTATTGCATTCTTGAAAATATATAAAGGAATCAGTCCATATGATCCTGAAGATCAATGGAAGAAGAAAATGTTCAATTGGGACATTTTCACTCATAAATCTGAAAATAGGTATGTTGAAGAACTTAGACTGCTGCCTAAAGAAGAAAGAAAAACCTTCAACAACTAGAAGAATGAGGAATGGATGAAATGGATGAAATCCAGAAACCAATGGATTTTTTTTTATGAATGGTATTATCCTTCCTCAAATCAGATAGAAGAATCCTTAAGGAAAAGTTTCTTAAATCAGGCTAGACAGAAAAGGATTCAAGATGTTGATAATTTTGTAGCAGACAAGATGGAATCAAATCCTGTTACTATTCCATCTCCACTTATGATTCCAGAATTTTCTCCAAAAATTCAGAACATGCTATCTAAGCCCAATCTACCTAGAGATTTGCAGGCCATAAGGACAAAGGGAGAAAAATTGGTAAGGGATATCTGCAATTGTTTACAGGTAAATATGATTAGATCTAGTTCCCCTGCAAAGCATAAATGGGAACTTTTTGATGGTCAGATCTATGAGACAGACAATGATTTTCCTCCATGGAAAAATTTTGTTATCAGAAAAAATGACGGAAAAATCTTTAAGCTTTTTCCCATCCAGACAGAGGATTCTGTAAAAGACTCTGTCCTTGCCACAAACTGGACAAACCTTGCACTTTCCAGTTTGGAAAAATATTTAAGAGATCGGCATAAATCCATAGAAGAAATTAATAACATTCTAAAAGAGATGATGAATAGAATGTTGCAGAAGCAGGATTATGCTTTGGTTTTTTTAAATGATAATATCAATACCTTAGCAGAAAATGATAAGCATATAGCTGAAAGCCTGGATAAACTGAGAATATCCACAGACAGAAAAATCATTGATGCAGCTGTAGTGCATGGGAAATAAATTGTTAAGGTAAACTCCAGTCTTGATATTATCAAGAAACAAGTTCTAAATGTTTCCAATTCCATTGATTCATTGAAGAAGAAGCCTTCCTCTGATTCATATAAGTCCACTACTTTGTTTAGTGAGCCTTCTTCGCATATGCCATACACCATATCTGGTTCTATATCAAGTTTGATAAAGCAGCCTGTAGAAATTGAATTTCCTAAGCCAGGAATTTCTTATCCTTACAGTCTTTTTGCTGCCCCTAGTTATTTTAGCCATTTAAAATCAAACCCCATAACTTCCTCTCAACCTAGTTCTTCAACTAGTTCCTCTCTCATAGATTGGATCAAGAAGCAAAAGGCAGAGGAGGAACGTACAAAAGAGGAAGAATCAATAGAAAAATGGTATGATGAGAAACAAAAAGAAGATACGGGTCTGCACAAGATTGAAATAGAAGAGGAAGAACCTTCTTTAGAAAAACTTGAGGAATATGTACAGAATTTCTCTCCTCAGGACAAAATTCAATTTGGCATCCCTGAAGACAATACAGTCCATGCAACCACATCCAGATCCACATGGAATTCTACCTGGTCCCCTGCCCCAGATAGAAGAGATTTAATGAAATCTGAATATCATAAGGATTGGTCTGCATCGTCCACTTATTCGTGGAATATTGATAACTGCACTGAAGCAGAAGTTTTGTCAGTAATGCATTCTATGCTTGTTTGTTATAGAACTTATTTAGCTGATGATATTGGCCCCATTAATTCTACCAGAAGAATTATTGGTGGTTTTGAAGGATCTTTAGATTCTTGGTTGAAAGCTGAAACATTAAAAGATCCTACTCTGTTAGCTACATGGGAAAATTCACAAGTTCTGAATGTAGATGGCACTGTATATATGGATCCAACAACATCACTGCCTATAAATAATATGATTGGTTGTTTACTCTATGGCATCATTGTGAACTTCATTGGTTTCGCACAAATCAATAATGATTTGACAGCTATCACTCTGGTTGCTATGAAACTCCATAATATGCAGCATTTTGATGAATACTTTAATGAGTTCTTACATCGATTGTACACTCTGTATCCTGAAATCATTCTTGAATCTAAGTGGAAATAAATATTCATCTCTTCTTTACCATTATGGGTTTCACAAGCCATAGTCACCAAGCTGCCAGGAAAGATTGGTGATTACAAATTTGGTGTAATCAGGCAAGCAGTCAAAGCCATAATTGTTGAGCTTTTCTCGCAAATGAAGATTTCTCGAGCAGCAAAAAATCCCAAAAAGCCCCATGGCTATCAAGAATTGTGCAAACAATGGCATCTTTCTGCCCTAAAAAATTCAGAGGGGAGGGAACGGAGTAAGAAGAAAAAGTATTCTTCAAAGAATTTTTCAGGAAAAAGAATCATTCATCAAAAAAAACCCAAAGATTATAAAAGAACACAGCTATATTCCAGAAAGAAATAAGTTAAATGTTACCACTGCGGAAAGAAAGGAGATATTTCCCCAAATTTTCCAGATCTAGAAAAAGACAAGAAGAAAGGAAAACCAGATAAAGGTAAAAAGAAAGTTTTCCACAGAAACAAATCTGGTAAGGTAAATTATATGAATTTTCTTGATAGCTGTGATGAATTAACTAGTGAAGAATAATCAGATAATGTAAATAGGTTTGATTCTGATACTTCTGACTCTAATGAAGAATACTGCAATGATCCACATTGTGAAGAATGTTTTAAAGATGATTGTGATTGCAGTGATCCAGATGTTTGTCAATGTCATTCAATAAATATGATGAAGCAATCAGAGGCAGATGAACAAACAAGAAATTTGTTCACTCAAATGATGGCAGCCACAGACCCCCAGCTGAAAGACATGTATAAAGAATTGTTGCTTAAGCAATTGAACTCCATACCACCAAATCAGAATAATCCTAACAGAGGATATGTGCCACCAGCCTCTCTTTTTTCAGTTGAAGCTTTAACAAGACAATTCAGGCAAGAAGACTTTGGAGAATACCTTCCACAGACATTGCCCAGTATTCACAAAGCAATCAAAGAACTGAGAAAGACAGTAAAAGAGAATAGGAGACTTTGTATTGAAAGTCATCAGGACTGTCAACTCAGAAAGATAAAGGTTGAGAATGAACCAGGATCCAGTTCGGCCCAGCCTGTTTTCTCAGGACAAACACAGAATTACATCTACCATCAGAAGCCATTTAAAGGAGTAGAAATTCATGAGCAGCATTCTGATGAAGAAATAGAAGATGATCGAAGTGGTTTAAGCTGCAATCAAATTACTAGAGATGTAATGTACTGTATCAAATTAAAGGTAAGAATCGGTTCAAAAATTGAATATTGGAAAGTCCTTATGGATATTGGTTCCAGACTTAATATTGTAAGTGATACAGTGATAGAGTCTCATCTCAGAAGACCTACTAGTTGTCCAAAAGTCACAACAGCCAGTGGTGATATTAGAACGACTTCAGAAGCCTCAGTTGATATTTTCTGACATATTCAATCGGAATCAAAGTTGTTTGTCCCATTGTTACAGGTATGGATTGTGCAATGTACCTAGGGACACCTTTCTTTCAGAATTTCCAAAAACATGGAGCAAAGTTTGACCTGCATACCAGGAGATTTGGCTACTTTTTGGAGCTAGAAGGTAAAGAATTATTTTTCCCTTTCATCAATTCTAGTTCTCCTAATAGAATAAAGAGGATTGGAAAATTGGAAAATCTATTACCAAAAATGGAAAAGAAAAAGGAAATTCTCAGAATTGATGAAAATCTTGAACAAGGGAAATTGGATAAAGAAATAGTCAATCTCAAGAATAAATTTTTAGAATGTTGTTCGGAGGACCCCAATGCTTTTTGGCATGTGCACAAGCATGAAGTGGAGCTACCATTGAAGAAATATTTTAATGGGAAGCTCAGAAGATCAAAAGCCATCCCAATGAACCAGGAACAAATGATTCTCTGCAAGAAAGAGATCAAGGATCTCTTACAAAAGGGGCTGATCAGAAAAAGTAAGAGTCCAATAGCCTGTTTTGCATTTTATGTTAATAAACATGCAGAGATAGCCAGAGGAAAACCCAGGCTAGTAGTAAATTATAAACCTTTGAATAATTTACTGGACTATGATGCTTATCCACTTCCAAAGCCATCTACCATTTTGGCACAGATCTCCAGATCCAAGATCTTTTTTAAATTTGATTTAAAGTCAGAATTTTGGCAAGTGGGAATTAAAGAATCTGACAAATGGAAAAATGCTTTTTCAGTCCCTGAAGGCCATTTTGAGTGGAATATAATGCCTTTCGGACTGATAAATGCTCCTTCAACATTCCAGCGCATCATGGATGAAACCTTTGAAGGTATGGAAGATTTCCTTAAGAAGTACATTGATGACATTTTGGTTCATTCAGAAGATATTCCTGCTCACATAAAACATTTGAAATTATTTCTCCAAAGAGTTAAAGAAAAATGAATAGTTCTTTCTGAGTCAAAAATGAAGTTATTCAGGACAATGATAGATTTTTTGGGCTACAACATACAATTTGGCTCCTACCAGGTAATCCAGAGAAGTCTAGACTTCATTGATAATTTCCGTAATGAAATTTTGGATAAAACCCAATTGCAGAGGTTTCTAGGAAGCCTTAATTATGTTTCCAAATTTCTTCAACATTGTGCCCAAGAAAGAAAACTTTTGAATCAAAGACTTCAAAAGGAACCCATCCCATGGAATGAAGAATGCACCAGAGTTGTCCAGAGGATTAAAGAAAGAATTCGCAGAATCCAGCCTCTTAGTCCAATTCAAGAAAATTGGAAGAAAGTGATCTTGACAGATGCAAGTAATATAGGTTGGGGAGCCGTTCTCTGTCAAGAAGATCCAGAATAAGAAAAAAGTACACTAGAAATCTGCCAGTATGCCTCTGGATTATGGTCAAAAACTCAAAATAATTGGGCAAGCCTCAAGAAGGAACTCAGAGCAGTCTGTTTGGGAATAGAGAAATTCAAAGACTTTGTGATCTATACAAAGTTTTTAGTAAAAACTGACTGTCAGGCATTAAAGTTCGCCATCCAGAAATGTGATTTTGAAGATGCTACCATGGTAAGATGGATGATGACCCTCATTCAATATAACTTTGAAATAGAATTCATTCCTGGTCATAAGAATTCTTTTGCTGATATGTTGTCTAGAGAATTTTTAGAAAAGAATTCTATTCATTCTCTAACTTGCAATTTCATTAGAATATCTGAGGATTATATTGAAATAGAAGCAGTCCATGGATGGGTCAGATATGATAATATTAGTAGTACCAGTCTTTTAGATCATGATGATGACTGGTATCCAATAAAGGAGATAAGGTGGAGAGAAGGTATTCCCAATCTCTAGACTTGGGATGATTAAGAAGTTGAAAATGATTTGGCCATTCAAGAGCTTGATTATTTGGTTCACATTGGTAACATATCTTATGAAATCTTTTATGAAGATGATAACAGAATTGGAAATTGCAGATTAACAATCAGAAGGTTTAATAATCCTTCTAGGAGAAACAATTATGATCCTGAAAGACAGAAGACTGCCTTTTTCCAGATGATGAATTTGGAAAATATTTCTTCTAATTTCTTCTATCATCTGCAATTTGATTTTAGCCATGAAAATTGGCCAACAGAAAGGATAAATCAAGAAGATCCTCTTCCAGATTGGTTTGAAGGATGGTGGAAGATTTACGGACTCAGTGGTATTCTTACAATGCCTTATCAATTCACCAAACTGAAGATTGATGGATTCTCTACACCCGGCATGCTTCAGACAAGAGTCCTGTACAAAACACTTAAAGATCTGATTGAACTAGAAGATATTTCTTTTCTAAATGCTTTGAGAAGATGCGGTCATACTCATTGGTTCGTAGCCCAAAGGATCAGTGCAAGACAGCTTGCCCAGAGTACCGATGGAACTCAAATGGAGTACAATAATTTCCATCAACAATCAGATCCCGATGCCAATCCTTTTGAACGGATAAATTTCCTCCAGCTGCCAGAAGATCATGAAAGTAAGATTTTGGAATCAGAAAAGGAAGTGACAGTTCAATACTTTTCCACCTATCTAATAGGTCATTTCCGACATAGCTACTATACACCTCCACAAGTTGCATTCTTTGTACTGTAAAGTCTTTCTAACCAACAATGGTGTTAGACGTGTCTTTCATGGGTTCTTCGTAAAAGAATCTCCATTTTTTACACACACTTACACTTAGTACATAGGTATGTCATGGAAGCTCTGCGCGGATGTCACTTTGGTGTTACCCGAAAGCAATGCTTCCTGACATTTTACTTTCTGTCATATAATAATGGTAAATATTTTTATACCCTTGCACGGGACTATCAAATCTATTTTGGACGATTTACTTTAGACATCCGTAAAAGATTTTGATACCCTTGCACGGGACTATCAAATCTATTTCGGAAGATTTGCTTTAGGTAAAGAGATGACCCAAGATTTGATATGCGGGCACGGATGATCAGACGAGAATATTTACTTTTGAGTCATGAGTCTCTCGGATGTAGAAATTCTTTGGCTATTTAAGAAGATCTTGGGCCAAAGAGGAGGCATTCGATTCGGAGTCTAGAGTCTAGAGTAAGACTTGAGCAGCCTGCGTCTCTATGTGCGAGCATAGGGAAGAATCTAAAGTGGCCGGGTCTTTTAGGATTTGAGTATTGTTTGATCTTTAGACTGAGTCTGCTTTGTGTGCCAGGTAGCCTACAAATTTCTCTTGCTATGCAAGGATATATATCTGTTAAATGCCACAGCAGTCTATCTCAGGGAAGATTGAGTCTTCTTGTTGTTGTGTAATATGATCCAGTTTCTCTCAGTAATAAAATCTTTGATAATGAAAAATAGAGAACTATGTTGACTTGCCTCTTCAAGGGGGCAACCTCCAAGAGAAATGCTCAAATAAAATAGAAATTATTAACAAAACAATATATAACCTTATACTTTATATATAACTAAGACATAAGACCCTAACAATTCAATACCCATAAGCAAAGAGTTGCAAAACCAATTCACTAATACTCACAAGTACATGACTTCACTTTATGGATCTTTATTTCTTCTAGTAGATTATATCCAACATAAAAGTTGTATTATAAAACATTTTAAAGGAAATAAGACACTAAGCATTAACTTTATCTCAAAGAAATATATATGCACTTCAATACCCATAAAACCCTCTATCCACAACACTATCAAATTGCACAATATCTCGAAGACAACTACATTTCAAAATTAAATGCACCTTTCATCCATTTTTAATATAATTTTTTATTGTTTGTATTAGAAGGTTTTAAAATTTCCTAAAAAAATGGAGAAAATGGTGAGTGATTAATTGTTATTACTAATCATGTTTTGTAGTGTTGTGGCACCATGTTACACTATTTTTTTTTTTTTAAGTATAATTTGTGTTTTCATTATTTCAAGATATCTAACTAGATTTGTAATTGATATTTAAGAGCATAACATATTTTGAAAAAGTGCATATAAAGGTTATTGATCTATTAAAGGCCTTTATTGTCGTTTTAAAAGACATTTTAGGTTTGATATAAGTACTTTGAACTTATAGGGTTAATAAACTTTGTGTTTCTTAGCCAAGTCATTTTTTTATAATTAAAATGTATTCACTTCCCACCTTGCTAAAACACTTTCACCAACATCTACACACATACACAATCCTCGTATTTAGAACATGAAATGGATCATGTTGCCATATTCTTCCAAGTCACCTATTGAATCTGACCATGTCTTTTTAAGACACCAAGGTCAATTTTTAATCTTACATGAAAATTGACTCACTCGCATGACTTAAATTTGCACTTGTAAAATATGTCACATTGACTCAACAAGCTAATTCGTGACTCTCACAAATCAAACTTAGTGATTTGTCTATAAAATATAGGGAAAATAAAGAAGCACTTATTTCATTTTTTATTAATCCAATTTCATAACAAATAAGCAATAGACATATCCAATGCCAAAAATACATGGAATTTTATAACATATCATCTATGTACTCTAAAACAAGTTATTACTGAAAATTTCCAATATAGAAATAGTGTAAACTTTCATATTATGAAAAATATCTTTGGAAATTTAGTGTATTCTTTTATATTTTATTTTTTTCCTAAGTCCACCATTAATTTTTCCTGGGCCAACTCAACTCCTATGCTTGGGTTTCATCTTCTCAAAGTCTAGTCTAAGAAAGTGATTAGAATAATTATTCGTAATTTCTACTACTAATGCACTTATTACATTGAAATTTCACATTTTAACTCTAGTATTGTAATATTGTGGGCATGTTTATTATTTTGTTGTTTCCTAGTGATTACATGCATAGTCATATCACCATGCATAGTCAACATAGATTAGACATTGATATATTATTATATGGGTGGGAAAAGAGTGGGATAAAAGTGCGCTTTCTCTCATTTCTCATCATCCTACCATCATTTTCAAGAGTAAAGTGAAGGTTGTGACAAATAGTATCAAGATTAACAAAATCAACATAGTAGTATGAATAAGCAACCACATATGAGTTGATGGAATTTCTAACAAGAATATTAGAAAAGACCTCATTATTTATATTTACAAAATAAATACAATGGCCTTGGAAAAGTGATACAAATGCATGTTAGGTAACAATTTTGGCTATGCTAGAATTTTTTATATTAAAACTCACTAGTGTCTTTAATTGGGTGCTTAGTATTTAGCTCAAAAAATAAAGTTTTCATAATTGCTCGAAACTAGGACGACAACGTAGAGCTCGTCACTAGGATTCCAACGCAAATCGTTTCATCAAAATCCGAGTTCATATGAGTAAGTTATGGTCTGTTGTCCATTGTGTGAAACAACTAAAAAAATGAAAATTGAGCAAGTTGCTGCCATGGAAGCTTAGTTAGTAAAAGGGAATCTTCTGGGGATATTCTTCAGGTTTCTGCCAATGAGGTTGTGACAAGTGACACTTTCTAATTCGCCAGTTTGGTCTATGTGGGTGAAATTTTCTTAATAGATCTAAGGTGGAAATTATGTTTTTTTTTTTTTTTTTTTACTTATTTATGATTTAATATATATATATATATATATATATATATATATATATATATATATATATATATATATATATATATATATATATATATATATATATATAAGTTTTAAACTAAACTATAGCTTCGATCAGAATTAAATATCAATGCAAAGTTTCGATGTAATCCAAATGTCAAAGTCCATAATCAGTGCCAAGGTTCACGTATATATGATATGGTGAAAAACGTTGTGTATGGGAGCGGGGTCAAGTTCGAACCCCGAACATCCGCCCCAATAGGCCCACGCCCTACCAATGGGTTACAGGCAGTATTTATTAAACTTTGCACATCCACTTACCTTTAACCTTATGCAGTGGGTCCGGCGGAGCACGGAGAGGCCAACCCCTCCCGCCATGTGACCACTACTCCACGACCGTGTGCCAAGACTGAATAGTAAGCACATTTAGTGCAGGATTAGTTAATTAAACTGCAGTTAACATTAATTAAGCCCAGATTAAACTGGCAGCGTATTTGGCAGAGGGCGGCAAATCTAGCAAAACTCGGGATTTGGTGGAGTTAGCTGGATATCTTCCAGTTTTACTGGAGGAAAACTAGGGAAATTTGTTTTTTCCATAATGGAGGCAATATTCGACAAAATTGGGAAAATGAATAGTAAATCTTAGATTATTTTGGCATTCCAGAGACAATGGTACAGGTTTTAGAGGTTGAAAATGACTTCTACATGTGATTTTTCTACAGGGAAGTTCGAGGGAGCCTAGGGCCACCTGGGAAGGAGGTCAAGTCTGGACCAGCCAGAGTCAGTTTTCAGTAACTGGAAAGTAATTTTTAGATTATTTGTATGTTTTGAAGATAGTAGAATAGGTTTCAAGAGCAATTAAATAATGTACACAACAATTTTTCCAAATTTGAGCTAATACAAGAGGCCCAAGCTATGGAGTTGGACCAAGGAGATGTAGCCCAGGAGGGGTGAACTCCTTCATCAAAAACTTGTGTTGATGGCTCTGTTTATGGTTTGTTATACATTTTTATGTTGTTTTTCAGTTATTTCTTATGTTGTTTATTTGTCATTAATTTCAACATAAAATACAAGACAATTTCCTATTTTGACACTCACCTGCACCAAGGAAACCAAGCACCATAAGAAAACAAGAAGAAAATAAATTATAATTCTGAACTTGTAATTAGCACAACAAAACTAACATACAGGTTCAGATCAAGTGGTATCAAAGCATCAGTTTGCTTAAGGTTATTTTCTTTCTTTGCTAGATTTTGTGCAAAAGAGTTTTAACGGTTGCAATTTTGTGATGATTACAAGGTTAAGATTGTAGAGAGGAGAAGGGAAGCTATTGGTTGTTAGTACTGAGGTTAGGACGAGAAGAAGGAGAGGCACAAGGCCACCATCTCCACCTGAAGTTTCACTCCTAGTTGCACCTGAAGCACCTCAAGCGTTGTCTCTGTTTGAGATTGAGGAGGTCCAAATTGCACCAGAAACTGAAGTTGAATCTGAAGCCATCATGTCAGGAGTTGGAGACAATGAAGGACACTCAGAAGAGGAGGATTTCAAGAAAGACGTCAATGACATGAAGATGATGGTCAATATTAGGTTTGATGCATTCACTGTTGGAATGGTAGGAGGAGTTTCTAAGTTCCCACACGGAGAAGGAACTTCAAATGATAAGAAGGATGAAGAGAAGAGTTCAAAGGGCAGTGGAGAAAAGCCACCTCCATCTCCACCATATTCATCATCCTCATCATCACCATTAG
The DNA here is from genome assembly GCA_034641835.2 of Pinus albicaulis. NCBI lineage: Eukaryota > Viridiplantae > Streptophyta > Pinopsida > Pinales > Pinaceae > Pinus > Pinus albicaulis. The sequence goes on from CM076573.1 coordinate 338,245,245, forward strand.
CTTCATCTTCCATTTTCACCACAAAAACCACCCATGCCCATACTAATTCCAAGACCTAAAGAGGAAAAACTCTATTACTCAAATTGGACATAAAATTTGAATTACCCATGTACAATGGCGAGGTAAATGCAGAGAAGTTAGACAATTGGATTCGTCAATTGGAGGTATATTGCAAAATTCAGAACCTACAAGATGATGAAACAAAGATCTAGTTGGATTCATTAAGGCTAGAAGGAGCAACACTAGTCTGGTGGGAAGCAAAGACTCAAGAGGAAATGTGAATCCACGGTGAGATATCCATCACTTGGTTTGATTTTATTCCTGCCATTAAAAGACAGTTTTATCCTTTATCTTACATGAAAAAAGCTATTATGAGTTGGAAACATTTTAGGCAGCTCAAGGGTCAAACAGTTCAAGATTATACCTAGGAGTTTAGAAAGAGGCCTTTGTTGTTAGGAGTAAACTACACTCTTGAGATATATTGGAGGTTTACATTCCTACGTGAAGCATACTATTCTTATGTTTAACCCAAGAAATTTAGACGAAGTTTGTGTACAAGCCACACACTTAGAGGCAAGGGGAAAACAAGGCATAGAGGAGAAAGAGGAAAGTGACAGTAAAGGGAAAGAAAAGTATTTTGGAAGAGGAAAAAGAAATAGTTCTGTAAAAAAAGACAAGGAAAAACTCACATGCAAAAATTATTCAAAGACTGGCCTTGATGAAGACCATTGTTGGCAACTTCATCCAGAATTGAAACCAAATATACTGAAAGCCAAAGAGAAGGGGAAAAATGTTGCTATAGTTGAACAAGTCTTAGGGTCAGATTCAGGAGATGAGACAAAAATTACAGCGATGGGTTTGTGTAAATTTTCGTAGATGTTCTATGCTTGATGCAAATTTACTTTAAACCCGATATCAAATAGCAATCACATAAACATGAAAGTAAAATGCTGATAGAACATACCAATAGATCGATAGAAGACAAGCCAAAAAATGCACTTAACTTGATCAGCAAAATATGTTGTGGTGCGTTATGGCGGTCAACAGGATGCTTCAACCAACAAATTCTCCTCACGGAAAGCCAACCAGAAGTGTCACACAACCCTCAAGACAACTCTACAACAGTCAACCCAAAGTCAACAAAAGTCAACGTTGTCCAGTCAATGGTCAACGCAGAACAACAGCAACAAAAAGTCAACGAAGCAAGGTCAAAGGTCAATGTCCAACCTCAGTTTTTGTGCCAAAAATGAGGAATGCAGAGATCTAAGTTTTGGGAGAGTTTGAGGTCAATTTGAACAAGTGTTGACCAAGTCAACGTTGGTCAAAGCCACGCTGAAACCCTAGATTGGATCAGAAAACCCTAGTTTTTGTTTTCCCACATGTGAGAGAAGAGAAGGCTCCAAATGATGATCAAACCAATCAAACACAAGAGAGAAAATGTGTGATGAGTGATGGTGAAAATGACCTCCAACGTTGACCAATATATATCCATGTGTGAGGGTGTGTGATACATCTATTGGGGCTCCAAGCCTACATTACAATTCTGGCCGACCTTGCACATAAGTGGAATTAGTTCAAAATAAATGTTATGCTCATCCAATCAAGATGATCTTTAGATCGATCTTGCACCTCATTGAAAGAGGAATGCAATAAAAGTATTGGCATCGTCATCTGAGTAGTACAACATGGAACTTGGACCTAGTTGCCCAAAATTAACAGTTTGAAAGGTAAACATGTTGCAAGCACTAGTTCTTCATATTGTTCAAATGATACTCATGATGAAGATACAAGAACAAAACTTTTCCATATTAGAGTTGTCTCTAAACATACCAAGATTGATACACTTTTTGATAGTGGGTCACAAGCTAACTTGATTTCTGAAGATTTGGTTAAGCAGCTAGGCCTTGAAACAATTAGACATCCAATACCATATCCTTTGGGTTGGATTTGCAAGAATGCAAACTTGCAGGTTACAAGGAAGTGCTTACTAAGATTCGCCATTAAATCGAACTTTCTTGATGAAGTTGAGCTTGATGTGGTGTCGCTTGAAATATTAGGTATTATATTGGGAAGTCCTTATCTGTATGATAAGAAATTTGTATTTCATTGCCATGAGAACAAGTACCACTTGTTTAAGGATGGTATTGAGTACATAATTAGAGCACATAAGAAGAAGACATGTTTGTCTCTTACGCATGCAAGTGAAATGAAGAGGATAGTGAATCCAAGTCAGAACTTGACATTGTTGATGATCAAACAAAGAGATGTATTGAATCACACTTTTCATAAGGATGCTTATGTTTGTAATGAGTTGTTTCGGGATGTTAACAGATTTCCTTTGAGAGAAGGTGAAAAACATTTGCAACAGTCAACAGTAGTATTGAGCAGTGTTGGAAACAAGATGTCGGTGCAAGAGAGTGCAAAGGTCAAAGAGAAAGTGACAAAGCAGCTTGGCAAAGAAGGCACGGGTTCCACAAATGCTTAATGTTGGTTTCCAAAAGGTACATGGCAATGGCGAAGATACTTGGTCAAGAGTCGATGTAAGTACAAGGCAAAAGCAGCTAAAAATTGTCATGGTGACAGTGTGCAAGGTGAGAAAGTTTCTAAGTTTTCTTTGATTGTTGACCAAGGTAGGAACAAGATGGTTTTTGCAAAAATAGATTGTTGTTCTGCAAATTCAGAAATATTGCAACATGATGGTGTCAATGACAACAAGAAAAGGTCATGAGAATCGAGGAAAAAATTGACTTTTTGTGAAAAGCTTCAAATGATGAAATTGAGAAAATTTCAGTGGATAGAGATTGGAAGGGTGTGGGAACAGTCACCTCATCCACATAATCAGTAATCAAGAGATCTTTTGGGGTCCAAAAGGCTTATAGTGGGTAGGAATGATCAGGGGCTCAGTGTTTAGCTCAAAAATCTAAGTTTCCAAAATTGCTCAAAACCAAGACGACAACGTAGAGCTCATCACTAGGATTCCAACGCAACTTGTTTCATCAGGATCTGAGTTCGTATGAATAAGTTATTGTTGTGTAACCAACTCCAAAAATAGAATAAAAGAGATATGAACGCCTTAGAAATAAGCCACTTCGAGGGGGCAACCTCCAATACATTACATAAATGAACAATTCTTGGATGATACAATTTACAAAAAACCTCCTTTCTATATATAGGAGTCCATGGGGCCATAATGTAATCCTAGTGGGCCACAATGTAATCCTAGCCGACCTAACAATAATAATTTAAGGGCACAATAATAACAAAATGGGGGTTACAAGGGTTCAATAATAACAATAAAGGGGTTAAACTAACCATAATAAAGGACTATACTAGTGATATAGGGACCTAACATGCCCCTCTCCTTCAAAAAAGTGTTGTCCTCAACACTTGAGTAGCTCCGAGTGCTTCTGTATAAAATTCTCATCCTCCCATGTAGAATCTTCAGTGGGTAAGTTCTTCCACTTGATGAGATACTCTGAAATTGATCGATTCCGTAGTTGTCGAGTTCTTGTTTCCATGACCGCTTCTGGTTCCAATATGATTTTTCCTTCCTCATCAGGTTCTGGCAATATTGTTTGAACTGGAAGATTTTCACCTATAACCTTCTTTAAGCATGAAACATGGAAAACTGGATGTACTGGCGAAGAAGCAGGAAGCTCCAATTTGTATGCCATAGTACCAATCTTTTGCAACACCTTGTAAGGACCATAGTACTTTGGTGATAATTTATTATCCTTCTTAGCTTGCTTCAGGGACATTTGTTTGTATGGTTGTAGCCGTAAAAATACCCAATCTCCTACATCAAAACTTCTCTCGCTGCGATGTTGATCTGCCTGTTGTTTCATTCGATTTTGTGCCAAATTCGGGTTATCCTTTAAGAGTTGGAGAACTTCTTGCTGATGCTCGATGTGATCTTCCACTGCTTGAACCTTCGAATTTTCTCTTAAATGTGATGTGATGGATGGTGGATGATATCCATAAAGTGCCATAAATGGGGTCATTTTTGCTGCAGTATGGAAGGAAGTGTTATACCACCATTCAACGAGAGGTAACCACTTGACCCATTGTGTTTGTTTATCAGATACAAAACAACGAAGATATCCTTCCAAACATTTATTTACTATCTCTGTTTGACCATCAGATTGAGGATGATAAGATGAGCTATGAGCTAATTGAGTACCCAAACAAGAAAATAACTCCGTCCAAAATTTTCCCGTAAAAATGGGATCTCTGTCGCTCACAATAACCCTTGGGCTTCCATGTAGCTTTTGAATTCTGTCCACAAATGTAGTAGCAACTGTACTTGCTTTAAATGGATGAGATAATGCACAAAAGTGTGCATACTTGGTAAGTCTATCAACTACCACCATGATGACATACTTTCCTTCAGACTTAGGTAAACCTGTGATAAAATCCATTGAAATCTCCTCCCAACGCTGACTTGGAATGGATAAAGGTTGTAGAAGTCCCGGGGTCTTAATTGTCTCCACTTTATTCTGCTGGCAAACCAAACATTCCGCCACAAACTTTTGAATATCGGATTTAAGGCCATCCCAAAAAAATTCTTTCTTCACCCTGTGGTAAGTTTTTAAAAATCCTGAGTGTCCTCCTAAAGGAGAAGTGTGCAATTCCGGAAGAATCTTTTGTTTTAGTTGGGAATTCTTACAAAGATATAAGCGATCTTTGTACCATAAGGAATCATTTTTCCAACTAAATGTATCAGATGTACTAGGATCTTGCTGCAACTTTTGAATGAGTGTCCATACATCGTTTTCCTTCTTCCATTCATCTCTTGCTTCAGTTATCCAATCTGGTTGGATAATAGAAATGGCACAAAGCAATGCTTCCACCTCTTCATTCTTTCTTGAGAGTGCATCTGCAACAACATTAAGCTTTTCTTTTTTGTAGATTATTTCAAAGTCATAACCCAACATCTTTGTGACCCATTTTTGCTACTCTTCTGAAGATAGTCTTTGTTCCAAAAAGTGTTTAAGACTATCATGATCAATTTTTACCTTGAAGTGTCTTCCCATTAGGTAAGTTCGCCATTTCTTTAGTGCATGCGGTATTGCTAACATTTCCTTCTCATAAATAGGTTTCTGTAAATACTTTCCTTTGATTGGACAACTTTCAAAAGCAATAGGTCTTCCTTCCTGCATTAAAACTGCACCAATTCCATTTCCTGAGGCATCACATTCCACAATAAAGGTTTTTGTGAAGTCTGGCGTAGCTAAGACCGGTGCTAGGCACATTGCCTCCTTAAGATGTTCAAAGGCCTTAGTTGCTTCAGGAGTCCATGAAAATGCATCTTTCTTCAATAATGTTGTTAGAGGTGCTACTATTCTCCCACAATTCTTAACAAACTTGCGATAATACCCTGTTAACCCGAGAAATCCTCGCAACTTCTTTATGGTTGTGGGGACTTTCCATTCCTTAATGGCTTTAATTTTGTTAGGGTCTACTTTAACACCCTCGTGAGATACAATGTGACCCAAATATTCCACCTCTTGTAATCCAAAGAAACATTTGGATTTTTTTGCATATAATTGTTTCTCCTGCAATAGTTTGAGCACCCTGTCAACATGTTCAACATGATCCTTCCAAGACCTGCTGTAGATTAGTATATCATAAAAATATACTAGCACAAATTTTCTAAGGAAGGGTTTGAAAATGGAATTCATCAACCCTTGAAATGTAGAAGGTGCATTGGTAAGGCCAAAAGGCATGACCAAAAATTCATAATGACCCTCATGAGTTCGAAATGCTGTTTTCGGAATATCTTCGGTCTTCATTCTAATTTGATGATATCCTGAACGAAGATCCAACTTGGTAAAATAAATTGCTCCATGTAATTCATCCAATAATTCATCAATCACAGGAATGGGAAATTTGTCTTTAATGGTGAGCTTATTGGGCTCCCTATAATCCGGACACATTCGCCATGATCCATCCTTCTTGTGTACCAACACTACAGGAGCAGAGAAAGAACTTTGACTGGGTTGAATTATACCCGCCTCTAACATTTCTGCAATCATACGTTCAATTTCGCTCTTTTGGAAGTAGGGATATCTATAAGGCCTGATGTTTGGAGGAACACTTCCTGGAATCAAATGAATAGCATGATCATGATCACGAATAGGTGGGAGTCCTTTGGGAGTTTCAAACACCTTTGAATGATTGTCCAAGACTTGTTGGAGATCTGCAGAAATAGATGATTTTGATGTCGGAACTTCTAGTGAGCATAATTGTGCAATTACACCTCGTTGTTGTTTCTTTAGAAGCTTTTTCATGACATTAGAGCTTATTATCCTTCCCAGCTTCCCTTCAATACCTCGCAATTCGACTTCTTTTCCTTCTGAAAAAAATTTCAAGAAAAGTTCTTGAAAATTAAAAGCTACCGTCCCCAAATATTGTAACCATTGTACTCCTAGTACAACATCAGCACCTCCCATAGGAATGGAAAGCATTGGACTAGTCAACACATATTCCCCCATGGTTAGCTTGATGTTATGGCATTTTCCAGAGCAATTTATAGTTCCTCCATTTGCAACCATCACTTGACATTCTGGTGCTGGGTATAGGAAACAATTTAATTCCTTGGCTACCTTATAATGAATAAAATTATGGGTGCTACCTGAATCAATCAACACTATTACCCTTTTCTTCTTTATATGTCCTTCTATCTTGAGAGTTGAGGAGTGGTAATTCTTGCCAGTGCATTACACGATATGGTCGGATTCATTTCTTCCTCTTCTAGGGGTGGTTCCTGGTGTATATCCTCTTCTTGTTCATTTTCTTCTTCTTCTTCACAATCTATGTAAAATAATTTCTTCTCAGCACACTTATGACCTTTAGTGTATTTGCTATCACAACTGTAGCAAAGCCCCTTTGCTCTTTTTTCTTCCAATTGTTGTGGTGTCAACCTTGTAGGTTGTGGAAATCTAGGCATAGCAACACTTCCTTCTTTATAGAAGTGAGTGGTAGGCTTCCTTGTCGCCATAATTTTACATTCAATTTTTCTTGCCAACCTGAATGCCTTCTCCAGTGAATCAGGTTCCAAAACGCGAACTTCATGTTGGATGTTATCCTTTAAAGTACCTATGAAGAGATCAATCCTGTGTTCCTCTGGAATATCAGTTACCCTTATATTCAATTTTTGGAAGTCCTCAATGTGCTCCCCCACTAAGCCTTTTTGTTTGAGATTTATCAATTGGCTAAAGAAGGTGTTGCTCTTTGTATCCTCATAATGTGCTATCATTTCCTCCGTAAAAATTGACCAAGTGACAATTTTTTTATGGGAGCAAAGCCATCGATACCATACAAATGTATTTTGTCCTAAATGCAAAGTTGCAATGCGTACCTTTTGTGTGTTTGCACATTATGGAGATCAAAATATTGCTCCATCTGTAGTATCCATGTTACAGGATCCTTTCCATCAAACTTCCTCATATCCATTTTTGGAATATGGTGGTTCTTCCCGCCAACATTAGAGTTTATGAAATCATGATTAACATTTATTTTGTTCTCATCATGAGGTTCTTCTACTATATTTTCGCCATTAGGAATCGTTTCTTGTTTTAAGCTTGTCATCAAGCCTTCCATGTATGCTTTTAGATCATTCTTCATGTTTTCCATGTTGTCTTTCACGTCATCCATCTTAGCTTCCATGCCCACTTCCATGCCATCCATCTTAGCTTCCAAACCATTCATCTTAGCTTCCACCCCTTTCTTCAAACCATCCATCTTAGTTTCCATGCCTTTCTTCAAAACTTCCATTTCATTTTTTGTTGTTCTTTGCGAGAGCGAAATTTGTTGCACTTGCTCTTGTAATTTTGATATGTCATGTTGCCATTCTTCGTCTTCATGAGTCATAGTAGAGCCTTCTAAAGGCTTAATGGGAGTTGAATTCTTTTTAGGGGCCATTTTAGAATCCAATATTCCCTTGGAATCAATTCAACTTGATTCTTCAAACAAGACTTATGCAATTGGAAAAAAAAAATACACACCTTTTACTTGCTTTTTAGGAGCTCTGTATTGAAATTGAATTATATCTGTAATTGAGAATCTTCAATATCTGAAATTTACTACTGTATTAGCCTTCTGAACTGTCTTTCAAATGCCATAGATATGATCTGATTTGGATTCTTCAAGACAAAGTTATTTCCAATCTCCCACAATGACCCAACTTTGGACTGGTTCAGTAGAGAGAACTTGTACGGCTTGCCACGTGTCACTGTTTTGTCCTTCGTCTCTGAAATTGATAGCCAAGAAACTGCGGTCCGTGTACTTGCAACCACTTTTTACGGCACTCCAATCCGATGCCCAGAGAGAGATTTATTGAACTTTTCCCACGATCACCTCTTCGAGATGAAATTCAGGAGCCTGAAAAAGCACTACCTTCCACAGATTATATCTCCAAAAATATTGCGAACCAAGCTCTGAAATTTTTTGACGACTTTCTTCAGGATTTCTGCTTCGCACCATATGAATTTCAGATTCTGAACCTTCGTAGAAACTTTTTTATAACGCAAATGCCACGATGACCTGTTTAGGAGCCTGAAAAAATACCTAACTTCCACAGATCATATCTCCGAAAATATTGCGAACCAAGCTCTGAAATTTTTATACAAATTTCCTCAAGATTCAACCACTTTCTTTAAAAATTACGACAAAACCGTGAAAAAAATTTATAGCGAAAATGCCACGATGACTGTTTGGGCAAGCGAAACCTAGAATCCAAAGCTCTGATACCAAATGTTGTGTAACCAACTCCAAAAATAGAAGAAAGAGATATCAACGCCTTAGAAATAAGCCACTTCGAGGGGGAAACCTCCAATACATTACATAAATGAACAATTCTTGGATGATACAATTTACAAAACCTCCTTTCTCTATATAGGAGTCCATGGGGCCATAATGTAATCCTAGTGGGCCACAATGTAATCCTAGCCGACCTAACAATAATAATTTAAGGGCACAATAATAACAAAATGGGGGTTACAAGGGTTCAATAATAACAATAAGGGGGTTAAACTAACCATAATAAAGGACTATACTAGTGATATAGGGACCTAACAGTTATGGTCTGTTGTTCGTTTTCTCAAATAGCTAAAAAAATTGCAAATTGGACAGGTTGCTGACATGGCATCCCAGTGAGCAAAAATGAATCTTCTGGGAATATTCTTCAGGTTTTTTCCAATGAAGTTGTGACAAGTGGCACTTTCTAATTCGTCAGTTTGGTCTTTGTGGGTGAGATTTTCTTAATGGATCTTAGGTGGAAATTATGTTTTTTTTTTGTTTACTTATTTATGATTTAATATATATATATGTTACACATATTATATATATTATATTATATATATATATATATATATATATATATATATATATATATATATATAAGTTTTAAACCAAACTATAGTTTCGATCAGAATTAAATATCAATGCAAGTTTCGATGTAATCCAAATGCCAAGGTCCATTATCCGTGCCAAGGTTCACGTATATATGATATGGTAAAAAGAGTTGTGTATGGGAGTGGGATCGGGTTTGAACCCTGAACCTCCACCCCAACAAGCCTACGCCCTACCAATGGGATGTGGGCAGTATTTATTAAACTTTGCACATCCACTTACCTTTAACCATAAGCAGTGGATCCGACGGAGCGCGGAGAGGCCAACTCGCGGGCTAGCCCCTCCCGCCATGTGACCACTACTCCATGACTGTGAGTCAAGACTAAACAGTAAGCGCGTTTAGGGTGGGATTAGTTAATTACACTGCAGTTAACATTAATTAAGCCCAGATTAAAGTGGCGGCATATTTGGCAGAGGGCACCAAATCCGGCAAAACTCCAGATTTGGTGGAGTTGGCTGGATATCTTCTAGTTTTAGTGGAAGAAAACTAGGGAAATTTGTTTTTGCCATAATGGAGGCAATATTCGACCAAATTGAGAAAATGAATAGTCAATCTTAGATGATTTTAGCATTCCAGAGACAAGGGTACAGATTTCAGACGCTGAAAACAACTTCTACATGTGATTTTTCTACAGGGAAGTTCAAGGGAGCCTAGGGCCACTAGGGAAGGAGGTCAAGTCTGGACCAGCCAGAGTCAGTTTTCAGTATTTGGACAGTGATTTTTAGATGATTTGTATATTCTGAAGACAATGGAACAAGTTTCAGGAGCAATTGAATAATGTACACAACACTTTTTCCAAATTTGAGCTAATACAAGAGGCCCAAGCTATGGAGCTGGACCAAGGAGATGTAGCCCAGGAGGGGTAAACTCCTTCATCAAAAACTTATGTTGATGGCTCTGTTTATGGTTTGTTGTAGATGTTTATGTTGTTGTTCAATTCTTTCTTATGTTGTTTATTGGTCATTAATTTCAACATAAAATACAAGATAATTTCCTATTTTGACACTCACCTGCACCAAGAAAACTAAAGCACCATAAACAAACAAGAAGCAAATAAATTATAATTCTAAACTTGTAATTAGCACAACAAAACTAACATACAGGTTTAAATCAGTGTTGAAAGGCCAACTCAATAAACTCCCCTAATCAACCTTTCAAACGAATGATTTTCCTTATGCATGAATTTGATAAAAAATTATCACTTTGAAATAAGATTTTATGCATTTGTGTTGTTTATAAAAGCAACCAATTAATTTGAAAACAAATAAATGGACTCGGTGGTAATTAAAGTTTTTGGTGCTAATTTTTAATGTCAAAACTAAAACTTTTGAATTTTGTTTATTATGAATCATAGTTATTAATCTATTATTAAAAGGAAATAATAAAATAATAAAATAAATAGAAATACAAAGAAAAGTGAAAATGGAGCAGACAATTTCCATCTAACTTTTAAATAAATGTAACAGAGATTGTACACAAAATTTTATCATGAATCAAGCCAAAAATAAGGAAAAAGATGATTCCGAACTGGTAGACATTAGACCAGTACCTGTGGTACCGACTTGGTCCAATTGAAGAAGTGGTGTGGAGTATATTGCGAAGCGACTTGATCGGGCAATGATCAATCCGGAGATATACAGGCTCATGGGGAATTTACGTACGAGAGTAATTCCTTCCTCTATATCGGACCATGTGCCGATATTATTAATGTGGCGGCATGAACCTAAGGCCAAAGGTCTACATTTTAAATTCAATCAGGTATGGTTAACCGACCCTGAATTTAATGTACTAGTGAATACATTATGGAAGGCAGATTCTATGGACTATGGTAATGTTGGGTGGCATCGATTAGCTGAAAAGCTAAGAACGCTGAAGGGTGTAGTTAAAACTTGGGAACGTAATAAAAAAGATGAGCAAAAGAAAGAGTATATAAAAATAGAAGCTGAGATTGCGGTGATATATAAGAATATGAGGTCTGACCCACCAAATGATGAGATATATGCTATACTTGTAGATTTGGAAGCACGTAAACTGAAATTATTAAGGATTCTTGAGACAACGTGGAAACTCAAGAGTAGGAATAAGTGGCTTCGGGAAGGGGACTTGAACACTAAGTATTTTCATAAGTGTGCATCTGGGAGGCGTAACAAGAATGATATATGGCAGATTCAGACTACGGATGGTGTGATGAAAGTTTCGAACGTTGAAATAATGAAAGAGGCTCATGAACATTTCTGCAAATTCTATAAAGCGGTTGGGAACATTGACGTTCAATGTCAAAGATGGGTCATCGATCATCTGCCTCTCACATTTGATCAACGGGCAAATGAGTACATGTCAAATCCTATCACTAAAGAGGAATTAGAAGCTAGTCTGAAATCTTTTGCCCGGGACAAAAGCCCAAGACCCGATGGCTGGCCAGTTGAGTTCTATCTTCACTTTTTTTATATTATGGGGGATGAAATGCTCATAGTGACTGAACAGATTCGCATACTAGGTCATGGTCCAGGAGATATGAATTCTACGTTCATAGCTTTGATCCCTAAATCTACCGACCCGATTTCCTTTGCTGATTTTAGACCTATCGCTCTATGTAATGTTTTATATAAGATTACATCAAAGATTATTGCTAATCGCATGAGATGGTTTTTATCATCTGCCATTATGGAGAATCAGTATGGCTTTCTGCAGGGATGATCGATACATGATGCGGTGGTTATTGCACAGGAGGCAATGCACACCATTCATGTTAAAAAATGTGATGCTCTCATATTAAAAATTGATTTATATAAGGCCTATGACACGTTGGATTGGTCTTTTATCAGGCTGGCTCTCCTCAAAATTGGTCCTTCGATCTCTACTATCAAGTGGATCATGGCCTGTATCAGTTCAGTACGATATGCAATCCTTATCAATGGAGTCCCTACAAATTTCTTTATTGCTGAGAGAGGACTTAGACAAGGATGTGCCTTATCTCCTCTCAGTTTTATTCTGGTGATGGATGGCTTTAGCAATTTCATGAAGATGGCTTCGAATACAGGTTTATATGCAGGTTTATCTTTTTCTTCTATGGTAAGCATCACTCATTCTCTTTTTGTTGATGACTTGCTAGTATATGGTAATCTTAATAGGAATCACTGGTTCTACCTCTCTTACATTTTGACTCGATTTGGTGCGGCCACTGGTCTTTATATTAACAAGGGAAATTCTATCCTATACTATCAGAATGGTGATAATGAAGAAATTCAATTCATGGTTGGTTTCTTAGGTGTCAATGCTAAATTACTTGATGAGGGTATATCTTATCTGGGGTTTCGGTTGAAACCAAGCACTTACTTGAATCGGGATTGGGAGTCGCTGGTTGACAAATATCAAAACAAAATCCTGAAGTGGACGAACAGATGGCTTTCTCTTAGAGTTGATATATATTGGTACAAGCAATCTTAACTAATCTTATGGTGTACTGGGCGCACTTATATTACTTGCTTCTTTTCATTATGGAAAGAATCAATGCTATTATTGCACACTTCATATGGGCAGGAACATCTCCGGGGAAGAAATATCACTTGTGCAAATTATCTCTCTTAACAATTCCCAAATCATCTGGAGGATGGGGATTAATGAATTTACGGGTATTCTCTAATGCTCTGCTCACTAAATCACTATGGCGGGCTCTTAATAGTAATGGGATATGGGCCAAAATTGTTGGACAGAAATATGCATATGGCGAGCCTATCCATCAGATATATTTGGGTTCAATGGAATCTAGTCGAGCATCTTCGATGATATGGCGCAGCTTCATCAAGATAAAGGATATAATGGGCAGCAGATTGAAGTGGAAATTTGGCAATGGGCAAAGAATACTGATTGGAAGTGCCAGAATAATTGGACTATTGGACAGAGAGGAATTTGATGCTGAGATCACTCATAAACTCAACCAAAAAGGATTATTTTATTTGGCGGACATTATCTCGCATTGGGAGGTGGGGGCTCCCATATGGAAATCTTCATCTGCTATTGGTATTCAGATCAACAAACCTGATTCATGGAGACGCTACATAAAAACTTTACAACTAGCAGGATTATCGCATAACAGGGAAGGCGACAGAATAACATGGGATGGGTCGATTAAGGTAAATGGGTTAGTTGTACATGAATTGTATAACATATTAAAATCTGGACCGGATGGCGAAAGAACTTTATCTTGTTTTTATCCGGTATGGAGGTGGAAGATCCCATACAAGATCATTCTGTTCATGTGGCTTCTGAGGCATGGGAAGATACTCACATGGGAAAATATTAAAAGAAGAGGCAAGCAGGTACTTGGTAGATGCATTATGTGCAAAAGGGAAGATGAATATATTGAACATATATTTACAAATTGTAATATGGCACAGCGGGTATGGAGGTTGTTTTCGCCATTGTCAAATGATTCAAGTTGGAGATCGGTTGGCCGTGAGCGTACATTTTTACATTGGGCTAGTAATAAGGAATGCTACAGAACTCTCCCATACTTTGTGATGTGGGAAATATGGGGTATTCGAAATAGAATGATATTTCAAGAGGCTTCTTTTGATATATCAATAATACATACAAATGTCATGTGTTGGATGAAGAATATACCCTGTAGAATGTCGGTCATTGTGGATTTATCTGTTCGGGGTAGACCTCACAAAATTGACCTCCCTGCGATTTACTTTGATGGCGCACAGAAGGGGGGAATTTGCAGATGTAGGGCATGGATTAAAGTATCAAATATGGAAAGGTATCATATCTATTGGAATGGTGGTTATGGGACAAACAACAAGGCTGAGCTCATGGCTTTGTAGAGTGGTATCATGGTGGCATTTCATCTGCGTTTTCCTATTGTTCATATATATGGTGATTCGAGGATTATAATTGACAGCATATCCAGAAAATCCAAATTACAGGGACAACTGTTGAGGGGGTGTATTGATCACTCTCTATACATCTTAACTAGATTCCAGAAATACTCTATGAATCACATTTATAGATATCTTAATGGGAGGGCTGATCATTTATCTAAGCTGGGACTGGAAGCACCATTTGGTCACATAATGGTTCATCATTACAAAAATAATTCTCTGGTGGCTACTTTTACTGTACCCCTGCCTTGAATATATGGACATCAGCATGTGCTCAAAATCTACTACAAGTGAGCCTGATAGCATTACACAAGCGAGCCTGTATCCTAATACATCTGCGTGATATCTGTGTATCATTTTGCATGGGGATTTCATTTTGCTCATTGCGGAATTAGATGCATATAACATAGTTTTTTACTAAATCATTCACATTTTGGCAATATGGATCATTGGATTGATGATATACAGGTACTCTATCTCGTATCGCGCTGCCACATCAGTTATGGTTTGATCCTGTGGTGATGAGATATATATTTTTTATCAAAGAATGCTACAGAATCGTGGCGGTTACAGTATTATATTGCTGGCAGTATCTGTTTTTTGATACATGTATTAATCAAGATGTAATATGAATATGACGCAATAGGATAATATAATGACTTTTCTAGCTGTCATTGACAATCTATGTGGGGAAACATTTGTAAATTCGGTAGTGAATATCAAGTGGTTTCATGTGGTATATGTAATGACATATGTACTGTTTTCAATACATAATGAAACAGCATTTTTCTCCTTTGAAAAAAAAAAATATGAATGTGGGTGCCTAGTATGCATTGCACGGAACTAAGCCAGCTGAATTTATTTTTTAAATAATGAGAAAATTGAGGATTTGGGAGCTATTTCCAAATGAAACAACATTTACAACCATTTCATTAATGAATTTGATATTATATGTGATGTGAAATTATATATATCCGAAATCATGGAACCCTACTAAGAATTCCCTGAAAACACTTATCAAATTATGGTAGATAAAGCAGATAAAGCAATGGATGGTACCCTGTATTAGAAATGGAGCTGATTGAGTTTTAAAATTTACTAAAAACATGTTGTCAAACAGCAAACTGTTTAAGTAGGTTGCTCTCCCACATCATCAGTAGTCATGTTTTCAACATGTTCTCGTATCATTTTCCCCATGATGTTGGGCACAATTAGCCAAAACCAAGCTAGCTGTTATTCTAACGTGATATCCTCGATTGTTCTCTTCTTCTCAACATTCTGAAACGGTACTACTGAAGCCAACTAATCACACCACTTAACGGTGCTAAGGAAGGATTACAAAAAAAAAATTCTTTGGAAAAAAATGATCCCGAAGAATATAATTTACTCATATTGTAGAGATACAAATGACCTCAAAATCTGATCCTGAAACTCGAAGTCTCCCACTCCATTGTTTATGAGCAACAGAATTATTAGACAATGTTTAGGTCGACATATTAAGAATTGTGAAAAATATTGTTACACATGTTTAGTTTAGGCAAAGGCACAGCTTAATTGTATTGATAAATTTCAAAAATTGGCCGGCATGCATCAGATCACTGAAACATCGTGATGGTTTGAGTGCCTCTTTTATCAGACATGATCAGCCTCTAGATTTCCCTATTCTTGGAGCATGGCTTTATGTGCATCGGAGGCATAACTGTCATTCCATGGTTAGTTGAAAAACGAATCAAAATCCTTAATTCCATCCCACAATCAAGCGAAGACTTTTTTTGTCTCAGGACGCCAACTACCCTTCTGGGCAACAATAAGATTTTCTTCCGTCTGCGTGATTTTAATATTGGTGTGCCAATGTAAGGAGTGCATGATAGGTAATAACTGCTTGACAATCATGGCAGTATCACGCACTATAACCCATCCTTGTGGCCTCAAGATTCTATCCATTTCTAAAATGGTATCAACCAAATTACACCTGCAACAAGATAAAATAATATGTTTCACCGTCCGGCTACAACAAGAATTACATGACAACTGCCTTGAATCCATCAGCATTCATGGGAATTTCTTGAATTTTTCCAGAGATACATGTGTCAGCCTTCACTCACCTGTAAAGTAAAATAATGTTTCAAACGGGACAAAACACAATTACCTTAATGTTAAATCACTGAAAAGATGGTCCGCATGGAGGAGATCGTATGTTCGCGGATAAGTGTTGAACGATTCACACCAATCATGATAAACTCCAAACAGGCCTCTATCAAATATCAAGGGTAGTGTGTCTGGTCCATCAATAGGCATGACATTCATTACCCAAACTGGTTGCTCAATAAGAGCTGCGGCAAACCTGTAACCACAAGTAAAAAACTTTTAAGAATCTTCAGCAATTGAATGTTGAAATGAACCTGAGTTATAAATATGTTTGAGCATAATTTTTCTTGTGTCATCATAGCAAACATTAGAACGTAACACACCCAACTGTGATCCAAGTTTCTTTTTTTATTTTTGACTAAAATGGCGTAAAGCTTTGATTAAGATCATAGGCGCAATCTTATTTTTATTTTCACTGAAATGCTTCCATGGCGCCAAGCCTTAACCTCTGCCTTGTGGCCTATAGATAAATGTTAAGGCCGAGGGAGAATTGTTTCTATAGTGTAATGGACTACTCTGTATTAATCAGTTTCTCATAGTTTTCTTTTCATACAAAACACCATACTCAGTTAAAATTTTTGAAAAGCAAGTTCATCTAAAAACATCTAGCTTTTTTGCAACCATACTGCTGACAGTTCATTAACTAAATATCATTAAAGCCTTGCAATAGTAGTTCTGACAGTAGGACAAAACAAATGTCTGGTGTATAAGAATGGAAAGCGCGTCTAACAGACTTGCCTATCATGACGCTGTAAATCTTGATTTTAATCAACCACTGACAGGGTAAGAATGTTTTCAAACTTCTATCAAGAGGCCAAGGACCGTTTTATTACGAAGCAAAAGTCTACTACCATCCAAGGAAATGAATTCATTGTCAAAAGGGAAATCGAATTACCCTCCAAAACCTGCTTTCATGTCCATCACATTTCGGATGATTGACCAATCAATACTTAAATCATGCGAGTACAAATTTTGTACAACATCCCTCCAGTATGTTGTGTCTTTGTGGAAGTCTCTACTTGAACTATTTGTGCTTCCTAGCGTATACTTCAGCCATAATGGTTCCTCTTCAAGTCGTAATGACCAATTTGATGGCCACATAGAACCATGAACAGAACTTTCACGAGGTATCTGATGAATGCATCTTTGCAGTGGTGTATACCTGCTTTTCATAATGAAAAAAGGATCAAGAGATTGAATCATAAAATCAAAGTCAGAAGATTACAGTCAAGAGAAAATGATAAGTACCAGGCAGCATCGGGTATATCATCCTCCTGACATAAAGGAGGATCTTGTTGTTTCCTCTGCATATAACACGAACTTGAAGTAGGTTTCTGATAGATGGCAATTCCAACCCCTGTTTTGGCCATTGTTTTCAGAACTAGTGTCCAGCACATCGACTCTGTCAACGCCATTACAGCTATAACAGCAACAATTAATTACAACAATCAGTATGTGCTCCACACATAGAAAGCTTACGGGTAAGTTGATACTTCACTACCATTTCTTTCTGCTTGAGTATCCTGCCAAACAGTATGGCTTTATTTACAAGTGATGATTTCTTTAATGAAATACACACTGTCACGTATATGATTAGTGAATAAGGAGGTTGTTAAATACAATCAGTGAGAGACACACTAGCATAGATTCAGTTAACTCCTGAATTATCAAGCACCGAGAGAGATCAAATTTCTTGAGTTGCAAACCTCCTCATTTACAGTGCAAATTTGAAAAAAGATTTGCACTTCGAGAGATTTGATCCATCTTGACACTTGATAGATCTGGGGTTAAGATGGGTCTATGCTAGTTCTATACATATACACATACCATGTGCCAATTCCATGCCAAGCATGGAAAGAATTACACCTCATTCATTTTGATCGACACACTAATAAAATGTTTTAACTATAATAAAATTTATATTTTCATTTGTTTTATATAATATATACATAGTTGATATTGAAATATTATTCAACAGTCATTGAAATGTTTTATTTATGACCAACATTTTTCATATCAAAATGTTTTTTATTATTAGTGTATTTTTAAATACATCTCTCTCATATTGTTATTTATATTTTTTAAATGTTCCATGTCAACTCCATACAAGTATTGAAGGAATTACAAATCTTACTCGTACCTTGAATTAAAAAGCACCTATCAATGGAATAAGAACACACACGTGCACTATATATTCGATGCTAAAATATTTTACTCAATGTGTATATTGAAAAAATTTGTTCATGACCAACATTGAATTTTTTTGTTATTAAGACTCTATAAATGTTACATATCAACTCCATATTAAGAATGGAATAAATTACACATTCCCCTCAAAATGGAAAGTGAAAATATAAGAAATTTTTAAATTTCAATTCCTTTGTATCAAGTTATGTTACTTAATATGGACATTGAAATATTTTATTTATGGTTGACATTAAAATATTTTTTGTTATTAAAATATTTTTGTTTTTAAATACCAAATGTGAGCCGAATATAGAATGAATTACAAATATCCTTCATACTGGACTTTAATATCAATAATATTATTTTAGATATCATGTACTCCATATTGAATAGTGAAAGAATTACCCATCTCCCTCATACTAAAAAGTGAAAAGAAATTATAAACTATATATATATATATATTACTTTCAATTACTTTATCTATCTTGATAAAGTTGATGTTGTTAAGAAGTGTAGCTTGGGAGGTACTCCTACAACCCCTGGGGTACTAGGTTTGTGAGTTGACCCACAAAAATGTGGTTTTGTGGGCTGCGTACCGAAGTAGTGGGTTTTGGACCCAAAGTTGTGGGCTAAAGACCCAATGCAAAATCATTGGTTGTTCTATTGGTTGCATGAGAGGCACCTTTGATGGGCTAAAGGGAACCTAAGGCTACAATGGAGAGGGCTTATGTCAATGAAAAGAATTGTATTTCTTATGTTAATTATGTTTGAGTAGTAGGCTCAGGTCGGCTTGGGCTAAGGACATGAACCTTGGTGGAAAATTGACTCAACTAAGAACACTATAAGGAATGAAGTTGAGTTCATTTGGCCTCCAAGCATAGCATCACATCTCAAGAGTAATCCGCCCAAGAGAGCGAGTTACCTCGGGAGAGCCAGAGACCTTAAGGAGATCGAAGTTGGAGCATTTTTATGGTCCTTCTGATGTCTGTATGAAGGCCGAGTTTTCCTAGATTGGAGGATTAGTTTTTGTTAGATTTTCATGCCTTGAAGCAGGTTTGTCCAAGCATATTTGAGGTCGTTGTCTTGGTGATATTCTATGCCCTAGTTAGGGCTCCTTCTAATTTTGTCTTGGTGTCTGATAAATTCACTCTAATGTTCTGTGCTAAAGGAGAGGTTCGAGACCCCAAGAAGATGAAAATAAGTTATGTTTTGTCTCTGTGATAGGGTCGCAGAGCCTCAATAGAATTGTGCACTAGTTCTGTGGTATTGTCTGATCCAAGAGAGAGGTCGAATCTAGCCTCAGTTTGTGAACAAAGGTGCAAAGTAAGGGGCAGAAAGAAGGGTTGTTACAATGCGAAGGAAGAGAGGCAGATTCATTAGAGTTGTTTTGGGGAATTCTGTCCTTGAATGTTGGATAGGACAAAGTGATTTAAGGCCTAATGTATAGTGATTTTGTGAAGGATAAATCACTGTGTTGAAGACCTTGTTCGAATCCTGTGAACAGTGACTTTGGAGCAGCACAATTATTATGTGAAGGAGGACTTGTTGAGTTGATATTTGAGCCTAAGGTACAGTGCTTTTGATGTGGAAAATCACTGTAAGAAGGCAAATATGTTGGGGCTAAAGTGTGCAAGGGTTTTGGAGAAGCAGAACTCTTGTGAGCAGCTGGGTGTGCAGCGGTATTGAGCAGCATTAATCTCTGAGTAAAGGTGTCAAAGGACCTGCCAAGTCTTCAAGACAAGTGGACTGAAAGGGTTGGTGTCAAGCACTTCTTCAGCAAGTAAGTCAAGCTTATTCTTGTTCTTGGGCAGATTGATAGTCAAGTGTTGTTGACTTCAAATCCTAGTTTTCCTTGTATCAGGTCTAATTGTAAGGGCCATGATCCCTGGTACAGGAGCCCTATGATTGTTGTATTAAATTTGTAATATAAACAAGTTTTGGGTCTGCAAATCTTTGTGTACTTTGTTGATTCGTTGTTGTTACATTACCATTGTGCAAAGAGCTTGAAGTTGTGAGTATTTTAGTGTGTTTGTGATCGTGTTATAGACATAAACCTGATTCTGAAGTGCCTAGGAGAAAAATCAACATGGTATCAGAGCTACTTTGAAGGGACAGCTGAATCAGAGTATGCACAATGAACAACTCAAGAGGTTGTCAGTTGCCTTGTTGTTGAAGGACTTGCAGCATGGCAAAGTTGGTCACTCGTCTGAGGTATGAAAATAGATTGGATGGCTTGTCCACTATATTCCTTGGAAGGAAGTGATCAAGTTGGTCTTGTTGGTGAACAAGATTTGAGAGCTTTCCGACAAGGAGATTCAAAAACCAACAGACCCTAAGGAGTTGGAAGTATATGAAGAGTTGGATGCGACGGCTAAGCTGATCATCCTAGACAGTGTCAAAGATCACTTGATCCTCATCTAACTGTGAAAAACACTACATGAGAAATGTGGAAGGTTACTTGTTCCAGAATAAGAACAAGAACCGGTTGTTGGTATTGAAAGAGAAGATGAAGAGCACCAAGATGTTGGATGGCGAAGGTGTGGCTTCGTATCAGACGAGACTTTCTTAATTTCATGATGAGCTAACTTCCATCGAAGATAACATTCCAGAGTTGGAGCTAGAGAGGACTGCTTTGAAAGGCTTCTCCGAGGAAGGGAATTCATTTATCAAAGGGATTGTTGCCCGAGATAAGCTGCCAGATTGAAACGGGTAATGGGATGAATTAATCCAAGAAGAAATACAGGACGAGGCTCTTCATAAGAAGAAGAAGTCTACTGAAGATAATGTGGCTCTTGCAATAAAGATGAAGGGAAAAGCAAAGGACTTGAGCAAGTTGAAGTGTTATACATGTGGCAAGTATGGTCATTATGCGAGCAAGTGTTCGCAACGAAAGAAGGGAGATAATGAGAAGAAGAAGGAGATAGTTATGGCTGCTACATCGTTAGGTGAGTTGGATGACTTCTCAAGAAGGTTGGAGGCAAAGATTGCTCTGGTTTCTCATTTATACGAGGGTACCATCGACAAGGGAGCATGGTATGTGGATAGCGGAGCGTCGAAGCCTATTACAGGTTATATTACAGGTTCGCGAAAAAATTTTCTAACTCTAACTGAATGGGACTCAAAATTGCACATGGAGGTTGGAAATAATAATCAAAAAGTTGTCAAAGGGTCAGGTGGGCTGCTACCAGTTCAATATGTACTGTGGGTACCGGAGCTCAAGTACAGCGTGTTGTATGTCTTAGTGATTGACGCTAAGGGGTTTGAGGTGATATTTCGAGATAGGAGAGAGATACTCGGGCCTAGAGGCTCTAACTCTACTAGAGCTATCGTTGGACTTAGTGTTGGAAAATGTAACTAGGTTCGGTCTTCATTTAATGTACTTGAGTCATCTTGTGATGTACTTGTCAAAAGAATAAAGAAAAGAATTTGTATTATTATTATTGTTGTAGAAATTATACAACAAGCATGTATATCATGGATTCAATCCGATCTAACAATGTACTAAAGTTAAATACCGAATCACTTCTACAAATCAATTGCGGAATTAAAAACACAATCGTCAATCACATGAAGCAAAGAAGAATCAATCAAGCCACAACACAGATAATTTCCCGGGAGAAGCTTGCTGCTCAAAACCCTACTATCTTCTATTGTATATTCAGCATGGAATCATGAAACAATTACATACAACTCTTCTCACAAGAGCCCTCATGTACTCAGCTAATTGTCTCACACTGTCTTAGATAAAACTGACCAATACTTAGCCAATTTATTGCCTCTAGACAAATTGCCTTTCTTGCGCAATCCCTGATGAATGCAATCCCTATTATTTAGGAATTTTGGCCTTCCTTGACTGCGCAAGTATCATGGGCACTCCAATGGGTGTTTGGTTACATGGGTGCAACCCAATAATCCTACAACTGATAGTCAACTTCACCTAGATCTCAACTGGTTCTCCACTAGATCTGACATGCATGCAACTAATAATAGTAAATCCTCAGTTGCATGTGAGATCACTGATTCTGAATTAATTAATATTAAATTCACTTGATCTCTCACTAGTGTATCTAATGGTTACAACTAGCACAACTGAGTTTAACTCATTTAAGTGAGTTAAAATGATTACAACCTACACTAACTAATGCACCACTGCACTTCGAACTCTGTTACAACTAGAATAACTCTGCATGCCTCACCAACTACCTCTAAATCGAAATTCATGAGCAAACTGAGTTTATCACACTCAGTTAATTATTACAAGTTATTTTGAGATTAGATTACATTTTTTTGTCCATATTAATTAAGGGATAACTAAAATAGACACGCACCAAATTTAGCCCACACCAGTGTAGGTGCTGCTAAGGCCTGTGGTCCCACTCTAGTGTAGGTGCTGCTTGGACCTCCTAGTCCCACACTAGGCGTGGGTGCTGAAATTTCTTGTTGAATCTCAACACTCCCTCTCAACAAGAAAGGGATTATCCTTCACCCCGATCCTGCCTCTATGGTATTCAAATTTGCTGCTAGTGAGCCCCTTCGTCAGAATATCTGCATCCTGATCTTCCGTGGGAATGTACTGAAGCAACATTATTCTACTCTACACACAATCTCTGAGATGGTGGTACCGAATATCTATGTGCTTGGACCTATCATGAAACACAGGATTAATCGAGAGTTTAATGCAACTCTGATTATCACAATGTATCACTGTCGGATTCATCTGAGAACCAAACAAACCAACAAAGATCTTTCTCATCCAGATAGCCTCACATGCAGCTTGACTTGCTGCCATGTACTCTACTTCCGCTGAACTGAGTGCCACAGATCGCTGCTTCCTGTTGTAACCAAGAAACTATTGTTGATCCTATGCTAAAGATCCCTCCTGATGTGCTCTTTCTGTCTGATGGACTGCCTGCCTAATCTGCATCTGTGAAGCCTTGAAGTTTCACTCCCTCTGTCCGTCTGTACCATAGACCATACTCTGATGTGCCCCTCAAGTATCTCAAGACATGCTTCCCCGCCTTCCAAAAGAGATTGGTAGGCTTAACCATAGGTTGAATCAGTTGGTTAACTGTGTAGTAAATGTCTGGTCTGGTGTTCACTAGATACATCAGTGAACCAACTAACTGCCTGTAGAGAGTAGCATCGACTACCTCTCCAGAAGTAACATCCTCTTTCCTCCAATTTCCTGAAAGAGGAGTATCCATGGGTTTGTAGCTCTCCATGTGAAACTTATCCAGTATCTCTTTGGCGTACTTGCCTTGAGAAACAAAAAGTTCACCATCCTGCTGCCATATTTCCAAACCAACGAAATAATGAAGGAGTCCCATGTCCTTCATTTCGAACTCCCTTGCAAGATCCTCCTTGCATGAGTGTATCAGTTGCTCATCACCAGTCAAAATTAGATCATCAACATAAAGAACAATAATCAATAGCTTACCCTCAACCACAATCTGGTACAGGTTTGCATCAGCTTCACTTTTGGTGAAGCCCAGTCCGGTGAAATAGTTGTCTATCCAAGTGTACAAAGCACGAGGTGCTTGCTTCAGCCCATACAGTGCTATCTCGAGTCGACACACATGCGACTCACTGTCGAATATCTTAAAACCTTCTGGCTACTCTATGTACACTTCTTCCTCAATCACTCCATTAAGAAACGTAGTTTTCACATCCATCTGATGAATGCGCCAGCCCATCTGTGCTGAGAGTGCAAGGATGGATCTAATGGAAGAGTACCTTGCAACAGGTGCAAAGGTCTCATCCTAATGGATCCCCTCGATCTGTGAGAATCCCCAGGCCACAAATTTGGCCTCGTATTTCTCCACACTCCCATCAGCAACTTGCTTTACCTTGCAAATCCATCTAGATCCAACCACTGATTTGTCGACCGCTCTTGGGACAATCTCCCATGCACTGTTCTTGACAATGGAGTCATACTCCTCCACCATTGCATCAACCCAAGTTGATTGTTGCACTGCTTCCTGAAACGAAGATGGTTCAGTCACAATACATTTTCTCATAAGAGCCATGTATCCAGTAAACCTGTCTGGAGACTGCCTCTGTCTGCGCTGTGAAGTAGGGGCTCCTACATTCTCTGCAACATCAAGTCTCAATTTATCAGCTTCCATGGTGCGCCTTCTGCCATTTCTGATGGATGGCTCTACGTGAGTGTTTTTTGCCACTCCATGATCCTCCTCATGTGGTTGCTCCACATCTTGAGGCTCATCCTTGGGAACCAAGAGTTCCTCCTCTGCATGCAAGTCCAGCTCCCTCTCAAGGGACAACCACACGGTTTTCTCCTCATCAAATTTTATATCCCGTCGCACAACAGTCATTCTGATGTTTGGAAAATACACCCGATAGTTGGGGGGTGTTTCAGTGTACCCCACAAAAATCTCGATCTCAGCGGTCGGTTCCAGCTTCTTCTTGGCGTCTTTGGTCACATGCACATAAATAGATGAGCCAAAAATCTTAAGTGTGAAACATCAAGTTTCTTACCAGTGAAAGCCTCCTCTGGTGTACTCGTGCCAAGTATTCTATGAGGACAACGGTTCTGCACAAATACCGTAGTGTTGCATGCTTCCACCCACAGATGCAGCGGTAGGCCTTGATCATGCAACATCGCTCTTGCTGCACCCACAATCATTCTGTTCTTTCTTTTAGCGACCCCATTCTGCTGTGGGTTATGAGGCGCTATTAGTTCTCTTCGAATTCCTTCTTTGCTGCAGAAGTTCTTGAATTCGTTAGAGATGTATTCTCCACCATTATCGCTCCTAAGAGCCTTCACTTGCTTCCTCGTGTCTTTCTCCACTAGTGCCTTAAACTCAAGAAACTTTGAGAATGTATGATCTTTCTTCTACATGAAGAAGATCCACCACTTAAGAGAAAAGTCACCAACAAGTATCACATAGTACTTATGTTTTGTTGTCGAAGCAACAGAGAATGGTCCACACACGTCTGTGTGAACTCTCTCAAGGATCCCCGAAGCTGGGTTCTCCTTCTCATCAAAGGTGGCCTTTACATATTTTCCCATAGTACATCCCTTGCATGTGTCTAACTACACAAGTTTACCCTTGGGAAGACCAGTGGAAATCTGTTGCATGACTTTCAAGGCTCCATGGTGAAGATGGCCCAATCTCCAGTGCCATAATTCGCCCTCATCCCGGCTCACCACTTTGTCTACCTTGCCCATCAATGTTGCGCAGCCATCTACATCCAGCTTGTAGAGGTTCTTAACTCGAATCCCTATCTTCTTGAGTTGTCCTGTTGTTTGTGTCGCAAGAAAGCTTTTCCTTCACTAAAAACAACATCATAACCTCTATCCTCCAACATTGCAACTGAGACTAAATTTTTCTTCAAACTTGGTACATGAATTACATCTTTTAATTGCAAGGGTTTACCTGACTGTCTCTGGAAGGTAATGGTACCAATCTCGATAGCACTGTACCGCTCATCATCACCCATTTCAATATGCATCTGGAGATCCTTCTCCTCCAAGCTACTGAAAAGTTCCTTGTCTCCCGTCATGTGAAAGGAAGCACCACTATCCAAATACCACACAGATCCCAATGCACTCGACACCATGCATGCGATCAATGAGAAGTCAAGCTCAAATTGTGAGGCCAAGGCCTCACGAGCTGTAGATCCTCCAGCCTTCTTGTTCTTCTTCTTTTTTGGACAATTAGTAGCATAATACCCATGCTTCTAACAGTGAAAACACTTCACCCTGGACATGTCCCGCTTCTTGCCATCTTTGGACTCGGATTTGGAATGGAATTTCTTCCCCTCCCCTTCTTTGCCTTGGCAGCCAAAGTACAATATACTTCATCTTCATTCTTAGATGAAGATCCATCTCTAGTGTTCCGTCTGAACTCCTCCTGCACCAAATCCAACCACAGTTGTTTCCAATCTGGTGGCTTTTCCCTTCCATTGATAGAGTCTTGATAACTGTGCCAACTCTTAGGAAGTCCTTGGAGAGCCAAGCTCACCAAATCATCATCAACGACAATTATGCCAACGCTCTCCAGTTCATCACGACATTGGACAAACTTTGTTAAATATTTTCGCATGGAGTCGCCTTTCTCCATCTTGATCTTCCTGAGTTTATCTTTGAGCGCCAATTTTGGTCACTGCTACTCTGAAATAGATCCGTCAAACCCTTCCACATTGCATATGGTGTGGCTTTCCCATGGAGGCTTGAGACAATGTGGTCTCGTACTCCCTCCAATAGGATCCTCCTCGCCTTTGCCACTTTCTTTTGCCATGCATCAAGATTTGCAGCATCTATCACAACGGATTTAGGAACATCGTTGTCAATGAATTCCTTCAAGCCATTGTCTTCGAGTACTGCCTCCATCCTGTCCTTCCAAGCAATATAGTTTGAGCTGCCCTCAAGTGTATACTCCAACCTCAAACCATTGAAATCCATTTCGATCCTGAATCAGCTGTAGCACCAAGAAAGTCTTTCTGCAAATTCGAATTCTATCCAGTCACAAACTCAGCTCCTCCTTCACTATTGTGATTTTTTGTGCTCTGATACCATGTAGAAATTATACAACAAGCATGTATATCATGGATCCAATCTAATCTAACAATGTACTAAAGTTAAATACTGAATCGATTCTACAAATCAATTACAGAATTAAAAACACAATCGCCACAGCACAGATAATTTCCCAGGGAAAGCTTGCTGCTCAAAACCCCACTATCTTCTATTGGATATTCAGCATGGAATCATGAAACAATTACATACAACTCTTCTCACAAGAGCCCTCCTGTACTTAGCTAATTGTCTCACACTGTTTTAGACAAAACTGACCAATACTTAACCAATTTACTGCCTCTAGATCTGCCTTGCTTGCGCATTCCCTGATGAATGCAATCCCTATTATTTAGGAATTTTGGCCTTCCTTGACTGCACAAGTATCATCGGCACTCCAATGGGTGTTTCGTTGCATGGGTGCAATCCAATAATCCTACAACTAATAGTCAACTTCCCTTTCACCTAGATCTCAACTGGGTGTCCATTAGATCTGACATGCATGCAACTAATAATAGTAAATCCTCAGTTGCATGTGAGATCACTGATTATGAATTAATTAATATTTAATTCACTTGATCTCTCACTAGTGTATCTAACAGTTGCAACTAGCACAACTGAGTTTAACTCACTTAAGTGAGTTAAACTGAGTACAACCTGCATTAACTAATGCACCACTGCACTTCGAACTCTGTTACAACTAGAATTACTTTGCATGCCTCACCAACTACCTCTAACTTGAAATTCATGAGCTAATTGAGTTTATCACACTCAGTTAACTATTACAAGTTATTTTGAGATTAGATTACATTTTATTGTCCATCTTAATTAAGGGATAACAAAAATAGACATGCACCAAATTTAGCCCACACCAGTGTAGGTGTTGCTAAGACCTGTGGTCCCACTCTAGTGTAGGTGTTGCTTGGACCTCCTGGTCCCACACTAGGCGTGGGTGTTGAAATTTCTTGTTGAATCTCAATAATTGTGACTTATTAAAGCATGGGTTTCATGCTTGGGTCACCATGCGTTAGGTCAAAGTCCCCATTGGGGACTTCTAGGATTTATTCTATGTTAATAGAGTCACTATACATTTAAAGAGACCCTTATTGAGCTTTTGAATCAAGTAAAAAGGTTTAATATCGAGTCAAATATGAATTATGTGACGTCCACACCAAGTCGGCCTAAAGAGGATCATGTCGGCCTAAGAGACAACTATTTGACCTCACCTGGAGCTTATAAAAGGAAGGAAATCGAATTCATTTGGAGCACTCTCTCTCACAGCAAGTTCGATATCTCTTATAGCTAGGAAAAGTTCGAAGTCTGTTGCCAGGAAGCCAAAAGAAGTGCGAATTTCGGGAAGTCTAAGGAGAAGAAGAAAAAAGAAATTTTGGTGCCTCTCTCTCTCTCTGTTTCGTGCCCTAGATTGGGAGATCGAAGTCTTCCAAGTTTTGTTGCTGACGGAAGTCGTCTGCTGCTAGAAGTTGCTTCCTAGTCGAAGTTGCTAGAAAGGGGTCGAAGATCTAGGAAGCTGACTTGGTGTGGAGGGAAGGTCTGGTATATCTCTATGGTGAAGAATCTCAAAGAATACTATTGAAAGGAAGAATTATCTTGACTGGGTTTTCCCTCGAGAGGGGTTTTCCCCTGGCATAGTGCCTACATCTGGTGTATATTGTTTTATGTGTTGTTGCTTTGGTAATGCCTTGATGAAATAAAAGAAACTATGTTGCAGGAAACGTGGGTCCCACTCCCGTTTCACCCAAAAAACGAAACGGAAACGCATTTTTGGCCTTACGACCGCGTTTCCTTCCCTCAAAAGCGTTTTAAGTTGGGTTTTTATTTATTTTTTGGGGTTTGTGTGCCTTTTAACATTATTTAAATTGTTTATTTTGTCTTTTGGATGCTTCTAGATGGCTTTCTAAACTTATAAAAAGACAATTTATCATGTATGTTTACTGATTTCACATAATATTTCTTAAATGTCCTAAATTCTAATATAAATGTAAATCATAAATATATATATATATATATATATCGCGTTTCCTCGTTTCCAAAATTTGGGGAGGTCGCGTTTGGAATCGCTTCCCGTTTGGGAAACTCGTTTCCGTTTCCCCATTTCGTGCAACTTAGAAAAGAAAGAAGATATAAAGAATCGTAATAACAAGAAACATCACAAGTAACTATCAAGAACAAGAAAATCTTTTGATGGGGAGCATTTCCCACTATAAGCAGGATCCCCCTTTTCTACAACCACAACCTATGTCAAAGCTGCCATATTCATAATCCGAAATCTTTGGTTCTCGATCCTGGGACTATGGGTTATGGGCCCACTCTCAAATTCATTAAACCAAGCCTGAATTCCCAGTAAAAGGCGCAAATGAAAGTTTGGCCTTTCATAGCATTAAAATACTATGGATAAATATTTCATGGCCTTTGTATCAACGTCCAAGCCGCGGTTAATCCATCTAATTTAACCTCAGGCGTAAACATTATAACGAACGCTTATATTCTGCGGCCCCACATATTCAGATCTCGAATGTCAATAAGCATTTGCCAATGGAAGGAACGCTGACCAACGCATGCGATCCCAATCGAACATAGCATTCAAATCTTCGATTTGTGTTTAAACTCAAAGCACCGCACATAGAAAAGCGGCCTCCTCGCCCATTCTTGAACCCTATAATAAAACCTTCATAGTGATCCAGGTGGATATTGGTGGCCACCCACCTATTCCACTTGGCCCCCCACCATTGTCTCTTTCAGTTTTTCAGTTTCGGCATAACTTACTATTTTTAGCAGTTTTTCGGGTCCTGAACTTCCGGAGCCGTTTTGAGGCCCTAAATGACGTTTTTTGGGTATCAAAGCACCAGCGAATTTGATAATCCAATTTGTCCCAAAAGCTGTAGTCCTCGGATAGAGCTTTCTAATGATGTATCATGTGCGTCAAACGGAGATAGTATGCCAAAGTTACGTCCCTGGGAAGTTGAAACAACAATTTACCCAAACGGGGCCCATAGTTTTGGCGCTTCATCTCCTAGGGTTAGGTTTTTGGGATGTTTAGGGTTCTCCATTGTTTCTCAATAATAAATAGGCCCTCGCGCCTCATTGTAAAGCAGTTCAGAGGTCTGTAGCCACCACATCTCTTCTCGGAGATTCGCTACCAGCACCCTAGCTATTTTATTTCCATTATGTCTGTAAGCATCTTTCTGTTATTTGATATTAATGAAATGAAGTGTTATTTCCGCTGCATCTCTGTATTTATGGTTATGTGTTTATTTTGTTGCGTTCCTGCATAAATCCGGATCAGTGGTATCAGAGCGGTCTGCTTTTTCTCGATCCTTCTTTGCATGTCCCCAACGAGGTCGGGGTATAACGAGCTAGGGCTCGATCTGGTGGAACCTTTGCAAGATCAGCCTCGCAAACCTCGACGGACGCCCATGGGGGACGAAAAGAAAGATGAGGGAGCAGGAGATCCTATCAAAATATTGCTCGAGGAGGCCCTCGAAAAACAAAGGAACGCGATGATGGATAACTTTGCTCAGATCCTTCAACGACTGCCCACCGGCGGCGCATCTACATCCAGCAGCCACTCTGGAGGTGCGACTCCTTTTAAGGTACAAGTAAATTTTGACATTCCCATATTTGAGGGTCAAATAGACGCAGATGCCGTAGATAGATGGTTGAATCTATTAGAAGGAAATTTCTCTGTTCATGACTTTTCAGACCGGGAGAAGATTATTTTTGCACTCCTCAAAGCTACCCCCCATGTTAAGGACTGGTGGGAAACCTACTGTGAGAACAAGGACCGGACAGAACCCTCTCTGTTCTCGGCCGTACCAACTTGGAATTCTTTCCGAGACGCCGTCAAGGAACAGTACTATCCTGTGGGGAGCTATGAGGACAAGTACATACAATGGACCACGCTGCGACAACAAAGGGATCAAGATGTGCATGAGCTGACGAATTTGTTCCATACCTTGCGCACAAAGTTGGGTATCAAAGATTCAGAGAAACATCTGGTGCTAAAGTATCGCAGCTGTCTGCACAGATACATTCAGGAGGAAATGGAGTTCCTCGACATCTCCTCGCTTGGTACGGCATACCGGTATGCTGCCAAGATTGAGCAGAAATTCAAAGAGAAGAAGCGAGACTTTGGATCTGTGAATCAAAAGCAAGGAAAAGGTGCTTCCAAACCGCAGAACAAAGGACAGAGCATGGCGGCTAAAGACAACCCGTCAAAGCCACAAGAAAAGAACAACACCGTAAAGCCAAAGAAGGACACGGGAAAGTGGTGTGAGTTCCATAAAAGCTCCACTCACAACACAAGTGAGTGTCGGGCCAAGCAGTCGCTAGTGGCCGAGATGAGGGCTTCTGAGTCAGATGCATGCTCCGACTCCGAATCAGAACCTGAAAGGGGAATGAAAAAGGGAAACAGATTATTGATGCGGAGCCCAACGCCACTGTTGCCACTACAAAGGTCCAGAAGGAGGAACCGGAAGATCCAGAGGAGGAGGAACGTCTCTTCCACTCCCAGATGTGGGTAAAGGGCTCCCCTGTACAGTTCATTGTCGACAATGGGAGCCCAAAGAACCTCATTTCAGCAGACGCCGTGAAGCGGTTGGGCTTGCCGACCACAGCTCACCCACATCCATACACCATCGGGTGGCTTCACCAAGGACGAGATCTCCGCGTCAGCCAGCAGTGCCGCCTTCCCTATAGCATCAAGCCCTTCACGGATGAGGTATAATGTGACGTTGCTCCTATTGATGTTTCTGATGTATTATTAGGACAACCATACTTGTGGAAGCGTCATGCTGTGTATGAGTCTCGACCTCGTGCTGTTATTGTTACTTTGGGAAATAAGTTGTACAGGATACCAGAGGTACCACCTCCTGCCGCTATCTCTTTGGTTATTGCAAAACAATGTAGTAAGCTCATTTCCCAAACCAGGAAATTCGTTTTCCTGATGATCCGCCCCCAGGGCAAGAAGAAGACTGTGGCCACGACCTCCAGACAGGGCCCCTCTGCACGATAACAACAAATGGATAAGGTCGTGGAGGAGTACGGGGACATCTTCACCTCACCCACAGGGGTTCCTCTGCACTGCCAGGTCAAGCACCCGATTGATCTGACCCCAGGTGCGCCACTACCCAATGGACCGATCTATCGACGCTACGATACAGAAAAATGATGACCTCAGCGGTCCAGAGGGAAACATTGCGGAAAAGGTCACTCAGACCAGTTCATCACCACAGCAGGGCTTGGGTACGTGTTGGTACGGAAGAAGGATGGGGCCCGTAGAGCCATGTTGACTATCGGTGACGGAAACGAATCCTTGCTAGGAATAATTTTAATCACGGATTGTGTATACAGACCAACTCCAAAGGTGCAAAATATTTCAGCAAGATCGACCTGAAGTCTGGGTATCACCTGGTACCAATTAAACCCTCTGATGTGTGGAAGACTGCCTTCAAAGCCAAGGAACGACTTTTTGAATGGTTGGTCATGCATTTCGGGTTGATGAATGCTCCCATAACCTTCATGAGGATGATGGATGACATCTTGCAGCCATTCACCAACTCATTTGTAGTGGTGTACTTGGATGACATTATGATCTTCAGCCAGACTTGGGAAGAGAACCTTCACCACATCCGACAAGTCCTCCAAACACTGCGGCAACACAAGTTGTGTGCCAATTTGGAGAAGTGCACTTTTGGCATGACCCAGGTTCAATATCTGGGATACATTATTGATGAAAGGGGGGTGCATGTGGATCCGGCCAAGATCCAAGTCATTCGGGATTGGCCAGCCCCGACTACTATAACAGAGCTTCGCAGCTTTCTGGGTCTTGCTAATTTCTACCGTAGATTCGTGTTGGGATTCTCTCATATCACTTGGCCCTCGAGTCAAGTCACCAAAGGAGGAGCGAGAGAAAAATTCTTTTGGTCGGAACCTCAACAGAAGGCGTTCAAAGAATTGAAAAATCGCCTCTGTTCTGCCCCAGTGCTCACCTTACCAGACTTACAGCAGCCGTTTGAGATCGAGACAGATGCCTCTGACTATGCTATTGGGGCAGTTCTTACTCAACAGGGACATCCAATGGCATATCACAGTGAGACATTGTCTGAGATAGTTCGCAAGTATCCCACCTATGACAAAGAAATGTATTCCATTGTGCAAGCCTGTCGACAATGGAAGCATTACATTTTGGGGAAGGAAACAATCATCCACACAGACCACCGGCCCCTGCAGTTCATACAAACACAAGGAAAGTTGCAGAATGATCGCCATCAGAAGTGGTCCACATACCTGCAACGATTTCATTTGAACATCAAGTACAAGAAGGTAGCACCAATATTGCGGTGCCTCGTGAGCCACGATCGTGGCGCTCACCACCGTCACTCAACTCTTGTGGGCACGGAAAACGATTGGCCGCTTCTCTGTGAGAGTGACCCGAGTCGGCCACACTTATGACACTCTTGGGGCACGCAGAGTTCCAATTTTCCTCGGGAAGTCGCACCCATGTCACACAGGACACCTTTGTGTTCCTTGAGCAAGCGTGTCAAGATGATATAGAGCACACACAGTTGGGAGAAGAACAGGGCATTTAGGAATTAGAAAAGCATTGTAATACTACAAAAAGTATTTCTATTAGCGAACCTTCGAAAGGATGTCGAGAAGCACATCAGATCCTGCACTGCTTGTGCCATTGCCAAACCGACCATCAAGAAGCAAGGCCTATATACTCCTCTACCTACCCCTAGTCGACCTTGTGAATCCATCTCCATGGATTACATGTCGGGCCTGCCTTCTACTAAGCAGGGAAATGACTGTGTTTTTGTGGTCGTCGACAGATTCTCGAAGATGGCCATTATGGCGGCCTGCAAGAAGAATATCACAGCAGAAGCCACTGCTAAACTCTTCTTTGAACGAGTGTGGGTGCACTTTGGGATCCCACGGTCTATCATATCAGATCGGGATAGCAGGTTCCTCAGCACATTTTGGTCCAGCCTCTGGTCGATGTTGGATACCAAGCTCACCAAGTCCACAGCTTTCCATCCCCAAACGGATGGCCAGACAGAGGTCGTCAACAGAATGATTGTACACATTCTGCGCATGTACAATTCAAAGCATCCACGCACATGGGACGAGAGCCTCCCTTATGTACAACATAGTTATAACCGGGCTCTCCACAGTTCAATTAGCCATAGCCCCTTTCAGGTGGGCTTGGGATTCCAGCCACTATGTCCCATTGACGTAGCCATGCCATTTGCAGCTGCTCAGGCCGATTCAGCGCACGTCCAGTCTGAAGTTGACAAAGCAAGTAGCTTCATCGAGCGCATTCAACACATCCGCCAACGGGTTCATGATATATTGGACAGAGCCAATGCGAAGTACAAGCAGCGCCATGATCAACACCGGGTGCCACACAACTTCCAGGTGGGCGACAAAGTATGGCTGCATTTGCGGAAGGAGCGCCTCACTGGACCTCACCGCAAGCTTCGCCCGCTCCGATACGGGCCGTACACCATCACCAAGGCTGTAGGTAACAATGCCTTCGAGCTTAGTATTCCACCATTCCTTGGTCTACACCCAGTCTTCAATGTGGATCGCCTTCGTCCTTACTTTCCACCTCTACTGGACACCTCGGACATTGCGGAACAAACGCACACCAACGAGTTAAACCCAGTACATGGAGCAGGCCACCACGGATGTATCATGGACATGCAAATTAAGAACACTCGCCAACGAGAGATCACGTGTCGGGTTGTCAAGACGCCCCGACTCACACTTTCCAAGAAGTGGTTCACCAGGGACCAAGTTCAGCAGAAATTTCCTCATCTCATGGAGGAACCTAACGCAATGGGGACCATTGCTTCCTAAGGGGGGAGGAATGATCCAGGTGGATATTGGTGGCCACCCACCTATTCCACTTGGCCCCCCACCATTGTCTTTTTCAGTTTTTCAGTTTCGGCATAACTTACTATTTTTAGCAGTTTTTCGGGTCCTGAACTTCCGGAGTCGTTTTGAGGCGCTAAACGACTCTTTCAGTTTTACAGTTTTGGCATAACTTACTATTTTTAGCAGTTTTTTGGGTCCTGAACTTCCGGAGCCGTTTTGAGGCCCTAAACGACGTTTTTTGGGTATCAAGCACCAGCGAATTTGATCATCAAATTCGTCCCGAAAGCTGTAGTCCTCGGATAGAGCTTTCTAATGATGTATCATGTGCGTCAAACGGAGATAGTATGCCAAAGTTACGTCCCTGGGAAGTTGAAACACCAATTTACCCAAACGGGCCCCATAGTTTTGGCGCTTCATCTCCTAGGGTTAGGTTTTTGGGATGTTTAGGGTTCTCCATTGTTTCTCAATAATAAATAGGCCCTCGAGCCTCATTGTAACGCAGTTCAGAGGCCTGTAGCCGCCACATCTCTTCTCAGAGATAGCTACCAGGCCCTAGCTAGTTTTATTCCCATTCTGTCTGTAAGCAAATTTCAGTTCTTTGATATTAATGAAATGAAGTGTTATTTCCGCTGCACCTCTGTATTTATGGTTATGTGTTTATTCTGTTGTGTTCCTGCATAAATCCGGATCACATAGCATCAAATAGACTAACCGATAGGACCACATCTGGAACCCGACATTTCTCGCCTTTACAAACTTTAATTGGAATCAATACCCAACCTTTAGCATTTTGCACCAAATGTAATATGGGTTCAATTAACAACTCGAACTTCGTCGGTCCCACAAGTATTAACGCTGGGAGAAAACAATCAAAGAAACCGGGCCCATCCTCGATTGACCTCCGTGCGGATTTAAGAGCAGATGCCCTTGGATCTTTTACAATTTAATCGAGCGATGATCGTGTTAAATAAACTCCTGAGCTTTAGCGTCCGAGAACTTGCGACACTAGCAGTTTCAATCCCGTGATGTGTCGAGATCTAATTGGATCGGGTCAACTTGAATGAAAACCATCCGTGAACCAAAGGTGGTGCGATCAAAAGGCCTGGTTTCTTCAAAACCGCTTCTCAACTCCAAAAGCGCGCGATATCAGTGTATCATTTCACAAACCCAACTTGGTCTTCAATCTATGTCCAATCGCACTTAACATATGGACTGACTCCACCTGATATTGGTTTAATTAAACAGAGTTCGATGCAAGAGTTAGCAGGCTCAATAATCAGAGGGTAAAGCTTGCATCCTTCCTAAAGGGACCAAAACTCATCTAATTCAGTTAACCCATCACACAGGATCAATTCGCATTCAATTTATACACAAGGCTCAAATAAAATTAATCTGCCCTATCCATCTCATCTCAATCGCAGATATGTAAAACCACCGCTCAGGTTAATGGACTGTGATTACACAATGAAACGCATAATTAAAACCTCTACAACATTCCATTTTCACGATATACGCAGGCTCTTTATACCTCGACCAAAATCTATGACACTTCATTAAATGCATCATTCTACCTTGAAATCGGTACTAAATTGCTAGTCACACAACAACTCATAAAATTACATCGTATTCTTACCGGATCACCATCGATCCTTCCGTGATCAATGACCGATCAATAAAGTTTAATACTACAACAATCAACCCATAAACTTAAACTATAAACCCGCAACTCAACACAGAAAAGCCAAATAACAAGCAATCTTATTATATACAAACAGTACAGATGCTCTAAGGAATTTCAGCCTCAGTACAAATCCCCACGCTGTCACATTGTGCTCTCCCTGTCCTCACGCACATTACAGATTTGTTCTTATAGAAAATACAAAAGAGCCCGAATCGTTTGAGATCCACAGTCTCAAACAACCCTTCATCTTCTCGAACGCACACATGGCAGATCTAATTATTAATCAGTTACATAAAATTTCAGCGTCGGTTTCAAAAATTTTCCCCAATTTCGCATGATGGTTCGCATACCCAGCTTCTTCAATTTCAGATTCGAACTTAATCCAAATCTATCCGGATGCCCCTGCATCAGACTCCCGAGGCACAAAAATTTAGGACCTCCTGGTCATATGTCTTCTCCAGCTGTCAGCAAGTCTAACCACGTCATCTGTCGAACTGCTCTTCGTGATCTTCCTGTAGCAACATCTACTGAACAATTCTCACCTGCATCCTCTGCGGAATTGTCCTCTGTGAGCTGCAACAAAACCTCTGCAATAGCAAGTCTCCTTGCTACCAGATACCTCACCAAGCTTCTCTCTTGAGCTCCGGCTCTCGGCATCTCTTTGGTTCGCTCCTGTGGAACCAGTTGAGCACTCTTGCTCTAGGCTGCTGCAATCTTCTCACCTTCTTCTGCTGCTACCTTCACAAAGAAAATCACCAACTTACAAATTTTCACAAACTATACCTCTTCTTCCTCTGTACGCGAACTTCTTCTCCGCAGGAAATCATTTTCCCTGCTCTGATACCACTTGATGGGGAGCATTTCCCACTATAAGCAGGATCCCCCTTTTCGACAACCATAACCTATGTCAAAGCTACCATATTCATAATCCGAAATCTTTGGTTCTCAATCCTGGGACTATGGGTTATGGGCCCACTCTCAAATTCATTAAACCAAGCCTGAATTCCCAGTAAAAGGCGCAAATGAAAGTTTGGCCTTCCATAGCATTAAAATACTATGGATAAATATTTCATGGCCTTTGTATCAACGTCCAAGCCGCGGTTAATCCATCTAATTTAACCTCAGGCATAAACATTATAACGAACGCTTATATTCTGCGACCCCACATATTCAGATCTCGAATGTCAATAAGCGTTTGCCAATGGAAGGAACGTTGACCAACGCATGTGATCCCAATCGAACATAGCATTCAAATCTTCGTTTTGTGTTTAAACTCAAAGCACCGCACATAGAAAAGCGGCCTCCTCGCCCATTCTTGAACCCTATAATAAAACCTTCATAGCATCGAATAGACTGACCGATAGGACCACATCTAGAACCCGACATTTCTCGCCTTTACAAACTTTAAATGGAATCAATACCCAACCTTCAGCATTTTGCACCAAATGTAATATGGGTTCAATTAACAACTCGAACTTCGCCGGTCCCACAAGTATTAACGCTGGGAGAAAACAATCAAAGAAACCGGGCCCATCCTCGATTAACCTCCGTGCGGATTTAAGAGCAGATGCCCTTGGATCTTTTACAATTTTAATCGAGCGATGATCGCGTTAAATAAACTCCTGAGCTTTAGCGTTCGAGAACTTGCGACACTAGCGGTTTCAATCCCGTGATGTGTCGAGATCTAATTGGATCGGGTCGACTTGAATGAAAACCATCCGTGAACCAAAGGTGGTGTGATCAAAAGGCCTGGTTTCTTCAAAACCGCTTCTCAACTCCAGAGGCGCGCAATATCAGTGGTATCATTTCACAAACCCAGCTTGGTCTTCAATCTATGTCCAATCGCACTTAACGTATGGACTGACTCAACCTGATATTGGTTTAATTAAACAGAGTTCGATGCAAGAGTTAGCAGGCTCAATAATCAGAGGGTAAAAGCTTGCATCCTTCCTAAAGGGACTAGAACTCATCTAATTCAGTTAATCCATCACACAAGATCAATTCGCATTCAATTTATACACAAGGCTCAAATAAAATTAATCTGCGCTATCCGTCTTAGCTCAATCGCGGATATGTAAAACCACCGCTCATGTTAATGGACTGTGATTACACAATGAAACGCATAATTAAAACCTCTACAACATTCCATTTTCACGATATACGCAAGCTCTTTATACCTCGATCAAAATCTATGGCACTTCATTAAATGCATCATTCTACCTTGAAATCGGTACTAAATTGCCAGTCACACAACAACTCATAAAATTACATCGTATTCTTACCGGATCGCCATCGATCCTTCCGTGATCGATGACCGATCAATAAAGTCTAATACTACAACAATCAACCCATAAACTTAAACTATAAACCCGCAACTCAACACAGAAAAGCCAAATAACAAGCAATCTTATTATATACAAACAGTACAGATGCTCTAAGGCATTTCAGCCTCAGTACAAATCCCCATGCTGTCACATTGTGCTCTCCCTATCCTCATGCACATTACAGATTTGTTCTTATAGAAAATACAAAAAAGCCCAAACCGTTTGAGATCCACAGTCTCAAACAACCCTTCATCTTCTCGAATGCACACATGGCAGATCTAATTATTAATCAGTTACATAAAATTTCAGCGTCGGTTTCAACAATTTTGCCCCAATTTCGCATGACTGTTCGCATACCCAGCTTCTTCAGTTTTAGATTCGAACTTAATCCAAATCTGTCCGAATGCCCCTGCATCATCTTTCTTCCTTTATGATTTTCTAACATGGTATGAGAGCTTTGGTGAAAGAAGGAATAAAAAGGCAATCTTCGGCACTTAATCAAGGAACCATTTAAAGGATCATCTCAGGGTAGGAATCTACTACATTCGAGGAAGATGTCTAACACAATCAAGGGGAAAAAAAAACTTGAACGAGCCTCAAACTACAAATCCTGGAAGAAGAGAATTGACCTCATCCTTGAAAAGAATAAGGTCTTGAACTTGGCCAAAGGAAAACTAAAGGAGCCTACATAGGATTCCAGTGATGATGACAAAGTGAAATACACAGAACTAGAATTAGTAGCCATGGCTCTAATGGTAGAAGGAATAAAGGACAACCTTGTCCCATTCATAGCCAACATCGAGCATGCTCAGAATGTATGAAGCCTTGTCGAAGTTATTCACTGTTAAGAACATTGGTCAAGTAGCTACTTTAAGAATGAGCTAAGGACTACTAAGATGACTAAAGAATGTTGATTTTTGTAGCATCCGGAAGTGTTCCAAGTCTCGAACTTTGCAGGGAGGCTTGGACAGCAGCATTCCAAAGAACTCAGAAACCGTTTGTGGAAATTCCACTCGATTCATGACTTATTAAAATAATTAACTATTTTAATGAAGACCCTAAGTCTAAACTTAGGAAAATGAAATAATTAAAGGGTATTAATAAGTCAGAGTGTGAATCTTCTAGAAAACAAGGATCAAGTCAAGTTTTAATCTTAGCCATTGATTAAACTTCTAATCTAGGTTGTTGGTTCTCCAACGAGAAGATTATAAAAGAAGTCTTGAGGATCATTTGGAAAACAAGCTGGGCATACACTCAGTACCTGAAGGAGATCGATTCTGAAGTAGTAGAATTTGATTTCAGTGGGAGAGTTGCAGGGCGAAGAGTTTGTAGAAGCAGAAGGAGGAGGGAGTCAAAAGTGATCGAGATCAA
Source organism: Pinus albicaulis (assembly GCA_034641835.2). Taxonomy (NCBI): domain Eukaryota; kingdom Viridiplantae; phylum Streptophyta; class Pinopsida; order Pinales; family Pinaceae; genus Pinus; species Pinus albicaulis. Next base: position 338,285,689 of record CM076573.1, read on the forward strand.
GAACAGAGGGAAGCAGTGGGCCACTGGAGGCAGCTTGAAGCTATAGCGTAGAGAACCCACGCAGTCCCTACACACTTACGCAGTCTAGCGTTGGGACTGTGCAAAGAAACATGCAGACAGGCACAGCAGCCAGTAGAGGCTGATCAGGGTGTTAGAGAATTGTCTGAGGGAGCTGAAAAATTTGTCTCAGGTGTTTCAGATTTTATTTGCCAATATATTTCCTTATAAAGATATCATTTGTTAAAGAATTAATAAAACCCTCATCTGCTGCACTAGTTTTCCCGCATTGGGTTTTTCCGAGGACAATTGTCCAAAAATAACTGTGTACATGTGATTGATTCTTGTGCTTATGTCCTTTACTGTTCATTTCTCTGCATATGTATTTGTGAATGTTGCAATAGTATTTATTTTGATATTTGCCAGAAGATTTCTGAAAAATAACTTATTGAAATAATAAGGAGGAGGAATAAATCTATCACTGCAACTATATAGTTTTCAGATTGAAAATTTTACATGGTATCAGAGCCAGAGATGAGTAACAGGAAGGGAGAATCGACTAGTGAACGGAAGTTTACTGTTGCAGCAGCAGCACAAAAGGTTCACGCAGATCTCCAGGAAGGGAAAGAAGCATGACAAAACAGATGGATCACGATGTCTCTGTTTTGGCATCCAGACTTGAGGAAGAATTTGCTTGCGTATCAAGCACTGCTTCTTCTGATGTCTGGTATATTGACAGTGGAGCCTCTGCTCACATGACTGGACTACAGGATTGTTTTTCCGACTACCAAGAAGAGCATATGAATTTCAAAATAACCATGGGTAATAAAGCAAAATTCACTCCTGTTGGGAGAGGTACCGTAGTTTTTCAGATCAAGGCTAGAAACAGGATTCAGGCCACTAATGTATTGCATGTGCCTGGGTTGGGGATGAACTTGCTCTCAATGTCTCAGCTTCAAAACCAAGGTTATGACGTCTACTTTATTGGCAATAGAGTCTACGTCAAACACCCCAGTTGGAAGAAGGAGGCACAGATCAGGGAAAGAAGTAACAAACTTTACAAGTTGCAGCTTGAGTCTCCAATGGCACTGGTCGGCAACGAAGATGAAACGGACCTGAATGAGCTATGGCACAGAAGAATGGGGCATTTGCATCATGGGGCGTTGAGAATTCTCCAAAAGACTGTCACAGGTGTTCCAGAGCTGAGCACTAAACGAGATGATGTCTGCAAGGGGTGCGTATTGGGAAAATATGCCAAGGTAGCGTATCAGAAAAGAAACAATAGGGCCAAGGGTGTATTGGACTTGATACACTCAGACATCTATGGACCGATGTCCACTAGAGCTCTTAGTGGTGTCGAGTACTTTGTCAACTTCATTGATGACCATTCCAGGAAAACCTGGATCTACTTTTTGAAGACCAAGGACAAAGTCTTCATTCGGTTTAAAGAGTTTAAGGCTCTAGTTGAAAATCTGACAGGGAAGCGGATCAAGGTATTGCGATCAGACAATGGTGGTGAATACATATATAAGGAATTCAATGGATTCTTCTCAAGGGAAGGCATCAAAAGAGAGTGGACAGCTCCATACAATCCGGAGCAGAATGGTGTGGCAGAAAGGAAAAACAGGACTATTGTCGAAGCAACAAGGGCGATGTTATATGACCAAGACATGCCCATATTCCTGTGGGCTGAAGCGTGTAATACATCTGTCTACATTCAGAACAGGACTTCTCACACTGCACTCGGAAAGATCTCGTCGAAAAGTGTCTTCACTGCCAGTAAGCTTGAAATGAGTCACTTTAGGATCTTTGGCAGTACAGCTTACTGTCATGTGCCCAATGAGAAGAGGAAGAAGTTGGAGATGACTGCAGAAAAAGGGTATCCGGTAGGATACAGTGAGAAGGCAAAGGCATAACGCATCTACATTCTTGAGAGCAGGAAAGTCGTGGTGCAGAGGGATGTGAAGTTCATGGAGGAGAAGACCTTCAGAAGATCACGCGAGTTGCCTCCTGCTACGCAGTCTCAGGAAGAGCCTCTGGTACAGCCCCAACAACTAGTAGCAGAAAATTCAGTTGCCTCTCCAAGGCATAGGGATCCAAGGAATGTGTTTCCCGAGGAATTGCAAGACAGAGAGTCAGTAAATCCACCCACTACCAATGGCATAACGAGTAGGGAACTTCGGCAGATTCTGAAGGATGCAAAGGACTTTGTCGGAATCCCCCGAAATGAGAAGAGACAGCATAAGCAACCTGAGAGGTATCAAGCCTCAGTTGCTCAAGTCGGAGAACCTTCCATTTTTCGGGAAGCAGCTCAGCACCAGGTGTGGGTTGATGCAGTGGTGGAAGAGTACAGTTCCATCATGACGAATGATGTCTAGGAAGTGGTCCTAGACCTCAGGAGAGATCAGTTGTAGGATCTAGGTGGATCTATAAGGTCAAGTACGCTGCAGACGGCAACATCGAGAAATTTAAAGCCAGGTTTGTGGCTAAGGGGTATGTTCAGAAGGAAGGGATTGACTATGAAGAAACCTTCGCCCCAGTAGCCAGATACACCTCTATCATATCTGTGACATCCCTTGCTGCACAAATGGGATGGGAAATTCACCAAATGGACATCAAGACGACATTCTTGAATGGGGTGATAAAGGAAGAGGTCTATATATAACAACCAGAGGGCTTCGAGACGCATGATCAGAAGACTCATGTGTGCAGATTGAAGAAAGTGTTATATGGACTGAAGCAAGCTCCTAGAGCCTGGTATGGTCGAATTGACAGCTACCTGCAGAAGATGAGATTCGTCAAGAGTGATGCAGATCCCAATCTCTACTATCTGAGAGTAGGGAGTGAGCCATTGATACTGGTTTTGTATGTAGATGATATATTTTTTACAGGATCATCAGGGCTCATCACAGACTGCAAGAAGAATTTGGTTGAGGAATTTGACATGAAGGATCTAGGACAGATGCACTATTTTCTGGGGTTGGAGATTTGGCAGCAGAATGGGGAGATATTTCTTGGTCAAGGGAGATACACTATAGAGATACTGAAGAGATTTTAGATGGAGGATTTTTGACCCATGACAACTCCAATGATCACCAACTGGAAGAAAAGTGACACGTCCGAAGATGAGGAGGTTGATCTTTTTTTTTTTTTCCCTGAATTGGATTAATTCTATTAAGCAGAAATATGGTACAAAAAGATGATACAATCAAGAGAGACAGAAAACCAGCAACCGGAAATGATAGGATTATCAACCTCGGTTCCGGAAAAGGTGTGAAGCAAGCAAGGAGCTACAACAAATGACAGGAAAGCAAAAGAGACTGACTTCTACCCAGAATGGGCAGAAGCCTCAACACGAAGCTTTTTCCCTTTCCTTTTTTTGACTTCGACCCATCCATCCTGGGGTGTATGAGCAAGAACAACTTGAAGGCTGGGGTTTTCCAAAGGGGGGCCCTCCTTTTCAGATTCAGAGGAGGAAGTCATGTGAACACGTTTCTGGGCGATGGCTATGTCGGAGGTAAGCACCGGACCATCGGCAGAAGGATCCACTGATTGAGGGGCTTGATCCAATTCTGCATCGCTTTCATTATCTTCAGAGCTAGTGGAATCAGAATCCACGACTGGAGGTGGAGAGCATGGGGCCCATCGCTTGGACTTGGTCTTGGAGAGGTTATCCTTTTTCTTTTTTGCCGGGATAGAGGGGCAAGAGGTCTGTAGATGTCCTGTTTGGTGGCAATGGCGGCAGCGGAATGCAGTATTTTCGTAATCCAGTGTCTGGGTCCAGACAAAGTCGTTTATCTTGAGATTGATCTGGTCTGGAAGTCCCTTGCTTAAATCTAGCTCCACACATATTCTGGCATATGTGTAGAGACCTTTATTTTCCCTCCAGTAATCTCCCATGAGGAAACTGCCCAAGGCGTTGCCAATAGCTCTGTAGACTACAACATGCCATAAGTGGGCCGGTAAGTTTGGAAGCCTGATCCATACCAGAGTCCTTGTAATCACTGCAGTTGCTGGATCAAAGTCTGGGAACCAAGGAGTTAAGAAGAGCCCTGCAGTTCCCATGAACCAAGGGCCTTCTTCTAAAGCCTTTTCATAATGCTTACTGTCATCAAATAAAACAATGAAATATCCTTTTGAGTAGAAACTGACCTTACAATGATGAGTCCAGTTTGCATGGATCCAATCATAAAGATCCTGAGATCGCAGCCACAGTCTGTTGAATCTGCAAATGATGGCTCTGTCTGCAAATGCTTGAAGTTGATCTGCAAGACCTGCATGGGTGATTTCGACAGAAGGAACATCCTCTGTTTTGTCAACCAAAAAAGGCTTGGGTTTAAGGGCTTCCGGGGCTTTGGGGTTCTCAGAGTGAACTGCATCTTTGTAAGAGAAAGGAGGAGCAGAGGTCGACTGTCTTGCTGCACCCCCTCTTAGATGAAGGGTTAACACCAAAGAGTTGTTTCTGTTAATGCTGTAAGTATAGAGAGGAAGAAGGTTTTCAAGTTGTTTACCTTGAAAGAGAAGTCTCTGTAGGCCTGAAGGGATCCCAATCCGTCATTCTAGAGCCAGTTTGAGATCCAGTACCAAATCTGAAGATCTAACCCATTGCAGGATGGTTTTGCCGGTAGGTTGAGAGATTTGGATCTGAAAGGAGTCAAAGTGGTTCCTAGACATAGTGCCAGGACCTCTTGTGCTTCCGTGAGCAAGTCTGCCATGGCGTTGAAAGGGAGGAGTTTTCCCCTGCAGAAAGAGACGGTCACTTATAGACCGAGATAGATCCGAGGCAGAGGATTGGAAAACAGAGTGATTAGAAGGCCATTCGCTCTTCTCCTGCTTGTAAACCGGTTCTTTGCAGCCTGCGTGCAAGGAGAAGAGAGGGGTATTCGACTCGCGATTGCGCATAGGCCCTAGATCGTGGTGAGTGCAACCCTTGATAAGCTGAGACTGCCGTTGTTTTCCTGAGAGCTGCGGCTGCCCCTGTAGATCAGCATAACCGGGACTTAGCGGATTATATGGCGCAGGGACGAGGTCAGTCGGAGCAGAGGATTAAGGAAATGGTCTTCCAATCGGATGCGGCGCGAGCTCTGCAGGAGAAGGAGCCGCCGACAGTGAAAGAGGAAGAACCCTAACCTCCATTTCGTCTCAAGGGTTTCAGAAATCACTATTTGGATAAATCTCAGGAGGTTGATCCCATGTTATATAGGAAGCTCATCGGATAATTTATGTATCTGGTAAATACAAGGGCAGACATCTGTTATGCTGTAAATACCCTCAAACAGTTCATGGTAGAACCTAAGAGGGCTCATTGGGCAGCAGCCAAGCATGTTCTTAGGTACCTTTTAGGAATAGTCGAGCTTGGATTGAAGTACACCTGTAGCAATGATATCAGATTGAGTGGTTTCACCAACACAAATCGGGCTGGAAGTTCAGTAGATCGGAAGAGTACCAGTGGGCACTGTTTCAGTCTAGGATCAGGAATGACTTCCTAGTGCAGCAAGATACAGAAGTCCGTAGCACTGAGCTCAGCAGAAGCAGAGTATATGGCAGCCAGCATAGCTTCGTGTGCGGCCATATGGCTTCGAAAATTGTTAGTGAATCTACTCAAGGAGAAAATGGAAGCGACCAGTATCTTATGCGATAATCAAAGTTGCATCAAGCTCTCTAAAAATCCTGTGTTTCATGATCGGTCAAAACATATTGACATCAAGTGTCACTTCATCAGGGACTGTGTACAACATGGAGTTGTTCAGTTGCATTACACTCCAACAGGACAATAGGTGGCAGACATCCTCACAAAAGCTCTAGGGAAGACTAAGTTTGTCTACTTCAGAGAGAAGATGGGGATGATGAAGAATCCCTTAAAGTAGCAGAAATGGATAGGATCAGTATTCAGAGGGAGATGTTGTACAGATGCAACAGTGACAGTGGCAGTGTCAAAGGCAGCAGTACAGAGGACAGCAGCGCCACAGATGAGGGGCAAAGTCCAGAGATCAGCAGTGCAGCAGATGAGGGGCAAAGTCCAGAGATCAACATGCAGCAGGCATATTGTTGGAACACCTTCCTCGCTAAGAGGGAGTGTTGATTTTTCTAGGATCCGGAAGTGTTCCAAGCCTCAAACTTTGCAAGGAGGCTTGGACAGAAACACTCCAAAGAACCCAGAACCGTTTGTGGAAATTCCACTCGGTTCATGACTTATTAAAATAATTAATTATTTTAATGAAGACCCTAAGTCTAAACTCAGGAAAATGAAATAATTAAAGGGTATTAATAAGTCTAAGTGTGAATCTTCTAGAAAACAAGGATCAAGTCAAGTTTTAATCTTAGCCATTGGTTAAACTTCTACGAGAAGATTTTAAAAAAAGGCTTGAGGGTCATTTGGAAAACAAGCCGAGCATACAATCAGTACCCGAAGGAGATCGATTCTGAAGTTAGAGAATTCGATTTCAGTGGGAAAGTTGCAGGGCGAAGAGTTTGCAGAAGCAGAAGGAGGAGGGAGTCAGAAGTGATCGACATCAGGGACAGAGGGAAGCAGTGGGCCACTGGAGGCAATTTGAGGTTGCAGCACAGAGAACCCACACAATCCCTATGCAGACTTATGCAGTCCAACGCTGGGACTGCGGAGAGAAACATGCAGACAGGCACAGGAGCCAGCAGAGGCTGATCAGGGTGTCAGAGAATTGTCCGAGGGAGCTGGAAATTTTGTCTCAAGTGTTTCAGATTTTATCTAACAGTATATTTCCTTTTAAAGATATCACTTGTTGAAGAATTAATAAAACCCTCATCTGTTGCACTGGTTTTCCCGCATTGGGTTTTTACGAGGACAATTGTCCAAAAATAACTGTGTACATGTGATTGATTCTTGTGCTTATGTCCCTTACTGTTCATTTCTCAGCATATGTATTTGTGAATGTTGCAATAGTATTTATTTCGATATATGCCAGAATATTTCTGAAAAATAACTTAATGAAATAATAAGTAGGAGGAATAAATCTATCACTGCAACTGTATAGTTTTCAGATTGAAAATTTCACAAAGAAGACACAGTGGTCTCTTTCTTTATGAAGATAGCAAGAATCAAGGATGAACTTTTGGCCATTGATGAAATTGTTCCAGACAAAGAACTCGTGATCACTGTCCTATTAGGATTGCCACCTACTTCGGGAGCATTTGTTGCAGGACTTAACAGTTGGAAGAAAGCTCCCACCTTTGAAGAACTATGCACTGTCTGAAGTCAAGAAGAATTACGGATCTCATTAGCTGCCAATTCTGAAGGAATATCAAATGCCTACATTGCTCAACATAAAGGAAATAAATCGAAGGGACCAAGGAAGAAAGTTGACATGTCTAAGGTAGAATGCTATCAATGCAATAAGAAGGGTCACTATAGGAGCGGTTGTCCCGACAATCTGAGAAACAAGAAAAGAGAAAGAGATCAAACCACCATTGTTGAAGAAGGAGACCCAAAGAAAGTCAAACCCGAAGAATTTGACATTAGGGACTTACACTAATAAGTCCTTTGCTTGTAGCCTTAAATATCTTATTTTATGTTTTTGATGTTTTAGAATTTATAGGTTTTTAACATATTTTTGGAAAAGACATTTTATTGTTTTTATAAGTTTATAGGTATCCCTCAAGCTTTGGAGGGAGCCCTCAACAACTCTGAAAGATAAGTATCTCATTTCCTTTCAGTTTTTGGTTTCATGTACTTGTTTTGATTATATTAATACTAATCACCTTTCTCCCTCTATTTTCTTGCTTAGGAAAAACATCTGTTATATTCTCAAGAAGTATGAAGGAGGACCTCTCAAGACAAGGTTTGTCAAGAAACAAAGGTATGCTTTAATACATTGACTTCTTTATGATAAATGTTCATTCATTTGAAAATCTATTACTAACATTGTTGCATCTAGCTATAGTGAATCATATTGATTCTTATTTTGGGTGATTCATCACTTGATAAATCTACCCACCCCACTCATATCTAATTTTGTAGAACCCTAGACAGGTTCTGGAAAACCCTAACCGAAGGGTATGCTAATGTGAATGTCTGAAACCCTAAACTACTTAGGGATATTGTGAAATGTTATTTGAAGTTTTATTGATGATGTCATGTTTGGGATTTTGGTATGATCAAGAAAACCTAACTTGTTAGGGTTGAATGATAAGGTCTAAAATCCTGAACCTTTGAAATGTTGGTAATATTGGGTTTTCTGTGTTCCTAGATTTAAACTCTAACTCATTAGGGTTTGGTGGAATGGGTAGGCAAGGCCCTTATAATGTCTTACAAATGATTTCCTTGGGTATGTGTGTGTTTGTTTGATCAAACCCAAGTCTAATCAAATGTGCTATTGATATGTTTTGAAGTTGGATTTGTCTATGATATGAAATGCCTTTGCTTGATGATGAAACCCTAGGTATTTGAAGATATGTCTTTTTTTATCGAAACCCTAGCTTGGTCTAGGTCTGTATATGCCTAATGTATTAGTGTTGTCAGACATATGATATGCCTTTGCATGATAATGAATTTCTGGATACATGTGTTGACCTAGCTATTGATGGCCATAAGTCTTAGGATTTAATATAAATCCTTCTCTGAGTTTCTAGGATGATGATGTTTGGAAATCTAGGGTTTTGTAGCTAAACCCTAGTAGTAGTTAAATTCTCTAGTATGTGTGATATAACAATCTCAGATCTATTTATATAATGATTGTTGAGGTTGTGAAAATGAAATTCTAGGGTTTTGGAGTTAAACCTTAGTAGAAGTAAAAATCTCTGATGTATGATAAATTATAATATGATGATTTCAGATGTGTAAGATTGATGAAATACGAATCTTGATTGGATTTGATGGTTGATTCAAAATCTAGGGTTTGCAACTAACTCTAGTGGAAGTTGGTCATATTAATGCTAAGTTGCACGAAATGGGGAAACGAATACGAGTTTCCGAAACAGGCATAGATACGAAACGCAACCCCCCAAAATTTTGGAAACATAGAAACACGATATATATATATATATATATATATATATATATTAGAATTTAGGACATTTAAGAAATGTTATGTGTAATCATAAAGCATACATGATAAATTATAATTTATAACATTTAAAGTTTAAACAATATGATTAAATTATCTAATGTCAATGCATAAACTATAAGTCTCTAAATTTACATCACATTTACTCATGAATGATCACAAACACATAATGAAAATAGCAATATCAGAATATCCAAAATAAACCTTTATTATATATCCAAATCTCAAAATCAGTGTTTATTATATATATGAGGTTGCAAGTACAATAAAGACTATGAGGCTACAAGTACTAAAAGACAAAAGACTAATACTCATCATCAGAATCCTCATCAAAAATAGCAGCAGAAGCATGCTCAACAGTGGATGGTGTAGCTGAAGAAGATGATTGGCCAATTCCACTTCTATGCTCCTGGTCCTCAATATTCATGGCAGCAAGAGAGAGCTCCAAATCAGGACTTTCTGAATCCACATCTCATTCTTTAGAAGGACCATTGCCATATTTTGGACCCCTACGATATGCAAGGTGAAGGTTGGAGTGCACATAAACAAGATCCTCTGCCTTCTGTGAGTCCAACCTATTGCGCTTCACAGAATGAATAAAACCATAGGTGCTCCAATTCCTTTATGTTGATAAAGAGCTTGCCACTTGTGAAAGGACGCGAACGGCATGGTTTTGCAAATGTACACCATTTTCTCCATGACAAATCCACCACCTAACTGGATTCATGGTGCTTCTCTCCTCCAAAGATGATATATCTAAATAATCATCTATTCTTGCAGCAAAACTGGAAAATTCTTCCTTCACCTCCCTGTGTAGATGATCTGGAAAAATTCTCATAAGGGAATTTTTCACCCCATTAGCCACCTCTCTATCCTTGTGAGGTGCCTTCCCCTTCCCATTGCTTTGAGCAATAAGTTCCTCATTATAAAATTTGGGGTTCAAGGCATGTGCTAAAGTGTGCTATGAAGTGTTGAAATTGTTCCACCTATCAACAATGATTTTCTTGACTAAATTGGAAAAATGATCATCTACAAACAAAAGTTGTGGAGACTCTTGTGAAATGATTTCCATAGTTTTCTCAACCATGTAATCCATGCCATCATTATACCTCTCCTAAGAAAGGTTGGTCAGTGTCAGCATTCTGAAGAAGCTCAAATGCAGGGGTTGTGAACATTAGCAAGAAATCTATCTTGCTCCACCAATCCTCATCAAGGCACAATCTACGCACCGTATATCCTCGCTTTGAATCTGCCTGTCTCCACTCAGCCCAAACTTGACTCACCACCATAGAAACTAATGCTTGCTTAATCTCAACAAGGCGGCGCAACATTATGAAGTTTGAGGCATATCTTGTCTCAGCAGCTTTTAACAACTCCAATTTGGAGTACTCTCGATATATTGCTTGAGATTGGTGGTGGTTGGTGATGAATTTAGCAATCTCCCGTGCTTCCCCTGTGATTTCCTTTATCCATGGGACTTTATTGTCGATCTCCTCTAAGATCAAATTCATATTATGGACAATGCAAGGTGTCCAAAAGTTGTGGTCATACCTCCCCTCAATAATTAAACCTGCAACTTTGCAAACTGGTGCATTATCCGTGATAATTTGCACCACCCTGTTAGGACCTATTTGTTCAATAGATTTTATAATAACATCAACAATGAATTGTGCATCTTTTACCTCTCCTAAGCAGTCTTCCGCCTTTAAAAACATTGGTCCTTTTGGTGAAATGGAAATGATATTTATCAATGGTATGCGCCTTGTATCTGTCCATCCATCTGAGACTATGGTAACACCAGAGCTACTCCAGGAAGAACGAATTGGTGATAAGATATCCTCCACAAGATCCTTCTCATTTTTGAGAAGCTGGGTTCTGACTTTCTCATAGTTGGGCCCCTTGTACCCTTGAGGAGCTTTGTTAACATCCCTTATCATATCTTTCCAGTAAGGAGAGTGAACAACATTGAATGGGATACCACATGCATAGATGCACCTAGCCACTCTGGAATCAGTTTCTTCTCTTGCTTGCACATTCACCAATTTAGCAATTCTGCTATCTTTAAGTGTAGCAGATGCCCCTCTAGATGATGGTTGTTCTGGTTGTTGAGTGGCTCTCCTCTTCCTTGCTTCAACTACAATCCTTGGCTCAATGTTTTCTGGAGCTTTAGTAGTAGCTTGACTAAGCTTATCATGCCTTCTTTTAATTCCATCCACCTGATTTTGCTCTCTTTGATATGCCCTCCTCACCAATGGGTCTGTTGTTTTTGTGCAACCTACAATCCCCTGTCCTCCTCCATGTAAAAAATGTGCCTTCACTCTTGGGTAAGAACGCTTGTACGAATTACTGCAAAGATTAGATCGCCATTCCCATGAACCACCACCTCCACATTTTTGAAGCTTTTGAACATGCTTCCAAAGAGGATAATATTCAGCCCTTGGGTTGGAGTTGGGGCTTGAACTTGAACCTTGGATGGAAGCCATTGCTGCCAAAAAAAATTAAAAAAACAAATATGTAAAGAAAAAACGATTTTCAGGATTTTGGTAGCATAAACACTTGAAAAATAGAAAAAATAAGGGGAAAAAACCAAGAAAATGAATGCTTCTTATCAAAATTAATTTTGTGTAGTTGAAGCTACCCCAAAATGCCACAAAAGACAAGAGAAATATGGTTGTAGCTGAGCCAAAAACCAAGAATGTCATAGCTGGAAACTTCACACTCCAAATCTGCTTTTGAAATCTCCTTCTCTTGCTGTTGAAATCTCCTTTGCTCACTGGTGAAAACACCCTAGCTAAAGCACTACTCTCTTCCTCTTTTCTCCTTGCTAAAATTGCCCTTCTCCAAGTGAAACGACTTGCTCAATTCGTGTGATGAGGGAATGAGGCAAGAGTCTTTTTATAAGTTGACAGAGCCATCTAGAAGCATCCAAAAGATACTTTCAACACTAATAAAATAATAAAAAATACAAACTGGAAAAAAAAACGCAATAAAAGAATATTAAACGCCGGAAACGCGCTCGTACGGCCTAGAAACGCGTTTTCGTCTGTAATGGGCATGTTTCCTCAACGCAAAACGGTCCAGTATGGACAGAAACCCGCTTCCATGCCGTACAGTATGGGGAAACATGTTTTTGTTTCATTTCCAAGGGGAAACGGCCCTCTGCCCAACATTTCCTACAATTTAGTATTAATGACTAAGATGTGATTGACTTTGATTGATTCTCTTGTATTAAAACTAGGATTTGTATAAATCTCTAGTGGAAAGTCTAACATATGAATTCTGAAAGTTGTTAGATATCTTGTAGATCTATATTTAATTGATTTTAGGATTTATATATGTTGTAGTAGGGTGTGTTACATGTTTGAAAGAAACATTGGAACCCTACAAAGAATGAAAGTTTTTATGAAGTGGTCTAAGTTTTATGACAAAGTCCCTAGCAAAATGTTGAAGAGTATATGTCTCTTGTTTGTAATCAAATTTGGGTATCTGATATGTATAAAATTGAAATGCTTTTGTGATTCTGATATGACTAACTCTATGCTTCTGTAGATTTGGTTGTACTTGCTATTTAAGTTGTGCAGGTACACAACCTTCAATATGGTGAAGATGCTCGTTGATGTGATAAGCATGATGAGGCATGATGAGGATGATAATAACTCTGATGAAATGGTTGGAAGCCACGAAAGATTCTCCGATGACGAAAAGAAGAAGTTGATCTCCATGAGGAAGCCTGAATAGAAGAGATCTCCCTAAGATTAAGAGGGAGTCTGGATAAATATGCTCCCTGGTTGAGAGGGAGAGCTTAGCTTGGTCTTGATTGAAGATTGAAATTCAGAGGATATGTTGTTGCATGAAAAGTACGAAAAGTAAAATGTATGATGAAGGAATATTTTGTCAAAGATTTTATTGATAGTCCTACTATGAGAAGTTGAGAAGCAACATCAAGTTGTCTGAAAGACCCCGGAGGTTTGTATTTTTTTATGTACATGGGAAAGTATATAATTGATTGTGGTTGTGTTTGTACAGGAAAATATCTCGAAGGATTTGATAGCATGTTGGTTTCCAATCAGTATGATTGGGAGAGATTGGTCATCCATGATCTGCCAGATCAAGGGGCGTTGAGGCTTTGTGAGTGAAGCACTGCCTAGGAGGACATATGGTCGGCACTTTGTGTTGATGTCCAGGGCCCAAAGTAGGGAGGGTGGTGTGGGTCATAGAGCTCTTACAATGGATACGCACATAGGTCCCTAGGTTGATGGTTAGCAAGTAAGCCTAATGGCACTTAAAGGTGTTGAAAGCTTGAGTCTATCTTATTCCCACATGGATATATTGCCCTAGTCAGGAAGGATCATCTATCAAACTAAAGGAGCCGAAATTCTCTCATTTTAGTCACACGTGTGAGTTTCTAGGTTGCAAGAAGGGGTCCAAATTGCAAGACTACTGTAAGGTCGAAATTCTGATGTAGTAGGGCCGAAATTTTTGTTGATGCAGTATTGAAGACGCTGATAGGAAGGATTGCCTTGGGAGGCTAACTTGGTGGATTGGAGGTCTTTGTCTTGGTTAAGGGTCTTGGTTGTCTCATTTGATTTGGTTCTAAATGAAAAGAAGAAAATTTTTGGGTTTTCCCCTAAGATAGGGGTTTTCCCTAGCTGAGAGCCTATATCTTATGTCCTTGTTGTTTTTATCTTCATGCATTTATGTTTTGGTAGTTGCTTGATGATAAGAATATAAAAGAAGACATAGAATAAGTTAATAAGATTGCTAGGAAATCACAAGTAATTATCAAGATAAGAAAATACTTCTGCCTTTTTTATTTTCCAATATGGTATCAGAGCTAAGGTGAAGTAGAAAAAGGAAAACGGTAGCTTGAAGTTCAATTGCTCTCATAAAGATTCAATAAGAAGATTCAAAGATCGTAAGGAAAAAAGGAGTCTCATCATTTGGCTTTTAAAGATCTATTGAATTTTAAAGATCTATTGAGGGATTTTCATCTACTAGGAGGAAGGAAGTCTTTTGAAAATCATATACAAGTCCTAGTATACTACTAGCTAACTTGAAGAAGACCGAACCTTATAGAAGCAGTACCAAACTCAAGAACATATTTTTGGGCATCTCTATAAGTCATGAACACTATGATTAGACCGCAGACCTAGCCTAGAAGGATGAAGAAAGTGTAGGTGTCGAGAAGCACTCTTTAGGCATCATTTGTCATCGTTTCAAGGACTTTGAATAGCAAAGATAAAATCAAAGATCATGTGAAGAATATCTTGAAGACAACACTAAAGGAAGTATAACTTGGGAAGAAGTCACTTTCAACAAAAGGTAAGTAAGGCTACTATAAGGTACGTATAAATAACATGTTTATTTGTGAAGGTTTTTGTTTACAACTCTATATATAAATATTCATTAGGGTTTTGCTATATGTTTTAAGTCTAGGGTTTATAGTCTTATATTTGTTAGATTTTTGAATATCTAGGATTATAAACCCTAGATGGATATTAAATTAGAGATCCCTATTCAAAAACCCTAACCCTATTCTATTTTGTTCCCTCATGGAAACCCAGCCTTTGGTCTCTAGGGTTTGTAAGTAGTCTAGGGAGAAATAGCAATCCCTAGTGAGGGTAGAATTGGATTTGAGATTCAACCCCTAGAGTTTATGTTTCGAAAGGTAACATCATGAAACTTAGGGTTTGGATCTGGAAACCCTAGGAATTTTTCCTCTCTAAAGATTCCATAGATTAATGAAATTGTTTTCATGCTTTCGTACTTGTATATTTTTCTTGGTGGTACATGTCAGTAAATGTTGCAGGTACTTAATAAGTAATACATGATGATCTTATGAAGAGTATGATTAATAAAAACTTGGTCAGATCCTTGGGCGCTCTGATAAAAGAAGACTCGTATGGAGATGGATCATGAAGATGTTATCATTGTCACAAGGTGGGACACTATAAGAACCAATGTCCTAAAAATCCGAAGAGCAAGAAGAGATGAAGCTCCACCAAGCTATAATTGCAGTCGATGAAGCTCCACCAAAGAAGACCAAAACTCAGGACTCTGAAGTCAAAGACTTATTCTATCAAGTCCTTACAGATATTATCCTTTGTATATCCTTTGCTTATAGTATAGGTTATTATTTTTAGGTCTTGTAAAGTGTCTCTTATGTTTAACTACAAGATCAATCTATCTTTTTTATTTCTAGGGTTTATAGATCTAATATGTTTTGTTAAAAATTTCTTGAGTTGTTTTGTTAAGTTTAAGAAATCCCTTACAAAACTAGATGATGCAAGATCAAGAGGGAGCTTCCACCTTTTCACAAAAGATAAGTATTCCTTATTTCTTTCATTATTTTGTTGCTTCCCTTTAGACATGTATAGCTTTATTTTTATGCTTGATTATAATCCTTTCCTTGTGTTTTCTTTGGAAGAAGGATTGCAAGTATATTCTAAAGAAGAAAGGATTGTGGTTATTCAGAGGGAGCCTACAAAAGGAAAACTTGAGAAACTTTGTTGCAAATAAAGCCCTTCAAGGTTTGTAAATAGAATCAACTCGAGGTATGTATGAAGTTACAAAATTTGTAGCATATCTCCATTATATAAGAAGGTGTTGATGGTGTTGGAAGCCGCCAACAAAGAAGGGGGTCTCCTCGATGTGAAGTCCCAATTAGACCCCACATTGTTTGGAGTCGAAGCCCCCACTGAAAAACGGTCAGTTGCCAAAGTGGTGGTTTCAAAGATGTGCCTTGGCTGCGATAAACACATAGAATGATACATACATGTTAATTTTGGACAACTAGGTCCAAACTCCATGTTGTGATGCTAAGATGAAGATGCCAATATTTTTATTGGATTCTTCTTTCGGCGAGGTGCAAGATTGATCTAAAAATCATCTTGATCCGCTGAACAGAACACTTATTTTGAATTTATTCAAAATATGTGCAGTTTGGCCTGAAATGAAATGTAGGTTGAATACCCAGCAATTGTGTCACACACCCTCACTGATGGATATAAATAGGTCAACATTGGAGGTCATTTTCACTCATCCATCCATCACATTCTCTCTCCTCATTTGATTGGTTCGATCATCTATTGGAGTCTCTTCTCCTCACACGTGGGAAAACGCAGCAAGAAGATTTCTGTTTTTCTAACCTAGGGTTTTTCAGCACAGAGTTGACCAATGTTGACTTTGGTCAACGCTTGGTCAAACTGACCCAAATCTTGGTCAAAATTCTGATTTCTGTAGTCCGCATTTTCTGGCACAATGGGGACTTTGAGCTAAAATAATATGACCCAAGCATGAAACCCATGCTTTAATAAATCATTTAATAATAATATAAAATTATTTTCTTTATTCTTTTGACAAGTACAATAAATATTGAATCAAATACAATTTAAGAAGACTGGACCTATTTACAATCTTCAATAGAATTATAGCCCAGAAAATTAACCTTGATTTCTTCTTCTTGAGATGATGGAGCGAGGTTCCCAGGAATGCTTCAAGAGAAGGAACTAGTGTTTTTGAGATCTTCTTTTATTGACTTCCTTCAAGATGATGATGTAATTTTTGTCCTCAAAATGCCTTCTAGATGAGAGGATCTCCTTGATGTTTTGATGCCTTTGATAATCTTCTAGAATTTTGGTCCTTGAATGTCCTTTGTTGAGTTGCCCTTACTTGACTTGTCACCTTAACTTTGATACCCTGTTGAGAAGTCTAGGGGCAGCAGTAGAGGTGATTTCTCTTGCTTAAGATAACTGCTTGTGGAGACCTTTTATATTTCATGAGTAGATTCTTCTTTAGCTTGATTATTATTGTGTTCTCGTCATCAAACAACTGCCAAAACATAATGAACAATGAGACAAAGGGCACAAGATATAGGCAATCAGTCAGGGCCAAAACCTCTCTAATCATGAGGAAAACCCACAAAATTCTTCTTCTTATAGAATCTTCCATTGACGAATTCCAAGACCTAGACCCTTGACCAAGAACTTCTCCAAGACCAAGTCACAATGCTTCCTTGAACAACTCTTCTTCCTCTTCAAGTCAACGTTGGTCAAACTGACTTCTATACCACTATTTTCGGCTTCTCCTGAATTTCGACCTTCTATTACAACCTGCAATTTTCAGCCTGGTTGTAATCACTGAAATTCTGCACATGAGAGTTGATTGGGGCAGATTGGTGAGGCTCCTTCCCTTCGCTTGACCTGAACACTTCTTCTTGAGACCTCGGCCAGCAAGAATGCTCTTTTCTTGACCTTTTTCTTGGCTTCTTCAAGGACTGTGGAAACCCTTATTGTAGAAACCCTAGTTGCAGTCACATGTGTGAGTAGAGGGACCCAAAAATAGTACCAAAACCTCTGATCTTCTTCTCCTTCTCTTTGTTGGATGAGAGACTTCCTTCTTTTCTTTAGTCGCACTTCCTTCTTCCTTTTGTATGCTTGATTGATGCCTTTTCAAGTGAGGCCGAGTCCTTTATATAGTCTCCTTGTCCATATATTTGAGCCAACTTGTCATCATGTTTAGGCCGACATCTCATTCTAGATAGGTCTATAGCTCCTTTTGAAGGTCAACTTGTGACGAGGTCTTGGAGGGCCTTTTTGACACTTACAATGACTCAAATAAATTTCCTTGCAATATGTAACATGCCCCAAATGGGTCTTTCATGCATGAAAATGACCTAGAAGCTCTCAATGGGAGCTTGACCTAAAACTAAATTTCCTTGAGCATGAAACCCATCCCTCAAGATTAAAAAATAAATTTATTTTTCTCATTGCTTCAAATACATAAAATCATGATTACATATGTCATTATGAAGACCAAACCTAGTTACATACTTCAACATGACCAGCATGTTTGAATTGGAAAATGAGACATTATTTCAACATGACCAGCACATTTGAATTGGAAAATGAGACACATTGCTAAAACAGCAAGTCAACTAGCATCTAGCTGTTACAGCTATTTTAGGACAGCAAATAACAAATCGCAGCCACTACTTTGTTCTTTCTCGGATCAATGGACACTTGGAAGCTACACTTCATGAGATCACTTGTCCATTGTGCTCACATGTGCTAACAAAATTGTAATCAGCTATTTTTGAAAGAGGTCAACAAATAGAGAGGGAGTAAAAGTCTAAAACCTCTCATGAGCAATTTGACCCACTCATTTATCTGTTAGATAATAGTTGTTATGTCTATGTGGTACCACCACCAATATTTTATTATTTTCTCCCTATTTAGAAAATTATTATTATTTTATTTCAAGAGGGTTTGGCTCTTCTTCTATGTAAAGAGACCCCCTCTCATTTGTAATGGTTGTTGAAGAAACGAGTACTTGAGCTCTTGGTATACTCTACATTTGTAATTTTTCATGAAGAAAGTGGATGATTTATTAAGATACCATAGAGGATGAAAATGCTTTCTACTTTGTAAGCTCATGGATGCTACGTATTTCTTCATCAATGATTATTAGGCAATGAAATCTGGGTAATTTTGTTTCTCTCTATAAATTTGTCATTTGAAGTGGATATTGTTAATGCATTTCTCCCTATATGGTGAAAAACACACTCGAACATTTCTTGATAGATTCATAACTTCAGAGTCTATGATCTTGTCCACATTAGCATATATCAATGTAAGAAATTTCTGGGTGTCTCAAAAGAACAAGAGGGATTATTCGGCTTGTAATATACAGCCAAAATCACCCTTGTAGCCCCAACAGAACCAACTCCCAGAAGGATATTGTAGAATCCTATGCACTCGATGGATGTATAGGGAACTGATACCACATTACAGCCACATAAAACTCGTTTAAAACCCATCTTTTATGTGTTCTACAGATCTGAAAATTCTATCATAAAATTTAAATTCAAATCCATCCTAAAAGTCTGCCTTCTTTCCTCATTTTGCATCAAACAAACCAGACTATTCTGGTTGTATAAACCTGCTTCATAACTCAATTGGGAACAGCTTTAAAAGGGCAGGTTTATGCATTGTTGAATGGTACTTTATTGCTGGAAATTACATTGATGATAGTACCTTTTTATACCAGCTGCAATGTACCTGTCAAATACGGTAAAAAGGGGATCCATTAAAGCTGGAAATATCATGGTATTCACACTTGTAATCAGGCCAGCATTGAGAAGTTTGCTACAGCAGTGAGCAACACACTAAAGGAATCCCTATAATTACATGATTCTTTGCCCAATATAATTATGAACAGCCATTTAATGTTGTTGGTTAAAATATGAAAACTCATTATAATTTACTTGAATTCTGTATTAGAAATCAGATCAAAGCATATGCTGTTGTACTCGTGTGATTGCAATAGGTCATAGTGATCAAGTTCGAAAGTACACAACGTGTTCCTAATTAATCTGATATCCTTTTACTCAATCACCACCAAGCTATTAGCAAGACTAAAACATATAGAAAGACGATCATAGGAAGTTCCCCTTAGAGGTGATCTTTGATCATCCTAATGTGTGAGAAGATAAAACCAAGGTAACAGCAGTGAATCTTCCAAGTTCCATAAATTTGTCACCAAGTGAAGACCTTGCACAATTAAGTGGCAAATTTTGTGGTAACACAAGGCTCATAGAGACTTAAGAATCATATTCATATAATTTGAAAACTTTCCCCTTTATTTTGACCCCCAGTCATCGGGTTCTGTCCATGTGACCTTGTGCTTAAGTTAAAAGGGATCCTAGGAACCAAAGTATCGCCAAACCCTGCATTCTATGTTCACATTACCCAAATCAAGATACCCATGTAAATATAACCTAAGAGAAGGAAGACATTCCCCGAACAAAACTTATTTTTCTTTTTCTTTACAAAAGTCCAAATGGTACTTGACTCAAATACATTTCTTTTGACTCTTTTTGACTCTATAAGCATGAAGAACATGCTTTGACCAAAATAAAATAATAATGATGAATATAATAATAAATATATCAATGGCATTGTGAAGACCGACACTAGTTACATTTTCCAACAGAATAAGCAGTAAATAAAAATTTAATATCAAGAAAAATGTTATGGCAGTCAAACCTGTCCATACATCACGATGTGCTTGGTCATCCCGATAAACTGGAGTTGCAGACCATATAAAATATCCTCCCGGTCTAAGAATTCTGTTAATCTCTAGTAAAGGTTTTCCACCTGCAATTGAGCCTCAACTCCTGTTTAGCAATCCAAAGATGGTTCAAATATCAACCAACATAAATTGTTGCATTTAAAGAAAATAGTCACTTCAAAGTTTAATAAAACTAGATGGAGGTATTTTGGGTCAAATGAATATCTGATTGATAGGCCTGACAAGGTTATGAAATAAATACATTTTGAAGAAACAAACCTTGGCATTACAGGATGCATAAAAAATCCCAATGAATTTGTTGATTTTCACTAGCAAGAACAATGTCATGGAAAGGTACTCAAAACCATCAATATCAAAACGAATGCATGCATACCATCTCCATGCCAGTGCACCCTACATCTTGCACAATGTACCACATCATATGCATTGCTTGGGAATACGAGCCTTTGCGTGCCAATAACCCCTAAAATTGCTGGAATGCCCCGCTCAAGAGCAAGTTGAATCTGTGCTTCATGTTCATCCTTGGGAGCAACTGACATTGTTAGGACACCTTTGTCAAAAAGGTACCCACCAAAACTGGCAACACCACATCCCACATCAAGCACAACCCTTGTACGTGTTCCCCATGCCACATTCGGAAAGACCTGCTTTACAAATAGATTAATCAATAGTTAAATCCACTGAATATTTCACCGAAAAATTGGGAAAATATCCTCAACGAAGAATGCCATCAGCATTCCTTCATATAGTAATGTCATTGCTGCAGATAATCTACTAACAACTGTTTTTTCTAGACAATAAAGGAAATAAGAAACAGCTCCATCTTCTAAAAATCCCATGTTAAATTTGGACAACTAGGTCCAAACTCCATCTTGTGATGCTCAGATGAAGATTCCAATATTTGTATTGGATTCCTCTTTCGGAGAGGTGTAAAATCGATATAAAATTGATTTTAATCTGATGAGCAAAACATTTATTTTGAATTTATTATTTATAATAAATTTAAGTGTAGGTCGGCCTTAAGGTTTTACACCCCCAACAGATGTGTCACACACCTCAATGATGGATATAAATACAGTCAACGTTGGAGAGCTTTTCACTCATCTCATCCACACACTTCTCATTATCTACAAGCATTTGAGAAGCAGTTTCATCTCCCACGTGAGAAGAAGGACGAAATCTACTGCAGCTAAAGGAAGAAACTTACCGCAACAAATTTTCTGCAGTTAGGGTTTCTGGGCAAGTTTGACCAGCGTTGACTTTGGTCAACGCATGGTCCGTTTGAGCTGAAATTTTGTGGGGAGTTTGATTTTTGTAGGACGTACTCATTGGCACAAAAATCGAGGTCAAACAGTTGACCGAAGTTGGAGCTGCGTTGACTTTCTTGTTGCTGCCTTGCGTTGACTTTTTCTGGACTGCGTTGACTTTTCTGGGGTTGACTTTGAGTTGACTGGATAATTGATTTGAGGACTGTTGTGACACATTTTGGGTTGGCCGACCAAGAAGACTTTGCTGGTTGAAGCATCCTGCTGATCGCCGTAACGCACCAACATATTCTCCTGTTTCTGGTTTGTCTTCTATAGATCCACTGGTATGTTCTATCAACATTTTACTTAACTATTTATGTGATTGTTGTTATAAAAGTAAAATTGCATCAAGCATAGAACATCTACAAAAATTTACATGGTATCAGAGCTGAGGTGAAGACAAGCCCTAACTTATAGCAATCACCATCTAAGAAAAATGGGTTCCACAAGTTATGGCTTCAAGGAGAATGACAAGCTGACTGGAAGGGATGACTTCCATGCCTGGAAGATGATATTAGATCTCAAATTGGAAGACTATGATCTCATGGACCATGTACTGGGTAAGATACAAGAACCTCCATCCAATGCTACTGCTGCTGCTAAAACCAAGTATAAGAAGAGGGAGATCAAAGCAAAGCTGATGATCAGGGAATCCATTCATAAAAGCCTGGTGGCCTACATCTCTGAGTTGGGTACATCTAAAGAGATGTATGATAAATTGATCCTAATGTTCAAGGTAAACAATGTAAACCAAGTGCTATTCTTCAAGAATCTAAAGAAAGGCAGGGATGAGTCTGTCCAAACATACTTTCTGAAATTGACCGAGATCAGGAACAATCTGCTGGCTATTGGGGAGACAATAGCCGATCGTGAGATGGTACTCACTGCACTTGGAGGGCTCCCATATGAATGGCAAGTATTCAACACTACCATTCTCAATAATAATACATTCTCAATAATAATACAATTCCTAACTGATGAGCTTCTGAAGAGATACGTAAGAGAAACGAGGAGTGGGAATACGAAAATGGCCAATGCTGCCTACGCTGCTCATTCTAGAAAGAAGAACTCTGGTGGTCCTAAGAACAAAGGAAGAGCAGGGGCCCAAGGAAAGAAGGGCAAGTGTTTCACTTGTCATAGGCCTGGTCACTATGCTAGTTAATGTCCTTTCAAGAAGGATTCTCCTGATAGTGATGACAACAACAACAACCGGAGGAATGGAAATCAAAGAAACAACAGGTCCAAAGGAAAGAGGAAGGCTCCCTCTGGCGAAAACAATCAACCTTTCAAAAGGTCTAGAAACTCCATGTATGAGGAGGCAAATGTTGTTGATAAAAGAAATGAATACATTCTTGTATCTGCCCTCTCTGCTGCATCCCCGCCCGACACTATGGATGTCTAGCTGATAGATAGTGGTGCCTCAAGACACATCACTGGGTTCAAGGAAGCACTCTCTGACATGGTTGAGAAGGATACTAATGTAGAAATTATCCATGGAGATAATGCCACATATCATGAGACGAGGGAGGGCGTGACCCTCCACTTGTCTCAAGGACAAGTCCTACATTTGCAGGATGTACTCTATGTACCAAAATTGAAGAAGAACCTTGTGTCTATATCAGCCATGGAAGACAAAGGCTTCAATGTGGCATTCACTGATGGAAAGGTGCGCATGTGGAAGAAGAATCTCAAGGTAGCTATTGAGATTGGTTTTAGAGTTGGAACACTCTACTAGGTTAAAGGAAGTCCACTAGGAGCTATGACATGTGATACTATCCGACAAACTGAACTATGGCACGGGAGGTTTGGACACCTTCATTACAAGGCCCTTCCTGAAGCAAGAAAGGTGGTGACAGGGATGCCCGATTTTGGAAATAATCATGAAGGGGTATGTAAGGGTTGTGCCGAAGGAAAGCATACAAGGGGACCTTTCCCCTCAAGTGTCACAAAGACATCTGATATTTTGCAACTGGTCCATTTTGATCTATCTGGTATGCTACCCGTGACATACCTGGGAGAATGTTCTTACTATATGACATTCACTGATGACTTCTCCCACAAAACCTGGATATACTTCTTGAAGAAGAAGGATGAGGCTTTCACGTGGTTCCGTACCTTCAAAGCCTTGGTGGAAAATATGACAGGGAAGAAGATCAAGATTTTGAGGACCGACAATGGCACTGAATATGAGTTAAATGAGTTCAAGGACTTTTGCGTAAGAAGGCGCATTAAGAAGGAATAACATGTACTCTTGAGCATAATGGCGTTGTTGAGCGAAAAACAGAACCATTGTGCGACTGCCGTGCCATGCTATGTGACCCGAGTCTCAGAAGTTTACGTGGGAGAAAGTAGAATACGTGACCCATTCAAAGCGTGCCCTCATTATTCCCTAGACTCAAAACTCCCGATAAGAGTTTTCACTAGTAAAAACACGAGCGTCTCACATTTTAGAGTTTTTGGATGTCCTGTTTATTTTTCATGTGCCAAAAGAAAAGAGAAGCAAGCTGGATGCTTCTGGGAAAAAAGGAATGTTTGTGGGCTACAGTGAAACTTCTAAGGCCTATAGAATCTATGTACCTGGTCAAAGGGAAGTAGAGATATGCCATGATGTCACTTTTGACGAAGATGCTTCCCTGAAGAAAGTAGTAGATCTTCCAAGATCTGAGGAAAACCATGAAGCAAGGCCTGGAAATCAAGAAGAACCGCAGGATGAGACAATGCTTGATGTTGAAGGACCAATGGACCCAATCGATCCATCTCCTTCACTGAGAAAGAGACCATCATGGCTCAGGGACACTCTCGAAGATGCTGAGGGACATGCTGCCCCGAGGGGGACATTCCAAGAAAGCAAGAAGTCGTGTAGATACCAAGGGTATCTGGCTGCCATGAGTACTATTGTACAATCTGAACCTAGATCTTTTGAGGAAGCCGTAAAGCATCAAGTCTGGAAGGATGCTATGCACGAAGAATATGAGTCCATAATGAAGAATGATGTCTGGGATGTGGTTCCAAGACCGAAGGACAAATCAGTTGTCACCGAAAAATGGCTCTACAAGATCAAGCATGGATCTGATGGAAGTGCTGAAAAGTTCAAGGCAAGATTTGTTGCCCGTGGCTTCTCTCAAAAGGAAGGAATAGACTATGATGACATATTTGCACCTGTGGCACGATATACCACCATTCGATCAATCATAGCCCTTGCTGCTACGCAAGGATGGAGTCTTCATCGGATGGATGTCAAGACCGCTTTTCTGCATGGTGCAATAAAAGAAGAGGTGTATGTAGAACAACCTCTGGGATTTGAAGTTCAGGATCGAGACACTCATGTCTGCAGGTTGAAGAAAGCCCTCTATGGGTTAAAGCAAGCACCCAGAGCTTGGTACGAGAGGATGGATAGTTACTTGATGAAGCTGGGCTTCACTCGAAGTAATGCTAATCAGAACCTTTAGAACCTTTTGCTTCAAGGTTGTCCGGGGAAACTCCTGTTCTGTTCTTTGTGTGGACGACCTCTTCTGACGGTGACCCTCTCATTCATGTTCGAGAGAGGAGCTCATTGCTGAGTTCGAGCACAAGGACCTGGGGCCCCGATGGGACCTAGGGAAGGCACAGGAGGTGCAGCAGAGACCTGGAGAGATTTTCCTTTCTCAAGGAAAATATATTGTGAAACTTCTGGAAAGATTTGGTATGGTGGATTGCAAGTCCATGTCAACACCAATGGAACTCAACCTCAAGAAGTTGAGTGGCAGCGCTGCCTAGCCCGTATTGGCTAATCCTACTGAGTATCGTCAACTCATAGGGGCCCTGATGTTCTTAGTGAACACCCGTCCAGATATGTGTTTTGCAGTGAACACTTTGAGTCAACAGATGGTTGAACCTCATCACTTTCACTGGGTTGGTGCCAGGAATCTTCTGAGATACCTTCGAGGCACGATAAACCATGGGTTGAGATACACTGCCGGGAGCGTGACACTCCTTGGATATACTGATGCCGATTGGGTTGGCAGTGTGGTGGATCGTAAGAGCACATCAGGATGCTGCTTCAATCTTGGTTCTGCTTCGATTTCATGGATGAGCAGGAAGCAGAAGTCGGTGGCTTTGAGCACCGCAGAGGCCGAATACATTGCAGCAAGTATGGCCTGTTGTGAAGCAGTTTGGTTGCAAAAGCTCTTTAGTGAGCTGTTTGGACATGTGCTAGATACCACCGTGATACTCTGTGATAACCAGAGTGGGATTCGCTTGACCGAGAATCCTGTGTTCCACAACCGATCCAAGCATATTGATATCAGGTACCATTTCATCCGGGATATGGTACAGCGAGGCACCGTAAGGCTCAATCATATAGGAACTAATGAATAGGTCGCGGATATTCTCACTAAGCCCCTGGGGAAGGTCAAGTTCCTAACCTTCCATGAGAGACTTGGTATCTTGGAACGACCCTATGATATGGGTCCTGTTGGACGATGAGCTCGAGGAGCTCTGGGGGGCTTTGGGGACAACTTCTTGGAGCTATGAGCAACCACAAGGCTAGGCTTGCCAAACCTTGTTGGTGTGCTTGGACCCCACCATTGTGATTATTGAGTTGGTTCACCTCTCATTATCTGTGCCCCATATGCATCCTACCCATTGAGTTCGGGGCTCATGGGAAGTACCTCTCATTTGGCCAATGAGGTGGGAAAAGCTAGAGACTAATAGCAAATACTGATGGACGCATCAGAGATTGTCGTACTCTCTATCTAGGATGGCACGGTCCAACCACTTGATCTGGGATCAAGTCTAGTGAGGTCTCGGACCTCCGCCTGACTTCGGGTCAGATGAACCAACTTCGAGTTGGTTGGAGACTCTTTGTGAGTCCGATAGAGGTTTCGAACCTCTGGGCTGAATTTGTCATCCGGGGGATGATGTCTTTGTGACTGACCCACTTCTGTTCTGAAATAAAGAGGCTAGCAAAGCAAGTTACGGTGGGATGACGCACGATGTTTGATTGCACTGGTGGATGGAGTTCTCCCTAGTTGAGAGGGAGTGTTAAATTTGGACAACTAGGTCCAAACTCCATCTTGTGATACTCAGATGAAGATTCCAATATTTGTATTGGATTCCTCTTTCGGAGAGGTGTAAAATCGATATAAAAATGATTTTAATTTGATGAGGAGAACATTTATTTTGAATTTATTATTTATAATAAATTTAAGTGCAGGTTGGCCTTAAGGTTTTACACCCCCAACAGATGTGTCACACACCTCAATGATGGATATAAATACAGTCAACGTTGGAGAGCATTTCACTCATCTCAACACACATCTTCTCCTCTGATTATCTACAAGCATTTGAGAAGCAGTTTCCGACGTGAGAAGAAGGACGAAATCTACTGCAGCTAAAGGACGAAATTTACCGCAGCAAATTTCTGCAGTTAGGGTTTCTGGGCAATTTTGACTAGCGTTGACTTTGGTCAACGCATGGTCCAAATTGGCTGAAATTTTGTGGAGAGTTCGATTTTTTAAGGCCGTACTCATTGGCACAAAAATTGAGGTCAAAAGGTTGACCGAAGTTGGAGCTGCGTTGACTTTATTGTTGCTGCCCTGCGTTGACTTTTTCTGGACTGCATTGACTTTTCTTGGGTTGACTTTGAGTTGACTAGATGATTGATTTGAGGACTGTTGTGACACATTCTGGGTTGGCCGACCAAAAAGACTTTGCTGGTTGAAGCATCCTGCTGACCGCCGCAACGCACCAACACATTCTCCTGTTTCTGGTTTGTCTTCTATAGATCCACTGGTATGTTCTATCAGCATTTTACTTAACTATTTATGTGATTGCTGTTATAAAAGTAAAATTGCATCAAGCATATTACATCTACAAAAATTTACATCCCATTTGCAATACATGTCCAATTTCCATCTTTATCATAAAGCCTCGACACAATTAATCATTAAAAAACAAAATTATACCATTTATAATTTCATCAACTTGTCTGATACAGAAATAGCATTGATCTATCTTAACATCAAGTTTATTAAGCATCAAGAAGGATAAAATAAACAGATGCACAAACCTCTCTCTGCTTAAGATATTTGGCATTGAGATGGATCTATACTAGTTTATTTACTTTGTTTTTTATTTGTTTTAACACAGTTCTTTTTTTCACATTAGACAGCAAACATCTACCTTTTTTCCATTTTAAATTAGTACTGTTACACGCATTACATATTATTATGTATTTCTTCCACCCGTGTTGTAAAATGTACCTTCTTTCTCTCAATGTTGATGTTTGTAGCTCAGGGAGGTACTTCTTCACAGGCCTAAGTGTCTAGGCATGCAAAAGTCGCCCAAAGTCTCCTTAGGATGCTTGTTCAAGTGTGAGCAAGTTACTAATGTAACATAGCCTAAGTTTAAACTGAGGAAAAACACATATTAATTATGTTGGCTAATTTAGCTAAAAAAATTTAGGAAAAGTAAAGTAATTTACATTAGTAATTATGTTCTAAACTAAGTCGTTGATCTCAACTGAGGCAAGAACTAACCTCAAACGTTAATCTATTGAAAATTGATGTTCTATGCTGAAACAATTACTTAAAATGAAACTTCATCCAGCTGCAATATCAGTTAAGCGATTGTAGATAGAACATACACCACATAAACCATATGCAAAATAAAAGACAGTCAAGAACACAATGAGGCACAGAGAATTTAGGTTCAATGACCAAGGCAAAAGCCACAAGGGAAAACCCAACCAGATTCTTCTTTTATTAGAAATCAATTGTTCAGCAGAGCAACAGAATACAATGAGATATCAAGAGAACGAAGAAGTTCACCCAAATCTAAACTAGTTGTAACAAGAAGATCTATCATAGCAGCAGCTGATGCAAACACTGAATCACTTTGGCTCACCAAGTTCTACTCTTACTCTCCAAGTCTCTCTCTCACTCTCTCAATCCTTCTCTAGTCTCTCCAATTCTCTCTTTCACAAGTTTTAAGTCTCCTTTCACAATGCACAAGTGAGTAAGTAGGGAAGATGAGAGGCACATATATATAGGAGGAGAAAGGAGTTCGATCCATGACGGAGGAGTAACTTGCATGCCTTGAGGAGAGTTACATATGCCATTTAGGAAGGTATGCATGCCTTTGTAACACATGCCATTAAGGAGATGTGCTTGCCTTTGTAACTAATGCCATAGAGAGGAATATGCATGCCTTGAAAGAGAGAGTGTAACAAATGCATTGAAGAGTGTGTAAGAGGAATCTTTTATAATGAGTCTTTAATGTGCGTAAGAGAGTGCAAGAGGAGTGCAACGAATCCATTAAGTGGGAGAGAGGGTAATGCATCATTAAGTGAGAGAGAGGGGTATGAGTGCCATCAAGGAGAGAGAGAGGTGTGAAGTGGCATGATCAACCAAGCAACTTTTCTATTCTGCATATGCAACATCTAAAGGCAAGACATTAATTCCTGTAACAACAATATTAACCATATAAAAACTATTCAACAAATGTTTGGGCAACTTTATCCCAGCCTCCAAATGTTAAAATTGGCAGGCATGGAGAAACCCTAATAAAGTAAATATTATCAAAGAAAAAAAATCCATATTAAGTCAACCCTAAGCTTTGGAGGGAAAAGTTTTTAATTCAAACTTTTAAATCTATTTCAAGTCGGCTTGGACAAAAGGTTGTGTCCTTTCAAACCGTCTAATAACTATAAATTCCCAATCAAGTCAATCACTTTAGCGATAAGAAGAATTCGGATCTCTCTACAATTTTTCAGTTGGTCTGCAATTTCGGTGGCACATATGGTTCTAGGATGTGTCTCTCTGTTCTTCACAAGGGCTATGGTCTATAACATTTTTGCAAAAGTTAGGTAAGCAGGTCTATGCTCTCTCTCGTCTGTTACAACACTCTTTATAGGACCTCGCATTAGTTACAGTCTTCATTCCTCTGTTACAGCGCTCTCTACAGGACAATCTTTGTTCCTCTTACAACACTCTCTACAGGACCTCGCATTTGTTACAACCTCCGCTCCTCGCTACAGGACTCTTGCATTGGTAACTATGTTTGGTATCTCTGTAATATCATCGATCTTGCCCTACGGTATATGATCTTGATCATATAAGTCTATCGTGATGGCATACAGTTTCGCTATGGTCTTGATCTCACAAGTTCTGGTTATAATCTCACATGACTGTGTATTCACATCAATTTATTGTATTTATGATCTTATTCCTTTGTGTCAATGCACAGGCAGTCATTGTTGTTCCTCTGCTATATTGCTACACACATTTCCTTACGATTTGTCTGGTATCAATGAGTCTCTTTATGGACATATTTCACTGCACAATTTCTGAGTTATATAAGGTTTCGCACTATGTTCCTCAACATTACTTTTACTCACAGATTTATTAATGATATCAATCCAAAATATTGGTATGGCTTCTCTGTGATACATACATATATATATATATATATATATATATATATATGACTCCTCTATGTTTGGGTTACCGTTCCTCAGCATATGTCTAGTATGGCTTCTTACATAGAGCCGTATTGACAAGATCATATGGCATTATATAATGCTGAGCAAGGGTGGATTCTATGATTAGCTAAGTCACATGACACGAGGACACGAGACACAGAGGACACGTAAATACGAGTATTCGACACGAGACACTGTGACCTCGAAAACAGGACACGAGGGACACATTTTATTTATATTTAAAATATATATATATATATATATATATATATATAAATTAATAATTTATAAATTAATATTAACAAATTAGTAAATTACAATTATACAACTTACAAGGCTACAAGCACATTAAAACCATAAGCTATAACAATAGTCATTACTCAATGAGTCAATGACTCATGACTCATTAAAATTTAACTCAAATAACCCCATCCCTGTTCCCATGCCTAATCGTTTTTTTCACAATGGCTTCACTGCTTCAACTTTTATTATTTCTCTGTGAGTTGATTTCTTTTTCCACACATGAATGAGATGAAATTCAGTTTATCTGATACAAGGTAGGTGGACATTAGTCGCAGGCTCGAGAAAAATCATTAATCACAGGCTATAGACATGAAATAATTCAACGCACCTAGAAAACGAGGAAAGGCATCACTCTTTCAAGGGAGAAGGAACAACACTTCCCTAGATCGAGAGTCGAGATTGCAGCCTCATTAAAACGGAAAAGAAGGAATTTTGAGCTCCTTCTAGAGAGCAGAATGAGTCTGTCTATTTATCAGTTTGTTCTATTCATAATGGCTTCCATTTTATTTATTCCTCTTTTTAATTGATCCCTTTTCCCCACACGAATGAGATGAAATTTAGCTTATCTGATTCAAGGTAGGTGGTGATTAGTCGTAGGCTCCATAAGCATCATCAATCAGAGGCTACAGGATCTGGTTCTGTTTAGTTTTAGTTTATTTATTTAATTTTTTTCAAATTAATTCGACTGAAATGGTTAAAATTTGCATTAAAAAGTTTCTAAGGCAGCACCGTATAGTATGATAATACATACAAAATGGGACTTTCAGAAGTCAGTGTTCCAAGAAATCCTAAAATTTCAAAAATGGTGCCAATAAAGCTGATCTGATATTATTGTTTTGAAAATATAACTATGAAACAGACTAGTTTGGATCCTCACATTCTGATATAAGAGCAAAACTACCTTACATAACATTTAAAAACCTGAGATTAATAAAAGAAGTGTTCTCCAAGAAGAACTTCTTGCTTGATCTCTGCCTACAGCTGGAACACAAATTTGAAATTTTCCATCTTCCAATCTCCATGTGCTTGTTGGATAGTCTCCTCATCCTTTATAGTAGCAGGGACAGAGCTAGTTGATAGCCAATTGATACCTTTGATAGCCAAAAAACTTACGAATTTTTTGTCATTTTTGTATTTTTTCATGGAAAACGTGTCCTAATGCGGGGAATACGTTAAGGCAAGTATTCCAAACCTAGGACACGAGTATTCTATCCAAGGACACGAATGCCAAAACGGAGGGTACGTATTCAATTTCGGAGGACACGACCAAAAACGTATTGGACACGTTTTAGGTCGTATTTGGTGTCCGACACGTGAAATACGGGACACGTGACCCTGGAGGACGTGTCCTGTGACTTAGATGATTAGTCATCATACAGGATCCGTCATGTGGTATCAGCATTATTGCAGCAGAGGTAGAATCATTATCTATTGTAGCAGCGACAGCTATGTGTGATATTCAGTGGCATCTTTGGGATATATGCGGATACCCTGTCTCGAAGAGAAACCCTCATCATTATATGTGCAGAGGTCGTGATGAAGTAGTATCTGACATGACTTTGAACTGTGAACAATATTGGCACTGGCTCATTGATATGGCACCATCTTAAGTATATATGCAGAGCCCTTGTTTTCTGACGTTGCAATAACCCCTTCTTCAAGATTTGAATCTTGTTCACAAATGAAGTTGTGAACAAGATCTGTTTAGGTAGCCTGATGTGAAGAATTATATTGTACTTTGTATCTCAGCTAAACAATTGATGAAATCTAATAGAAGAAGAAGAATTGATTAAGGGTTTTCCCCCTCGTGGGGTTTTTCCCTGGTCTCCAACCAATCCCAATGTTCCTATGTGTACTTGCTTTTCTTTTGTTGTTCCTTTTATTGTTCCGCTACATTTCTGATGATGTTGATAATTGCTTATGATGTAATAATGTTATAATGTTGTGGGGTGAATTCACTATGTAAATAATGCAATGCAATTATCAATGCAAAGAACAATGTATCCCTAAGAGAAAATCAACATGGTATTAGAGTTGGGTTGATGAAAAGTCATGGATATCACCCCTACGAAGACATTATTGATGGAAGCAAGTAAAGATGGCATTGACCTAAAAGAATGCTAGGACTTGAAGGAAACACTTGGCACCCTTGTTAAGGTTTGGTGGATAGCATAAGATTAGGGTTTGGAAGAAACCCTGAAGTATGGCTTGGAGATGTTGAAGGTATGAAGTCTTGAAACCCTAGCTTAATGAGTACAAGAACCTGTGCCAGATTCAGTATAATTCTAGATTCATTCCAAGAGACAGTATGTTTGTTATGAATATAATTCATATAAAAATAATAAATATAAATATAAATATAATAATAATTAATTAACTAATGGTTAGTTAGTTAGTAGTGAAGAGGCATGACCATTCATGAAAGGGTACCTGCCTAGGGTATATAAGCAGGGCCTCATTCTCATTTGTAAATATCTTACATCAATTCTTTTATACAATAATCAATATACAGCTACATGTCTTACAATGGACATTTATGTCTTTGAAGTATTTTAAATATTTTAGCTGCGTATACGACTTTTGGTCATTACATTGGTATCAGAGCCACGTCTGATCTGACCTTTGGCCATCGACCCATTCGTCAACCGTATTGTCATTGCAATTGAAGCGTTTCGCTACACAAGTTGGAGGTTCTCCAGTCTACTGGATTCACCATCAGGCCTTTGGCCATTTTAAAAATAAAATATATATATATATATATAAGTGAAGCATTAAAAATAATAATAATAATAATAATTAAATGATATAATAAAAAATAATAATAATAATAATTATATAAAAAATAAAATTAAATATATATATATATATATATATATATATATATATATATATATATATATATAATTAGAGAAAGAAAAAAAAAGGAGTATCTAAAAATTTAAAAAATAAATATAAAACAAAAATTAAAAATTAAAAAACAAAAAAATAAAAACAAAAGCCTGTCGACCTTGTCCACGACTGCCATCGAAAACCTACTAAGCCTCTTGAACTCCTTTAAATAAGGGTTTGAATCATGTGTAGCTACAGGAGGGTCTTCAGCCAGATCATGATACCAGCCTCTACCCTAAAACAATCTCCAACGTGCTCCAAACTATCCAAATTACCTTCATACAATCTCGGCCTCTTGTTGTGCGGATATCCCCTACATTATAGAAGACGAACCCCACTAAATTTACAGCCCAGACATGCAGCTGCTCCTCTGCTTCAATCTCGAGCTTGTGGAAGAGAGAACCCATCAAAACAGACCTCAACACTTTCACTCCTAGCTCCCTTTGATGATATTCTACTTCAGAGTGTCCAAGAAATTCCGATGTGTCAAATGGGATGAAAAGAGCTTTCTTATATACAATTTAGGCATGATGATTTTCCATAACATTTTGGAGGCAAATTTAAAATTCAAATTTTCAATTTTTCCCACCAAAACTAAATCACGACTTATAGCATTTCTTTTTGAATAAACAAATATTTTCCTTGTCCAAATTTGACAATCTTTAGATCAATTTTGGTCCTCTCAAAAAGAGGAATTCAATGGGATTATTATCTCCATCAACTGAGTGGACCAAAGTGGAATTTGGCACTAGTTTCCAATTTTAACAATTGTTTCTTCTTGCTCAAATCTTGTTTCCGCATTTATTTTCCGCAATTAATTTAGTGAAGGTTGCAATGTGATGTATTCAGTGTTTGTCGTAGATAACTGCAAATAAATTGTTAAGTAAAAGTTAACAATTAGGTGAATATTTTCCAGTTGTTGCAATAGGATTCCAGATCTAGGAATTTTCACATGGTATCAGAGCTTGTATAGCAGTCCAGGCGAAGCAAGAGAGTAGACCAGAAGGATCCAGCGTTGAGCAGAAAGAAGGAGATCAAATAGTTGCATAAGCAGCAGATCGATTTCCCAAGGGATTGGGCAGTCCAAGCCAGGAGGGCTAGATCTGCAAGGAAATCTCTCTCTGAGTGAGTCGACAGAGAGGTAGGATTTTCCAGTTTGCAGTTTGTCAGAGGCAGAGGAAGCAGCACAACATATTCAACGCAGATAAGTTTCTGGTGGGACGCAATTTTCTTGTAGTAGCAGTTGTTCATGCAGAAAGTGTCAGAAGAGAGAAGAAGAAGACACTTTTTAGGGAATTATGACCTCAGGGAATTTCTTTCCCAAGAAATTCTAATTTCCCATGCAGAAGCAGTAAGATCGTGATTTATTTGGCTGACTCCAGCAGTGAGTGCGTAGAGCTAGTTGCGTAGAGGGTTAGAGGCAACAGTTCAACATCTGATTGGGTGAGATGGCAGACACTGGGTTGCGTGATCAGGATCAGTTGGAGCGTGCCTCCAATTATGTAATCTAGAAGGAAAGGATCTCCTTCCTTCTGGCTGAGCATGAGCTCAAGGCCGTCATCGACAATGCAATAGTTGAACTTGTAGATGCAGCTCCATTAAGAGCCTTCAAGAAGAACATGGCAAAATCCAAACGGTTGATCCTCGATAGAGTGAAGGATCACATTGTCTCACATATTTCTAGCAAGGGGACAGAAAAGGAGATGTGGGATGTGTTGGCCACGTTATATCAGGGGTCTTCCGAGCAGCAGAAGATGTTCTTGGAGGAAAATATGTGGTCTACAAGGATGCAGAAGGGAGAACACATTGATCCATTTCTTGCGAAACTTCAGGATGTTCGAGATCAGTTGGCAGTTGTAGGGTCAGCTCCTCAGGCCACGGAAATGGTCAAACTGGCTCTGAATTCCATTTCCGAAGACTGGCAAGTCTTTGTCCAGAGCATCCTGGGTAGAGAGAAGTTGTCGGACTGGGAAGGAATGTGGGCAGCTCTTCAACAGGAAGAGATGAGGAGAGACTTACTCAAGTGCAAGCTTGATGGCAGTAGCAACAGTGGGACGAAGCCCAAGGAGGAGGAGAATGCAGCCCTTGCATCAAAGAGGCAGCAGGGGCAGCGAAGGCGGAAGAAGGACGTCTCAAAGATTAAATGCTTCCAGTGTGGCAAGATGGAACATTACGCTACACAGTGTCCTCTCAAGAAGAAGGACAAAGATGAGAAGCATGATTCGCAAGTTGCAACTGCGAGGATCGAGGAGGAAGAGTTCGTGATGATTGCCCACATATCTCCATGGGAGAACTGGGGTGATCTAGAACTATAGTTCAACAGAGCTGCAGTTGGGCAGGATCCTTGAGGAGTCCACCTCTTGGATCATTACCTTACTACGGGAGCCCAAATCAGAAGCAGCAGGATGGACAAGTGTCAGTTGGTGCAGAGGAGTGCAGAAGTGACAGTGTAGTGGCTAGAGAGCTTTAGAGTCTGAGCAGCGCAGGGCAGAGTTGGCAACAGTGCAGGAAGGCACAGTGCAGAGTCAGCAGCATCGCAATAGCTTCAGAGGGACAGCACAGAGACTGGTAGTAGTAAGATCTTCAGTACCAGATGCATCATGTTGAACACTTAGTTCAATACTTAGATGTTTTTTTGTTGCAATAAGCAACAGAGTTGCAGTGCAGTGGCAGTTGGTAGCAACACGGATGCAGAAGCGCAGTGTTAGTGGGCAGCAGTGTCAGACATCAGCAGCACAGAGGGAGATGTTACAGAGGCAGGGTGATACTTCAGCTGGATGTATTGCTAGAGCACATTCCTCGCTAAGAGGGAGTGTTGATTTCTTGTAGCATCGGATGTGCTTTTAGTCTCAAAATTCGTAGGGAAGCTTAGACACATGTATTCCAAAGAACGCAGAAAGCGTTTTGGGAAATTGCACCCGGATGGTGTTTTATTAAAATAATTAATTATTTTTAATGGTATCCTAAGTTTAATCTTAGAAAATTAAAATAATTAAAGGGTATTAATAAAATAGGGTGTGAAACTTCTAGAAAAAGACAGAGATCAAGTCAAGTTAATCTTAGTCATTGATTAGGAATTAATCTCGGTCGTTGAAGGCTCAACGAGAAGATTATAAGAAGGACTTGATGGGGCATTTGGAAACTACACCGACAGAGTCTAGAGATCGAAATTCTTTAGTGAGCAGTGCTCAGGAAGAAGATCGATCGAGTTGATTCTTGCAGAGAGGGACAAAGATAATTTCCGGTTGGATATCTTTCCTGATCCGGAGAGTACAAGGCAGAGAGGGCAGAGAGCAGTCCGGAGAGGCAGCACAGAGCCAGCCACACAGAGCTTTAGAGGGAGTCTGTATTTCTACTGGGAAACAGTCAGGATCCAGTGTCGGAGCCAGGGTGTGAGACCGGGAGGCCAGAAGGCTGAACTTTCTAGTTGGCAAAGAGATAAGAGGAGGTGCAGCACAGTCCCAACAGAAGTCACTGCATAGGTGTGACGCAGTACTACGAAGAGACAACGCAGAGGCTCATCTCCAGTGCAAATCAGTGTCGGATCTTCCAGTGACAAGGTGAGATCATCTCACTATCTTTTTGTTCAGTTAGATTGTATACAATTGCCAGTCAGGGCATCCGAAGAATTGTACTAAAAAATTACTGCATAATAATACAAACCCTCAACTACTGCATCGAGTTTTTCTAGGACTTAGTCCAAAAACAACAATGTCGTGTGTCTATTGTTTCTTCTTACTCAAATCTTGTTTCCGCATTTATTTTCTACGGTTTATTTAGTGAAGGTTGCAGTGTGATGTATTCAGTGGTTGTCGTAGATAACTACAAATAAATTGTTAAGTAAAAGTTAACAATTAGGTGAATATTTTCCAGTTGCTACAATAGGATTCCAGATAAAGGAATTTTCACAAGGAAGCCTCTCTTTGGTATCGATTTGCTCTTTCAAGGTCAAGTGAGCATGACATCATGAATGATTTGTTCGCCCCTTATGATTTTACTAACATTCTAGGCTATCCGAATTTTATTCCAGATGAAGCCAATCAGGCTCTTAAAGAGTTGCCTAGTTTTCTAAGTAACAATGCCATTAGTATTGAAACTCACCTTAGGAATTTCCATCTCTATGTGAGCAAATGGTGCCATCATATTAACCATGAGGACGTTAAGATGAAACTTTTTGTCTTTTCATTAGATGGTGATGCTTTGGATTGGTTCATAGACTTACCCACTAACAGTTTCGATTCTCTAGAATCAATCATTGATGCCTTTGAAGAAAAATAGGGAGACAAAAGAAAGATCAAAGCGAAAGCTCAAGCAAATGAAAATGATAAAGATCTCATAAAGGAGTAGACTCAAATGATTAAGGAAATGCAACTCAACCAAGCTCAAATCATCAAGGCCATGGAATTCAATCATTTTGATCAGATGATCTCTATTCAAAATCATTTGATTAAAATCGAAGTAGACCATGCTCAAGCAATTAAGAACATGGAACTCAATCAAAAAAGATTAATAGCAAATCATGCAAAGGAAATGAGTACCATGGAGGTTAATCGTTCTAGTCAAATGGTCATTCTTAGAAACAGGTTGCTCGCCATGGAAGAAAAACAAGTATAGTTAATCAACACCATGGAAACAAATCACACCAAGGAAATAAGTGATATGAAGGCCAATCAGATCACTTTTCATAATAGGTTGGAGGAAATGGAAAGATTATAGGTACAAAAATGTCAACTTAGGTTAGATGACGAGTGGGAAAAGAACAAAGAACCAAATCATAAGCCTTCCAATCCCCTAAAGCAAGCTTCATCTTATTATGAGTAGGATATTTAAATTTTATTCTATTGAAAATGGCTAATTGAAGGTGACCTAGATAGAAAGTGTTAATTTTAGTTAACAATGGTATGTTCTATGCTTTAGAGCAATTTATTTCAATCTTTTCTTATTAGCCGAATATCAATTTCCAAATTAGCAATCACATTAACATTGACAGTAAATGTTGATTCAACATAAACAATAAGCAGAAGACAAACCAAAACAAGAGGGCACAAAATTTGGCAGATGCGAGGGAAAAACCCTAATGCAGGGAAAACCCTTTGATCAAATCTTCTTATATTCTACAAAAGTTCAACAGAGAGAGAGAGGACAATATATAAAATACACTTGCCCAACACTTCATTTGTTGTGAAACCAGCTCCAAAAATAGAAGAAAAGAGATATCAACGCCTTAGAAATAAGCCACTTCGAGGGGGCAACCTCCACTACATTACATGAATGAACAATTCTTGGATGATACAATTCACAAAACCTCCTTTCTATATATAGGAGTCCATGAGGCCATAACGTAATCCTAGTGGGCCACAATGTAATCCTAGCCAACCTAACAATAATAATTTAAGGGCACAATAATAACAAAATGGGGGTTACAAGGGTACAATAATAACAATAAGGGGTTTACACTAACAATAATAAGGGACTATACTAGTGATATAGGGACCTAACATGCCCTTCTCCTTCAAAAAAAGTGTTGTCCTCAACACTTAAGTAGCTCCGGGTGCTTCTGTATAAAATTCTCATCCTCCCATGTAGAATCTTCAGTGGGTAAGTTCTTCCACTTGATGAGATACTCTGAAATTGATCGATTCCGTAGTTGTCGAGTTCTTGTTTCCGTGACCGCTTCCGGTTTCAATATGATTTTTCCTTCCTCATCAAGTTCTGGCAATATTGTTTGAACTGGAAGATTTTCACCTATAACCTTCTTTAAGCATGAAACATGGAAAACTAGATGCACTCGTGAAGAAGCGAGAAGCTCCAATTTGTATGCCATAGTACCAATCTTTTGCAACACCTTGTAAGGACCATAGTAC
Source organism: Pinus albicaulis (assembly GCA_034641835.2). Lineage (NCBI taxonomy): Eukaryota > Viridiplantae > Streptophyta > Pinopsida > Pinales > Pinaceae > Pinus > Pinus albicaulis. Next base: position 338,324,639 of record CM076573.1, read on the forward strand.
TTTGGCGATAATTTATTATCCTTCTTAGCTTGCTTGAGAGACATTTGTTTGTATGGTTGTAGCCGTAAAAATACCCAGTCTCCTACATCAAAACTTCTCTCGTTGCGATGTTGATCTGATTGTTGTTTCATTCGCTTTTGTGCCAAATTCAGGTTATCCTTTAAGAGTTGGAGAACTTCTTGTTGATGCTCGATGTGATCTTCCACTGCTTGAACCTTCGAATTTTCTCTTAAATATGATGTGATGGATAGTGGATGATATCCATAAAGTGCCATAAATGGGGTCATTTTTGCTGCAGTATGGAAGGAAGTGTTATACCACCATTCAGCGAGAGGTAACCACTTGACCCATTGTGTTTGTTTATCAGATACAAAACAACGAAGATATCCTTCCAAAAATTTATTTACTATCTCAGTTTGACCATCGGATTGAGGATGATAAGATGAGCTATGAGCTAATTGAGTACCCAAACAAGAAAATAACTCCGTCCAAAAATTTCCAGTAAAAATGGGATCTCTGTCACTCACAATAACCCTTGGGTTTTCATGTAGCTTTTGAATTGTGTCCATAAATGTAGTAGCAACTGTACTTGCTTTAAATGGATGAGATAATGCACAAAAGTGTGCATACTTGGTAAGTCTATCAACTACCACCATGATGACACTCTTTCCTTAGGACTTAGGTAAACCTGTGATAAAATCCATTGAAATCTCCTCCCAACGTTGACTTGGAATGGATAAAGGTTGTAGAAGTCCCTGGGTCTTAATTGTCTCAACTTTATTCTGCTGGAAAACCAAACATTTCGCCACAAACTTTTGAATATCAGATTTAAGGCCATCCCAAAAAAATTCTTTCTTCACCCTGTGGTAAGTTTTTAAAAATCTTGAGTGTCCTCCTAAAGGAGAAGTGTGCAATTCAAAAAGAATCTTTTGTTTTAGTTGGGAATTCTTACAAAGATATAAGCGATCTTTGTACCATAAGGAATCATTTTTCCAACTAAATGTATCAGATGTACTAGGATCTTGCTGCAACTTTTGAATGAGTGTCCATACATCTTTGTCCTTCTTCATTCATCTCTTGCTTCGGTTATCCAATCTGGTTGGATAATAGAAATGGCACAAAGCAATGCTTCCACCTCTTCATTCTTTCTTGAGAGTGCATCTGCAACAACATTTAGCTTCCCCTTTTTGTAGATTATTTCAAAGTCATAACCCAACATCTTTGTGACCCATTTTTGCTACTCTTCTGAAGATAGTCGTTGTTCCAAAAAGTGTTTAAGACTATCATGATCAGTTTTTAGCTTGAAGTGTCTTCCCATTAGGTAAGTTTTCCATTTCTTTAGTGCATGTAGTATTGCTAATATTTCCTTCTCATAAATAGGTTTCTGTAAATACTTTCATTTGATTGGACGACTTTCAAAAGCAATGGGTCTTCCTTCTTGCATTAAAACAGCACCAATTCCATTTCCTGAGGCATTACATTCCACAATAAAGGTTTTTGTGAACTCTGGCGTAGCTAAGACTGGTGCTAGGCACATTGCCTCTTTAAGATGTTCAAAGGCCTTAGTTGCTTCAGGAATCCATGAAAATGCATCGTTCTTCAATAATGTTATTAGAGGTGCTACTATTCTCCCATAATTCTTAACAAACTTGCAATAATACCCTGTTAACCCAAGAAATCCTCGCAACTGCTTTATGGTTGTGGGGACTTTCCATTCCTTAATGGCTTTAATTTTGTTAGGGTCTATCTTAACACCCTCGTGAGATACAATATGACCCAGATATTCCACCTCTTGTACTCCAAAGAAACATTTGGATGTTTTTGCATATAATTGTTTCTCCTGCAATAGTTTGAGCACCCTGTCAACATGTTCAACATGATCCTTCCAAGACCCGCTGTAGATTAGTATATCATCAAAAAATACTAGCACAATTTTTCTAAGGAAGGGTTTGAAAATGGAATTCATCAACCCTTGAAATATAGAAGGTGCATTGGTAAGGTCAAAAGGCATGACCAAAAATTCATAATGACCCTCATGAGTTCGAAATGCTGTTTTTGGAATATCTTCAGTCTTCATTCTAATTTGATGATATCCTGAATGAAGATCCAACTTGGTAAAATAAATCGCTCCATGTAATTCATCCAATAATTCATCAATCACAGGAATGGGAAATTTATCTTTAATGGTGAGCTTATTGAGCTCCCTATAATCCGGACACATTCGCCATGATCCATCCTTCTTGTGTACCAATACTACAGGAGCAGAGAAAGAACTTTGACTAGGTTGAATTATACCGCCTCTAACATTTCTGCAATCATACGTTCAATTTCGCTCTTTTGGAAGTAAGGATATCTATAAGGCCTGATGTTTGGAGGAACACTTCCTGGAATCAAATGAATAGCATGATCTTGATCACGAATAGGTGGGAGTCCTTTGGGAGTTTCAAACACCTTGGAATGATTGTCCAAGACTTGTTGGAGATCTGCAGAAATAGATGATTTTGATGTCGGAACTTCTAGTGAGCATAATTGTGCAATTACGCCTCGTTGTTATTTATTTAGAAGCTTTGTAATGAAATTAGAGCTTATTATCCTTCCTGGCTTCCCTTCAATACCCCGTAATTCGACTTCCTTTCCTTCTGAAAAAAATTTCAAGAAAAGTTCTTGAAAATTAAAAGCTACCGTCCCCAAAGATTGTAACCATTGTACTCCTAGTACAACATTAGCACCTCCCATAGGAATATAAAGCATTGGACTAGTCAATACATATTCCTCCATGGTTAGCTTGATATTATGGAATTTCCTAGAGAAATTTATAGTTCCTCCATTTGCAACCATCACTTGACATTCTGGTGCTGGGTATAGGAAACAATTTAATTCCTTGGCTACCTTACAATGAATAAAATTATGGGTGCCACCTGAATCAATCAACACTATTACCTTTTTCTTCTTGATATGTCCTTCTATCTTGAGAGTTTGAGGAGTGGTAATTCCTGCCAATGCATTACACGATATGGTCGGACTCATTTCTTCCTCTTCTGGGGCTGGTTCCTGGTGCATATCCTCTTCTTGTTCATTTTCTTCTTCCTCTTCACAATCTATGTAAAATAATTTCTTCTCAGCACACTTATGACCTTTAGTGTATTTGCTATCACAACTATAGCAAAGCCCTTTTTCTCTTCTTTTTTCCAATTGTTGTGGTGTCAACCTTGTAGGTTGTGGAAATCTAGGAGTAGCAATACTTCCATCTTTATAGAAGTGAGTGGTAGGCTTCCTTGTCGCCGTAATTTTACATTCAATTTTTCTTGCCAGCCTGAATGCCTCCTCCAATGAATCAGGTTCCAAAACGCGAACTTCATGTTGGATGTTATCCTTTAGAGTATCAATGAAGAGATCAATCCTGTGTTCCTCTGGAATATCAGTTACCCTTATATTCAATTTTTGGAAGTCCTCAATGTGCTCCCCCACTGAACACTTTTGTTTGAGATTTATCAATTGGCTAAAGAAAGTGTTGCTCTTTGTATCCTCATAATGTGCTATCATTTCCTCTGTAAAAATTGACCAAGTGACAATTTTTTTGCTAGAGCAAAGCCATCGATACCATACAAATGTATTTTGTTTTAAATGTAAAGTTGCAATGCGTACCTTTTGTGTGTTGTGCACATTATTGAGATCAAAATATTGCTCCATCTGTAGTATCCATGTTACAGGATCCTTTCCATCAAACTTCCTCATATCCATTTTTGGAATAAGGTGGTTCTTCCCTCCAACATTAGAGTTTACGAAATCACGATTAACATTTATTTTGTTCTCATCATGAGTTTCCTCCACTACCTTTTCACCATTAGGAAACATTTCTTGTATCAACTTTGTCAAACCTCCATGTCTGCTATTAGATCATTCTTCATGTTTTCCATCTTAGCTTCCATGTCATCCATCTTAGATTCCATGCCATCCATCTTAGCTTCCATGTCATTCTTCAAACCATCCATCTTAGATTCCACGCCTTTCTTCAAACCATCCATCTTAGTTTCCACGCCTTTCTTCAAAACTTCCATGTCATATTTTGTTGCTCTTTGCGAGAGCGAAATTTGTTGCACTTGCTCTTGTAATTTTGATATGTCATGTTGTCATTCTTCGTCTTCATGAGTCACAGTAGAGCCTTCTAAAGGCTTAATGGGTGTTGAATTCTTTTTAGGGGCCATTTGACAATCCAACACTGATATCTATTCTACAATATGCCCTTGGAATCAATTCAACTTGATTCTTCAAACAAGACTTATGCAATTCGAAAAAAAATACACACTTTTTACTTGCTTTTGAGGAGCTCGATCTTGAAATTGACTTATCTCGATACTTGCAGATCCTCAATATCTGAAATTTGGCCCTGTAGTAGTCCTTTGAAGCTTCTTTCAAATGCCACAGGTCTGACTTGATTTGGATTCTTCAAGGCAACGTTATGTCCAATCTCCCACAATGACCTAATTATGGACTAGTTTAGTAGAGCGAACTTGTACGACTTGCCACGTGTCACTGTATGCTCCTTTGGCTCTGAAATTTATAGACAGGAAACTACAACCCGTGTACTTCCAGTCACTTTTTACAGAGTTCCAATCCGATGCTCAGAGAGAGAGTTATGAAGATTTTCCCACGATCACCTCTTTGATATGAAATTCAGGAGCCTGAAAAAGACCTAACTTCCACAGATCATATCTCCGAAAATATTGCGAACCAAGCTCTGAAATTTTGCGACGATGTTCCTCAGGATTTCGGCTTCGCGCTCTAAAAATTTCAGCTTCTGAACCATCATAGAAAAAAAGTTATAGCGAAAATTCCGCGATGACCTTTTTAAGTGAAATTCAGGAGCCTGCAAAAAGCCCTAACTTCCACAGATCATATCTCCGAAAATATTGCGATCCAAGCTCTGAAATTTTGAGACGATGTTCCTTAGGATTTCGGCTTTGCACTCTAAAAATTTCAGCTTCTGAACCTTCGTAGAAAAAAAGTTATAGCAAAAATGCCACAATGACTTGTTTGGAGCAGCGAAACCCTAGAATCCAAAGCTCTGATACCAAATGTTGTGAAACCAGCTCCAAAAATAGAAGAAAAGAGATATCAATGCCTTAGAAATAGGCCACTTCGAGGGGGCAACCTCCAATACGTTACATGAAGGAACAATTCTTGGATGATACAAATAACAAAACCTCCTTTCTATATATAGGAGTCCATGGGGCCACAATGTAATCCTGGCCGACCTAAAAATAATAATTTAAGGGCACAATAATAACAATATGGGGGTTACAGGGGTACAATAATAACAATAAGGGGGTTAAACTAACAACAATAAGGGACTATACTAGTAATATAGGGACCTAACATCAGTCAAACAACAATAAACACGATGCCCTAACCAGAAAGTCAACACTGGTCAAACCAACAATAAGACACCTCCAAATCAGCTCGGTCAAACTCAGTCAATGCGGCCTCCAGCAGTAGTCTAAATCAGCCCAAAAAAAATCCGAAAAATCTAGTCAAACTCGGTCAACAGAAAAGTCCATGCTGCAGTCAAAGTGTTGTTGTCAATGCTGGTCAAAATGCTCAGAAATCCTCAATTTCTGTGCCAAAGGATGCGTCCTAGTGATATTGAAATATCAGCCTCAAAAAACGTAGAAAGAGGAGTGAGTTTGACCCAAAGTCAACGTTGGTCAACACTCTATAAAACAGCCCCTAAACAGATCCGAAATTATCCCCAGTAATCTATCCTTCATCCACACATGCATGGTAGAGAGAGAGACTCCAAGAGTTGTACGAACCAATGAGGAGAGGAGAGAGAGATATGTGAAGAGATGATGATGTCCAAAATGAGGAATAACTCTCTCTTATTTATAGCATGCGTTGAGGGTGGAGACACATCCATTGGGGCTTATGAGCCTACATTACACTTCTGGCCGACCTTGACAATTTGCACATGTGTGAAAAAATAAATTCAAAATCTCACTTCTGCTCATCCAAACAAGACGATCTTTAGATCAATCTTGCACCTCTTGGAAAGAGGAATCCACCAAAAATATCATCTCCATCATATGAGCAGTACAACGTGGATTTTGGCCCTAGTTGCCAATTTTAACACTCCCTGTCAACTAGGGAGAAATCCACTTGCCAATCTATCTGTCAACCTGTACCATTCTATCATCCTGTACCATCTTGTCATACCAGCACTGCTTTGCTAAACTATGAAGAAATAATGAAGAAGAAGTTGATAGACAGTGAGTCACAAGACCTTGCCACTCTCCACTAACCCAAAGTTAGTCTAGAGGTAAAAATCTCAACCAAACTTGATCCCAGATCAAGTTGTTGGACACCATCCATCCTAGCATAGAGAGTACGGCGATACACGATGCGTCCATCGGTAGTGCTATGGCCTCTATCCTCATTTCCCAACTCATTGGCCAGATGAGAGGTACTTCCCATGAGTCTTGGACTACATAGGTAGGATGTATGTGGGGCATCAACAAGAGAGGATGAACCTACTCATATGTCAACCAACAATGGGGTATCACAGGGGAAGGCAGACCACTCACCTTGTACATAGCGCACCAATAAGGGAAGGCGAACCTCACCCTATGGTTGCTAATAGCTCCAAGGAGCAACCCCAAGCCCCCCGGAGCTCCCAGAGCTCAATGTCCAACTCAAGCGGGACCCTCATATGAGGGTCTATCCATGACTCCAAGTCTCTCACGAAAGGTTAAGAATTTGACCTTCCCTAGGGGCTTAGTGAGAATATATGCGACCTTCTCATCAGTCCCAATGTGAGGGAGCCTTATGGCGCCCCGTTGTACCATATCCCAAATAAAGTGGTACCTAATATCAATATATTTGGAGCGGTTGTGGAACATGGGATTCTCTGAAAGTCGAATCCCACTTTGGTTGTCGCAATAGATCACGATGGTATCCATCACATGCCCAAACAGCTCACTAAAGAGCTTCCTCAACCAAACAGCTTCACAACAGGCCATACTTGCTGCGATGTATTCGGCCTCGGCGGTGCTCAAAGCAACCGATTTCTGCTTCCTGCTCATCTAGGATATCGAAGCAGAACCTAGAGAGAAGCAACATCCAGATGTGCTCTTACAATCCACCACACTGCCAGCCCAGTTAGCATCAATATCCATGGAGCCTCAAATTCTCAACAGTGTATCTCAATCCATAGTTGATTGTGCCCTGGAGATATCTCAAAAGATTCTTGGCAGCAATCCAGTGTATGTGATGAGGCTCGACATAAATTGACTCAATGTATTCACTGCAAAACATATGTCCGAACGGGAGTTCACCAAGAACATCAAGGCCCCCATTAGTTGATGATACTCAGAAGGATTTCCCAAATCGGGCCCAGCAGCATTTCCGCATAGCTTCTTAAAGTTGAGTTCCATCGGAGTAGTCACGAACTTGCAGTCCACCATCCCAAATATTTCAAGCAGCTTCACAATTTATTTTCCTTGAGAAAGGAAAATCTCACCTGGCTTTTGCCAGACCTCCAAGCCTAGGAAGTAGTGCATCAGTCATAGGTCTTTCATCTCAAATTCCGAAGCCAACTCCTTCTTGCATTAATGAATAAGAGGGTCTGCACCTGTCAAAAATAGATTGTCCACATACAGCACCAAAATGAGAGGCTTGTCATTCTCAACCTTAGAGTAAAGGTTCAGATCAGCTTCACTTCGAGTAAAGCCCAGCTTCATCAAATAGCTATTGATCCTCTCATACCAAGCCCTAGGGGCTTGCTTCAGCCCATAGAGGGATTTCTTCAACCTGCATACATGTGTATCTCAATCTCAAACTTCGAACCCCATAGGTGTCTCCACATAGACCTCTTCCTTAAGCGAGCCATGCAAAAAGGCGGTCTTGACATCCATCTGATGTAGATTCCATCCCCGTGAGGTAGCAAGGGAAATAATCGAACAAATGGTGGTATATTGGGCAACCGGTGCAAATATCTCATCATAGTCTATACCTTCCTTCTGCGAGAAGCCTCGGGCAACAAACCTGGCCTTGAACTTTTCAGCACTTCCATCAACTCCATGTTTGATTTTGTAAAGCCATTTCGAGGTGACATCAGACTTGTTCTTTGGTCTAGGGACCACATCCTAGACATCATTCTTCACGATTGACTCATACTCTTCGTTCATAACATCCTTCCAAACTTGGTGCTTCACGGCTTCTTCCAACGTTCCAGGCTCAGATTGAACAATGGTGCATATGGCTACTAAGTACCCTTGGTACCTGTTCGACTTCTTACTTTCACAGAATGTCCCCCTTGGTGCAATATGTCTCTCGGCATCTTCGAGACTATCTCTAAGCCATGAGGGTCTTCTTTTAGAAGAAGAGGACTCACCAGAAGGTGGATCAATGGGTTCCATCAAACCATCAACATTGGGCATTGGTTCATCCTTTAGTTCTTCCTGCTTTCCTGACCTTGAACTTGACCAAGCACATAGATTCTATATGCCTTAGAAGTTTCATTGTATCCCACAAATGTTCCCTTATTTCCAGAAGCATCCAACTTGCTTCTCTTTTCTTTCAGCACATGAAAATATACGAGCTTCCAAAAATTCTAAAATGAGAAACATCAGGTTTCTTCCTGGTGAAGATTTCTTTAGGAGTTTTGGAGCTTGATGTGGGCATCTATTTTGAACATACACGGTAGTGTTGGCAGCTTCTCCCCATAGGAACTTCGGTATGCCTTGGTCATGAAGCATGGCAGGAGTAGCTTCAATGATGGTTCAATTCTTCCTTTCGGCAACTCCATTTTGTTCGTGAGTATAAGCAGCAGAGGTCTCCCTCTTAATGCTAGCTTCCCTACAATAGTCATTGAACTCATTTGACTCATACTCGGTTCCATTATCGGTCCTCAATATTTTCATCTTCTTTCATTTTTTTATTTTCGACCAAGGCTTTGAAAGAGCGAAACCATTTGAATACTTCGTCTTTTTTCCTCAAGAAGTATATCCAAGTTTTGCGAGAGAAGTCATCCACAAAAATAGCATAATAAAAATATCCTCCCAAGGATGTTACAGGCAACATACCAGAAAAATCATAATGAATCAATTGAATAATGTTAGTAGTCTTGCTATCACTTGAGGGGAATGGTCCCCTTGTATGTTTCCCTTCAGCACAACCCTAACAGACACCTTCATGATCAACTTTGAAATCGGTCATACCTATGACCATCTTCCTAGCTTCGGGAAGAGCTTCATAATGTAGGTGAGCAAACCTCCAATGCCATAATTCATATTGAAGAGTAGTGTTGCATGTCATGGCTCCCAACAGACTTCCTCCAACCTGATAAAGAGTATCAACCCTAAAACCAAGAGTGAATGCTTCTTTGTAATTCCCCTTCCAAACACGTACATTTCCATCAATGAATTCCAGCTTGAATCCTTTATCTTCCATTGCTGAAATAGACACTAAATTCTTCTTCAAGTCAGGTACATATAACACATCTTGTAGATGAAGGATTTGACCTTGATTTAGATGAAAAGTAACAGTCCCTGTCCCTTTCACAAGATAAGTGGTATTGTCTCCAAGTATAATCTCCAAATTTGCTTTCTTTTCAATCAAATGTGAGAGTGCTTCTTTGTATCCAGTGAAATGCCATGAGGCACCACTATCAATCCACCAATTATCCAAGGTGTTGGGAGGAGAGGCAGCAGAGAGAGCAGATATAAGAAGAAATTATTTTTTCTTGTTATCTACAACATTAGACTCATCATACCTGGAGTTTCTCGATCTCTTGGAAGGTTGACCATTTCCATTTTGTGTAGCGGGAGCCTTTCTCTTTCCTTTGTTGTTGAACTTGTTGTTCCTTTGATTTCCATTTCCCTTCACATTGTTGTTGTTGTAATCATCATCTTGTGGTGTATCCCTTTTATTGGGACACTCTCTAGCATAATGGCCAAACCTGTTACAATTGAAATATCTACCCTTCCTTCCATCTTTGAATCTCGATCTTCCTTGTCCTTGATTTCATGGACCAACATTGTGTTGATTTTTGTAACATCAAAAAGTGATCTAAGTCTCAAATATGGTGAGGAGGCTTGGACACCAGCATTCCAAAGAACCTAGAAACCGTTTGTGGAAATTCCACTCGGTTCATGTTTTATTAAAATAATTAATTATTTTAATGGGGACCCTAAGTCTAAACTTAAGGAAATTAAATAATTAATGGATATTAATAAAGCAGAGGGTGAATCTTCTAGAGAACAAAGATCAAGTCAAGATTTAATCTTAGCCTTTGATTAGACTTCTAATCTGGGTCGTTGACTTGTCAATGAGAAGATTATAAAAGAAGGCTTGAGGGTCATTTGGAAAGTAAGTCGGGCACACACTCGGTAACCCGAGGGAAGTCGATTCTCAGAGCATGGAATTAGATTTCAAAGGGAGATTTGCAGAGCGGAGGAAGCGGAGGGCTTCAGCAACAGTCAGAACTCGAGGAAGAAGGAAGCAGAAGAGCAGAGAGGCAGGACAGAGGGACACCGCAGCAGTGACGCAGTCTCTGCGCAGAGAGGGGCACAGAGGTGACGCAGTGAGGGTAGAGTATCTCTCGGGTGTCAGAAGTCTCTGGAGATCAGGAGAAAATTTAACTCAAGTTTCTTCCTGCAATTTCTCAATTATTCTGCCAGTCACTCCTCGTAAAGAAATTGTTGCTGAAGATTAATATATAAACTCTCATCTGTTGCACCGGTTTTCCCACATTGGGTTTTTCTAGGGACAATTGTCCAAAAATAACTGTGTTGATGTGATTGGTTCTTGTGCTTGTATTCTATTGTTCTTTTCTTTATATGTATCAGCGAAAATTTTGAAGATGAAAGTTTATATTAAAGCTTAGAAACCTTGGCGAATATTACTAGTCCCCAATATGTAAATTGTAAAAAATTTTATGATGTTTTTGTAAAAATATTTAGCTTTCTAATTATTTTATATTAGTAAATATACATTTTTGGCGATTTTTAGGGTAAAATAATTTTATACTATAAAATTTGGGCGAACCAATTTTTTTAAAAATGGAAATCCGCATATCTTTTTTTGGAAAAAGCATGGAAAATTAGCCCACCTACGAATATTAGCCTTTAAAATTTTCCCTAATATGTATAAATGTGATCGCTGCAGTAGAATTTATTTCGAAATTTACTGAAGTGTTTTTCATAAATAACTTATTATGAAAATAAGTAGGAGAAATAAATCAATAACTGCACTAGAATTTCAGAGTTGAAATTTTCACACATTGTTCTTTCTTTTAGCTTGAGCGGAGAATGCAGTAGGCTCATTCCTATTTGAAGACATGTCTCTCTCCATCATCCTTGTCTCCTCTTGAGTGCATCTAGTCAACAATTCATCAAAATCTAGAATCCTGTCATTGTTGAGAATAGTGGTATTGAATACATACCATGCTCAGGGAAAACCTCCAAGGGCAATAAGAGTGAGCTCTCGGTCGGCAATAACCTCTCCAATAGATAGAAGATCATTTTTTATTTTGGTAATCCTCATGAAATAGGATTGGATGGATTCTCCTCTATCCATCTTGATGTCCTTCATCTGATTCTTGAGAAAGAGGATTTGATTAGCATTGTTAGCCCTGAACATGCTAACCAACTTGTCATACATCTCCTTAGATGTGCCCAGCTCGGAGATGTAAGCAACCAAATGCTTGTGAATAGAATCCCTGATGATTTTCTTAGCTTTGACCTCTCATTTCTTGTACTTTGTCTTGGCAGTCGGTGCATTTGGAGGAGGCTCAAAAATCTTTCCCTGCACATAGTCCTTAACATCATGCTCCTCTAAAGTCAAGTCCAAGGACATTCTCCATGCATGATAAGCAGACTTATCATTGAGCTTGTCATCAGATTTGAAGTAAGATGAGGAAGCCATTGACCCTTATCCTTGTCCAACAAATCTCATTGACTGCTTTTCTCACTCTTTCTTGGGCTTTGTCTTCACCTTGGCTCTGATACCATGTTAATTTTAGTTAACAATGGTATGTTCTATGCTTTAGAGAAATTTACTTCAATTTTTCCTTATTAGCCCAATATCAATTTCCAGATTAGCAATCACATTAACATTGACGGTAAATGTTGATACAATATAAACAATAAGCAGAAGACAAGCCAAGACAAGAGGACACAAAATTTCGCAGATGCCAGGGAAAAACCCCAATGCAGGGAAAACCCTTTGATCAAATATTCTTATTATTTTTCAAAATTTCAACAGAGGGAGAGAGTACAATATACAAAATACACTTGCCCAATACTTCACAGTAAACAGGATGCCCTAACCAAAAAGTCAATGCTGGTCAAACTAGCAAGAAGACACCTCCAAATCAGCTTGGTCAACCTCAATCAATGCGGCCTCCATCTATAGTCTAAATCAGCCCAAAACAGATCCGAAAAATACAGTCAAACTCAGTCAACAGAAAATTCAATGCTATGGTCAAAATGTTACGGTCAACATTGGTCAAAGTGCTCAAAAATCCTCGATTTCTGTGCCAAAGGATGCGACCTAGGGAGATAGAAATATCAGCCTCAAAAAACGCAGCAATAGGAGTGAGTTTGGCCCAAAATCAACGATGGTCAACGTTGATCAATGCTCTGTAAAACAGATCCGAAATTCTACCCATTTGGCAGTAATCTATCCTTCATCCACACGTGTGAGGTAGAGAGAGAGACTCTAAGAGTTGTACGAAACAATGAGGAGAGGAGAGAGAGATATGTGATGAGATGATGATGCCCAAAATGAGAAATAGCTCTCTCTTATTTATACCATGCGTTGAAGGTGGAGACACATCCATTGGGGCTTATGACCCTACATTAGACTTTTGGCCGACCTTGACAATTTGCACATGTGTCAGAGAATAAATTCAAAATCTTACTTCTACTCATCCAAACAAGATGATCTTTAGATCAATCTTGCACTTCTCGGAAAGAGGAATCCAACAAAAATATCATCTCCATCATATGAGCAATCCAAGGTGGATTTTGGCCCTAGTTGCCAATTTTAACAGAAAGGAAATTGAGGGGAATCAGGGTTATACTTATGTGATTGATCCATTACCCATGTTAGAGCAGATACAAAATGAAGAAAGGCAAGTCAAAGAAGTCTTGGATACTTCGAATTTTTCATCTGAGCATTTTCAAGATCAGGCAGAAAGCTCCACATCAATCGCATCAATATAAATATCATGGTCTATTAAGAAGAAAAGAAAAAAGCGGAAAGGATTTGGTAAATTTGATGGCCATATACAATACAGTGTTAGGATGGATCAAAGTCCTAAGATATTCAAAATTGGAAAGGGCACATCAGAAAAACAGCCCATCGATTTGTCTGAAAGTAAGCAAGTTCTCAACATGAACTTCATTGAGAACATCTGATGCCATGGGGCATCTTTTGTATTGTATTTCTAATTCTACTCTTTGTTATTAATGTTGCTAAAGTAGTTTCAATTCTGCTATTAGAATAAATTTCCATTTCATGCTCTAGTATTTCATCTGATTTTTTATTTTATATGATGATATTTTGGATGGAAACTACTGATATATGCCTTTTGTGGATGCAGATTCCAAATCCTTGCATGCTATCAATTCCTATCTAGCATGCATCCCCATGTGGAGCCAAAAGTTGACCACTAAAGTTGCACTTGAAAATTTTTTGACAACTCCATGCTCGAGGATCTGTCAAGGGCTTCATGTACCATTAGAGTTCATATATCATCAGAGTTTCTCAACTCTATTTCTTCTTCTCATCTTCTCCTGTTGTACTCAGATTCCACAAGCCCTACGTGGATGATGTAAAGTGATGCTAGTATGATGAATTGAGTCATGTAATAGGCCTACGTAACTTGGGACTTTGTCATCAAGTGAGTTTACTCTTGGAGGTTTTTTTTTCACTTGGTTAATTATTAGGTGCTTATGGGGACTTAATAATTAATTGAGTTTTTTCCTCGAAGCATAATTCCAAAGGCGGAGTGGACCTTGATGCTGAAGCCTTGGGTGAATCCTAGTGTCTAGAGTCATCGTATATTACCATACTACATCACTCGTAAAATTTCATGGAATTTGATTACATCTAGGGGTCATTTTTAAATTTTTTTAAATTCCCCATAGGGTGGAAATTTGAATAAAATATGAATGTAAAATGTAATAAATGATGTCTAGAGAAATTGTACAGGGTATGTGTGCTCAAAATTAAACCCTTCACCCTCAACTTTCTACTATGACACACTTTGAGAGGTAAAAAATAAGTTCTACACCCTCAAAACCCACTTTTCCTAAGTTTTGTGGAAAATGTGGCAATAAATTAGCACAGCAATTAAATAAATGGAGAAAAATAAATATCCACACATGCTCAAATGATGTGGAAATGAGTTGGAAATTCATCTAAAGGTCAAAGTTGAGTTTCCAAGTGATGTGGACTCCACATAAGCCACAAATCAAGAAAATCGAATTTTTGTGGAGAAGACGACAAGTCCTAGTGACAAGATCCATGATTTGAGGAAGTTTACTCGAGCTTCAAGGAGATATCATGAGTTGACTTGAGATTGGATTAGAGTTTACTTGAGTGAGGTGGAAAGTGATCTCCTACCAGTCCACTTCACTCTCCCACAAAGTGATGATAATAGCGGCGATTTTCGGAAACATCGCGATATTTTCGGCGAGCAAATATATTGCCGAGAAAATATCGCAATATTTTCTCTCCCAAAAATATCGCGATATTTCCGAAATATTGGTGATATCTCGAGAAAATATCGTGCAAAGACATAAAAAATCACCGAGAAGTCTTAGCATCAGCTAGAAAAAGGGAAATTCGTCTTTTTTTGGCTCATTTTGGATTGTGAGGCTTGGAGAAGGAAGGAGAAAGCTCTGTAGAGGTTGTCAAGGAGGGATTGCTCATCAAACAACCATTATCACCACCAACTACGAATTTTTTTATCATCAAAGATTGAAGAATAGTGAGACAAACTTCATTTCTTCCATTAACAGGTATGTTCTTAAAAACCCATATGTTAATGAATTTTTTCATAAATTTGAGCTATGCATGCTTGCCTCTTTGCCTACCATCATTGTGCTTCTTCTTTTTTCTATTTA
This sequence comes from Pinus albicaulis, assembly GCA_034641835.2. Classification (NCBI taxonomy): domain Eukaryota; kingdom Viridiplantae; phylum Streptophyta; class Pinopsida; order Pinales; family Pinaceae; genus Pinus; species Pinus albicaulis. Next base: position 338,339,770 of record CM076573.1, read on the forward strand.
CTATGATTTTCATGCCCATGAGCCAATGTAAGTCTTTTCTCCATATTTGGACTGCAAACTTCATTTTTTTTTACATTCTTATGCACCCTCTTATTTCCATTTTTAATTCACATTGCAAATAATGTACTTGTAGCTTGTAGTAAAATAAATATTTTTTAAAATGAGGTGGTTATTACTTATTATTTTTAATTTTTTATGCATAGGTGTTTAATGCCATATTTTTGTTTTTATTGGTGCCGTAGCTTTGAATTAGTTCACTACAAAATTCAAATATGCCAAAAGCCTTGCACCCATTTTGGGAGTATGAGGAGCCTAATAGTGGGACAAATCAGGCATATCTATCATGTAAATTGTGTGGAACCAAGATGACAGGAGGGGTTACGTGATTGAAATACCATCTCGCTAGACTCCCTGGACATGATGTTGGGCTTTGTACAGTTTCTAGTGTGGAACTTATATAAAAAGCTCTTGAAGCAATTGATGAAAAAGACAAAAAAAAGAAAGAGGCAGTAGGAGGGGCTCCACAGCATCACCTGCTACTGCTAGTGCTTATGTTGCTGGGAGTGGGAGGTCATCATTTTTTTACCCACAAACAGGACATGGAGCACAACTTTCCATAAAATCAGTAGTTAAAAAAAGGAGAAGCTAGAAGCAGATAGAGTTATGGGGAAGTGTCTTTTCTGGAGTGACTTGCCTCTCAGCATCACCAAAACCAATCCATTTTGGCAGCCAATGTGTAATTCTATTGTTGTTGTGGACCCAGGTTACAAAAGTGCTACATATGAGGAGTTGCGGGGGCCAATCCTTCAAGCAGAAAAGTAGGACATCAACTCTAAATTAGCAAAGTTGAAAAAGACATGGGAAGTGTCTGGATGCACAGTGATGTCTGATGGTTGGACAAATTGGAAGGGTAGGACCCTTCTAAATTTCTTGGTTCATTGTCCTAAAAGTACAATGTTTATTAAATTAGTGGATGCATCAGCACAAATAAAAGATGCAACAATGATATGTGAGTTGTTAGATCGATTCATCCGGGAGATTGGCGTGCAGAATCTGGTGCAATTCATAATAGATAATGCAGCTAATTATGTGTCTGTTGGCAATATGCTTAGGGAGAGGCACCGCACATTGTTTGGGACTCCATGTGCAACACATTATATCGATGTGCTACTTGAGGATATGGGGAAACTCTGCTTCATCAAGGAGATGATTGATATGGCTAGGAGCATCCCCAAGTTTATATATAACCATGCTTTTGTTCTTAGCCTCATGAGGAGATACACCAGAAACAAGGAGTTGTGGCATCCAACAATCACGTTTTGCCACCAACTTTATTACTCTTTAGCTTTTGCTTCGATGCCAGTTTTAGTTGAAGCAAATGTTTGTTTCTGATGAGTGGTGTGATTGTAGATACAGCAGGAGACAGTACGAGAGAACCATTGCAAAAATGGTGTACACTGACACATTTTGGCAGGCAGTAGAATAAGTGCACTCAGTTAGTGAACCTATAGTAATGGTTTTGAGATTGGTAGATGGGGAGAAGCCTGCAATGGCTTATTTGTATGAGGCCATGGATAGGGCCAAGGAAGTCATTCGTTCTTATTATGCAGAAAAGGGTTATGTTGGGCTTGATAGACATCTGATGTTCTGGTATTTGATTGATAGTCGGTCGACAGGGATGCTTCATCGGCCCATTCATGCAGCGGCATTCTTCCTCAATCCTGCATTTTCATACAAATGCGCCTTTGATTTTGATGGTGAGGTGATGGAAGGGCTCCATTCTTGTATTCTGAGGATGGTACCTAATCCTGAGCTTCGTAGAAAAATCAATCGCGAGATACAGTTTTATCAGGATTGTGTTGGCCTATTTGGCTTTGATGATGGTATTAGGGAAAGGACCCTCTTCATGCCACGTAAGTGACAAGTCATCACTCATTAGAATTTTCAATTTAGAATTTACTTATTTATAATTCTATATTTTAAAATTCAATTATGTAACTTTTATTTGAATGCTTAATTATATTTTAAGTTTTTGCATTTTTTATTTCTTTATTTTGTTGTAGATATTTGGTGGCGAAGCTATGGTGCAAGGGCACCAAATTTGCAAAAATTGGCCAAAAGAATCTTGAGTCAAACATGTAGCTCTTCAGGATGTGAGCGCATTTAGAGTGTATTTGAGAAAATACACTCAAAAAAACGCAACAGGGATAACTTTGAGCTTCAACCTTTAGTTGAGCAATTACATTTATTGTAATTTTAATTTATGACCCTCAAGAGTCAAGACTCATTAGTTTTTTTGACACTCTTACAGGTTGGAGTTCTCACGCCTCAATGATTTAGTGTATGTGCATTAAAATATCCTACTTCGAGTGAAGCAAATAGAAGCACAAATGAATCCAGATGTCATTTCCTTTGACAATATTGATGTATTGTCTCAATGGAGGGTGGATTCTGAGGAGCCCATCTTGGAGTAGTCACCTGCATGGTGAAACATTAGAACAGGGGCAGCAAGAGGAGGACTTGGGGGAGGAGCACCACAAGGAGGGGGAGGAGGAGGAAGAGGAGGAGGAGGTGGAGACTGTGGGGGCATCAACATCAGCAACATTTACTATAGATATAGGAGAGCACAGCTCCATACCCAGCAGTCATTATTTGACATTAGGTGTGGGGTCAGGGGCTTCTACTCCAAGGGGCAGGCCTAACAAATAGCCTCTCATGTTTTCCCGTAAAAGGAGGAGAGGCACTGATTTCAGATAGATAGCTGCTAGTTTTATTTGTTTTTCTACATATAAATCATGATGATAAGATACTTATATATATGTGATGTTATTTTGTATTGATTCTCCACATTTAGGTCTTTGATTGGAAAATTATCAGCGATCAGCAGGATTTGGTATTGCCTTTGATGTATCATTTTTATTTACATCCACTGCATCATATATATCAGTGCTTTCTTCATATTTATGTGCCAATGTGTTTATTTCATGTTGTTATTGCTTTATATGTTTAAAACTCTGAAATTTAAAATTTAAAAAAAAAAAAATGAATATATTATGCATTTTTTTATGCTTGTCGATGTTTTCACTGATACTGCCAATAAGATGTTTTCTTGACCCTCGCCGATATTTTTCCGATACTGATATTTTCAACACTGCTCTCTCATGTCCTCTCATCTAATTCGAGCTCCCTCGTCAAGGATTGCGTGGGTCTCTAAGGAAGAAATCGAGCTGCCACATGGGAAATTCGAATTTGCACGAAGAAGAATTGGGATTGTCACCATTTTCCTTGGGATTGGCTCCCACACTTCTATATAAATAAAATATAGAATGTTATGAATAATTTCGTCGATATTGCCAATAAGATGTTTTCTCGACCCTCGCCAATATTTTGCCGATATAGATATTTTCAACACTGCTCTTACATGTCCTCTCATCTAATTCGAGCTCCCTCATCAAGGATTTCATGGGCCTCTAAGGAAGAAATCGAACTGAGGATTGTGTTAAATTTAGATAACAATGGTGTTCTATGCTTGATGCACTTTTACTTCAATCTTTCTTAGGCCCAATACAAAATAGCAATCATATAAACTTGAAAGTAAAATGTTGATAGAACACAATAATAGATCAATAGAAGACAAGCCAAATAGAGATCAAATTTACAATTCCTTTTGTCTAGGAAAGATATGAGATATTGTTGTGTTATGGCAATCAGCAGGATACTTCAACCAGCGAAGTCTTTCTCGGTCTGCCAACACTTTCATGTGTCACACCCACAACCCTCAAAGATAGCTCATCACAAGTCAGTGCAAGTCAAACCAGGGACAGCACAGAAAAGTCAACGCAGGCAGCTTCAAAAAAGTCAACGCAACAAACTAGGGCTTCGGTCAAATAGCTCGGAATTCCTCGATTTTAATGCCCAGCTGTACAGCATCCTAAAATCGGAATTTCTGCAGAAGAATGAGGTCAAACGACCAAGGGTTGACCACGGTCAACGCTGGTAAATGCTACAGCAGAAAAGCCCTAAACAGATCAGCGCAGAAAATAGCAACTTTGCTCCACACGTGTGAGGAAAAAAGGCCTCCAAAGGCGATTGAACCAATCATATCACAATTAGAGAATGTGTGATGAGATGATGAGAAAATGACCTCCAAGTCTCTCCAATTTGCCATATTCATCGATGAGGGTGTGTGACACATCTCTTAGGCATGTGGGATAAATTTGGCCGACCTTGCATGTGGAAAATAAATTCAAAATCAATGTTACTGCTTATAGATCGAATAGTCTTTAGATCAATCTTGCACCTCTTTGAAAGAGGAATCCAACAAAAATATGACCATCGTCATATCAGCAGTGCAACATGGAGTTTGGACCTAGTTGCCTAAAATTAACACTCCATCTCAACTAGGGAGAACTCCATCTATCCACAAGTGCCATCCATCATATATCAAACCAAACATCGTGCGTCATCCCGCCATAACTTGCTTTGTTGGCTCTTTATTTCAGAACAAAAGGTGAGTCACAAAGACATCACACACAGTTGACTCAAAGTCAGCTTAGAGGTAAAAACCTCTCTCAGACTCAAAAGAGTCTCATACTAATCCGAAGTTAGTTTACTGACCCAAAGTCAGTTTAGAGGATAAAACCTCATCATACTTGATCCCAGATCAAGGTGTTGGACACGTGTCATCCTCGACATAGAGAGTACGGCAATCTCCGATGCGTCCATCGGTCTTGCTATGGTCTCTATCCACATTTCCCACATCATTAGCCAAATGAGAGGTACTTCCCATGAGTCTGCAACTCCATGGGTAGGATGTGTGCGGGGCACAAATCAGAGAGAGGCAAACCAACTCAATATCATAACGGTGGAGCAGAAGCACCACAAGGTTCGACAAGCCTAGCCCCGTGAGTGCTTATAGCTCCAAGAAGCTATCCCCAAGCCACCTAGAGCTCCCAGAGCTCATAGTCCAGCTCAAGCAGGACCCTCAGAATAGGGTCTTTCCACGATTCCAAGCTTCTCATGGAAGGTTAGGAACTTAGCCTTTCCCAAGGGATTTTATTGAGGATATCCCGCGACCTACTCATCGGTTCTATAGCAATGATCAAGCCTTACGGCGTATGTTGTACCATATCCTGGATAGGTAATTTTTGATATCACTATGCTTGGATCGATGCGTGGAACACGGGATTCTATGACAAACGAATTCCCCTCTAGTTATCACAAAGGATAACGGTGGCATCTAGCACATGCTCGAACAGCTCACTGAAGAGCTTTCGCAACCAAGTGACTTCACAATAGGCCATACATGTTACAATGTATTCGGCCTCAACGGTGCTCAAGGCTACCGACTTCATTTTCCTGCCCAAAGTAGATCTACGTGTGAAGTAGCATCCAGATGTGCTCTTGCGATCCACCACGATCCACCACACTGCCAGCCCAATCGACATCGGTATATCCATGGAGTCTCAAACTCCAGACAGTGTATCTCGGCCCATGGTTGATTGTGACGAAGATATCTCAACGATTCTTGGTGTGAAATTTCTGAATCTTAATTCTTATGCAGAAATTATTTATGTGAATCTGGTTAAGCTTCTCCTACTTATACAAGTTATCAACTGAATAAATTCAAGTTAACATCAAATGAAAACACATAACAGACCTCTACCAATTCAGATCTAGAATAAGCACATGCACACATGAACAAAGTGACACAGTTATTTCTGGACAAACTATCCCCGGAAAAACCCAATGTGGGAAAAACGATCTCTGGCTGTTGGAGGGCTCTATTATTAAGAATATTTCTGAATACACAACTCTGGGTTCCAGATCTAGAAAACCCTACAGAGAGAGCTCTAGATCTGCAGCACCTAGTTGATCTAAGACCAACAATACTGACTAATCCACACCCTCAAACGGGATTTACAAAATTCAACCAGATCTGGGCCTAGAAACCCCAGATCTGCCCCTAAAAGACACTGCGTCAGCCTCTGAAGGCCGCTTAGTGTTGTCAAAGGAAGGGAAACGTGTTACTCGAGGCTGGTGTGGTCTCATACTAAGGATCTCTGCACTCCCTGAAGGGCTTCACGAAAATCAAGTTGTCCTTGTTGTTCTTGTTGTGCTACTTTTTACCATCACATTCTTTCTTCTTGGATTTCTTCCTATTGTTAATAAATTTAACTATTCTTCTTGGAAATCTCTTCTTGCTACGTACCCTTCCTACTGTTGTCTTTCCTGATCTCTTCTCTGCTTCTTGTGTATTCTAGACCCTGGGATCAGATCATCCCCTTGGTCTAAATTCCCCTCTCTGCAACTGAAACACTTCTGAGAATTCTTAGCAACCCCGCCCTAGAATCTCAGCTTAGCTTTAGTGCTCTGCCTCCATGTGTGTTTTACAAATGACCCCAAGCCTTTCCTTTATACTTTTCTTGTTGACAAATCAACGGCAAAGATTAAATCTTTAATCAATGGCTAATATTAAAAAGCAATCATAATTGTGACTTAAGACAATTTCATCACATGTTTAATTAAATTCACTTTAATTATTTTATTTTCCTAGGTTTTAACTTAGGAAATACATTAGAATAATTAATTATTTAATATCTCCTAAACCAGATGAAATTTCCCAAATCCATTTCTGGGTCTTGTAGATCAAGTGAACTCTAGTCCTTCCTCAAAGTTTGGGACCTAGAGCACAACTGATGCTACCCCAAATGCACAAAATCTCAACACTCCCTCTTAGCATCAAGGGTGTGCTCTAGTAACACATCACACTTATGCATTACATGATTTTGGGCACTAGTTACGTGGCTGCTTTGAGCTTGGCCTCTGCCACTCAACTCTGCCTCTTCTTTTGCCCGTGCAATGCTGCTTGCCCATGACTGCCACTTCTGCTGCAACCAGCATGCTATGACTCCCTCTCAATATGTTGCATCTGTGCTGCTCATAGCACTGCCACTGTTGATCTGCTGCACTGCAACTTCAATTGTTGAGAGAAACAATTGAATCTCCTGCCCAATCTTTGACAAACAAGTCAAATGAGTTGCATCCCCATCACTGAAACTCCATAGGCTACAGATCTATGCTGGCATCTAAAGAACGATGCACAGCTACAGCTCTACCTGCGTAATCAGACTCCCTCTACCACCACTATCGAAGTCACATCGGCTCCTTTCTTGAAATCTATCACTTATTTCTTCTTTGCATTGCATTGTCCCTCTAAAGTTCTTTGCGTGTACGACTACTTGCTTTGCGTAGCCGATGCTGTCTTGTGTTGTTGAAGTCACATCGGCCTCTCTGTGCGTTCTTGCTTCTAAGGCTGCTTTTGCTATGCTCTACGTTGCCTCCCACGTACTTGAATTATTCTGCGCATGCCTCATACGCAGTCTATGCACCTTTGCTCACTTGTCCAGCGGGTGCCGTAACCTTGTGATCAGAGATGAGTTTCTCAAAAGGATCCGCCTTACTTCCATGTAGCTCCTCTACATGTCCTTGTCACCCCACCTCCATGGTTCATGAGCACTCATGGCTACATCATCTCTGGACCCATCATCTACCACAGCTGCCTTGGAAGAAGATGCTTCCTTGTCCTTCTTCTTTTTTGGACAATGGCTGGCAAAATGTCCCATTTCGCCACATTGGAAGCACTTGATCTTTGAAAGATCCTTCTTCTTCTTCGGTTGCTTCTTTGATGCCAAGGCTGCACCTTCCTCCTCTTCCTTCATAACCTTTCTAAACGCAGGGTAGTGCTGCTTTTTGGTGAACCTTCGTAGTTTTTCTTGCCACAGGATCGACCACAAGCTGTCCCAATCTGGGAGGTACGCTCTGCCCAAGATACTTTGGACAAAGGTTTCCCACTCATCCGTGATTGCATTAAGGGCAGTCCTGACTATCACTGCATTATCTACGATTGCACCCATTGTAGTCAGCTGATCCCTGATTGACTACAATCTGAAGAGGAAATGCTCGATGTCTTCTCCCTTGGCCATCATGAATGACCCCATTTGGGCCTCCAACAGCATCTTTCTTTGGACTAATTTTCCCTCATACAGGGAAGTCAAGGCCTTCCACATCTCATTAGCTGTCCTCTTCTCAGCTATGTGTGGTACAATATGGTCTTTAATCTTTATCCATTATCAACCGCTTGGCATGCCCACCCGACTTCTCTATGCTTAAAGTAGGAAGATCCGCATCTGTCGGTGTGGCTAGGATTTTCTGCATGGTCTCTTATTGTATGCCTCAGGGCCAAATCAAGAGCCTTGCTTTCTGCAGAAAAGTTTGAAGGCCCTCTAGCCTATCTGATCCGCGGTCCATGAGGAGCCATGCAGCACCGGAAATGTGTGAAACTCCTCTTATCTATGCTCGAGATCTTGGATCTAGGGTCCTTTTCGAACTGGGAACCCTTTGCTCCCTCTGACACTTGATTTCCCTCCTTGGAAATCTACCAAATCAACTATGATTCAGCTTCTTCTTTATCCTCTAACCAAACTGCAAGTTTCCTTTGGCAAGAAACTCTCTGAGAAGTTGATCTCTTCCCAAAATTTGTCACTTGTGCTAAGGCCAAAAATCTGAAGACTTCAAAAGTTTAACCCCACCAGCTCTTCTCAATTTCTGCAACTTTTCTGTAGACTTTTTCTGGATCTGATAGATTCAGATCTGAATCACACTGGCTAGCTTCAGACCTAACCAGCGTTGTTTCTGAGCTGCCTTTGTGCAATAATTGCGTGGTTTTGCTACAACACAACGTCGGACAGCGTCACCCTTCCCTCTGCGTGAATCTCCTCCTGAAAACTGCGTTGTCCCTTCAGATCTACTTTTCTGCTGCTTTCTACAACTAGATCCTTCAGATTCTTCAGCTGGTGACCGTTCTAGATCTGCAATTCCTCTGATACCATGTAGAAATTTATGAATCTTAATTCTTATGCAGAAATTATTTCTGTTAATCTGGTTAAGCTATTCCTACTTATACAAGTTATCAACTGAATAAATTCAAGTTAACATCAAAGAAAAATACATAACAGATCTCTACCAATTTAGATCTAGAATAAGCACATGCACACATAGACAAAGTGATACAGTTATTTCTAGACAAACTGTCCCAGCTTGAGAAAAACCCAATGTGAGAAAATCGATCTCTCGCTGCTGGAGGGCTCTATTATTAAAAATATTTCTGAATACACAACTCTGGGTTCCAGATCTGGAAAACCCTACAGAGAAAACTCTAGATCTACAGCACCTGGTTGATCTAAGACCAACAATACTGACTGATCCACACCCTCAAGCCAGGTTCTGAACTCAGCCAGATCTATGCGTAGAAACCCCAGATCTGCCCCTAGAAGACACTGCGTCAGCCTCTGAAGGCCTCCAAATTGTCAGCGCTGTCACTGGAAGGCACTGCATTACCCCAAACTGGGTGACATAGTCACTAAGCTGCCCCTAAGGGTCTCTGCGTAACCCCTGAAGGGTTTCCTGAAAATCACATTGTCCTTGTTGTTGCTGTTGTTGTTGCCGTCTGCTATTGTTGTTGTTGTTGTCATTTGCTGATGCTGCCTTCCTCTGCGTTGTCTCTTCTGATCTCTTCTTTGCTTCTTGTGTATTCTAGACCCCGGGATCATGTCATCCCCTTGGTTTAAATTCCCATCTCTGCAACTAAAACACTTGAGAATTCTTAGCGACCCCGCCCTAGAATCTCAGCTTAGCTTTAGTGCTTTGCCTCTGTGTGTCTTACAAATGACCGCAAACCTTTCCTTTATACTTTTTTGTTGACAAATCAACAACCAAGATTAAATCTTTAATCAATGGCTAAGATTAAAAGAAAGCTTGATTCGTGTGACTTAAGACAATTTCATCACATGTTTAATTAAATTCACTTCAATTATTTTATTTTCCTAAGTTTTAACTTAGGAAATACATTAAAATAATTAATTAATTTAATATCTCCTAAACCAAATGAAATTTCCCAAATCCATTTCTGGGTCTTGTAGATCAGGTGAACTCTAGTCCTTCCTCAAAATTTGGGACCTAGAGCACAACTAATGCTATCCCAAATACACAAAATCTCAACACTTGGCACCAATCCAATAAATGTGATGAGGTTCAACCATATGTTGACTCAAAATGTTCATTGCAAAACATACGTCCGAACTGTGAAAATTTTTGAATCTTTACACTTTACGCAGAAATTATTTACTGTTAATATGGTTATGCTCCTCCTACTTAGTCAAGTTATTAACTAAATAAATTCAAGTTAAAATCGAAGCAAAACACATAACAGATCTCCACCAATCCAGTTTTAGAACAAGTTCATGCACACATAGACAATGTGACACAGTTATTTCTTGACAAATAGTCCCGTGAAAAACCCAATGCGAGAAAACCGGTCTTCTGGCTGCTGGAGGGTTTTATTATTAAGAATTTTCTGAATACAACAAACCCGGGTTCTAGATCTGGAAAACCCGACAGAGAAATATTAGATCTACAGCTGACTGGCTGATTTAGGGCCAAAAAAATCACTGATCCACACCCTCAAACGGGATTTACAGAACTCAGCCAAAATTAGGGCCTAGAAACCCTAGTGCTGCCCCTGAAAGCCTCTACGTTAGCCTCTGAAGCCCCTCTGACCCTCAGCATTGCACCGTTAAGCGCTGCATTACCCCAGACTGGGTGACGCAGTCCTTACGCTGCCCCTTAGGGTCTCTGCGTAACCACTGAGGCCTTCCTGCTGAAAATCACGTTGTCCTTGAGGGACTGCTCTGTCCTTGCTGCTGCTGCTGCTCTCCTGCTTCTGTGCTGCCTCTCTGAGTTGATCTCTGTCTCTTGCTGATTCTAGACCGCGGGATCAAATCATCCCCTTGGCCTAAATTCCCCTCTCTCCAGCTGAAACACTTCTAAGTATTCTTAGCAAACCCTGCCCTAGAATCTCAGCTTAGTTTCAATGCTCTACCTCTGTGTGTTTTTACAAATGACCCCAAGCCTTTCCTTTATACTTTTCTCGTTGGAAAACTAATGGCCATGATCAGATCTTGAATCAATGGCTAAGACTAAAAGAAAGTTTGATCGTGTGACTTAAGACAATTTCATCACATGTTTAATTAAATTCACCTTAATTATTTAAGTTCCCTAAGTTTTAACTTAGGAAATACATTAAAATAATTAATTAATTTAATATCTCCTAAACCAGATGAAATTTCCCAAATCCTTTTCCAGGTCCTGTAAATCAAGTGTACTCTAGTCCCTCCACAAAATTTGGGACCTAGAGCACAACTGATGCTACCCCAAATACACAAAATCTCAACACTCCCTCTTAGCATCAAGGGTGTGCTCTAGCAATACATCACACTTATGCATTACATGATTTTGGGCATTGGTTCTGTGTTGTTGATGCTTGGCCTGCTGCCACTCAACTCTGCACTGCTCCTGCCATTCTGTACTGCTGCCCATGACTCTGCCACTGCCACTGCAACCTCTGTACTGTAGCTCCCTCTCAATATGTTACATCTATGCTGCTCATAGCACTAACACCGTTGATCTGCTGCACTGCAACTTCAGTTGTTGAGAGACAACTGAATCTCCTACCCAATCTTTGACAGACAAGTCAGATGGGCTGCATCCTCATCATTGAAGCTCCATAGGCTACAGATTTGTGCTGGCATCTGAAGGATGATTCACAACTATAGTTATGCCTGTGTAAGCAGACTCCCTCTACACTATTGAAGTAACATCAGCCCCTTGTGCTGAAATCTCTCACGTTGCTGATGCACTGCGTTGTCCCTCTGAAGCCTTCTGCGCTGCTGCAGCTCTGCTCTGCGTTGTTGCTGCTTCTACACTGTTGTTGCTCTGCTCTGCGCTGCTCCTCCCAGTATTTAGATCTGCCTCTGCCTCTGCTTCATCTGTGATCTACGCACCCACTGCTCCACTTGTCCCGCTACTGTCTTGAGGCATTCGTAGTTCACATGTGATCCAAGAGATGAGCTGCTCAAGGATCCCGCCTCTCTTCTATTACATATCTATGTCACCTCACCTCCATGGTTCATGAGCACTCATGGTTGCATCATCTTCCGACCCATCATCTGCCACAACTGCTTTGGAAGAAGATGCTTCCTTGTCCTTTTTCTTCTGAGGACAATTGCTGGCAAAATGTCCCATGTCACCACACTGGAAGCACTTGATCTTTGAGACATCCTTCTTCTTTTTTGGTTGCTTCTTTGATGCCAAGGCTGCGTCTTCCTCGTCTTCCTTCTTCACTTTGCTCGATCCAGAGCTATACTACTTCTCGGTGAATCTGCGGAGTTCTTCTTGACGCAGAACTGACCACAAGTTGTCTCAATCTGGGAGGTCCGCTCTGCCCAGGATACTTTGGACAAAGGTTTCCCACTCATCCGTGATTGCATTGAGGGCAGTCCTCACCATCACATCGTCCTCCACCTTTGCACCAGTTGCAGTCAACTGATCTCTGATCGACTGTAGTCTAAAGAGGAAATGCTCCATGTCTTCTCCCTTGGCCATCATGAATGACCTCATCTGTGTCTCTAACAGCATTTTCCTTTGGACAGATTTTCCCTCATATAGGGAGATCAAGGCCTTCCACATCTCATTAGTTGTCTTCTTCTTAGCTAAGTGTGGTACAATATGGTCCCTGATTCCATCCATAATCAGTCGCTTGGCATGCCCAGCAACCTCCTTATGTTTCCGAAGCAGATTCGGATTTGTCGGTGTGGCCAGAGTTTTCTCTGCATGGTCTCTAAGATTGTATTCCTCAAGGACTATCAGGATCCTTGCCTTCCAAACTGAAAAGTTTGAGAGGCCATCCAGCCTAACCTGATCACGCAGTCCATGAGGAGCCATCTGCTAAGAATGTGTCGAAACTTCCTTTTCTCTTTGCTAGAGAAATGGATCTAAGCCCCTTGGTGAAACAGGCACCTTCTGCTCCCTCTGACCGCTGATTTCCCTCCTTGGAAATTTGCCAAATCAACTATGATTCAGCTCTCTTTGATCCTCTGATCAAATTGCAAGTTTCTTTGGCTAGAAACTCTCTGAGAAGCTGATGTCCTCCTGCTCTTTTTCACTTGTGCTAAGGCTAAAAATATGAAAACTTCTGAAATTTAACCCCACCAGCACCTTCTGAATTTCTGCAACTTTCCTTCAGTCTTTTCTAGATCTGACAAATTCAAATCTGAATCACACTGGCTGGCTTCAGACCAATCTAGCGTTGTTTATGAGCTGCCTCTACACAGTAATTGCGAGGGGCTTGCTAGGAGACAGTGTCACCCTTCCCTCTGCGTGAATATGCCTCTGAAAACTGCGTTGTCCCTTCAGATCTGCGTTTTTGCTGCTTCCTGCAGCTAGAACCTTCAGATTCTTGCTGGTGACCCTCCTAGATCTGCAATTGCTCTGATACCATTTGAAAATTTCTGAATCTTTACACTTTATGCAGAAATTATTTACTGTTAATCTGGTTATGCTCCTCCTACTTAGTCAAGTTATTAACTGAATAAATTCAAGTTAAAATTGAAGCAAAACACATAACAGATCTCCACCAATCCATATCTAGAATAAGTTCATGCTCACATAGAAAAAGTGACACGGTTATTTCTGGACAAATAATCCCCGGTCTTCTGGCTGCTGGAGGGTTTTATTATTAAGAATTTTCTGAATACAAAAAACCTGGGTTTCAAATCTAGAAAACCCGACAGAGAAATATTAGATCTACAGCTCACTGGCTGATCTAGGACCAAAATAATGACTGATCCACACCCTCAAATGGGATTTACAGAACTCAACCAAAATTAGGGCCTAGAAACCCTAGCACTGACCCTGAAAGCCTCTGCGTCAGCCTCTGAAGCCCCTCGGACCCTCAACGCTGCTCCGGAAAGGGTTGTGTTACCCCAGACTAGGTGACGCAGTCCTTACGCTATCCCTTAGGGTCTCTGCGTAACCCCGAGGTCTTCCTGCTGAAAATCACGCTGTCCTTGAGGGACCGCGCTGTCCTTGCTGTTGCTGCTCTCCTGGTTCTGCGTTGCCTCTCTGAGCTGATCTCTGCCTCTTGTTGATTCCAGACCCTTGGATCAGATCATCCACTTGGCCTAAATTCCCCTCTCTGCAGCTGAAACACTTCTGAGAATTCTTAGCAAACCCTGCCCTAGAATCTCAACTTAGCTTCAGTGCTTTGCCTCTGTGTGTTTTTACAAATGACCCCAAGCCTTTCCTTTATACTTTTCTCGTTGGAAAACCAACGGTCGTGATCAAATTTTGAATCAATGGCTAAGATTAAAAGAAAGCTTGATCCGTGTGACTTAAGACAATTTCATCACATGTTTAATTAAATTCACTTTAATTATTTAAGTTCCTTAAGTTTTAACTTAGGAAATACATTAAAATAATTAATTAATTTAATATCTCCTAAACCATATGAAATTTCCCAAATCCTTTTCTGGTTCTTGTACATCAAGTGTACTCTTGTCCCTCCACAAAATTTGGGAGCTAGAGCACAACTGATGCTACCCCAAATACGCAAAATCTCAACACGGACGAGAGTTCACTAAGACCATCAAGCCCCCCGCGAGTTGTCGATACTCGGTAGGATTTTCTAGCACGAGCCCAACAACGCTTCCACTCAACTTCTTAAAGTTGAGTTCCATCAGTGTCGACACAGACTTACAGTCCACCATACCAAATCTCTCCAGCAGCTTCACGACATATTTTCCTTGAGAAAGGAAAATCTTGCCTGGCCTCTGCCAGACCTCCAAGCCTAGGAATTAGTGCATCAATCATAGGTCTTTCATCTCAAACTCGGAAGCTAGCTCCCTCTTACACTGATGAATCAGAGGGTCAGCACCTATCAAGAAGAGATCGTCCACATAGAGAACCAAAATGAGAGGCCTTTCTCTATCAACCTTAAAATAAAGGTTCGGATCAGCATTACTTCGAATGAAGCCCAGCTTCATCAAGTAGCTATTTATCCTCTTGTACCAAGCCCTGGGGGCTTGCTTCAACCCATAGAGGCCTTTCATCAACCTGCATACATGGGTGTATCTATCTCGAACTTCAAAACCCAGAGGTTGCTCCACATACACCTTTTCCTTTATAGATCCATGCAAAAAAGCAGTCTTCACATCCATTTGATGTAGACTCCATCCTTGCGTAGCAGCAAGGGAAATAATAGATCGGATGGTGATATAGCGGGCCACAGGTGCAAATATATCATAATCTATGCCTTCTTTTTGACAGAAGCCTCAGGCAACGAATCTTGCCTTGTATTTTTCAACTCTTCCATCAGATCCATACTTGATCTCATAGAGCCATTTCAAGGTCACAACAGATTTGTCCTTCGATCTTGGGACCACTTCCCAGACATCATTCTTCATAATGGACTCATATTCTTCGTGCATAGCATCCTTCCAAACTTGATGCTTTACAGCTTCTTCAAATGTTCCAGGCTCAGATTGTACTATCGTACTCATGGCTGCTAGATACCCTTCGGCTTCTTGCTTTCACGGAATGTCACCCTTAGGGAAAGATTCTCTCGGCATCTTCGAGAGTATCCCTAAGCCATGAGGGTCTTCTCTTATTTGAAGGAGGTGGATCAATGGGATCTAGAGATCCTTCAACATCCGGCATCAGGTCATCCTTCGGCTCTTCCAACTTCCCTGCTTCTTCATCTTCTTTGTCTTCCTTGGAGCTGGGAAGATTTCTTACTTTTTTGAGGGCAGCATCTTCATGGAAGATGACATGGTGGCATATCTCCACTTCTCTTTGACCAAGCACATAGATTCTATATGCCTTTGAAGTTTCACTGTAGCCCACAAACAGTCCCTTCTTTCCAGAAGCATCTAGCTTGCTTCTTTTTGCTTTCGGCACATGAAAGTAAACAGGATAATCAAAAACTCTAAAATGAGAAACATTAGGTTTCTTACCAGAGAAGACTTCTTCGGGTGTTTTGGAGTCCAAAGCGGAATGCGAGCATCTGTTTTGAACATACACAGCAGTGTTCGCAGCTTCTCCCCATAGAAACTTCGAAAGGCCTTGGTCACATAGCATGGCGCGGGCAACTTCCACAATGGTCTTGTTCTTTCTTTCAGCAACACCATTTTTCTCAAGAGTGTACGCAGTTGTGGTCTCCCTCTTAATGCCACCTTCTCTACAAAAGTCGTTAAACTCATTTGACTCATACTTGGTCCCACTGGCAGTCCTCGGAACTTTGATTTTATTCTCGGTTAGATTTTCCACCAAGGCCTTGAAGGTACGGAACCATTTGAATGCTTCGTCCTTATTCTTCAAAAAGTATATCTAGGTCTTGCGGGAGAGGCCATCTGTAAAAGTCATGTAATAGGAACATCCTCCCAAGGATGTCACAGGCAGCATACCAGATAAGTCAGAATGTATCAACTGCAAAATATCAGTTGTCTTTGTGACACTTGAGGAGAATGGTCCCCTTGTATGCTTCCCTTCGGCAAAACCTTGACATATACCTTGATGATCATCTCCCAATTCGAGCATCCCTGTCACCACCTTCCTTGCTTCGGGAAGGGCTTTGTAATGAAGGTGTACAAACCTCCGGTGCCATAACTCTATTTGAAGAGTTGTATCACATGCCATAGCCCCCAATGGACTTCCTCCAACCTGGTAGAGTGTATCAACTCTAAAACCAATAGAAAGAGCTTCCTTGAAGTTCTTCTTCCAGATAAGTACTTTTCCATCAACAAATGCCACATTGAACCTCTTGTCTTCCATTGCCGAAATGGACACAAGGTTCTTCTTCAAATCATGTACATACAACACATCTTGTAACCGGATGACTTGACCTTGAAATAAATGGAGGGTCATAGTCCCTGTCCCTTTCACGGGATAGGTGGCATTATCTCCAAGGGTAATTTCCAAATTAGTATCCTTCTCAACCAAATCAGAAAGGGCTTCTTTATAACTAGTGAGGTGCCTTGAAGCACCACTATCAATTAACCAGACATCCAGGGTGTCGGGTGGAGGTGCAGCAGAGAGGGAAGATACAAGAATAAAATCATTTCTCTTATTATGAACAACAATAGACTCATCGTACCTGGAATTTCTTGACCTCTTGAAAGGTTGCCCATTTCCATTACGATCAAAGGGAGCCTTCATTTTTCCTTCTCAAGTTGTTTTTGTCATCATCCCTGGGAGATTCCCTTCTATTAGGGCACTCTCTTGCATAGTGACCAGTCTTGTTACAAGTGTAACATCTTCCCTTCCTTCCTTTGGGCCCTGCTCTACCATGGTTTTGATTTCTCGAGCCACCATGGTTCTTCTTCTTTGCATGAGCGGCGAAGGCTGTAGGGTCACTTCCATTACCATTAGAGGCATACTCCATCATTCTTGTTTCCTCTTGAGTGCATGTTGTCAATATCAGGACTCACATTATTACTGAGAATAGCGGTATTGAACACATGCCAATCACGGGGGAGACCTCCAAGTGCAATAAGAACCATCTCTCGATCAGATATTGCTTCCCCAATAGCTAGGAGGTTATTCCTGATTTCAATGAGCCTCATAAAGAATGATGGAATAGATTCATCCTTACCCTTCTTGATATTCTTCAATTGATTCTTGAAGAAGAGGATTTGATTAGCATTGCTAGCTCTGAACATGCTCACCAGCTTATCATACATCTCCTTAGATGTCTTCAGCTCAGAAATGTAAGCAACCAAGTGCTTATGAATAGAATCCCGGATAATCATCTTTGCTTTTATTTCCCTTTTTCTATACTTTGTCTTTGTGGCAGCAGCTGCATTTGATGGAGGTTCTTGAACATTCCCCTGTAAATAGTCCATGACATCTTGATCTTCTAGTGCCAAATCCAAGGACATCTTCCATGCATGATAATCAAACTTATCAGTCAATTTATCATCAACCTTGAAACCCTTGTAGGTTGAGGAGTCCATTTGTCCTTGATAGGATTTCTTCCTTCAGAGATAGCTCCTAACACCAGCTTGGACTTTGTCTTCACCTCAGCTCTGATTCCATGTTAAATTTAGATAACAATGGTGTTCTATGCTTGATGCTTCTAACACCAGCTTGGACTTTGTCTTCACCTCAGCTCTGATTCCATGTTAAATTTAAATAACAATGGTGTTCTATGCTTGATGCACTTTTACTTCAATCTTTCTTAGGCCCAATACGCCAGCCTAGATCCATCTTAACTCTGGATCTATCAAGCGCCGAGAGGGATCAAATCTCTCGAGGTGTTGAATGATAGAAAATGTGAATAATAAGAATGTAGTCAATTACAAATATCCTTCATTGTGATCAATCTCAAACTATTTTCTTCTACTATTCTTATTGTCACCCTTGTTAGTTTTGTCATCTTTTCATATCGATTGTATGAAAAGGATAGTTGAAATCGCAAACCATTTAAATCTTTAGCTCAAATTATTTTAGTAAACATCATACCTTGTCTCTCTTGCTCTCCAATATTAATAGGTTGAATTACTATAACACAAAAATCTATGTACATTGTCAATATTGTTTTGTACTTACATTGAAATCAATGCACATTGTTAATCCAATCACTTTAAAATTAATGTACCATCATACATCCAATTACATAAAAGTAGAAATCAACATCTACTCTGAAATCAATGCATCTAATGAAAAAAATCAAATAAGATTAGAAAACAAATTCTACATAAAAATCAATGCATCTAATGCAATCAATCAAATAGGATTAGAAATCAACATCTACACTCAAATGAATGCATCTAGTGCAAGCAAATAGGATTAGAAACCAACATCTACATTGAAACCAATGCATTTAGTGCAAGCAATCAAATAGGATTAGAAATCCCCATCTACACTGAAATCAATGCATTTAGTGCAAGCAATCAAATAGGATTAGAAATCATCTATATTGAAATCAATGCATCTAGTGCAAGCAATCAAATAGGATTAGAAATCGCCATCTACACTGAAATCAATGCATCTAGTGCAAGCAATCAAAGATCATTAGAAATCAATATCTACACTAAAATCAATGCATCTAGTGAAAGAAATCAAATAGAATTAGAAATGACTATCTACACTGAAATCAATGCATCTAGTGCAAAAACTCTTCTTCCCTCTCTCCCCTATATATATATATATATATATATATATCCCTCCATCTCTCCTTTGTCTCTCTATCTCACGGCCCCCCCCCCCAAAAACACACACACTCTCTCACTCCATATCTATCAATCTCTCTGTCCCACCCTCCCTCTCTCCATCTCTCTCTTCTTCCCTCTCTTCACCTTCCATCTATATCTCTATCTTCCCATTCTCTCCCTCCCCCCACTTATATCTCTCTTTCCTCCTGCCATCCTCTTTCCCTCTGTCTTCATCTACCATATCACTCCCTCTCTCTCTACACCTTTATCTCTTTATGTCTTTTTTCTTACCTCCCTCTCTCTCCCCATCCAACTCCATATCTCTTTCCCTCCATGTCTCCACTCTCTTACATTCTCTCTCTTCCTTACCCTCTCTCCCTTTCTCTCCCACCTTTCTCTCTTCACCCTCCAACTCTGTTACTGTATCCCTCCCTCTCTCCTTCTCTCTCCCCTTCTCTCCATCTATTCTTCTTTGTCTCTTTATCTCACCCCCAAACATACACTCTCTCTCCATCTCTCCATTGTCACTCCCTCTCTCTCTCCACTTCTCACTCTCTATGTCTTTATTCTTCCCTCCCTCTCTCACCCTCTAACTCTATCTCTCTTTTTATCCCTCTCTCTCTCTCTCTCTCGTCCATCCTCTCTCTCCCTTTCTCTCCTACCTCCCTCTATCTTCCCCCATCTCTCTCTCTCTACAATCCTCTCTCTTCCACCATCACTCTCTCTCTCTCTCGCGCTCTCTATATTTCCCTCTAATCCTCTCTCTTCCCCCATTTCTCTCTCTCTCTCTCTCTCTCTCTCTCTCTATATATATATATATATATATATATATATATATATATTTTATCTCCAATCCTCTCTCTTCCCCCATCACTCTCTCTCTCTCTTTTCCCTCCAATCCTCTCTCTTCCCCCATCACTCTCACATACACACACTCTCTCTCTCTCTCTCTCCAACTACGTTACTATATCCCTCCCTCTCTCCTTCTCTCTCCCGTTCTCTTCATATCTCCTTATTTGTCTCTTTATCTCACCCCTAAACATACACACTCTCTTTCCATATCTCCCTTGTCACTCCCTCTCTCTCTCCATTTCTCACTCTTTATGTATTTCTTATTCTCTCTCTCTCCCCCTCCAACTCCATCTCCCTCCATCTCTCCTCCTCTCTCTCAAGTCCTCTCTCCCGTCCTTCCTCTCTCTCATTTTCTCTCCTACCTCCCTCTCTCTTCCCCCATTTATCTCTCTCTCTCTCTCCAATCCTCTCACTATCTCCCTCCCTCTCTCATTATTTTTGTCCCCCCTCCATCTTTGTGTCTCCCTCTCCCTCTCTTACCCTTCTCTACCTCTCACTCCTCTCCCCCTTTCTCTATGTTCATTCCTCCTCTCCCCTCTCCTTCAGTTTATCTCCATCTCCCCCTCGTCATTCCCCCTATCTCTCCACCTCTATCACTCTATGTCTTTGTTCTTCCCTCCCATAAATATATAGAGTTAATATATATCATGATATATTAATATATATTATAATATAACAAATTTAAAATTGTATCAATCCAAAGTTACTAAATTTAATAATATTAATATTATAATATATGAATATGAATATTAGATTTAATAATAATAATATTATTATTATTATTCCTTTAATATTAATATTAGGGTTAATAATATTTTTTTGCATGGTATTAATAATAATATAGCCCACGGTATTTGGCCCATAGGCTTCACCTAAATAAAACCTCTTTTTTGACTGTTCGTAAATATAAAGGGGATTATGGAGTGAATATAAAAAGAGGTTTTATCTATTTACCATTCCTTTCCTTTATTTATTTTTATATTTATTTACCATACCTCTTTTATTTACCATGGTATTTGATCCATAGGCTTGGTATATAATTAGATGTTGATTTCTAATCCTATTTGATATATTTTTATTTATTTACCATACCTCTTTAACAAATATGGTATTTGGCCCATGTTATTTAGCCCATGGTATTAATAATAATTTGTCCCATGGTATTTGGCCCAAAAAATGTTTTATTTGTTTACCATACCTCTAGTTTATTTATACTTTTATTTATTTACCATACATTTGAAGTAAGTATAAAAGGAGGTTTTATTTATTTACCATACCTATGTGGTTTATTTTTATTTTTATTTATTTGCCATATCTCTTTTTTGAGTGTTCATAAATATAACCCTTGGTTAAGAGGAGGGGATAATTATTAGAAATATATTGATTACAATTGAGCCGACATTACAAATGTTTACAAACTTTCTTACATTACATCTACACATGTACCCTATACTGGGTTGTAGAGCGCCTCTCGGCACAAAAATAGCAATCATATAAACTTGAAAGTAAAATGCTAATAGGTCAGCAGGATGCTTCAACTAGCACAATCTTTCTCGGTCAGCCAGCACTTTCATGTGTCACACCCACAACCCTCAAAGACAGCTCATCACAAGTCAACGCAATTCAAACCAGGGACAGCGCAAAAAAGTCAACACAGTCAGCTTCAAAAAAGTCAACGCAGCAAACTAGGGCTTCGGTCAAACAACCCGAAATTCCTCGATTTTAGTGCCCAGTTGTACGGCCTCCTAAAATCAGAATGTCTGCAGAAGATTGAAGTCAAACGACCAAGGGTTGACTATGGTCAACGCTGCAGCAGAAAAGCCCTAAACAGATCAGCACAGAAAACAGCGGCTTCGCTCCAAATGTGTGAGGGAAAAAAGGCCTCCAAAGGCTATCGAACCAATCAGATCACACTGAGAGAATGTGTGATGAGATGATGAGAAAATAACCTCCAAGTCTCTCCAATTTATATTCATCAATGAGAGTGTGTGACACGTCTCTTAGGCATGTGGGATAAATCTGGCCAACCTTGCACATGTGGAAAATAAATTCAAAATCAATGTTCTGCTCATCCGATCAAGATGATCTTTAGATCAATCTTGCACCTCTCTGAAAGAGGAATCCAACAAAAATATGACCATCGTCATATGAGCAGTGCAACATGGAGTTTGGACCTAGATGCCCCAAATTAACAAATTGTCACCATTTGTCGTGGGTTAGGCTCCCAAACTTCTATATAAATAAAATATAGAATGTTATGAATAAAATATAGAATCACTGGGAGATCAGCAATACAAGCTGTGTTGATCTTAATTTCTAATATTGGACACTATATGCATACAAAAAAAGACATTTTTTCCTCCTTTGTAGTTCCTTTACATTCCCAAATTATATATCCATGTGCCAACTCTGCATGTCTGAGCAATCTTAAGAAGCATAGTCAGAAAACCTTATTTTAAAAGAACTGATCAGTGACCAGCAATGCCTGCTATTCCGAATTTTTTGCCTCGCTGTATCTATTCATATATATTATATTTGTCACTTGCCTACTGTATTTTACTGCAACTTAGATTTGAAGATATCGAAAAGAAACTTCCTAGGAAGTAGGCACAGTTAAACATGACAGACAAAGCACATAAACAGAATTCTCCCTTGTGTCCCCTGAGTGCTATTTTCTTTTCATTTTCCTTCTTTTCATTCTTCTGAATTGGATGAATCGAGGGATCCTTCATTTCAATAAAAGAGAGAAATATACCTTTTCAATAAAGTTGATGTAGCTGAGGGCTCCATCTTTGAATTGTGTTCCACCTCCAGGAAATACAAGTAGCTCTCCAGAGATTCTAACCCAATTCTGATCTTTCTTGTATTCAACAAGTTTGGTGTGAGGAACATTCGTTAACCAGATCTGCAGAAATATATTGGAGGATGATTAACATTATATACAGTTACAATTTTCTTGAAATCAAGACAAACTTATTGGATATATTTACATTCTTACAGCTTTTAGTTCCTTAAACAGAGATAGAAAAGGTACAACCACACTTTCAAGAAATATTTTCGAAGAGAAGTTTATTGGTTTCTCTTCTAATTGTCATTTGCAGTAAAATCCACTGTTCACATTTAAGGAAACAAGCAAGGGTCAACACAAACACCCTTTGTGATGAATCAGTAACTAGCAGATATCTAAAATTTAACAATGGTCAGTAATTCATATTCATAGCATAACCGGTATCACTCCACTACCAAACTCTATCAAGCATGACAGCCCTAATTACAGGTGAAAGGTTATGAGTTCTAATCCCTTTGTAAATTACCGGTGCCACTATATCCGCCCGTTATGAATAGTGCAACCACAAATCCTTAAAGCATCTCATTGAGGTTATAACAAATTTGATACAGCTGAAAATCGATTAAAAATAAGAATGACAATCACTTTAAGAAGTGAACAATTTGACCAACTTTGTCATGCATCAAGATTAGTAAATAAACCATGAAAAGAGGTGAAAATTGCCTGGGAGATAAATTTCAGCTCAAGAAAGATGCCTTGTATAGCTAGCATTCTATACTTTTCCCGCTTTTGTATATCATATGCACACAGGGAAGCTGGGCCTATCTTTTAAATGGTCAATGAGTAGGTTATAGGAATACATCACCAGCATATTCTACCAGATCAAATATTAGTAATTTGGATAAGAAATCAAAAAAGGAATAATTACCAATTTTTAAAATGGAAAATTCTTGCCTATTTGTTATCATTACGAGATTCAAATGGCAATACACATCAATTTAGACAAGTGAAGATAACATGAGCGATTTTCGCCGATTTCTCGAAAAATCGCGACTTTTACAACTGCCGGAAAAGTTGTCACAAAAAAATCGCGATTTTTCCACTTTGAAAAAATCGTGATTTTTTTGAAAAACACAACTTTTTCCGATTTCTCATGCCATGATAGAATATTTTTGTATTGTTTTAATTACGCTAGTGTATGTCGATTTATACCCATTTTTACGATTTTTCATTTTCCAAACCCTTGTCGATATGATCCCGATCTCGATGTTTGCAACACTAGTATTTACCCATTTTCTTGAGAAAAATGCTTCAAACATTGTCTTAAAATGAGCCTTTTGGATTTTTGGCAAGGATACACCCTTTAGCTCAAGTCCATACATGCTTCAAAAGCTCAACAACCCAAATACCCCACCAAAAAAAAAGAGAAATGGAAACTCTTAGTTCTTCTGTAGATTTTTGAATTAGTGTTGATAAAATCGTTGATTTTTCGTCGATGTGCTAAAAATTCGTGATTTTTCATTTGGCAATTTTTACTCTATTACAATTTTGAAAAAATTAGTATATTTTGAGTTGAAAATTGGTGGCTCGGGGACAAATTTCTAAAAATATAAAGTCTAAAAAAAAAGTCTCAAGATAGTAAATCACCTTGCATCAATTGGTAATCAAGTATTGTTGATGGAAAATCAATTATTATCATCAATCAGTTGTAATAATTCAATCTCAACTTAATATTCTATCATCAATATTATTATTATCCTTTTTATGATATTATTATTATTATGAAAAGGAATTTCAAGTCACACAATCATGGCTCTCAATAATGTTCTCTTACACTCTCATTAATGCTCTTACACTCAATAAAAATATGTCATTAAAGATTCCTCTCACACACTCTTTGATGCATATGTTACACTCTCTTAAAAGCATAAGTTACAAAGACATGTGTACCTCCTTAATGGCATGAGTTATATTTCCTAAATGGGCATGAGTTACACTCCTCAAGGAATGCGGGATTCCTTCATTGAAGGCATGTGTTTCCTCTCTCCATAATGGCTAAAGGTACTTTCCTAAATTGGCATATGTTACTCTCTCTCTTGGCATGCGAGTTACTACTCCTTTATGGCATGAATTCATTGATTCAATGTTTCAGTGTTGATTCAGTTGAAGGCAAGGTTGATTCAGTGTTTACAACTGTAGTTGCTATCAGTGATCTTCATACTACAACTTGCTTAGATTTGGGTGAACTTATTCATTTACTTGATCTCTCATTTTACTTTGTATCTTTGTTGAACAATTGATTTATAATAGAAGAATAATCTGTTTGGGTTTTCCCCTTGTGGGTTTTTCCCTGGTCATTGGACCTAAATTCTTTGTGTCTCATTGTATTCTTGGTTGTTTTCTATTGTGCATTTGTTCTATGTTCTATCTACAATTGCTTAACTAATATTGTAGCATAAAGAAGTTCTTGGAATAAGTTATTATTACAGCATAGAACATCAAAATTTCAGCATCGTATCAGAGTTTTAGTGAAGACAAGCCCAAGAAGGTAAGAGTTGCCCCTTCTCATTTGCTGCAGAAATTTTACTGCTGAAATTTTACTACTGAAATTTGTTGTTGAAATGTTACTGTTGAATTTGTTTGTTGAAATTTTACTCTTGAAATCTTACTGCTAAAATTTTACTGCTATTGTTCTTCCAAGATTTCAAGGAATCTGAGATATGATAGTAATTAAGGTGTCGCATGTGTTTAATAGTTGTGGTTTTGGTACTTGTTGATGCATGCAAAAGTAAAGAGTAGTTTTATTTTTATTTATGTATGTGCAAGAAAGTATTGTCTTGAAAAGAAATATAATGCATAGAAGGTTATGAAAGAATAACCGATAGAAATTGAATGTTGAAGATAGAGGGATTTTGACTCTCTCACATTATATGAGAAAGGTCATAATCTTATGAGTTTTGGTAATTTTGATATTAGAGTTTACTGACAATAGTGATTGTAGGAAAGAATCACGACTTTTGTAAAGGATGGAATGATAGCTTTCTAAACTAACCTCTTTTGTTGCGATCAAAGATAGATCATAACTAATATCATTGTAGGCAATCAAATCAATATGTATAATTATCATTACATGTCTTCACTCTGGGATCAAGATTTGAAGATCTTTATAAAATCAATGGAAGACTTATCCATGCATTGATTCATGATAAGTAATCATCAATATAAACTATGTCACCGTAATATCATTGCAGGCAATCAAATCAATATGTATAATTATCATTACATGTCTTCACTCTGGGATCAAGATTTGAAGATCTTTATAAAATCAATGGAAGACTTATCCATGCATTGATTCATGATAAGTAATCATCAATATAAACTATGTCACTGAAAGTACATTCATGTTCACTATAAAGCATTACCTCATGTGAGAAAGATGGTTTCCAAAATGCCTGAGCTTAGAGTGGACCATGATGGAGTTTGCCAAGTGTTGTTCAGGAAGATGCATTTATTCTGCTAATGACATGATTGATGGACAGTGGCAGCTTATAGAGGCCATATCAAGAGGGGGCTAACAACTTCCTTCAATCCCCATTAAAAAATAAGTATTCTCAAGTCTTATGTTGTTTCTTTGTGTCACTACTCTTGCTTAGATTTATCTTTATATATCATTGCCTATTTTTCCTACATGAGTATTTGAATGATTTTTTCACTAACTTCTTGATGAGGATGCAATTAAGAAAAGCAGATCATGAAGATCATCAAGGAGAAAAATAGTGCAGGAAGAGTAAAATCCAAGAGGAAGTGGGTGCAAGGATAATGGAGAAGCCACTCTCACATCTAGAAAAGAAAGAAAGCCCTGCCTCATCACTAGGTAAACTTTCATTATGTTTATTTTCTTTGCTACTATTGCTCTTTCTCTTGTTCTGGGATCAACGAGTACATTTGATGAATGTGAGAACCAAATCTTTTGTATCGATATTGAGGAAGATGTCAAGTCATCCCATGACTTGAGTGGACATGAAGTGGACAAGAGCTCAAGACTTCTGCAAGGAATTTGGAATCAAGAAAGAGACCATTATACCATATAACCTGGAACAAAATCGGCACTTAAGGATCTTTGACTGCCCTGCCTACTTTCATGTGCCAAAGGAAAAGAGTACCAAGACAGAAGCTTAAGGTAAGAAAGGTATCATTGTTGGTTATTGTGAAAATTCTAAAGCTTACAGAATATATGTGCCTGGTAAAAGAACTATAGAGTTTAGCAGAGATATAACATTTGATGAAGATGCATCTCTTTGAAAAGCCATAGACACTCCTCCTCCTGCTAATGTTGAAAGACAAGATGATGTCTTGGATGCACAAGAAGATCTCGAGCCTGAGCCTTATCTTGATGATGAAACCATGGATCACATGGACTTCTTCGATCATTCTCCATGCGCTAAAAAGAGACGATTATGGCTTCATGACACTTTACAAGATGTTGATAGACATGCTGCCCCCCAATGAACCTTTAGAGAAAGCAAAAAACCATGTCGGTTCCAGGGATGTCATAGACATGAGCAACATTATTCAGGTTGAACCATACACTTTTGAAGAAACAGTGAAAGATCAAGTATGGAAAGATGCAATGGCCGAAGATCATGAGTCTGTAATATCCCCAAGTTTGTGAGCATGGAAATTTTGCCCAATTTTGGTGATATTAAGCAAAGGGGAAAATATTATTTTGGAGAAAGTGGCAAGTATTATTTTATTGGATATTGGCAACAAATTATTATTTTATTAAAATGGAGACAAAAGTCACTTAGTGGAAAATGGCTCCCACCAATAAAATAATAATTAAAAAAGGAGTATAGAAGCATGGGGAGAAATTATAAAAGGAGGATCGACTCATTTGCTAATCATCTTTTGACTATTATATTTCACCTTTCATCTTCTCTTGGCATTGTTTAGCACAAGAAGAAAAGTGTTGTTTAGCACCAGGAATTCCACCCTCATTTCAGAGAACTTTGAGTGTCCCCCTAGTGAGGTAATTTGGGAGTCCAATTCAAGGCTTTCTTTAAGCTTCATTGCAGGAGTTTTCCCAGCTATGCGTATTTCCCAGGCAATGAAGGAGTTTGTGTCACATCATTTGGAGCAGTTGTAGTTGGTTGGAGACTCCCAACTTTTGTTGAGACATTCTTCATAGTTGAGGCCGAAGATTTGGAGTATTTTGCAGGGCAACGATTGAGTTCGGAATTTGGGACGAAATTCACCTCATTTTGATAGTGCGCAGAGCTTACTAGCTCAAGTCTACGCACGAGCAGGAGGTGGCTTCTTTTCGAGGAATTTTGGATTGGAGAAATAGGGCATTTTCCGGAGGGTATCTTTTCGGGACTTTGGGAGGCTTTTAGTGTCATATTTTGGGAATCCTACAGCAGTGCCATTTTGGGGGGCATTTTCTGGCCAAATTGGGTAATTCACACTTGTTGGGGGTCATCGAGGGTCGGTGGATTCGGCGCAAACCCTTTCTGGGTTTTTGTGGGTTTGGTGAGAGGAGGCTAGGATTAATTTTACAGAAGTTTCTGAGCAATTTTGAGGGCAGAATTCCTGGATCCATTCAGTAGTCAACAACAAAAATTGTTAAAGGAGAGCACAGTATACCCCGGGACCATTTCCACCATTTGGGTCCATGAGATATTTTTGGGTTTTGTTGGAGCTGGTGTGGAGAGCCTACATTTAATTTTGCAAAATTCTTGGAGTAGATTTGAGGATCGAAATATCGGTTCACCTATAGCAGCAGTGGCAATAATTTACTAGGTTAGTGCAGAGGTTTTTGGTGGAGTCATTCCAGCACTTGGGCATCACAATTCCAACTTGGGTTTCGCCTAGCTTGTTGTAGCTAGCCCAAGTTCCTATTTCCATACTCATTGTAGTCCACTATGCTCGAAGTAAATAAAATGGCTCAAAGTTTTGGTGCATTTCCTCTTGTGTTTTGATTTCCATTGTATGTGTTGAATTCTGTTAAATTTGGACAACTAGGTCCAAACTCCATATTAAGATGCTCAGATTAAGAGGTTAATATTTTTGTTGGATTCCTCTTTGTGAGAGGTGTAAAATCCATATAAAATATGTCTTAATCCGATGAGCAGAACTTATATTTTGAATTTATTATTTTTAATAAATTATATGTGCAAGGTCAGCCAGTTTTGTAATGTAGGCTCGCATGCCCAACAGATGTGTCACACACCCTCATGATGGATATATATACAAGAAAAGTTGGAGAGATTATCATCATCATCACAACTCACATATTCCTCTCTCATCTTAGAGTACGAGCTACCAAGAAGGACGAGTTTCAGCCACACGTGTGAAGGACGAAGAGGACAAACTGTACGGGTGAGCTGAAGTACGGATTTGCTGCTGCTAGGGTTTCGCAGAAACTTTGACCAGCGTTGACTTTGGTCAACGCTTGGTCCAAACAAGCCGAAAACTTGTGGAAGGTTCGATTTATGAAGGCCGTACTACCTGGCACAAAAATCGAGGTCAAAGGGTTGACCGTTTTGCTGCTGCGTTGACTTTTAGCTTGCTGCCCCTGCGTTGACTTTTCAGGACAGCGTTGACTTTTGCAGAGTTGACTTGAGTTTACTCATCTACAGATTGAAGGGTTGTTGTGACACATGCTGGGCTGGCTGACCAAAGGAGACTTTGCTGGTTGAAGCATCCTGTTGACCGCCGAAACGAACATACACATTTTTCCTGTTTCTGATTTGTCTTCTGTAAGATCTTCTTATATGTTCTATCTGGATTTTGCTTAACTACTTGTATGATTGCTGAAATAAAAGTGAAATTGCTACTAGCATAGAACATCTACAAAACTTTACATGGTATCGGAGCTGAGGTGAAGACAAACTCAATCTATAGCAATCATCATCGGAGGAAATGGGTTCCACTAGTCTTGAATTCAAGGAGAATGACAAGCCGACTGGAAGTGATGACTTCCATCCCTGGAAGATGATATTAGATCTTAAATTAGAAGATCATGATCTCCTGGATCATGTGACAGGGAGGATTCAAGAACCTCCATCAAATGCCTCTGCTGCTGTTAGAAACAAGTATAAGAAGGGAGAAATCAAAGCAAAGCTGCTGATCAGGGAATCCATAAATAAGAGTCTGGTTGCCTACATATCCGAACTAGGCACATCCAAGGAGATGTATGACAAATTGATACTTATGTTTCAAGTAAACAATGTGAACCAAGTGCTATTCCTCAAGAACAAGTTGAAGAATATGAAGAAGGGCCGAGATGAGTCTGTTCAAACTTTCTTTTTGAAGTTGACCGAAACCAGGAACAATCTGCTAGCTATTGGGGAA
The DNA here is from genome assembly GCA_034641835.2 of Pinus albicaulis. NCBI lineage: Eukaryota > Viridiplantae > Streptophyta > Pinopsida > Pinales > Pinaceae > Pinus > Pinus albicaulis. Next base: position 338,369,869 of record CM076573.1, read on the forward strand.
ATAATAGCTGATCGTGAGATGGTTCTCACCGCACTTGGAGGACTTCCATATGAATGGCAAGTATTCACAACTACTATTCTCAACAATAATACCATTCCTAACTTTGATGAGCTTCTGTCAAGATGTATGCAAGAAGAAACAAGGATGAAGGAATTTGATAATGAAAGAAATGCCGCCTATGGTGCTCATTCCCGAAAGAAGAACTCTGGTGGTTCTAAGGACAAAAGAAGGACAAAGACTCAAGAGAAGAAGGGTAAATGTTTCACCTGCCATAGGCCTGGACACTATGCTAGAGAATGCACCTTCAAGAAGGATTCTCCCGATAGTGACGATAACAACAACAACCGAAGAAATGGGAATCGAAGAAATGACAAATCCAAAGGAAAGAGGAAGGCACACTTTGGAGGAAACCATCAACCTTCTAAGAGGTCCAGAAATACCAGGTATGAGGAGTCTAATGTTGTTGATAAAAGAAATGAGTATATTCTGGTATCTGCTCTCTCAGCTGCATCTCCGCCCGACACTATGGATGTCTGGATAATTGATAGTGGTGCCTCAAGACACATCACCGGATTCAAGGAAGCACTTTCTGACATGGTTGAAAGGGATATTAATCTAGAAATTATCCTTGGGGATAATGCCACTTATCCTGTGAAAGGGACCGGGACTGTGACCCTCCACTTGTCCCAAGGTCAAGTCCTCCGTTTGCAAGATGTACTCTATGTACCCAAATTGAAGAAGAACCTTGTGTCTGTATCTGCCATGGAAGACAAAGGATTCAATGTAACTTTCTCTGATGGAAAGGTGCTCATGTGGAAGAAGAGCTTCAAGGAAGCTATCTCTATTGGTTTTAGAGTTGGTACACTCTACCAAGTTGGAGGGAGTCCGTTGGGAGCTATGACTTGTGATACTATCCGACAAACCGAACTATGGCACCGAAGATTTGGACACCTTCATTACAAAGCCCTTCCCGAAGCAAGGAAGGTGGTGACAGGGATGCCTGATTTTGAAAATAATCATGAAGGTGTATGTAAGGGCTGTGCTGAAGGAAAACATACAAGGGGACCTTTCCCCTCAAGTGTCACAAAGACATCTGAGATATTGCAACTGGTTCATTCTGATCTTTCTGGTATGTTGCCTGTAACATCCCTGGGGGGATGTTCTTACTATATGACATTTAATGATGACTTCTCTCGCAAAACCTGGATATACTTCTTGAAGAAGAAGGATGAGGCTTTCATGTGGTTCCGTACATTCAAAGCCTTGGTGGAAAATATGACCGGAAAGAAGATCAAGATTTTGAGGACTGACAATGGCACCGAATATGAGTCAAATGAGTTCAAAGACTTTTGCAGAGAAGCTGGCATTAAGAGGGAGACTACCACTGCATATACTCCTGAGCAGAATGGTGTTGCTGAACGAAAGAATAGAACTATTGTGGAAGCTGCCCGTGCCATGCTATGTGACCAGGGTCTACCAAAGTTTCTGGGGGGAGAAGCTGCAAATACTGCTGTGTACATTCAAAACCGATGCCCTCATTCCGCTTTGGACTCCAAAACTCCCGAAGAGGTTTTCTCTGGTAAGAAACCTGATGTCTCACATTTTAGAATTTTTGGATGTCCCGTCTATTTTCATGTGCCGAAAGAAAGGAGAAGTAAGCTGGATGCTACTGGGAAGAAAGGAATGTTTGTGGGCTACAGTGAGACTTCTAAGGCATATAGAGTCTATGTACCTGGTCAAAGGGAAGTAGAGATAAGCCATGATGTCACTTTTGACGAAGATGCTTCCCCGAAGAAAGTAGTAGATCTTCCTAGATCTGAAGAAAATCATGAAGAAAGACCTGGAAATCTGGAAGAACCCCAGGATGAGACTATGCCTGATATTGAAGGGCCAATGGACCCTATTGATCCAACCCCTTCACTAGGAAAGAGACCATCATGGCTCAGGGACACCCTCGAAGATGCTGAGGGTCATGCTGCCCCAAGGGGGACATTCCGAGAAAGCAAGAAGCCGTGTAGATACCAAGGGTATCTAGCCGCCATGAGTACTATTGTACAATCTGAACCTGGATCTTTTGAGGAAGCCGTAAAGCATCAAGTTTGGAAGGATGCTATGCACGAAGAATATGAGTCCATAATGAAGAATGATGTCTGGGATGTGGTCCCGAGACCGAAGGACAAATCAGTTGTCACCGCCAAATGGCTCTACAAGATCAAACATGGATCTGATGGGAGTGCTGAAAAGTTCAAGGCAAGATTTGTTGCCCGTGGCTTCTCTCAAAAGGAAGGAATAGACTATGATGACATATTTGCACCCGTGGCACGATATACCACCATTCGATCAATCATAGCCCTTGCTGCTACGCAAGGATGGAGTCTTCATCAGATGGATGTCAAGACCGCTTTTCTGCATGGTGCAATAAAGGAAGAGGTGTATGTAGAACAACCTCGGGGATTTGAAGTTCAGGATCGAGACACTCATGTCTGCAGGTTGAAGAAAGCCCTCTATGGGTTAAAGCAAGCACCCAGAGCTTGGTACGAGAGGATGGATAGTTACTGATGAAGTCAGCTTCACTCGAAGCATGTGTTGATCCGAACCTATACTTGCTGTCATGGAAAGAGAAGTTCTCTCATTCTAGTGCTGTATGTGGACGACCTCTTCCTGACAGGTGCTGACCCTCTCATTCATCAATGTAAGAGGGAGCTCGCTGCTGAGTTCGAGATGAAGGACCTAGGACTGATGCACTACTTCCTAGGCCTGGAGGTCTGGCAGAGACCCGGAGAGATTTTCCTTTCTCAAGGAAAATACATTGTGAAGCTTCTGGAAAGATTTGGGATGGTGGACTGTAAGTCCGTGTCGACACCGATGGAACTCAACTTTAAAAAGTTGAGTGGCAGTGCTGCTGGGCCTATTTTGGACAATCCTACTGAGTATCGACAACTCATAGGAGCTTTGATGTTCTTAGTGAACACCCGACCAGACATATGTTTTGCAGTGAACACTTTGAGTCAACAGATGGTTGAGCCTCATCACTTTCACTGGGTTGGTGCCAAGAATCTTCTGAGATATCTTCGGGGCACAATCAACCATGGGCTGAGATACACTGCCGGGTTTGAGACTCCATGGATATACCGATGCCGATTGGGCTGGCAGTGTGGTGGATCAAAAGAGCACATCTGGATGTTGCTTCGCCTTGGGTTCTACTTTGATATATTGGATGAGAAGGAAGCAGAAGTTAGTGGTTTTGAGCATTGCTGAGGCCGAATACATTTCAGCGAGTATGGCCTGTTGTGAAGCTATTTGGTTGAGAAAGCTCTTTAGTGAGTTGTTTGGACATGTGCTTGATACCACCGTTATCCTTTGTGATAATCAGAGTGGGATTCGTATGATCGTCCATCCCGTGGTTCCACTAATCCTTCCAAGCATATTGATATCGTGTACCACTTTTCCCAGGATATGGTACAAGCCGAGGCGCCGTAAGGCTCGATCATATAGGAACCGATGAGCAGGTCGCGGATATTCTCACAAAGCCCCTGGGGAAGGTCATGTTCTTAACCTTCCGTGAGAGTCTTGGTATCGTGGAACGAACCTATGATGTGGGTCCTGTTGGACGATGAGATCTGGGAGCTCTAGGGGGCTTTGGGGATAGCTTCTCGGAGCTATAAGCAACCACAGGGCTAGGCTTGCCGAACCTTGTTGGTATGCTTGGGCCCCACCGTTGTGATTATTGAGTTGGTTCACCTCTCATTATCTGTGCCCCGTATGCATCCTACACACTGAGTTCGGCTCATGGGAAGTACCTCTCATTTGGCCAATGAGGTGTGGAAAAGTTAGAGACTATTAGCAAAGACTGATGGACGCATCAGAGATTGCCGTGCTCTCTATCTAGGATGGCACGGTCCAACCACTTGTTCTGGGATCAAGATTTGTGAGGTCTGGGACCTCTGGACTGATTCTGTCAGTCGGGGGATGATGTCTGATCAATTCACTTCTCGTTCGAATAAAGAAGCCAAGAAAGCAAGTTTCGCTGGATGACGCACGATGTTGATTGCACTAATAGATGGAGTTCTCCCTAGTTGAGAGGGGGAGGTTAAATTTGGACAACTAGGTCCAAACTCCATATTAAGATGCTCGCATTAAGAGGTTAATATTGTTGGATTCCTTCTTTATAGGAGAGGTAAAATCCATATAAAATATGTCTTAATCCGATGAGTTAACTATATTTTGAATTTATTATTTTAATAAATTATATGTGCAAGGTCGGCCAGTTTTGTAATGTAGGCTCGGATGCCCAACAGATGTGTCACAGACCCTCATGATGGATATATATACAGGAAAAGTTGGAGAGATTTGCATCATCATCACAACTCACATCTTCCTCTCTCTCATCTTAGGAGTACGAGCTACCAAGAAGGACGAGTTTCAAACTTACACGTGTGAAGGACGAAGAGGACAACCGTACTACCGAGCCGAAGTACGGATTTGTCGTCGCTAGGTTTCGCAGTGGGGCCTTGACCAGCGTTGACTTGGTCAACGCTTGGTCCAAACAAGCCGAAAACTCGTGGAAGGTTCGATTTATGAAGTGCCGTACTACCTCGTTAACAAAATCGAGGTCAAAGGGTTGACCGTTTTGTCAGCCGCGTTGATTCTCGCCCGCCGCCCTCGCGTTGACTTTTCAAAGATGTCGTTGACTTTTGCGGTGAGTTGACTGGGGTTGACTCATCTACGCATTGGAAGGGTTGTTGGGACACATGCCGGGTCGGGCCGACAAAGAGACTTACTGCTGAAGCATATGTCTGACGCCGAAACGAACATACACATTTTTCCTGTTTCTGATTTGTCTTCTGTAAGATCTTCTTATATGTTCTATCTGCATTTTGCTTAACTACCTGTATGATTGCTGAAATAAAAGTGAAATTGCTACTAGCATAGAACATCTACAAAACTTTACAAATTCCCTAGTTGTTGTTATAGTGCATGTTTCTGTTATTCACTTAGTATTTCCATTAGTAATATTACAGTGGTATCAAAGCCATGATCTTGGCCAGTTGTGGGACTTAAGCCAAGTGATGACAAGACCAAACTAAAAAGCTAAGAAATCATGGGATCCAAAGAAAGGTTAAAGTCAAACAACATGGCAGTAACCTTGAATGAGGTGATTAGAATGCAACAAATGATGATTGATATGGGGGAGTAGTTGATTCATACCCCAATTGGGAATTAGTATCATTCTCAATTCTACAACAAATCCACTATGCCCAAAGAAATGGATAATGCATCAAGATGGCAGGACATGATTGCAACTAAGGTGGAGTTATTGGCTGTAAATTGGAGGGCATACCAATCATTGGGACATGACATTCAGGCATCCCTCTCCTTTTGGAAGTTCGGTGAACTAAGAGACACGCACAAATCAGTGGGAATTCAGTGGAATTATGCATGGATGATGAGGAGGATCAAGGCAGAAGATGAAAAAGTAGTTGAAGGGGCCATGGTTGGCAAGGAGACAGTTGAGCATACACTCGTTGATGAGATGCCAACAATTGATTGTTGAGTTTTTTGATGTGTTGGGGTAGCTTTGAATGTGCTCTAACTCCCAACATTTGTGGAGGGACTAGGGTACATGAGATCTCCAAGACCCAGAAAGGAATTTGAGAAATTCCATCCAATTTTGGAGATAATTAATTAATTAATATTTTTAATTAAGGACCCTAAGTCTAACTTAGGAAAATTAAAATATTAAAGGTAATTAATTTAAACATGTGATGGAAATGATTTAAGTCACACAGATCAAGCTTTCTTTTAATCTTAGCCATCGATTCAAGATTAAATCATGGTCGTTGGTTTCCCAACGAGAAATGTATAAAGGAAAGGCTTGGGGTCAGTTGGAGAACACAGACGGAGGCAAAGCACTGAGACTAAGCTGGAATTCTAGGGCATGGTATGCTAAGAATTTCCAAAAGTGTTTTCAGCTGCAGTGAGGGGTAGTATTGGCTAAGGGGATAATCTGATCCTAGAGCCAAGAGTCAGCAAGAGGCAGAGAAGCAGCAACTAGGAGCAGTGCAAAGGAAGTAGAAGCTACATAGCAACTGCGCAGCGCAGAGGGTTTCAACTGCTACAGGCCCAAAATGGGCAGCGTAGAGGCAGCAGGAGGCCATCCAAGCCTACGCAAGGCCAGCCAGGGCAGCGTAAGGACTACGTCACCCAGTCTAGGATTACGCAACCCTCTCCTAAGCAGCGCAGGTGCACGCAGAGGCTAGTGGGGCTGACGCAGGCAGCTTCAGAGCAGCATTGGGGTTTCTAAAGACAGAAAAAGGGGTTGAGTTCTGTAAATCCCGTTTGAGGGTGTGAATTTGTCCAATTTTCAGTCTCCAAAACAGCAGGATTGTTGCAGATCTTATTTTCTCTGTCGAGTTAACCAGCAAGGTGTCCAGATTTGTTGTATTCAAAATCTACTTAATAATATAAACCCTCTAGTAGCCAGAAGACCGGTTTTCCCGCATTGGGTTTTTCCGGGGACAGTTGTCCGGAAAATCTTGTGTGACACTTTGTCTGTGTGCATGTATTTTTGTTTAGATCTCAATCGGAGAAGAACTATTATGTGTTTACTTTGATGTTAATCTGAATTTTCAGCATTAATAACTTGATTAAGTAGGAGAATTATAACCATAATTAACAGTAGGGTTTCTGCATAAAGTAATATTCAGAAATTTTCACATGGTATCAAAACGATTGCAAATCTAGCACGATCACCAGCAGAAGACTGAAGAATCCTTGCTGCAGAAAGCAGCAGCAGCCGCAGAAAGTTGGACCAAAGAGGACAGCGCAGCAGAAGAGGGAAGCGGAGCCACGCAAAGACCAGGGTGACGCAGTCCCCTCGCAGGCCCACATACATACTGCGCAGAGACAGCGTTGGGACTGTCTGCTCACGTAGAGGCCAGCTAGGGTGACACAGTCTTGAGAATGTGGTTGATTCAGAAGTGTCGGAAACAGTGCCGCAGAACTTCAGTAGTTGCTGGTGGGGTTAAATTTCTGAAGATTCAAAATTTAGCCTCAGTACTAGTTGACAAAGAGCGGGAGGAGAACAACTTCTCAAAGGATTTCCAGCCAAAGAAATCTGTAGATCGATTAGAGGATCGAAGAGAGTTGATTCGTTGCGTTTGGCAGATTTCCAAGGAGGAAACTAGTTGTCAGAGGGAGCAGAGGGTGCCTTTTCGCCGAGGACCCTAGATCCGAGCTTCAGTTGAGAAGCGGGGAGAGGAAGAATTTGTTCCGACAGAGCAGATCTGAGTAGATGGCACCTCACGAACTATGTGATCAGGATAGGTTGGACAGTCTGTCCAACTTTGCAGTCTGGAAGGCCATAATCCTGGTGGTCATGGAGGCATACGGTCTGAGGGAGCACGCAGAAAAAGTCCTGGCCACGCCTACCGATACTCTTCTTCTAGCGAAGCATAATGAAGCAGCAGCACATGCCAAGTGCTTCATCATGGACGAGGTTAAGGATCATGTTGTACCACATATAGCCAATAAGAAGACGGCTAATGAGATGAGGAAAGCCTTAACTGCCCTATATGAGGGTAGATCTGTCCAGAGGAGAATGCCTCTGGAGAACCAGATGCCGCTATTCATGATGGCCAAGGGAGAATAAATTGAGCCCTTCCTTTTCAGACTACAGGCGATCAGGGATCAGTTGACTGCCATGGGAGTGAAAGTGGAGGATGATGTGATGGTGAGGACTACACTCAATGCGGTCACAGAGGACTAGGAAATTTTTGTACAAAGTATCTTGGGCAGAGCGAACCTTCCCAACTGGGACAGTATGTGGGCGATCCTCAGTCAAGAAGAACTCCGTCGGTTCACCAAGAGGCAGCATAGCACCGAATCAAGTAAGGTGAAGAAGGAAGAGGAAGAAGATGCAGCCTTGGCATTAAAGAGGCAGTACGAGAGGAAGAAGCGTGATCTATCCAAGAACAAGTGCTTCCAGTGCAGCAAATTAGGAAATTTCGCCGACAATTGTCCTCAGAAGAAGAAGGACAAGGAAGCTTCTACCTCCAAGGTTGTTGTGGCAGACGATGGCTCCGAAGATGATGTAGCCATGAGCGCTCATGAACCGAGAAAGTGGGGCAACATGGATCTGTAGAGCAGCTACAAAGTGGTGACGGGATCCTTGAGTAGCTCAGCTCTTGGATCACATCCGTGCTACGAGAGTCTTAAGACAGTAGCGGGACAAGTGGAGTGTAGAGAATCACGAATGGAGCAGAGGCAGAGCTAGATGCTGAGAGGGAGCAGGGCAGTGCAAAGACAGCAGCATCATAGCAGCGCAATGCAAAAGGGCTAATGTGACTTCAGCACCGCAATGTAGGCTGGCTTACGCAGAGCAAAGTTGCAGCAGCGCAGTGGCTTCAGGAGGATAGCATAGAGCAACAGCCTAGGGAGCTTTAGTGATGAGGATGCAACCCAACTGACTTGTTTGTCAAAGATTGGGCAGGATTCTTCGGTTGTTTCTCTCAGCAACTGAGTTGCAGTGCACCAGTTGTCGGCACAATGCAGCAGATTGAGAGGGAGTTCCAGTACAGATGTGGTAGTGGCGATGGCATCGTCATGGGCAGCAGTACGGGAGAGCAGCAGCAGCACAGTGATGAAGGGCAGCAGGCCAAGCATTAGCGCAGATACCCACACCAAAGATCAGTGCAGCGTGCGGGGTGAAGTGTTGTGTTAGAGCACATTCCTCGCTAATAGGGAGTGTTGAGTTTTTTGATGTGTTGGGGTAGCTTCGGATGTGCTCTAGCTCCCAAAATTTGTGGAGGGACTAAGGTACATGAGATCTCTAAGACCCGGAAAGGGATTTGAGAAATTCCATCCAATTTGGGAGATAACTAATTAATTAATATTTTTAATTAAGGACCCTAAGTCTAACTTAGGAAAATTAAAATATTAAAGGTAATTAATTTAAACATGTTATGGAAATGACTTAAGTCACACGGATCAAGCTTTCTTTTAATCTTAGCCATCGATTCAAGATTAGATCATGGTCATTGGTTTCCCAACAAGAAAAGTATAAAGGAAAGGCTTGGGGTCCGTTGGAGAACACGCACAGAAGCAGAGCACTGAGACTAAGTTGGAATTCTAGGGCATGGTTTGCTAAGAATTTCCAGAAGTGTTTCAGCTGCAGCGAGGGGTAGTATTGGCTAAGGGGATGATCTGATCCTAGAGTCAAGAGTCAGCAAGACGCAAAGAAGCAGCAACTAGGAGAAACACAGAGGAAGCAGAGGCTACACAGCGCAGAGGGTTTCAGCCGCTATGCAGCCCAAAAAGGGCAGCGCAGAGGCAGTAGGAGGCCATCCAGGCTTACGCAGGGCTAGCCAGGGCAGCATAAGGACTGCATCACCCAGTCTAGAGTGATGCAGCCCTCTCCTCAGCGGCACAAGGGCACGTAGAGGCTAGCAGGGCAGCATAACGATTGCGTCACCCAGTCTAGGGTTACGCAACCCTCTCTTGAGCAGTACAGGAGCACGCAGAGGCTAACAGGGCTAACGTGTGCAGCTTCAGAGCAGCACTGGGGTTTCTAAAGACAGAAAGAGGGGCTGAATTTTGTAAATCTTGTTTGAGGGTGTGAATCAATCCAGTTGTCAGTATCCAGAACAGAAGGTATTGTTGTTGATATTATTTTCTTTGTCGGGTTAACCAGTAAGGTGCCCAGATTTGTTGTTCATAATCTACTTAATAATATAAACCCTCCAGCAACTAGAAGACCGATTTTCCCGCATTGGGTTTTTCCGGAGACAGTTGTCCAGAAAATCTTGTGTGTCACTTTCTCTGTGTGCATGTATTTTTGTCTAGATCTGAATCAGTGAAGAACTGTTATGCGTTTACTTCGATGTTAATCTGAATTTTCAACATTAATAACTTGATTAAGTAGGAGAAGTATAACCAGAATTAACAGTAGGGTTCCGCATAAAGTAATATTCAGAATTTTCACATTGATGAGGTACCCAGTGTTGTGACCAAGTTTTCACGTGATAGCATCACCCCACAGATTTATGAGGTGCATGGAGCCATTGCCATTGATGAGGAGGAGATAGGTACAGAGGCATCCAGACCTGTGACAGAGTTTCCAAACAGTAGCTACCTAGCGTTGATTGTTGAGGATGTTGTGCATGATGAGCAATCTGTGGAGGGGCCGTTAGTGGCTCATGTTGAGCCCATGGTGGAGGAGGATGAGCAGCCATCCTTGGATTCAGCCATTGATGAGGAGCAATTAGTTGCATCGGCAGCCAGCGGAGTTGTCGTGCTTTCAGACAGCAATCCCCTTCAGGCATACATCGATGGGGCATGTAGCATTATTGGGCCGCCTCCTCGTGTTGGTGAGATTACATGGATTGGCCAGACTAAAGAAATGAGGCGACATGAGTTGCGCATGGTGTAGCAGTCTCAGGATGGAGGACTTGCTCCATGTATAGTTGTTCGTGCATTAGATCCCTCTCTCAGGGTTGGATGGAGAGAGATATTGAGTTGGTATCCGGTCGAGCTAGCTAGGAGGTTAGATGCATCCATGGCCACAGATCAGTAGAGGAAATGGATTACTAGAGAGGCTCGAGGGCTAGAATGTTGGTGGGATCCAGGAGGGATTCTCCATCACATTGTGGAGTCAATAGGTGATGGTAGTAGTTGCATGACAGACTCCATGGTTGGGTGCACACACCTTTTCATATCCCCTTCAGAGTTCCTGACGGTACTAGTGCCAGGATGGATTGATAGGGGAGCAAGCAGAGTTCATGAGTTGTCATGGCATGTTGGGCATACATGGACTGTAGGATGATTAGCCTACTCTGGCAGGACTTGGTAGGAGGAGGTGGCATCGACATACCATCAGATAGAGAATTGTATGGAGACCATGCTCTCCCACTGGTATATTGGACGCAGGAGCTATTGAGGATAGGATTAGTAGTGTCATTCATGTTGGCATGTGAGGAGTTAGGCCGCTCAGGTTTATCTGGGAAGATGAGGAGATATAGCTCACATCCTGGAGGGCTTGCTAGCAGAGTGGTGGAAGCGTTGGCACATGCGAGATGGCATATGATACTGGGTGGTATGACAGTAGACAATGGTACCCAGGGGTGCACGAAGATATGCTGTAGAGTCCAATGTTATGCAAATGGATGCGACCTGATGCATACAGACCCAATTTTAGACCCTAGCATCCAGTGTTGTATAGAGGTATGCAGTGATGAGCAGTGGCCTACAGAGGAGCATGGAGATGCATGGTTTTTTGATTTAGCATGTTGGTTTGCATTGAGCGACCCACATCACATCGAGTACACATGTGGAGTTTTAGGTATAGTGACACAGGCAGGATACGAGACGGTACAAGATGGTACAACAGTAGCACACAGTATCCAGTGGTGTACAGAGATAGGCCATAGGGTACAGTGGGATGCTGAGGAGTACAGGGATACTTGGTGGTATGCAGAGGTGTATGGTGCAGCACATTGGGGTCGTGGAGGGTTGCCTCTAAGGAGACTTATGGATGGAGACATCAGGCATACCTTTGGGTGTAGTTCACCCAAGATCGACGGGGACGCAGATGAGCGATACTCGATGGTATCCATGGGGGCTCACACGCTTGTCCCTCTTCTACACCACTTACAAGCACAGACAATTTGGTTGTTGTCCTTTGACACTCTAGGCGTGAGCAGCAGGGGACAGGGAGCTCACCCAAGATATTTGGATGACACTCAACGCACTAGGGGAGAGACATCTCAGTAGTGGAATTGGGTCGATGTGCGAGTTGATAGCCACAAGTTGGGGGATGAGGTGATCATCTGCAGGGGTGGCATATCGTTCATCATTGAGCCTACGCCTAGGGAGCTGGTCACAAGGGAGACATATGTCACTCTTTCCACCGAGCATGTCAGGACCATGCATGAGCAGAGGATACCGTGTACAGCTGAGGCAGCTTTCCGGTATGTGTCCGGGCTCTAGACATTATATTGGCACATTATTGAGAGAGCAGATGGCAGACTCAAGAGTAGGACAGGTCCGCATAAACTGGTTCAACTGCGAGTATCAGATACCCATCTATTTGTTTCCTTCAGGGGGTAGTTATTTGGTACATGTGACTTCCAGCAGTGATCAGTACTATGCAGTGGCAGGCACAGGACAATTTAGCATGCATCAAATTAGTTCATGATATATGGGACCTATATGTTGGTTGCATGCAGGTACTAGGGACGAGGCACAAATGGATTCCAGTAGTTGTTAGAGCTATATCGCAGCAGTTCTAGCTAGGTGATCCAAGGATTCAGCTGGTTGACAGGCCACTCCATCTAGTGAGGAGCAAGACCATAGCAGAGGGTGATCTAGCTCACCTTGGGGTTGACACATGGGGGATCACTGAGGCCTCCCATTGTTTGGCAAGGTAGGCTTCTTTAGTTGTAGCTCAGGATCGAGATTAACGATGGGTAGGTAGATATTGACATCATAGAGACACCTAGGCAAGATAAGCTTGGCCTTCGTCAATATTTCGCCTCTAGGTTTGAGGGGAGGAAGTTGTTGTGTGCACATAATGGGCAACCTATTCGAGTCAGAGTGCCGCAGCGACAACATGGTGGCGCTTTTCTGAGACGAGCATAGGACCCTGGCATCGCAGTACTAGACAGCTCAACGACCTTTAGGGATGAACTACCTGTTATAGGGGGAGATCACTCAGATTTTCCATTGAGCATAAGTGACTTGCTGATGGCGTGGGGGACTTCATCAGCATGGCAGGTTGGTCAGCATGAAGATATCAGGAGGAGCTCATGTGGGAGAGACTACGTCCCCAAAGGGATTGGATTGTATCTTCAAGATTTTACTCTTAGTGTACACAAGGTGGACTACTTGGTAGGGTAGCTTCATGGAGAGTTAGACAGAGTCCTACATTATCATGATGCTCTACTTATTGATAGTATGCAGAGGGCTTCTGGAGCTTATACCTGGTTGGATGGTGAGTGGAGCAAGGGTTGCTTCAGATTGATCAGGATGCCTTGGGATCCTAGTATTGAGAGATTCCTTCATGATCAAACAACGCAAAGATTGGGGATGAATCAATGGCACATTTGGGACCCTAGTATTACTGGTGGTGATAGTGGTGATTAGTAGTCAGAGGGGGCGCTTGTTCCGACATTGCTTGAGGACAAGCAATTTTTAGCGGGGAGGACTGTAATATCTCCAATTTTGTGAGCATGGGAATTTTGCCCAATTTTGGTGATATTAAGTAAAGGGGCAAATATTATTTTGGAGAAAGGTGGCAAGTATTATTTTATTGGATATTTGCAGGAAATTATTATTTTATTAAAATGGAAACAAAAGTTAGTGGAAAATGGCCCCCACCAATAAATTAATAATTAAAAAAGGAGTCTAGAAGCATGGGGAGAAATTATAAAAGGAGGATGGACACATTTGCTAATCATCTTTTGACTATTACATTTCACCTTTCATCTTCTCTTAGGGTTGTTTAGCACAAGAAGAAAAGTGTTGTTTAGCAGCAGGAATTCCAAGCAGAATTCCACCCTTAGTTCGGAGAACTTTGAGTGTCTCCCTAGTGAGGTAATTTGGGAGTCCAATTCAGGGCTTTCCTTGAGCTTCATTGCAGGAGTTTTCCCAGCTATGTGTATTTCCCAGGCAGGGAAGGAGTTTGTGGCACATCATTTGGAGCAATTGCAATTGGTTGGAGACTCCAGGCTTTTGTTGAGACATTCTTCATAGTTGACGTCGGACATTTGGAGAATTTTGCAAGGCAGGCGATTGAGGTCAGAATTTGGGACGAATTTCCCCTCATTTTGATAGTGCGCAGAGCTCACTGGCTCAAGGCTGCGGAGGAGCAAGAGGTGGCTTCTTTCCGAGGAAATTTGGGTTGGAGGAATAGGGCATTTTTCAGAGGGGATCTTTTTAGGACTTTGGGAGGCTTTTAGTGTCATATTTTGGGCATCCTAAAGCAGTGCCATTTTGTGGGGTGTTTTCTGACCAAATTGGGTAATTCACACTTGTTGCAGGCCATCGGGGGTCGGTGGATTCAGCCCAAACCCTTTTTGGGTTTTTGTGGGTTTGGTGAGAGGAGGGTAGGATTAATTTTACAGAATTTTCTGAGCACTTCTGAGAGCAAAATTCCTAGTTCCATTCAACAGTCAGTAGCATGAAATTGTTGGAGGAGGGCGCAGTTTACCCTGAGACCATTTCCACCACTTGGGTCCGTGAGATATTTTTGGGTTTTGTTGGAGCTGGTGTGGAGAGCCTACATTTCATTTTACAAAAAAATTGGAGTAGATTTGAGGGCCGAAATCTCAGTTCACCTACAGCAGTAGTGGCAATAATTTACTGGGTCAGTGGAGAGGTTTTTGGTGGAGTCATTCCAGCACTTGGGCATCATAATTCCAACTTGGGTTTCGCCTAGCTTGTTGTAGCAAGCCCAGGTTCTTCTTTCCATATTCATTGTACTCCATTTTGCTCAAGGTAAATAAAATGGCACAGAGTTTTGGTGCATTTCCTCTTGTGTTTTGATTTCATGTGTATGTGTTGAATTTCCTAGTTGTCATTATAGTGCATGTTTTTTTTATTCACTTAATATTTATGTTAGGAAAATTACAGAGTTCATCATACATAATGATGTATGGGAAGTAGTTCCAAGACCCAAAGACTGAAGAAAGCTCTCTATGGATTGAAGCAAGCCTCAAAGAGCATGGTATGCCCTCATTGATAGCTTCTTGATGAAGCTTGGTTTTGCTAGAAGAAATGTTGATCCAAATCTCTACTTCAAAACAATCCAAGGTATGCCTTTGTTTTTGGTATTATATATTGATGACTTATTTTTGACAGGTGGAGAACCTTTTACCCTCCAATGTAAGAGGGAGTTAGCTTCTGAGTTTGAAAGGAAAAATCTTCATTTGATGCACTGCTTTCTGGACCTATAGATATGGCAAGAGACCTAGTGAGATTTTCCTTTCTCAAGGAAACATGTTGTCAAGCTACTAGAAAGATTTGGTATGACATAATGCAAGTCCATGAATTCTCAAATGGAAATGAATTTCAAGAATTTATGTGGCGAAGTTGCAGGCCTTGATTTGGCTTGTCAGAGTATACCCCAATATCCATCCTACCCACAAGTTGGACTTGTCGGGATTTCCATCCATCTGGCCAATGGATGAGGAGATACTTGGGTGCATGTGATCCTTACCTCTAATAAGTTGGGTATTCCCCCAAAGTTTGTGGATGCTAGTGTTCTACCACTTGATTCTTGAGGGTCAAGGTGAGAAGATTAGCAAACAATAGGATAGAGTGTGATCCTTACCTTTCATGGTAAGTGGTATCCTACCTATTGTCAATGGGACATATATTTAGGTGGTAGATTAATCTCCCCTATTGTCTGTAGATATAGGGTGGTAGTCGGAGCTCCCCCATGATGATTCTCATTCATTAGAGTGAGACATCATTGTTCTAGATGATACAGAGTAGATATGAACATAGATGGGTAGAGAAAGCAAGGATCTTTGTTGTAGAAAGAAATTCCTCCCTAGCTAAGAGGGAGTGCTGAAAATTGGTAGCTCAGGGATGAATTTCTAAAAATAGAAAGTCTAAAAAACGACTCAAATTAGAAAGTATCAAAATAGTAAATCACCTTGCATCAATTGGTAATCAAATATTGTTGATGGAAAATCACTTCTTATCATTAATCAATCCTAATAGTTCAATCTCGACTTAATATTTTATCATCAATATTATTATTATCCTCTTTATGATATTTTTATTATTATTAAAAGGAATTTCAAGTCACTCAATCATGGCTCTCAAAAATGTTCTCTTACACTCTCATTATTGGCATAGCATATTCCTCTTACACTCTCATTAATGCTCTTACACTATCTTACACTCAATAAAAGCATGTCATAAAAGATTCCTCTTACGCGCTCTTTAATGCATATGTTACACTCTCTCTTAAAAGCATAAGTTACAAAGTCATGCATACCTCCTTAATGGCATGAGTTATATTTCCTAAATGGGTATGAGTTACACTCCTCAAGGCATGTGAGATTCCTCCATTGAAGGCATGTGTTTCCTCTCTCCATAATTGTTAAAATTGGACAACTAGGTCCAAACTCCATGTTGTGATGCTCAGATGAAGACACCAATATTTTTATTGGGTTCCTCTTTCGAAGAGGTGCAAGATCGATCTAAAGATCATCTTCATCCGATGAGCAGAACATTTATTTTGAATTTATTTTTAATACTTTCAAAATATGTGCAGGTTGGCCTTAAGGTTTTACACCCCCAGCAAATGTGTCACACACCCTCAATGATTGATATAAATAGAGTCAACGTTGGAGGACATTTCAATCATCTCATCACACACGTCCTCATGATCTAGAAATCGATGCCGTAAATATGGATGATGCCATAAATCTGTATGATGCCGGAAATGGATGTCGTAAATATGGATGATGTCGTAAATATGCATGATGTCGTAAATCTGGATGATGTCAAAAATGGATGCCGTAAATATGGATGATGCCGTAAATGTGGATGATGCCAGAAATCTGGATGTGGGATTCTTTTGTTGAATTATGTTGATTTTTGATGAGCAGTCTTTAAGGGCTATGTGTGTGACACTTCTGGTTGGCTGGCCGTATTGAGACTTTGCTGGTTGAAGCATCCTGTTGACCGCCGTAACGCACCAACACACTTATATTTTTCTGGCTTGTCTTCTGTCGATCTACTGGTATGTTCTATCAGCACTTTACTTTCTTGTTTATGTGATTGCTGACTGACATTGGGGATAAAAGTAAAGTTGCATCAAGCATAGAACATCTTCAAAAATTTACATGGTATCAAAGTTGAGGTGAAGACAAAGCCCTAGTTTGTAGCAATCACCGAAGAAGAGGATGGGTTCCTCAAACTACAATGACTTTAAGGCTGATGAAAAATTGACTGGGAAGGATGACTTCCATGCTTGGAAGATGACATTGGATCTTAATTTGGAAGACCAAGATGTCATGGACTATGTGCAGGGTAAAATCCAAGAGCTTCCATCCACTGCAACTGCTGCTGCCAAATCAAAATACAAGAAGGGGGAAATCAAAGCAAAGTTGATGATCAGGTACTCAATTCATAAGTCTGGTTGCCTACATCTCTGAGCTAGGTCACTATGCTAGAGAATGCCCTTTCAAGAAGGTCAAGAAAAGGAAGGCTCCCTCTGGCGGAAATGGGCAACCTTTCAAAAGGTCAAGAAATTCCAAGTATGAGGAATCAAATGTTTTTGATGATAAAAGAAATGAATTCATTCTTGTATCTGCCCTCTCTGCTGCATCTCCACCCGACACTATGGATGTCTAGTTGATAGATAGTGATGCCTCAAGGCACATCATTGGGTTCAAGGAAGCACTTACTGATATGGTTGAGAAGGATACTAATCTACAAATTATCCTTGGAGATAATGCCACATATCCCGTGAAAGGGACAGGGACTGTGACCCTCCACTTGTCTCAAGGTCAAGTCCTCCGCCTACAAGATGTACTATATGTACCTAATTTGAAGAAGAACCTTGTGTCTGTTTCGGCCATGGCAGACAAAGGTTTCAATGTGGCATTCATTGATGGACGGTGCGCATGTGGAAGAAGAGTTTCAAGGAAGCTATCACGATTGGGTTTAGAGTTGGTACACTCTACCAGGTTGGAGGAAGTCCACTAGGAGCGATGACATGTGATACTATCCGACAAACTGAACTATGGCACCGGAGGTTTGAACAACTTCACTACAAGGCCCTTCCCGAAGCAAGCAAGGTGGTGACGGGGATGCCTGAGTTCTCAAATAATCATGAAGGTGTATGTCAGGGTTGTGCCGAAGGAAAGCATACAAGGGGACCTTTCCCCTCAAGTGTCACAAAGACATCTGATGTCTTGCAATTAGTACATTCTGATATGTCTGGGATGCTACCCATGACATCCTTGGGAGGATGTTCTTATTATATGAGACGAACGAGTTCAAGAACTTTTGCAGAGGAGCTAGCATCAAGAGGGAGATCACAATGTCTGTGGGCTACAGCGAAACTTTGAAGGCCTATAAAGTATATGTGCCTGGTCAAAGGGAAGTGGAGATATGCCACAATGTTACCTTTGACAAAGATGCTTCCCTGAGGAAAGTAGTCAATCTTCCGAGATCCGAGGAAGATCATGAAGCAAGGCCTGGAAATCAAGAAGAACCGAAGGATGAGACGATGCTTGATGCTGAAGGACCAATGGACCCGATTGATCCACCTCCTTCAATAGGGAAGAGACCATCATGGCTCAGGGACACTCTCAAGGATGCCGAGGGACATATGGCCCCAAAGGGGGACATTCGTGAAAGCAAGAAGCTAAGTAGATACCAAGGGTATCTAGTAGCCATGAGTACTATTGTACAATCTGAGCCTGGATCTTTTGAGGAAGCCGTAAAGCATCAAGTCTGGAAGGATGTTATGCACGAAGAGTATGAGTCCATAATGAAGAATGATGTCTGGGATGTGGTTCCAAGACCGAAGGACAAAGCAGTTGTCACCTCAAAATGGCTCTACAAGATCAAGCATGGATCTGATGGAAGTGCTAAAAAGTTCAAGGCAAGATTCGTTGCCCGTGGCTTCTCTCAAAAGGAAGGCATAGACTATGATGATATATTTTCACCTGTGGCCCAATATACCACCATCCGATCTATCATAGCCCTTGCTGCTACACAAGGATGGAGTCTTCATCAGATGGATGTGAAGACTGCATTTCTGCATGGTGCAATAAAGGAAGAGGTGTATGTGGAGCAACCTCTGGGGTTCGAAGTCCAGGATCGGGACACCCATGTTTGCAGGTTGAAGAAAGCCCTCTATGGGTTGAAGTAAGCACCCAGAGCTTGGTACGAGAGGATAGATAGCTACTTGATGAAGCCAGGCTTCAATCGTAGTAATGTTGATCCGAACCTTTACTTCAAGGTTGATAGAGAGAAGTCTCTCATTCTGGTGTTGTATGTGGATGACCTCTTCCTGACAGGTGTTGTCCCTCTCATTCATCAGTGCAAGAGGAAGCTCGTTGTTGTATTTGAGATAAAGGACCTAGGACTGATGCACTACTTCCTAGGCCTGGAGGTCTGGCAGAGACTTGGCGAGATTTTCCTTTCTCAAGGAAAATACATTGTGAAGCTTCTGGAAATATTTAGTATGATGGACTGTAAGTCTGTGTCGACACCAATGGAGCTCAACTTTAAGAAGTTGAGTGGCAGCGCTGCTGGGCCCGTGCTAGCAAATCCTACTGAGTATCTTCAACTCGTAGGGTCCCTGATGTTCTTAGTGACCACCCATCTGGACGTACGTTGTGCAGTGAACACTTTGAATCAACACATGGTTGATCATAACATTCACTGGGTTGGTGCCAAGAAACTCTTGAGATATCTCTGAGGCACGATAGACCATGGGTTGAGATACTCTGCTGGGAGTATGACACTCCATAGATATACTGATGCCGATTGGGCTGGCAGTGTGGTGGATCGCAAGAGCACATCTGGATGCTACTTCACACGTAGATCTGCTTTGGGCAGGAAACTGAAGTCGGTAGCCTTGAGCACCGCTGAGGCCGAATACATTGTAACATGTATGGCCTGTTGTGAAGTCACTTGGTTGCGAAAGCTCTTCAGTGAGTTGTTCGAGCATGTGGTAGATGCCACCATTATCCTTTGTGATAACTAGAGGGGGATTCGTCTGTCATAGAATCCTGTGTTCCACGAACGATCCAAGCATGTTGATGGCTGGTACCACTTTATCCGGAATATGGTACAGCGAGGCGCCGTAAGGCTCGATCATATAAGAACTAATGAGCAGGTCGCGAATATTCTCACAATGCCCTTGGGGAAGGTCATGTTCCTAACCTTCCGTGAGAATCTTGGTATCGTGGAACGACTCTATTCTGAGGGTCCTGTTGGACGATGAGCTCTAGGAGCTATGGGGGGCTTTGGGGATAGCTTCTCGGAGCTATAAGCAACCACAGGGCTAGGCTTGCCGAACCTTGTTGGTATGCTTGGGCCCCACCGTTATGATGATTGAGTTGGTTCGCCTCTCATGATCTATGCCCCGTATGCATCCTACCCATTTGAGTTCCGAACTCATGGGAAGTACCTCTCATTTGGCCAATGAGGTGGGAAAATCTAGAGACTAGTAGCAAAGACTGATGGACGCATCAAAGATTGTCGTACTCTCTATCTAGGATGACACGTGTCCAACCACTTGATCTGGGATCAAGTCTAGTGAGGTTTCGGACCTCCTACTAACTTCGTGTCAGATAAACCAACTTCGGGTTGGTATTTGACTCTTTGAGTCCAAGTGAGGTTTCGGACCTCCTACTGACTTCGGGTCAGATAAACCAACTTCGAGTTGGTATGTGACTCTTTGAGTCCATGTGAGGTTTCGGACCTCCTACTGACTTTGGGTCAGATAAACCAACTTCGGGTTGGTATGAGACTCTTTGAGTCCACATGAGGTTTCGGACCTCCAACCGACTTCAGGTCAGTGAGACTAACTTCGAGTTAGTATATATGACTCTCTTGAGTCCAAGTGAGGTTTCAGACCTCCTACTGACTTTGGGTCAGATAAACCGACTCCGGGTTGGTATGAGACTCTTTGTGAGTCCTATAGAGGTTTCGGACCTCTGGGCTAAATCTGTCAGCCGGGAATGATGTCTTTGTGACTGACCCACTTATGTTCTAAAATAAAGAGGCCAGCAAAGCAAGTTACGGCGGAATGACGCACGATGTTTGATTGCACAGGTGGATGGAGTTCTCCCTAGTTGAGAGGGAGTGTTAAAATTGAACAACTAGGTCCAAACTCCATGTTGTGATGCTCAGATGAAGACACCAATATTTTTATTAGGTTCCTCTTTCGAAGAGGTGCAAGATCGATCTAAAGATCATCTTGATCCGGTGAGCAGAACATTTATTTTGAATTTATTTTTAATACTTTCAAAATATGTGCAGGTTGGCCTTAAGGTTTTACACCCCCAGCAAATGTGTCACACACCCTCCGTGATTGATATAAATAGAGTCAACGTTGGAGGACATTTCAATCATCTCATCACACACATCCTCATGATCTGGAAATGGATGTCGTAAATATGGATGATGTCGTAAATCTGGATGATGCCGTAAATGGATGCCGTAAATATGGATGATGTCGTAAATATGGATGATGCCATAAATCTGGATGATGCCGAAAATGGATGCCGTAAATATAGATGATGTCGTAAATATGGATGATGCCGTAAATCTGGATGATGCCAGAAATCTGGATGTGGGATTCTTTTGTTGAATTATGTTGATTTTTGATGAGCAGTCTTTAAGGGCTATGTGTGTGACACTTCTGGCTGACCGTATTGAGACTTTGTTGGTTGAAGCATCCTGTTGACCGCCGTAATGCACCAACACACTTATTTTTTTCTGGCTTGTCTTCTGTCGATCTACTGGTATGTTCTATCAGCACTTTACTTTCTTGTTTATGTGATTGCTGACTGACATTGGGGATAAAAGTAAAGTTGCATCAAGCATATAACATCTTCAAAAGTTTACAATAATGGCTAAAGTTACTCTTCCTAAATTGGCATATATTACTCTCTCTCTTGGCATGCGAGTTACTCCTCCTTTATGGCATGGATTCATTACTCCTCCTATATATATGTGCCTCGTTCTTTCTCCCCTCACTACTTGTGCTTTGAGAAAGAAGAACATGAACTTGAGAGAGAGAAATTTGGAGAGACGTGAAGAAGATTGTGAAAGAGAGACTTGGAGGGTAAGAGTTGAAGTTGGTGAGCCAGGGATTGTTTCAGTGTTTCAGTGTTGATTCAGTTGAAGGCAAGGTTTATTTAGTGTTTGCAATTGTTGCTTCTATCAATGATCTTCATACTACAACTTGCTCACATTTGGGTGAACTTACTCATCCTCTTGATCTATCATTGTACTTTGTCTCTTTGTTGAACAATTGATTTCTAATAGAAGAAGAATCTAGTTGGGTTTTCCCCTTGTGGGTTTTTCCCTAGTCATTAGACCTAAATTATTTGTGTTTCATTGTATTCTTGGTTGTTTTCTATTGTGCATTTGGTTTGTGTTCTATCTACAATTGCTTAACTAATATTGTAGCATAAATAAGTTCTTGGAATAAGTGATTTTTACAACATAGAACATCAGAATTTCAACATTGTGTATTTTTATTGCTTGCCGCAATTTGTTGAAAATGGTGGTGAGAGAAGGTCTTCTATGGCTTGTGACTTAGCCAGAGAGAGACCACGAATAGTCTTTCATTGACCATGGACGAGTTCATGGAGATTGTAAATTCATCCGTGGAGTTGGAGGAACAGTTAAGCTGACCTTCAAGTGGCAGTTCGAGTTTGGAAGAGAACAAAGTTGAGAGCTTAAGTCTTGATTGAAGCTAGGACGAGTTAGAAAAGCAATTCGACTTGGCTAACTAGTCAATTACAATTGTTGTTCCAAATTTGTTAATTGTCTAATTATAATTTTCTAATTATAGCATGGATCGAATTGATAAAAGGAGGATGAAGGCACAATTCTAATTCATTATTGTTGCACGAGTTTGTGTGTGAGAGCTTGTTGAGAGTGTGTACCTTGGAGGAGCCAATACACAAAGTATAGGGAGACCTTCTTGTTGCCAGATTGTGCTAGGATTTAGGAGGTCCGTCCAAAATAATAGGGGCTAGACTGCACTAGGAGATAGGAGATATCATGCGCAAGGGAATAGGCCCAGGTAGGCCGCAAGGAAGTAGGAGCAGGGGCTGATAGGTTGCATGGTGTGTCCAACTAGTACATCGTGAGGACAAGTGTGTTCTCAGGGTCACTATTTTCCTTGTAAGAGATTTGAATGCTCAAAACCAATGTTGCACAACTCGTACTCTTACAAGACTTTTCTTTCTATTGACTTGGCGACTAGTATAAGACTCAAGAATGACCCGTATAAGACTCGGCAAAATATAGAAAAAAACTTTAAAAAATATGATCTCCAAAAAAAAAAGATATGAATTTTGAGTGGGTCCACGAGTCTTATGCGGATCCTATGCAGTTCACATGCAGGTCTTCACGGGTTCTATACAGGTTTGGACGAGTAGGGTAGAGACTGTGGGTCCTATGCGAGTGACCCATCTCGCTATAGAAACCATCAAGACCCGCGGTACTCGCGAATCTTATAAGATTCATGCTACACTACTCAAAACTCTATCAATAAAATTCTACAGCAAGGAGAGGATTTTCCCAATTGGGTTTCCCAAGAAAAATTATTGTGTTGAATTGTGTCACTGTGTTTTTATCTCTTCCTTTTATTTTGTTGCTTATCGATAAGAAAATTTTGTGTCTTGGTGAAAGAACGTTTAGTTTCAGACTATCCATCTAAGTAGTGGCAGGATTTTCATGGAAAATTAACTCAATTTTCTGATTTTTGCTGATGTTTTCGCCGACGTTTCAGAAAGGATGTTTTCTAGACCCTTGTCGATTTTTCGCCGACGTCGATTTTTTCAAAACTAGTTTGAATCAACTCCCAAAGACTAAATTGCCCTGTAAATGGATTATGGATCTTCCGAGACCAAGAATTTCTAATAAAAAAACTAGGACAAGTTTTTAAAATAAAGACAGCATTATTGAAAAATTTACTAACCAATTGTCATCTAATCCTCTTAATGCACAACAAGGAAGGAAGACAGAGGTAATCTTTTTGGAACACTATGTATTCTATTTATATGCTTAGGACTTCATAATTTCTAAATGTCAATGCCCCCTAACCAATGTCACATGGTTCAGGTTCGAGTTCGGGTTTGACAATGATTAGGTTTGGTTTGAGTTTGAATTTTTTGATGAGGTTCAAATGAGGTTCGCCATTAGTTCGTATATCTATATAATGAATTATAGGATAAAATAGTAAGAAATCAACATTAGTGAAAATCAAAAATGCTATCACAGGCATGGAAACTGCAAGAATAAATTACAAGTTTGAGTTATGAAATGAAGTTATGAGTTTTGATCTATGGACTTGGTCAATGGCTATGAGGTTCAATGAGGTTCGTCGAACCTCAACATTTTTTTAAGGTTTGCCAAAATTTGAACCTCAAGGTTAAAGATCGACGAACCGTGTGACATAGCCCCTAACTACACCAGCCAAACTTCAAGGATGCTAGCAAACCTCCCAGCCACTCAAAACCACTCCACGATGTCACAAAAGTAGGTCAATGGGACTAAAATAGTACATTCAGTGTAGGTACAACATGGGAGTGTGAAAGCAACTCCTAAATCAAAACTGAGAGCAGCAAAGATAAAGAGCCAACAATTACCTAGTTTTCTAGGGGTTTTTTCTATGTCTTTTAAAAAGGAGTTGTTCATAAGGTTTCGATTATTGACCAAGATAGATTGGATAGAGGTTTCACAAAGGATGAGTTCATTGTTACCCTTTGCTTAATGCAAAATTGGGAAGTCCCCTGGAATTGATGGATTGTTTTGTGATTTTTTCAAGGAAATGTGGGATATAGTTGGGATGACTTTTCTACCCACACTTGGGATTTTTTCTTCAGGTAGCCTGTTGAATTATCTTAATCAAGGTCTAATTAAGCTTATTCCAATGAATGTTTCGAAAGACTCTATTGGTGGGTGGCATCTGATAACCTTGTTGAGTGTTTCCTATAAATCATGGCTAAGGAAGTAGCATCGATAGTGCAACACTGTTCTCGGTGGCTCAAGACTATGGCTTATCTTTGTGGATTAGCTCATTTTTTCGGAGATCAATAGACTCATTCCACAGGATGTTCTATTCAAAATGAACATTGATATACGCCAAGCCCATTTTGGTGTGATTGGGAGTGGAGTTTTGGATGTCCTTTGACTTAGTATGGTTCACATAGAATGTAATCCATTTAACATCAAAGGCATGTGTTGGGCCCAATTTTGAATCCATGGTGGGTTTCGTTGGATGCCAAGAAGAAAAGAACCATTGGCTTCGGAGATTGCATAGTATATGATCAGTGCAGTTTTCATATAAGCTCTGAATGCTTGCTTGGTTGGTGATATATAAAGGCCTTTAGGGTTCTCATTAAAAATAATTAATTTTTCTTATAAAATTGTTTCTGGATGGAATTTCCCAAAACGATTTCTGGGTTATTTGTAATGCATGTGTCTAAGCCTTTCCACAAAGTTTGAGACTTAGAGCACATCCGATACTACCAAAAATAAACACTCCCTCTTAGCGAGGAATGTGCTCTAACAGATATGCCTTGCTACACACTGCTCTGACTCTAAAGCATCTCCCTTTGCGTTGATGATGTCTGACATGCTTCCCATCAATCACTGCGTTGTTTTTGCATTGTACTGCTGCTGACCCTGCCACAATCAACATGTGAAAATTCCTAGATCTAAATGATCTCCAGAATCCTACTACTACCAGCTGAATTTACTTCTCCTATTTGTAATAACGTTACAGAATTATTTCAGATTTCTTCATGATATATTGAAGCAAATTACTGAAGCAGCCTACACTTAATTACTTATGATCCTGAAACAATGGAACTGAGCAAAGAAAAATATACACATAGGACACTGTTATTTTTGGACGGAAGTCCCTAGAAAAACCCAATGTGGGAAAACCGGTGCAGCAGATCTGAGGGTTTGATTTTATTAAGCAGTAGCAAATTCTGAATACATCTCTAAATACCTCCAAGGTTATTCAGTTACAGAGAGAGAAATACTAGCAAAAATATTGTGAGTTTTACCTCATTCAATCACTAGAAAATCCAGTTGATCCGGACACTGGATAAGCTGCCCCTAGAGGTCCCTGCACTGCCTCTACGCAGTGACTGCATAGGCACTGCGTCACCCAAGCAACAGATCGATCTGCCTCCCGAAATCTAAGATCTCAGCCTCCTGGTCTCACACCTCGGCTCGTGGCTTCTGAAAATGATCCCACAGCAAAATCTTGGAAACCCTCTTGGCCCTTTGCGCTGCCTCTGCATGAGAGCTACTGGATCTCTCTCTACCTCTCTCTATTGATGCTTCTCTATAATATTCCTAAATTAGCATGCAGCTAATAGTAATATTGATTTTCGCTTCTAGCGCCTAGTAGATAAATAAATGGGGAAAGTGACCCATACTTATCTTGAATAAGCATAAAATCCCTCTTGATGTAAAAAGGGATCATAATAATAACTAGATCTAGCACTCTCATGTGTGAACAAGGCCTAATGTATGTGGACAAAGTCAAGTTTGACCAAGTCAACAACATTAATGTGGGAGGAGTGGATCATCAATAAACACAGCTCAATATGAATGAGGATCAATTTAGACAACTATATAAGAGCTGGATTGAAGACACTTAGGTGTGAAAAGGGCTGAAGCAGGTTGAAAAGATCAACCTTGACCAAATCAAATAGCGTTGTTATGGGGGAGTGGCATTGATGAAGGTACAGCGCAGTTTTGGAGGGAGATTGATTGTGTGATGGTGGAAACCCTAATGAGTGGGACCCAAGATGAGAAGGCCCACAATGTTTATAAAGAGGAGGATGGCAGCCATATGGGGTTAGCTTATGAATTATATTTTGATATGTCTGTTTAGACCTTTTCTCTCTCAGTTGTTTAGCTAAGATTGCTGGTGCTGTTTAGCACTAGGTATTCCTGTTTAGGAATTCCATCTCTTCCCTTTGAGTAGCTCTTGGGAGAGTCTTGATCTATCATTCCACACATCCGGCATTGGGGCCAAGCTTCAGTCTTCAGCTACAGCGCAGTTTCTGCAGAATATTGTGTTGTGTTGCAGGGTGTTGCAGTGGAGGGTTGAGAAACCCACTTTCTGAGTTGGTTTTGCATAGGAGGGAGGATTCCTTCTCTTGGGAGATCAGTTTGGAGGGTTCTTGAGCTCATTTCAGATCTTTGGCAGCAGGCCAATATATTTCCATCACCTACAGCGTAATTTCAGTCTGGAATTGCGTTATTTTGGAGGGCAGCTTCAGTAGGGGATCTTGTGGTTCTTTTGGAGGGTTCATGCTTTCATGGGGGGAGACCTTTGAGCAGATCTGCATCAGATCTACATTATTTCAGCCTTCTATACTTCTGTGCTTCAGTTTGCAGTGATTATTCAGTCTTATGGCTGCAGATCACCATTTGTATTTGGGTGTATTCCTAGAAACCCTTCCCGGGTTCTCTTGGATTTGTATAAAGGAGACTAGATCTCAGTTTTTGGACCATATTGATTAATATAACATCAGATCTATTTGTCTCTACCATTTCTATGTATAAACCCTCATTAGACTGTGTTGTCTCTTTATGCAGTAATTTTATGTTGCAGTAGTGTTGGGGTTTTAGCACTTTTGAGCCATACTAGGTGTGGGAGGCTTGTTTACCTCACCTAATATGATTTGTTTATGATCTCCTCTTGGATTTAGATGTCATATTGTCAAATCTAATGGATCCAAGGGTTGATTTTTATTTTTATAGCATATATTTCTGAAAATGCGTTTTTCATGCATGTGCTACTGAGTTTTCCCATTTTGGGATATTACATTCTCCGACTGAGAAAATCACTCTCTCCGGAATCTATCCCTGCCCCTCACTGCGTTGGAATCACTAAGATCAAATTCTCGTCTTTAGAACTGCTCACTTTGGAATTTTCGATCTCTAGATTCACTCAGTGTATTTTTCCAAATGACCCTCAAGCCTTCCTTTATAGCCTTCTCATTAAGAATTCAACGGCTGAGATTAGATCTCCAATCAAAGGCTAAGATTATAACTTGACTTGATCCATGTTCTCTAGAAGATTCACACTCTGTTTTATTAATACCCTTTAATTATTTAATTTTCCTAAGTTTAAACTTAGGGTCATATTAAAATAATTAATTATTTTAATAAAACACATTCCAAGTGGAATTTTCACAGACGATTTTTGGGTTCTTTGGAATACATGTGCTTAAGCCTCTCCACAAATTTTGAGACTTAGATCACTTCTAATGCTACCAAAAATCAACACAACACTACATCTGTACCGCAACTCCTCAAATGTTGCATTTGTTGCTAGCACCACCACTACTAACTCTGCGCTGCAACTCAGCTGCTAGGAGAAGCAACTGAAAAACATCCATGAACCTAAACAAGTGTTTAGGATGCATCTCGAGGCTTAAACTCTGGTTGTTTCTAGACCCACATTGTCCCTCTAAAGCATTGCGTTGCTGCTGCTTTGTGCTGTTGCAACTCTGCTCTGCGTTGCTCAGATGTTAGCACTGCTAACTATTGCATCTGTCATTTCTGCACTCCTCTACACCAGCTGAAAACTCCTCCAGCCTGCTACTGCTGATCTTGGGCTCCCGTAGCAAGGTATGATCAGAGAAGTGGACTCCTCAAGGATCCTTCCCAACTGCAGTTCTGCTGAACTACAGTTCAATGTTGCCCCACCTCCCTCGTAGACATGTGTGGGCACTCATGGCATACTCATCCTCCTCTATCTTCGTGGTTGCAGCCTTCGGATCATGCTTCTCCTCCTTGTCCTTTTGCTTCAAAGGAGACTGGGAAGCGTAGTGACCAAGTTCACCACACTTGAAGCAATTGATCTACGAGACGTCTTTCTTACGTCTTCGCTGCTCCTGCTGCCCTTTGGATGCAAGGGTTGTATTTTATTCCTCCTCCTGCTTCACCTTCAATCCACTGCCACTATTGCCATAAAGTTCGCACTTGACCAAGTCTCTCCGTAGCTCTTCTTGCTGAAGAGCAACCCACATCTCTTCCTAGCCTACCAAGGTTTCTCTGGACAAATACCTGCCAATCGTCAGTGACTGCATTCAATGCCAATCTCACCATCACTGTAGGAGAAGGGGTAGACCCCACTGCTGCAAGTTGGTCATGAATCTCCTGAAGTCTCGACCAAAATGGAACAATAAGTTCCCCTTTCCGCATCTATGCCATCCCTAGTTGTTGCTCAAGGTACATCTTCCGCTGCTTGGAAGATCCTTCATATAGCGTGGCCAAGGTTTCCCACATCTGCCTGGAAGTATCTTTGCCAGCTATATGGGACACTATGTGATCTTTGACTCCATTAAGGAGCAGCCTTTTGCCTTCGCCATATCAGCCTTGTACTACTTCAACGGATCTGGATCTCTAGGGACAGCTACAGTGTTCCTCACGAAGAGGTTGAGATCATATTCATCTAGAAGACAAGTGATTCTTGCCTTCCAGATCACGTAGTTGGAGGCTCCCTCCAACCGGTCCTGATCTCTAAGCGCGTGAGCTGCCATGGTCGTCAAAAATGCAGAATTTGCTCCTCTTCTTCCCCCTCTGCGCAGCACTAGACAGGCTTACGAACTCCTTGTGGAGCTCATAGATCTGTTGCTCAGATTTTGGAAAAAACTGAAATTTCCCGGCTAGGAACTTCCTGAGGAAGAGAATTCCCTTACTATGTTGCTTCTTCTTCTAACGACTTTCGGCCTGGCAAAATCAAAATCTGCCTATAGAAACTGCGTCCCACCAGCTCTGCGCTGCTCACTCTGCCTTGGCAAAATTCCGATCTGGAGATCTTACCTCTCTGTCGAGTCACTCAAAGACAGACCTTCCTGGAATTTTCAGCCCTACTAGCCTGGACCACGCAATTCCTCTAGGGATTCGAATGGTTGCTTTCTGCAGCTCTTCGGCCTCCGACTCAGCACTGGATCTGCTCTTCTTGTTTCACAATACACACTCTGATACCATGTGAAAATTCCAAGATCTAGATCTGGAATCCCTACAACAACAAGCTAAACTACTTCTCCTACTTGCAAATTTGATTTAACAAGTTATTTAAAGATTACTTCTTAAAATATCGAAGCAGTTACTGAAGCAGCCTTCACCCATTAAAATATTTGTGAAAATACAAATCTGAGCAAGAAAAATAACCCACACACAGGACACCATTGTTTTTGGACAAACGTCCCTGAATAAAACCCAATGCGGGAAAACTGGTGCAGCAGATCTGAGGGTTTATGTATTATGCAGTAATATTCTGAATACAATCTGGGATGCCTTTCTGGCTATCCCTGCAAATAATATGATTGACAAATAAGCTGGTGAGATTACCTCACACACTGATACTAGAAGTCTGACTAATCAATAAACCCCGGATGGCAAGCCCTCCAATTCTCTGCGTCACTCTGCGTGGGGGTTGCGTGGCTTCTGCGCTGATGATCTTCTGCTAGCTGGATCTAACCCTCGGGCCCCTTTTGGTCTCACACCCCAGCTTTTCGGCACTGAATCTAACTGATCCTCCGCTGAAACTCGAACTTCCTTTTAGCTACTGCACAACCACTGCTGGCTCTAGGCGGTCTCAGCAAAGCTGCTACACTACCACTGCTGATATCATCCATTGTATATACCCTTCTACTTTCCTGTTTTGTCACTGATGCAAATATTTTTTTGTGAATATAAGCATCTTTTAGAGAAAAAAAAAAGTCCTCTAAGTAAAACAAAAAGACATCCATTTCCAACACATTCTTTTCACTGCTTTTTGGAATTCGACCGAGAATACGTATCTTCCAACACTCAGATACAATTACTAAGGTAGTCCATCAAATACTCATGGTAATTGTTAATATAAAAGATGAAAATCAAAGTAACATACCATATACATGAAGCTACCAAATACCTCAAAAAGCCATCTAGTGAAATTGCTATTGTAATATTCCGAATAGGAAATAAACAACAATACAAAGCAACATAAACAAAACTACAACAAATAGAGATGCACCATAAAAATCACTGCAAACATTTCAGAAAAGTTGAGACATTTATTATATTTCTGAAATAGGGAATGAGTACAAGAAGGTGATCAAAATGATGGCACCTTGGCTTGCTCAAGGCAAGCTGAAATATCTCTCCAAACCCTACTATGAATGGTTGCTCCTCCTAGTGATTGCGTAACTCTCTAGGCTGCTACTGCCGCTGGAAAGTGTTGCTACTGGATGGAATGGCGCTGCTCTCTGGGGTTGTTCCCCCACTCATAAAATTTTGAAACTTCGGCCATGAACTCTCCTCCCAAAACCCAGGAAGGAATTCTGAAAGGCTGACCCCGGAATTTGACCCCCTTGGGAAAATTACGCACTCCTGGTGAGTACGCTAGTCTCTGGACTAAATAACTGGAAATGTTGGCCTCTCACTGCTCCAAAACACAACTTGTGAAGGGTTGATCCCCTCACACTTCTCCCAGACTGAAACTCCTGAATTCCCCTCGCTCCTGGAGCTACTCTCCTCCAAGACTGCATAATGCCCTGAGTGACTACGCTGCTTGATGAACTATGTAACTCCTGGATGTTGCTCTTCATTCTCTGCTCTGAAAACTGATGGTGAAGCTCCTCACCTTAGTGGGCACTAAAAGTCCCCCGACGCTGAGGTTGGGATCTCCTCTCGGAGACACCTGCATGCTGAACAGCACTTGCAAACTTAGCTAAACAGTGTATGCGTGCTCAATATCTGTTAGACAGAAATTATGAAGATGAATGATAGAATGAATGAGAAGCTAGGTCCTCACTCCTTTTTATACTTGAGACCCCAACGTTCCCTTGGGCCCCACTACGCTGCATTGTCCTTGCCACGCTGCCCTGCCTACTCTGCATTGTCTTGGCCCACGTTGCCACTGGTTGCCTGGCCCACGCTATCCCTACATTGTCCCTCTCCCTGCACTACCACTTGGTCCCCCTAGGCCACACACTGAATGCATCATGTTGGCCAAGTGACTTTAGGAAGATTATTTCTCCTAAGCTGGGTTATGGGTCCCAGCACCCTTTTTATTTATGGCTGAATATTAGAAAAGCAAAAGTCTGAACAAAATTAATATTGCCAATTAGTTGCTGCTAATTTGGAATATTACAGTCCTCCCCGCCAAAATGTTGCTTGTCCTCAAGCAATTGCAAGGATGGATGCTGCAGGATCTTCTCACCCTCCCAAGTGGCATCCTCATCTGGAAGGTTTCTCCATCTCACCAAGCACTCCTTGATTGTCCTACTCCGCGATTGTCTCTCCCGGGTGTCTAAAATAACCTCCGGCTGTAATACAAGATGCCCCTCATCATCAGTGGGTGGAAGCTCACCTGTTGCAGTCACCTGCTGCCCCAAAGCCTTTTTTAGGCATGACACATGGAAAATGTTATGTATCCTACTCCCAACCGGCAGTTCCAACTCATATGCAACTTCTTCTACCCGCCTAATCACTGTGTAAGACCCATAGAAGCGGGGCTTAAGCTTCTCATCCCCCTTTTGCTTCAGCGTAGATTGCTTGTATGGTTGAAGTCAAAGGTAGACCAAGTCACCAACCTCAAACTGTCTCTCTACCCGCCCTCTATCTGCATACAACTTCTGCTGGTTTTGTGTTGTAGCCATGTTGTCCTTAAGAGCCCAGAGTATATCCTGGCTCTCCTGGATCCAGTCCTTGGCCCTAGGGGCCTTGCTAGCTCCAAACATAACATCAGCAAGAGTCAGAGCATTATATCCATACAAAGCATAAAATGGAGACATAACGATAAACATATGGAAAGTGTTGTTGTAGCAGTATTCTCCCAAGTGAAGCCAACGCAGCCATGCCTTCTGCTGCCCCATGACATGGTTCCACAAGTATCCTTCCAGCCACTTGTTCACTATCTCTATTTTCCCATCCGTCTGGGGGTGGTAGTTGGTACTAGGAGTTAACTCCGTACCCACCAAACAAAAGAGCTCCTGCCAAAAACCACCCATGAAACGGTTGTCCTTGTCATTGACTATGGTCTTGGGGAGACCATGCAGTCTGAAAACATCACGGAAGAATATCTCGACCACCTGTGAAGCTGTGTACCGTGCGGATATGGCGAAGAAATGGGCATTCTTTGTTAGTCAATCAACAACCACAAAGATGCAATCCTTTCCCTGCATTGTGGGCAACCCTGTGATGAAGTCCCTAGAGATTCTTTCCCATTTTCCTTCCGAAATGGGAAGTGGCTATAGCAAACCAACAGGGTGGCTCATCTCCCTCTTATTCCTCTGACACAATTCGCACTCCTTGACATGCCGGAGTACGTCCTCTTTGAGGCCTCTCCAAGAGAACCTCTCCCTGATGCGTGCAGTATCTTCTCCTTGAGCTGGGAATTCCAAATCAAGAAGATCTTGTCTCGATAATAGATGACCTCATCCATCACCTGTCATCTATAATCTGGCCATCCAACACCTCACAGGAAAAGCGGTCCTTCGAATACTCCACCAACAGTTGAGCCCTCCAGTCTACGTTTAAGCTCATCAAGGATAATGTTGCTGGACTGTGTGACAAGGCATCTACCACCACGTTGTTCTTCCCTTTGACATATTCAATGTCAAAGTCGTAGCCTTGGATCTTACTGACCCACTTCTGCTGCCTCTCCTACAACTGCTTCTGCTCAAGGAAAAACCGGAGGCTGTTGTGGTCAGTCCTCACTCGAAACCTGTTACCCACCAAATATGGTCCGAACTTGGCCAATGCGTGTATAATGGCCATTATCTCCTTGTCGTATACTGGATACAACCTATCATGCGACAGTAGCTTCCGGCTCTTAAGAGCTATATGGTGGCCTCCCTGCATCAAAACTGCGCCTACTCCTTCCCTTGAAGCATCACACTCCAGAATGAAGGGTTGCGTGAAGTCTGGCAAAGCAAATACCGGACAGCTGCTCATCACCTCTTTGAGCTTGTCAAAAGCCCTCTGCGCAGTATCAGTCCAGCCAAATGCCCCCATCTTGGTGAGGTCTGTGACGAGTGCAGCAAGTTGTGAAAACCCCTTGACAAATTTCCGGTAGTAGGTGCAGATGCCTACAAATCCTTGAGCTCTGTCACATTCTTCAGTTCCGACCAATCTCGAATGGCCTGGATCTTCTCCTCATGGACCCTTACCCCATCTACACCAATGATGTGCCCCAAATAAAGCATCTCTATCAACCCGATTTCGCATTTGGAGAGCTTAGCATAGAAATGTTGCTCCTCCAAGATACACAGAACAACCTCAATGTGTTGCAAGTTCTCCTCCCATGTGCGGTTGTAGATGAGGACGTCATCGAAGAACACCAATACGAACTTCCTCAACTGACTATGGAAAATGTGGTTCATGCATGACTGAAAGGTGGCCGGTGCGTTGGTTAGCCCAAAGGGCATCACCAAAAACTCGAAATGGCCATAATGGCACCTGAATGCAGTCTTGGGGACATCTTGGTCCCTCACCTTGATCTGATGGTACCCTGACCTCAGATTGATCTTGGAGAAGAACTTCGATCCCCTCAGCTCATCCATCAACTCATCAATCCTAGGGATGGGGTATCTGTTCTTCACGGTATTTTTATTGAGTTCCCTGTAGTCAATGCACATCCACAATGTGTCATCCTTCTTCTTCACCAAAACAACAGAAGAAGCGAATGGGCTAGTACTGGGTCGGATGTGTCCCAGTGCCAAGAGCTCATGGATAGCTCTCTCAATTTCATCCTGTAGGCCTTGGGATGCCTATAGGGGGTGGTGAACACTGCCTGGATCCCCTACTCTAACTCAATAGTATGATCAAACCCCCGGTCCAGCGGCTGCCCCGGTGGTATGTCCCCAAAAACCGTGGAGTACCTATCCAATATCGACTGCACATCGGTGTGTATTGGCTGCCCTGTGACTCTTGCCTCTGAAATACGCAACTCTACTGCCCACTCTATGTCCCCCTTCCGGAATTCTGCCTCCATCCGATGTGTTGAAACTGTCTGAGGAGGGTATGTGTGCATGCCTTTGATCATCACATGCTTCCCACTCTTCTTGTCTGTCCACTCCATCTCCAATGTCTCCCAATCTATAGTGACCTTACCCAACTTAATCAGCCACTGCACTCCTAATACCACATTGGTATCTGGGATGTCAACCACAAAGAAGTGGTCAGTCACCGTGTATGTCCCCATGGTCACTGCCAATGCTGGAACATACCTCATGCACTGCATGGTTCTAGCACCCGAAACCAACACTAAGAACCCATCAAAACTCTCAGCCGATATGCCCCTCCTCTGCACTAGCTCGGCATCAATGAAATTATGAGTGGCCCCGATATCTACCAGAATTTAAACACACTGCCCTTGGACTGTGCCTCAGACATGCCACGTCAAATACTTAGGAACTCCTCGCAAGGATGCAAGGACTCCTCCTGTGGGTGCAAACGCTGCCCCTCTTGCTCCTGGAGGTGGTGGTGGTGGATGATCCCCCCTCGGTGCATCACCGCTGGCATCTCCCTCCAACTCCTCATACACATCTTCTTCTCCCTCACTGTCAGAGAATACCTCGATGTAATGTGCCTTCCCTATGGCACATCGATGACCCAGTGCCCATGGCTCCTGGCATGTGAAGCATAGCTTCCTCTGTCTCAGATCTCTCCATGTATCATCGTCTAAAGGCCCTCGACCTTGGTTCACCTTCAGAGGTGGAACTCTCATGTCTTTCCACTTTGGCTGGAATGTCGGTCTCAGGGGGAAAGGAGCTCTAGTCCTAGGCAAGGCGTCCTGTAAGTCCCTTATCCTCCCAACTACGTCTTGAAGTGTAGCAGGCCTAGTAGATCTGACTAGCCCACACAAAGGCTCTGCCAACCCATCAATGAACATGTAGATCCTCCTGGCTGCAGACAAGTTTGGCACCATCACTGAAAGTCTCAAGAATTCAGAGATGTAGGTCTCCGGGTTCCCGGTCTATTTGAGCTTGGTCAGCTCAACAACATGCTCCTCAGGATCCTTCCTGTCAAATCTTTCCACCAATCTTCGAGTGAATTTTGCATGCGTTGTCACTCCTGAATGACCCAGCATGGCCATCCCATGGAAGCACCAGCCACGGGCTTCACCCTCGAGGTGCAGTTTTGCCACCTTGATGGCCTCCACCTCCGCAATCTGGTTCAGTTGAAAGTAAATGTCCAGCTTTTCCACCCAAGCTTTTATTGAACATTTTGATGACCCGTCATACGTCGACAAGAAAAATCTACCCATGGTACGTTGCAGTTCACCTCCCTGCATGTACCCATCTCCTTTATTCTAGCTGCGGGGTATGCTATTGTTCTTCAGCTGGCAGAAATCGTGGAAAGTGAGGGCTTCTCCAAACTCTCGCCCGTATGTCTGATATTCTGCAAAATAATCTTTGTAATGAGCCACCTCTAGCCACTGAGGTCCTCCCGTTCCCGTTCCTTTAGTCAAGAATGTGGGCATAGTGGAACGTGGGGGAGTGCGTAGCACCACCTGGTGCGCAGTGTTCTGCTCCTGTGTATGATGAGAAGTGTCGGACCCTTCCCCAATGTGAAATCCCCTTGGGGTCTCACGCTGTCTGTTCTCCCCGACAATCTTCTGAACCATCTTTATTTTTCTGGAGAGTTCTTATACAGATTTTAGGAGGAGATTACCAAACTCCTTCTCGTCATCTACCTCATCAACCATGGGTGCTTCTTCCTCTGCGTCCTCTACTGGAACGCAGTCCCCTTCACCAAATGTGGGCTCGAGCCTCCGCTCTCTACTCCTGTACCGCTGCTTCCAGTAAGTGATGTATTCTTTGTCTCCGAGTGTCATAGATTGATCTGCTCCACTCGCTGAGCCAAGTCTATGAGCTCTTATACCACTATAATATTTCAAATAGGAAATAAACAGCAATACAAAGCAACATAAACAAAACTACAACAAATAGAGATGCACCATAAAAATCACTGCAAACATTTCAGAAACGCTGAGCCATTTTATTATATTTCTGAAATAGGGAATGAGTACAAGCAGGTGATCCGAATGATGGCACCTTGGCTTGCTCAAGGCAAGTTGAAATATCTCTCCAAACCCTGCTACAAATGGCTACTCCTCCTAGTGACTGCGTAACTCTCTAGGCTGTTGCTGCTGGAAAGTACTGCTACTGGCTGGAACGGAGCTGCTCTCTAGGGTTGTTCCCCTGCTCAGAAAATTCTGAAACTCCAACTATGAACTCTCCTCCCAAAGCCCGAAAAAACCCAGGAAGGAATTTCAGAAAGGCTAACCCCGGAATTTGACCCCCTTGGGAAAATTATGCCTTCCTGGTGAGTACGCTAGCCTCTGGACTGAATAACTCGAAATGTTGGCCTCTCACTGCTCCAAAACACAATTTGTGAAGGGTTGATCCCCTCACACTTCTCCCGAACAGAAACTCCTGAATCTCCCTCACTCCTGGAGTTGCTCTCCTCCAAGACTGCGTAATGCCCTGAGTGACTGCGTTCCCTGATGAACTATGTAACTCCTGGATGTTGGCTCTTCATTCTCTGCTCTGAAAACTGATGGTGAAGCTCCTCACCTGAGCGAGTACTCAAAGTCCCCCGAGGCTGAGGTTGGGATCTCCGCTCGGAGACACCCGCGTGTTGAACAGCACTTGTAGGCTTAGCTAAATAGCGTAAGCATGCTCAATATATGTTAGACAGAAATTCTGAAGATGAATGATAGAATGAATGAGACGCTAGGTCCTCACTCCCTTTTATGCTTGAGACCCCAATGTTCCCTTGGGCCCCATTGCACTGCGTTGTCCTCCTTGCCACGCTACCCTGCCTACTCTGCGTTGTCCTGGCCCACGCTGACACTAGGCTGCCTGGTCCACGTTGTCCTTGCGCTGCCACTTGGTCCCCCTGTCCCCACGTTGAATGCATCATGTTGGCCATGTGACTTTAGGAAGATTATTTCTCCTAAGTTGGGTTACGAGTCCCAACACCCTTTTTATTTATGACTGAATATTAGAAAAGAAAAAGTCTGAACAAAATTAATATTTCCAATTAGCTGCTGCTAATTTGGAATATTACAGCTATTTCTGAATGAAACAAACCAATGATTCCAAAGTAATCAGTTTAACACAGTTCAATCCTGTTCCTTTTTATACAGACCCGTTATTTTTCTAGTGCCTTTTAGATGGGAAATAATACAAAAATTGGTTTCCTAAATTCCTGATTATTTCAAATTAGAACCTAATAAGGTGTTTTTATCCTAAAGCTTTGTATTTTAGCCAATAGACCAAACCTTATTCTGTAGGGATTTTGTACCTCAAAAATAATGTGTTGTTGAGAATTTTTTCCATACCTTCATTATGGTCAAATAACACTTGATCGGTTATCTTTTCTATTTAGATTTATTATATGTTCTTTTTTTTTTTAGCGCCGCTCCTCTGTATTTGAATTTTTTTCGCGCTCGCTCAGTCCCCTGCTGGGCTCGGCTCTGCCCTGCCCGAGCTGGGTGTGGAGCCCTTTGCTGCAGGGGTGGCCGCTGGTGAGAGTAGAGCTTTGGACAGGTGGGGTTCTGTTCTGTTCTCGCTCTTTTCCTTTCGACTTTGTTCTGGGCGACCGATCTGACTTTGGCTGGGCTCGGCCCTGTTCTGTCTGACCTGGGCGTGCCTGGGAGGCCCTTGGTGCGCGGGT
This sequence comes from Pinus albicaulis, assembly GCA_034641835.2. NCBI lineage: Eukaryota > Viridiplantae > Streptophyta > Pinopsida > Pinales > Pinaceae > Pinus > Pinus albicaulis. Next base: position 338,408,296 of record CM076573.1, read on the forward strand.
CATTCTTGTCTGGCTTGACCCAGGCCTTCGTGCCTGCCCCATCTTCTTTGGTTGGCTAGCTCCGGGAGCTGTAGTCTTGGTGCATGGGGACCCTGCTCTGACCCCTGCACCTTCACCCTTGAACATGTCGACCGAAGGTGATTCTCAGCCTTCAGATATAGAAGCTTTCCGCTCCCTAGTTGCTGCAGCCATCAAGAGGCCACCCTCGGTCTCGCAACAAAAGTTCGTTAAGAGGCTGGACACCATCCCTAAGGTGTCTCTACCGACAGATGAATCATGCAGATCTGCGTTAAACCTTGCTGAAAGGGGCCTCATTGGCCAGTTTACAGGGCTATGGCCATCCCCGAAGGCTGTTGATGATTGGGTCAGGCGAAACTGGATCCCATTGGTGAAGGAAGGTATAAAAAGTCACTTCGTAGGAAAAGGGTTTTTCGTTTTTGTGTTCGACAACGTGGAAGACCGAAGCTTGATATTCAGAAGCGGACCTTATTTCATGGGCCCCCAAGGGTTATACCTGAACAAATGGTCCCCCGATTTCGACCCTGCTCAAGATGTGCCCACAGCCGTTCCTGTTTGGGTGCGCCTCCCGCACCTCCCCCTCCATTGTTGGAGTCAGAGTGCTTTGCAGTCCATAGGGAATGCCCTCGGCAGGTATATTGACCAGGCCCCGAGAAAGGATCAATACTCTTGCGCACGCATCTGTGTGGAAGTTGACCTGGAGGTTGGGCTCCCTGAAGCCATCAATCTTTCGGTGGCTGACTGGTCGCACATTCAAGAGTTAGATTACGAACAGCTGCCTTTTAAATGCCGTCATTGCCACGAATATGGGCACTTTGCAAGATATTGTAAAAAAAAAAACGAAGAAATAGCAGAGAAAGAAAAAGGCGAGCAGTGGAAGCAAGCAAAGAGGACTGCAAGCAGCAGGCAAAACAACAAAAACAGAGTAAAAGAGACAGGGAACAAAACAGGGCAAGAAGGAGCAAGCAATCAACCCAGTGGAAGCAGGGAAAACAACAGCATTGCTGGAGACAAAAACCCCTTCGAATCCCTTACCCCGCAGACAGATCCTCCAGAGGTCGAGCAGGAAGATCCTCAACAGACGAATAATGCAGACAATCAAGAGACAGGTAACATTCCAATCCCAAACTCTAGTAATACTTCTTCTCCTTCTTATGCTGATATCATAAAACAAAAGAAGAAGATTCAAGAAAACACGTGCTCTTCTGATGAGGAAACCTTCGAAAGGCCAACAAAAAAAGTGGGAAGAAGAACAAACAAGGAAACAAGGGAAGAAGAATCAGAATGGCAGAAAACCCTAGGCAGCCAAACTACTATTGAAATGTCCATTGGGAGAAATACTAGACCAAGGGCGCCCAAGGGAGGAGGTCCCACTCAATCAAGTGGTAAATGATGCGGTTGGTCTCTTGGAACTGCAGGGGTCTGGGTAATCCCAATAAGGCAGAGGCAATCAAGGATTTATTGAAGATGGAAACAGCGGACATCCTAATGCTCCAAGAGACCAAAATAGAAGGAGAAACCCTCCTAAATACTAGCACCATGAAATGGAAGTATGATTCAGGAAAGGCAGTCAGTGCAAGGGGTTCGGCTGGAGGTATTGGCACTCTTTGGTCAAAAAACTCCTTCACATTAGTTCGATCTACTGAGACCCAGCATTGGATCTTCACAGAGCTACGACATATTACAAGTAACCTCTCTCTCGCCTTGTTTAATTTGTATGTTCTTGTGCATTATGAAGAAAAGAGAGAGTGCTGGAGGTCACTCTTGGAATTTATAGAGCAGATCAACCCCAAAAATATGATCATAGGTGGTGATTTGAATATTATTCTGGACTCCACAGAAAAAAGAGGAGGGAATTACTCTAGGGATCCTTTTCTTAATACAGTGGGAAATCTGATTCTGCAGTGGGATTTAGTTGACCCCAAACCCATGAAAGGCAAATATACCTGGACTAACAATAGAACTGGAGTAAATCATATCTCTGCTAGGCTTGATAGATACCTAATCAGCAGTTCCTTAATGATGGATAACAGAATAGTCTTTTCCAAGATACTCCCAAAGCTTACATCGGATCACAAGCCAATCCTTTTATGCCTAAAAGAAGAAGAAGACCTAGGTCCCCTTCCTTTTCGCTTTAATCCTCTCTGGGCAGGAATGGAAGGCTTTTTTGAAACAGTTCAAACAGCTTGGAGGGAAGATGTTATCGGTTCCCCAAGCTATGTGTGGGAACAAAAAATGAAAAATACAAAAAAAGCTCTCAAGGATTGGATAAAGCATCCCAGGCACACCCCCACTAGCCAGAGAAAGGAGGCAGTTCTGCTGTTGGAAGGATTACAATTTGAAATGGAGGAGAAGGATCCCTCCCCCATAGACCTAGCAAACGAAAAATCTGCCCAAAGGAATACATACTGTTCTTTTAGAAACGAAGAAGAACACTGGCGCTTAAAGTCTAGAAGTCTGTGGCTTAAATCTGGAGACAGAAATACCACATACTTCCATAGACAGTGTAGGGCTTGCCTTTCACGCAACCATATAGCAGAAATCACCAACTCTAATGGACAGGTGTATAAAGGATTTACTCAAATCAAAGATGCAGCTGTTAATCATTTTCAGAATCTTCTAAGTGCAGAAAGAAATGGGAATGAGGAGGATGCAACAGAATTTCTCTCAACCATACCAAATTTGGTCAATATGGAAGACAATGTCTCTCTGATGAGGCCTGTCACTGAAGAAGAGATAACTCAAATAGTCTGGTCCATGGAACCAGACAAATCACCAGGGCCCGATGGCTTTTCAGTACATTTTTATAGAATATGTTGGGAGATTATCAAAGAAGATCTCTTCAGAATGATAAGAGGATTCTTGAGGAAGGCAAAAGTGGGTGGAGGTATAAACTCAACCTTCCTCGCTTTAATCCCCAAGGATACAAATCCTAGCTCCTTTGACAGATATAGGCCGATTTCACTCTGCAACTCATCATATAAAATTATGGCCAAACTGTTGGCTAACAGAATTAAGCCTCTGCTACAAAAGCTCATCTCTCCGGCCCAAGGAGGTTTTGTCCAGGGCAGACAGCTTCTGGACAATGTCATACAAATACAAGAAGCCTTACATTCCAGTCAAAGCAGGAAAGAACAAGGTATGATAATTAAGTTGGATATGTGTAACGCCTTCGACAGAGTGAATCGTTCCTTTTTGTACAGGGTTCTTGCAGCCTTCGGATTCAAACAAGAATTTATAAATCTAATCAAAGCTTGTATTGAAAACATTTGGATAGCCCCAATGGTGAATGGCAGACCAGCTGAGTTCTTTTTAACCACTAGGGGTCTGAGGCAGGGCTGCCCTCTATCCCCCTACCTCTACATACTGATAGCTGATTCACTAAGCAGAAAGCTGTCTCAGGAGAAGCAAATTGGATCCATACCAGGGATAAGAATTGCGCAAGGCGTTGCTCCGGTGAACCACGCGCTTTTCGCTGATGATTCCCTCCTCCTCGGAGGAGCCTCCATGAGAATGGCAAACGCCTTCAAAATCATTCTCAAAAAGTTCTGCAACTGCACAGGAGCGTTAATTAGTGAGAGGAAAAGTGCTGTCTATGGATGGAATATAGACCAGCATTCGATTGAGAGGATTGCCAGCGTGCTTGGATTCAAAGGTTATGCTGAGTGGGATAGAATAAAGTATTTAGGCCTTCCTTTGACGCTGGGTTCAAATCGTAATCACCTGTGGGAGGAGACGATATCAAAGTTCAAGAATAAGATCGATGCGTGGGGTGGAGTATGGCTCTCTACAGGTGGCAAGCTCACCCTAATTCGCGCTGTTCTCTCTGCTATTCCAACCTTCCAAACCTCGCTGCTGTTGGCTCCAAAGCAAATTGCTGATCAGATCTCAAGCATTATACGAAATTTTCTTTGGAAAGGCGGAAAGGGTAACAGCAACCGTTTTCATCTAATTAACTGGGAAACAACGAAGCGTCCCTATGCAGAGGGCGGACTTCAAATACGTGACCCACAGCATGCTAATTTAGCAATGGGATGCAAACTGCTGTGGCAGCTTATCACAGAGCCTCTGCACCCTGTCAGTCAAATTTTTAAACAGAAGTATCTTAACAATCATTCGCTTTCCAACTACAGTCCAACGCAAGCTATGAAAGGAACGCAGGCTTGGAGGCTTTGTTGTAAAGGGCTCGAATTCTTCAGATCACAGTTGTATAAAATTCCAGGGAACGGTAAAAGCACTCTGCTGTGGAAAGATCGAATAATGGGGCACCCTCCACTCTCAGCTAATAATGAAATTGTCGACTTAAGAGCCTGGTTAAGTTCAAGAGGAATAAGAAAAGTCGAGGACATCGTTGAGTGGGACTTCAATGGCAACTGGCAGCGATGGAGACTGCCCAACATTCCAGCACACCTAAAAAATCAGCTGAATATCCTCACAGAAGCCATTTCAGATTTTACACCTGTGCACAAGGATGAGGCTGACTCTTGGGGATGGGGGAAAACAGGTGTGTACACAGTCAAGCAAGGTTACTTTCAGCTGCAAGACAAAAAGGCCTCTCAGCATCCGGAATCAGTGTGGAAGCAGATCTGGGAATCCTTCAGCATTCCTAAGATTAATTTCTTTTTCTGGACCTTATTTCATAATAAAATTCTGACTGGTGACAACCTGTGCAAAAGAAACATAGCAGGTCCTCACCGCTGCGTGCTCTGCAAAAAAGCCTTGGAAACCTCAGTACACATGTTCATCGATTGTGAGTATGCTCAGAAGGCTTGGACTAGCTTCCTGACAGATCTGAATGTGATCCCTCCTTCCCATTGTTCGATCACTGACATGTTTTCGTCTTGGAGATCTCGATACCCACTCAAAATCACTGAAAAATCTCTCTGGCTTAAGGTGTGGATTGCAGCCCCTAAATATCTTTGCTGGAAGCTGTGGCTCGCCAGGAATGATATAGTCTTCAATCAAAAAGAAACAACAGCAGAGAATGTAGCTGATCAGGCCAAGAATCTACTTCTAGAAACTTTACGACATTCCATTGTCAAAGATGATAGCTCCATACGAAAGGAGGAAAGGGCATGGCTGGATGGCTTCTCCCCCATGTTGAGAACTCCAGCAATTACTCGCCCAATTCAAAAGGAAAATTGGCAGATTAGAGACACCTTGGAAAGTTTTCAGAAGTGGTGGAAAGCACAAGGTAAATGCACTATCTTCTTTGACGGAGCCTCGAAAGGCAACCCAGGCAGATCTGGGGCAGGCGGGGTTGTTTATCTTCCGAATGGGAGAAAGGAGGACTTCAACTGGGGTCTTGGGTTTAAAACCAACAATCAGGCCGAAGTCCTCAGTCTTCTAAAAGCTTGTCAACTGGCCAGAAAAGGAAATGTAAGAGACATCTTAATTTTTGGAGACTCTGAATTGTTGATAAAATCCTTGATAAACAAAAAAGCGCCCAAGGATCCAGTACTAAACAAGCAGCTCAAAAGAGTGAGTAGAATCCTACAGGAATTCTCCACAGCTCAAATCTTCCATATCCTCAGAGATTTAAACACAGAAGCAGACACATTGGCAAATACAGGATGCACACTAGAAACAAGCATGATCAGCATAAATGAAGGGGCACCGAAAATGGCACCTATTCCCTAAATGGGCATCTATCCACGCAAAAGCTGAGAATTGTAATGACAGAAACAGTGAATTGTAAGCTTGATCTGGCCATGGCCATTTTTCTTCATCAATAAAAATACCCGTTACAGTTAAAAAAAAAAAATAATGTGTTGTTACCACCTTTGTACTCCACCTCACATGGTGCTAATCAGATAAACCATACCATAACACAATATAAGACACACTATAACTTTTAAAGGGATCTATAAGGTCTAAATACATAATACAAAAACTGGATTTGATTGATATGATAAAAATTATTATTTTAGAATCAAACAATAAGTTAAGACTCACAAATAACTGAAATCATTTAAGAGACCCCAAGTTCTAAATAGCTTATCCATAACAAGCTCACCGTGTCCCTGCTTTTAGGCCAAAGAATGTGTGATCTGTAACCATCAGGAAGAGGAAGAAGGCATCTCAGTAAGTCCACTTTAGCAGGACAATGCCTCTCTTTGTGTTCCATGTGCCGACGAGATCGTAGCCGTTTTATAGCCTTGGCATTGTCGAGGCATGGGATGAAGTCAGCAGCTCCATTCCATTGACAAGGCACCCAGTTTAATCCTGGATCATCTTGTCTTCTAAAAACGATTGGCTTTTTCCCTTGCTTCCTTACATCTTCTGCAGCCATTTGCTTTGCATCTTGCTTTCGTGTGCTCTCCACAATCACTTGCTCTGCATTTTGCTTCTGTGTACCCTCAACTGTAACTTGGTTTGCTTCTCTCTCTATCTCAGCAGGCCTCTTATCATTGGATGTGGAATTGTTTTTATTTTGGGCTACTACTTGCCCGTGCTGCCATAAATCTGGTCCCGAATCACCACGTTTCATAATGTTATTTCCATGCTTTGACTTCACGTCCTCTTTTTCAACTTTTTGGAACTCAGAAGGATAACTTGACATGCTAAACGCTAAGAGAAAAAATGCAATGCACATAAATCCAGCAACCAGCAGAAATAAGAATGGAAATTGTTTTTCTTGTAGATATTTCCCCATGGCCATTTTGTATATGCTCCCTAGAAGAACGATGTGCCTAGTTCAGCACCACTTGCATCATGATCAGAATTTATAGCACGTCTGCATAGCTATCTCTCCCTGTAGTCACCAAACATTAAGATACTTAAATTTAATTATCAATGTGTCATTCGAAAAACTCTGATCTTACGGTCAAAAAAAATCTGTTGCAAGAAGCAAAGGACAGTGATTCTTGCAATTACTTTTATCAGACTCAATCTTACAATGGAAGAAAACTACTGTGCATATGAACAGATGTCAAGATTCATTCTAATGTCTACAGCTCATTGAAATGTAACATTCTGAGATAATACCTGACATGAGAGAAAACAAAAATCTGGAAAGAATATTTTAACTCATCTGTTGAAACTTGAAAATAGTAGCGAGAGAAGGTCTTCTTGATTCATGGCTTAGTCAAGAAAGACCACGATCAGTCCTTCATTTAGCATGCACAAGTTCGTGGTGATAGGACAAGTTCTTGGAGCAGTTTATTCTTGTTATGTTGTTCTCCAAGTGCGAGTTCAAATTTAGAAGAGTACGAGTGGGAGCTTCAAGTTCTAATTGAGGCAAATATGAGTTGGAGAGTCAGTTCGAGTTGGTTAACAAGTAAAACTCAACTCGTGCTCCAACTTTGGGTTTTCCAGATATAGCATGGATCGAATTGCTTAAAAGGAGGACGAAAGGCACAATTGTATCATTATTGTTAGCACGATTTTGTGCAAGGAGAGCTTCTTGCTAGGAGAGCATATTAAGGAGAAGCTTATACGCAGATTTGAGAGAAATTATTCCTTGCAGGTGTACGCTAGGATTTAGGAGTAAATTCCTAAAGAACAGGAACCTATTCTGTGCTAGGAAACAGGGGGAAACTGTACAAGGAAAGAGGAGCTGGATCAGGGTTATTTGCAGGGTGTTTCAAGCCTATTCTAAGCATGGAAAACAAGTGTGTTTTCTAGTGAAACTGTATTACCTTGTAAGACATCTATTGCTCAAACTTTATCAATAAATGCTAAAGCAAAGAAGTGGGTTTTCCCAGTTGGGTTCCCAGGAAAAATTTATTGTGTTATTGTGTGACTGTGTTTCTTTATATCTGTTTCTATTCCACTGATTATTTAGAGTAGAGAAATTATGTGTCTTGGTGAATCGAAGTTAGCTTCAGTTTGTTCATTCAAGCAGTCGCAGAATTTCAACGAAAATCTACATGGTATCATAGCAAAGAACAGCGTAAAGACTAGCACCAAGAGATCAGATTTGTGAAGAGTTCTTCGGACAAGGAGGATGGTGTACCAAGGACTAAGAGCAGATCATTGTTTAGACGGAGCATCAAACTTCTCCTCATGGAAGGAAAGGATCACAATAGTGCTGGAGGACAATGGTGTAGGAGAGTTTATCAAGAATCAAATACCGCCACCTCGATCCCCAACAATTGGCCTAGCATACTAAGAATGATATCAAGGCAAAAAGGATTATTCTAGATAGGGTCAAAGATATATTATTCCTCGTCTCTATGAGAAGAAGACAGCGTATGAGAAGATTTTCAAAGCCATCTTGGATCTGTTTCAGGGAACCATTGATGCCAGGAAGTTAGCTCTCAAGGAGAAGCTAAGGAGCAAAAGGATGAGAAAAGGAGAGCCTGTCATCTCATATCTTTCGAAGCTCACTCAAGTTCGAGATGACGTAGGTGGTGTGGGTGTCACTTTGCTCTACGAGGGCTTCAAAAGTCTTGGTATAGTTTCAAGGATGTTGTCAGTGGACAAGAAAATTTTCCTAGTTGGGAAAGCTTATGGACTGACTGCATTCGGGAAGACATCAGGAGAGGCACCCGAGATGGTAGATCAGCAAAGACAAGGGACAAGGGGAACTTTGCTCAGGAAGGCAAAGGGAAGGTCGAGTCTAGTCAGAAGGGCGAGAAGAAGAAGAAGGATCTGAGTAAGATCAAGTGCTTCCATTGGCATGACTTTGAGCCCTTTATCTAAGTGTCCTAATCGGAATAAGAGGTCCAGTAAGAATCATGCGTTTGCATTAGTTGAGGTAGATGGGTTTGCTTCTCAGTTTGAGAAATATTTCTCATTGATAGCTTGCATGGCAAGCTTAGTAGGAAGCAGCGCGTGGTATATTGATTTCGGAGCCTTGTTCCACATGACTGGGAACAATGAGTATTTTAGCCAGTTGAAGGAGAAGGACACGCAGTTTCATATAGAGCTAGGAGATGATGGCAAGTAGGCATCTAGGGAAGTTGGTATTGTCAACTTTGAGAGGGAGTCTAGGAGCCCTCTACATCTCAATGACATCATCTATGTTCCAAGCTTGAAGAAGAACCTTGTTTTAGTAGCTACCCTTGAGGACAAGGGATATGATGCCATCTTTAGCAAAGGTAAGGCATACATTAAGCACTTAGCTTCTAAAGCAATGAAACAGATAGGTGTGAGGGTGAAGAACATTTACAAGTTGCAGGTTGAGACATGCGTAGCCTTGAGCAGCAACGCAAGTGGTGAGCAGAGTAGAAATGTTGGAGATCTTTGGCACATGCGCATGGGACACATGCATCATGGGGCGCTAAAGATTATTCAACAAATAGCCACAGGGTTACCAACATGTTGTTTTGATCAGCATGATGCGTGCAAGGGATGCACACTTGGCAAAGACTTATTTTCAGGGCTAAGACTAGTGTTCCACGGGGACGCATCCCCAAGGGTCGAGCGCACGCACCCCTCGCACCCCACGCACCCGAGACGGGGGACATCTAGGGTTTTATTTCCCCACGTACTCTTTTTGGGGAGTCGTGGGGAGACGCAAGGGGGTACGTTTCCCTAGTGTGGGGGATGTGACTCCCCAAAAGGGGTGCTTCTAGGCATCCCCCCTTGAATTTTTCTAATAGCCCCTAATATAAAAAAATGGAAATCACGTATTAAAAAACATAAAAAATAAATAAAACTAAACTTTTAAAAAAAAAAAAAAAAATTAAACATTAAAAAGTTACCTAGGTTAATTTACCTATTAATTTCCCAAATTTTCTTGCCCGTCGTCAAGCTCTGCTAAGTTCTCTTCTACCATCGTCAAATTGTGCTCTTTTGCCACCATCAAGCTCTTCTCTACTATCGTCGAGCTCTGCTCTGTTTCCCATCATCGAGCTCTGCTCCTCCAACATCTTCCATCCTTGAGCTCATTCATTTCTGAGGTTGTTTTATGCCCTCAAGCTACAGAATCCTCTAGAATTTCATTGTTTCAAAGTATTACTATTAGTCTATCTATGCTTTCATTATTGAATATGAACTTGACTTATATATATATATATAATTAAAAATTATATACCCCAATGTCCCCCTGCACCCCCAAAATTTCCCTAAAATTTGAGGGAACTCCCACACGTCCCCCCTGTACGTCTCCCCGCACTGGAGTCTTGGTGGAACACTAGTCGAGACAAAAATCAAAAGGGATTATTTTCCATCTCTTATGACACACAGGTATTATGTCACTTTCATAGATGATTATTCTCGTAAAACTTGGATATTCTTTATGAAGAAGAAGGATGAGGTCTTCTCCAATTTCGTGGAGTATAAGGCCTTGGTAGAAAACCAGACAAGGAAGAAGATCAAAGCATTGAGTGAAAATGGTGGAGAATATGTCTCCAGTGCCTTCAAGGATTTGTGTGCGTAGGAGGGCATTAGGAGAGAGTTGATAGCATCTCATAACCCTCAACAGAATGGGGTGGCTGAGAGGAAGAATCGCAGTATTGTTGGAGCAGCCAAAGCCATGTTGCATGATCAAGGGTTGCCTATGTTCTTATGGTAAAAGGCATTCAGCATTGCAGTATTTCTGCAGAACATGAGTCCACATAGGGTTCTTTGATGAGTTACACCAAAGGAGGCTTTCACAGGAAAGAAGCTTGATGATTCACACTTCCTTATCTTTGGCACAAAATTTTATTGCCATGTGTCCAAAGATTGCAAGAAGCTGGAGCCCACAACAGAAAAGGGTATTTTCGTGGGATACAGTGAGACAGCCCAGGCATACAGGGTGTATCTACCAGGACTCAAGAAGATAGTTCTCAGGTGGGATGTGAGGTTTAAGGAGTCCAGAGCTCTGAGGGAGTCCTTAGGGCGAGAGCAAGTTGGAGTACCTGAGATGGAGGAGCTACTCGCTCCCAAAGAGGAGGCTCAGTTATGATCATACATTGAGTCTACCCCGGGTGGCAGGAGGGCACTCAATAGGATCCACAGTAGGATGCAGAACAGGATGACGAGGAGAAGAGCCTAAGATAAGAGCAAACAACTACTTTGTTAGAGACTCCTAGCACAGGGAGGAGGAAAGCCAAGTTGGCTAAGAAGTTGATTTAGGAGGCCTAGGAGCATGTTGAAGCTCCTAGTTGTATGTTCAGGCAGAGCAAGCAGCCATAGAGGTACACAGGATATATGGCACTGATAACATGGGTGGTGGACACTGAACCTTCTAGTTATAAGGAAGTAGCTTCTCAGCAGGTTTGGAAAGATGTCATGATGGAGGAATATTCCTCCATCATGAAGAATGATGTCTGGGAGATTGTGCCACGACTAGAGGGCAAGTCAGTAGTAAGCTCACGTTGGGTGTACAAGGTGAAGCATGGAGTAGATGTGAATGTGGAGAAGTGTAAGGCCAAGTTTGTGGCCTGTTGTCGCTCAGATTGTACAGGCACTGCGACAACCACTCAGGGCGGGGGTTGTCACTTTGATCCCTGCCCACTCCGTTCTAGTTTTCTCCCAACAGCGAGCTATGGGGGGTAGTCCCTATGGTGATGAGATGAAGGAAAAAAAGTTGGGAACCAACTTGTCTGGGAGCCACAGTTGAGTGGCCTAGCTACTTGACGAAATTTTAGCAAGATTAATGATTTGATTAGATTTAATGTTAAGACCAGTGCCTAATGGAGTCAAAACTTCTTGCTTAATAGGAATTTGAGCCAAGCAACCGGATGGACAACTATCGCTCATATGAAAGACTAACCTATATGAAATGCACTTCTAAGAGCTAGGTGTGATGCAAGGATGTTGGTTAATTTTAGATTAAATGCCTAGTCTAAGTTGAACCTCTCCCTTAACTGTTTTGAGAAACAGTCTTCGGAGTAGGTTGTGGGATGGAAGCCAACAGAAAGCATGCAAAGGCCTGATTAACGATAGCTCCCCCTGTGTTCCAACCACCCAGTGCCTCCGGCACTGCAAAGACTTTGGCTCTAACGACTGCAAGGTCACTGTGTTAACCACTAAGAAGGGTTGAATCCCTCACGCTAATTGAAAAAGGGTTGCCCTACGAATCTATCAACCAAGCTTATGCTTGGATGTAAGTTATTAATGCAAGCTAAATCCTATAATGCTTGTGCAATGATGATGAGTGAAATTATCTTGGATTAAGATTAGTTTATGTTATTTAAGTACTTAATGTGAATTATCTTATAGCAAGAGTACTTAACAATGTTTAGATAACAATCTTAAAACAAGATAAGTGTTCAAGGATACAAGTGCAAGCTTCAACTATATATTAATCCACAAGATGCTTAACCAATTTGTGACAAGAACTTAGAGCAATTTATCCACTTATCAATTTTCACAAAAATTACAAGATGACAATCACAATTGCCAAGATGATTCCAAACAAGATTATGTGTGATCTTATTACTTAATACCAGTTGTTAGGAGAAACCCAATCAGATTCACAAGATATCAATATGCCCAAGTGTCTTACCACCAAGATGATTTCTGATTTTAAGTGCTTTAGTGAGTGAGAGTAAGAGAAACACAACATTAGCCACTTTTACAATGTAAATGCTAGGAACAATGACCATAAAATGTAGAATTATGAAAACACTTATGCACTTTATGTTCCAATGATATTTTTATGAGCAATAAGTGACTATTATGACAGGAGTAAGAGACTTATGACAGCAGCAAGTAAATTCGCTTTAGATATCAAATTCAAAGTGTATATGCTTGCCCAATGTCATAACGAGAAACACAACTACCAAATAAACTTAGACAACTCAAGAATCAGATGTATTAGCCCTCTTAAGATGTATTTTGCCATTGTTATATCAGATCTGAAATGTTAATTACAGCAGTAAGGAAAGTGTGTGGACAGTAAGCTATTAATGCTTGAACAAATGCCAAATCTAACCCAAAACTTGGAAAATTTTACCAAAATTGAAAAATCAAGTTTACCAAAATTGAAAATTCAAATTTTTAGGCCTTTTAGAGTGTGTTATTCAAAAAAAATCATAATTTATTCAGTGATTTATGTAGAAAATTCCAACAAACAAAACTTTAGATCTAGGCTAGATCCTTGATGGCCACATCATCATCAGAGCCATTGTCTTTTTTAGCTGCCGCAGCCTTGGATTCAGCTCCCTTGTCCTTCTTCCTTAGAGGACAAGTGGTGGCGAAGTGTCCAAGTTCACCACATCTGAAGCAACGGATCTTGGATAGATCCCTCTTCTTCCTCCCTTGTTGCTTCTTGGATGCAAGGGCTGCATCTTCCTCCTTCACTTTGCTTGATCCGGTGTTGGGTTGTCTCTCGGTCATCCAGCAGATTTCCTCTTGTCGAAGGATAGCCCACATGTAGTCCCAGCTTGGAAGGTCTTGTCTACCCAAGATGCTTTGGACAAACGTTTTCCATTCATCTGTGACTGCGTTTAGAGCAGTCCTCACCATGACATCATCCTCCACCTTGACCCCCATGGCAATCAACTGATCTCGAATCGACTGCAACCTGAAGAGGAAAGGATTGATTTCCTCTCCCTTATTCATCACAAACAACCTCATCTGGTTCTCCAGAAGCATCTTCTTCTGGACGGACTTCCCTTGATACATTGTGGTTAACGTTGTCCACATAGCATTAGTCATCTTCTTCTCGGCTATGTGTGGGACCACATGATCCTTGACCCCGTCCATGATGAAGCGCTTAGCATGTGCCTCTGCTTCATTATGCTTCGCGAGAAGAGCAACATTGGTTGGTGTAGCCAAGACACTCTCTACATGTTCCCGCAATGCATATGCCTCCAGGACCGTCAAGATTCTGGCCTTCCAGATAGCAAATTTGGACAAGTCATCCAACCTATCCTGATCACGCAATCCATAAAGCGCCATCTAGCTCAAAAATAATCTGTCGAAACGGATACTCCTCTCCCTGTTGTTGTTGCTACCTCAACAGTGGCCCGCATCTAGGGTCCTTGGCGAAAAGGCACCCTCTATAGTAACTGCTCCCTCTGACAACTGATTTCCCTCCTCAGAAATCTGCCAAATCCTCTGAATCGGCCCTCTTCGATCACCCTCATGGTCGATCCTCAGTTTTCTTTGGCAAAGAATCCGTTGAGTTGTTGTTCTCCTCCCGCTCTCTGTCAACTTAGCTAGGCACGATTCTGCACCGACAGAATCTCCACCACGCCAGCAACCTCTGAAGATCTGAAGCTCTACTTCCGGTCTACGGCAACTCTGCACAGCAACTCGAAACTGGACTGTGTCCCTCTGGCTGGCCTCTACGTGAGCAAATTGGCTCAGCGCAGGCTGCTCCTGCATCACTCTGGAAGGCCCTGCTTCCCCTCTGCGCTACTCAACCGAGACTACGTCAACCCCTGTGTGGCCTCTGCTGAGACTGCGTCCTCCTAGTGTTGCGCTACCCTCTCCAGTTTTTTGTTGCTTCAGCTACCTCTCTGCAGCAAAAACAATTCTTCAGCAGCTTCGCTGGTGATTCAACTTGATCTGCAATGCTCTGATACCATGTGAAAATTTCTAAACATAGGAATCCTACTGCAATGTCTTGATTTACTTCTCCTACTTGAATTAAATTACAAGTTAATTTTTTGAATTATTCAGTAAAATCAGCAAAGTAAATACAATTGCAGCCTACACAATTACAGATTATTTACTGAATATAACGCACACATGACAAAGTGACACACTGATTTTTCGAGCAAATGTCCTCGGAAAAACCCAATGCGGGAAAACTGGTGCAGCTAGCTCTGGAGGGTTTTATTATTATGCAAAATCTGAATACAACAATTTATGGACACCAAACATGGTTGGCCCTACAGAGAAAATCACGGCAGTAATACCTCTTTCACTTGGAGACAGAAAATATGGCTGATTCACACCCTCAAGTGGGATTTACAGAACTCGAGCCCTTTCTGGCCCACTGGAAACCCCAACACTGCTCCTTAGCCCTTTGCGTCAACCATTCTGGCCTGCGTCAGCCTCTGCACTGCTCTGGAAGCACCTACGTCACCCTCTCTGGGCTTACGCTACCCCTATGTTGCCCTGACTGGGCCTACATCACCCCTAAAGGGTTCTTATTGCCTTTGCGCTGCCTTCTGCGTGGCCCTGGTTGATCTGCGTAGCTCTGGCTGGCCTTTGTGCTGCTGGATATGTTGCCTCTGTCATTGTTGTATTCTTGGCCTTGGATCAGAATCCCTCGCCAATACTACCCCTCACTGCACTACAAACTCTCTCTGAAATTCTTAGCAAACCACGCCCTAGAATTTCAACTTAGCTTCAGTGCTCTGCCAATGTGTGTGTTCTCCAACTGACCCCAAGCCCTTCTCTTATACTTTTCTCATTGGCAAACCAACAGTCGTGATCTAATCTCTAATCAACGGCTAAGATTAGAAGTTGTTTGATCCGCGTGACATAGAACATTCTCATCACATGTTTAATTTAATTCACTTTAATCTTTTAATTTTCGTAAGTTAGACTTACGGTCCTTAATTAAAAAGATTAATTATTTGAATAACTATCAAACCAGATGGAGCCCCACGGGGGTAGGTGAGTTGGTAATCAAAATGCGGTGAAGTTCGTTTGTAAGGCGAGCCCGTACAGGAGATCACGAGTTCAAATCCCCCGGACTAAAGCAGAGCGTGTGGAGAGGGGCGGGCGCATGTTCCCAGTGGGTATAGTGGTAGCGGTCATAATCGACCCCGTGTAATGCGAGTCGCGAGGCTGCCCCAGTTGCCGATCCCACTGTATAATAAAAAAAAAAAACTATCAAACCAGATGGAATTTTTCCAAACGCTTTCTGGGTCTTGGAAATCTCATGTACTCTAGCTCCTCCACAAAATTTCGGAGCTAGAGCACATCCGATGCTACCCCAAAATCTCAACAACTAGCAGCCTATATTTTGTGTCCTCTTTTTCTCATTGATCTTCATAGTTTGGTAGTTGTTTGATGATAAGCACACTATAATAATCAAGCAAAGAAGAAGCTAACTACAACGTACATCAAGTTAAGTAAAAGAACATCACAAGCAGTTATCAAAGTAAGAGAAATCACCCTATTTCTCAACACCTCCAACAGATTTTTGGCAATATTTGCAGACCATTTTTCCATCAATCATATCACAATTAGCCCATCCAGTATCCTTGGCTTTTGGGGGCACGGTGGCAGATGAAATGTTTGAAATTTGTAAATGAAATAAATATGCAAATTTTTGTTTAAAAAAAGCAATAAGTAAAATGCAAAACAAAAAATAAATTTGGAAAAATAAACTGGAGCAGAATTAGTTTACAAACAGGTTGAAATTTAAAACTTGAAAACTGAAAACTGAAACTTGAAAGAACCTATATATATATATATATGGATAGCAACTAAATATGGATTTTTCAAGTGAAAAGCCTTACCTAGAAATGAAAACAAGCTTCTTTAGCCTCCTCTTGAAGATGCCAATTGCACTAGACAGCTCCAAAGCAACTCCAAGATGACAAACATAGCCCAAACACTCAGTTGCTACACTACTCCTGCAAGAACTCAGCACTCTCCAAGCACAGAATGAAGCTCACAAAAACTCCAAATGAGATGTTTTAGGCAAATGAAAGGGGGAGTAATGATGTTATAGGTTTGGAGGGGTTGTTTTGGAGGGAAACAACCCCTAGTTTCTCAAAAAACCACTCACAGCCACCCAAAACAACATGATGTGGGTCCACGATCGCGCACGTGGGAACTATCGATGACCCAGCCTAGTTATGATGGAACTGGTTGGGCTATACTGGTTCATGCCGATTTGGTACCAAACTAGGGCCTACCTCGTCCCAAACTAGGGTCATTGGTCAGGTTGACCTTTGAGCCTAATGAACCAACCAGTTTGTTCGGGTAGTGGTTCAACCCGACTAGGTTTTAAAACCATGATTCTCCCTCACCTAGCCTTGCTTTTATAATCTTGAGTTATTGACCAAATCCATAAATCTCCAAAGTAATTAATAATTGAGATTATATCTCACCTAAATTGAGATCAACAGTTAAGATTCATTTAATTCACTAATGCAAAAACCTTTGCATTTCATTGGATTAAACTCACTTTTTATTTAAAAAACACTTCACTTTAATTAATCCTTTAATTAAAGTGAATTTGCTAAGGTTGAAGGCTTTGGACAACTTCAAACATCTAGACACTTAGATTTGTGTAGAAGTTCCTATTCAATGCTACGGTCATCAACACAAGTTCGAATGATCTT
Organism: Pinus albicaulis; assembly: GCA_034641835.2. NCBI lineage: Eukaryota > Viridiplantae > Streptophyta > Pinopsida > Pinales > Pinaceae > Pinus > Pinus albicaulis. The sequence goes on from CM076573.1 coordinate 338,425,446, forward strand.
CATCAGGAAACTGGTAATAATGTCTGGTTTGGTCATCTCTATATATCTGATTTTGTTTCATAATATCATCTTTATGTTAATGTTCTCACTCTGGTAAAGGCTAACCAAAGCATCAAACATCTCCTTTGTCGTTTTCTTCGCGGATACATGAGGAATCAAATGATCCTTCACAGCATCCAATATCATCTATTTGGCCTTCACTTCCTTCTTCTTATGTGTTGTCAATCCTTGAGGACCTGTAGGCGAAGTCTAAACATCCTTGACGACATCCAAGAGATCATTCTCTTCCAATAGCAATGTCACCTTGACTTTTCAAAGAAAAAAGTTAGAGGCACCATCTAATTTATCCTTAGATTTGAGGCTCACTAATGCCATCTTTGAGATCTATTGCACAAACTCCCAAATCTCAAAAAAAAAAAAAAATTGGTCCTACAAGAGTGCTTAGTCCTTAAGCAACAATAATGGAACTCTCTAACTGCTAGCCATTGATTCCAGCAATTGATCTATTGTTGTAAACTCTCGAGGATCTCAATCAAAGACCTTGCTCTAATACCATGTCAAATTTTAAGCCCTGGATGATGTTGAATGGTGTTGTCATTCATGCCAACGTTGGTTCTTGAACGCTCTTAATATTTGTTTGGATTGCATTGATTGAAGCTCAAATGGTCAAGAAACCTTGAGAAGCTCTTGATGCCCCACAATTGATGAGAAAATTGGGTAAGAATATTAGTCTAAGTTGCCGTAAAAGGCCTTCTAGTACCTCTGAAACGCCGGATCCCATTTCGGATCCGGATTCGAGTACGAAACGGCCAAAAAACGTATTGACCTCGTTTTACATTTTCGGAAACGGGGTTGGAGGAAAAATCCGTTTTTAATGCGTTTTTGTAGAAAAACAACCCGGATCTGGTTTAGGTCGAAACGTATTGACCTTTTGCTGATCCGTATTGCCATAAAGCAATATGTTTCCAAGCTATTCCCCTCTCTGCTTGCCAGGAACGGTATTTTCATTTTTTTCCAAGGAGTGAACCTAACATTTAAAGTTTAAACCATCACCCGAATGTGTTAACTTATCATTCAAACCACTACCGACTGTTAAGTGTTATCAGTATCGACTATCGACGTTTAAACCACCGCCCGAACCATTGCCGACTGTTATCAGTATCGACTATCGTTGCCTTGTGACTGACGCTACCCTATGATTGTCGCACGACTGTCGTTGCCTGAGCAGAGCACGAATGTCGTTGCTTGTGCAGACGAGGAGTGCCCGCTGCCTGTGCCGAGGAGGAGTGACTGTGAAGACGAGTGAGCACGACTGCCGCTACCCGTAGTGCCGCCGACTGTTCACTATTCAGACTCTAGAGACTGTCAGTGTGTTGTTAGCCGTCGAGGAGGAGTCACCATATTAGGTATGCTATTAAAATTAGTATGAAATTCTACACGTTAAAGAATTAAGTCAATCGACCTGCCAACAACATACAAGATAAAAACGCAAAAATAAAAACAAATGCCATCTCTCTCTAATTTAGGATTTACGCTATTTCATCAACAACAATAATAACATTGAGTTGCCATCTCTCTCTCTCTCTAATAACACAGAGTTGAAGCAAGGTTACCTTTGACATTCCTGATTGTCAATGACTTGGACCTTACAAAGACCAAAGGTCCGAAAGATGTTCTACAAATTTATTGTACTTGGAAAATGGTTGGAAGTGGCTTATTCTATAATATGAACCCTAGTTTCTTATCATTGCACGTAAATTGAATGAAGATTGGAAGGAACAAATAGCAAATGCACAAGGCTCTTATATTAACTCAGAAATCTAAGAAAATTGAATTGGCACTGAGGAAATTATATTTTACTAACTAATAGTCTAATAGCAAGTGAACTGTGAGACATACCATTTCTGAATCAACAATTTAATAAGAAAGGGATACAAAAAATAATACTTGTTGTCTGCCAATGGTACCCGACAAAAGCCCGAATCAAGTGCTCTCTTCTACTAAAAAATTGCTATTCCTTCATCATAGAATCGTTGACATGCCCAAGGTTTGAACCGTGTAAATCAAAAGTTTCCCAGTATTTTTATTTCTTTTGAAAAATATGTTTCATATTACAATGAGAAAATGTACATATTTGTCAATTTGTCAATTTGATTTTACAATTTGCCAGTTTCATTTACATCATCATAGCAACTTCAAGCTCAATCATTCGTGAGGTAGACGAAATGGAACATGAAATTGAATCTGCCCCTAAAGTTGATCCAAAGTCCCCACCTTGGAAATATGTAACTATTGTTGGGAAGATCCAAGGAGGGGGATCATTGGCATGGGGTTGCAGTGAGTGTAAAAAGGAATTTAAGTGATCATACACACGGGTCAAAGTACATATAATTGGGTTAAAAGGAAATGGGGTTCGAATATGCAGTGGCCCATAGAATGGGACAGAAGGGAATGGTTTAAGCAAGGAAAAACTTGCAAAATATCAGAAAGAACAAGACGAGGCAGATGCTAAAGCAAATGAGGCAAATCCTACCTCTCAATTAAAACACCCAACAAGGTTGTAGCATCTTCATCAAAACCTCCACTTCATTCTCACAGAATTGTTGATTTAAAGTGGTCTAATTTGGGACCGCTTGAAAGGAGTTTTAATAATGATGCTCGAGAGACGACAAATGCAGCTATAGGTCAATGCATTTATGAAAATGGCCTTCCTTTTAACCTTGAGCGATCTCCTTACTAGGCAAAGATGATAAAAGCAGTGAATGAAGCCCCAAAAGGGTTCAAGAGCCCTGGATACGAGAAGGTCCGCACCACAATGTTGAGTGCTGAAAACTTAGGTTTGGAGGCTAAATTAAGCCCCATTCGTAATTCATGGCGCATTTTAGGAAAGTCCATCATTTCTGATGGATGGAAAGATCAAAGGAATAGGTCTTTGATCAATGTGATTGCTCAAAGCCCAACAGGGGCAATGTTTTTGAAGGCAGTGGATTTTGAGGCGCAAATGAAAGATTCTCAATTCATCGCTGACATCTTGATTGAAGCAATTGAATTGGTGGGGCCAGAAAATATTGTCCAGGTAATAACTGACAATGCAAAGGTGTGTTGAGCAACAGGCCTAATTATTGAAGGCAAATATCAACACATCTTTTGGACCCCTTGTGCTATACATTCATTGAACCTCATGTTGGGCAAGATGGGGAAGCAAATTGAGTGGATTTGTGCTATTTTTGAAGAGGCAAAAGAAATTCAACCCTTCATCACAAACCACCACATGTCCCAAGGCATCTACAGGGAATTTGCGAAGTTGGAGCTCCTTAAGGTACCTGAACTCTAAAGTTTATTTCATAAATTCTAATTTCTATCACTCTAAATTCAAATATGTAAATTGGATTCTCAAATGTCATGATTCGTATGTCATAATAGTTATTCAATCAAATTATGATTTTTAATTTATTGAAACATTGGCAATTTGACACCTGAAGGTTGCTGAGACTCGATTTGATTCTCACATCATAGTCTTAACAAGGCTTATGCAGGTGAAAGATGCATTACAATCAATGGTATGTAGTTCTCTTTGGAATCAATGGAGACAATCCCAATCTGATAGAGAACAAGCAGTGAAAAATTGGTTGTTGATGATGAATGGTGGGATAAGGTGGAGTACCTCTTTGCATTTATTGAGCCATTGTGGATCTGCTCCGCATGTTTCACACAGATATGCTTAATTTCGGAGAGGTGTATGAGGGCATTGATTCCATGATAGAGAAGATAAGGGTGCTTATAAATGCCAAGGAGAATGACTCAGATGAATTCTTTTACAGAGAAGTAAAAGATATATTGACCAAAAGGTGGAACAAGATGACCACCCCCTTGCACCTTTTGCCCTATGCAGTGAATCCAAAATATTATGCTGCAGAGTTGCTAAGTGATCTAGAAATAACCGCACCAAGCAAAGACCCAGAAGTCTCACAAGGATTAAAAAGGCTTTCAGAAATCTTTTGATAGATCCTGAAATTGGGCTTCGGACTCGTTCAAAGTTTGTTCATTTTGTCGGATCAGAGGGTTGGGGTTCTAATATTGATTGTATGCGGGACAAGAGGGCAATGAGTCCAATTGAATGGTGGAACTACTATGGTGGGGAACTTTCACATATCCAAAAATTGGCCATCAGGATCTTGTCCCAAGTTGATAGTTCCTCTTCAATAGAAAGGAACTGGAGTACATATGGTTTCATCCATTCAGTGAAGCGAAATAGATTGGGCTCTAAGAAGGCTGAAGAACTAGTGTATGTTCATTCAAACCTCCGCCTTCTGTCACACAAGAGAGATGAATACAAATTTGGGGCCGCCAAATTATGGGATGTGGAACCAGTGTTGCTTGATTTGGATATGACATTGAATGCCAGGTCTCATATGACTTTGTTTGATGCAGAGTCACCAACTAGTGGATTTTCAAGTGGACATGGCAGCAATGTTCCCACTTCTGGAGAGGCTGTGGAACTTCTTAGTGACAGGAATGAACTTGAAAACATATTTGATGATATGTAATGTAATTTATGTTGATGACTGAAATTTGAAACAGAGACTTGATGATATGTTGAACTTGAAAGTTGAATCATGAATGTTCAATGTTATAATAATCATTTGACATTAATGATTAATCATTTAATGATGATGACAATGTTTATGTTGAATTCATGATGATGATAGATGATAAATTATAATTGATTATGTATTTTTAGATATAATCTATATTTTCAAACTTCAAAGATGAATGGTAATATGAAATTCTTATTTTGTTATATGTGTGTGTGTGTGTGTCGTTTCCTGTCGTATCGTATCCAGAATTTTTGAAAATTTGTCGTATCCGTTTCAAACCCCGTATCCGTATCTGTTCCCGTATCCGTTTCAGTGCAACTTAGATATTAGTTTGTTTGGGCCCCAGATCATCATCAATTGATTCTCCTCATCGTACCAATTCCAATGTTATGTGGCTTGTCCCGAGGCTCATCACAGTTCGAGAGATATGCCCAATCAAAGTTTGGAACCTCATTTAGTGGTCAAAAATCCCAAAGGAGGTGCTACAAAGCAATTTATTTATTTGAGAAATTTAAATTAAAGAGTCCTAGTCAAAGTCAAAAAAAAAAAGGGGTTTTATTATGGATCATCCATATTTTGTTTTGGCTCCAAAAATAAAATTCGAATTTCCCTCCTATTTGCACAAGTCGGCCTAAATTATTTTGGCTCCATAAATTTAAAAGTTGAATTTAATCCTAACGTCGGTTGGCCTTCAATTGGTATATATATGCGCCTCATCTCCTTAATTAGGTACCATTCCATGCCTATCTTTTGCTCTGAAATAGCATGAGACCGAAGGTAGCTGGAGTGTAAAAACTCTGGTAAACTTGATAAATATATATTATTATTGATGATGATAAAAGATGAGAGATATTTACAATGAGGGATCGCCTAGGCTTTAAATAGCCTCAAGGCGTCCCTTGGCGAAGAAGCATGATCTTTGATCATGCCCTTTCAGTTAATAAAACCTAATATAACTATATCTAACTAATACTTAATAAAATATTCATAACATTGCCCCTCTCTTAAGATGCTTTGTCCTCAAAGCATACGTAATGATGGACAATGTTGACGAATGTCTGGTTTTCTCAAGCGATGATCTCTTGCGTCCCACATTTTAAAAAGATCGTGAAGCATCTTCTCGAGCTCCATCTGTTGGTGATGTGGATAGTGAAAAGATCTGATATCGACAGAGTTGGATACTGTCTTGACTTCTATTGGATGTTTAATTTTCCTATCGAAAGGCACCTTTAGGGTTAGATCTTGGAATACCTTTCCATGTTTCCCAGCTATTCCTTGTTCTTCTGGTGATTTTTTGTTATTCCTTTTTAGATTTAGAGGTAAGTTACCAACAATTATTGCCTGATGTAACTTCTCCTCATCATCAAATGCTTCATTCTTAACAACCATATCTGCTTCATCACCGAAGGCCTCAACAGCTTCTGCCGTTATATCAGCGGCTTCGGACGTGTTTGTCGCTTCACATGTTTCGTTCAAGTCTGGGAATGGAACATTTTGTTGTTTACAAACATCTGTATCTTCATGGTGATGTGGGGAATCAACTTTTTCCTGATGCTCTCCTGAGTTCCCTGAATCTGTGGCATTGTTTTGTTGAGTTTGTTCCCTGTCAGGAGATATCGGGGATTGTGTCTGACTTAACTTATCTATTTTATCATTTAGCTTATTGCAGAGTTCTGTCATCCTGTTCATTGCTTTGCTAAGCTTTTCTGTGGCCTCCATTTGTTTTAGCCATATTTGCCTTTTTATCTGATCAATCGTCATCATTGATAAAGACATACTGATATTTTTCTGCCAAATTTTCTTTCTTTCTTTCTTTTTTTTTTGAAAATTAATTAATTAATATTTAATTAATTAATTAATTAATAATATATATATTTAATAATAATAATTATTATTTTTTTAAAATAATTTATATAATTATTATATATATATATATATATATATATATATATAATTGTTGATTTAAAAATTATATAATATATAAATTAATTATATAATTATTAACAATAATAATTATTATTTTTTTTAAATCTAATTTTTATATAAAAATTAATTAAAATTAAAATTTATATAAAAATTAAATCTGTTTATATATATATTATAATCTTTTCACTATGACTGTAATAATTCAAACTATTCGATTTAATCAAAACGTATAGAATGAAAACGTACATACCCTTCTCGAATACCCTTATCGAATGAGGACGTCGGATCGATTTACTTGACTGTAGTTTGAAAAATCGGCATGGAAGGAATATCGAAGGAATACGCGGAGTGTGCAGACAGACGTAATTGAGGGGGCAGATGTTGACAGTGCGTGAGGGACGGCGGTGTAAAAAAACTCGTTGACTTGTTTCACCGTGTGTCAAATGCCCACGCTATTTGTGTCAAAAATTCGATTTAAAGGTTCTGGTTCAGATATTTGTATGCGGATATTTATATCGGCAGACGCTGTGGAGAATCGGAAAACGGCGGACAGGTCAACGGAACGTTTAATGGTAACAGGTGATACGCGGGGTATGGCAGCGTGGTGGGGAGACCGGGAACGGCGGACGGTCATGATTTTTTTTAAAAACAATTCGTTCAGCATTAAAAAAAAACCCGATTATTAAACGATGTCGTTCCGTTTAACTATGCCCCGTTTCAACAAATCGATTATTAATATATATCGATGCCGTTTCGTTTAACTATGCCCGTTTCAACAAATCAATTATTAATATATATCGATGCAGTTTAACGATACCTGTTCCGAATTAAAACGATACCCTATTTCGAATTGCGGTGAGGGGACGTGACTGTAGTTTTAACGTGACTGCGGTGGATAGAAAAACGAAACGAGGAATTGCAGTGGATCTTTAATATGATGATGATGAACCTCAGAACTTAAAATTAGATTTGTATCACTGCTGGCGTCTTCAATTGCAGAATTAAATTTCTGAAATGGCTGCTGAACAGTTCGGAAAGTAATTCTGCACTTGATAAAAAATTTGCAATCTGAAATTGCAGTTCTGGAATTCTGAAATTCCTGGGTGATCACACAGATCCCGAAGAGCGATGGCTCTGATACCAATGGAGTGTAAAAACTCTGGTAAACTTGATAAATATATATTATTATTGATGATGATAAAAGATGAGAGATATTTACAATGAGGGATCGCCTAGGCTTTAAATAGCCTCAAGGCGTCCCTTGGCGAAGAAGCATGATCTTTGATCATGCCCTTTCAGTTAATAAAACCTAATATAACTATATCTAACTAATACTTAATAAAATATTCATAACAGTAGCAGAGAAGGACGAAGTTCTAAGGGTTTTTGGTTTAGTATTTTTTTTCCTTTGGGTTATGGTTTTGTGGGCAGTGTTTGGAGCCAATCACAAGAAGATCTGAGAAAGTAATCTGACCTTTTTCAGCCGTCTGTGATAGGGCAAGTCCCAGTCAACTGTTGCAAAACCTTGGAAGAATGTGCCTTGAACCCTCTTCAATAGCACACAACATTTTTGTCCCTCTTTCCTGAGGCACTATTCACGTCTAGGACATCTTCTGTGACATTTCGGCCAGCTTCTGTGGAAGCCGCAGGATCAAGTTTGTTACAGGCCACAGTTGGTAGACCTTTTAGGCCGCAAGACAGGCCACAATACTCTTGGTCATGACATAGATCCAAGCCTGTTTAGGAGCAATTCTGAAGGCCAAATTCCAAGGTTCTTTAGGCCTGTTCTCAAGGGCTTCTTGAAGATCGAACTTCAGAGATGAATTTTGAAGACTAATTCTCGTTTCCCAAGGGCCTATCCTGAAGTATTCATGGCTTCACTTTTGAGGGTTGTAAAAGCAATTTTTTTATGTTTGGAAGGGCAAATTTTGAAGATAATGTAGGGTTTGTTTTGTTGCCTTAATTAAGGGCTAACCTTGGGACATTGTAACAAAGATAACTTGGATTTGTTGACAGACACCCACCAATTAGGGCACAAATCGATGGCATCATTTTGAATCTTCTACAATCATTGTTAAGGGCATTCGGAAGGCAGACCCGTGGGAGTTCTTGTTGAAATATGTAACTAGGTTTGGTCTTCATAATGTCATATGTAATGTTGATTTTATGTATTCAATGAAAAGAGAAAAATAAATTTATTATTATTGTTCTTGAGGCATGGGTTTCATGCTCAAGGGAAATTTATTGTAAGTCAAGCTCCCATTGAGAGCTTCTAGGATTTTTCATTGAGTCTATAAAGTCAAAAGAGTCATTGTCATGTATGAATAACCCTTCTTGGGCATGTTACATATTGTAAAAAAAATTATTTAAGTCAAAGTCAAGTCAAATAACCCTCTAAGACCTTGTCAAGTGCTTATGATCAAGTTGGCCTCTCTAGAAGATGAAGTCGGCCTATTTGAGGGCTCATGAAGGGCTATATAAAGGAGAACTCAGCCTCGCTAAAGGATCACTCAATCAAGCATCAAGAAGAGTTCGATAAAGGAAGAGTAAGGATCCTAATACCCAGCAAAGAAAGAAGGAAGAAGAGTGAAGCTTTTTCTGATCTGTTTTGGGCTAATTCTCCTCCACACGTTCGAAGTTTAAGGCATCATTTGCAGCAGTGAAAGCCGAAAATTGCAGCCACTTAAAGGGAGCCGAAGTTGGGTCAAAGAAGGTTAAATTATCAAGCCGAACAGTCAAGGAAGGGAGTCCCATTCAAGCGAAGTCAAAAAGAGGATAATCTGTCCATATTTCAGCCACACGTGTGATCTAGGGTTTCTGCAGAAGAGGCAAAAATTGTAGGCCTGCAACAACAAGCCAAAATTCTGAGTTAGGGCTGAAATCTGAAGTTGTGGTACAAGTTTGACGAGCGTTGACTTCGAGAAGGAGAAGTTCATCAAGAAGAAGCATTGACCTGATCTCAGAGTGGTTATTAAGTCAAGGGTCTAGGTCTTGGAGCTTGCCAATTGAAGATTCTATATGAAGAAGAATTCGGTGAGTTTTCCTCTCAAGCTTGGAGAGGTTTTGGCCCTGGCTGATTCCCTACATTTTGTGTCCTTTGTCTTATTGTTCTTTATGGTTTGGTAGCTGTTTGATGAAGAAGAACACATAATAATAATCAATTACAAGAAAAACCTAATAAAGAAAAATAAAATTCTTCACAAGCAGTTATCATTATAAGAGAAATCATCTAATATCTCTGCCCTCGATTTCTCGACAGATTCTGAGGTCAAGTCCTTAAATTTATGAGCCTATTATGGACTACTCCAGAGTTTGTTCAGCTCTTGTCAAAAGCATGGTACATTGTGGGACCGTATAACAGCTATTAACCTCACAGAGTTGACTTGTAGCAAGAAAAAGGGGCATTGAAATCAGAAAAGGAATGACAAGGGTAGTACTGTAGTATGATCTCATTACAGTAAGCAACAGTGACATTTTCAGGCACCTTATTGATGGGGGGAATCACACCTCTGAAGCAGAATTCACTGAGGCATATTGGTGGTGGTTCTCACTGTTTTAAGAGAAGATAAAAGACTGGTTTGCAAAGGCCTATTAAGGCTAATTCAGGTGTTATTTAAGTCAATATCTTGTGCACTAATCCTGGAGCTTTTATTGAAGAGCGGTCTTATCATTTCTCAAGGTAGTGTTTTGCTCAAACATTGAAGTAACTCGTCATTGGGTAAGGCCTATTTGATCTGTTTTATAGCAGTTGTATGGACCAAAGTTAGGCTGTTTATTCCAAGCATATTGAAGTCCTCACGTAACTGGCTTATGATGGTATATTTGAGGACCTGTTATGAAGTTAAATTTCGAGGCATCATTTGAAACTAAACATGCCAATACATTGATCTTTTATTGGACATCAACGATGGTTTTATTTTGAGCAGTAACTTGGAAGAATCTAATTTGATCTATGATAGAATGACCTTGGCTCATCACAGTATTGTTTGAGTTCTCTCTAGACTATCTAGAGTGTGGTAGAAGGTGTGTTTCTTAAGCAGTATTTAAAGCTTGTGTTAATTTTGGGCAACTAGGTCCAAACTCCATGTTGCACTGCTCATATGATGATGATTATATTTTTGTTGGATTCCTCTTTCGGAGAGGTGCAAGATTGATCTAAAGATCATCTTGTTTGGATGAGCAGAACATATTTTTTGATTTTATTTTCCACACATGTGCAAGGCCAGCCACATTTGTAATGTAGGCTCACAAGCCTAATAGATGTGTCACACACCCTCACTGATGGATATAAATTGGAGAGACTTGGAGGTCATTTGCTTATCATCTCATCACACATTCTCTCATTGTGATCTGATTGGGTCGATAGCCTTTGGAGGCCTCTTTCCTTCACACGTGCAGAGCTGAAGCTAGGGAAATCTGCAAATTTTTTTAGGGCTGTTTGCTATGCGTTGACCGTGGTCAACCCTTGATCGTTTGACCTCCAAACTTTGTTGAAAATCTGATTTTTGAAGGCCGTACAGCTGGTCACAAAAATCGAGGAAAAGGAGCAAGTTGACCGAAGCCCTAAATCTGCAGCATTGACTTTCTGCATTCACTGTCCTGCGTTGACTTTGGTTGAAAAACATTGACTTTTGATGAACTGTCTTTGAGGGCTATGTGTGACATTTTGGAGGGTTGGCTGATCTGATGTTGAGAAAGACTTTGCTGGCTAGTGCATCCTGTTGACTGTCGTGACGCACACTATCTTATATCTTTGCTGGACAAGAAGAATTGTAAAATCTGATCTATATTATTGGCTTGTCTTCTATTGATCTATTATTGTGCTCTATCAGCATTTTACATTCATGTTTATGTGATTGCTAAATTGGATCGGGCGTAAGAAAGATTGAAGTAAATTTGCATTAAGCATAGAACACATCATGGTTATCTAAATTTAACATGGAATCGAAGTTGAGGTGAAGACAAAGTCCAAGCTAGTGTGAAAAGAAATCACCAAAGAAGAAATCTTATCAAGGAACAATGGCCTCCTCAATCTATAAGGGTTTCAAGTCTGATGATAAATTGACTAATAATTATGATCATCATGCATGGAAGATGTCCTTGGATTTGGCATTAGAAGATCAAGATGTCGTGGACTATGTGCAGGGAAAGATTCATGAGTCTCCATCAAATGCACTTGCTGCCACAAAGACGAAGTATAGAATAGGGGAAATCAAGGCAAAGATGATTATCCGAGATTCCATTCATAAGCAATTGGTTGCTTACATTTCTAAGCTGAGCACATCTAAAGAGATGTATGATAAGTTGGTTAGCATGTTTAGGGCTAGCAATGTTAATCGAGTCCTTTTCTTCAAGAATCAATTGAAGAATATTAAGAAGGGCAAAGATGAATCCATTCAATCCTATTTTATGAGGCTCACTTAAATCAGGAACAATCTTCTAGCTATTGGAGAAGAAATAGTTGATCGAGAGATGGTTCTCATTAAGCTTGGAGGTCTCCCTTGGCATGTATTTAATACCACTATTCTTAATAATAATGTGATTCCTGATTTTGATGAAATATTGACGAGATGCACTCAATAAGAGACAAGAATGATGGAGAGAGATCACCCCTCTTCAACGCTCATGCAAAGAAGAGGAACAATGGAGGTCCAAGAAATCAAAACCATGGAAGAGCGGGGCCCAAAGGAAGGAAGGGAAGATGTTAACAAGTTTGGTCACTCTGTAAAAGAGTGCCCTAATAGAAGGGACTCTCCCAGGGACGATGACAACAACAACTCCAGGGGGAATGGCAATCAACGGAAAAAGGGAGCCTCCCTCTGATCATAGTGGAAATGGACAACCTTTCAAGAGGTCAAGAAACTCTAGGTACGATGAGTCTAATGTTGTTGATAATAAGGGAAATGAATTTATTCTTGTATCTGCCCTCTCTGCAGCATCTCGTCCCGATACCCTGGATGTCTCGTTGATTGATAGTGGTGCTTCAAGGCACCTCACTAGTTATAAAGAAGCCCTCTCTGATTTGATTGAGAAGGATACAAATCTAGAAATTATCCTTAGAGATAATGCCACATATCCTGTGAAAGGGACAGGGACTGTGACCCTTCATTTATCTCAAGGTCAAGTCCTCCATTTACAAGATGTGTTGTACGTACGTGATTTGAAGAAGAACCTTGTGTCTATTTCAAAAATGGAAGAGAAAGGGTTCAAGGTGGCATTCGTTGATGGAAAGGTACGTATCTGGAAGAAAAACTTCAAGGAAGCTCTTACTATTGGTTTTAGAGTTACTATTGGTTGGAGAAAGTCCATTGGGAGCCATGTCATGTGATACAACTCTTCAAACCTTCATTACAAAGCCCTTCCCAGAGCAAGGAAGGTGGTGACAGGGATGCCCAAATTTAAAGATGATCTTGAAGGTATATGTCAGGGTTGTGCTGAAGGAAAGCATACAAGGAGACCATTCCCCTCAAGTGTCATAAAGACAACTGATATCTTGCAGTTGATACATTCTGATTTATCTGGTATGCTGCCCATGACATCCTTGGGAGGATGTTCCTATTACATGACTTTTACAGATGACTTCCAACGCAACACCTAGATATATTTCTTGAAGAAGAAGGACGAAGCATTCAAATGGTTTCGTACCTTCAAGGCCTTGGTGGAAAATCAAACCGAGAAGAGAATCAAAGTTTTGAGGACTGACAATGGGACCGAGTATGAGTCAAATAAGTTCAATGAATTTTGCAAAGAAGTTGGCATTAAGAGGGAGACCACAACTGCGTATACTCTTGAGAAAAATGGTGTTGTTGAAAGAAAGAACAGGACCATTGTGGAAGCTACCTATGCCATGCTATATGACCAAGGTCTTCCGAAGTTTCTATGGGGAGAAGCTGCAAACACTGCTGTGTACGTTCAAAATAGATGCCCACATTTCGCTCTGGACTCCAAAACTCCCGAAGAAGTCTTCTCTGGTAAGAAACCTAATGTTTCAACTTTCTCATTTTAGAGTTTTTGGTTGTCTTGTTTACTTTCATGTGCCAAAAGAAAAGAGAAGCAAGTTGGATGTTTCTGGAAAGAAGGGAATGTTTGTGGGCTGCAGTGAAACTTCGAAGGCACATAGAATCTATGTGCCTGGTCAAAGAAAAGTGGAGATAGGTCACGATGTCACCTTCGATGAAGATGCTGCCCTCAAGAAAGTGAGAAACTTTCCTAGTGTTAGCACATGGATTTGCATCCCACCCATCCCACCTTATTTTGCTATGTTTTCACCTCAGCTCCGCCGTTATCACTGGCTTCACATCGTTTTTTCCATTCTCGATTTATATTGTGCTGACCACGTCATCAAACTCCTTATCCTTATAATCACCATTTTTGTCCAATTCTATATCATCTTTTTATCCTTTACATGCTAATTTCACCAAAAATTTGTCTCTACAATGGAGGAAAGCAATGATCTGAAGGTGCTGGGAAACTTTAATATTATTGGTCTACTTCGTGTACATTGCCTTCTTGGAGATTATTACAGTGGACTCAAGTGCTTCAGGCTGTGGTGAAGTTGGTTGACCAGACGAGCAATACTATGAGGGATTTGTCACATATTTGGACTTATTAGCACTAATAAAAGAGAAAGAGACATGACTGAAAGGTGCCTTCAAAAAATTATGTTGACTTTCTCATCTCCATTGCCACTACTTTCTAAGGTTGCTTGTTAACCAGATGCTGAAAATACCACAACAAGCATTTGCAGATCCTGATACACAAGTGTGCATTGCTACACAGGCTGCATGGGAAGCCTTGATTGATGCCTTCATTCAATATCCTGTGCAAGCAATGGCAGATCAAATCTCTGGTCAAATTTTAGTTATAGCATTGTTTAGAGCGATATGAAGGTGCATCAACAAGTTTCAAAACAAATACAACACTTTGGCCATTTCATGTGTTGCAGAGATTGTAACCGGACTATATCACATGTGTTGTGAATAGAGTTTGGTCCTATTTTGGGTGCAAATCTTCATATCTGAATCATCTAATTATGAACTTCTTATACTACTTGCTAGTGGAAATACTTCCATTTTCACTGGTTCTCGGCATACTCTGGAAATCGTCTTCAAGGCGCGGCACAACAATATTAATATCTGTGATTGGTACCTGGAAAATGTTATTACCAATGTCTAAATAGAGCAAACGAGTGCACAGGTCGCAAAAGCATTCAGAAAGGAACATCAAATATTGTGCAAAATTGAGTTTTTAAATGCTGGTAATGAACCTTTGAAACCGTTCGAGATGAAAATAGGCTTTTTCTAAAGGATGGCAGAGTTTCAGGAGTTCGAAATATATTTCTAGACAATTTCAAAGGAATCAACTTATAGACAATGTATCATGGTTCTAGATTCTATGGCAATTTATACTCTCAGTGTATGTTATTGTTGCGTGTTATGGAGCCTTTTTATTGTGCATACCACTCGTCGTTTTATTCTTGGTGCCAACAGTCATATGTCTGAAGCATTTTAAAGCCGGGTTTTATCCGAAAAATGAGCAATCTGAACGGCCTGGATTTATTTATTGAGCACAAAAATCGCTCTGATATCCATTGATCTACGTTCGTGGGCGGTCAAGGATCCTGCAAATGGATCGGAAGGTGTTCCTCGTCAGGCTTGTTGGAACGAGTGGCCGTCCGCAAAAGGGAATCAGTCGAATTCTGAGAGTTTTCGACAATGGAATTTCGATTTCTGGAGTTTTTCCGTCTTTTAACCAGAGCCCCTATGTGTACAGCTATGAGCGTATATTCAGGGTTTCGCCTTCGTCGGGGGATCCGAATGAACTTGTAATTGATGTTTTTGGAACCTTCAACAAGGGGGAAGAGACGCTGAAGCTTTGCCGCGATTCCAGAACAGCTCTGCTTACTGCTCTGTTGAACAGGCTCGACATTGTCAATGGCATCGGGACAGATTTCTTTCTTCAGAAACTTACTCATCGAAGAACTACATTTTACTGGGTTCTAAGATCTCTGCTTCTGAGAGTAGAAACAGTTATTGGGTTTCTGAAAATGGCACCTCTGCCATGGTGTTCTTCTCAAAATAGCAAGATGCCCACATTGATCAATTTCCATGTATAAAATCTGAGTTCATTGTTATTCGAGATTCTCTCGAAGTGATATACATGGGGTAACGGCAAAAGTTGTGAATATGCCTCGTCAAAACGTGGACAGCCATGAGGATCTACTGAAGGAGTTTTGGGATCCAGAACATTGGCCAAAGCGTATATTAGTGAGATACTTCTGGGAGGACTCATCGGAGATTGATGTTTCAGGGAGCTGTTATGTACTATTTGGCTCAGGTTTTCTTTTAACAGTTGTAATGTCAAGAGAACAACGTCTTGATGCAGGAGACCAAGATCAAGTCTGCAAAGTTATCTGGGTCCGGATTTGGTATGTTGGGACTGTCAATTCTCAAGCAATGGACGATGGTAATAGCTTTGCAAGCACTGAGACTGTTAGCCACCTTTCAAAATTTGAAAATGCTGAAAGCTGCAGTATCCAAAGGGACTGCTTGCATATAGAAATTGCAGGTAATGGTTACAAATGTGGTTTGCTGGGAAAGAATGAACTGACACCAATGGAATTGAGCTCGAAGAAGGCAGAGGATTAGCATGAAGATAACTCCAGATTCAATGAATACAGTTGACAGATACTGACTCCACAAAATCATCAGCAGATCCAGATATTTTGGCAACCATGTGGCAGTCAAACCCAATTTTGGAGCGCTCAAAATAGATGATACTTATACTTGAAGATCACATTGAATCTTCCCAGATTTTATGTATATCAAAATTAGTATACCTAGCAGCAGATCGAGATCACCTGGGAGTTTTGCAATCATTCCAGATTTGGCAGAATGCTTTGTTTTAGAAAGGATTCGTTATTTTATTGTTTGTATTTAGATTTCATTGTTGTTTTAGATAGGTTCTTATTCCTGGAAATAAGCAGTGGCCCATGATTGTATTGTTTTATATATTTCATATTTTGTAATAAAAAAGAGGTTGGCAATCGGAGGAGAAAAACGACTGTAGCTTGCACTTTGTATTTTTTGAGTAATCAAAGGAACATTTGCAGCAATATTGTAGGAATTCACTTGCAATGGATTTTTGGTAATGTGTTTCCTGTATTATGGTTGTAATGCTATTCTTTCACTTCTACGTTCATCTATGTGTTTCCTATAGTTTAAAAACAGAATTCTTTCTTTAATGCTCTGTTTGGATTGGAAATATCATTTAGTGTTTTCATCTTCTGGAGTGGTGAATTCGTGCTTGACATGCTCACCAGGGCCTCTTTCAATTTTCAGACCTTATACTACACCAACAAAACCCCAAACTTATTATTGATCCACTGCTACCTTGCTCCTATTCTTTGCTGTGGTGTATCCCTTTGATCCTTTCATACCTAGCTTCAACATTTTGTCTCCCTGATCCAGCAAAACCCTTCAATCAATCAAACCATTGAGCATAATATCTAGCCTAAGACTTTGATTGATCTCCAATCATCTCAATTGATTGAGAGATCTCACGGAGAGAGCCCTCTCCGGCTTGGTGGGGCTAGCTAGCAAGCCAAAAGTACGTTTCAGGTTACCTCATTCGACCACCATTCTCAGCCTTGGGCGGTTGTTGGGGCTAACACCTAGCTCCAAGGAAGACAAAGAAGATGAAGAAGTAGGGAAGCAGGAGGAGCCGAAGGATGAACCGACGACCGATGTTGAAGGACCTATGGATCCTATTGATACACCTCCTTCAAATAAGAGAAGACTCTCATGGCTTAGGGATACTCTCGAAGATGCCGAGAGACATATTGCCCCAAGGGGACATTCCGTGAAAGCAAGAAGCCGATAGATACCACGGGTATCTAGCA
The DNA here is from genome assembly GCA_034641835.2 of Pinus albicaulis. NCBI lineage: Eukaryota > Viridiplantae > Streptophyta > Pinopsida > Pinales > Pinaceae > Pinus > Pinus albicaulis. The sequence continues at coordinate 338,442,870 of CM076573.1, forward strand.
GCCATGAGTACAATTGTACAATCTGAGCCTGGATCATTTGAAGAAGCCGTAAAGCATCAAATTTGGAAGGATGCTATGCACAAAGAATATGAGTCCATTATGAAAAATGATGTCTAGGAAGTGGTCCCGAGACCGGAGGACAAATCTATTGTCACCTCGAAATGGCTTCTATAAGATCAAGCATTGATCTGATGGTAGTGTTGAAAAGTACAAGGCAAAATTTGTTGCCCGAGGCTTCTCTCAAAAAGAAGGCATAGATTATGATGATATATTTGCACCTGTGGCCCGCTATACCACCATCTGATCTATCATTGCCCTTGCTGCAACGCAAGGATGGAGTCTCCATCAAATGGATGTGAAGGCCGCTTTTCTGCATGGTTCTATAAGGAAGAGGTGTATGTGGAGCAACCACTGGGGTTCGAAGTCCGAGATAGAGACACCCATGTATGCAGGTTGAAGAAAGCCCTCTATGGGTCGAAGCAAGCCCCCAAGGCTTGGTATGAGAGGATAGATAGCTACTTAATGAAGTTGGGCTTCACTCGAAGTAATGCTGATCCAAACATTTATTTTAAAGTTGATAGAGAAAGGCCTCTCATTCTAATTCTCTATGTGGACGATCTCTTCCTGACAGGTGCTGACCCTCTCATTCATCAGTGTAAGAGGGAGCTAGCTTCTGAATTTGAGATGAAAGACCTAGGACTGATGCATTACTTCCTAGGCTTGGAGGTCTGGCAGAGGCCAGGAAAAAATTTCCTTTCTCAAGGAAAATATGTCGTGAAGCTGCTGGAGAGATTTGGTATGATGGACTGTAAGTCTGTGTCAACACCGATGGAACTCAACTTTAAGAAGTTGTGTGGAAACATTGTTGGGCCCGTGCTGGGAAATCCCACCAGGTATCGACAACTCGTGGGGGCCCTGATGTTCCTAGTGAACTCCCGCCCGGACGTATGTTCTATCGTGAACACTTTTTGAGTCAACATATGGTTGATCCTCATCACATTCACTGGATTGGTGCCAAGAATCTATTGAGATATCTTCGGGGCACAATCAACCATGGGCTGAGATACACTGCCAGGAGTTTGAAACTCCATGGATACACTGATGTCGATTGGGTTGGCAGTGTGGTGGACCGCAAGAGAACATCTGGATGTTGCTTCACCTTGGATATCTTGGATGAGCAGGAAGCAGAAGTCGGTGGCTTTGAGCACTGCTGAGGCCGAATACATTGCAGCGAGTATGGCTTGTTGTGAAGTTGTTTGGTTGTGAGAGCTCTTCAATGAGTTGTTTGGGCATGTGCTAAATACCACCGTTATCTTTTGTGATAACCAAGGTGGGATTCATCTTTCTGAGAATCTCGTGTTCCACGATCAATCCAAGCATATTGATATCAAGTACCACTTTATCGGGGATATGGTACAGCGAGGCGCCGTAAAGCTCAATCATATAGGAACTGATGAGCAAGTCGCACATATTCTCACAAAGCCCCTAGGAAGGTCAAGTTCCTAACCTTTCGTGAGAAGCTTGGAATCATGGAAATACCCTATTCTGAGGGTCTTGCTTGAGTTGGACTATGAGCTTTGGGAGCTCCAGGGGGCTTGGGGATAGCTTCTTGGAGCTATAAGCACACACAAGGCTAAGCTTGTCAAACCTTGTTTGTGCTTCTGCCCTATCGTTATGATATTGTGTTGGTTCACCTCTCTTTGATCTATGCCCCGCACGCATCCTACCCATGGAGTTTCGGACTCATGGGAAGTACCTCTCATTTGGCCAATGAGGTGGGACATGTGGATAGAGACCAATAGCAATACCGATGCACACATCGGAGATTGCCGTACTCTCTATGTCTAAGATGGCACATGTCCAACATCTTGATTTGGGATCAAATCTGATGAGGTTCTTACCTCTAAACTAACTTCGGGTCAGTAAACTAACTTCGGGTTAGTATGTGACTCTTTTTGAGTCTATTGAGGTTTTATCCTCTAAACTAACTTCGGGTCAGTAAACTAACTTTGAGTTAGTATGAGACTCTTTTGAGTCGAAGCTAACTTCGGGTCAGCTGAGAGTGATGTCTTTGTGACTCACCTTTTGTTCTATTTGCGAAGCAGAGCCAGCAAAGCAAGTTATGGAAAGATGACACAAGATGCTATATGATAGTACGCGATGGTACTGATTTCTGTATGGCACAGGTGGACAGATGGAGTTCTCCCTAGTTGAGAGGGAGTGTTAATTTTGGGCAACTAGGTCCATACTCCATGTTGCACTGCTCATGATGAAGATTATATTTTTGTTGGATTCCTCTTTCGGAGAGGTGCAAGATTGATCTAAAAATCATCTTGTTTGGATGAGAAGAACATATATTTTGATTTTATTTTCCACACATGTGCAATGCCAGCCAGATTTGTAATGTAGGCCTACAAGCCTAATAGATGTGTCACACACCCTCACTGATGGATATAAATTGGAGAGACTTGGAGGTCATTTGCTCATCATCTCATCACACATTCTCTCATTGTGATCTGATTGATTTGATAGCCTTTGGAGGCCTCTTTCCTTCACACGTGCGGAGCTGACACTGGGGAAATCTGCGGCTCTGTTTTAGGGTTGTTTGCTATGTGTTGACCAGCATTGACTATGGTCAACTCTTGACCATTTGACCTCCAAACTTTGCTGAAAATCTGATTTTTGAAGGTTGTATAGCTGGTCACAAAAATCGAGGAAAAAGGAGCAGGTTGACCGAAGCCCTAAATCTACAACATTGACTTTTTGCGTTCACTGTCCTGCATTGACTTTGGTTGACCAGCGTTGACTTTTGATGAGTTGTCTTTGAGGGCTGTGTGTGACATTTTGGAGGTTTGGCTAATCTGATGTTGAGAAAGACTTTGCTGGCTGGTGCATCCTGTTGACTATCGTAATGCACATTATCCTATATCTTTGCTGGACAAGAAGAATTGTAAAATCTGATCTATATTATTGATCTATTATTATGTTCTATCAGCATTTTACTTTTATGTTTATGTGATTGCTAAATTGGATCAGGCGTAAGGAAGATTGAAGTAAATTTGCATTAAGCATAGAAGACACCATGGTTATCTAAATTTAACAGCTTGACAGTGCTAACAATGACAAGGACTATGAACCAAGGTTGCACAAGACATCTTGAAGCAGACATTTCAAAAGGGGACAGGGTAGATCACTCCAAGGAAAAATTCATAGCAAGTCACTTGGCATCTTCAGACAGCCAGTGATACTTGTGATATCAACAACAGTGAAGTACAACAGTGGTAGTTTCCACACTTGCGCACTTAAGGTATGAGTTGATTAAAGAGACTATCTTGGTAGTATATCAAGGCAGCAATTGAGGAGGTTTGTCGTTCATTGTATACCTGAAGTTTACAGTCCATATCATGTATGTTAGAGGAGTATGGTCTTCGTAGTAATTATATCATATCAGTATGGGATTAGTATGTGTTGAGACAGCAAAAGTTGGTATGATTGATGTATCATGATGATAGGGTTTTGACACTGCTGAGGTTAGTTGATAGGCTGATTAGGACTTGTTGAGCAGAGATGCTAAGGGTTTTATGTATATGTTGATGTATGTGTGAGGGCATTGCTGAGAGGACAGAGTACTTGGATAATATGCATGCTAATGACCATTGTAGAGATGAGGAATTATTATTATTATTATCCAATTTTAAGGTCACGGCCAAGCCAGACACCAAATCGGTGTATGAGACCCCTTGTTTGTGGGACAAGGGACCCACCTCCGCGCAACGATTTAACTGCTAAGTCTACGAAGGCATACATACTCTACCCCCTCTGGTTTTGAACCTATGACCTCTTAGGAGAAAACACATGCTCTTAACCATTAGGCCCACTCAAGTTGTATAGGAATGAATTGGTTATTGATGTAAGCTGCTAGGGTTTGCTATTGATATACATATTGAGCAGAAGCGGCAGAGATTATAGTACAATTTGTTTTGTATTGATATCAAGCACAGGTGGATCCAGTCTGAAAATTGTGAAATGTGCTTCGTCATGGTGAGCAGAAGGTTGGAGCCTTCAGGGCAAGTGGTAGCTTTTTAAGCAAGGTGGCAGGGTAGTGCAAGGCAGGATAGTGGGGTCTCCTTCAAATTGGAGCCTAAGAACACTTCAGGGCGGCGGGGTGGTGTTAGGGCAAGTAGGAGCCTACACAAAGCGTTGGAGCATCCTTCTAGTAGGAGTTGGTAAAATTAGGGCATTGGAGCATCCTTCCAATTGGAGCTAGTAAACCAGGACATTGGAGCGTCCTTCAAGTTGGAGCCTATAAACTAGGGGGTTGGAGCCTCCTTCGATTGATGCTGAAACTTGGAAGTTGGAACTTCCTACTGATGTAAATTATTGAAGATAAATATTAAGAAGAGTTTAGTGTTTTTTTCTCCCGGAAGGGTTTCCACCTAATTGTTGAATGGTGATGTTTATCATTCATGTGATGTTATGTTAATGTTGATGTAAATTTAATGCTCTGAAGATTAAAAATTAACTAATTGGAAGGAAATATTGATTCACCCCCTCTCAGTATTTCCAACAGATGATTGTTTTCCTATATTTCTCTTAATTAAATAAATCAGATATGAACTTATTTAATCATAGATCTGAACATGCAATAATCACGTGTATAGCTAAAAATGAACAGCAGAAGCATAAACACAATACAGCAATAATTACACCCTCAAATCAGCTTTTCATTTAAGTATTCCAAGCTTACAGGAAAACCTCCACAAGCTATCAAACTAACAGATGTATAGTATAGTATACACAAAAATCAGATCTACTTGCTAAGATGAATTTGCCTACTGACAATTGAGAATCTACCTTCTTTGGCATGCTTCTCGACCTCGGCTCCTTTCCTCTGCCCTGAATCTACTCAACTGATCTCTCTTGATCTCGAGCCTTCTTGGTGTACAAATATGTGTATATTAACTTCTCTCATCTTGTCCTATTTATGCTTTGAGAGAGATAACGAATCTCCTCAATCCTACTAACTAATTTCCCAAATCTTAGCAACTAATCTCCCAAATATTAGCAACTAATCTCCTTAACCCTAACAACCACTTTGTCTCAATAATGAGGTGCATGACTAAGATGCACGACTAAGATGCATGACTAATGAGGTGCATGAATAAGATGAATCTGCCTACTAGACAACTGAGAATCTACCTGCTTTCGCCTGCTTCTCGACCTTGGCTCCTCTCCTCTGCTCAACTAATCTCTCTTGATCTCTTGAATCCTCTTGGTGTACAAATATGTGTACATTAACTTCTCTCATCTTGTCTTATTTATGCTTTGTGAGAGATAATGAATCTCCTCAATCCTACCAACTAATTTCCCAAATATTAGCGACTAATCTCCCAAATATTAGCAACCACTTTGTCTCAATAATGTCCTAGGGTAATTTTTTGTCCTAGGGCTTCTTATTCACTAGGTTTTTCAACAAAACAAAAGTTTATTCATTCATACAACAAGAGATATTTCTTCATATCCTTCAATAGTAGCAATATACATGCATGAATAATTTGATCATTAATTATATGATATTCCTTAATTCCACAATGAATGGGACTCACTGTACAAAAAACTATAATGTACACAGTCACCATTTTACTTCAATATTGTAGCAAGTATAAGTAACCAAATCTTCTGCTAAACCAAGTTCGACTAAGTCTTAATTTATCCTATAGAAGATAAGCTATCTTATCTTGCTTCATTGGCCTAAGAGACTAATCCCAGTAGGCTCAACTACCTTCCTGAGGTACCACAGGTTGAACCTGTAACAATTTGGACCTGCGAATCAGACCTTCAACTTCGAACCTGCAACAATTTGGCTCCCAAATCTTTGCTTGCGCTATCCCAGAAACCTCAATTCATCCCATAACTAGTAACTGGAAATGCTACCGAATCTTTTGATCAACCAGACAGATGCCAAATTCCACGACTTGCTCAACAAATGATAACAGAAGATGAATGGAGAAGAATGACTAACTAGGGTGGAATCTTTCACTATCGAAATTAGTAGAGGAAAAACGATCTTAAAACCCTTAGAGCCACAGTTCAAAAAACAGATATATTTGATCCAAATCCATGATCCAAAATTATTCCAACTCTCATCTATTTATAGATTCCTTCATGTGGTTTCTCAAATGTGAGGGGTTGCAAGTGCAACCCCCAATTTGGCCTTTTTTTGCCACAATCGACCTAAAATTTATCCAGTGTGTTCTCATTTGCATTTACCTTTGAAATAATTTTCAAAACACCAAAAAAGCATATATGTTAGAAAATGTAAAAGTTTGTGTGTCATAGAAGAATTTTGATTTATATGTTGGAACATTTAACATTACGTGATGAGATGTGACGATGGGTCGAGTCGAGCTCGGTCACATGCAGAACAGTTCAAGAGCCAGACCGAAGGGCGCGTTCAGGACATTGCACACCGCACAGGGTCGAGTCAGGCTCATTCACAATCTCAACAGGGACTAGCGCGGCAGAACACCGAATAAGTTCGGGAGGGTTACGCCGTGGAGTAAACAAATTAATTTCCCAAAGGCAGAGAAAGGGCACATTTCCCTTAAAAACTTAAGAGTTCCGGAGGAGGCGCAAAGGGGAAAATAGATGGTCGGGATCAAAGCGCGGAATCGGAGCGGAGAGATGGACAACAGAGATTAAATCGCAAGCCGCAAACAGCAAATTTCAAAAGACAAGCGCAGGAGGTAAATGATAAACTGGCTGAAGTGCGATGTACGATGCCCGTGTAGAAATTTCTGAATCTTATACTTTATGCAGAAATTATTATTGTTAATCCGGTTATGCTCCTCCTACTTATGCAAGTTATTAACTGAATAAATTCAAGTTAAAATCGAAGCAAAACACATAACAGATCTCTACCAATCCAGATCTAGAATAAGCACATGCACACATTGACAAAGTGACAATTATTTCTGGACAATTAGTCCCCGGAAAAACCCAATGTGGGAAAATCGGTCTTTGGCTGCTGGAGGGTTCTATTATTAAGAATATTTCTGAATACACAAATCTGGGTTCCAGATCTGGAAATCCCGACAGAGAAAACACTAGATCTACAGCTCGCTGGCTGATCTAGGGCCAAAATAATGACTAATCCACACCCTCAAACGGGATTTACAGAACTCAGCCAAGATCGCGGCCTAGAAACCCCAGCGCTGCCCCTAAAAGCCTTTGCGTCAGCCTCTGAGGTCCTCCAAACCCTCAGCGTTGCTCCGGGAGGGACTGCGCTACCCCAGACTAGGTGACGCAGTCACTACGCTGCCCCTGAAGGGTCTCTGCGTAACCCCTAAGGGTTTCCTGCTGAAAATCAAGTTGTCCTTAGAGGGACTGCGTTGTCCTTGCTGCTGCTACTGCTTCCTTCTTTTGCGCTGTCCTTGAGTTGATCTCTACCTCTTGTGTATTCTAGACCCTGGGTCAGACCATCCCCTTGGCCTAAATTCCCCTCTCTGCAGTTGAAACAATTCTGAGTATTCTTAGCAAACCCTACCCTAGAATCTCAGCTTAGCTTCAGTGCTCTGCCTCTGTGTATTCTAGATCCAGGGATCAGATCATCCCCTTGGCCTAAATTCCCCTCTCTGCAGCTGAAACACTTCTGAGTATTCTTAGCAAACCCTGCCCTAGAATCTCAGCTTAGCTTCAATGCTCTGCCTCTATGTGTCTTTAGAAATGACCCCAAGCCTTTCCTTTATACTTTTCTCATTCATAAATCAACGGCCATAATCAGATCTTGAATCAATGGCTAAGATTAAAAGAAAGCTTGATCTGTGTGACTTAAGACAATTTCATTGCATGTTTAATTAAATTCACTTTAATTATTTAAGTTCCCTAAGTTTTAACTTAGGAAATACATTAAAATAATTAATTAATTTAATATCTCCTAAACCAGATGAAATTTCCCAAATCCATTTCTAGGTCATGTACATCAGGTGAACTCTAGTCCCTCCACAAAATTTGGGAGCTAGAGCACAACAGATGCTACCCCAAATACACAAAATCTCAACACACCCTCTTAACATCAAGGGTGTGCTCTAGCAATACATCACACTTATGCATTACATGATTTTGGGCATTGGTTCTGTGCTGATGATGCTTGGCCTGCTGCCACTCAACTCTGCACTGCTGCTGCCATTCTGTACTGTTGCCCATGACTCTGCCACTACCACTGCAACTTCTGTACTACAGCTCCCTCTCAATATGCTGCATCTGTGCTGCTCATAGCACTACCACTGCTGATCTGTTGCACTGCAACTTTAGTTGTTGAGAGAAACAACTGAATCTCCTGCCCAATCTTTGACAGACAAGTCAGATGGGCTGCATCCTCATCACTGAAGCTCCATAGGCTACAGATCTGTGCTGGCATCTAAAGAACGATGCGCAGCTACAGCTCTGCCTACGTAATCAGACTCCCTCTACACTACTGAAGTCACGTCAGCCCCTTGTGCTGAAATCTATCACATTGTTGTTGCACTGCGTTGTCCCTCTGAAGCCTTCTGCGCTACTACAGCTTTGCACTACGTAAGCAGCATTACTCTGCGTTGCTGTAGTCACATCAGCCTCTGCGCTGCTACTACTTCTACGTTGTTGCTGCTTTGCTCTGCGTTGCTCCTCCCAGCCTTCAGATCTGCCTCTGGTTCTGCCTCATCTGTGACCTATGCACCCACTGCTCCACTTGTCCCGCTACTGTCTTAAGGATGTCGTAGCTCGCATGTGATCCAAGAGATGAGCTGCTCAAGGATCCCACCTCTCATCCATGTAGCTCCTCTACATGTCCATGTCACCCCACCTTCGTGATTCATGAGCACTCATGGCTGCATCATCTTCTGACCCATCATCTGCCACAGCTGCTTTGGAAGAAGATGCTTCCTCGTCCTTCTTCTTCTGAGGACAATGGTTGGCAAAATGTCCCATTTCACCACACTAGAAGCACTTGATCTTTGAAAGATCCTTCTTCTTTGGCTGCTTCTTCGATGCCAAGGTTGCATCTTCCTCATCTTCCTTCTTCACTTTGCTCAATCCTGGGCTATGCTGCCTCTTGGTGAACCTGCGGAGTTCTTCTTGACGCAGAATTGACCACAAGTTATCCCAATCTGAGAGGTCCACTCTGCCCAAGATACTTTGGACAAAGGTTTCCCACTCATCCGTGACTGGCTTGAGGGCAGTTCTGACTATCACAACATCATCCACCATTGCACCCGTTGCAGTCAGCTGATCTTTGATTGACTGCAGTCTGAAGAGGAAGTGCTCCATGTCTTCTCCCTTGGTCATCATGAACGACCTCATTTGGGTCTCCAACAACATTTTTCTTTGGATAGACTTTCCCTCATACAAGGAAGTCAAGGCCTTCCACATCTCGTTAGTTTTCTTCTTCTCAGCTATGTGTGGTACAATATGGTCCTTGATACTATCCATAATCAGCTGCTTGGCATGCCCAGCAGCTTCCTTATGCTTCCGAAGGAGATCTGCATTTATCGGTGTGACCAGAATCTACTTTGCATGGTCTCTTATATTATATGCCTCAAGGACAATCAGGATCCTTGCCTTCCAAACTGAGAAGTTGGAGAGGCCATCCAGCCTATCCTGATCACAAAGTCCACGAGGAGCCATCTGCTAAGAATGTGTCAAAACTTCCTTTTCTCTTTGCTAGAGAATTGGATCTAAGGCCCTTGGTGAAACAGGTGCCTTCTGCTCCCTCTAACACTTGATTTCCCTCCTTGGAAATCTACCAAATCAACTATGATCCAGCTTCTTCTTTGATCCTCTGACCAAACTGTAAGTTTCATTTGGAAAGAAACTTTCTGAGACGCTGATCTCCTCCCACTCTTTGTCACTTGTGCTAAGGCTAAAATCTGAAAACTTCAGAATTTTAACCCCACCAGCTCTTCTGAATTTCTGCAGCTTTTCTACAGTCTTTTCTGGATCTGACAGATTCAGATCTGAATCACACTGGCTAGCTTCAGACTAAACCAGTGTTGTTTCTGAGCTGCCTCTGCGCAGTAATTGCGTGGGCTTGCTAGGACACAGCGCTAGACAGCGTCACCCTTCCCTCTGCGCGAGTCTTCTCCTGAAAACTACACTGTCCCTTCAAATCTGTGTTTCTGCTGCTTTTCCAGCTGCTGATCCTTCAGATTCTCCTGCTAGTGACCCTCCTAGATCTGCGATTCCTCTGATACCATGTAGAAATTTCTGAATCTTATACTTTATGCAAAAATTATTACTGTTAATCCAGTTATGCTCCTCCTACTTATGCAAGTTATTAACTGAATAAATTCAAGTTAAAATCGAAGCAAAACACATAACATATCTCTACCAATCCAGATCTAGAATAAACAAATGCACACATTGACAAAGTGACACAGTTATTTCTGGACAATTAGTCCCCGGAAAAATCCAATGTGGGAAAACCGGTCTCTGGCTGTTGGAGGGTTGTATTATTAAGAATATTTCTGAATACACAAATCTGGGTTCAATATCTGAAAAACCCGACAAAGAAAACACTAGATCTACAACTCACTGGCTAATCTAGGGTCAAAATAATGACTGATCCACACCCTCAAACGGGATTTACAGAACTCAGCCAAGATTAGGGCCTAGAAACCCCAACGCTGCCCCTGAAAGCCTCTGCGTCAGCCTCTTAAGTCCTCCAAACCCTCAGCGCTACTCCGAAAGGGACTGTGTTACCCCAGACTGGGTGACGCAGTCACTAAGCTGCCCCTGAAGGGTCTCTACGTAACCCCTGAGGGTTCCCTGCTAAAAATCACGTTGTCCTTGGAGGGACTGCGCTGTCCTTGCTGGCAGTTGTTGCTACTGCTTCCTTTTTCTGCTTTGTCCTTGAGCTGATCCCTGCCTCTTGTGTATTCTAGACCCCGGGATCAAATCATCCCCTTGGCCTAAATTCTCCTCTCTGCAATTGAAGCACTTCTGAGTATTCTTAGCAAACCCTACCCTAGAATCTCAGCTTAGCTTCAATGCTCTGCCTCTGTGAATTCTAGACCCCGGGATCAGATCATCTCCTTGGCCTAAATTCCCCTCTCTGCAGCTGAAACACTTCTGAGTATTCTTAGCAAACCCTGCCCTAGAATCTCAGCTTAGCTTCAGTGCTCTGCCTCTGTATGTCTTTACAAATGACCCCAAGTCTTTCCTTTATACTTTTCTCGTTAACAAATCAACAGCCATGATCAGATCTTGAATCAATGGCTAAGATTAAAAGAAAGTTTGATCTGTATGACTTAAGACAATTTCATCACATGTTTAATTAAATTCACTTTAATTATTTAAGTTCCCTAAGTTTTAACTTAGGAAATACATTAAAATAATTAATTAATTTAATATCTCCTAAACCAGATGAAATTTCCCAAATCCATTTCTGGGTCTTGTAGATCAAGTGAACTGTAGTCCCTCCACAAAATTTGGGAGCTAGAGCACAACTGATGCTACCCCAAATACACAAAATCTCAACAGCCCAGTGGGACCCGACCGCATAGCGCACATTGCTAGTTTTAACAGTTAAGGGCTAAGGTAAATGTTATACTCGCTGAAGCGCGATGCGCGAAGTGATGGGGCCCGATCGCAAAATCGCAATCGCGAATTTTAAAGAATAACCGCGGAGGTAAGTGATAAAGTCTCTGAAATCTGACGTGCGATGCCCGGTGGGACCCGATTGCATAGCACGTATCATGAAACTTAGAAGATAAGTGTCAAAGACAAGCTAAAAGCAACGAAATACGATGTGCGGGCGAATGCGACGCGATTTCAAAAGTGAATTCCAAAGGTTTTCAGATCCGGATGTAAGGCATTTTCGTGCGTTAAACCGTGTCGGAGGAAGAAAAGAGGTTATAACGTGAAACCAGTGAAACGCCTTGGCAATGAAGAAATAGGCAGAACGCGGAAGAGAAACTCAGGTAAGTGACTCGACGCAGAACAAAGGAGAAGAGGCAGAGTCGGGTAGCAGGTGATACTAGTGACAGCGTTTGAAGCACAGGGGCATAAGCAAAGTCGGGCAAAAAAGCGTATAGCGACACCGTTAGGAGCACGACAGTTGGGTCAAGTCGGGCACGGAGGCGTCGTTACAGAGTTGTGCAGCCACTGCATCATGATCAGAAAGGCCACCTCGGCACCGCGGGAGGACGCGCCAACAACATCAGATTCAACAAACAAACAATATTCCAGTTTGAATTTGCTCTCTCAAGCATGATTGCACAAGTTATCTTAAGAGCTTAGGTAGTCAAATAGTTTCAAGAAGTTCAACAGTTACGAACCACTGTGATGTATTTAAGTAGATAGAAATAAAGAAAAGGGGTTCCGAGTTGTTAATTTATGAACATGTTCTATGCCATTTCAGATTAGGGCACAATACTGAAGGAGATAGAACATACTATTAGATCGATGGAAGACAAGCCAAAACAAAGATGATGAATCGTGGCGTTACGGCAATCAGCACGATGCTTCTACCAACAATGTCTCCAATAGGTCATTCAGCCAAGCGTGTCACACATCACCCCAAAACAACCCAAACAAAGAACAATCCACATATATTACGCAGCTCCAACGCTATCCAGAGAGAGAATTCCTCCACCATATGTGTGTCAAATGAACTCTAAGTCTCTCCAATATATAGGAATCTTTGGGGGTGTGTGACACGTCCTTTAAGACATTTAAGTCTATATTTATTCCAGGACGACCTAGCACATAAGTGGAATAAATTCAAAGTACATGTTCTGCTCATCTGATCGAGATGATCTTTAAATCAATCTTACACCTCTACGAAAGAGGAATCCAATAATAATATTGGGATTGTCATCTGAGCAGCACAACCCGGAGTTTGGACCTAGTTTCCAATTTTAACACTCCCTCTCAACTAGGGAGAACTTTGTCCACAAGTGCAATCCAAACATCGTGCATCATCCCGTCGTAACTTGCTTTGCTGGCCTCTTTATTTCAGAACAGAAGTGGGTCAATCACAAAGACATCATACCCGGCTGACAAATTCAGCCCAGAGGTCCGAAATCTCTATAGGACTCACAAAGAGTCACATACCAACCCGAAGTTGGTTTACCTGACCCGAAGTCAGTTGGAGGTCCGAAACCTCACTAGGACTCAAGAGAGTCATATACTAACCCGAAGTTAGAATCACTGACCCGAAGTCAATTGGAGGTCCGAAACCTCACTAGACTTGATCCCAGATCAAGTGGTTGGACACGTGCCATCCTAGACATAGAGAGTACGGCAATCTCCAATGCGTCCATCGGTCTTGCTATGGTCTCTATTCACATTTCCCACCTCATTGGCCAAATGAGAGGTACTTCCCATGATTCCGAAACTCAAATGGGTAGGATGCATATGGAGCACAAATCATGAGAGGCGAACCAACTCAATCATCATGGTGGGGCCCAAGCACACCAACAAGGTTCGGCAAGCCTAGCCCTGTGATTGCTTATAGCTCCGAGAAGCTATCCCCAAAGCCCCCCAGAGCTCCCAGAGCTCATCGTCCAATAGGACCCTCAGAATAGGGTCATTCCACGATTCCAAGATTCTCACGGAAGGTTAGGAACATGACCTTCCCCAAGGGCATAGTGAGAATATCCGCGACCTGCTCATCAGTTCCTATGATCGAGTCTCATGGCGCCTTGTTGTACCATATCCCGGATAAAGTGGTACCAGCCATCAATATGCTTAGATCGATCGTGGAACACGGGATTCTATGACAAATGAATCCCCCTCTGCTTATCACAAAGGATAACAGTAGCATCTAGCACATGCTCGAACAGCTCACAGAAGAGCTTTCGCAACCAAGTGACTTCACAATGGGCCATACATGCTGCAATGTATTCGACCTCAACGGTGCTCAAGGCTACCGTCTTTCGTTTCCTGCCCGAAGCAGATCTACTTGTGAAGTAGCATCCAGATGTGCTCTTACGATCCACCACACTGCCAACCCAATCGGCATCAGTATATCCATGACGTGTCATACTCCCGGCAGTGTATCTCAGCCCATGGTCTATCGTGCCTCAGAGATATCTCAAGAGTTTCTAGGCATCAACCCAGTGAATGTTATGATCAACCATGTGTTGACTCAAGGTGTTCACTGCACAACATACGTCCAGACGGGTGTTTACTAAGAACACCAGAGCCCCTACGAGTTGACGATACTTAGTAGGATTTTCTAACACGGGCCCAGCAACGTTGCCGCTAAACTTCTTGAAGTTGAGCTCCATCGGTGTCGACACGGACTTATAGTCCACCATACCAGAAGCTTCATGATGTATTTTGCTTGAGAATGGAAAATCTCACCAGGTCTCTGCCAGACCTCCAGGCCTAGGAAATAATACATCAGTCCTAGGTCCTTCAGCTCGAATTCAACAGCGAGCTCCCTCTTGCTCTGATGAATGAGAGGGTCAGCATCTATTAGGAAGAGGTCATCCACATACAGCACCAGAATGAGAGGCTTCTTTCTATCAACTTTGATGTAAGGTTCAGATCAGCATTACTACGAGTGAAGCCCAGCTTCTATCTATCCTCTCGTACCAAGCTCTGGGTGCTTGCTTCAGCCCATAGAGGGCTTTCTTCAACCTGCAGACAAGGTGTCCCGATCCTGGACTTCGAACCCCAAAGGTTGCTCTACATACACTTCTTCCTTTATCGCATCATGCCAAAAGGCAGTCTTTACATCCATGTGATGAAGATTTCGTCCTTGCGTAGCAGCAAGGGAAATAATAGATTATAGGTGCAATAGTAATCAGTGCCTTCAGGCGACACATTTTCCCATCAGATCCATGCTTGATCTTCTATCGAGGTGACAACAACTTTGATTTGTGGTCTAGGAACCATATCCTAGACATCACCCTAGCATCCTTGCAGATTTGGATACTTTACAGCTTCTTCAAATGATCTAGGCTCATATTGTACTCATGGCAGCTAGATACCCCTAGTATTTATATTGCTTCTTGGTTTTCCTCCGGAATTTCCCCCTCTGAAGCCATATGTCCCTGAGCCATGAGGATCTTCTTTCGTTCAGCAATGGTATCCGCTCATGAGCATATACAGATATATATCCCTCTTAATGCCAACTTCTCTTTCGAGAGAAGACTTCTAATTTAAATGAGAGCATCCAAGACACCAGCTTGGCAAGGAGTTTTATTCTCCCATAGTCAAAGCCATTAAAGACTCATAGCCATATACAGTCATATTGCTTTCATGCATCTTGACACGTATCATATGCTTGTCAAATAATGGAAATCATTTATTCATAACTTTACTGGCTTTGCTAAGCATGGTTCAAGACTCCAACGATGTGACTGAAGGCTGCAAATACTTCTCAGTTCACACTTTATCATTACGCTGTGATGTAAGACTGATACAGATTACTGCGATATCGCTAATTATGATGTGTCATAATTTTATCTTACCCATAACTATCTTCTTCATCATGGTCATACTACCATATAGTATTTAAAGATTTCAACTTCCATGGTCATACATATTCTGCCATACATTGCTGTCAAACAGGAATAATGTATCTACAAGCCTTAGCTTGTGTCTTATAGCAGTTATCTGTTATTCTGAGGAGATCTGCTGGAGCTTTCTCAAACAGCCTTCTAAGACTGCAACTTACTGAATTGGGGATCCAATCTGCCATGGTTTATCCTGCACTTGAGGCATTGCATCCTGATTTGCTTCCAGATCTGCCCATATGTCATACTACTGGTCATTTCAGAAAACTACCCCTAAGGCTACCAAAATTGGCCTAGCTCAACTTTTCTTGTCACTCTTCCTAGGGCTTACAAATTTACCCATCTTGACAATAATCTGACCATTTCATAATATGGCACCAGAGGGGGAAATTCTAGAGGAAAACCAAGAAGCCATATAAATACCAGGGGTACAAAACCCAACAAAAAAAAAAATACAAACTGAGATCGAGTCTCTCCTGGCCGAGTACAATCTTCATTATGCAGACATCATTTATTGACAGTCGGGGCACCAATCTGATTTTATTCGAAACTGAAGGTTGTGTGTGTGATTGTGTGGGAGCTCTTTGATGCAAAGATGGATGACATAATGCACTGGTCAGGGTTTGCAGTCATATTGATCCAGAGGTATGCATAAACAGATCATGAAATCACTGACTGGAGCAAATTAAATGTTGTTGGTCGTTTGGGCATTGTTAGTTGTCTGACCGGAGGTTACTGTGCATGGATAATTGTCGTCTGAGTATTGTTATGGTTATGTATTTAGCTGAACGTGCATTCCTATAGCAAAGGTCACATGCCATTTTGCCATGATGTACTATTAGACATCATATAATGTGTGGACTTGCATGTAAAAGGGAAAATTCAGCGTTTGGAACATCTGCAAAATTGGTTCCTAGATTTGTGAAATTTAGAAGACCAATCGCTGAACCAAGATCTGAAAATTTAAAGCCCTAGATCAGTGAACCATCAACTACAGTTGGGCAGATCTGAAAGCCCTAAGACGCAGTGTCTTTAAATGAAATTGGAAGGATTTTCACAGGGTTGACTGTAGAAGCCTCTAATACCATGTTAATTTATGAACATGTTCTATGCCATTTCAGATTAGGGCACAATACTGAAGGAGATAGAACATACTATTAGATCGATGGAATACAAGCCAAAACAGAGATGATGAATGATGGCGTTACAGCGATCAGTAGGATGCTTCTACCAGCAAAGTCTCCAATAGGTCATCAGCCAAGCGTGTCACACATCACCCCAGATCAACCCAAACAAAGAATAGTCCACATATATTACGCAGCTCCAACGCTATCCAGAGAGAGAGAATTCCTCCACCATATGTGTGTCAAATGAACTCTAAGTCTCTCCAATATATAGGAATCTTTGGGGGTGTGTGACACGTCCTTTAAGACATTTAAGTCTATATTTTATTCCAGGCTGACCTAGCATAAGTGGAATAAATTCAAAGTACATGTTCTGCTCATCTAATCGAGATGATCTTTAGATCAATCTTACACCTCTCTGAAAGAGGAATCCAATAGAAATATTGGGATCGTCATCTGAGCAGCACAACCCGGAGTTTCGACCTAGTTATCGAATTTTAACACGAGTTTTGGACCTCTGGATGACTGTTAGTCTATGACTGAATTCTCTTAGAAATTAATGAAAGAAGATCAAGTTTCCTACACCTGTTGATGTTGATACGTCTTTCCTGTTTCGCTCTATGGCTATTCCTCTTTGAATGAAGTGAAGTAATGTAGCAGCCGGTCTCTTAATTACATTTGTAAGTAAGAGTTAAATAACCTTAATTTGCACTCCTTCACCTCATCTCTTCTCGCTTCATAAACTCCTATTAGAACTTTAAAGTGATAGATTCTGTGTTTACAGCATATTATTTTAAGTTCTCTCTTCCTCCACGAATTTCCTCTAAAACTTAAAAGTGGTAGATTATCTGTTTTCAGCGTATCATTTTGAGTTTCTCTTACAGTTCTTCTTTTCATTCCATTCAAATATCAACAGTTTATGGCATTGTGAAGGCTTTCATTATATCATATTATTGAGGGTATTAAATCACTGAATTCCAAGGGTGTTAAACAAAGGCCATTTGATATGGTAATTGTGACATACATTTATAAAATGTCTTAAGCACTGATTCCTTACCACAGCCAAGGGATTGTTTCTTAAGATACAACACAGTGTTTCCCCAAACATTAGATAATTGGGTTTTCCCTCATTTATCAAAACTATAGCCTACGGGGTTGAATAGGCTATTCCGTCTTCCTTAGGGCAATTGATTATAAAGGGACATTACAGATGAATCTGCCTACTAGACAACTAAGAATCTACCTGCTTCTCGACCTCGGCTCCTCTCCTCTGCTCTGAATCTGCTCAACTGATCTCTCTTGATCTCTTTAGTCTTCTTGGTGTACAAATGTGTATATTAACTTCTCTCATCTTGTCCTATTTATGCTTTGAGAGAGATAATAAATCTCCTCAATCCTACCAACTAATTTCCCAAATCTTAGCGACTAGTCTCCCAAATATTAGCAACTAATCTCCTTAATCTTAGCAACCACTTTGTCTCAATAATGAGGTGCATGACAAAGATTAAAACAAATCTCACTCACTGATATTCTAAAATCTCCAGAATATTTTATTAGATTTTAAAGACTATGTGAATATGTGAAATTTGACTTTCACTTGTATCTATTTAAATGAAGTTACAAGATGCTATTATTTCACACTTTTACTAAGTGGCATTAAAATTTATCTCGAACTACTTCTCCCACATTCACACCTAACCTGTGCAAGAAGCTCCTGCTCAAACTATATTTCTCAACAAACATTTCCCTTTTTAATTTTTCCTTGGGGTCCATTCACTATTGGTGGGTATATGCTTCTCGGGCTTCTATATTTCAATTTTTGATGCCTTCCTAACAAAAATCACTTCACATCTATTGCTTGAAATAAAACAGAATTTATATTGCAAAATGCTTTCTGATCCTTAAAAACTAGATCTAGATGTTCCCCATTGCCACACTTATTCGATAAAACCTAATAACCAATCTCTTGAGAAGAAACAATGAAGGATAATTTTGAACTGTGAGCTGAATAAAATAAAATGAAAGGGTGTATAGTGGGTGCTCTTGTCTAAGCCTATATTTGCAGCACAACTTTCAGGGATGAAGTTGCCTGCAACCCTGGTGTATCCCAATTAGACCCTATTTTCTGCTTCGTGATGACATACAGGTAGTGCCTGGCTTTTGTCAAGACAAACAAGGGTTTAATAATAGACTTGTACCTTTTGCAGAATGCTATGGATGAGCATCAACATGATGATGTAGGCGTTTGGAGATTCTGCAGAGAATCCCCTGGGTCACCAGAACTAGTAGGATCTCACTTGTAGGGCCTTCTTGGCTGGCACGTGTCTTACAACCACGCTAGAATATAAGGATTTAAGAAGTATAGGGCTGAGTCTTGAGTATCTGCAACAAAGGATCAAAAAATAGCCTTGCCAACTTTAAAACATATATATATATATATATATATATATATATATATATATATATATATATATATATATATCTTACCGCACCATAGATATTTTTTAACTTTTTTGTTCAAGAATATGTACCTCTCCCTGCAGATAAAAGATTGCATAGAGTAAACTGACATGAAAATTGGGTCAGCCTTCGATATGGTTGATATGCTGATGGTTGACCACAAAATGCAAACTTGGGAAACAAAGCATCTGGACGCTCAAATGCTATACAAGATAGGGAAGCTGTAGGGCAGGAGAAGAAAACCAATTCGCTTAAGCCTTATATTAATCTTGGTTCTTCCTTCTCTCTGATGGGTTTCATAAGCATATTCTGATATTACATCTAAGTGAGAATTTGTGTAGTAGAGGGCATTTTTATTTTTTTTCATAGTAGTCACAAAGGTATGATCAAAATAGCACGTTGAGAAGAGGGGCATGTGGTAAATTGTTCAAACAGCCTACTTCTGGTTTCCAATTTCACTATTGCTACGGGATGTTCATCTCTGTGTATATATGGATAAATGTTATGTGTGTCTTACTTTTGTGATGAATGAATTATGCCCAATGGAGTGCACTGAAATTTACTGTTAATTGGAAGTTGAATGTCTTTGTGAATCAGCATTCTTCTCCTTCCATTTTCAACATTTGGTATCAAAGCTAACTCTGCTACAAGTGGCCCTGGGGTCAATACCCCCGAAAAACCCAGATACTCTTCTTCTCTACATGCGGACAACACTGGCACTCCCGAGGCCAATCTACATTATTACATCACTATAGTTTCCATGTGGTAAACTGTTAAATTTGGCAACTAGGGCCAACTCCATGTTGCACTACTCATATGATGGAGATGATATTTTTGTTGGATTCTCTTTCGGAGAGGTGCAAGATTGATCTAAAAGTCATCTTGTTTGGATGAGCAAAAATTGGATTTTGAATTTATTTTCCACACGTGCAAATTGTCAAGGTCAGACAGAATTGTTATGTAGGCTCACAAGCCCCAAAAAATGTGTCACACACCCTTAGTGATGGATATAAAAAGGAGACATAATCCTCATTTCATCATCATCTCATCTCACATCTCTCTCTCACCTGATTGGTTCATACAGCCTTAGAAGCTTCTCTCTCTCCTCCGCACGTGTGAAGGACTTGCTAAAGATTTCGGACTGTTTAGGGCTTTTCTGGACAGCATTGACTTTGGTTCAACACTTGTTATTTGACTTCGATTTTGGGTCAGAATTCCGATTTTGAGAGGCCGCAGTTGGAGGCACAAAAACCGAGGAGCAGCTTTGACTTTCACTGTTGTTGACCATAGGGTTGGCTGCTGATTTGACCGCAGACTTTGACCACTGCGTTGACCAGATTTCAGGACTGTTTTGGGCTTTGTTTGACAGTGATTGGAGGCCGAGTTTGACTGGGTTTGACCGAGCTTCATTGGAGGCTGATTTGTTGGTTTGACCAGCGTTGACTTTGCTGGCTAGGGCATCTTGTTGACTGCTGTAAATTGTACTTTCTCTCTCTGTTGAATTTGAAGAATAATAAAAAGATTTGATCAAAGGGTTTTCCCCGCATTGGCGTTTTTCCCTGGCATCTGCCAAATTATTGTGTCTCTTGTCTTGGCTTGTCTTCTGTCGATTTATTTATGTTCTATCAGCATTTACTGTCAATGTTAATGTGATTGCATAACAGGAAATTGAATTGGGATTAATAAGAAAAATTGAAGTAAATTGCTCTAAGCATAGAACATACCATGGTTAACTAAAATTAACATAAACAAATTAACTTCTAAAATAAAGATAACTGAATTAAAATGTTGTGGTTGCTATGAGATTCTGAACGCTTTTCAAGAATCCGGTGTCCTGGATCTTTAGCTTGTTGAGATTTTGTGTATTTGGAGTAGCATCAGTTGTGCTCTAGCTCCCAAATTTTGTGGAGGGACTAGAGTACACTTGATCTACAAGACCCAGAAATGGATTTGGGAAATTTCATCTGGTTTAGGAGATATTAAATTAATTAATTATTTTAATGTATTTCCTAAGTTAAAACTTAGGGAACTTAAATAATTAAAGTGAATTTAATTAAACATGTGATGAAATTGTCTTAAGTCACACAGATCAAGCTTTCTTTTAATCTTAGACATTGATTCAAGATTTGATCATGGTCGTTGATTTGTCAACGAGAAAAGTATAAAGGAAAGGCTTGGGGTCATTTGTAAAGACACACAAAGGCAGAGCACTGAAGCTAAGCTGAGATTCTATTGCAGGGTTTGCTAAGAATACTCAGAAGTGTTTCAGCAGCAGAGAGGGGAATTTAGACCAAAGGGATGATCTGATCCCAGGGTCTAGAATACACAAGAAGCAGAGAAGAGATCAGCTCAAGGTCAGCGCAGAGGAAGGCAGCAGCAGCAGGGATAGCGTAATTTTCAGGAAACCCTTCAAGGGTTACGCAGAGAGCCTTAGGGGCAGCGTAGTGGCTGCGTCACCCATTCTGGGGTAACGCAGTCACTTCCGGAGCAGCGTTAAGGGTTTGGAGGCCATCCAAGGCTGACGCAGAGGCTTTCAGGGGCTTCAGAGGCTAACGCAGAGCCTTTCAGGGGCAGCACTGGGGTTTCTAGGCCTAGATTTGGCTGAGTTCTGGAAATCTCGTTTGAGGGTGTGGATCAATTATTATTTTGGCCCTAGATCAGCCAGTGAGCTACAGATCTAGTGTTTTCTCTGTCGGGTTTTCCAGATCTGGAACCCAGAGTTGTGTATTCAGAAATATTCTTAATAATAGAACCCTCCAGCAGTCAGAGACTGGTTTTCCCACCTTGGGTTTTTTCGGGGACTATTTGTCCCCAAAAAAAACTGTGTCACTTTGTCAATGTGTGCATGAACTTGTTCTAGATCTGGATTGGTAGAGATCTGTTATGTGTTTTGCTTCGATTTTAACTTGAATTTATTTAGTTAATAACTTATCTACGTAGGAAGAGCTTAATCGGATTAACAGTAATAATTTCTGCATAAGGTTTAAGATTCAGAAATTTCTACATGGTATCAGAGGAATTGCAGATCTAGGAGGGTCGCCAGCTAAAAAATCTGAAGGATCTAGCTGCATAAAGCAGCTGGAAAAGTAGCAGAGAAGCAGATCTGAAGGGACATCGCAGTTTTCAGGAGCAGATTCATGCAGAGGGAAGGGTGATGTTGTCCAGCGCTGTCCCCTAGCAAGCCCACGCAATTACTGCGCAGAGGCAGCTCAAAAACAGCGTTGCTTGGGTCTGAAGCCAATCAGTGTGATTCAGATCTGAATGTATCAGATCCAGAAAAATCTACTAAAAAGTTGCAGAAATTCAGAAGAGTCGGTGGGGTTAAAATTCTGAAGTTTTCAGATTTGTAGCCTTAGCACAAGTGACAAAGATTGGGAGGAGATCAGCTTCTTAGGAAGTTTCTTGCCAAAGGAAACTTAGAGTTTGATCAAAGGATCAAAGAAGAAGTTGAATCATAGTTGATTTGGTAGATTTCCAAGGAGGGAAATCAAGTGTCAGAGGAAGCAAAAGGCACCTATTTCACCGAGGGCCTTAGATCCATTTCTCTAGCAAAGAGAAAATGAAGTTTTGACACATTCTAGGCAGATGGCTCCTCATGGACTGCGTGATCAGGATAGGCTAGAGGGCCTCTCAAACTTTTCGGTTTGGAAGGCAAGGATTTTGATTGTCCTTGAGGCGTACAATCTAAGAGACCATGCAGAGCAGACTCTGGCCACACCGACATATGCGGATTTCCTACGGAAGCATAGGGAAGCTGTTGGGCATGCCAAGCGACTGATTATGGATAGTATCAAGGACCATATTGTACCACACATAGCTGAGAAGAAGACAGCTAACGAAATGTGGAAGGCCTTGACTTCCCTGTATGAGGGAAAATCAGTCCAAAGGAAAATGTTGTTGGAGACCCAAATGAGATCATTCATGATGGCCAAGGGAGAAGACATGGAACACTTCTTCTTCAGACTGTAGGCAATCCGAGATCAACTGACTGCAACAAGTGCAACCATAGATGATGCAGTGATAGTCAGGACTGCCCTCAATGCAGTCACGGATGAGTGGGAAACCTTTGTCCAAAGTATCTTGGGCAGAGCGGACCTCCCAAATTGGGACAACTTGTGGTCAATCCTGCGGCAAGAAGAACTACGCAGTTTCACCACGAGCCAGTATAGCCCTAAGTTGAGCAAAGGAAAGAAGGAAGAGGAGGAAGATGCAGCCTTGGCATCAAAGAAGCAGCCAAAGAAGAAGAAGGATCTTTCAAAGATCACGTGCTTCCAGTGTGGCGAAATGGGACATTTTGCCAGCCATTGTCCGAAGAAGAAAAGGAAAAAGGAAGCGTCCTCTTCCAAGACAGTTGTGGGCCTGTGGCAGATGATGGGTCAGAAGATGATGCAGCCATGAGTGCTCATGAACCATGGAGGTGGGGTGACATGGACATGTAGAGGAACTACATGAAAGAGAGGCGGGATCCTTGAGCAGCTCATCTCTTGGATCACATGTGAGCTACGGCAGCCTTAAGACAGTAGCGGCACAAGTAGAGCAGTGGGTGCATAGATCACAGATGAAGCAGAGGTTGAGGCAAATCTGAAGACTGGGAGGAGCAGCGTAGAGCAAAGCAGCAGCAGCGTAGAAGCAGTAGTAGCGCAGAGGCTGATGTGACTTCAGCAGCGCAGAGCAGTGTTGCTTACGCAATGCAGAGCTGCAGCAACGCAGAAGGCTTCATAGGGACAGTGTAGTGCAGCAGCAGCGTGATAGATCTCAGCACAAGGGGTTGATGTGACTTCAATAGTACAGAGGGAGTCTAATTACGCAAGCAGAGTTGTAGCTGTGCGTCGTTCTTTAGATGCCAGCACAGATCTGTAGCCTATGGAGCTTCAGTGATGAGGATGCAGCCCATCAGATTTTTTTGTCAAAGATTGGGCAGGAGATTCAGTTGTCTCTCTCAACAACTAAAGTTGCAATGTAGCAGATCAGCAGTGGCAGTGCTATGAGCAGCACAGATGCAGCATATTGAGAGGAAGCTGCAGTACAGTGGTTGCAGTGGCAGTGGCAGAGTCATGGGCAGCAGTACAGAATGGCAGCAGCAGTGCAGAGTTGAGTGGCAGCAGGACAAGCATCAGCAGCACAGAACCAGTGCCCAAAATCATGTAATGCATAAGTGTGATGTATTGTTAGAGCACACCCTTGATGCTAAGAGGGAGTGTTGAGATATTGTGTATTTGAGGTAGCATAAGTTGTGCTCTAGCTCCCAAATTTTGTGAAGGGACTAGAGTACACTTGATCTACAAGACCTAGAAATGGATTTGGGAAATTTCATCTGGTTTAGGAGATATTAAATTAATTAATATTTTAATGTATTTCCTAAGTTAAAACTTAGGGAACTTAAATAATTAAAGTGAATTTAATTAAACATGTGATGAAATTGTCTTAAGTCACAGTGCACACAGATCAAGCTTTCTTTTAATCTTAGCCAATGATTCAAGATTTGATCATGGCCGTTGATTTGTCAACGATAAAAGTATAAAGGAAAGGCTTGGGGTCATTTGTAAAGACACACAAAGGCAGAGCACTGAAGCTAAGCTGAGATTCTAGGGCAAGGTTTGCTAAGAATACTCAGAAGTGTTTCAGCTGCAAAGAGGGGAATTAGACCAAGGGGATGATCTGGTCCCAAGGTCTAGAATACACAAGAGGCAGAGAAGAGATCAGCTCAAGGTCAGCGCAGAGGAAGGCACCAGCAGCAGTGACGGCATAATTTTCAGGAAACCCTTCAGGGGTTACGCAGAGACCCTTAGGGGCAGCGTAGTGACTGCGTCACCCATTCTGGGGTAACGCAGTCCCTTCCGGAGCAGCGCTGAGGGTTTGGAGGCCATCCAAGGCTGACGCAAGGGCTTTCAGGGGCTTCAAAGGCTGACACAGAGCCTTTCAGGGGCAGCGTTGGGGTTTCTAGACCTAGATTTGGCTGAGTTCTGTAAATCCCGTTTGAGGGTGTGGATCAGTCATTATTTTGACCCTAGATCAGCCAGTGAGTTGCAGATCTAGTGTTTTCTCTGTCGGGTTTTCCAGATCTGGAACCCAGAGTTGTGTATTCAGAAATATTCATAACAATAGAACCCTCCAACAGCCAAAGACCGGTTTTCCCACCTTGGGTTTTTCCGGGGACTATTTGTCCAGAAATAACTGTGTCGCTTTGTCAATGTGTGCATGAACTTGTTCTAGATCTGGATTGGTAGAGATCTGTTATGTGTTTTGCTTCGATTTTAACTTGAATTTATTCAGTTAATAACTTATCTAAGTAGGAGGAGCTTAACCGGATTAACAGTAATAATTTCTGCAAAAGATTTAAGATTCAGAAATTTCTACATAGCTTCCCTTTTACATTCTGTAATCTACTATCGTAGATAATGTAATGGTGTATAGATCTAGATGACATATTATTGGGGGTATGGAATGTAGACACGAGCGCTAACCCAGCTAAACTTGGTTATGATATGCCCCTCAAGGTTTAGAAGATCAAGAATACATATATTGAATTCACAGAAATGTCCCATTCATTAAATATTGAAATCAGAGATATGTAATCCCAAATTTTGCAACATTAAGGTGCATATCAGACCAGATTTTAAATGGATCTGTGTCAGTTTTAACTCACAAAGTGAAAAACATTGTGTGAACTTGGTCAGTTGTGAATTAGTAAATTTTTGCTACATAATGAAGGATTTGGAAGTGATTAATAATTTCCAAAACACTGATTTAGTGTCTCCTGAAGCCTGTTCCTGGTTCTTTATAACTTAGATCATCATCGTTCTTCTAATGGCTCCAAAAGAAGTGTTAATGGCTCCTAAAGAAGTGAAGTGCTCTACAGCCCAGGTGGCAGTGGAGATCCAACAACACTGTGGGGAGGGGAAACCTTCAGGCACTCCCCCTCTCCACATTTTGCTGATGGCATCTAGCGTAGACCCATCAGTGTTGAAGCCCAGGTGGCAGTGGAGATCCAACAACACTGTGGGGATGGGAGGGAAACCTTCAGGCACTCCCCCTCCCCACATTTTGCTGATAGCACCTAGTGTAAACCCATCAACAAGCTGATGGCACCTAGTGTAAACCCATCAGTGTTGAAGCCCAGGTGGCAGTGAAGATCTAACAACATTGTGGGGAGGGGAAACCTTCGGGCACTCCCCCTCCCCACATTTTGCAGATGGCACCTAGTGTAAACCCATTAGTGTTGAAGCCCAGGTGGCAGTGGAGATCTAATAACACTGTGGGGAGGGGAAACCTTCAGGCACTCTCCCTCCCCACATTTTGTGGATGGCACCTAGTGTAAACCCATCAGTGTTGATTAAAATTTAAGACACTCAGGCATGCAATAAAGGCAGCCAACCTCCAGGATCGACCCCGAGACCAGCTACATGCAACTCAAAGTGCTCAACCACCCAAGCTAGCCCACCCAGCTAGTATTTTGTGTGTTCATGTATGGGTATAATGGTGAATTAAATCTAAATGATGTGCATTGAATATGGATATTGAACTCAGGTTTAATATGCAAATTAAGGTTGCAAAGCTCTAGGATGTACTTCTCAAGTTAACCCTGGAGGTGGGATGGAATTCTCAATATACAACCTTAGTTTCCCAACCTCGTGGTGAATATCAAACCCAACATGGAATAGGTTTGTGTTAGTAAAACTAACTATCTTCACCCAGAATCGACCTAACACAATGACAGATCAAGAACTAGTTAAGATCATGAGTCCACATTGGGATAATGAGTTTTCTATGTGGTTTTGCTTCTGCAAATAATTATGATGGAAAATAGAGTTTTGTCTCTTAGACCTGGATTTGCTAGAGAGAACAGGACCACATCAAGCAATAAGAAGAAATGTCGTTGTCAACAACGCCCATAACAGTAGTGGATTCGTCGTTGAGCATAGATATCACATATTAACGTTATTTGTTTCAGCCGTGTGATTGATTAAAACAAATAGATCTGAAATTTTAAAAAGAATTCTAGCCACCAGAAACAGGAATAAGATGCAAAATCTCTGATCTTAATCGACCCAATTTTATTTGAAGCTCAAACAGAAAGAACCCAGGCGTTTAAATGGAGGCTAAGATGGACGTACCTCAACAGATTTACGTTGTACAGGACTAAATTCTCTGGGTAAACACTCTGTTGCAGGCAAGAAGCCGAGGCTGTCGTGGGAAAAGGAGCCTTGAGACCTGCGATTTCATTGATTAAAGAAACGCAACTTCATTAACAAAAAGATCATTGAATGCCACTCGTGAGAGGCGTACGGGCAGCAATATTTTGCTGTGATAATCGAATGACGATCATTTCTGTAGTGCTTAGAGAGTTTTCACACAGCGTATATTCTGCTCTCCGGTGTACACGAGATCACACAAAGATTTGGGTTCAGGATATCGCCCCTAACATTTCCTGGGATCTTACCGGACAGTTGTAAAGGGGCCATTGACTTCGGTAGATTTCCCCTGACTTTTGTTGTTGAAAAGGTAGAGTACCCCGTCATAAGGGGTCTACTGGTTTCATGCACATGTTTTGGCTTTTTTTAAACGTGAAAGAAATATCAATTTTGGCTTTGAAAAATTTTACTAACGTTAATTTTGGATTTCAAACCCTTACCCCTTTCCATTTTTAATAATATTATTTTTTTTATCTAAAACCCTTACCATTTCCCTCTTTGAAAATGAGAGTAATATTGATTTAGGTGTGTGAGACTTCTATGTAGCAGGGCTTTTTATTATAACCTTGTCACCATTAAAGATAAGTAAATAAGCATTGTATTTATTTATTTTTAAGTTTATAAGATTTTTTTGTGATTTTGGATAGATATTGATAGGTCAACAAGTATTTTTAATATTTGCACATAACCATGATGTAACCTTATTTTTAAAATAAAAATAAATAAATAAATAATAATTAAAATAAACCTTACATTTATTTGTTTCAATGACTAGAACCTAGGTTAGAGAGTAAAGTTGATAAGATTTAGATTTACAAAGATACATTTTCCTCGTAAGTAGAGTTTACACGTAATGAAATATTTCAAATAATCACAATTAGGTGTAAGATTTTAATAATTTTGATGAAATAATTATTCAAGTATGACTTTTAATTTAAGTATGTTTTTTAGTTATTGTAAATTGGTTATATGATTGTATAGATATTAAAGAAGGTTGTTTGGGATATTAAAAAAAACAAGTTTAATAAATAGTTAACATTGAGAAAAAAAAATTCAATGTTTTATTTATTAATTTTATATTTTATATTATTTAGAATATTTAGAATATTTTTTGCTTGTTAAGTTGTGTGAGTTTTGAGATGACTGCATGTTTAATTCTGCTTGAGAAACTGAAATCTAAGGGTATCTAAGTCGCCAAAATCACTCAGGGATCACATATGACTCCACGCTTAACCTTGGGCTTCAGAAACCACAATCCGGGGGCATCTAAGTTGTCAAAATCACCTGAGGATCGCATCTATCTTGGGCCACACCAATCCTTAACATGGATGGAGTTTTGCCCACAGATTTTTAAACCGATGACCTTCACACGAAGTGCCTCAATAGTACACTCCATCATCGTCTATTCTAGATCCCATGGGCTCTAAATCAATTTATTAAAATTGCATATTAGAAGCCATTAGATTTATTGGCAGTATAGATAACTTTTAGTTTAGGAATTCTACTTGTTTTGAGGTAGTTTTCCACTTTGATTTGGGCATTCAATATTGTTTATGTTTCATTTTTAAAAGTTGAAAATATGATTTAGTTTACTTGATTTTTAGTGGAAATAGATAAAATAATAATAATTGTATCATAATATTTTATAATTTAACTTTTTATATATAATAATAATGTTACACTTTTATTAGATATCAAGTTGATGTATGAGGTTCTTTTGCTTATTGGACAGCTGTCTTAGCATAGTGATTTGATTATTATGCCAAGAGGCCTCTCCACCCTATTATGGTATAGATGTTGTAATGTAATATAATGTCTTGTAAACATTTTTACTTGGTCAAAATGTTGAAATAAAAATAGCTTCATGGTATTCACCCATGGTATTCATGTGGAATATGGCATATTTAAACGGGGAAATTAAACCAGCCTAGTTCCAGCTCAACTCTGGATCTACCAAGAGTCAAGACAAATGAAGAGATGTAAACATTTTTTAGAGTGAAAAGAGATTTGATCCCTCTTGGGACTTGGTAGATCCAAAGTTGAGATAAATCTAGGTTTGTATAATTTACAAAGGTGCATACACACTACTCACCCTTGAATTCAAACTTGTAGGAGGAAACATATGTTCTTAACTCTTAGGTGCACTCAAATCTATCTAAACTTTGGTTTCTTCAATATAGAAACAAATAAATAAAAACAAGGGATAAATTTATAATGGGAATTGAAATAAATCTTCTTGTTACTTATGTTGATAAATTTCTTGTTATATGTTAATTTTGAATTTTTATTTGATCAAAACTTAGAGTTGTCCAATGTTTCGGGTGGGCTCACCACTCATCATCAGGGACATAAGCAAACCATAATAGATTGCAAAAAATTATCATGAGATTTATAAAGAATTAAAGAGGTGTCCATAACACATAAACGTTGATATCAACATTCAATTGAATTAAAAATTGAAATCAATTGAAATAAACTTTGACTTTGACATTTTTAATATAAAAAATAATAAAATAAAATCTTTGAAGTTTGACCAAACAATAAAAAAAGATTTAAATGAAAAGATATTAATAAATCTAATAAATATTTAATGAAATAATAATAATAATAAGATTTAAATGAAAAGATATTAATAAATCTAGTAAATATTTAATGAAATAATAATAATAATAATAAGAGATAGATTCATAATAAATTAATATGGGCTATGATATTAATATTATTAATGGTATAATAGGATTTTTTAATGAAAAAGTATTAATAAAATAATAATATAATAAGATATCATCCATGGAGTTTTGGATAGGTGGTGATTGGGTGCTCTCTTAAGACACTCTTTGATGTGAATTCATAGGTTCAACTCCTGCCCCGATCAGGGTGCTATATTGGACATGATGAAGATGTAGTCCTGCCAAGCTTACAAAAAAAATATAATATAATAAGGTCCCTTACTGAAAATGTATTAATAAAATAATAAAATAAAGTATGATAAAATACTAAAATGTTTAATGAATTACCTCATATTAGAAAGAAATTTAACGAGTAGTCTTTAAGTGCTATTTTTTGGAAAGTTTTCCGATCTAATTTTTCTAGAATCCGACAAGGATTCATTGAAATCACAAGTTTGGCAAGTGAACTATTCACAATCGAAGTGCCTCGAAGGTTTTTAGGAAAAGTGGAAACAAAAAAAAAAAACATTTCATTTTAGAATGTGAGGGTATTCAAAGACAACAGGAAAAGTTATCCATATATTATCGCAGCTAGCTCTTGGGATAATCTATTCAATCATGGGTTTGTCGAGAATCTGGGAGTGTTTATCGTGAGGCTTCACAGGAAAAGGGTTGAATACAAGAATCAGATGGAGAAGCAATCTGCCCCATAGGCTATTTTTTAGCCTCGTGAACATTAAAAATAATTGTTTCTTTCTTTATTTCTATATGCAATCAAAAAACCAGTTTAAACAACACAAACCAATATTTGGCCACAATTTTTTTGTCAGATTCCGATTAGAAACCCATCAAAAGATCCAAAAAGTCGCACTTAAAAGACTACTTCGAAATTTAATAGTAAATAGAGAGAAAATTGAATGTTGAGGCATTAATAAATGTGATAAATATTTGATGAAATAACAATAAAAATAATTGAAAGAAATTTTGACTTCAACATTTTTAATACTAAAATATAATAAAATAAAATATTTGAAGTTTGACGAAACACTCAAGAGAGATTTGAATGAAGAGATATTAATAAATGTAATAAATATTTAATGACATAATATTAATATTAATATTAATTTTAATTTTAATTTTAATGTTAATATTAATAGTATAAAATGAGATATATTAATAATAAATTAATCTGAGGTATTATATTAATAGCATAATAAGATTTATCCCCAATGGGGTGTCAAACTGTGGTAGCCACCTCTCACGTGACAGATGTTAGTTGTGCAACGTTTAAGGCAGGGGAGGGCAGGGCATCAGCCCCTGCACCACGCCAGAGTTAATGCTATTGAGCCTGCTTGTGCGAACTTTTAATTTCCTCCTGTGTGCAATCGTATCGACGTGATGGAGTCCCTCCTCCTCTGGTTATATTTTTTCTATGGCAATTATCTTCGCTTGTCTAATGCCTCTTTGTGTTATGCGCCTCCCTCTCTGCTCGCATCCTCTCTAGCTTCTGGGCTAGGGTGGTGGTTTGTCCTGTGCGCTTCGGGCTTGCCTCAAGTGATGTTATCTCGCTTGCTTCTGTTAACAGAGAAACTTTCCCTCATAACCCTTCTCTGGCATATGTGCCTTCTTCAGTTCTGTCTAGCTCTGAACTTAATTTCCCTCTACTCCAACGGCGCCTTGACCGCTTAGGGGACGCTACTGGAGTGCTTTGTGTTGGATCTGTGATCCTTGTTTTCGAAGTTCTGGGTCCGCGGGTGGCGTTGTAGCTCTTGGGGTGGTCGTTATGGGTCTTCTCGCATCCTAACTCTTGCTTTTTGGGTCCTCTAGTCTAAATTCACCCTCTGGTGCTCTGCTTTGGCTCTGGTGTCGGTATCGAATTCAAGGCCTTGCCTTTCAATTTCGTCTCAGGTGTTTGCTATTGTCTATCTAGCTCTCTCCCCTTGGGTCTCTTTCTTCCACTCTAGTCTACCTCATCTCTATTTGGGTGGCAATCCCTTGGTGGTGGGGAATTGTGTTGGTTTTCCTCCTCTCTCCGGTTTGCAGCTGGGTTGTTTGGTTCCTAGTGGCAGGTGGTAGTGTTCTGGGTGTCTCTTTTCTCCAACATCGCGGCTTCCCTTTGAGCTCCATCATGAAGCCCAAACCACGCTCCTCACCCATAATAGCTTTGGTGAATCCTGAAGGTTCTTCCCCCCTCACTGGGTCTCGGGGTGTTGTTGTATTTGTTCGAGGTGGGAGCTCCAAGCATGGAGTAGGTCCTTTGAGAGGAATTGGTTGTGGGGGTTGTAGCTCGTCGGTGTCTTCCATGGAGGTAAACCACCGTAAGATGGTCATGCAATATGGTCGTGGCATAGGAGTAGGTGCACGTAAGCAGGGACGTCAACATGGTACAATGCCTTAGGGTCGCTCCAACCGAGGGCGTTCTAGGTCTACGGGTCGGTCATCGTCCAAGAGGCTAGGTGTTTCCTCATCTATCCTCGAATTAGTGCAATTTGTCTCTGCTCGACTGGACATCCTCGATCAAGTTCGTAGGGAGGAGCACGACACCGTCATGGCCAAATTTGAGAAGCTTCAGTACTTCCAGTGCCATGTTCGTGAAAGGGTGGTAGTTGTATGGCGCTAGAAAAACTTGCTGACGGAAAAGGTTGAAAATTTAGAAACATGAATTTCTTACTTTGAGAACCATGTTAATTGCATTTATCGCCCTCCGCCTCCCCCAGGTACTGGTGCGGACAACCCTGCCTCAATTACCTCTGACGACTGATTATGCTCACTGGTGTGTTTCTTGTTCTTTTAGTTTTTTGGAATGTTAGGCCTCTTAGGCTCTGGACCTCTCAGCTCGCAATTTTGCTTTTTGTATGTTGTATGGTTATCACATTGGTCAACAAACCTGGTCGGGGCAAGACCATATGCATTTTAACATCCTTGTATATGTCTTTTGATCAATAGAAACTTTTCAACTTACAAAAAAAATGTATAATAGGATTTCTTAACGAAAGAGTATTAATAAAATAATAATAATATAATTTTTCTTAATGAAAAAGTATTAATAAAATAAAGTATGATAAAATATTAAATTGTTTAATGAATGGCTTCATGTTAGAAATAAATTTAATAGTAAATAAAGAGAAATTAGGATGTTGAGGTAGCATTAATAATAATAATAATAATGATGGTGGTGGTGTACAAGGAAATGGATTAATAAAAAGGAATAGAATAATAATAAATTAATCAAAGCTATTTATAAAAATATTATTAATAGTATAATAGGATTTCTTAATGAAACTGTATTAATGAGATAATAATATAATAAGGTCTCTTAATAAAATAATAAAATAAAGGATAGTAAAATACTAAAATGTTTTCCCCGATGGGGTGACAATCACAGTAAACAATCTTACGCATGGTCGATGATGTCAAACACTTGGTTGTTAGTGCGGGGGTTGGCTTCCTCGTCCTCTCATGGAATTCTAAGTACGAGAGGTGTTAATGTTGGGCATGTGAATTTCCCATTATCCTCATTGGGAGAGGGAGCGGACGAACGTCGTAGGTATATGGAGGGTGGTGCACTTCTGGTATGGCATGAAGCTTGGTTTTGTGGCAGTTTGAAGGGAGATGGTTGAGCTCAGGTCACAATTTGAACCTATGTAGTTGGAGCCCTGTCTGGGAATGGTAGCGCTTCCGCAATCAGTGCCCCCTCCCCAACGTCAAGATTACTGAATTGGTTGCTTTCTTTTATTGTGTGTGGTCTTTACCTTCTCTGAGCGGGATAAAGGTTCGACGTATGATTATTGGGTTGACCTGCGAGCCCTATTGTGGGTGGTTAGGTATTCGCGCTCTTGGTTTTCCTTTGTGTCCATGGGGTAGCAGGTTTCCTCTTCTGAATGGTTGTCCCTTGGGGTTTTGCATTTGTAAGAGCCTCCAATGGTGGAGGGGTGTCTACTCTTAAGGTTTATGGTCAGTGCCTTTTTTGCGAGGGGTAGGGGTTTGCGAGTTGATGGTTAATTATCCTACCACTGGATTTGGTTCTTGGTTTCTTGTCACTCCCCTTGTCGGGTTGGTTAGTTATTTTCTAGTGTGGTTGGGGAGTTTGTCTACAGTTACAATTCTAATGTGGGTTGGTAATTGGTGGCTCATTTTGATTTTTCCTAGTGTCGATGGATTTGCTACAATGCACTCGTAGCCACACAATGCTCATTCCCTCCCCTCGATTAACCGAATTTCGGTCAGTCATGGAGGTCAAGGGTCACACTTGCAGGTGACAATGGTGGCAAAGGCATCTCCAAGCTTTGGTCAAGGTGGTCGCACTGCTAGAAAATTAGGTCGAGCGGATTCCAGGGCTCGTGGTGGTTCGTTGGCTGGTCGTGGGGGGAGAACCTCACGGACTTTGAAGAGAGGTGGAGCGATGCATCGAGGTGGCACAGGTATATGGGGGAAGGCGAAATGGCATGGGCGTGGAGAAACGACAATGCATCACTGTTGTCTAGACAATTGTCAGGATTCGATCTAGTATATACTAGGCTGCCTGGAAAATTTTGAGAGGGTGTGGTAGGAAGAACATGCAATGCTCATTGTTACGTTGAACAAGATGAATTAATTTTAGTGTCATGTTCAAGAATGGGTCACGGTGGTATAGTGTGGTAAGAATTTGATATCAGATAAGGTGGAGAAGTTGGATTCATGGATGGGTCATTTAGAAGAGCATGTACAGTGCTCCTTCCATCCTCTTCCTCCTCCAAGGACTGCTCCGGAAAATCCTGCTTCTATTACGTCCGATGACTGAGCATGGTTATAGGTGTTTTACTTGTATTATGTGTTTTCTGGTGCTTTTGACATCCTAAGTTGTGGATTGTGTCTCTAGACGTTCTTTTGTTTCTTTGTCGTATGTTGATCTCAATAGTCAACAAACCTAGTCAAGGTGAGACTACCTGCATTTTGAAACTGATGTACTTTTTTTTAATGAATGAATAGAACTTCGACTTACAAAAAAAATGCTAAAATGTTTATTTTCTCTAGAGACACTCTCCAACCGAGCGTTGTAGAGATGTTATAATGTAATGTTTAATATTTTGGCTAGGTCAAATTGCATAAAAATAATTAAATTAAAATACTAGTGTAATGTAAACATTTTAACTTGGTCAAAATAAAAACAACAAAATAATAATAATACTATTAAAAATAAGAATAACCTATGGTATTGACCCATGGTATTCATGTGGAATATAGAGTATTTAAAGGGGGGAATTAAACCAGCCTAGTTCCATCTTAACTTTAGATCTACCAAGTGCCAAGAGGGATCAAATCCCTTGAGATGCAAACCTCTTTTAGAGTGAAAAGAGATTTGATCCCTCTCAGTGCTTGGTAGATCCAAAGTTAATATGGATCTAGGTTGGTGAATAGCCCAATGTTAGAAATAAATTGTCAAAGAGAAGAATCCAAGGAACAACTTGTCCCAACCCGTCCCCAGGATTTTGTCTCATCCCATAAGTGTAAAAAAGAATTGGTCTTAAAAAAAATCATAATTGAGCTGAGAGGCTCATTCTACAACCTAGTATGATGAAGATGTGTAAGTTTGTTCGTCCACAATGTGGGGTTGACACATGTACTTCTTAAAATAAAAATAAAATATTCTCTAAATAAAAAGCAATGTGAGTTTAAAAGATAAAAATAAATATGTTATGCGTGCATAGTAAGTTTTCCATATGCGATAATATAAATTCATATCAACTTTAAAAGTAGGTCAAGTAATTAGAAGTAAAAAAATTATTTCAGTAAGATGTTTAAACCTTATACTTTCAAAAACATTTCAACACTAGATTTAAATAAACTATTTCAAAAATTTTGTTAACTAATATTGAATATACTTTAAAATATATTAATAACAAAAAAATCATTTTAATGTGCATAATGTACTCTATATAGCATTCAAAAATATAATAAAAAAAATATGCATTATATATATATATATATATATATATATATATAGAGAGAGAGAGAGAGAGAGAGAGAGAGAGAGAGAGAGTCACTACATATTCATTGAAATTTATAATGAGATGAAAAGGATCTAATTTATTTTCAAATTTTCACTCTAAAATAAATTTGCACCAAGGGAAATTTGATCCCTCTTAGCTCATGTTAGATGTGTGGTTGAGATGGATCTATACTGGTTTAAAATTACCTGTTAATTTCCTCGATGAGGGTGACAAACACTGAGGAAATCCGAACGCGTGGTTCATGATGACGAACACTTGGCCGTTGGTGCAGAGGTCGACCTCCTTGTACCGCGTTAGTAGTACGGGGGGAGTAAATAAGTTGTGTGTGAAATTTCCATCAATTACATTGGGAGTGGGAGCAGGTGATGGACGTTGGTATATGGAGTTTGGACATCTCTAGGCTTGGTATGAAGTTGCAACATTTTGGTGGTCTGTTGTGAGTAGGCTGAGTTATGGTGGTATTATCGGTCTCTCCAACTAGTGCCCTATCTGGGGATGGTGGTGTTTTCGTAGCCAACGCATCCTCCTCAGCTTTTGGGTCATATAATTGGTAAGTATCATTTATTCTGTGTGGTTTACTCCTTTTTTCAATGGTCTCAGTGCTCTGTATCTTGTTATTAGATTGTCCCTCGAGATTTCTCATGGGTTGTTTGTCAATTCTACTCTTGGTTTCCTTTTGTGTTTACGAGGCACTTTATGTATCTTGTCAACTATTTTTCTTCTAGGATCTTGTCTTTTTGAAGGTTCTCTAAGACCGCCCGTGACCCATGTTTGGGTAATCAATTATTTTGGCTGGAGGGGGTTTGTTTGTTATAAGTATTTTAAGTTAGCAGGTTATTTGGGGGGGGGTTCTGGACTACTGAGTCGATGGTTATCTATCTTGTTTCTTTGTCTATGTCTTTGTTCCCTACAACCTTTTATGTCAAGGTTGGTTGTAACCCTCTAGTTTTCTTATGGATTTTCTTTGTAACAATTTAATTTGCATGCATTTTAGTGATTTGGGTAGCTTCGTAGTTAGTTGGTGCTCTTCACTCCGTTACAATGCGCCCCATGCCACGCAATTCTCGCTCTATACCCCCATCAAAATAAACTTTGGTTATCCAAGGGGGCGTCGTTTGAATTTTAAGGTGGAGGTGGTAGAACAACCGACTACTTGGGTCGGGCGGTTTCGGGGGCTCATGGTGGTCGGGGTGGCTCAAAGGCAGGCTGAGGTGGGCGAACAATGGGGACTGCGAATCTGGGCAGTGTGACAAGCAAGGGCAACACCAGTGGTCGGGGTAAGGTGTGATGGCATAGGCGTGGGGTGACTGCAGGTAAACAATGTTGTTCTAAGAGTTTTTGGGATCTAGTCCAGTCAGTATTGGATCACATGGAAATTATGAGAAGGCTCGGTAGGAAGAACATGAAGCACTCATCTCTACACTCAACAAGATTCATTATTTTCAATGTCATGTTCGGGAGAGGGTCGTGGTGGTGTGGCATGGTTGGAATCTGCTATCTAAGAAGGTGAAGAAGGTGGAGATGTGGATGGCTCATTTCGAGCAGCACGTCTAGTTTTCTTATCGTCCCCCTCCTCCTCCATGGACTGATCCAGATAATCCTGCTTCTGTTATCTCTAATAATTGAGCATGGTTATAGGTGTTTTACTTGTCTTATTTGTATTTTGGTGCTTCTCCCCTCCTAAGTTATGGATTGTGTCTCTAGTTGTACTTTTCTTTCTACGTCATATGCTGCTAGCGGTGTTCAACAAACTTGGTTGGGGTGAGACTACCTGCACTTTGTCATCGATGTACTTCTTTTTTTATGAATGAATAGAATCTTGACTTACAAAAAAATAATTTACCCGTTAATTAAGAAGACTAAATTAAATTTTGGTTTTTCAAAAGAAAGGTAAATTTTTTTAAACCCGGCAATATTATTTTTCAAACTTAATCCTAATATCCATGTTTTCCAACTAAATCCCTCACATACATGTTACGTAATCGACTACCAGTGATCAACTCCGTAGTTCGTTAAAAGAAAGTGCAGCCTGCCAGTTCACTTGCAAGTTGAAAATTTGGAAGTTGAAGTCTCGAGTTATGGAATCACTGCATTGCATTGTCATTCATCACATCCATTGAACACAGGTATCTACTAGCTAGCTTTACAACGTATATTTTATTCAAGAGTGTCGTGCCAAATATAAACACGTCGTAACTTAAGTAACAATTCCATAAAAATCTTTCCAGTTAAGAGTATGATGTATTTTAAATGTAGGTGCCACATTGTCAGTGCCAATTTCCATTGCAGAAGTTTGAATGGTACAGTGTCATGATCTTTGAGCCCTGTGCAACTGTATTCATTATTTTCATCTCATAGTTTTATGTATTTTCACATCTATTTAAACCCTACGATTACAACATTTTTTCTCAATCTAAACTTAGTTTTTCTAGTGTGTGAAGAAAACAGATTGGATATTGTAGTAGTGAATATGGTAATTTCCAGTTGGTATTTTTATATTGTGTGTTTATGCTACATACCGTGTTGTTGTAATTGAATTTTTTATGTTTATGCTATATTTCTTGTTTCTGTAATTTCAATGATATTGTTTTTTATATATTTATAAAATTATATTTATTCATGTCAATGAAATATGATATTCTTTCTATGTATTTATTTGTTGTTTTTTTATATTTATAAAACTTGTAGCCTGCAGTAGCTCTTTCACAAATTTGAAGAATAAGTGGGGCAAACTGGTTTTCTCAACAGGGAGGTAGGTTCGTTGCCTAAATTTCCTCACCTCTGAATATTATAATATGATATTGTTTTTGTTGAATTCAAGAACAATCCAGATTACCACTTCTCATTTCTTCGGTTAAGAAACGAAGGGGCTAAATATAGTAGTCTGTGAATTCTTCAATAAAATTACTAAACATTATTTGTATACATATATATAATGCAAAATATCCATAGATCTCTATGATGTGGCTAATTAAATTTTGTTTTGTTTTATTTGGTGATTTTTTGTTTTGTTTTAAATTTTGAATGCAAAATATTCCTACTTTTCTCTATGGATGATGTGGGTAGTTAAATTTTGTTTTTTATTGGTGATTAAAAAAAAAAAAAGGAGTGTTGTATTAGGCTTTTTGTTTTGTTTTGTTTTTGTGTATGTGTCATATATATTAAATCTTTATGTTCACACAATATGCCTATATATTTAGGATTTAAAAAAATGAAGATTTAGAGGATGCTATGTCAATTAAGATATTGAAATTGAACATCTTGAATCCAATAACAAAGTCTGTAATATCTTTGGGAGGTGGGGTACAAAAACACATGAACCAAATATAAGAATATTTATGACATCATATGGACTTATAATGTTTTCTTTGTTAAATACTTGAAAAAAAACTTATAGTGAAGTGCATAGTTAAGCTATTTATAAATAAAAAAAAATGTCTTTAAAAATATATTTTGACAATTTTTGTTTTTATTTTAAAATCTAATCAATCAATTAAATTAATATCCACTCACTATGAAATTACTATGAAAAAAGATCATTTACTTTATTTTTTCTTATGTTCACTCAAATTGGAAGTAATATGAAAAATAAAGCTAAATTAAATTTTGATATTTCGTTCTAGTCTCATGTAAAGATAATATGTTAGGAATTTTACAACCTTTCTCAAAATTCACTAAACCTAAAGCATTGTGGAATTTAAACTAATTTCAATTATCATGTTGAATTCAATGGTGAATTTAAAGGCCAAGCATTGATTTATAAATTTCATTAACACATTTAGATTCTCTTTTTCCTTGTTAGATTTTTTAAAAAGGAAACACACATTTAGTGATACATTTTTTAATAATATGATATTTCAACATGTTTTCAAGAATTCTCTTTGTTTAATTTGAACATTAATGTGAATTTTAATACAAAGGCTTGAATAATTTCATAATGATTTATCTTTCTAAAAACCAGGGAGAATGTTTTTGGTATATAGTTGTATATATGTAAAGATTTACAAGACTATAATACTATCAGTCTATATAGATAAGATTTTGTTTTTAGTTATTTATGATTAAATATGTGGTTGTTTTTTAATTTATGTATTTAGTTACTTTATTGTTTGTATTGATTGATTAGGTCTAAATCTTGAAAAATGTCTCCCCTTCTTCTCCCTAAGAAAAATAAGAATAATTGTCAAGCATTGATGCATTCAGTATCCCAAAAAGTTCCAATGAATAATCTCATTATAGAAATGAAGTTAATGCTCATTTGCTTAAATATGTTGAACCAAATAGTGTGGAGCACGTTTAAAGAGAACAACCATCAAAGAAACACAAAAGAATGTTCAAATCGAAATGGAAGAAGACAAGTTTTCTATTGGCTTATGTTACACAGTAATTTGTCACCGTCCTTACCATTCCCCATCCTGCACAATGGAGGACCCATTCCGTGACCTGTGAACATTGTCATGCCTTGAAAATATCATCAATGCATCCCTCTGAACATGAGCTTTATTTTCCCTTGAGACATCTCCTTGCAAAACTCATAAAAAACAACTCTTTTTGCATTGGCGCGGGTAGACAGTTCAGTGCTCGCGCCAATCAGGGAAATCCTGTAAAGAGGTCGCGCCACTTGGCGCTCTGTCATAGAGCAGCAATCGCGCCACCCATTTTAGGGACTGCTTTTTAAATATGGATGGCGGAAGTTGAGTTCAAACAAACTCACAACCATTGCCTATCTTGAGTTGGGAGGTTTGGCTGCGGGAGTTCTATGGAAGGGAAGTAGTTTTGCCACCTTCCATGGAACCTTCCTTGTTGATAGGGCCAATCCCATAATAATAGGGATCCCAACTCCCTCCTTCCCCATCTATAAAAGCTTGCTCAGATCCATGGCAAGCTAGTCTTGAAGTGCTGAAGCTTTGCATCTCCCTATTCCCAAGTGCCTTTGTGCCGTAAAGAATCCCTTCTTTCCCTTAAGGCCCATTCAAGCGAGGAGACCATTGTTACGAGACTCTGGAGAGGTTTCCCTTTCCTTGGCGAGCTTTGCGAGACGTGGACGACCGAAGACCCGTTCGAAGGAAGCTGCGACGTCAGAACTTGGTTGTAACTTCTATTCGTTTATTACTTAATAGATGACTATGATTATGGTTCCACTCCGTTTTCCATCATGTTAATGCGAGTAATATCTTTTCTGACCGATGTTTAGTTACGTATGCTGGTTTCTATGCTTGTATCTGTTCGTTTCTTCTATGTGCAGGTGTTCATCCCCGGAGATCGTGGAAGGATCGTGATCTGCCGGGGCTGAGGAACGGGGAACGCTTCTTCTTCAGATCATAGCGTTGGAATCCAGGTAGGCTTCTATCTCTAGTCTTTTCATTCGTAACTAGGAACTTGCGTCGTAACATTGTTTGATTGTTGCTAGACCCCTGTTGGGCTAGTAGGGATCGCCTCTGTCCGCAGAGGGGATTTACCTCCTCAACAATTTGGCGACCATACTGGGGATCGTCCAGATTTCACTGTCTCGTTTGTGTTATCTCGCTTTGATTGTTTTATGTTTTTCCTTGCTTGATCAGCCTTCTAGGTTGGATTCTTTCGCTGTTTTTGACTTCTTGGTTTGCTTAGTTTACATTGATCTACTTCTGGAGTAGTTCTTTTTTAATTTTTGTGGAGAAACTCGGCTGGCGCGGTTTTTAACCCGACAGTCGCGCCAATTGGCGCTTGTTGCTTTTGTTTAGCACGCGCCAATTGCTTTCTGGCGCCAGTTTCACACTTACAGTCGCGCCACTCCTGTAAGATTTTTGAGTTTTCTCATTTTTGAACTCTCTGGGTTTGATCAGTGTTTTTCTTCTTGATTTCCCGACTGCCTGAGTGTGTTGGAGTCTTGCTTGACTGGGAATTCACCTCTGTCCTTTGGTTGTTTGCTTCTATCTATCGGTTTCACGTTTTAATCCCTAGGGCATCTAGTGGCTTGGTGTATCGAGCCCTCCTTGGGAGTTTTGGTGTTTTGATTGTCCTGTCAACTGTCTGATTGATTCTCCACATCCTCTTAGTAGTTGTTGATTGTTTTGTTGCGTTTTTTGGGTGATTGTTCATTCCTTCATTCGAAATTCGTTTGGCCTTGCTTTGGACCTAGATCACACAGTCCATTGGAAGCTTTTGAGTCTTTTCTTTGCTTTGAGAGACTTTGGTCGATTTGGGGATCTGATTGCTTGCATTGTTGAGTGAAATTTGTTTGTTTCGCTCTCTTGAATATCATTTCTCAAATTGTTCCTTTTGTTTTCAGTGCACATTAGCTATTAAACATTGAAAAAAAAAAAAAATCTCTTTTGTTTTTGTTAATTAGTGTAAATTGTAATCTTTTCACTTTTGCTAGTAATTAGTGATTGGAATCAAAAGTTTTCAGTTTCATTAGTTGCATTAGAGGTCTCATTGTTTGTCTTCCGTTCATTTCATTTGTATAAAAGCTCTCAACTCTTCTCTAATTATTTTTCATCGAACGAAATGTTGGACTGTGGCATGTAGCTTTGCATTTAGGAGTCTTTTAAGACACTACATACGATAGGGCCTGAAAATTGAAACTTAATTGAAGATCAACTGTAAAATTTATTCAATTAACCTAAGGCAGCATTGGAACTTAACTAAACATATTTAGAAGGTCTAGGCTAGAGACGTGTTCCGGCGTCGTTAAACCTAGCAGCTGTCGTTCGCCTGTTGGCTTTAGACAGCGCTAGTACGGACTTGCGCTCCCCGTACCGTCGCGTATATAAAGGGAGACCCCTCTAGGTTTTCAATCCTTTATCCACAGAAAGCCGAGTCTGCCGCCCTATACCCGTGATACACCGAACACAGCATTCGGGGAGACTACCTGCACGTACGGAAAGTCCTTGGTCGATTTCTGTTTCATTTTTGAAACCAAGGTGTATATTGCAGTTCATGGATATTTGGTACACCCTTTGTGCCTAGTTTTTCCTGAGCAGTCATTTGGTCTTTTCTGACTCCCTAAACTTGAAAAGACCGTCGAGCGCTTGTCCTTTCACGCTTGTATCAAATCTGAAAGAGATAGAGTCATCTTTCTATTGTTTCTCGACTCTTAAAATATGAAATGATAGAGTTTCTTACTTTTCAATGTGGTAAAAATTAATCACCCACGATTACACGCCCGCTTAGATATTGATTGTTGGCCGTTTGATTGTGTGCCTTGGTTCTTTTTCAGCCCGTGTGTGGTTTTGAGTTTTGATGGCGAGTTTTTCAGAGTTTACCAACCAAGGGATCCCCTCAGATGGGAATCCTGGTCATTTTCCTCCTTTTGGAAATGTTGGTGCTCCTTACATGGCAACGTTGTCCCTTCCCGGGTTAACTGTCGGGTTGCCTGTTTGGTTGTTCTCAACCTCTGTAGTCCCAAATGTCTCCACTACTGTTCAACCAGTTCCTCCGCCAGAACAACATCATGTTGATTCCAAGGTGGACCTCTCCCCTTCTTCGCCTATTTCTGCGTCCTCATCTTCTACTTCGCCTGGTGAAAGCCTAGATTCGAGTAACCAGGTGGTTAAGAAGAAGAAGAAGAAGACAAAGAAGAAGAAGTCCGATAAGCGAGAGGCTAAATGTACAACTACTGTCTCTGAGGAATCTCCTCTTGATAGGCTCTTCAACCCTCCACGGAAAGTCAAGTTCCCTTGCATGTTGTGCACGGGAGACCATCTACTTCGAGACTGCCCTGGCATTCCCAAGGTTCTCGAAGTATGGTCCAACGGTCGTCCACCATTGCCTTTGACTTCCGGGAGCAATGTTGGGGGCACATCTTCAACTGCGACTGATAAGGCCTCTAAGAAGCAGGGTAGGATCACCAATCCCTGTAAGTTGTGTGAAGGGCACCATGCCATTCACCTTTGTCCGTATATGGCTGAAGCCAAAAGAGTTTTGGACAACCCAACCGATTCTACACCATGCTTTCCACCTGGTTATAATCGGCTGTCTTTGAGTCCTCTGCTGTTTGATCCTATGATTGGTCAAGAGTCGTCTTTGGTCCTTCCCGCTCCCTCAGAAATTCGAATTCACGAATCCGTCCCTGACCAACCATTGGTCGTAGGATCGGTTGAACTGGCCCCGTCCGCGGTGCACCGGGTCTTTTCTGTCGAGAGTGGACCTCACACCCCCCATGTCCCTCTGATTTCTTCAGATTCTTCAGACTTGGAGAAAGATTCTCCTGTCCCTGTGCTTCAAGAAACTGCTCCTCCACCTCCCACGATGGAGGCTCCAGAGGATATTCCTCCCGCCTTCGAGATGGAGGTTATGGAGGATGCTGCTTCTTCCATAACATCAGGGGAAGACCTTCGCATCTCGATGGTAGCCCCTCCGAGTAGTTTGGTCGCTTCCTTTGATTGGAATCGATTTGCAGGATTTCGCCTTCCGTCTTATGTGCCTTTCGAGATCACAGTACAGGCTCTTGGTCTGGTTGTACCCAGCACCATTATAGACGAAGGTGCCTTTGTTAGTATTCTGTCTTCAACTACCTGGCAAGCTTTCGGTTCGCCGCCGCTTGCACCCGTTACGCAGAATCTGTTGACATTCAATAGAAGAACGAGTCAACCGTTGGGGATCCTTCCAAGGTTACCTGTTACTTTGGGAGGTAAAACCGTCCATATGGATGTGATGGTTGTTCCAGGCCCCTTGGATTTCAATCTGCTTTTGGGGCGCGATTACACTTATGCCATGGGAGCGCTTGTCTCCTCCCTCTTTCGCGTGATGTGCTTTCCACATGAAGGACGGATCGTGACCATTGATCAGCTTTTGTTCTTTGGTCCTAATGTGGCAACTGGTCCGCCATCACCCCCTCCTGGTTTCTATCCACCCATTGTATCTGCCCCACCGCAGTTCAA
This sequence comes from Pinus albicaulis, assembly GCA_034641835.2. Taxonomy (NCBI): domain Eukaryota; kingdom Viridiplantae; phylum Streptophyta; class Pinopsida; order Pinales; family Pinaceae; genus Pinus; species Pinus albicaulis. The sequence continues at coordinate 338,487,675 of CM076573.1, forward strand.
CTATGTGGCCACCTACCCCGTGCCTGTACTCAGTGAAGACGCCGTCGTGCATAGTGTGTTGGGGGCATTGGGTCCTGACTTCCAGGATGTTCTCCTCCCACCAGGAGTGGAACTCTTGGAAGCACCACCTTCTTGTTCATTTTGATGTAAGTCGGTTAGAGCACGGTTTCCTCCCTGGGTCAAGCTCTTTAAAAAATGAAACCAGGATCTTAGAGCACAGTTTCCTCCCTGGGTCAAGCTCTTTAAAAAATGAAACCAGGATCTCGGAGCATAGTTCCTTCATTTGTGTCGAGCTCCTAAAAACATGAAACAAGTTGTTCGAGGATAGTTCTTTTAAGTGTGTCAACCTCGTTAAAATAATGAAACACGAGCATGTTCAATTCGAATTTTTGTTTTGAACCTTCACTCCATTTTCAATGGACTGAAGCTTGGGGGGCATGCACCTCGAATTGAGACACCATGCTGGGGGGCATGCCCGTCTTCCTCATTCCAAGCATAGTTTGCATATGTGTGTGTTCATGTGTGCTTTTAAGCTTGCGTAAAAATGAAATGTGTAATTAGATACATTGTGTGAATACATTTCGCATTGGATCGTTTGTTATGTAACTGATACATTAGATTACATTTGTATTAGACATTCGTATGACATATAAAAACATTATCACATGTAAAGAAAGATACATCCAGAAATAGTCATATGTATATTATATATATATATATATATATATATATGTGTCGAAAATGTTTGCACGGTGTGCATCATAAAACTCAAAAAATATACATAGTCGTCTTAGTACATCCGGAGACGCTATGTCTCTCAAAAAAATAGGTGTAGCATAAATCCCTAAGAACTAGTCCGCATGGTGCTCATGATAGCACGTCACTGCACGCACTAGGGCGCCTCAAGATTCGGTGGATCCGATTCGGGACTCCCACCGTATGGCGCCGATACTCCATCGGTACGTCCGATAGCCGGGCATGGTCCGGGATCCCATGGGCAATCCCCTCGAGGTTCCGGACCCGATGCCTCTCCTCGCGTGCCTTCCCCCTGGATCTCGGGGGCGAGTTACGTCCCTCAGGGAGATTGGAGACATCCCGCGTGGTCTCTCGGGACCTACATCCGCATGCATATATAATTGTGTTAAGACGAATGTGTGTTTACAAAAAAAAACATATAAACATAAAATCAAAAAATATGAGGTCTTACCCATCTCTTCATCCCAGTCGTCTCCTTCGGTAGTGGGAGATCCGGGTCCCCCCTGTAAGTTGGTTCCCGAGTAGAGGCCAATCTTCCACGACGATTGGGCCGGCGCCGTAGCCACCTAAAGAAATCGGCCTCCGGGACATCGTTGGCCACCTCCAGGATCTGGGCATCGGTCTTGCCCGACGAGCCATTCTCGGCTCTCGTGGTATCGGACTCGCCACATGGGCCTCTTGGCCCTAGAAGGTTGGTATGCGTTCCCGAGAATGAACGATACCAAGATGGAACCATAGCCGAAGCCATTTCGGTTTCCCCTGTTTGCACTTGGTGAGCTTGCCTTTTCATGTTGATCATTACATTGTTGCCCCGATCATACGGTCGGGGACCCATGCATTCCGAGGCCGATAGAGTTGAGTCTTTGTAGCCTCATGCGGTTCTCGCGATCCGAGCGGCCCGCGTAATGGTATGGAGTACTACTCTCGGTGCTAGATCGGGGGATGGTGGAGATGTATACCTTCTTACTTCCCGATCCTGTTTGTGCCCCTCGCACACCCGTGCCATTACTTCTTCCATCTTTTCCCCCGGATAGTGCTGCTTCCGGTCGATACGAGAATCGGACCTCTACGGGACAATCCGATAATGAAATAAATGTCGGTGACCTCCAACTCTAACACCTGGTCTCGTAGCTTGAACACTTGTTCATTTTCATCTCGAATCTTGATTAGATATTGGAGGAGCTCGGGCTGAGCTCGTAAACATGGCGTGAGGAAGAACTTTTTTAAGCCACGATCTCTAAGAGCGTTCATACAAGCTTGGCTTTGCATGGCCTCTTCATCCTCATCTCCGTGTTCTCGTTCCTTCCATTCGATTGCCATTTTGAGTGGTTATACGCATTCATATGGTCAAAAACTCGATTAGATCTTTGGTGAGCTTCAAAATTTCAAGAAATTTGGTTTAAATCACGAATTTTAGGCGAAATCTTGGGTTCGGCCGTGCGTGCGTTGTTTTGCTACTGATCGCGCCGGTGGCGCGAGCCCTTTAATAAAAAGAGCCCGGTGGCGCGGGTCCGTGCTCCGATACCCGCGCTAATGGGCCGACCCCTAAAATTTTAAAAAGTGGCCACACGAGTCAATTTCTAAAGGGAAATCATTAAAAAATGTATGGAAAGGAAGAGCAAAGGAGCGCCTCTTACTGTGACGGACGAGGAGCTGAATGGTTGCCCTGGATTGGTCGCAATCACCAAACGGAAGATTCTGCTCCAAATGGACCATCGTTGCTTTCCACAAGGTAAATAGTAAAAAGTAATTTCATTTTTTTACCAATTAGACATATTTATAACTTTTCGACGTTAAATGAGCTTTAAAAAGTTATTTTTATCATATATTTGCATATGTTATGTCGAAAATGGATTTTACGCTTGCTTGGTATGTGCAGCAGCAGGTTTTTGCGACTTAAAAGATGGAAACGAGTTGTATTTTATACTTTTTCGGGACTCGGTAAATACACGAAAAAGTCACTCTGGAGTCATCTTTCAGCTCTTTTCTGACTCTCTAAATATGAAAAGATCGCCGAGGCCCTTGTCGTTTCGATCTCGTTAAAATGGACACGAATCGACATTCACCCATTATAAGTTTAACCCTTTTTCGGGCTGGGATGGATTGATTACGAAAAAGGAATACCCTAGCCTATCGCGACTAGGAGGTTTTCCCGGATATTATTTTCTACCTTTTCGGATCTGGGAAACTATTTACGAAAAGGGACCTGTGGAGTTTTCTTTTCCGCTGTCTTTTCAAACTCTCTAAACATGAAAAGACGCCGAGTTCTTCCTTTGTCGGACTCGTTAAACCCTGATGACATTGGATTCCGTCGAAATGACGTTCTCCGAGTTTCTCCTTCCTAGGACTCGTTAAATGCACTAGGATGGATTCGCCCGAAGGGCGGACTTATATCACAAGCATATGCTATCCCCTTCAAGCTTGTTATCAAAAATACTTGGGGTACTCGCCAGAAATGGTGGGGGAAAAATGGAACCATCGTCGTTGTCGTCGGCAGTATGTCGCTCTTGAACATGGCACTTGTCTGCATTCGTGTCGGGTTGGGGACATCTCATCTCGCTGCTTCACTTTGCTTCCATGGGTTTGGGTAATCTCTTTTGACCTCTCATCTGTTCACCGCCTCGTCGCCATGACCTTTGATCCGTTGATGTCAAATACTGCCAAGTCCATTGTCGTGCCGTTTATATGTTCAAGAGAAGTTGGCCTCTGCGAATATCAACCTTCCTCTGTTTCTCATATAGGCCCTGATTCACAACAAAACATTATGTTCCTCCGTCTCGTGTCGATGATGTGGGAATCATTATGGCCCACCTTCGATCAAGGTCACTTCCTGTCGACTTCAACTCATTATCCAGGAAGTTGGTCTAGAGACTCCTGATGGTACCTTGGAGCCTGCATGCCTTAATGGCAGGTTCGTCGCATTCGACGAGAGGTTTTAATTATTGGCCTCCGATCGGATGATTCTGCGGGTGTTCGACGTCAGCTCATTTATTCACACGCCGTAGATTGTACCCGTAGTACCTTGAGGACCATTGTCATTATTGGTGGTTTCTCTCGCGTCTGTTAACAGCTTTCATCATTGGCTGGTAATCAGACGATGTTCTTGCATGTTCGACATCATCTCACATACTCACATGCTCGAACTTGTACTTGTTTGGGTCGAGATGGAGCGCAAGACCCTGGATTGTGTCTGTTGTAATCCAGGCTGCGATTGTGGATTATTGTCATTATGTACATGACTCACTAATTGGATGGCTGCGACCATACCCGAGTCTATTTGTTTGATCTTAGTTGGATGGCTGCGCCCATACCCTGGATCCGGATTATAGCATACTCTGTTCGGATGGCTGCGTCCATACCATATATATACATCATGTACTTGAGATATCAGTTGTATCTTTCTACGCAGGTTTTCCGACGGCGGGCCTTCAGTTGGACATGTTCTCGTAAAGCATTTCACCCCTCTCACTCTCGGGCCTCATACTTTAGGGGGCATCTGTTACACAGTAATTTGTCACCGTCCTTACCATTCCCCATCCCGCACAATGGAGGACCCATTCCGTGACCTGTGAACATTGTCATGCTTTGAAAACATCATCAATGCATCCCTCTGAGCATGAGCTTCATTTCCCCTTGAGACATCTCCTTGCAAAATCCATGAAAAACAGCTCTTTTTGCATTGGCGCGGGTAGACAGTTCAGTGCTCGCGCCAATCAGGGAAATCCTGTAAAGAGGTCGCGCCACTTGGAGCTTCGCCGCCAGAGCAGCACCATGCCGTGACTTGGCGCTCGTCATAGAGCAGCAATCGCGCCACCCATTTTAGGACTCGTTTTTTAAATATGGATGGCGGAAGTTGAGTTCAAACAAACTTCAAACCGGAGCTCATCTTGCTGGGAGGTTTGGTCATGGAGTTTGGTGGAAGGGAAGTGGTTTTGCCACCTTCCAGATTCCTTGTTGATAGGCCAATCCCATAATAATAGGGATCCCAACTCCCTCTCTTCATCTATAAAAGCCTCGCTCAACCATGAAATGGCCTCAAGTGCTGAAGCTTTGCATCTCCCTATTCCCAAGTGCCTTTGTGCTGTAAAGAATCCCTCTTTCCCTTAAGGCCCATTCAAGCGAGGAGACCATTGTTACGAGACTCTGGAGAGGTTTCCCTTTCCTTGGCGAGCTTTGCGAGACGTGGACGACCGGAGACCCGTTTGAAGGAAGCTGCGACGTCAGAACTTGGTTGTAACTTCTATTCGTTTATCATTTTAATAGATGACTATGATTATGGTTCCACTCCTTTTTCCATCATGTTAATGCGAGTAATATCTTTTCTGACCGATGTTTAGTTACGTATGCTGGTTCCTATGCTTGTATCTGTTCGTTTCTTCTGTGTGCAGGTGTTCATCCGCGGAGATCGCGGAAGGATTGTGATCTGCCAGGGCTGAAGGACGGGGACATCTCTTCTTCAGATCTAGCGTTGGAATCCAGGTAGGCTCTTATCTCAAGTCTTTCATTCGTAACTAGGAGCTTGCGTCATAGCATTGTTTGTTTGTTGCTAGACCCCTGCTGGGCTAGTAGGGATCGCCTCTGTCCGCAGAGGGGATTTACCTCCTCAACAGCTTATGTTGTAAAATATTATAACAATAATGAAAGGATAAAATATTCTTGGTGTGTTAAATTTAAGAGAGAGACTCCATTTTCTAAATAGGGAAATCAAACTCGCTCATAAATTTTCTTTACAACTTTTGGAATGAGAAAGAAAACAGAGTAATCTTCCAATCACTAAACAAATAGAACTAATGATAGATACTGAGAAGGAGAGAATTATATCAGTTATTGAAAACATGCATTTTGTTGATATGCATGATTTATCCTTAGAAATGTGTGAGCCAATATGTGACTTGAACACCCTGGATGCGGGTGACAGAACTGGCACAAACGACAATCATGTCTCGCACTCCCCGGAGGACAGAGATCTTTTGCGCAGAACCTCACCTACTATAGATCCTCAAACCGTTAGCCATCCACACGAGACAAACAAGATAAGGTATGATGATGAGACGCTGGTTACAGCGTCACCCTCTCCAGGGTACCCCCTTGCGACTATCACCATAAATAATTATCATGATTGATTTGTATATCGGTCATCACCCTTCCCTCGAGCCTGCTCAGGAAATTGGCCATGGCACACAGCTGCGTGCGAGTCATACTCATTTCCATCCCCCTCGCATGTGTCCTAGACCCTTTAAAAGGAGGATCCCTCAGCCCCAAGCAACTCACAGTAATTTCCCTCTACTTTTCCTTTTGACTCTGCTTTCGCACTTCCCCGATTCTAGGTAGCCGCGCAACCCTCTTCTCAGCGTTGTGCTGCGCATTCCCCTCTAGGCTGTGACTCCCCAGTCTACGCACCTCTTCCTTGGCCCTCCCCCTCCCCGGTCCTTGACACTGCTTGTCCCCCTACTTCATACCCTTCCCTTGAAGCCTCTCCCCTGCCTCATTGTGCAATGCCCCCCAGATTACGCTAGAGAACCATCAGGGGTGGTCAGAGAGGTGCTCTCCATGGCCGTTATCACCGCGGAGAGGACAACCACTTGTAGTCGATGGAAGGCTCCTCCTCCGGCAGTTTTGTGAGACAAAGCCCCGATCTTGTGCAGGAGGAAGAAGCTCTAGTGCAAGCTGTACAACGAGGTAGTCGTGGCCCGTGGAAGTCCACCATGTGCACCAGGCGCACCCCTTGCCTCGCAAGACTGATCCGCTGCCAGTTCAGGTGGGGGAAGACAATGAATCAAATGTCTGGGTGATGTAATCTGAAGGCAAATGGACGCATGTCCCTGACGTAGAGGCTTTAGAGTCCCCCATCCTCTGCACACCTGTCCCCAAACCCAGGTGTCCAGTGGAAGACTCTGAGGAAGTAGCTGCGCAGGCGCTCGATTGCCCCATTGAGGAAAAGGTCCCCGATAGTGATGATGAAGATGAAGATTGAGGCCTACGCAGCTACATAGCTCTTCCATGTTTTTTGTCAAGCATGCCACCATCAGTGTTTTTTTTTTTCCTGCATATTTTGTACTATCTAGATACATCAACGCTACTGCACATATTGTAATTTTATGTCTCAAGTTTTGTCCGGGCTGGTTTCCTCCTCTGAGGTAGCCCTGAAACCGAGCAACTAGGGCGGGGATTGGTTAAACGAAGCTTGCCAACCCCTCCTATAGCATATGTAATGTTTCTTTTATCGAATTAATAGAATAACCTAACTTACCAACAAAACAAAACAAAAAATATGTGACTTGAATAGGTATAACAACACTCCAAACATGACTTTTTTAGATTAATACTATGCATACACAAATACGACATCAAGAAAATAATTTCTTTAAGTTGTTAAAGAGGTGTATTGGAAAAAATTAAAAGATGAGATATTACATAGCCCATTTTACTCAAATCTAGTTGATGAAAGCACTGATTGAACTTTGGAACACCATTTGATTGTTTATATTACATATTTGACAAATGGAGGAAGATGCCAATGTGTAACAAAGTTTATATGTTTACTTCATATAAAGGGTGAAAAAAATGAGTGCATGTATGATGCTCTAAAAACTCTTTTAGTGGAGATGCATCTATCTTTGAAGAAGTTAGTTGGTTTTGACTCAGGTGGTGCATCTGCCATGAGGGGTATTCATGAAGGTTTATCTTCTATGATTCGTCGAGATGATCCTCATTTATTAGATATCCGTTGCATATCTCATAGAGAATAATTAGATTCAAATGATTTTTTATCTCATTTTCTAAAGTTGCAGTATATTAACAAATTTGCAAACAAATTTTATTCATGGCTTGGGAAATCGACAAAAATACATGAAGAATTGAAAAGAGATAATGGAATCATCTCAAATCACTAAGCTGGAGGTCTTAAAAATTCATCAAATTATATGGATTTCTAGAGTAGAAGTCATGGAAACACTTGTTAAACTCATGCTTGCTTTGTTAAAATATTAAGAGTTAGGGGAGAACAAAAATGTATGAGTTGGAAACATATTTCAAGTGAAATGTTTCACCCATATACTTGCAGAATATGCTCATTGAATTAAATAAGTTGAATCAAAAGTTTCAACAGGGTCATGTTGATATTACATCTATTGGCACTACTTTAGATGTTTCTATCAACATGCTTCACAAATGATTTTTAGGAAGAATTTTTGGGGCAGGTGCAATCCACATATCCTCTTTTCTAATTAAAGCACAAGGGAGGACCCTTGAATTTGTGGATAACACAAGTATGGTAAATTTGCATCCATTGAGGTTTGAAATTTTGCCAAATATGCAAACATCAGGGATAATAGATGACTATATTCTTTTGGGAAAATGTTATGTTGTGAAGGTGATTCAATCTCTAGATAGGAGTTTCACAAATTTAAATTTATTTAATGTTGTTAAGTTATTCAGTCCTCGACAGTATTACGAAGAGATGAATGATAGATACTCTCAAAATAAAATATGGTTGAAGTGTTTATGTGAAAATTTTAGTGTTGGGGAATCACCTATTGCGGACATTGCTAGATGTTTAGGTGAAATGGATGAAATTATTTGTACTATTTCTACACGATACCCCAAAAAACATATGTTTTGAGCATGGGATTTATCTTGAGATGAAACTAAATGGTATCAATGCTTTTTATATTTGATGCAATTAAAAAATCAATTATTATTCCAACAAGCATAGTAGTGTGTGAAAGAGGCTTGTTAAAATTAAACATGAATAAAAGAAATGATAGATCAATACTTTCATTGGAGACATTAGATATGTTGATGTTCCTCTCTCTTAGTGCACCTCATGCTCTAAATTAATGAGGTAGATTTGAATGATATTTATGATATATAGAAACAAATTAAAAGTATAAAGCCTCTTCCATTGGGCAAATAGATTGAAATTTTCAATGATGTAAGTCAAAATATTTTTGAAGATCATATAATGAATGAAAGAAACATTTCCATGGTTGTTTTTAAATAAAATTTGAGAAAAACCTTTCCTTATTTACTAGTTTTATTGAAATTTTAGAGTATTTTGATGTAACTATGATCTAATTATTTCAAGATGTAGAGGTTTAGGGGGGTGACTACTTTATTTATGCATTTTTTAATGAAGGGTTTATTTAATTTACACTTGTCAATTGAAGTACAATTTTTGGTTAACTTTTCATCCTAATGAATATATACCCGTCAAAATGAAATGAATTCCAGCCATTCAAATTTGATCACTCCCAAGGAATTAAATAAGTTTTAATAATTACTTTATTAAGATAACAAAATTCGCTTATTAATGGAAGGATTTGGACGACACGATCCCACTATGTGGAGATGCCATGGAGCGATGATGAGCATCCAAGTTTTTTCCAGTGCTCGGATAAACTTTTTCCATTGTTTTTGCCTTCATTAGATCAATCCTTCTTTTTTCGTGATGCCATATTGACTACTAAGGGAGCAAGAACATAGGGTTTTGTTGAATCCCTGGTATTCCATTGCAATAACATGGGGGATAACCACCCAGTCCAAATCTTGGAAGCAACTCCTTTTTCGTTTAGTATAGTGGGTTCGACTGGGGATAATGGGACCAATTTCTGAGTAAAGATTTGATATGATGATGATGGATTTGATATAATGTGAAATGGAATATGATTTTAAACTAAAAGAAATTACCTATTTAAATAATAAACACATGCATCTATTTAAACTAATATTCAACTTAATCTATACCTGGGAATAACTTAACTCATGCGATCTACAAAGATATCTTAAAGAAAAAGGTAATAAGGATCATTCAATTGCTATAAAATATGAAACTGTTAAAGATAATTGTTTTCACTAAATAGTTAGGCAAAATAATTTTGAAATTATATCACATATATCAATTGATCATATACTCAATAAGGAATTACAACTGAAACATCATACAAAAGTGCTTTTAATGAAAAAGTGCAACTAAGATCTCATACATAATAAAATATAAAGAAGATTATTGCTAATACATAAACAAAACTCAATCATAAAGATATAAGTACCAGATATGAAAGGTTCTACTCATGAAATCATCAACATTGATCTGCTTCTTTTCAACCAAATACACTCTAACAGTATAGAAATGAAATTTTAGTAGAGTATGCTTCAATATCCAAGAAAATCAAGATCTTGTTGCATACATTTCATCAAAATAGTCACAAAAGTATAGAAGTGCAGGCTTTTGCAAAGTGTTTTTGATAAAATCCTGGACACCTCTCTAAATGCATGAGAGAGGTTTAAATAATACTACATATGTATCAAAAATATATTTTTACATAAAAAGTTGAGGAGGTCTCAAAAAACCTTCCTCATAATACGAAAAATAAAAAGATAAAAACTAAAAAATATGATGATGTGCTTTATCACGTTGAATGGTCCTTCCTTGCTATTGAGATTTTGAGTTCACAGATATCCAACATTGGCTTCATCTGAGATGGCTGGCCGACTTTGGATCTTAGTTTTCTCGTAAACACAACATCAGAGAGTAGTGGCACCATCTTTTGATTGGGATTCATTAGACAATGCAAATCCATCCATTGACTGTATGGTTTCACTAGAAACTGCCAATAAGTTTCTCGGTCAAGTTTAGATAGCTATTTGACTGCTTCAATTTGATTTTCGACGGTTTCTTCCGCTGTCTCTCTAACTGTTTTATGTCTGGGAAAACTCCTTGCTTGAATTATTTAATCATATTTATATTATGAAAGTTTTCATTTACAACTTCAATCATATTGTTGGCTATACTATCTGATCTATCTGACCTTTCTACTTGCTCCAATTACATATCCCAATCTGTGAATAAAATATCTTTGTGGGATTCTTCAATCTTTGGCAGGTCGACTTTTCTTCCTTCTTTAGAATCTTGCCAAGAAATAAACTATGAAATATTTTTATCAACCTCTTCATATTCTAATCTTTGATAAACCACTTGATTAACTAATGTATTAATTGTTTCACAACATGGTTTGATCATTGAGATTATTTGACAAAATATTTCTTGTTGTTTTGAAAATTGAGTGTTTAATTCAAGTGTCTCTTTGATGAATTCCTCTGTTTCAGGATGATTTCTCAGTTTATTGACTTCAATCTACATTTGTTGAATCTGTGTATCGTTCTCTGTGATGCTTGCCTCGTGCTGTAACTTCATTTGCTCAAAATATTTCTGAAACTGTACCATCTGCAACTCTACTTGCTTATTAGTGTTCTGCCTTTCCTATTCAAGTTGTTGTTCCAACATTTGAATTCTTTCATCTTTATCTTTAAGCAGAAGACTAACCTCTGTTTCCTTATCCATTGTAGCCGTTGCATAAGCACCTGCAAATTGTGACAACCTTGTATGGTTTTCTGATGGATCAATGGGGGTGTATCTAGTGAATCAAGTTTTATTTTCTTCTTTTGTCTTCTTCCTATTTATTTGTGTGTTGGACTGTAAAATATATCTAGAGGGGATATCTCTTCAATTCTTAAAACAATTTGTGAATCTGGGTAGGCTGGGATGATTTCAACATATGCTTCTGGATTTGTAACCTGTAGGGTCTGCTTAGGGGTCTGAAATCCAGAAGTTCCTTCAATACTTGTTTCTACTTGCTGTACTTGGAGTTTTTTTTCTGTATTTCTCCCATTCTTTATCTAGATCATTGACTATGATTGTCTGTGTTTAAACCTGTGTAGAATTAATCTCTAATTGTTCTTCAACTAAGGTCTCTTTGGTTGTTTCTCCATTATTTTTCTCTGTATCCTTCTCAAGACCTTCCTTAGGGTTATCTTCATGATTCTGAGATTTATGTTTAGAAATTTCTAAACCTTGAATTGACTTCTATGGAGATTTTTGATTAAAATTGTGATTGGAATTTTCCTCCAGGCTTACACTGGGAGTAGGCTCTATTGTTTCCTCAATTTGAAATAGGTCTAAAGGGACTCTTGTCAATATTTTATTCCTGTATATATGAAAACGATTGAGGTCAGATGGGGTTAATTTGATTGATTCCAAATTTAAGACCTATGATAATGTCTCGGCCATTTCAAATAGATCATCAAATTCATCTTTCTCGTGAATGAACTGTTTGATTTTAACCATAGTAATAAAGTCTTGGGCGACTTTGTTGGGGTCATACTATCTGCCAAGCATAGTAGCCAGATTCAAGCATGTAATATTATGTATCTCTTTAACTGTGTGTCCAAAATCAAATAATGCAAAAGAACCGCATTTCACTGGAAAAATTGGCCAGATATATTTCTTCATGTCTTTGAGGGTTTTGGTAATACCTTCCCCTACTGTTTGATAGGAAATATATCTTGCCAACAACTTATCAGGAATGTAATAAGGAAGAACACAGGGAGTTACAATACTCCCATGATAGATTGGCAACATGATGCTTTGAAAAATCTTGTAAAAATGGGGCAAAACTGTGTTTCCCATAAAATTTTATGATACACATGGATGGGAGTAGGGTCTTTTAGAGTACAATTCCAACGCATGTTTGGAAATCGTGAACAAAAATAGATAACATCCATGACATATGCACTCATAAAAAATGGAGGGATAACCCGAGTGGAGACAACTCTGTTGTGCCTATACTGTCTAATGGCCATAGCTAAACTGTCTGACAAAATATTACTCCAATTCATAATTGTGGTATTAACAACCACATCAATTAATGGAATCCATTCCATGGAAAACTCAGTACTGTCGGCTTTTCCAAACAGCCTACACATCATCGCAGCTACATAACTATGTGGGGATGATAAAGGTGTAATTGGGTACATAATATATTTCTCCCACTTGAATTTGCTGGAGCCAGACCTCCAAGTATACATGAATATATCGAGTCTTCGTTTTCTCTTGTGAACTTCTCAATGAAATATTTTTTACAGGGATTCTAAGGTTCTAGCAGGTGGTACATTCTGCACAAATCTTCTGAGGTAAATGACCCCATGACTTCCTGTCTTGAATGTATAAATGTCCTATCCGAAATATCCACATTATCAATAATCCACTTCACCATATCCGTGTATGGAAGGATTTTGGGCCTTGCAGCTATTATGTGCAGGAAATAACATGTTGCTTCAAAATAGGAAGCTTCAGATGAGATTTTGGTGTCGAACGCTACTTTGATTTCCAGTACCATTGGGTTTCATCCTCCAATAGATTATACATAGCTTCCCACGATGTAGTTCCACCATCTTTGTTGCATGTAGTATCACTTAAGAGCGGATGCATGTTTGAGTCTTCAAACGTAGTAGCCTCGACTGTATTTTTTCCTTCCTTGGTCATTGCCAAGTGTTGTTCCCTGAAATTGAGCAATAGAGAAAAAAATGAAACTGAGAGTGAAAATGAAAGTGAAAACTCAATTATCATAGTAAATTCTATAAGGACGAGACTTTTATTACAAACACGAGTAAACATATATAAATCTTCTCGAACCTTTAAAAGAGTAAATGGAGCTGATCTTTATTAATTATGCATTAAGGACTGTGTGTGATTCTTTTCAAGTCTTATCAAACATCGCATCGCAAATCCCAAATGATATTTAAAATTAATATGACTTAATTGCGATGTTTGTAATGTTCCGTTTTCGGGAATTTCTGAAATGTGGTCCTCCAGGACGATGTATAAGAGAGAAAATGTAAAAATAAGCTGAAAGGGGGCTTGGATCCCCTTATTAACTCACTAAACACTTCTCTTCCAGAAGATAAGCTCAAAGAAATAAGCCTAGAGGGCTTATACAGATCTCCCCAAAACTAGATCTCTCAGCAATTGCTCAATGAGAGAGCTTACAACAATACATGAACACAATCATGAAAATATACAAATCTGAATACAAGATAAGATGAAATATATTACATCCATCATGTAAATTAATGTATCAGCAACAATATACAGAAATATAATGAGGAATAAACCCCTCATTCAATGAGAATCCACCTCCAGTGAGTAAGCCATGAAATACAAGAGATGCAGCAACTGCATAAAATGCCAGAGAGCAATGACAGCGCTCTCTCTAGGAGTGTAGTTGCTGCTATAGATGTACATACATGAAATATGACTGAAATATACAAATAAATGCCCAAGAAAAGAAGAATGGGCTCCAATACAATATTTCTAGCCAATCTAGGAAAGATTGCTAGAAATGCCGAAAAATGTACAAATGTGAAAATTTGACTTGTCACTGCAACTGAATCAAAATATACAATAAGGCTATGGCAGATATGAAATAGTGATGCCCTCCTCTGATAATTCTCTTTAGTAGAAGGCTGATCCCTCTACTCAAGAACAATTCTCCTGATGAGCCCAAATGGCTCTCCCAGCAGTTGCCTCTGAAAATAACGCAGTTACTGCCCAAGACTACGCTGTGAGAGATGGTGAGTGATTGGCCTGATGCCAAATATCTAAAATGAAGCCCTGGAGTCCCATCTGCTGCTCCTCCAAAGAATAGACAAGATCTCCACTGAAGACAAGCCAAGGAAAGACTCTATGAGTTCCTTTGTTGCTGCTCCTAGTGACACAACGTTAATCTGCTACAGAAATAACGCTATAGCTGCAGAGATAAGCTTGGCCAAATGCCGGAATGAGGAAATGAAGTCCAAACCCTCTCCTTCCTTGAGGATGAGGTAGGGATTTCCGACCGAGAACACCCTTGGGTGAAGAACAATACAACCCTGCTAAACAGCCCAGGGATGCAAGTCTTTGCAGACCCTACGAAAATATTAAGCCAATGCATAATCAAAATGGGCTGCCATCTCCTCCTTATAAATCAAAGGAACATTTCTCACCATGGGTCCCATTCACACTTGCTTCTAGCTCAAGCAAGTGAAGCCTCCACTAAAACTGCGCTGTCCAAGTAGGTGCAATGTGTCTAGACAGTTTTAGTTGACTTGGTCAAAATGACTAGATCAAACATGATCCAATCCTGTTCACACCATGTGGTGCTCAATTCAGCTACTTTATTATTTCTCCTTTCACACAAGGAGTGTTATTTCTCCATCAAAAGGGGTTAAGGTGTCTCCTTACCCATTTTATTAATCAAAATGAAAATATGCAAACTATAATGTTCCTTTTAGCTTGAGGCTAAAAATCAGGAATATTACAGTCCTCCCCTCCCACATGTTGCTTGTCCTCAAGCAACTGCATAGAGAGAAAAAATTTCTCCCCCTCTTCTTGTGGCCTCCTCATCAATAGACCCCACCATAGCTCATCAAGGTATGCAATAAATATTTCCTCCATGTATCCTTCCAAGTGTGTAGAACCAAATAATACATCATGAGATAATAGAAGGTGCAAGTGGAAATCTCCTTATGGTTCAATGGCATCCTCATGGTAGGAGTGATGAAAAACATGGGAAGTCTTATTCCCAATGAGTGACTCCTTCACCCATGCAATCATCCAAATGAAATGAGCCATCCTAAGTAGCTCAACAGAGCAGTCCTCAACCCCGGATCTATGCAATATGTTGGGGTTGAATAGAGAGTTTAGATTTTTCCATCCAAGTAGTTTCTCCCTCCATTTATGATAAGTATGAGGAGGTTGCTGATATTGGGCTGAAATGTCATGGCCTCTACAATTGGCCCAAGCATCCCCACAAAATAAGTCAACCATGAAGTGCTTCCTCCAATAACGCATTTTCTCCCAATAGCTCCTCCTATGTGGAGAGAAAATTAGTGACATGGAAATCATGGTGTGCCCATGGTTTCTCCTGAAACATACAACATGTGAAAAAGGGAGTATCATAATCCCAATGGGAATCTCCAACTCCAAGCCCACTCTCCAATCAAAGCCTCCCATGAGTATACAAACGTCAACAACATATGGAAGCAAAATACAATGAAAACAAGCTGCCACATGGCAACCGAAGAGTGAATCATAGTTCCATATGAGGAACTAGCGCAGTGCACCCTTGGCCTGAATCAAAATATAAATTAACAAGTGCTTTTCCAGCCACTTGTTTGTTGCCACAAACATCTCATAAGGTGAAAACATGAGAGTGCAAATTGGTGCCAATGATGCACCCTGAGAAATATGTGGCTTCCCCCACAAACCATCATAAAAATAGCCATTCCCATTGCTGTAATGGGCCACATGTACATCATAATAAGGAGCATAAGGAGATGTGATCATCCTTAGCTCATCAAGATGGTCATATAATGTAAAGGAAGGTAAAAAAAATGAATACATATACCTTCTTTACCATGTACTCTAGTCCTTGAGTTGAAATGGCTCATCTGAATGTTCTCCCTCACCTCAAATGAGTAGGGAAATGGTTGTGCCAACCTCTCCAAAATCATCCAGGGTATGCATCTATCCATATGCTGATATAGATCATGCTGAATGCCCTCCCAAATGAACTCCTCTAGCAAATAAAAATATGCATCAAAGTGCATAGCTAGAAGGTCCTCATATGCTGCATGCAATAATTTCTCCTTGGGACTAGAAGCTCTAGTCAAGAAGATTCTTCCAATGGTATGGATGACCATCTCATCAATCAGGTACCTGTCATCTCTATCTAGGTCATCAAGAGTCATGCATGCATCTAGATCCCGGGAGTACTCTACCAAGAGCTGAGTCCCCCACCACGGATCAATCCTCCTCATAGACAGTGCTGGTGATCTGCAATGTGATGCTCCCCTCATGTTGCTGCCTGCTACTTTGGCATCCCCCATGCCAAAGTCATCCTCCAAAATAATTCCATGCCCATCATGCAACTGCTCATGCTCAAATAGTAATGGGGATCCTGGAAAGCTAGTCTCCCATAAGAAACTGTCATCCAAAAGGAATCTCCCGATCCTGGGCAATGTAAGCATGAGTAACCTCCATCTACTCCCATGTGTGAAAGAGTCCTTCCCCAAAGGAAGTATCCTCCTCCTCATCAAATATGTGGAGTATTCATCCTGCATCATGAAGATGCAATCCTCCATCCCTGTATCAAACTCTGTCAGCGCAGTATAACTGATGAGAGTGGGTGATGCTAAAAATGAGAGAGTGTCTCTCTCCTCCTTGGGTTTATCCCAAACTCTCTGCATTGTGCTGGACTCCTCCAATGTCTTCACCTCTATGGAATCCAAGAGTGGTGAACCAACTGACAAGATGCCTCTCATCAACTCTAGATCAGGTGGCCTCCCAGGTGGAATGCCTCCATATGGTGAGACATCAAGCTTGGAAGTGGACTATATGTATAAGAGGACTGATTTGTCCCTCTCTTCACTACGTTGTACAGTCTCTCTCCCATGTTCAAAGACTTTCTGGAACAAATAAGGGTGTATCAACCCTTGCTGCTGATCCTTCTCTTCCTCCTCCATCTCACAATCCCCAAAAACTGCTGCAAATGGCTCCGGAATTGTGCTTTGGTTCCCACACGTTGAATCTCTTGGAATCCCTTGCATAGAAACAAGGACTCCTCTCATGGAAGCAATGGCTCCCTTCTCATCTCCATGTGGTGATGGATCTTCCCCCAACATGACAGCGCTGTTGGTTTTCTTGTGCTCATCCTCCCCATCAATAGATGAGATTACCTCATCATCAAGGAGTGACCCTAGATCTTGGTCCTCTCTTGAAGGAAGTACCTCCATGACTTCACAAATGGAAGAGGACCCTTCACACAATAGGGATCTTGCCTTTAGCAAGTCATCATCTATGTTTTCATCGCCTTCGGTAGTAAAGAATGGGGTTGGTTTTATGGTTTCACCCATTGCATGCAAAGTGTTTGATTTTTTGATACAAAGAGACTCATAGTGAATTTCATCAAATTTTCTCACCAAACACTTAGTGTCTCCATCACATGTTTTTATATTTGCATAACTATGTGAAACAGAATTTTCAAACCAACAATCATGAGCCATGCCTTTGGGTTGTAGCGTTGCTACTCCAATGGCCTCATCTCCTTCCTCCACCCTTCCGACAGTGCAAGTGGGCAATGAATTGCGCTGTGGATCTGCATGTGTTGCTGATGCTCACACCCAACGTGGTCACAACTAGGGCTTGCTTCATCCATAAACCCTCTCAGAAAATCTTTCCAATTTTCCCTTTCTTTCTCCTCAAGATCTTCAATGATACCCTCTAGGGTCTGGAAAAGAAGAAGGGAAACCTCCTCTTCCGTCATTCCTCTTTTTCTATGCATCTCCTCTTCTAAATGAAGAGCTTCTCATTCTAATGGAATTTTATCTCGGGTTGCACGGCCGTAAATTTCCCTTCTTAGGAATATCAAAATTCTATTCCAGAGATTGACTGCAGGGGCATCTATTGGATATGTCACCTTTGAACAAAGGATGAGATCCAGAGGCTACCTAGCCATCTGCAGACTCTGTCTATAGAGTTTTAAATCTTCCTCCTTTAGGGGTTCAACACTTTGGCTTGAAACGAAAGGCTGAGCCGAAGATCATGCTTTGATACCATTATAATGTTTCGTTTTCGGGAATTTTTGAAATGTGGTCCTCCAGGACACTGTATAAGAGAGACAGTGTAAAAATAAGCTGAAAGGGGGCTTGGATCCCCTTATTAACTCATTAAACACTTCTCTTCCAGAATATGAGCTCAAAGAAATAATCCTAGAGGGCTTATACAGATCTCCCCAAAACTAGATCTCTCAGCAATTGCTCAATGAGAGAGCTTACAACAATACATGAACACAATCATGAAACTCTACAAATCTGAATACAACATAAGATGAAATATATTACAGCCATCATGTACATTAATGTATCAGCAATAGTATACAAAAATATAATGAGGAATAAACCCCTCATTCAATGAGAATCCACCTCCAGTGAGTAAGCCATGAAATACAAGAGATGCAGCAACTGCATAAAATGCCGGAGAGCAATGACAGCTCTGTCTCTAGGAGTGTAGCTGCTGCTATAGATGTACATACATGAAATATGACTTAAATATACAAATAAATTCCCAAGAAAAGAAGAATGGGCTCCAATACAAGATTTCTAGCCAATCTAGGAAAGATTGCTAGAAATGCCGGAAAATGTACAAATGTGACAATCTGACTTGTCACTGCAACTGAATAAAAATATACAATGAGGCTATGGTAGATCTGAAATAGTGATTCCCTCATCTGATAATTCTCTTTAGTAGAAGGTTGATCCCTCTACTCAAGAACAATCCTCCTGATGAGCCCAAATGGCTCTCCCAGCATTTGCCTCTGAAAATAACGCAGTTACTGCCCAAGACTGCGCTGTGAGAGATGGTGAGTGATTGGCCTGATGCCAAATATCTGAAATGAAGCCCTGGAGTCCCCTCTGCTGCTCCTCCAAATAATAGACAAGATCTCCACTGAAGACAAGCCAAGGAAAGACTCTATGAGTTCTTCTGTTGCTGCTCCCAACAACACAACGTTAATCTGCTGCAGAAATAACGCTGTAGCTGTAGAGATAAGCTTAGCCAAATGTCAAAACGAGGAAATGAAGTCCAAACCCTCTCCTTCCTTGAGGATGATGTAGGGATTCCCGACCGGGAACACCCTTGGGTGAAGAACAATACAACCCTGCTAAACAGCCCAGGGATGCAAGTCTTTGCAGACCCTATGAAAATACTAAGCCAATGCATAATCAAAATGGGCTGCCATCTCCTCCTTATAAAGCAAAGGAAACTTTCTCACCATGGGTCCCATTCACACTTTCTTCTAGCTCAAGCAAGTGAAGCCTCCACTAAAACTGCGCTGTCCAAGTAGGTGCAATGTATCTGGACAATTTTCGTTGACTTGGACAAAATGACTAGATCAAGCATGATCCAATCTTGTTCACACCATGTGGTGCTCAATTCAGCTGCTTTATTATTTCTCCTTTCACAGAAGGAGTGTTATTTCTCCATCAAAAGGGGTTAAGGTGTCTCCTTACCCATTTTATTAATCAAAATGAAAATATGCAAACTATAATGTTCCTTTTAGCTTGAGGCTAAAAATCAGGAAAATTACAATGTCGATCTTGCGATTGCGATAAATCGCAATATAATAAAGTCGCAATCGTAATATCTCGCAATATCGTAATGTCGCGAAGTCGCAATATCGCAAGGTCGCAAGGTCGATATATCACAATATCGCAAGGTCGAGGATATGTTATTTCAAAAGTAGTTTATGTTTTGCTTGCGATGCACGCTATATTTATTGAATTTTTGAGCGGCTTTTTCCTTATGCAAAATATTGTTTCATTAAGAGAAGCGCTTTATAGACTTAAGGAATATTTTAAAGGCATTTTAAGTTAGAAAAATCTCAAAACTACGTTTAATCTTATAAAAGGGTTTTACTGATCGTGTTTCGCAGATTCCGACTTATGATTAATCTGCATTACTTTGGATTCTGTGCTTTTGCAATAAAGCAATAAGTGCTTTGTCCTAAGTGGCTTAGCTCAATGCCTTAATATTATCTAAGGGAAAACTCTTACTTGCTATGACTTTTGGAAAAATTTTAAAAGGGTCCCCATTTATTATTACAATATTAATTATTATAAAAAAATAAATGGTTGTTGTTGAATAGTACAATAATTGGTGATTCACTGGAAGAACCAATTATCTCTGATAATTTTGAAATTTCTAAAACTTTCAAAATAAAAATAGTTAGGAAAACAAAAATTGAATGAAAGTTAAAATAAGTAATATTTTTCTGAATGATAAAATGTACTTACCTAATTATAATTCATTTGATATCCTCTTAAAGATGAAAATATTTTTGCTTATATTAGTCATTACTTAATTTAAAGTTAAAGTAGCAGACTTTTGTAGATGGGATTTTAAATGTACTCATTTGTCACAGGTAGAGCCTCTACCGCTAGTAGGCGTACATAGCCTCGACAGGGTTACCTTTTAGCCAGCAATGATTTTGTGTCCCATGAATGTAAGAGTGCAATTTTTAGAGATAAATCCACAATTGTATACTTATTCTCATTTTTTCTAAAATAGCTCTTTTAACAAAAAAAATAATTTATTACTTAAAATCCATCGTCTTGGTTTGGTAGCCAAATAGTGACAGTGCCATTCATTGGTTGTAATTCAAATGA
Organism: Pinus albicaulis; assembly: GCA_034641835.2. Classification (NCBI taxonomy): domain Eukaryota; kingdom Viridiplantae; phylum Streptophyta; class Pinopsida; order Pinales; family Pinaceae; genus Pinus; species Pinus albicaulis. Next base: position 338,508,471 of record CM076573.1, read on the forward strand.
ACAAGATGACTCATGATGAGACCCCTTGTCTTTTGATTAAAATAATCTCAAGCCATTACCCTATTTTGGTATGCAGTATTGTTAATGTCAATCTAATTTTTTCCCTATGAATATGGTAAGCAGGCTCTTGATGAGACCTCTTATATTTTAAAATTTAGTACATTATTTAGGATTACACTCTAAAAATAGAAAATTTTACTGGATAGGGAGAATCATTGCCTTTTTAAGAGTTCTAGATGACAATTATAGAGTTTGTTACACCATTTTTTGGTCATCTAACCTATTATCATTAGATGGACCCAAGTACACTATGTAAGACCAATTTTACCCTAAATAAAATTGCTTTCACTATGAAAATAACTTAGTAAACCACCTTTATTAAGTTGTTTATGGTCTAAACAAGAAACCCCATGAGGAAATATTAAATAAATCTACATTTTTTTGATTTTCCTCAAGGAATAATTAGTTAAACAATAGTTTAATTAATATTCCTAGTTATATTTAACCCAAAACAAGGAAATTAATTAGATAAATCATTATTTATCTTATTATTTTCTAAGAATAATTATTTAAACCTTATTTAAATAATATTCTTTATTAAATATGACTAAATCACCCTTAAATAATTAAATAAGTCATTATTTATTTGATTATTACTCAACCACATCCTTAAAATGATAAATAAATCATTTATTTATTTATTATTTACAAATAAAGGGATTTGACCCAAGTCAAATTCCTTTTCCCTTCAACAAATATAATAAAATATTCCATAAAAGTTGGATCTTGATTTGGTTAATAATATTTTAATTATGCACCAATATCTAGACTAACTCAATATTTTGTTATAAATAGAAGGGTTTTCCCATTTATTTACCACCTTTTGTTGCTTAAATATCACTTTGGATTTATACTTTTGGTCTGAATTTGATCCACCATCATAGTCATATTTTGCTACCATTTTTGTCTGGGTTTTCTACACCATCAAAAGAGAAGAATTTTATATCTGAAGTGCTGAGAACTTACAAGAACCCATCCCATTGAGGAGAACTGGTAACACCCTTCTGTGTTTTCCTCCCAGGTGCCATTAATAAAAAATTCATTCAACATATTTTTGTCTTGTCTATTGGATGCATTGAGTAAATCTTGTTTTATCTACTGCTTAATGTTTTTTGATGCATAGATCTAGATTTTTGCAGCGTTTACCTTGATCAACTAACTCCAGATCTGAAGATATTGACAGCCATCTTTTGCTGTTAGGGTTGTTTGTTATGCACAACTAAAGTGGTATTTTTTCGCACACTTGCAATTAAGATTCATACTAACAACTGGCAACTCCACACGGGTTTACGATTACGACCGCTGTCATTTTTCTGATCCTTGCATATCCAACTGCTTCAAACCTTAGGATTTCTCTTCAGCCTCTTATTTTTTCTTTTCTTGATATTTTTTTTAACCTATAAAACCTTAAAATGATAAAAATTCTAACTTCTGTGTGTTTTCGGACCTATTGCGCAGGTGACAGACATCAGCAGCAACTGAGACGACAATTTTTTTTTCTGAAATCTGCTGCCGAAAGTGTCAGAAGTGCAGGTCGCAATTTTTGGCCCAAAACCTATGACTTGGAGCTTCAGGAAGCGGGAATCAGCCCAAAAACTGTGACCTTTGCTGAAAACAGGTTAGAAACTGCGACCTGGATTTTTGTAAGGAGTTTTTCTGAAAGTTTTCTGGGTTTGTCTGGGTCTCTGTTCAGGGTCATCTAACCTCCGTCTTCGCCCGTTTCGGACCTTTACTTGTTCTGTTTTACTCAACTAAGTGGAAACCTAGCCCCCTAGGGCTTCAATACCCTCCACACTTTGTGGAAGAGTTTTAGCTGCTGCTGGTTGTTTGAAATTTTCAGAGCGTTCAGCCTTTTTCAAATCTGATACCTCATCTTTAGATCCACTTCAGATCGGCTTTTTATCCATCCAAATCACCTCATTTAGCTTTGTTTGGGTTTTCCTCTAGGGTTCACTCCGTTTCCCTCCAGGAGATAGCCTTTCACCACCTCATTTACAGAAATTTTTCCTCTGATTTGTTGTTGTTTTCTGCACCACTTTCCAGTAGATTTTGACCTTTAGATCCCTACCCCTCCCGACCTTAGATCTATTGGCTATTTTGGTGTGTTTTGACTAGTTTTTCCCCACCTACAGACTACTTGTTGAGAGGCTCACCTCCTTGGGTTTAGATTATTGCATTATTAACTGTTTATTTACTGTTATTTCAGTTTCATATACTGTTATCTGCAGGTTTATTTTCAGTTACACAACACACTTTTTCTTTTTCTCCACAAACATCTGGGTTTAAAAATTAAAATTTACACACTTTGCACACACACCCTAAGCGAAAAAGGGCTTGGTTAACACCTCCAAGCAAAGACTCTAAAAAATTGAAATCAATTGATCCTGCACCTCTCTGCCCTTGTTTCGACATTGTAATTAGTTGATCCTCCACCTCCCTGCCCTTGTCAGTCTCTTTTTCCTTTGTGCCGTGTTTGTGTCGTCATCATTGCGCCACCAAGGCGTTTATCCTGGAGACTTCTTGGCCTTAATCCTTAGTTTCCGGTAGGAAGACTTACTCCTTCGCGTAGGATTTGAGTTAGTCCTCCTTCGAGTCCGCACTCGGACTCTTCTTCTTGTTCATTGGGTTCTCCTTCTCATTCCGCCTTCGGTTCTCCCCCTGTCACCTTCACTATGTCTAGTGCAGGACCTAATGCTGGTGGTAACCCCGGACCTCATGCTGGGAATACCACTAGTGGGACCGCAACAGACACTACCCCGGCTGCGCCCTTGCTCCCCTTCATGGCAGGCCTCAACCTTCCCGATTTTGACTAGTTGATAAAGGACCCTATACACCATGACGCTAGTTGGCCTGCTATGCCAACTAAGCTCCCTTCCGACATCCCAAGGTTTGACGGCCTTGCTGGAGAAGATCCTACAAATGATGTTCGATCTTTCCACATGTGGTGTTCGTCTAACTCTATTACCAATGAATCTATCTGTCTTCGGTTGTTCCAATGTACGCTTACAAGTGAAGCTTCTAAGTGGTATGTTGATCAGGCCCCTTCCTCTCATACCACCTTTGCGACTCTTACCAAGGCTTTTCTGTCTTACTTCCAGCTTCCCCTTCGTTATGACACTGGTACCGAACTCTTGACTTCTTTCCGTCAATCGTCTGCGACTTGCCTATCCGACCATGTCTAGGGATGGTGGAGAAGAAAGAGCCTATGTCGAACCCCTACCTTCGAAGACTGTGTCTACATGGACTGGTTCCTTAGATCTCTCTTGCCACCTATCGGGAAAGATGTCGCATCGCACTTTCCTCAAACCGAAGAAGCCGCTCTCCAAATTGCATTAAAATATGACCTGATCTACGCTCAGTAGGGTTATGTTTATACCGTCCTACCTGATCTTCCCAGACCCGGTGGTGCCAACACACCGAGGGCACCTCATGCCGCCGATGGTATCGTTGGAGCTCTCTCTAATCCATACGCTCAACCTCCCATGGGCTATGGTTTTCTTGGGGGGGGGGGGGGGCAACACCTCTTGCACTTTTCCCCCTCCCGGTAGCACGTATCCAAGATACGGCATGCCTCCTCTTTTTTCCCAACCTCCTATTTACCACATTGTTACCCAACCTCCTTATTATCTGTATCCATAGCCTGGTGCTCCAGCTCCTCCAGCATTCTCACCTCCGCATCCCTTTCTTTCTCAATCCCCGCAACAACAGCCACCGCCCCCTCAGGGGCAGGTGTATGCATAGCAGGGCGCGACTAATCCTCCTCCCTCCAAAGAGACGAGGAAAGGCACTCAAAATCAATCTGCTCCCGGTAATCCAGGACCTAATCCTTAAAATAATGCTCCTAACACTACTAACCAGTAATAGGGCACTCAACCCAAACAGGACAGGCCTGTTTGCACGAACAAGCCTTGTTCTTGTTGTGGTGTTTATGATCATTACACACATGATTGTCCTATTTTACCATAGATGAAGCAGATGTGGGAGTCTCAAGCAACATTACAAGGACAACAAGCCCCCCCTTCCGTCCCTCCCAATGTTGCACCTAGTCAGCCTACTGTGCTTACTAATACTTTCCCTCGACAAGGATCTGTGGCTACCCAACCACCTGAATGTTAGGTGGGCACTCAACCTCCTCTGTCTGGTACCCCCGATTACTACATTATCATGATGGAATCTAACCAACCTATAACCGTTGACCTCAATATTCAAACTCAGTCCCGACAGTACAACAAGCCTCCCGCTACGTCTGTCCCCGAGCCACCTCCTTTGGTCTCTACAGAGCCTCTTTCGACACCTAATGGTCCTTTGCAGATCCCTCAACCTAAGGCGGAGGTTCATACCAAGATCCCTAAGGGACCACTACGCCGAAATGCTGCTTCTGGAAAAGCTTCCCATTCGTATAGTATAGTAGATGATTTGGCACAATCTCCTGCTGCCATTTCAATGTTGGAACTCCTCCAGTTGTGCCCTTCACCACGAAAAGCTCTACTATCTGCCATGGGCACTATAGATCCTACCGATGATCATTTTATCGTCTTCGATGTTGACTGGTTAGAACATCCTCCTCTTCCTGCTTCTGTCACCTTCCAAATCCCAGTCAAAATCTGGAATGCCAATGTTTCCTGGTGTATCATTGATGAGGGGGCATCCACCTGTGTGATTTCCGCTTCAGTCTAGAAGCAACTCATATCACCAAAGTTGGCTCCTTCCACGATCACTCTCCGAGCATGGGATGGCCACGCCTCCCAGCCCATTGGCCTGTTCCGCAATTGTCCTATTACTCTTGCAGGTAAGACTGTTTGCGTTGACGTAGAAGTCATTGATGCCCCCTTAGATTACAACATTCTATTGGATCGTAGCTACACGTATGCAATGTCTATTGTCCCATCTGTGGTTCACCGCAAGATGTCCTTCCCTCACAATGGAAATATAGTCACCATTGACCAGTTGACATATTACGAACCGAAGTCTCAAACCTCCCTTGAGTCCATCATCTCTTCGGTGGCCAATAAGCAAATCGTCGATCCTTTGACCAGTGTCTCACTCGGAGTCTACAAGGACTCCTCTTTGCTTGGTACATTCCCTGGTCTTCCTCCTCCTATCTTTGATCCTAGCTCATCGAATGTTTTCATGATGCAATCGTCTCGGGCTACCCTTAAGCGGCCTGCTTCGACTAGTCAACATCCTCCTCACCCTCCGCAACCTGCTCCTAGCCCTTCGATTCAGCCTTCTGGACCTCCTCCTCCTGGCCCTTCACCTACAACTAGTACTCATGAGCCTCTTTATCCTCCTGGAACGATTTTTCCAGACCTTAACCATCTTGGAGCCGTCCCGCCTGGTCATTACCCCTCCGGTCAGATACCATTCTTAGCTCCCCCTCCTGGAGTGAACACGATACCTGTTATGGTTACCCTCTCTCTTCCCAACCAGACCCTAGGGATTCTTGTCTGGTGCCTTGATCCCCCAGCCGCTACCCTGCCTGGTCAACCCAAACCTTATCTGGCTTTGACCCCGGTTCAACCGGTGCCTAGTACTTCTCCCGCTGCTACAGTGCCTCAACCACCTCAACAGGAACCATCTCCTGTTGCAACCACTTTGGGTAAGAAGGGAAAAGCTCGCAAGAGGGCATCAAACGACAAGGCTGCCCCGACAAACCATGCTCCTCCTCAGCCTCCAAAGCATAAACCTCTGTGTGCTTTGTGTTATGTTGTCGGTCATGCCACCCATAATTGTCCTGAATTGCCTCACCTCAAGCCCATGGTTAACGAAGCATTTCCGGAGTCCGATATCACTATACCTAATTCAGTCCCGAAATTCATGTCTTTGCGCACAAATAACCCATGTGCTTTGTGTGATTTCCATGGCCACTATACTTACCTCTATCCCTGCCTCAAGGACTTCTGCACCTCTCTAGCAGCAGTTCGCTAATTCAAGGCCAAGCACAACGAGTCCACCGCTCCCTTATTTGCGCGTTTTGCTGCAGCAGAACTAGAGGACACATCCACTCCCATAGACATTCCCCCTCCAGAAGTCAAAATGACAGAGTCTTCGGCCACTGTCCACTACCTATCATCATCTATGAGATCCTCAGTGGAAGACCCCCCTGGGCCTTCCTCTTTTGTTTCGCTTGACCTCCCTTCAACGATCACCTTGGGCTCAACATCGATGAATCCTTCATCTACTTGTTTTTCTGTCACCCCTTGTGACGATGTGCATGTGAACCTCTCTTCTCATGATAATGAGTCAGGTAGCTTCGCTGCGTTAGGTGGTGTTTCTTCCACCAGTCACCCCATCTTCTATTACGATGACGACATTGTGGAAGCAGTCACCACCCCTGACTTTATCTATCCTCCCTTACATCGAACCCATGCATTTGAACCACATACACCTTGTGGTCATTACATTGACACCCAATGTTTGGGTAAGAGGGCACCCATATTTGAGAGACCAAGAGAAGAAATTCTCCACAACTCTCCTAGTGTATATGGTCATGTCGACTCTAGTACCATTATTCTTCCACATTTAGAAGAAACTCTAGAGTCCCATATCACTTCAGAGCACTCTAGGGATGATACCCCTCATCATTCCTTCATCTTACATCAACAACCCAGTCCCTTCGACATTGTTGTTGACCAACCTGTGAGTTTTCTAGGATAGCACCAGTTCATTATCTCCAAATCCTCTCTTTGAGATAGTGACACCATGTATGCCAACCTGGAAACTTAAAATCCATTTGATTCATATATGCAGTACCAAAAGAGATTGGTAATCCTCCATTCCCTTTCTCAAACTGCATAACTATAATGAAAACAAATGGTGCACCACATCATTAAAATGTGTTTACATTCCCCTTTTTCTAAATACATTTTGGCATGACCACAACATGCTTGGGGGCACCTATGCCCCTCAATAGTAAAAATCCCATATCTCAGCCAAAAACAACACTGAAACCCCCTTTCTTTGACAGATCACACTTTTTAAGTCATTTCCTGGGACAAGTCGTAGTTTTCTGCCCAGTACCCGCTACCCAGGTTGCAGAACGGACCCCTAAAAGCGCGACCTGGCCTGTTCATGAGCTCTGGGGACCTAAACTAAACTTTTAATCCACTGAAATGAAAGAGTGGGGTTAGGCATCTTACCTGCAACTGAAAAATCTTGATTCCAACGGTCAGTTTTTCCGCTACGCTCGCCACAAGATTTAGGGCCTTCTCTCCTCTCTAGATTCACCACAACTCCACATGCGAATGAGTGAATTTGGAGGGAAAACGCCTTATTAAAAGAAAACCCCTGATTTTTCTTTCGCCTACTGTGGCCAAACCGTAGCTCAATTTGACGAACCGTCTATACTATTGGAAAGCTCTCACCGAGCCCTCAAATGGGTATTTGTTAGTTTTTAGTGATTTGATACTTCACCAGGACACATTTTATCCAGGAAATGTCACTTCACCCCTCCTCAAAATCGAATTTATTCACTTGCAACACTCGTACTGGGGGCACCACTCTGCCTCCATACTTGTCCACGCCCGTGTTGATTTTCGTTGTGAGTTACCATCTTGTACTCATGTTTCTACTGTCCCCCATTAGACCTTTACTGTGTGGCAGCACCATCGAGTTTCCCTTATTTGAAGCATCCTAGTTGCGTCATCATTGCATTCATGGAGTCTATACTAGGTCCCTTTCTATCCCGATATATTCCTCCCTCCTTCGTTGCTTGGTCCCTCTCTCGTGTCGCACATTATGGCCTCCAGTCCCATTGTCCCCTATCCCTCATGATATCATGTCAGACGCTGCCAGGTCATCCATGCCCTTTATGCTCTAACAAGGGAAGTCGTTCGTCCTCTACTTAGTACCCCCCATTTCATCATCACCCTTGGTGTCCATCTGTCAGTCGCTCTACTATTTTCTCTCATACCTTAGTTGAGGACCTCTTATTGCCTCACTTATGGTGGACCTCCTTCTGTCAACATCAGATCATTTATTCCAGAAGACAGGTCTAGAGGGCAGTGTACCTTGGTTCCATCTTCCACTCTTGTTCGGTGCCTTGGATCAGGAAAAGGGACTCCTTATAGCCCTTTGACTTGATTGTTTCTCAGCTCCAGCTCCTTTCAGCATGATCAAGATCCGTATACTCAATGGTTCAGTGATGCAGCAGATTGGACCGGTGATTCCCAAGTGTGTGTGAGATGTCTCAGCCCTCATGCGGGGGTGGCCCTACAGGTAGCCCCCCACATGCCCAGATGACCTCTTCATCTCAGCCTTCGATGCAACTCCATATATTTTATGATGTCGGCCTTGCAGCGCCTTTTTTGATTGCATGTATCAGTCATATTTTCAGAGCCCTTTCCTGTTTATAGGGGCATCTGGGTTGTATTTGTATCTCATGTACTCAGATATTATTGTACAAGTCCTGGTTGTTATCCCAGGCACAGTATGTATGTGGGATCCATTATCGTGTTGTTTATCTGGCTCATGTTTATGCCAGCATGTACTATATTGTTCAGTCCCTTGTTTACTGGACGCATATTCTTTGTACTTTGTCTCGGCGGGCATAGGTATGCCTCCCTCGCCGCCTATAGCACACGTACTCACTCATAAAAGAGACTTTTTGCACCTGTAAGTCTCGCCTCCTCAGGGTCTAGTCCTTTCAGCACTTTGGTCTACCTTATACTTCTCTCTCTCTGACTTCCCCTTCGGTGTCTAGTGATTGAGTTCTTACAACGTACTTCGGTCATACGATTAGCTCCTAACGCTCGCATGCTGGGGGGCAATTTGTTACATCATTTTTTGGTCATCTAACCTATTATCATTAGATGGACCCAAGTACACCATGTAAGACCAATTTTACCCTAAGTATAATTGCTTTCACAATGAAAATAGCTTAGTAAACCACCTTTATTAAGTTGTTTATGGTCTAAACAGGAAACCCCATGAGGAAATATTAAATAAATCTACATTTTCTTGATTTTCCTAAAGGAATAATTAGCTAAACAACAGTTTAATTAATATTCCTAGTTATATTTAACCCAAAACAAGGAAATTAATTAGATAAATCATTATTTATCTTATTATTTTCTAAGAATAATTATTTAAACCTTATTTAAATAATATTCTTTATTAAATATGACTAAATCACCCTTAAATAATTAAATAAATCATTATTTATTTGATTATTACTCAACCACATCCTTAAAATGATAAATAAATCATTTATTTATTTATTATTTACAAATAAAGGGATTTGACCCAAGTCAAATTCCTTTTCCCTCCAACAAATATAATAAAATATTCCATAAAAGTTGGATCATGATTTGGTTAATAATATTTTAATTATGCACCAATATCTAGACTAACTCAATATTTTGTTATAAATAGAAGGGTTTTCCCATTCATTTACCACCTTTTGTTGCCTAAAGATCACTCTGGATCTATACTTTTGGTCTGACTTTGATCCACTATCATAGTCATATTTTGCTACCATTTTTGTCTAGGTTTTCTACACCATCAAGAGAGAGGAATTTTATATTTGAAGTGCTGAGGACTTACAAGAACCCATCCCATTGAGGAGAACTGGTAACACCCTTCTGTGTTTTCCTCCCAGGTGCCATTAATACAAAATTCATTCAACATATTCTTGTATTGTCTATTGGATGCATGGAGTAAATCTTGTTTTATCTACTACTCAATGTCTTTTGATGCATAGATCTAGATTTTTGCAGCATTGATCTTGATCAACTAACTACATATCTGAAGATATTTGCAGCCATCTTTTGCTGTTAGGGTTGTTTTTTATGCACAGCTAAAGTGGTCTTTTTTCACACACTTGCAATTAAGATTCATACTAACAGAGTTAAAGATGCTTATCTGCAAAGAGTCTTTTACTTGGTTAAAGATATTTTTCTTGATTGATAGTAGAGAAAATGTATTTTATAAAGTTGGAGTTTCTCAAGGAATGAATCATTTTGGTAGAAAAATAAAACTTCAAAGAGATAGAACCTAGTTAATTTTCGAATCTCTTAACTATTTCCTTAACAATCTCTACTTATAAAAGCGAAAATTCAAAATATTTCAAGAGATTTTATTGCAAGGCCAACAGTTATATTAGTTAACTTTTATTTCCCTAAGAAAAGTAAAGGCAATAATGTATAGGGGATAGAAGAGGTTATCTCCTATGAAAAACATTTTTTCAAAATATGCCCATTCACAAGCAAAGAATATTTCTTGCTTGATAATCTTGCAATAGAAACGTTGGTGGGCTGATTTATTCTGTAATATGAAATGGTCCAAGCCACATTCTTTGGAATTTGGTATGCTTACCTTTTTCCTCCTTTGCTTTATCCCATTTCAATACAAGGTCTCCAAGTTGAAATGATTTTGTACTAACAGAGTTTACATCAAAGGAAGATTTAACTAACTGTTGATGATGTGCATGTGTGATTTTGGCTTTCTCTCTCTCTTCTTCAAGTTTGAGAATTTTTTATTGCCTTAATTGCAGAGAAGAAGAAGGATTTTCTTCAATAAATTGAACCAGGGCTAAAGAGGTAATAGCTATATTTGTAGGAAGAACAACTTCTTTCCCATAGACCAGATTAAATGGAGAAGTACATGTGGAGGCTTTATGTCTTATCCGATCTGCCCATAGAGAAAATGTTAAATATTTATGCCAGTTTCTTTGACTCTGATCAATAGTTCGTTTAATGATCCTAATGAGGTTTTTATTAGTTGATTCTACTAAAATTTTTCCTTGAGGATAATAGTTAGCGAAACACTTAGGTTTGAAACCTCTTTTGAGAGAAAATTCTATTATAGCATTGCCTATGAAATAAGATGCATTGTCAAACATCAAGGAAGTTGGTAAACCAAATCTAGTAATGATAAATTGATCAATAAATTTGATAATGCTCTCAGAATTGGTAACCTTTAGTGGAATTGATTCCACCCAGTTTAGTAAAGTAATCAGTTGCTATAAGGATGTATCTCTATTGCATTGAAGAGTGAGGAAACATCTCACCTATTATGTCCAGTCCCCATTGCTCAAATGCTTGTTCGATATTGACTGGCTGTAATGGAAGTGCAGGTTTCCTTTGTCTTCCAACAATAGTTGTTAGGTCCCTATATTACTAGTTTAGTCCCTTATTGTTATTAGTGTAGCCCCTTTATTGTTATTTTTGTACCCCTATAACCCCAATATTGTTATTATTGTGCCCTTACATTGTTATTGTTAGGTCAACTAGGATTATATTGTGGGCCCATGGACTCCTATATATAGAAGGAGGTTTTGGTCATTTGTATCATCTAAGAATTGTTCATTTATGTAATATATTGGAGTTTTCCCCCTCAAAGTGGTTGATTTCTAAGGCGTTGATCTCTCTTTTCTTCTATTTTTGGAGTTGGTTTCATAACATTTGGTATCAGAGCTTTGGATTCTAGGGTTTCACTGCTCTAAACAGGTCATCGTGGAATTTTCGCAATAAATTTTTTTCTATAAAGGTTTAGAAGCTGAAATTTTTACAAGACGAAGCCGAAATCATGAGGAAACTCCTATAAAAAATTCAGATCTTGGTTCACAATATTTTCGGAGATATGATCTAGGGAAGTTAGTGTTTTTTCAGGCTCATGAATTTCAACTAAAACAGGTCATCGTGGAATTTTCACTATAACGTTTCGTATACGAAGTTTCAGAAGCTGAAATTTTTACAGTGTGTAGTCGAACTCCTGAGGAACCTCCTATAATAATTTCAGATCTTGGGTCACAATATTTTGGGAGATATGATCTGTGGAATTTAGGATTGTTTCAGGCTCCTGAATTTCATCTCAAAGAGGTGAACATCGGAAAAACATCATAACTCTCTCTCTAAGCGTCAGATTGGGATTCTGTAAAAAGCGGCCACAAGTACACTAACTATCGTTTTTGGTATATCAATTTCAGAGCTGAAGGAAGAAATAGTGACACGTGGCAAGTCGTACAAGTTCGCTCTACTGAACTAGTCCATAATTAGGTCATCGTGGGAGATTGAGCATAACTTTGTCTTAAAGAATCCAAATCAGGTCAAACATGTGGCATTCAAAAGAAGATTTAGAGGGCTACTTCAGGGAAAAATTTCAGATATTGAAGATCCGAAGTCACAGAGATAATTCAGTTTCAATATCGAGCTCCTCAAAAGCAAGAAAAAGGTGTGTATTTTTTTCGAATTACATAGGTCTCGTTTGAAAAACATTAGTTTGAATTTATTCCAAGGGCATATTGAAGAATAGATATCAATATTGGGTTCTAAAATTCCCCCTAAAAATAATTCAACACCCATTAAGCCTTAAGAAGGCTCTACTATGACCCATGAAGACAAAGAAATGCAACATGAGATATCAAAATTACAAGAGAAAGTGCACCTATCGCAAAGAGCAACAAAAAATGAAATGGAAGTTTTGAAGAAAGGCGTGGAAACTAAAATGGATGGTTTGAAGAAAGGCATGGAAGCTAAGATGAATGGTTTGGAAGTTAATATGGATGGCATGGAAGCTAAGATGGATGAAATGGAAGCTAATATCGATGAAAAAATGGAAAACATGAAGAATGATCGAAAAGTAGACATCGAAGGTTTGGCAAAGTTGATACAAGAAATGTTTCCTAATGGCGAAAAGATAGTAGAGGAAAATCATGATGAGAACAAAATCAATGTTAATCGTGATCTCATAAACTCTAATGTTGGATGGAAGAGCCACCATATTCCAAAGATGGATATGAGAAAGTTTGATGGCAAGGATCCCGTAACAGAGATACTACAGATGGAGAAATATTTTGATCTCAATAATGTGAAAAACACAAAAAAGCTATGCATTGCAACTTTACATTTAGAAAAAAATACATTTGTATGGTATCGATAGCTTTTCTCCCGTAAAAAAGTTGTCACTTGGTCAATTTTTACGGAGGAAATGATAACACATTATGAGGATACAAAAAGCAACACCTTCTTTAGCCAATTGATAAATCTCAAACAAAAGGGTTCAATGGTGGAGCACATTGAGGACTTCCAAAAATTGAATATAAGGGTAACTGATATTCTAGAGGAACACAGGATTGATGTCTTCTTAGGGACTTTAAAGGATAACATCCAACATGAAGTTTGCGTTTGGGAACCTGATTCATTGGAAAAGGCATTCAGGTTGGCAATAAAAATTGAATGTAAAATTATGGCGACAAGGAAGCCTACCACTCACATATATAAATATGGAAGTGTTGCTACTCCTAGACTTCCATAACCTACAAGGTTGACACCACAACAATTAGAAGAAAAAAAGAGAAAAAGGGCTTTGCTACAGTTGTGATAACAAATACACTAAAGGTCATAAGTGTGCTGAGAAGAAATTATTTTACATAGATTTTGAAGAGGAAGAAAAAATTGAACAAGAATCTTCAAAAGAAGAGGATATACACCAGGAACCAACCCTAGAAGAGGAAGAAATGAGCCTGAACATATCATGTAATGCATTGGCAGGAATTACCACTCCTCAAACTCTCAAGATAGAAGGACATATAAAGAAGAAAAAGGTAATAGTGTTGATTGATTCAGGTAGTACCCATAATTTTATTCATTGTAAGGTAGCCAAGGAATTGAATTATTTCCTATACCCAGAACCAGAATGTCAAGTGATGGTTGCAAATGGAGGAACTATAAATTTCTCTGGAAAATGCCATAATATCAAGCTAACCATGGGGGAATATGTATTGAATAGTCCAATGCTTTCCATTCCTATGGGAAGTGTTGATGTTGTACTAGGAGTACAATGGTTACAATCTTTGGGGACGGTAGCTTTTAATTTTCAAGAACTTTTCTTGAATTTTTTTTCAGAAGGAAAGGAAGTCAAATTACGGGGTATCGCAGGGAAGATGGTAAAGATAATAGGCTCTAATGTCATGACAAAGCTTCTGAAGAAATAAAAATGAGGCGTAATTGCACAATTATTCTCACTAGAAGTTCCAACATCAAAATCATCTATTTATGCAGATCTCCAAAAAGTCTTGGACAATCATTCCAAGGTGTTTGAAACTCCCACCTATTCGTGATTATGATCATGCTATTCATTTGATTTCAGGAAGTGTTCCTCCAAACATCAGGCCTTGTAGATATCCTTATGTCCAAAAGAGCGAAATTGAACGTCTTAAGCACAATGTCGAGAAAGTACAGTTTAAAAGAATGAAGGCACTGTGGGAAGGATAAATTGATTATGTTTATGAAACTTCAAGTAGTACAGAGCAATTTTTCAAGTGGACAGTTCCAACAATAAAGGAAGCTAAGTTTGTCAGAATAATGAATACTCATTTAAGAGCTACTAACAGAAGACTTAAAGACCATGTGAGAGATTTAGAGCAGTAGCTGGATTTTATTCATGATAAGTTAAAGAGCAGAGGCATTAAAATGACAGTCATAGAAGAACCAATAGCTCAACCAAGTGTAAATGAAGAAGGGACCTCAAGAAAGCTAGAATGACTTTGTTTTTACAGTTGATATGGTTTTTTAAATGATGGAGACAGGTATATTTTGAGTTTTTGTCATAACTAGAGTTTTCATTTGGAAAATTTTTGACAAAACTGCATACTTAGCAGTTTCGTAGCGCATTCAGTGTAAAAAAGCAGAAAAGCGCTACGAAACTGCTATAGCAGCTTTTCTTGCTTATTTTGATCAGTTTTTGAAGGGTTAGAATGAATCAAGAAATTAATTTGATATGGAGGATGTATTAAAAGGTAATTAAAACAATCTTGGAGGAAAGAAGTCAAAGATTTGAAGAATAAAGGTTGAAATGGCAGTGCTACGAAAGGCGCCACGAAAGGCGCTACGAAACTGTTGTGTTTTCGTAGCGCAAAATATTACAACATTTTGAGCAATGTTTAAAGTGGTTTTAGACAGCTAGAGGCTAGGGAGGAGTTACAGGACGTGTTATGACAACTTTCAACAGTTAAGGACCACGAAATGAAGGGTACATGATGGCAGAATGTTCAAAGAATGCAAAAGATCTTATGCTTAAAAAACAGGGTTATGTTTCCTATTTTGATGGAGGTCAGCAATATGGTCATGAAGAAATGAAGCCCATATCCAGATTCGATCATGTGATGATACACTTGGAAATGATGTAAATTTAAATAGATAAGGTTGTTATAGATATCATTAAGCAGTTTGAGTCCTTTTTGGAATATGACTGTTTAAGTAGATTAGGTGTCTTTTTGTAATAAATTCCATGTCTTATGGTTATGAAAGGCGTCAGTAGTTAGAAATTTGATGTATCTAGCCTAGAGGTAGATCATCTCATGTTGTAAGAGGTCTATTAAAGGCCAAGAGGTTGAATTTGTAAAGGGTTGGCCATTTTTGGCAAAACTGTGCTTATTGTGAATTAACCGGTTTTCAGCTAATACAAGGATTTTCTACTTGACCAACTTGAGATTCAGAAGGAGTTTTAGTGTGTTCCTATTCTATTTGCATCTCTTATATTATCTCATTGCAGTGGTGTTCATCTATATTACTCATAATTCATCCTTATATGCTCCGACTTTCGATAGAAGTGAACTGACTGTGTTTTTACAGTTTCATGTGTGTGTATCTGATGACTAATACTCTGATATGCCTCAACTTCCATGTTAAGTAGATTTACTGGATTATTGAATTGTTTTGACTCCATAAGCCCAATGTATTCATGCTGATGTGATTCTCAACCTACATCTTTCATTTATCTGTTTGATACCTAAATAGAGTTCGCCATCTATATTTTTATCCAAATCATTAACCCTTGAGAGAGCCCTCTCAAGCTGAGAAGGCTAAGCCTTGGTCAAAAGATTAGGTTTGAAATAGTTACATGAAGTTGACTGATCAAGCAGCCTATCAGATCCAATTTTGTGATAACATTTTGGTGCGTCTGTCGGGAGCCTGAAGATTATACTTTCCCGAAATTTTGAAACTGAACTTCTGAAGGTAGCAGGAGCTCAGAAAGATTTTTGAGGCTGCATATACCTTGGTGACTCCATTTAAAATTTATATGATCAAAGGTGGCTTCGAGAAGGATATACACGAGGAGTAATCCTGACCCAGATCCACCTACCATCATGGACAATCCAAACACCATTTCCAAAGGCAGTTTCTGAAATATCAGGTACTCCATCACATTCGAAATCCTTGTCCTCTGAAATATTAAAAAGTCCTGAAGATAAAAGAGTTGATGATAAAATCCAGGAAGTCTTATTTAGATCTGAACCTAAAAAATAATTAGCTGAAATCATCTTAGACTTGCATAAGAGAGGTATTGATACCTCAACCCTAGTAACATAGGAAGACAAAAAAGAGTTTTGGGAAGCTGTTACTTCTGAGTTGTTGTTGGAAAGAGAGTTTTTAGATAAGTTTAAAGAGCTTGACCCTTTTGAAGTCTTGTTGAAAATTAAAGTTGGTTTACCTATTCCTGATTGGAGTTCAATTGTTAGTGGACAACAAAGACCAAACAATCCTCCTCATAACAGTTCTTCATCCTCTATTGATGTTATCCCTAAAGCTACCACAATCCCTTTTACCATGGCTACAAATGTACCCCCTCCACCTGCTGCACCTGCTAGATACGCCCCTCTTGTTCTTCCAGCTGTTTTACATGAGATCCCTAGCAAATATGCTGCTAGAATCAAAACTTGGGGAAGTGATCAAGAGATTACAGTAGAGGAACATGTAGACCAATTTAATGATTTTATAGAAAGGGAGGAGGTTGATCATGAAGATGTTAGGTTGAGATTGTTTGCTCAGAGTTTTACTGGTGAAGTTAGGAAGTGGTTCAAAGACCTTACTCCTGGAAGTATTCATAATTGGAATGAGTTTGAAGATACCTTTTTGAGAAATTGGGGAAATAGAACTAATCCAGTACAATCCCTCACTAAGTATAACAATTTAAGAAGTGTTGTTGATAAAACTGTTCAAAACTTTTCAAAGAGGTTTAATAAGGTTTAGGACTCTATTCCTTCCCATTTAAAACCTCCAAAAGCCTTAGCTTAGATGAGATATGCTGAAGCTTTTGATTATGAAATTTCTATACTGCTGAGAGAGAGAGAATCCCCTACACTTGCTGAAATGCAAAATGATGCAGTGAAGGTGGAGGTTAATATGATAGCAGCCAAAAAGTCAAAAATGGGTAAGACTAAGTTAAAAGAAGAAGAGAAGCCTTCCTCCTCTACCTCTGATGATAGTCTTAAACACTTTTTGGAACAAAGACTATCTTCAAAAGAGCAGCAAAAATGGGTCACAAAGATGTTGGGTTATGACTTTGAAATAATCTACAAAAAAGGGAAGCTAAATGTTGTTGCATATGTACTCTCAAGAAATAATGAAGAGGTGGAAGCATTGCTTTGTGCCATTTCTATTATCCAACCAGATTGGATAACTGAAGCAAGGGATGAATGGAAGAAGGGTGAAGAAGTGTGGACACTCATTCAAAAGTTGCAGCAAGATCCTAGTACATTTGATACATTTAGTTGGAAAAATGATTCCTTGTGGTACAAAGATCGCTTATATCTTTGTAAGAATTCCCAACTAAAACAAAATATTCTTTTGGAATTTCAAACTTCTCCTTTAGGAGGACACCCAGGATTTTTAAAAACTTACCATAGGGTGAAGAAAGAATTTTTTTTGGGATGGCCTTAAATCTGATATTCAAAATTTTATGGCGGAATGTTTGGTTTGCCAGCAAAATAAATTTGAGACAATTAAGACCCCGGGTCTTCTAAAACCTTTATCCATTCCAAGTCAACGTTGGGAGGAGATTTCAATGGAGTTTATCACAGGTTTACCTAAGTCCAAAGGAAAGAGTGTCATCATGGTGGTAGTTGATAGACTTACCAAGTATGCACACTTTTGTGCATTATCTCATCCATTTAAAGCACACACATTTGCTACTACATTTATGGACACAATTCAAAAGCTACATGGAAACCCAAAGGTTATTGTGAGCGACAGAGATCCCATTTTTACTGGAAATTTTTGGACGGAATTATTTTCTTGTTTGGGTACTCAATTAGCTCATAGCTCATCTTATCATCCTCAATCCGATGGTCAAACCGAGATAGTGAATAAATTTTTGAAAGGATATCTTCGTTGTTTTGTATGTGATAAACAAACGCAAGGGGTCAAGTGGTTACCTCTCGCTGAATGGTGGTATAACACTTCCTTCCATACTGCAACAAAAATGACCCCATTTATGGCACTTTATGGATATCATCCACTGTCCATCATATCATATTTAAGAGAAAATTCTAAGGTTCAAGTAGTGGAAGATCACATCGAGCATCAAAAAGAAGTTCCCCAACTCTTAAATGATAACCTACATTTGGCACAAAATCGAATGAAACAACAGGCAGATCAACATCGCAACGAGAGAAGTTTTGATGTAGGAGATTGGGTATTTTTACGGCTAGAAAAATACAAACAAATGTCCCTCAAGCAAGCTAAGAAGGATAATAAATTATCTCCAAAGTACTATGGTCCTTACAAGGTGTTGCAAAATATTGGTACTATGGCATACAAATTGGAGCCTCCTGCTTCTTCGCGAGTGCATCCAATTTTCCATGTTTCATGCTTAAAGAAGGTTATAGGTGAAAATCTTCCACTTCAAACAATATTTCCAGAACTTGATGAGGAAGGAAAAATAAAATTGGAACCTGAAGTGGTCACAGAAACACGAACTCAACAGCTACGAAATCGATCAATTGCAGAGTATCTCATCGAGTGGAAGAACTTACCCACTGAAGATTCTACATGTGAGGATGAGAATTTTATACGGAAGCACCCAGAGCTACTCAAGCATTGAGGACAATAATTTTTTGAAGGAGAGGGGCATGTTAGGTCCCTATATTACTAGTTTATTCCCTTATTGTTATTAGTGTAGCCCCCTTATTGTTATTTTTATACCCCTGTAACACCAATATTGTTATTATTGTGCCCTTACATTGTTATTGTTAGTTGTTAGGTCAGCTAGGATTATATTGTGGGCCCATGGACTCCTATATATAGAAGGAGGTTTTTTTCATTTGTATCATCCAAGAATTGTTCATTTATGTAATGTATTGGAGGTTTCCCCCTCGAAGTGGCTGATTTCTCAAGCATTGATCTCTCTTTTCTTCTATTTTTGGAGCTGGTTTCATAACAAAAATTTGACAGGGTTTTCACTTCCTTACATATTTGTGTGCATCTTTAAACAAAGTTGGCCAGTAATAGCTAGAATGCAGGATTTTATGTGTTTCTGTGTCTCCTCCAAAATGTCCACCGACTAGTCCATCATGTAGTTCCTGCAAAACCTTTTCTACCTCAAATTTTTCAACGCACCTTAGCAAAATAGAGTCATAATTTTTTATGAATAAAACATCATTGACAATTTGGTATTGTTTTGCTTTCAATATCAAAGATCTTTTTCTTTTATAACTAAGCTGCATAGGGGCATATCAATTTTTTAAATAAAAAATGAGATCAACATATTGAGATTCAATATCGTTGAGGCTTACTTAAGATATTTGAACACCATCACCTGAATTTTCTTCTTTTGGTAAGTTGGATGATCCAGTGAACATTCTGCAAAAACCTTGACCTTTAACAACTTTAGCTTGTCTAATTTCAACATCATATTCTTGTAGTGCAGTTACCCAGTTGGCTCTCTTTTCTCCTAATTCTCTTTGCATTAGTAATTTCCTTACTGCTGAAAATGGAACTATAATTTTGGTATGAGTTTTAAGGAGAAATGGTCTGAAATGCTTTATTGACTTGAAGACAACAAATGTCTGTTTTTCCACAGTAGAGTAATTTAATTCAACACCTTGTAGATTTGAACTAAAGAATGAGATAGGTGCTTCTATCTGTTGATCATTGAGATGTGTTAAAATGACAGTATATGATGTTTTTGATGTAAATGTGTATAAGACAAAATGATTGGAAAAATTGGGGGTTGTTAGGGATGGAGCGTTAATAATAGCTTGTCTGATTAAATCAAATGCTTCTCTTTCATTGTGACCCCATTTGAAAACCGAATTTTTCATAATCCTAGTTTGTAAAGGTAAAAATATTTGTGAAAAGTCACGGATAAATCTCTTTACAAAATTTATTTGTCCAAGGAAAGACTGCATTGATTTCTTATTATGGGTTAAAGGGATTTTCTCAATTTCCTTAACCCTTTTCGGATCAATATAAATACCCTTCTTTGATACGAAAAATCCTAAAAGCTTACCTTTGCTTAAGGCAAATTAATACTTTTTTGGATTAAGCGAGTTCCCATATTTCATACATCATTCAAAGATCTACTTAATGTCATTTAAATGGATGCTTCTCTCCTTGGAATAGACAATGATATAATCCAAGTAAATAAAAACCGATTTGTTAATGAGTCCTTTAAAGGCTATATCCATAGCTCTTTGAAATGTGGCACATGGATTAATAAAACCAAAAGGCATTCTTTGATAAGAATATGTTCCTCATTTAGTTCTTAACATGGTTTTAAATCTATCATCTCGATGAACTAGGATTTGGTTATATCCTGAAAGTCCATCAAGAAAAGACATGAGCTTAGAATCAGCTACTGACTGCAGTACTTGTTCCATGGTTGGCAATGGAAAGTTGTTTTTCTGACATGCTTTATTCAAATTCCTAAAATCTATGCATATACGAATGTCACCATTGTTTTTCCTAACAAGCACTAAATTGGATACCCATTTTGAATGCCTAACAGGAAATATGATTTTAGCCTTAAGGAGTTTATTCAACTATGATTTGATTTGGTTCTCGAGGTTTGGATGAATTTTCCTTAGTTTCTATTGCACTGGTTTATCATTAGAAATCATAGGTATGGTGTGTTGTATAACATAGGTATCATAATTTTTGAGATCTGAAAAATCCTAAGCAAAGATACTTGTTGAGATTCAACAAGATGATGAGCTTAGTGAAAAGTAAGCACCTTCACTAAGTGGGGCCCGCGGGCTATTTTTAGGTGTATGTCTATTTTTAGACATGGTGAGCATATTATATAAGTTGCAGGATGCTATTTGTAGATGGTTGGTCAAATGTGAAAAATAGATGAGATTCTATTTTTAGAATACTGGGCAAAGTCTATTTATAGATCGTCAATCTAAAAATAGGTGCATATCGATTATTATTAGCCCTTAATAATAATCCAAAAATAAATATCAACTTATTCTCTTGGAGCACTTTATTTCAGTGAACAAATTTGGAAAATTAGTGGGCTGAAGGAATTACACAATTCTTAGGGTTATTGGTGACTCATGCATAGAGGACTCAGTTAGAACTGAAGTGGAAAAGTTATGACAGAGTTGGAAGAGTAGTTAATGGATTTGTTATTTAGTTAAACTCAGTTAAGCGAGTTAAACTCAGTTGTGCTAGTTGTATGTAGTTCTAACTGAAAGATACACTAGTGAGAGTTTAGTGAATTAATTATTTAATTAATTCATAACTAGAGACTCACTTGCAACTGAACAAATACAATAGTTAACTACTTGCATGTCAGTTCCAGTGGAGACCCAGTGGAGAGATAGGTGAAAGGGTGAGATGGACTATCTGTTGTGACTATAGTGATGCATTCAATGCATATGACACACATTGGAGATGCCAATGAGGATTGTGCAGTCAAGGCAAGGCCAATTCGAATACATTTAGGGGTCTTCTTTACCAGGGATTGTGCAGTGGAGGCAGGCTGTCAGGAGGCAAGAAATTGGTACATAGATATGCAAATTTCTGCATGATAGTGTGTAATGATTGTTGATTGTACTGAGAGCTTGATGTACTAAGCTTTGTATGAGATTATTACATGATCCATTGATATACATAATATATGATAGTTGGGGTTTTTATCTTTAAGCTTTCCCATTTAAACAATTATGTTTATGTGCAATTGATTTTCTTCATGAGTTTTGCAATTGGCAATTTAATTTCCGCAAAGAATTAAGTGGAAGGATTCTGTATTTAACATAAGATTAAATTGTTATATCAGGAGAATCTGGTAATACTATCAGTATTAATAAATTTCGACATGGTATCAGAGTAGTGTTAATCACTGGATATTGCAATAGTTAAGAGGTGTTGAGTTTTGTGCTGGTGGACAATTCAAATTTGCTGCAGAAATTTCTTGGTGTGATAGTTGAGTATTCATTGAAATGTCTTTCAATGGGTTACGATTGGCGTATGCCCTTGAGGGTAGATCGAATTACATAGCCTGTAAGGACATGATGGAGGCGGTGCTTGAAGACTATGAATTGAAAGAATTCATCGATAACAATGTTCCTAAGCCTACTTCTAGTGATGCTGCATTACTTGACGCATGGCAAAAGAAGGTAGCGAAGACAAGAAAAATTCTGTTGGAAGGTGTGAAAGACCATATTGTGTCAAGCCTCCACAGGAAATTCACTCCATTTTCAATGTGGAAGTCTTTTATAGATCTTTTCTAAAGCAGGAGCAACCATAGGAAGTTGGCATTGAAATATAAGCTTAGAAAAATCAAAATGGAGAAGGGCGACAGTATTCCAAAATATCTCACGAAGTTTGTCCAATGTAGGGATGAGATGGGGAGTGTGGGAATTACAGTTATAGATGATGAATTGGTGAGATTGGCTCTCCTTGGGCTTCCGAAGAGTTGGCACAACTAGGAAGACTCTGTCAATGGACGGGAGAAACTACCGGATTGGGAGCAACTTTGGTCGGATCTTGTGCAGGAGGAGATAAGGCGAAATATCGGGGATGGATCTTCATCGAAGAATGATGATGAAGAGAATTGCGCTTTGGCTTCCAAAGAAAATAAAGGGAAGGGGAGGAAATCCCATCCAAAATCTGAGGCTAAAGGCAAGAAGCTAGATTTGTCCAAAGTGAAGTGTTTTCACTGTCACAAACATGGGAATCTCGCCACTAACTGCCCACAGAAAAAGAAGAACAATAAGGTTGATGGAGCTATAGTGGGTGAGGCCTTAGCCTCACAATTTGAACTTGATTTCTCTTTGATCACATGCTTGGTTTCAAGCGAAATGGGATCGGTGTGGTATCTTGATGGTGGTGCTTCCTTCCATATGACGGGAGACAAGGAGTTGTTTAGTGACTTGGAGGAGAAGGATCTCCAAATGATATAGAGATGGGTGACGATGGTAGATACAGTGAAACTAGCATTGGAACCATTACCTTTGAGATGGAGTTAGGTAAACCATTTCTGTTGAAATATGTTATGCATGTTCCAGGTCTGAAGAAGAACTTGGTCTCGGTCGCAATGTTGGAGGACAAAGGTTATGACGTTGTTTTCAACGAGGGAAAATCCTTCCTGCGACATAAAAAAACGGGTCAAGCCAAGAGGATAGGGATTCGAGTTAAGAATATCTACAAGCTGAAGGTAGATGGCTACACTGCAATGACGGGCAAATCAGAAGAAGTGGTGAGCCAGGATGAGGGTGAATTATGGCACAGGAGATTGGGCCATCTTCACCATGGCACCTTGAATATTTTGCAGCAGGTTTATACTGGACTTCCCAAGGGTACTCTTGCACAGTCAAATCAATGCAATGGATGTACTATGGGTAAGTTTGTGAATACCACCTTTCATGAGAAGGAGAACCATGCTTCGGTGATCCTGGAGAGAATTCACACAGACGCGTGTGGACCTTTTTCAGTTGCTTCAACAGTAAAACACAGGTATTATGTTATATTTGTTGATGAATATTCTCATATATGCTGGATCTTCTTCATGCAGAAGAAGAGTGAAACATTCTCAAAGTTCTGTGAGTTTAAAGCATTGGTGGAGAAGGAGTCGGGGAAGCAAGTGAAGGCTTTGCAGAGCGATAATGGTGGTGAATATATCTCTAACGAATTCAAAGACTTCTGTAGCAAAGAGGGAATTTGAAGAGAACTCATATCGACTCATAAACCATAGTAGAATGGGGTCGTGGAGAGGAAGAACAGAACGATAGTGGGTGCTGCACAAGATATGCTGCATGACCAGGGCCTATCGATGCACTTGTGGGCGAAAGCATGCAACACTGCGGTTTATGTGAAAAACCGTTGTCCTAATAGAGTACTTAGCATGAGTACACCTGAAGAAGATTTTACTAGTAAGAAGCCTGATATTTCTCATTTAAAGATTTTTGGCTCATCTGTTTACACTCATGTGACAAAGGATGCTAGGAAGAAGCTGGAGCCGACTGCAGAAGTTGGGATATTTGTGGGGTACACAGAAACACCCCATAATTATCGTGTTTATTTTCCAAATAGTCGAATGACTGTGGTGCGACGAGATATAAAATTTAATGAGGTGAAAGCCATGAATTTATCGCTTGAGAGGGAGATACACTTGCATGCAGAGGAGGAGCTACTTGTTCCCAAAGATGAGCCTCTGGATGTGGATCAGCCACAGGAGGAGATTCATGGAGTGGAGGAGTCCACTCATGCAAAACCAAACATCAGAACAGGTAGAAGGCGTACCACAAAAGCTGAGAGACCGAAGCTTGATGTGGTAGAGAATGTAGGAGTCCCTACATTACAGCGCAGACAGAGACAACCACCTGACTGATTTACTAGATACATGGCTCTTATGAGAAAGTGTATCATGATAGAGCCATATTCTTTTGAAGAAGCAGTGTAGGAGCCCACATGGGTAGATGCCATGGTGGAGGAGTATGACTCCATTGTCACAAACAATGCTTGGGATATTGTTCTAAGGTCGGTGGGTAAATCAGTGGTAGGTTCAAGATGGATCTACAAGGTAAAGCAAGCTGTTGATGGGAGCGTCGAGAAGTATAAGGCAATATTTGTTGCCTGGGGCTTCTCACAGATTGAGGGGATTGATTATGAAGAAACCTTTGCACCTGTTGCACAATATTCTTCCATAAGGACCATCCTTGCTCTCTGAGCGCAGATGGGTTGGCACATTCATCAGCTAGATGTGAAGACTGTGTTCCTTAATGGGATCATTGAGGAAGAAGTGTAAATTGAGTAGCTTGAAGGATTTGAGATCTTCAGTAGTGAGTCGCATGTGTGTAGACTCAAAAGAGCATTGTATGGGCTGAAGCAAGCACCCCGTGCTTGGTACACATGGATCAACAGCTATTTCACCGGACTTGGCTTCACTAAGAGTGAGGCAGATGCAAACCGATACTAAATTGTGGTGGAGGGTAAGATTTTAATCATCGTTATTTATGTTGATGATTTAATACTAACAGGTGATGAGCAATTGATACACTCATGCAAGAAAAATCTTGTAAAGGAGTTTGAGATGAAGGATTTGGGCCTCCTTCATTATTTCCTTCGATTGGAAATATGGCAGCGAGAAGGTGAAATGTTTGTGTCTCAAGGAAAGTATGCTCGAGAGATACTTGGTAAGTTTCACATGGAGGACTGCAAGCCCATGGATACTCCTCTTCCAGGAAATTGGAGGAAAGAGGATGCTTCATCGGCAGAGGTAGTGGATGCCACTGTTTATCGACAGTTGGTGGGTTCGTTCATGTATTTAGTTAATACAAGTCTGGACATATACTATGCAGTGAACCAACTTATTCAAGCGATGGTTAAGCTTACCAAGCTCTTTTGGAAGGCAGGAAAGCATGTCCTGAGGTATCTTAGGGGCACATATGAGTATGGCTTATGGTACAGACAGACGAATGAGGTGAAGTTGCATGGCTTCATGGATGCAGATTGGGCAGGCAGGCCAACGGACAGAAAGATATCATCAGGAGGGGTTTTCAGTATCAAATCTACAGAAGTTTCTTGGTACAGCAAGAAAAAAATATACGTGGCACTCAGTTTAGAAGAAGCAGAATACATGGCAGCAAGTCAAGCTGCATGTGAGGCTATCTGGATGAGGAAGATCCCGGTCGGTTTGTTCGGTTCTCATTTAGATCCTACAGTGATACATTGTGATAATAAAAGTTGCATTAAACTCTCGATTAATCTTGTGTTTCATGATAGATCTAAACATATTGATATCCGATATCATCATATCAGAGATTGTGTGCAGCGGAAGATCATGTTGATTCAGTACATTCCTACAGAAGATCAGGATGCAGATATTCTGACAAAGGCGCTCAACAAGAGAAAATTCAAAAACCATAGAGGTAGGATCAGGGTGAAGGATAATCCCTATCTTGTTGAGAGGGAGTGTTGAGATTCAACAAGAGGAAGGGCTTAGTGAAAAGTAAGCACCTTCACTAAGTGGGGCCCGCAGGCTATTTTTAGGTGTATGTCTATTTTTAGACATGGTGAGCATATTCTATAAGTTGCAGGATGCTATTTGTAGATGGTTGATCAAATGTGAAAAATAGATGAAATTCTATTTTTAGAATATTGGGCGAAGTCTATTTATAGATCGTCAATCTAAAAATAGATGCATGTCGATTATTATTAGCCCTTAATAATAATCCGACAATAAATATCAACTTATTCTCTTGGAGCACTTTATTTCAGTGAACAAATTTGGAAAATCAGTGGGCTGAAGGAATTACGCAATTGCTAGGGTTATTTGTGACTCATGCATGGAGGACTCGGTTAGAACTGAAGTGGCAAAGTTATGACAGAGTTGGAAAAGTAGTTATTCAGTTTAACTCATTTAAGTGAGTTAAACTCAGTTGTGCTAGTTGTATCTAGTTCTAACTGAAAGATACACTAGTGAGAGTTTAGTGAATTAATTATTTAATTAATTCATAACTAGAGACTCACTTGCAACTGAACAAATACAACAGTTAACCACTTGCATGTCAGTTCCAGTGGAGACCCAGTGGAGAGATAAGTGAAAGGGTGAGATGGACTATCTGTTGTGACTATAGTGATGCATTCAATGCATTTGACACACATTGGAGATGCCAATGAGCATTGCGCAGTCAAGGCAAGGCCAATTAGAATTCATTCAGGGGTCTTCTTTAGCGGGGATTGCGCAATGGAGGCAGGTTGTCAGGAGGCAATAAATTGGTGCATAGATATGCAAATTTATGCATGATAGTGTGTAATGATTATTGATTGTATGAGAACTTGATGTACTAATCTTTGTATGAGATTATTACATGATCCATTGATATACATAACATATGATAATTGGGGTTTTTAGCTTTAAGCTTTCTCGGTTAAACAACTATGTTTATGTGCGATTGATTTTCTTCATGAGTTTTGCAACTGGCGATTTAATTTCCATAAAGAATTAAGTGGAAGGATTTTGTATTTAACATAAGATTAGTTTGTTAGATCAAGATAACCTGGTAATATACCCATTTTGAATGCCTAAAAGAAATATGATTTTAGCCTTAAGGAGTTTATTCAGCTATGATTTGATTTGGTTCTTGAGGTTTGGGTGAATTTTCCTTAGTTTCTATTGCACTGGATTATCATTAGAAATCATAGGTATGGTGTGTTGTATAACATAGGTATCATAATTTTTGAGATCCGAATAATCCTAAGAAAAGATACTTTTGTATTTCATTAACAATCGAATGAATGATAATATTTCATCAATGGATAGACTAAGACTTGGATTGATATTATGAGGCTTGTCATCAGCTCCAAGGTTTACTAATTCAAATTTCAGAGTTGAACTTTGGATTTTGGAATTAGTTACCTTTTTAAATCTATCTTTGAGATCATATAGATCTTCTAATTTGACTACAACTTTGGGTATTGTATTTTCATCAACGTTCTGCTTTAACTAAATGTCATGCTCATTTTCATCTATGATTTGGTCATCATATCACCCTTATGATGTTAGAAGATCTAAAATATCATAATCATCATTTAAGACTCGCCAACTAGTGACATTTTCAGGAATAGATGGCCTAAAAATTAGTTCAATGGAAAATGTGGGACTGGAAATCCTCTAGGATAGTGCCAGTTTGATGCTAGATTAGCTAAAGATCAACACTAACTTTTGCGATTAAAATTACGGGGAGAAATATTAAATGCTGAAAAAAATGAGATGTAGATCTTGGACTAATGATTGATAATGGTTAAGATGTGGGAAAGGCAATGGATAGTATTTATTACTTATCAATGATAATTTCGAGTTTCCAAAAAAACTTCTTGAGATATTTTGGTGTTGGGAGTCGGTGCTTTGTATAATCCTTGAACCAATGCCTTGTAATCTACGGTATTATTTGTACACTTGAATTCTAACATGCAAACTAACATGGTCTTTTCTCCTTCTGGGCTGATCAAAATGCAACCAACTTCTGCACCATCGTTAGATTTGGAACCATCAAAGTACAAAGTCCAAAATAAAGTTTTAACTATTCGTTTATTTACAATTTTTTACACTTGGAAGCATCTGTTTGTGAGAAATTTTCAATTTGTGAGATGAAAAAATTATCCAAAAAGGGAGACTTTTGCGCATTAAAATTCCCTAAAAACGATTCAGCCGAATAATTCCCAATAATGTTATTATTGAATGCTATTGGCTCGTGATCACCTTCAAATTCAGTCACTGTATGTTTCGGGTGTTTCTCTCGGTCAACTCGAATTTGATATGGCTTGCCATTGTAAGGAAGCCACATGTGAGACCAATCTGTAGCAAAATATCCATGGAGTTTCTCAAACCAGTCTCTACTTAGAATTAGACCGTAAAATTCAGGAATATTAGCGACCGATATATCTATTATTTGATAGACTTTGGGATATAAAGTCTAATGTTGACTGAATTTATTTCCCTAAGACCTCTACTTTAGTTCTATCAAGCTGTACCATGTGGACGACAAAATTTTGAGGAGTGATGTTTAACTTAGCACAGATTGTTGTTGGCATTATATTGGAAGAGGCTCCCGAGTCAATCAAACAATTATGAAGGTTTTTATTGAAAAAATCGTAAGTTAAGAGGAAAGGAGGTGTATGTGAATTAGATCTGTCACCGATAAGGATGACATCTGTAGGAACGAATTTATTTGAAGAATTTATGGGTTTTCCCATGCCTTTAGTAGCCTGAGATACAACAACAGCAGGCAAGGGTGACACGAACTGCATTCAGTGCTCTAAGTAGCATTTTATGTTGTTGTTTCAATTTTCCAAGTTCATGTAATGAAATATTTTCCCTAGTTTTCTTCATATCTTCCACAATATTATACTCCATGGTATCAGTGACCACCAGGGGCTTTGATGTAGATGAAATATTTGATGGAGATGGATTTGGTTGTGAAGTTTTAGGAGAGGATTTTTTACTAGTTGATTTTTCCTTAGCAGGAGGAGTTGGAGTTTTCTACTTTTGATTTAACTGAGTTATATCAGCATGTCCTGTACTTTTGGTGCTAATAGGAAAAGCTCCTTGTTATTCTTCATTTGGAAGTATAAAGTCCCATGTCCCATTTAGGTCGACTATTTATTCATCTCTAGTTTCTTCGTCTTCAGTTTCTTCTTCCTCTTCTTCTAAGTCAGACTCATCATTAGATATGGTATTTGGTGGTTGAGAATTGGAAGACTGATTTCTCCTAAAAGACCTGAAAGGATTTTTTACGGTAGAGGATTCAACAACTTGTTTCTTCATTTAAACCATTTCATCAGACATTTTTTTAGCACTTTTTGAAGGCCTTCAAGACAAAAGGATCTTTTAGGAATTTCTTTTTAGAGTCATCTTTGAAAGGCACTTTCTTTGATTTTTTTCTTCTTCTTGAAAGATTTTCTTTTCAAGAGAAACTATGTGTTTCTCTACAAATATGCTTCCTTCATGTTTTCTGCTAATGTGACTAACTATGCTCTATAGACAAAAATGGCTATATTAGAAGGAAGAGAAGATATATACCACTCAATTTGAACATCAGCGCCAGGGGCTGACACAGTTGGAATTTTATTGAGTAGCTTATTGAAACTAGAGTTGAAATATTTGATCTTTTCTCCCATTTTCGCCTTTAGATTGGATAATTCATTGATGAGCATTGCAATGGTTCTATCATCTCCAAAATTAGCTAAGAATTGTTGTTCAAACATATCCCAACTAGTTATGGAGCGAGGGGGTAATGAAAAGTACCAGGATCCTGCAAATCCTATAAGAGTATATGGAAATAATCTGACTACGTAGTCTTATTCAGTAAATTCATTTAAATCGATGGCCAAAATAGTTATGGAGATGTCCTTCTGATGGTAGGCCATCATCAGGATCAAATTGGGCAACCATCTTTCAAGATGTTTAGGAAGAGGGTGAAGAGGATCTGTCATTGTGACAACACCTGGATTATTCCATGGTTGTACTTGTGGTGGTCGTTTTTGTCTTGCCATGATGATAGGAATATGGATGGATGATGATATGAGCGATATTTGAGTTGAAGAAGAGGCAGGCTGGTTGTTTGGACTAGAAGAACTAGCACCAGTAGTTAGGATGGGAGTTGTTGAAATGAGTGGAGGGAATGAATGGATTTGAGGTGGAGAATTGGATAAAACCTCACTAATAGATGTCTGTGATTTAGATTTCTTAGTATTATTTTGGAAAGAAGTAAAGGGAAATTCCAAAGGAGGAATTCCAATCTTCTCGCATAGAGAATGAGTCAATATTCGTCTTGTTTGTAAAAGAGATGAAACAATTCCTTCAGATGACTCAGATATTACAAGTTTTTCAGCTGAAATAGAGATTTGTTCTAACTTCTCTATCAAAGTCTAAACTTCTGGTGATTCAAGTTTGTAATTTAAAGAAAGTAATTTCTAAGATTTACTAGGAGATTTAGGAGAGGTTTTTTCAACTTATGATCTTAAAATGGTAGTTCTAGATGGGGATCCAGAAGTTGGAGGAGATCTAGAGGGAGAATGACTATTAGGATGGCTTCCTAATTTATGATCAGTTTTCTTTGCCATTCACGGCTGGCCCTCATTCTAATGCCAAAATGTTGAAGCCCCAGAATTCCATTGCAACAACATGGGGGATAACCACCCAGTCCCCAGAATTCCAATTAGTATAGTGGCTTCGACTAGGGATAATGGGGCCAATTTCCCAGCAAAAATTTGATATGATGATGATGATAGGTTTGATATAAGGTGAAATGGAAAATGATTTTAAACTAAAAGAAATTATCTATTTGAACAACAAACACATGCATCTATTTAACCTAATATTTAACTTAATATATACTCGGGAATAACTCAACTCATGCGATATACAAAGATATCTTAAAGCAAAAGGTAATAAATATCATTCAATTGCTATAAGAGATGTGTAAATTTATGTATATGTTCTATGCTTGATGCATATTTACTTTTCACCTCAGCAATCACATAAACAATCAGGTAAAATGCTAATAGAACATACCAGAGGATCTATAGAAGACAAACCAGAAACAAAAGAAGTGGTGGTGCATTACCTCAGTCAACAGGATGCTTCAACCAGCAAAGTCTTCTTGGTTGGCCAACCCAGCTTGTGTCACAAAAACCCTCAAAATAGTCACTCGGTCAATCCAAATTCAACCCCAGAAAAGTCAACGTTGTCTAGAAAAAGTCAACGCAGGGCAACAGCAATAAAGTAAATGCAGCTCGGTCTTCGGTCAATCTTTTGACCTTAGTTCTTGTGCCAATGTGTACGGCCTTCCAAAATCGAAGTCTCCACCAATTTTCAGCCCTTTTGGACCAGGCATTGACCAAAGTCAACATTGGTCAAACTAGCGTGGAAACCCTAGCTGTAGTGAGCTGCAGTAAATTTTGTCAAACCCTTGCTGCAGTAATTTGTCCTCTTTCCCACGTGTGAATCGAATTTGCCTCCAAGGAGCTCATACTAAATCAGAAGAGGAGATTTGTGTGATGAGAGTGAGTGAAATGATCTCCAGCGTTGACTGTATATATATCCATCATTGAGGTGTGTGACACATCTGCTGCGGGTGTAAATCCTTAAGGCCGACCTGCACATATTTTAAAATATTAAAAATAAATTCAAAATAAATGTTCCGCTCATCAGATTAAGATCAATTTTATATCGATCTTACACCTCTCCGAAAGAGGAACCCAATAAAAATATTGGTATCTTCATCTGAGCATCACAACATGGAGTTTGGACCTAGTTGTCCAATTTTAACACTCCCTCTCAAATAGGGAGAACTCCATCCACCTATGCAAACAAACATCGTGCGTCATCCCACCGTAACTTGCTTTTCTGGCCTCTTTATTTCAGAACAGAAGTGGGTCTGTCACAAAGACATCATTCCCCGACTAACAGATTCAGCCCAGAGGTCCAAAACCTATATCAGACTCACAAAGAGTCTCACACCAACCCAAAGTTGGTTTACCTAACCCGAAGTCAGTTGGAGGTCCGAAACCTCACTATACTTGATCCCAGATCACGTGGTTGGACCGTGCCACCTAGATAGAGAGTACGGCAATCTCTGATGCATCCATCAGTCTTGCTACTAGTCTCTAGATTTTCCCACCTCATTGGAAAAATGAGAGGTACTTCCCATGAGCCCTGAAATCAATGGGTAGGATGCATATGGGGCATAGATAATGAGAGGTGAATCAACTCAAAATCACAACGGTGGGGCCCAAACACACCAACAAGGTTTGGCAAGCCTATCCTTGTGGTTGCTTATAGCTCTGAGAAGCTATCCCCAAATCCCCCCAGAGCTCCCAGAGCTCATCGTCCAACAAGACCCACATCATAGGGTCGTTCCACGATACCAAGACTCTCACAGAAGGTTAGGAACTTGAACTTCCCCAGGGGCTTTGTGAGAATATCCGCGACCTACTCATCAGTTCCTATATGATGGAGCCTTACGGCACCTCGTTGTACCATATCCTAGATAAAGTTGTACCTCATATCAATATGCTTGGATCGATCGTGGAACACTGGATTCTCGGACAAGAGAATCCCACTCTGGTTATCACAGAGTATCACGGTGGTATCTAGCACATGTCCGAACAAAATACTAAAGAGCTTTCGCAACCAAACTGCTTCACAACAGGCCATACTCACTGCAATGTATTCGGCCTCTGCGGTGCTCAAAGCCATCGAATTTTGCTTCCTGATCATCCATGAGATCGACACAGAACCAAGATTGAAGCAACATCCTGATGTGCTCTTACGATCGACCACACTGCTAGCCCAATCAGCATCAGTATATCCAAGGAGTGTCACGCTCCCGACAATGTATCTCAGCCCATGGTTTATCGTGCCCTGAAGATATCTTAGGAGATTCCTGGCACCAACCCAGTGAAAGTGATGAGGCTCAACCATTTTTTGACTCAAAGTGTTCACTGCAAAACATATATCTGGACGGGTGTTCACTAAGAACATCAGGGCCCCTACGAGTTGACGATACTCAGTAGGATTTGGCAATACGGGCCCAACATTACTACCACTCAACTTCTTGAAGTTGAGCTCCATTGGTGTTGACATGGACTTGCAGTCCACCATACCAAATATTTCCAGAAGCTTCACAATGTATTTTCCTTGAGAAAGGAAAATCTCGCCAGGTCCTTGCCAGACCTCCAGGACTAGGAAGTAGTGCATTAGTCCTAGGTCCTTCATCTCAAACTCAGCAGCGAGCTTTCTCTTGCACTGATGAATGAGAGGGTCAGCACCTGTTAGGAAGAGGTCATCCACATACAACACCAGAATGAGAGGCTTTCCCTTGACAACCTTGAAGTAAAGGTTTGGATCAACATTACTTCGAGTGAAGCCCAGCTTCATCAAGTAGCTATCTATCCTCTCATACCAAGCTCTGGGTGCTTGCTTCATCCCATAGAGGGCCTTCTTCAACCTGTAGACATAGGTGTCCTGATCCTGGACTTCGAACCCTAGAGGTTGCTCCACATATACCTCTTCCTTTATCGCACCATGCAGAAATGTGGTCTTCACATCCATCTGATGAAGACTCCATCCTTGCATAGCAGCAAGGGCTATAATAGATTGAATGGTGGTATATTGGGCCACAGGTGCAAATATGTCATCATAATCTATGCCTTCCTTTTGAGAGAAGCCACGGGAAACGAATCTTGCCTTGAAATTTTCATCACTTCCATCAGATCCATGCTTGATCTTGTAGAGCCATTTCGAGGTGACAACTGCTTTGTCCTTTGGTCTTGGAACCACATCCCAGACATCATTCTTCATAATGGACTCATACTCTTCGTGCATAGCATCCTTCCAGACTTGATGCTTTACGGCTTCCTCAGAGGATCCAGGCTCAGATTGTACAATAGTACTCATGGCTGCTAGATACCCTTGGTATCTACTCGGCTTCTTGCTTTCACGGAATGTCCCCCTTGGGGAAACATGTCCCTCAACATCCTCGAGAGTGTCCCTGAGACATGATGGTCTCTTTCTCAGTGAAGGAGGTGGATCAATCGAATCCACTGGTCCTTCAACATCAAGCATTGTTTCATCCTTCGGTTCCTCTTGATTTCCAGGCCTTGCTTCATTATCTTCCTCAGATGTTGGAAGATTAACTACTTTCCTTAGGGAAATATCTTCATCAAAGGTGACATCGTGGCATATCTCCACTTCCCTTTGACCAGGCACATAGACTTTATAGGCCTTTGAAGTTTTACTATATCCCACAAACATTCCTTTCTTCCCAGAAGCATCCAACTTGCTCCTCTTTTCTTTCGGCACATGAAAGTAAACAGTACATCCAAAAACTCTAAAATGTGAGACGTCAGATTTCTTACCAGAGAAAACCTTTTCGGGAGTTTTGGATTCTAGAGCGGAATGCGGGCATCGGTTTTGTATGTACACAGCAGTGTTTGCAGCTTCTCCCCACAGAAACTTCGGCAGAACTTGGTCACATAGCATGGCGCAGGTAGCTTCCACAATGGTCCCTTTCTTTCGTTCAACAACACCATTTTGCTCGAGAGTATAGACAGTTGTGGTCTCCCTCTTAATGCCAGATTCTCTGTTAAATTCCTTGAACTCGTTTGTCTCATATTCAGTGCCATTATCGGTTCTCAAAATCTTGATCTTCTTCCCTGTCATATTTTCCACCAAGGCTTTGAATGTATGGAACCACATGAAAGCCTCATCCTTCTTCTTTAAGAAGTATATCCAGGTTTTGCGAGAGAAGTCATCTATGAATGTCATATAATATGAACATCCTCCCAAGGATGTCACGGGTAGCATACCAGATAGATCAGAATGGATCAATTTCAAGACATCAGATGTATTTGTGACACTAGAGGGGAAACATCCCCTTGTATGCTTTCCTTCGACACAATCCTTACATACACCTTCATGATTATTTGGAAACTCGGGCATCCTTGTCACCACCTTCCTTACTTAGGGAAGGGCTTTATAGTGAAGGTGTCCAAACCTTCGGTGCCATAGTTTAGTCTGTCGGATAGTATCACATTGCATTGCTCCCAGCGGACTTCCTCCAACCTGGCAGAGTGTGTCGACTCTAAACCCAATCGAGATAGCTTCCTTGAAGCTCTTCTTCCACATGAGCACCTTTCCATCAGTGAATGCCACATTGAACCCTTTGTCTTCCATGGCCGATATAGACATAAGGTTCTTCTTCAAATTTGGTACATAGAAATCCTGCAAGTGGAGGACTTGACCTTGAGACAAGTGGAGGGTCACAGTCCTTGTCCCTTTTACGGGATATGTGGCATTATCTCCAAAGATAATTTCCAGATTAGTATCCTTCTCAACCATATTAGAGAGTGCTTCCTTGAACCCAGTGATATGCCTTGAGGCACCACTATCTATCAACCAGACATCCATAGTGTTGGGTGGGCATGCAACAGAGAGGGCAGATACAAGAATGTATTCATTTCTTTTATCAACAACATGTGATTCCTCATACCTGGAGTTTCTTTATTTTTTGGAAGGTTGATCATTTCCGCTGGAGAAGCCTTCCTTTTTCCCTTGAACTTGTTGTTCCTTTGATTTCCATTCCTCGGGTTGTTGTTGTTGTCATCACCATAGGAAGAATCCTTCTTGAAAGGACATTATCTAGCATAGTGACCAGGCCTATGACAAGTGAAACACTTCCCCTTCTTTCCTTGGACCCCTTCTTTTCCCTTATTCTTCGGACCACCAGAGTTCTTCTTTCTAGAATGAGCAGCGTATGCAACATTTCCTTCATTTCCATACTCCTTCATTCTTGATTCTTCTTAAACGCATCTTGGCAGTACTTCGTCAAAGTCAGGTATCACATTGTTATTTAGAATGGTAGTGTTGAGCACATGCCATTCAGATGAGAGCCCTCCAAGTGCAGTGAGTACCATCTCTCGATCATCTATTGTCTCCCCAATCGCTAGAAGATTGTTCCTTATTTCAATCAGCTTCAGAAAGTATGATTGGACAGACTCATCCCTGCCTTTCTTCAGATTCTTCAAGTGATTCTTGAAGAATAGTACTTGATTCGCATTGTTGGCCTTGAACATGAGGATAAATTTATCATACATCTCTTTGGATGTGCCCAACTCAGAGATGTAGGCCACTAGGCTTTTATGAATGGATTCCCTGATCATCAGCTTTGCTTTGATCTCCCCCTTCTTGTACTTTGTTTTGGCACCAACAATAGTAGTGGATGGAGGTTCTTGGATTTTACCCTGCACATAGTCCATGACATCTTGGTCTTCCAATTTGAGATCTAATATCATTTTCCAAGCATGGAAGTCATCCTTCCCAGTCAATTTGTCTTCCTCCTTGAAGCCATAGCTTATGAAACGCATTATCCTCTCTGGTGATTGCTACAAATAGGGCTTGTCTTCACCTTAGCTCTGATACCGTGTAAATTTATGTAGATGTTCTATGCTTGATGCAACTTTACTTTTCACTACAACAATCACATAAACAATCAAGTAATATGCTGATAGAACATACCAGACGATCTATAGAAGACAAACCAGAAATAGAAGAATGTGGTAGTGCGTTACGGAGGTCAACAGAATGCTTCAATCAGCAAAGTATTCTTAGTTGGCCAACCCAGCTTGTGTCACAAAAACCCTCAAAACAGTCACCCGGTGAACCCAAAGTCAACCCCAGAAAAGTCAACATTGTCCAGAAAAATTCAACGCAGGACATCAACAATAAATTCAACGCAACTCAGTCTTCGGTCAGACTTTTGACCTCGGTTCTTGTGCCAATGTGTACGAACTTCCAAAATCGAAGTCTCCACCAATTTTCAGCCCTTTTGGACCATGCGTTGACCAAAGTCAGCGCTGGTCAAACTAGCGTGGAAAGCCTAGCTGTAGTGAGCTGCAATAAATTCGGTCAAACCCTTGCTGCAGTAATTCGTCCTCTTTCCTATGTGTGAACCGAATTTTCCTCCAAGGAGCTCGCACTACATCAGAAGAGGAGATGTGTGTGATGAGAGTGAGTGAAATGATCTCCAACGGTGACTGTATATATATCCATCATTGAGGTGTGTGACACATCTGCTGGGGGTGTAAAACCTTAAGGCCGACCTGCACATATTTGAAATTATTAAAAATAAATTCAAAATAAACATTTCGCTCATCAGATTAATATCAATTTTATATCGATCTTACACCTCTCCGAAAGAGGAACCCAATAAAAATATTGGTATCTTCATCTAAGCATCACAACATGGAGTTTGGACCTAGTTGTCCAATTTTAACAAGATGAAACTGTTAAAGATAATTATTTTGACTAAATAGTTAGGAGAAATAATTATGAAATTATATCGCATATATCAATTGATCATATACTCAATAAGGAATTACAGCTGAAACATCATACAAAAGTGCTTTTAATGAAAAACTATAACTCAAGTCTCATACATAATACAATATAAAGAAGATTATTGCTAATACATAAACAAAACTCAATCATAAATATAAAAGTACAAGATATGAAAGGTTCTACTCATAAAATCATCAATGTTGATCTACTTCTTTTCAACCAAATACACTCTAAGAGTACAAAAATGAAAATTCAGTAGAGTATGCTTCAATATCAAAGAAAATCAAGATCTTGTTCTATATATTTCATCAAAACAATCACAAAAGTATAGAAGTGAAAGCTTTTGCAAAGTGTTTTTGATAAAATCCTGGACCCCTCTCTAAATGCATGAGAGAGGTTTAAATAATATTACATATGTATCAAAAATAGATTATTACATAAAAATATGAGGAGGTTTTAAACAAGCTTCCTCAGAATACGAAAAATAAAAAGATAAAAACTAAAAAATATGATGACATGCTTTATCATGTTGAACGGTCCTTCCTTGCCATTGAGCTTTTGAGTTCAAAAATATCCCACATTGGCTTCACGTGGGATGGCTGGCCGACTTTGGATCTTAGTTGTCCTGTAAATAGAGCATCAGAGAGTGGTGGCACCATCTTTTGAGTGGAATGCTTTAGATAGTTCAAACCATCCATTGACTATATAGTTTCACTAGAAACTTCCAATAAGTTTCTCAGTCAAGTTTAGATAGCTGTTTGACTGCTTCAATTTGATTTTCGACAGTTTATTTCCACTGTCTCTCTAACTTTTTGATGTCTCGGAAAAATCCTGGCTTGCATTCTTTAATCAAATTGATATTATGAAGGTTTACATTTACAACTTCAATTATATTGCTTGCTATACTATCTTATCTAGTTGTTTCCCTTTCTGCTTGCTTCAATTGCATATCCTAATATGTGAATAAAATATTTTTGTGGGATTCTTCAATCTTTGGAAGATCGAATTTTCTTCCTTCTTCATACTCTTGCCATGAAATAAACTCTAATTTTTTTTTATCAACCTCTTCATATTCTAATCTCTAATCAACCACTTCATTGACTTATGTATCACTTGTTTCACAACATGGTTTGATCATTGAGATTTTTTGACAGAATATTTCTTGTTGTTTTGACAATTGAGTGTTTAATTCAAGTGTATCTTTGATGAATTCCTCTGTTTGAGGACTATTTCTGAGTTTATCAACTTCAATCTGCATTTGCTGAATCTATGTATCTTTCTCTGTGATTCTTTCCTGGTGTTGTAACTTCATTTGCTCAAAATATTTCTGAAACTGTACCATCTGCAACTCTTCTTGCTTATTAGTGTTCTACCTTTCCTATTCAAGTTGTTGCTCCAACATCTGAATTCTTTCATCTTTATCTTTAAGTAGAAGACTAACCTCCATTTCCTTATCTATTTTAGTTGTTGCATAAGCACCTACAAATTGTGACAACCTTGTAAGGTTTTATGATGGATCAATGAGGGTGTATTTCCATACTACCTCCATTGATTCATTCTCTCGAGTTGCTGCTGATGAATCAAGTTTTCTTTTCTTATTCTGTCTTCTTACCACTACTTTGTGTGTTGGACTATAAAATATATCTATAGGGGTATCTCTTCAATTCTTAAAAAAATTTGTGAAGTTGGGTAGGCCGGGAAGATTTCAACATCGGCTTCAGGATTTGTAACCTGTAGGGTCTGCTTAGGGGTCTGAAATCCAGAAGTTCCTTCAATACTTTTTCCTGTTTTTTGTACTTGGAGCTTTTGTCTGTATTTCTCCCATTCTTTATCTTGATCATTGACTATGATCGTTTGTGTTTGAACCTGTGTAGAATTAATCTCTAGTTGTTCTTTAGCCAAGGTCTCTTTGTCTGTTTCTCCATTATTTTTCTTTGTATCCTTCTCAAGACCTTCCTTAGGTTTTTCTTCATGATTCTAAGATTGATTTTTAGAAAGTTATGAACCTTGAATTGACTCCTCTTAATATTCTTGATCAAAATTGTGATTGGAATTTTCCTCCAGGCTTACACTGGGAGTGGGCTCTTTTGTTTCCTCAATTTGCAATAGGTCTAAAGGGACCCTTGTCAATATTTTATTCCTGTATATATGAAAACAATTGAGGTTGGTTGGGGTTAATTTGATTGATGCCAAATGTAAGACCTGTGATATTGTCTCCGACTTTTCAAATAGATCATAAAATTCATCTTTCTTGTGAATGAACTGTCTGATTTTAACCATAGCATTAAAGTCTTGGGCGACTTTGTTGGGGTCATATTGTCTACCTGGCATAGTAGCTAGATTCAAGCATGACATATTATGTATCTCTTTAACTACGTGTCCAAAATCAAACAATGCAAAAGAACCAAATTGCACTATAAAAATTGGGCATATAGATTTCTTCATGTCTTTGAGGGTTTTGGTAATGCCTTCCCCTCCTGTTTGATAGGAAATATCTCTTGCCAATAACTTATCAGGAACATGATAAGGAATAAAATGGGGAGGTGAAATACTCCCATGATAGATTGGCAACATGATGCTTTGAAAAATCTTGTAAAAATGGGGGCGAAACTGTGATTCCCATAAACTTTTATGATACACATGGATGGGAGTAGGGTATTTCAGGGCCCAATTCCAACCCATCTTTGGAAATCATGAACAAGAAAAAATAACATCCATTACATATGCACTGATAAAAAAGGGAGGGATAACCCGAGTGGAGACAACTTTTTTGTGCCTATACTGTCTAATGGCCATAGCCAAATTGTCTGACAAAAATTACTCCAATTCATAATTGTGGCATTAACAACCACATCAATTATTGGAATCCTTTCCATGGAAAACTTGGTACTATTGGCATTTCTAAACAGCCTACATATCATCGAAGCTACATGGGGGCTGATAGGGGTGAAATTGGGTACATACCAGATTTCTCTTGCTTGAATTTGCTGGAGCCAGACCTCCAAGTCTGCATGACATCTATCGGGTCTTCGTTTTCTCTTGTGAATTGATCATTGAAAGCTTTGTCTTGTGGTTTTTGAGGTTCTGATAGGTGGTAAATTCTGCACAAATTGTCTGAGGTAAATGACCCCATGACTTCCTGGCTGGAATTTCTGAATGTCCTGTCTGAAATATCCACATTGTCAATAATCCACGTCACCATATCCGTGTATGGTAGGATTTTTGGCCTTGCAACTATTCTGTGCAGGAAATAACATGTTGCTTCAAAATAGGAAGTTTCATATGAGATTTTAGTGTCGTTCGTTGCCTTGATTTCTAGTACCGTTGGATTTTCATCCTTTAGTAGATTATACATAGCTTCCCACGATGTAGTTCCACCATCTTTGTTGCATGTAGTATCACTAAAGAGCGGATGTATGTCTGAGTCTTCTAACGTAGTAGCCTCAACTGTATTTTTTCCTTTCTTAGTCATTTACAACTGTTGTTCCTTGAAATATAGCAATGGAGAAAATAGAATGAAACTGAGAGTGAAAATGAAAGCAGAAACTCAATTATCACAGTAAATTCTATAAGGACGGGACTTTTATTATAAACATGAGTAAACATATATAAAACTTCTCAAGCCTTTAAAAGAGTAAATGCAACTGATCTTTATTAATTATGCATTAAGGCCTACGTGTGATTCTTTTCAAGTCTTATCAAACATCGCATTGCAAATCCAAAATGATATCTCAAATTAATATGACTTAAGTGCGATGCCAATCTTGCAATTACGATAAATTACAATATAATAAAGTCGCAATCACAATATCTCGCAATATCGCAATGTCACAAAGTTGCAATATCGCAAGGCTGATATATCACAATATCGCAGTATCGCAAGGTCGGGGATATGTTATTTCAAAATTCGTTTATGTTTTGCGATTTGCAATGCGCGCACTATTTATTGAATTTTTGAGCGACTTTTTCCTTATGCGAAAGATTATTTCA
This sequence comes from Pinus albicaulis, assembly GCA_034641835.2. Lineage (NCBI taxonomy): Eukaryota > Viridiplantae > Streptophyta > Pinopsida > Pinales > Pinaceae > Pinus > Pinus albicaulis. The sequence goes on from CM076573.1 coordinate 338,550,090, forward strand.
TTAAAACACGTGCTTTATAGACTTAAGGGATATTTTAATGGCGTTTTAAGTTAGAAAAATCTCAACACTACATTTAATCTTATAAAAGGGTTTTACTGATCGCGTTTCGAGTATTCCGACTTATGATTAATCTGTGTTACTTTGGATTGTGAAGCGAGAAGCACTTGGTCATAAGTGACTTAGCTCAATGCCTTAATATTATCTAAGGGAAAAATCTTACTTCCTAAGACTTTTGGAAAATTTTTAAAAGGGTCCCCATTTATTATTTCAATATTAATTATTATAAAAAATAAATGGGGGTTGTTGAATAGTACAACAAGTTTCGTGGGTTAATCGTTTGAATTCTCCTTTTTTGCGCACAAGGTAAAGATCCTTTTTTTATATATAAAAAATCCCAATGTGTGCTGGTATGTTTTTATTGAACTTCAGTTGAGGATGGAACGATGGTATTTAAGATATTGTTGCAGTCTGCAAAAGTATTACGAGGTTGAGAGTTGGATGTGTTCTCATATCTAACCCTCTTTTCCTTATGTACAAAGGCTATTTTCTTAGATTTTGGGTTTGATGAAGGACCAATTTATAGAATATCTAAAACAATTTGTAGATTCAGACTTTGATATTGTTAAATCTCATATTTTCCTTCCACATATGCCATTTATGGATCTTCTCTTTGTCTTTCATCTCTAAATCTAGACAAAAGATAGAGAGAAAAATAAAAATATCATATTTTTATTAAAAAATTAAACGTGAATGCTTTTACGTGATGAATCTGGGGCTCAAAACTAATGAAACACTTGAAGCAAAGAATTCAAAGTGACATGGGAATACCAGCATCAATAAAAATTTTGTTATATGAAGGAAAAGTTCTCCAAGATGCCCTCCAGCTGAAATGTTATGGCGTGGCAAGGGATTCTACCATAATATTAAATTTATGTTTGCAAGGTGGATCTACAACCTTCATAAAATCTAATACAAATTCTATAAATCATAATGGATCCATATAATTCAAGGATGCAATGGAAGGGAAGACCGTCGCTCCAGCGGATTTGATGCAAAATCTATCGGGACCTTATATTATTAAGCAAATGGACAAGGTACTAGCTATGGATGTAAAAACCTGAAAGGTAAAATCATATTTTCTTGATCTAAAATCTAAGGCATTAATATGTTAATTCAATGGTTTCTAGCCAATACCTGAAGACTAATATCAGTGGATGTTTTCTTCTTAGACAACAAACTTTGATCTCTACTTATGCTCTAAGGGCTTCTTCATAGTACAATTTGACACATAACTAGATATAGAAAGAATTCTAAATAAATGGCCATGGTTTTTGGGTAAATCTAGGATTTTCATTACCCATGGTTACCAAAATTTGATGCTACAAGCATGGTGGTAACAAAAATTTGAGTATGGGTGATGTTACCAAACATCCCTCTTCCTTTCTAGCACCATCAGGTCCTGGAGGATATTGAAAATACCCTAGGTAAATTCAAAAAATGGAAATGGATAAAACAACAAAAGGTATATTTACATTTTCCAGAATATGTGTAGAGATAGACCTTAGAAAATTTCTCCCTAATTGTGTTCTTTTAAAACATGAAAATTTTCAGTGGACACGCGTTTTAGATTATGAGAATATGACATTCTAATGCCGAAAATGTTTTCAAATTGGACATCTTCAGAAAAACTGCCCACAAGCAAAAAAGAATCCAAAAAATAAAAAGAGGTAGGCCTCAAAGCTAGGGGGTTCGTAGTTTGCTGACATTTCTGAAGACGAAAAAGAAGAGGCCATGGAAATTACTCCAAATACACATGCACAAAGACAACCTAGTAGCCAAGAAAATGGAGGAGCTAGGGATCAATCAGGAATTGTGGCTTAGAGCTATAAGGGTGTTGAATCAACAAAGATCATAGCATCATAGCAATAGAAAGTGGAAACACCCATCAAAAAGGAATTGGGAGGCATAAAGAGAACCCATGTATATGAGAGCTTAGAATTGTTGGAGAATGCAATCAGGCATATATTTAAAAAAAAATGTCTCAACCTTAATAATTGCTTGTGAACTTTAGTTAGATTCTTATATTTCTTTATTACATGTTTTCATCAAAAAATTATCAAGAGCATAAATAATAAAGGTAGTGGACACAAGGAGTAGGCTCCGAGCCAGGGAAAAACCCCTCCAAGAGGAAAACCCCTAAATAAAATCTTCTCTTCTTATAGAATATGCTTCAACTGATTAAACTAAGACCAACCTCAAGACCAATATCTCCTCCAAGCACCAAGTTAACCCTCCAAATTAGAAGCCCTTCCAAGAAGTCAAAAATAATCTCATAGTCAATAAGAATCAACCTTCTTCAAGTCCATTCCAAACTCAAATTTCAACCTACAATTTTAAAACTTAAGACCTGTAATGACTTCATAATTTTTTCCTACAACTTTTGACCTCTTGTAGCAGATTAGAAACCCTAATCCTCTCGCACGTGTGAAAAAAAGTATATCAAAATTTCATCTTCTCTTCTTCGTTAGGCTTTGCTCCTTGACTTTCTTGACTTCCTTCCTTATTTTTCACCTCTTCTTGATCAGATCAAACTTGCTTGTTTTGGTTGGATAATTAGGTCAAATTTCAATCTATTTATACCCTTATTAATAGGGTAACTTTGACTGGCAGGTCTGACTTGGTATTGGAGGACAACTTTGACAATTTTGACATAAAAATAATGTTTATTTCTTGATACAAATTTCCCAACAGGGTTTATATAAATAATATTGACTCTCTTGACTCATGAAAATAATTCTTATGACATGACAAACCCTTGAAGCATGAAGAACATGCTTAAGACTAAATGACCAATCAAAAGAAGCATGAAATCCATGCTTGAAAATGATAATTTTTATTTCTTCTTTTTCTTGTTACATAAGATATACATAATGACAATTATGAAGATCGAAACTAGTTACATGTTCCAACACTCCCTCTTAACTAGGGAGGTATTCATAATTGTACACTCTATAAAAGTATATTATCAAACTGAAGAGTTCTCATAAGAAGAGTCAAATTAGTAAGCCATCTTTAAGCATCAACATCATGACCAACTGTTATAGGCCATTTTGTGCATTTGGTCAATATGCCTGCAAACCGGATCGATCATCATATGTGAACATGTTTTCATCATCCCTACACAAAGCCCTAGGCATGAATTTTAAAAATACCTGAGTTTTTGGGTCTAACTGCTTCAAATAAATGCTTTTAAGGCCCAGCGTATCCTGCCCCTTTAGAGACATATGTTTAATAAGGGGTTTCTCCTTACTGCACCAACAATGATCAACAACGACTTGTCCCTTATTGGGGGTGCACTGATTCTAGAAATTCATGAAAATTAAAAAGGATCCCAAAGCTTCATCTTCCAGAATCTTCCAGGAGTTGTTCCAACTACTTACCTTGGATAGGAAGTTCTAATCCTATCTAATCATACTTTAAATATTTCACCTCTTATCCCTTGAGCTCATCCTCCCATCTCAAGTGGATCTCAAGCCTAGATTCTTAAATGGATAAGACTTCGTAAACTACCACACTCTTCTATATATTTACTGCCATCCACAACATCAAGGTTGGATTTTTGAGATTGATCATGCCCTCATGTTGCTACCTTGAATCTAAGAGATTCGTCATCTTCATGCATTAGGGTGACGTTGAGGCGTGCTTTGTGACAAGGAATAACAAGTCAACTTGGGGAGATCTCTACAATATCAACACTAAATTTGGTTGTAAACTCTCTCCTATTTATATTAATACGAAAGAGTATATTGTTTTCCTATATGTGTTATGTTATGTTTACATTCATATATTCCAATGCCTCACCGAGTCAATGAATAGAGTGATTGAATTATGCTACATAGATGTTATATATCCTTGGATTGTTTTGATTGTATGTATAGGTTCTAAATATAGAAATCAGAGCTACCATTGGAGCTTAAAAGCTAGGAGGAAAGTAAATCTTGCGACGAATTCCATGTAGGCCTCTTTCCATCTTTCAATTTATCTAAGGGAAACTCTATGTTCTTTACTTTATGTTGTTCTAAACTAGTCCACTAGTAATATGGGAGATAATTTTGTCCGTAATCGTAAATCCCATATAACAAATTGGGGAATCCAGTGGGGATCATTTCTTTCCTTAGTGGTTTCCTTGATCTTAGCACTTGTTTCACCTCTTAAACAGACCTTCATTTCCTCACTTGGCTCTTGATTGACCCCAAGAAGACCTTTTGTTGATATCCTTTTGATTTTTTGTGTTAGAACTTGGCCTTATCTTGATCAACGCTCCCCCTAGTCTAGAGATAGAGTGTTGTGGCGCTCCCCAACCTTCTTTGCACCTGCGCTGCAGAGCATGGGTGCCCTTTCAGCACCTACGGTGACCCTCGTTTGATGCAAAAAATTCATTTTTTGTGATTTTATCTCTGATTAGCTTTGTTCCAGTTGGTTCTCCTTGTGTCCCTGAGTGTACCTTGGTCTCTGAAAATCCTTCATCGTGTTTGATTTTGGTTTTGATTGGATTTCAATAGATTTTTTTTTTTTCTTTTTCTTTGTTCTTGTCAATTAGATCATTAACAAATTAATTGCTTGAAAGAATTGGTGTTTCAGTCATCATTATGAATAGTTTCTTTTATCGATGATTAGGAAAGAAACTTAGATTTCATCTAAAAATTAAGTGTAATTAAAAAGGAAAATCTTGTGCATCTTGCATTACATGTAGGGTTTTGTGTGTGAATTGGAATTGGAACAGTTGCATTAGGGGAATTGCATTTAACAAATTTTGTTTACTGCATTTTGTATGTAACATTATTTGTTCTCTTCCCTCCCGTATATAGTTTTTAATTGAAAATAAGATTTCATTTTGTCATGCTATATTTATCTTTAGGATATTCACGTGAAATTCATAGTGAGCCTTGAAAACTGAAACATTATTCAAGATAAACTTTAAATTTTTTTGAATCAATCTTAAGGAGAATTTGAAACATTAACACAAAAATATAGATGTATAAATTATACAATATGCATGTATATCTTGGATTCAACTGACCTAAAAATGTACTAAAGTTAAATACTGAATTGCTTCTACAAATATTTTACGGGATTAAAAACACAATCGCTAATGACATGAACATGAAGAAAGATCAATCACACACAACACAAATAATTTCTCGGGGAAAGCTTACATCTAAAAATCCCACTATCTTCTATTTTATACTAAGCATGGATCATGAAATAATTACATACAAAAATATTCTCACAAGAGCCCTCCAGTACTTAGCTAATTGTCTCACACTGTCATATGCAAAACTGACCAACACTAGCCAATTCTAAGCCTCCAGACAACCTGCCTTGCTTGCTCTATCCATGATGGTATAGATCCTTAAGAGATAGGAATTCTTTCCTGTGTTGACTGCGCAAGTATCATGGGCACTCCAAATGGGTGTTTGGTTGCATCTGTGCAACCCAATAATCCTACACCTGATATTCAACTTCCCTTTCACCTAGAACTCAACTAGGTCTCCATTGGATCTGACATGCATGCAGCTAATAATAGTAAATCCTCAGTTGCATGTGAGATCACTGATTGTGAATTAATTAATATTTAATTCACTAGATCTCTCACTAGGCGTGGGTGCTGAAATTTTCTTGTTGAATCTCAACACTTCATCTCAACAAGAAAGGGATTATCCTTCACCCCAATCCTGTCTCTATGGTATTCAAATTCTCTCTTGGTGAGCGCCTTCGTCAGCATATTCGCATCCTGATCTTCTGTGGGAATGTGCTGAAGCAACATTATCCTTCTCTGTACACAATCTCTGAGATGATGGTACCAGATATCTATATGCTTGGACCTATCATGAAACACATGATTAATCGATAGTTTAATGTAACTCTGATTATCACAATGAATCACGGTCAGATCCATCTGAGAATGAAAAAAACCAACCAAGATCTTTCTCATCCAAATAGCCTCACATGTAGCTTGAATTGCTGCCATGTATTCCGCTTCTGCTGAACTGAGTGCCATAGATCGTTGATTCCTGCTGTACCAAGAAACTGTTGTCGATCCAATGCTAAAGATCCCTCCTGATGTGCTCTTTCTGTCCGATGGACTTCCAACCCAATCTGCATCTGTGAAGCCATGTAGCTTCACTCCCTCTGTCCATATATACCATAGAACATACTTTGATGTGCCCCTCAGGTATCTCAGGACATGCTTCCCCGCCTTCCAAAAGAGCTTGGTAGGCTTAACCATAGCCTGACTCAGCTGGTTAACTACGTAGCAAATGTCCGGTCTCGTGTTCACCAAATACATTAGCGAACCCACTAACTGTCGGTAGAGAGTAACATCCACTACATCTCCAGAAGTAGCATCCTCTTTCCTCCAATTTCTTGGAAGACGAGTATCCACGGGTTTGCAACTCTCCATATTAAACTTACCCAATATCTCCTTTTCATACTTTCCTTGAGACACAAAAAATTCACCATCCCGCTGCAATATTTCCAATCAAAGGAAATAATGAAGGAGTCCCATGTCCTTCATTTCAAACTCCCTTGCAAGATACTCCTTGCATGAGTGTATCATCTGCTCATCACCAGTCGAAATTAGATCATCAACATAAAGAAAAATAATCAATAGCTTACCCTCAACCACAATCTGGTACAGGTTTGCATCTGCTTCAATTTTGGTGAAGCCCAGTTCGGTGAAATAGTTGTCTATCCGAGTGTACCAAGCACGAGGTGCTTGCTTCAGCCCATACAGTGCTCTGTTGAGCCTTCACACATGCGACTCACTGTTGAAGATTTTGAAACCTTCAAGCTACTCTATATACACCTCTTCCTCAATGATCCCATTGATAAACACAGTTTTCACATCCATCTGATGAATGCGCCAACCCATCTGCACTGAGAGTACAAGGATGGATATTATGGAAGTACCTTGCAACAGGTGCAAAAGTCTCATAATAATCTATCCCCTCGATCTGTGAGAATCCCCAAGCCACAAATATGGCCTTGTATTTCTCCACACTCCCATTAGCAACTTGATTTACCTTGTAGATCCATATCGATCCAACCTCTGATTTGTCGACCGATCTTGGGATTATCTCCCATGCACTGTTCTTGACAATGGAGTCATACTCCTCCACCATTGCATCAACCCAAGTTGGCTGCTGCACTGCTTCCTGAAAGGAAGATCGTTAAGTAACAATACATTTTCTCATAAGAGCTATGTATCCAGTAAATCGGTTAGGATACTGTCTCTCTCTACACTGTGGAGTAGGGGCTCCTACATTCTCTGCAGCATGAAGTCTCAATATATCAGCTTCTGTGGTGTGCCTTCTGACGTTTCTGATGGATGGATCTGCATGAGTGTTTTCCTCCACTCCATGAACCTCCTCATGTGGTTGATCCACATCTTGAGACTCATCCTTGGGAACCAACAGTTCCTCCTCTGCATGCAAGTCCACTCCCTCTCAAGGGACAAGTGCATGACTTTCTCCTCATCAAATTTGATATCTTGTCGCACAACAGTAATTTTTTTGTTTGGAAAATACACATGATAATTATGGGGTGTTTCAGTGTATCCCACAAAAATCCCGACCTCAGCTGTTTGTTCCAGCTTCTTCCTGGCATCCTTGGTCACATGCACATAAACAGATGAGCCAAAAATCTTAAAGTGTGAAACATCAAGTTTCTTACCAGTGAAAACCTCTTCAGGTGTATCATGCCAAGTACTCTATGAGGACAACAGTTTTGCACATGTACCACTATATTACATGCTTCCGCCCACAGATGCATCGGTAAGCCTTGATCATGCAACATCGCTTGTGCTACACCCACAATAGTTTTTTTTCTTCCTCTTCGCGACCCCATTTTGTTGTGGGTTATGAGGCACTATGAGTTCTCTTCAAATTCCTTCTTTGCTGCAGAAGTTCTTGAATTCGTTAGAGATATATTCTCCACCATTATCGCTCCTAAGAGCCTTCACTTGCTTCCCCGACTCTTTCTCCACCACTGCCGTAAACTCACAGAACTTAGAGAATGTTTGATCTTTCTTCTACATGAATAAGATCCAACACTTACAAGAAAATTCATCAACAAAGATTACATAGTACTTATGTTTTGCTATTGAAGCAACCGAGAAAGGACCACACACGTCTGTGTGAACTCTCTTAAGGATCCCCGAAGCTCGGTTTTCCTTCTCATGAAAGGTGGCCTTTACATATTTTCCCATAGTACATCCCTTGCATGTGTCTGACTGCACAAGTGTACCCTTGGGAAGATCAAATCTGTTGCATGACTTTCAAGGCTCCATGGTGAAGATGGCCCAATATCTTGTGCCATAATTCACCCTCATCCCTACTCACCACTTGATCTCCCTTGCCCATCTTTGCTGCACAACCATCTACCTCCAACTTGTAGAGATTATTAACTCGAATCCATATCCTCTTGGCTTTTCCTGTTGTTTTATGTCGTTGGAAAGATTTTCCATCACTAAAAGCAACATCATAGCCTCTATCCTCCAACATTTCGACTGAGACCAAATTTTTTTTAGACTTGGTACATGCATCACATATTTTAATTGAAAGGGTTTACCTGACTCCCTCTGAAAGGTAATGGTACCAATTCTGGTAGCACTGTACCATCCGTCGTCTCCCATTTCAATATGCATCTGGAAATATTTATCCTCCAAGTCACTGAAAAGTTCCTCGTCTCTCATCATGTGAAAGGAAGCATCATTATCCAAAAACCACACATATCCCAATGCACCGGACACCATGCATGCGATAAATGAGAAGTCAAGCTCAAATTGCGAGGCAAGGGCATCAGCAACTATAGATCCTCCATCCTTCTTCTTCTTCTTATTTTGTGGGCAGAGTATCAAAATGCCCATGCTCGTGACAATGAAAACACTTCACCTTGGACATGTCCTGCTTATTTCCATTCTTGGGCTCGGATTTATAATGTAATTTCTTCCCCTTTCCCTTCCTCGCCTTAGAAGCCAAAGCACAATCCTCTTCATCCTCATTCTTAGATGAAGATCCATCTCTAGTGTTCCGTTTGAACTCCTCCTACACCAAATCCGACCATAGTCATTCCCAATATGGAAAATTTTCCCTTCCATTGACATAGTCTTAATAACTATGCTAACTCTTGGGAAGTCCTAGGAGAGCCAAGCTCACCAAATCATCATCAATAATTGTTATTCCAATGCTCCCTGGGTCATCCCGACATTGGACAAACCTTGTTAGATATTTTGGAATGGTGTCGCTCTTTTCCATCTTGATCTTCCTGAGTTTATCTTTGAGCGCTAATTTCCTATGGTCCCTGTTACTTTGGAATAGATCCGTAAAATCCTTCCACATTGCATATGGTGTGGTTTTCCCATGGAGGATTGAGGCAATGTGGTCTCATACTCCCTCGAACATGATCCTCCTCGCCTTTTCCACTTTATTTTGACAGGCGTCAAGATTTGCAACATCTGCCACAACGAGTTTAGGAACATCAGTGTCAATGAATTCCTTTAAGTCATTGTCTTTGAGTACTGCCTCCATCCTGTCCTTCCAAGCAATATAGTTCGAGCTTCCCTCGAGTGCATACTGTAACATCAAGCCATTGAAAGCCATTTTGATCTTGAATCAGCTGTAGCACCAAGAAAGTCTTTTTGCAAATTCAAATTCTATCCAGTCACAAACTCAACTCCTACTTCACGTCTGCAATTTCCTATGCTTTGATACCATGTAGAAATTATATAACATGCATGTATATCTTGGATTCACCCGATCTAACAATGTACTAAAGTTAAATACTGAATCGCTTCTACAAATCTTTTGCGGAATTAAAAACACAATCGCTAATCACATGAACATGAAGAAAGATCAATCACACACAACATAGATAATTTTTCGGGGAAAGATTACAGCTAAAAACCCCACTATCTTCTATTATATAGTAGGCATAGATCATGAAAAAATTACATACCAAACTCTTCTCACAAGAGCCCTCCAATACTCAGCTAATTTTCTCACACTATCATATGCAAAACTAACCAACACATAGCCAATTCTCAGTCTCCAGACAGCCTGCCTTGCTTGCACAATCCCTGATGGTATAGATCCCTAAAATATAGGAATTCTTGCCTGCATTGACTGCGTAAGTATCATGGGCACTCCAAATGGGTGTTTGGTTGCATGTGTGCAACCTAATAATCCTACAATTGATAGTCAACTTCCATTTCACCTAGAACTCAATTGGGTCTCCACTGGATCTGACATGCATGCAGCTAATAATAGTAAATCCTCAATTGCATGTGAGATCACTGATTGTGAATTAATTAATATTTAATTCACTAGATCTCTCTCACTAGTGTATCTTCAATTACAACTAGAACAACGAATTTTAACTCACTTAACCGAGTTAAACTATTTACAACTTGCATTAACTCATGCACCACTGCACTTCGAATTCTGTTACAACTAGAATTACTCTGCATGCCTCACCAACTACCTCTAACTTGAAATCCACTAGCTAACTGAATTTATCACTTTTAGTTAACTGATTCAAGTCAACATTGAGAATAGATTATAGTTTAATGTCCATCTTATTTAAGGGATAACCAAAATAGAAATACACGCAAAAATAGAAATATGGGCCCCACCCTAGTCTGAGTGCTTAATGAAACTAGGTGTGGGTGCTGAAATTTTCTTGTTGAAACTCAACACTAGATGTCTATGCTAGAGATGTGTTCCGACGTCTATAAATGTAGGAGCTGTAATTTTTTCCAGTGTTGCATTCGAGAGGTGATATCCTGTTCTGCATATGTAAGTGTATTAGATCGTTATCCACGTACCTTTGGGTACATTGAATGGTTCTCCATGCATGAAAATTATATGGGAATGCTCTCATCATAGGGTTACACATTAGAAAACACTAACACAAGCCTCACTTCCACGTACCATCAAGTATATTTTGGAAGTCCACCATAGGTTGCTATCCTCACCTGAGGTAACCGAGTCAACCGTCTTGTATAGAATGATACATCGAACACAACATTCAGGGAGATTTCTTTATTGTATGCAAATCCTTGGTTCTCCAAGGTAGTATATTGCAGTTCACAGTTGTTTGGTAAACCCTTTTTCCTAGATTACCCTTTTTTATTTCTTTTTTGTTGTTAATTTCAAAAATTTATTAAACCAACATGGAAAAACAACCCCATCAACCCCGTCGTTCGTGTAGGATACAAAGATTTCCTCCTCTTCCACATGAGGCAACTCCTAGATGTTGTCATAAGAATAAAAATACGTAGAATATCGAATCTAGTGATTTAGGAGCTACTACTTATGGTCCTCCACTTGAGATAGAACCACCATAATCATCTTTTCTTGTGAGTAATGAATCTGAGATTACTTATTCATTTGCTAGAGAGTCTAACACAGTCGAAACAAAGGCACCTGAGACTTTATTACCTGAGGTTATTGAACCAGAATATATTGAATCAGAAATCATACAACCTGAGGTACCTCAGTAACCTAAAACTGTTGCTTTAGGACCTTCTTCTTCTCTTCCTTTGTCTTAGACCCAACCGCAAACCGCATACATTGGACCCTACGTGAACCCCTTCCACCTGGTCTTATGAGTATTGAAGAGATTCCTTAGGAATATCCTCGAACCTCCTCTCCTGTTCATTTGATAGGAACTCATATTTACCAGGCCCAACCTTTTCCTTTTCCTTCTCCTCATACTCCATCATAAGCTCCTTTGTTTGATTCTTTTCCTTCAACATGACCTTGAGTTTCTTGCAGAAATATTCTTTGGGACAGTTACCATCACTGAATCTATTATGGTTTCTTAGCCTGTATCTACTACTATGACTAAGAAAACCATGTTACAACTCAATCCATGTTTGTAACATCACCAGAGACACATTTAAATGGTGGCCCATTCGTCCCGCCTTGTCACCAATTATTTTTTGGTACCTTTTTTGGTGCAACATCCAATCCATGGACCTCTCCCATGTCATATTTTTTCTGGAATACCTTCTAGCACTTCTTTAATGAGTGCTAAATGATCTTCTCTTCCTCCTCCATCTCAGTCAACAATTGAGCAACAATATGGCTCATATGTCAATGGATATGGACACTCGCAACAACCCATTTCATCTTATGTTAGGTACCCTCATCCTAAGGGAATTTGCTTCTTTATTCCCCTCCTTTATCGTAAGGGGGGAAACCTGTCGGGGGAAAATTTCCATCTCCTCATCAAATATCACAAGTTAGTGCTCAGCCTCATCAAATTACTCCACATTTAGGAATTGTTGTTAATTATTGGTAACCTACTCTGCTTGTACAACTTGGCCCGCTTGTGAATCAAGCTCAAACTTCTGAACCTGTTCCATATTCACCTCAAATTCCTACTGGTCATCCTATATCTCAACCTGTTCAAACTCAAGTTCATGTAATTCAAACTTTGCAAGCTGCACATTTAACTCAACCTCTCCCACTGGTATCTTAGCCCTCTCAAACCCCACTTACACATCCTCTTCAATGTCTCTTATAATCTCCACTAGTTAGACAAGCTATTCCTCAAGTCCAGATAAGTTACCCTATATATGGTATGGTACAAACGCAAGATAGGAAATCATATTTTTGGATGATGGAAAATACCACAAGTCAACCATATCAAGGTATCCCTCAAATGCCTTACGATTAACAGATCTAAACCCAACTGTTTCAACCTTTAAAAATTTATTGTGGAGCTGGGCAGAAAGGTTATGTATATTATAGTTATAAAAATCCTCCCTATCCCATAACATAGATACCTATTGTTAAGGCCATCCCATCTTACCTAGGATATCTTCCACTGGACCTTAATAAAGAATTTCTGTTTGTAGAAACTCTTTAATAGCCGTATTTAACCTGGCTTACCAACGATTCCATTGCCCATACTTCTTGGTGGCTGGATATTCCGATGAAATTGCCCAATGATATCCCTAAATTCAATGAAAATCTTGGAGAAGACCCGTCTACACACATTATGACTTATCATTTGTGGTGTTATTTAAAGCCTATAAATGATGACTATTAGTTTACGTCTTTTCCAACTCACACTTAATGGTATGGCGGAAAAATGGTAGATTGAAATACCACGAGCTTTGTTCAATAATTTTAGTGTGTTAGCTACCATATTCCTAACACATTTTGAGTTACCCATTCGATATGAAAATGGAATTAAAATTTTAACCAATTTCAAAAAATATGATTCCACTCATATCTCTGACCATATTCATGAGTGGCAATGATGTTGTCAGTTGGCTAAAACTTTTGTTCCTCACCAATTGTTAGTTGAATGGTTCATTAAGTCTATGTTTCCATCCATCACAGAAGATGTCGTTAAGGAAAAATTTGTGACTGAAGAGAAGGTAATTGCATGTGCCTAGTATTTGGATATTATTTATAGCCAAATCGACATGCTCTATGATAAAATATCAAATAAGCTGATCCTTCCAATATTGTTCCTCAACCTCCTAATAAATAATCACATGCTGCTGATGACGTGATTGGTTCTGCCAGCCAATAATCGATGAGTAAACCATCTGGTTTGACTCTTGTTGTGGCTGCTCAAATCCATCCTTCCACTACTCCTGCGGCTTCTACTTCTGAGATCAATGTTGTTTAATCATCCAAAGGAAAATCTCAACAAATAGGAATTAAGAATAAAGGCAAATGTAAAAAGAAGAAGGAAAATCCTTTGTAGGTCAAACAAAACAATCAGTCTTTTGAAGAGAAGCGAAAACCTCGTTATCCATGCTTGACTTGCAATGAGGAGAACTTCACTCGTAACTGTCAACATTGGGTGGAAGTCAATCAGTTCCTTAAGTCATCCACTTCAGCCACTATGTTGACAGATCCGTTTCTGAGTCAGGAGACCAATATGGTTACTCAAGATTCCACTACCTCTAACTTAGTTTTTATGTTATCCTCTGCTAAGACGAAAAATGATGTTATGGTGGCACTCGAAGTAAAGACTATGGTAATGTGAATCCCTGAAATAGTTAGGCTATTTATCAACCCGCTACTTCTAGCACATCTCCATCATATTATACTCCAAATGTGCTTCCTACCAAATTGATTATTAAGCATCTAAAAGGCATTATCCATAAATCTACATTCAACCTTCATGCAAGAGCTACTCAGAATTACAACATAGTTCAGGATCTCGCTCAAGCTCCTTCAATTATCTCAACTCTTGAGGTGTTGAAAAATTGTCCTACCCAGAAAAAGGCTTTAATTTATGCTATTGGATGCATTGATCCCTCAGATTCCAACCTTGAGGTTTTTAACCGTGAGAATCATACACCTTGACTTTTAAGCCAATTAGATTTTATGATTCAAGTTTTCCTTCACGGTAAAAATATCCATTGTTCCATCGTGGCAGAGGTGATTAAACCTGTATCATGTCACTTTATTGCTGGAAGGCTATTGGTTCTCCCTAATTAAATCAATTACCACCACTCTAAAGGATTTTGATGGAAGAGGTTTCAAACCTTGTGGAATTTTTAATTCACTACAAGTAGAATTAGGGCACAATACCGTATCCATAGAATTCGAAGTTATCGATGGACCACTGGATTATAATATTCTACTGGATCGTATGTGGGTTTATGCCATGGTTACAATTATTTTGACATATTTTAAAATGATCTATTTTTCTCATAAAGGTGGTGTACTAGGCATTTATCAACCCACTTTCTTTGCCTCTAGTTCTCAAGTTACTGGAATTTTCCGGCTATAATCAGATCAACATGATCCCAGTGGACCAACATAAACAATGTTTATTTGTCCATGGGGCACATTTTCTTATTGAAAACTCCTTTTCGGATTGAAAAATGTTGGGCTGCATTACAGAGGGAAATGAATTATGCCTTCCATGACATCAAACATATTTTGAAACCATATTTGGAAAATGATCTTGCTCACTCGAAACTTTGTGTTGATCATATGATGCACCTTAGGGCTATCTTTTTACATTGTAGACATTACAACATTCAACTCAATAAGCACGAGTGTGTGTTTTGTGTTATATCGGGTTGACTTCTTGGTTCCATGGTTTTGAAACATAGAATTCGTATTAACCCATTGAAAGTTCAGGCAATCTTAGATATGCTTGTTCCTTCTTCCCTCCTTAATATTCAATGACTCCAAGGGAAGACTAAATTTCTTCAGAGGTTCGTTCTTAGCTATGCCAAATTGACCAAGGGATTTACTCGCTTGTTAAAGAAAGGGGTTCCATTCCATTGGGACGATGTTTCTCGAAAGGTGTTTGATGCCTTGAAAGATGTTCTGATTCAGGCATCCTTGTTATATCACCCAGATTACCAACACGATTACTTCATGTATTTCATCGTTGCAACTACTACCATCACTATGGTATTGTTTAGAGAGGAAAATTTAGGGGCTAGACATCCTATTTATTATTTGAGTCGTAACTTGAATGATACCGAGATCAAATATACTCATGTCGAAAAATTGGCTTTGGTGGCTGTCTAAGTTGTCCAAATGTTTCGCCATTATATACTGCTTTGAAAAAATATGGTTGTTTATGATTGAAACACCATGTTGTACATCTTGTCACGAATATTGTTGGGGGAGAATTACTCCAAGTGGATTTTCATCCTCCAGGAGTTCAATTTGGAGTTCATCAAATTGAAGTCAAAGAAATCCCCAATTTTTGCTGAGCTAATTTGTGACCTTCCCACTACTGAAACTGAAACAACGCCTTGTGATTCTATTCCAGACAAGTCGTTGTTCCTAATCGCATCATCTGACCCATGGTATGGATACATTATCATATATATCCAAACCCAAACTTTCTGGTTTAATACCTCTCGATCTTTTCAACGATGTATCCAATATCAAGCTAAAATTATATTATAATCGACGACACCCTTTATCGTCGTGATATCGATACGATTTTTTGTAGGTTCCTCACTCATGAGGAGGCCAAGAAGGTCCTGAATGAATTCCATGTTGGGGCATGTGGTGGTCATATATCTGGTTTTGCCACTGCACAAAATATTTTATGTGTTGGCTACTTTTGGCCTACTGTGCTTCGAGATTGCATTCTCGCAGTTCAAAAATGTCATGCCTGCAATATATACAATCATAAAACCCGTGCTCCACCTACTCATTTACACACTATTATCATCATTGAACCATTTTTAAAATGGGGCATTGATTTCATGAAATGTAACCCGAACTCGGTCGGGGGGCATGGCTATATAATTATTGTGGTTGACTATTTTACCAAATGGGTCGAGGCGATGTCTACATATAATAATACTGGTGAAACAGCTGCTCTCTTATTTTTCAATCATGTTATTGTGAGGCGTGGTGTACCACATGCCATAGTTATAGTTCATGGGAAACATTTTCATAACCACATGATGTTTGAAAAATACTTCCAAGTTGGGCCTCTCCCATGAAAGTTCAACTCCCTATTACCTTTAGGTGAATGGGAAAGTTGAAGCCATCAATAAAGTTTTGAAAACAATGCTTCAATGTAGGGGTTCATAATTCAAATTGACATCTGATACTTTATGAAACCTTGTGGGCATATCGAACTTCTGTTTAGACTGCTACTAGATTCACCCCATTCCAATTGGTATAAGGTCTAGAAGAAATCGTTCCAATTGATTGTGAAATTTCATCTCTCAAACTTGTTGTCGAACTCCTCCTTGCCACTTCCGCGAAAGAGGAACATCTCTTACATCGGATGCACTTAGATGAAATTAAACATGATGTTGCGATGTATAATGAATCCCATAAGAAACGTATCAAGGCGCAATATGAAAAGAGTGTAAAGCCTCATGTATTCTAGGAAGGAAACATTGTCTTGTTATAAGATCAAGGGTTTGATAAATTAGGATTGGGGAAGTTCGAGCCAATGTGACTAGGTCCATACATTTTCAAACGTGTTCTTGCTAAAGGGGCTTATGAGCTTGTTGACTTCAATGGAGTTCCATTGGTGCAACCTAGAAATGGGTTGTACCTTAAAAAATACTATGCTTAAGTCATTTTTTCATAGTTAACTGTGTACATGCTATATATATGTGTGTTGATTGTGTTTGAAATGTGTTCCCTTCGAAATTTCATACGGTTTCTGTTAATCATATTTACATTTGGTTTGTATATGTTGGAAACCATCGAACCATATGTTGGTTATGCTAATGGCGCTATACTTACTTAGAACCTTTCTTCCACAGCGTGGGTTATATATGCTCCAAATGGCGAGTTGGTGAGTTACAAGGGATTTGTATCAGTTGCTCTACAAATAACATCACTGAGTATAATGCAATGACAGAGATAATGTCTGATGCTATTTTTCATGGTATCCACCGTATAATTATTAGACTCGACTCAGAACTTGTAGTACTACAATTGAGTAATGTTTATCAGTTAGAAGTCTAACTATGCTTCATATGTTCTTAAGGGTTTGCCTTATGGAAAGATACTTTGATTATATTCAATATCAACACGTTTCTAGGAGTTTAAACACATTGATAGATGCATTGGCTAGTCATGTTTTAGATAGACATTTGCGACATATGTAAATTAAATTCAATACACATCACATACATTAAAATAGATAATAAAACCACAAGAAACACTATATATATAAGTTTGGTTTTATAGAAATTTGTGCCCGAGACACATATGGACACACGACCTATCATATAAAAAAATATAAATTAGTAAAAATATGGCTATAAGCCTCGTAGTATACTAATTATAATGCTCATGATAGTAGGAAACTGCGTGAGTCATATTGCACATTATCCAACTGATATGGCCAGGAATGCCAATAGTATGTCACTGTAGTCTCATAGGACGTTGGTCGATCGTAGTATCATCTATGTCGTGGGTCAACCCATCCATGTGATACTTAACCTCTACAAGGGTCTTGACCACATTGAGATCCTGTAGTACATGTCGTCCTGCTACAAAAACTTGTACTCCTACTGGTGCCTATTGTGGGTCTCCCGCATGCTGAAGATAAAAATAACCTTCTGGTCAAATGGGACGAATATCTGCATGTATAAATCAATAGTTTAGTCTTGGATGCATAAAAAATCATAAAATTGTAAAACTTAAAAAATAAAAAAATGATCAAAATGTTTCTTATTTTACCTATGGCACCCCATCTCTTGCCATTAGGAGGCACGAGCTCTAGATCTCCACAGAAATCCATCCCTGCATATGGATATTCCTCTATCATAATGAGATGCATGCACAACCATCTAAAGAAAACCGGTGTGAAACTTATCAATGATGGACCTCTTCATCCATAGGACTCTCGAATCTGTGGGCTCGAGTGAAATATGTTATGGCTTGAGAAATGGAATTTTCTCTATGAAAAATGAAATCAAGATAGAACCATAGCCAAAATTATTCAACCATTCATCCTTTGAATTGTTCAATTGTTCTTCATGTTTACTAGTACTCCCTCACTCCAGTTGAATATTATTGGCTCTATACATTCTAGAGCGTACTGCATGTATGACCTATTGGCCAAATGTAGAGTAGAATTTCTAGCCAATCTAGAAATAATGAATAGGATCATTCTCAAAGGTAAACATACCACATCCTTTATCTCAATTTTCCCATCCTTGGATGGTTGGTTTCGAGGTTTGTAGTGTGTGTTTATGTAATCTTTGGCTGTCTCTCCACCCCTTATTGCACCTGAGAATGAGATGGGGGAACCTCTCCTTGATAAACCACTCAAGAAGTATATATATATTCTACCTGTATCTCGATAATATGTGCTCCAAGTCTGAATGCATGTGCCTCAACATCCCATGCTCACGCAAGATACTCTAACAGCTCCATTTGTTGCCTTGTACCAGAAAGCGAGAATAATTTCAACAGCCCACAATTCCTTAATGCCTAGATAGTGGTCGGATCATTAGCTACATCCATATCTTGTACTTCATGCTCTCTTTATTTCCATATAAGTGCCATTTTGTTTCGATGAAGACTTGAAACACCACAAGAAGGATCATTAAGACAAACATCATGCAAAAAACTGGAGAAATTTTGAGAGAAACAGGAAAATCAATTTTGGAATTGCACCTAGCGCACCCCTCTAAAGGGATAAAGTGTGCGGCAGTGCCCTCCTCAATGAATTTATTTCCTATTCAGTGCTCCTTTCGACTTGAAGGAGGTGCGATAGACCTAGGGCAAGAAATTTGAGCCCTAGGGCCCTTAAAAACTGAAAAAACTTGCATGAAATGACAAAATGGAATCATGAAAAGAAAGAGGAAGGTTATAGATCCTACCTAGAAGTGATGATGCTCGAAATGGTCCACTAGATTGGTCAACATTAGCAGCATAAGATAGGGGACCAAAGCACTTAGAACTCACTCACTAAGAAGTAAAATGTGAAATGGTAAAAATGGATTAATTTTTTGATTATTTATGGTCTTTTTACAATTATTTTATTAATCTTTTAATGTTTTGACCTGAATATGATTCAATTTGATCATGAAACAGGTTTTTTAAATATTTTGGTGGTGTTCTTAGCAGGTTTACAACTGTCTAATGGATTTTAACATGTTTTGAATCGAAACATATCATTTGACCGAAGAGTACACTTTTATCACTTTTTCATGCTCTATAAACTTACAAAAAAGGAACCCCTTGGAGTCCTCTTTGAGCTCTTTTCAAACTCCCAAAACATGATAATATTCTCAAGAACTTTTCTTTTCAAAATTGTTAAATTAAATGAAAATATACTTATTAAGTATAATTTTAACCCTTTTCTAGACTGGGATAGACTAATTATGAAAAAGGAATACCTTAGTCGAACATGGCTAAGAGGTTCTCCTGGGTATTTTTTCTGCCTTTTCGGACTCAAGAGACTATTTATAAAAAGGAACCTTTGGAGTTTTATTTTTCACCTCTTTTTCCAACTCTCTAAACATGAAAAATATGTCGATTTTCACCTTCGTTGGACTCATAAAAACATCAAAGAACGATGGAATTGTCAAACATGACGAGATCGAACCATTGCTTCTTAGGGTTTGTTAAAGATACTCAGAGGGATTCATTTGAAGGATGATCTTATAGATCACACATATGTTTTACTCCTCAAGCTTGTTAAAAAATAAATAGGTACTGACCAGAAATGGTTTGGGAATTGGGAAAGCAGGGTACTCCACCTATTAATGGTAGTGAGGTGCTCTTGAAGATGACACTCTTTCATTTCATCTCCGTGACTGTTGGGTCGGGAAATCTGCTTGTATTTCTGGTTCATCACACCATATGAAAGCCTTCTCTTTCGGTTTTGGGTCAATTTTTTCATCTCCATTCAGTATAGTTGATATGTTCAAGATAAGTCATTTAGTTGATATCAACTATGGCACTCTTAAGCCTACATTCATCTATTTCATTCCTAAACTAGTTCTACATTGACATCAATCTGTCTCAAATCATGATACACGTTTTGTGTCATTGATGGGGGATACATCAAGACCCTCATGCAACAAGTTGCTTCCTATCTACATCAGCTCATTATCCATGAATTCGACTTAAAAACTCTCCTTTTGGTACCTTGGATCTTGCATACATCAATGGAAAGTTTCCTCGCTCTCAACGATAGGTTTTCATCAATGGCCTTTAACTGAAAGATTATATGCGTTGTTCGACTTCAACTCATCTGTTCACACCATATTGATTATACTATTGTACCTTAAGATCCATTAACATCATTTATGGCTTCTCGCACGTCTGTTAACAACTTACATCGTTTGCCAATAATCAGATGGTGACTACCATGTTCGCGTTCAACTCATTTATTCACATGGTTAGAATTGTATATCGAATGATCGAGTGAACGACATAGAAGACCCTGGATCTAGTTCCATCCATCTGGGCTACACTTTTAGGATTAATACGAGATTACAAAGTATGATGGCTATGGTCATAAGGACAATCATCCATCAATGGAAACGATTTATTAATCAATGTACATGTAATATTATCTTATGCGTTGAGCATGGGTATGCCTCCCTCAACAAATATATCATGTTGTAAATGTATTTTGATAATGATCTTGACCAATTTTTCTTGATACAAACTTGTCATAAGGTAAATCAATTTAGTCATTAGTTGTCATTTTTGAAATTGCACTTTAGGGGGAAATCTGTTATAGGCCATTTTGTCGCATCTAGTCAATAGGCCTGCAAACCAGATCGATCATCATCCGTGAACATGTTGTCATCATCCCTACACAATTCCCTAAGCATGATTTTCCCAAATCCCTAAGTTTTTGGGTATGACTAATTCAAATCAATGCTTTTAAGGCCTAGTGTACCCTGCCCGTTTAGATATATGCGTTCAGCAACAGGTTTCTCCTTACTGCATGAACACTGTGTTGAGGCCTCGAAATTCTGTTGCCAAAACATGGGGGAAAACCACCTGGTCCGAACCTTAAAGAAGCTCCTTTTCCATTTGGTGTAGTGGCTCCGACTAGAGATAATGGAACCAATTTCCCAATAAGGATGATTTGGAGGGTGTTTTGATTATACAACATGCAATGGAAAATGATTCTAATCTATCACATGCATCTATATAAACTATTTATTCTACTATATACCTGGGGTGTTTCTTCCTTTATGCGATTTAAAGAGATATATTTCAACTATTAGTAATATAGAACATTTAACAGTTGAAAGAGATGAAAATTATGTAAGATGATTCTTCTAACAAAGTAGTTTGACTAGAAGAATTGTGAAAAATATATCACATTCATATGTGTGATTATATATTTAATAAGAAATCACAGAAAAATATTAGAACATAAGTGCATGTAACATTCATCTATAATAACATTTCAAATATATAATGCAGCAAAAAGATGACTTTCAATCTATAAATAAAGACTTAATACAAGTGAATATAAGTACCATATGTACGAAGTTCTACTCACGTAAATTGACAGTAATTGATCTGCTCCTCTTCACTTTCAAGCAATTTAAAGAGTAAAATAGTGCAACATCAGTTAAACATATTTAATTGTTAAAAGATAATAGATGTGTTCCATTAACTCATCAAAACATTCACAAACTTACAATAGTGCATTCTTTGCAAATTTTTTTGACAAATTTCTGGACCCTTCTCTAAATGCACGAGAGGGGTTTAAATACTAACTAAATATGTTCTAAAATAGATTATTACAAAAATATAGAGGAGGTTTCAAACAACCATTCTTGTAAGGCTAACTTAAACTACAATCTAGGAAAATAAAGTAACAATATGATTTATGAATTCCTCCCTTTCTTTTGGATTTGGTCATGAAGTTGACAAATATCTAGCATGGGCTTGAGCTGAGCTGGCTGCGAAATCCTCAGTCCGACTTGTCCCTTGAATATTTCGTTTGAGAGTACTGGCTGCGATCTTCTTGTTGAATCTGTTAAAGACTGCAGGATTTGGTATTAATGATAAGGTTTGATTAGAAAATTCCAATAATTTTCCTGATCAAACTTATTCACCTTTTTAATTGTTTCATCCTGCGTTTCTGCCTTTTGTTTCCATTGTGTTTCTAGCTGTTTGACTTCTGAGAACACTTCAGACATGTACTCTTTGAAAAGTTCTTCTTTCACCAGCTGTTCACATACAGATTCATAAATTTCCTTTGATAATATTGATGTTTTCGCTGCTTCTTTCTCTGCCTGCTTTATTTGTGCTTCCCAATATTTGAATAAGATCTCCTTGTGGAACTTATCTACCTGGTGTAGTGTTAGTAATCAATATTTTTCACTATATTTGGATGACCATAGAATGGTTATATTTTTCTGAAAACAAAATTCCTTGAATATCTTGAGTTTTAGAAATCTCACTGCCTTCATTATCTTCATAAAACCTTTTTTCCCTATCTCTCAATTTGCCTTCTCAAAGTCACCCTGTTGCTCTTAAAAGACTCATTATGGGCTTATACCTCTCATTTTAATCCTTATTTCCTACCTAAAACCTCATTTCCCCATCCTCCCTCTAATATTTATTGTTTCTGACTCATTCCCATGTCCCCTTGAGCATAGTAGCACTCTTGGAAATGCTTTTTTCACTTGAAGGTTTTTAAGTCAAAATCAGGTCAAAGGGAACTCACATTAGGTCATTAGGGTTTTTCATTTCTTCAAGGCCATCATTTCATTCCGATGAGGTTAGTACACATATTATAAGGATTTATTATGATCACCAAGCTGTCAAAGCCATTATGTCAAGCCTCAGTGAGTAAAAGAAAAGCCAGCTCCATGACTTCAACAACCTGCAAAGCAAAAAGTGTCAAAGTGTATCAGTGAGAAAAGGAAGAAGAATTCGAAGCATTATAAAGTGGGTTTTTCAAAGCCAACTCAGAGTTCCACATGCCATCACATCAAATTTAAAATACAAAAAGTGTTTACTTCAGCAATTAATCAAATTTCAAAGGGATTTGTCTTGTTCCAAGGGTGCCCAAGTCATCATTGTTCACAAGCACTAAACCCTAATTTCCTCTCCCACTGAGCTAGGGTTTGCTATGAAAAAGAGGCATAGGAGTAGAGGATCTATATGGTAGGTCATATAAGCAAGTATGAAGCCATAACAACTCATAAACATCATGCCTCCATCATTTTCCAAGAAGTCATTCCAAGGGACAAATCATTTGCCACACATAGGGCTAGTTTTGCTTCAAACTATGTTTATGACCAAACAGAGATGAAATTAACAATAGTGAGAGAGGTTTTTGTCCCTCACAGGTCAAGGAAGAAAAACCTCCTTCAGTTTTTACACAGGTATCATTTTTGGGGAGAAATGTCAAATTTACAGGTGCTACAAGAGGTTTGCTGCACTTCTGGAGTGACCTTGGGAAAATCACATTTTTTCATATATGAAGTGTCCAAATGACTTGCTTGATGAATCAAATGATAACTAGACAAAGATATATTTCCAATGAACTATCATGAGATCTATTTGGAGTTGAGGAAGACCTCCAAAATTTTCCTGCACTAGCACTCTTCCTTTATGCACCCTCATTCAACACGTTTTGACTAGTCTTGGGATAATCAACGTTAGATAGGTCAAATAAACTCCAATCAGAGAAAAAAGGTATATTTGGAAATTATACTTCAAGATATTTCCAATGAGATATCCTAGGCTCAATTTGGACATTGGGAAGACCTCCAAAAGTGGTCTGCAAAACAGTGCTGCGTTTTTTCATCCCGGCACTACGTGTTTGGATAGGCGCTGTGCCCTCAGCCAGTGGCACTGCGTGCCTAGAAAGAGAATCTTGCTAAGGTTTGTTTCCATTAAAACAAGTTCAAGTCTTCTTTAAATTTCTCCTATCATCCTCCAAACACTTCTAATCATTAAGTACACGTCATAAGCCCTTGATTTGAAGCTATTTGGTCATTTTTGAATGAAATGAAGTGTAACCCTAAATGAAACCCCAATTTCAGTTTGTGAGACCCTTGCTCCATCCTCCTAAAAGAAATATCAGTCAAAAAACAAGGTAATTACATTGATTTAGGGTTTACATTCATCTACATTGTCCCTACACACATTCCCTTTCATTCACTCCCTTCAGTCACACTCATTCCCTTCATATTTCAAGCTGCCATTTCATCCCCTTCCCTTCATCTCATTTCACTTACACCCTAGGGTTTTATAAATCATAATTTGAAGATGTCAGAGGAAGAAAATAGTGTCATTGTTGGTGAGGGACAAATTCCAAGGAGAAATGAACATAAGGGCAAGGAAAGGCTACAGAGCCTATTAATGATGAGCAGGATGACAAACATGAAACTGAGTAGGAATTTCAGTTGATTGAGCTTGATGGTGAGGAGGATCAGCCTCAAAGACAGAGACCGAAGATTAGAGGGCTGAAAAGAGCTCTAGCCCTAGAGAGACAAAGGGAAACTGACCTAGCAGACTAGCTTACACTAAATGAAAAGCTTGCCCTAGAGATCAATGAAAACAAAGAAGCATAGCTTGAGAGGGTCAACCAAAACTTGAAGCAGCTCTTGGCCAATGCTCACAAGGAAAATGACTTGTTGAGGGCAAGAGTCAAAATTTCATGCACAAAAAAGAGAGAATTTCATTAGCCAAGCTCAAAGAGCTAATGAAAAAATTGAAAGTTTGACCAAGAAAGGGGAGAAAGAAAAGTTGGACATACTTTCTGAGGTGTCACTTCATGCCTCAATCACTCAATGAGAAATTAATCCAACAATTTTGGCACATTTTTGCACTCATATTAATTTCTACAATTTTTGATAATTTTCAACTAAGAAATTTTTCTAAAGGCACAACGCCACTAGCGCTGTGATTTTTTTTAGGCATCCAAATGAAAAATGGTCAGCATCCTGATGTTCCTAATGATTAGTACATCAAACTCAGAAATTTTCAGAAGATTTGGAGCAAAATTGGTCCCTTAAAAAGGCCAAAAACCACCAAAAAATCACCTTTCTGCCCTCTTTTTGACCATGGCGCTGCACGTTTACTAGTCTTGGGAGAATTGATTTTTGACAAGGCATATGGGCACCATTTTAAAAACTAAAAGTAGTTTTGGAAAATATACTCAGATACCTTTCCATTGAGATATCATGGAGGTCATTTGGACACGGAGAAGGCCTCCAAAATTTAGCTGCAAAACAGGACATTTTTCCTGCCTTGGCACTGCATGTTTGCACTGACACTGTGCCCTTGTACCTTGGAGCTGCGCCCTTACTAGGAGTTATTGAAAAATATATTTTGAAGCCTTAAAGTCAACTTATTCCAAAATTATCTCAGTGGTTGATTTAGGAGTTATTATTTCAATGAATGAGTCTTAGATATTTTTCCTTAGGCCTTGCATGGTCTCAAAGGTCAAAATACATTAACTATGTAATAAATGACATCTAAAACCCTAGCTAGGGTTTCACCTCCTCATTTTTTAGATAAATACTACATGTATGCTTCATAATTTTTGTTGGTTGTTGGTTGATTTTGAGCTGAATACCTCATAGACTTTGAGTTGTGAAGAGATTTTGGCTTTGGAGCTTTGTAACTGTTTTGGATTGAATGCTAATGGAGCAAGCACATTCACAGGATTCATGGACTTTGTCAAATGGTGATGTTATAATAATCTAGGTGTGCATCAAATTATCTTATAACAGAGTAGAAATTTAGATTAAGATATGCTGTTGAGAGGCACCCTAAGTCTGTCTGCTTTTTGTTGTTTGAATTTTTTCCTCTGCTGTGTCTGATTGGAGAATTCTTAATTGCTTTATGATTCCACCTAGCTTGTTGTCTTGATAATGATTTAATAAGAGTCAAACCGAATAATTTTATGGTATGCCCTGTCCTTTGGTGTAGCTTGAAACATTGTTATTAAGGCTTTTCTTTGAAGTTTATTGATTAGGGTTTGGCTACAGAAGTTTATGGTTTTCCATGTCCTTTGGCCCATCTTGAATAGTTACTTTGAAGGTCTTTTATAGTCTTATTGAAGAATTTAGGAGTTCCCTGCTCTTTAATCATCACTTGTATGTCATATTAAATGTTTCTTTGTCTGAAGGTAAATAGCTAGAGAATTTAGGAGTTCCTTGCTCTCTAGGGTTTGCTGGGTTGTTGTTTTAAAGTTTACTTGGTAAAGTATAGCTAAAGAAGTTTATGGTGCACCCTGTCCTTTGGTTATTTCTTAAACATAGTGATATTAAAGACTCTTCTTGTTCTATTATATGTTAAAGGATTCTTAATTTCCCTTTAAACCTACTAAATTCACAACTTAATGTTCATTTCACACCCACATAAGCTATTAAGATCCATTTGGCTTTGTTAACTTGCCCTATGAAACACCCTTGATTTATTGTTGTACTTTTCAAGCCTTTCACAGACCCCATAGCCCAATGGTTTGAATTTCTCTTACTCTATTTGTTCTACTTAACAAGCAACCCAACCAAACAAAACAAAACAAACAAACCCTATCATTTTAACTAGCCTAAAATCAACATCCTAAATCAAATAAGTTATATCTTTTATACAAATATAGAAAGAGCCCTCTCTGAGTCCAGGAAGGGTAGGTCCTAGGACTCCAAAGTTGGTTTAATGTTACCCTTGTCTATTTGGTCTTGTCAATATGACAAATTACAGGGACCTAATAGGTAGATTAGCTTCCTTGCTTGAGTTTTATGCTTGCCATTGAATGTGTTCATTGATTTTCTTCTTGAGCTTCTCACAGTCAAGTTTCTAGATAGCTACTTGCTGGATTAGTATTTCATTTGAGTCACAATAAGAGTCAATAATAGAAGCTTGTTGGAAAAATATTTCTTGTTGTTGCTTTAACTTAGCATTTCCATCCAATGCTTCTTTTATGAATTGCTCTAACTGTGGCTAGCTTTGTAATCTGGTGATTGCTGCTTCCAGTTGTGCTTGCTTCTCAATGATTTGTACCTGATGCTGTAAATTAATATTTTCAAAATCCTTTTGAAATTGGGCCATCTATTTCATTTGCTCGATGGAGTTAGAATTTTCTTGGTGTAACAACCTCTCTAGTTCTTGTATTCTATCTTCCTTCTACTTTAGTAACATTTTAACCTATGTAGCTTTATTAACAGTTGCAATAGCATACACCCCTACAAACTGTGATAGTTTGGTTAAATGTTCAGTAGGATCAGCTAGGGTATCCTTCCATAAAACTTCAACAAATTCATTTGTGAGATCTGATATTGTTTCATCAATTCTTCTCCTTTTATTTCTTTTGACTACAACCTTATGAATAGGGCTGTAGAAGATATCCAACGAAGGAATATGTTAGGTCCCTATATTACTAGAATAGTCCCTTATTGTTATTAGTGTAACCCCCTTATTGTTATTATTGTACCCTTGTAACCCCCATTTTGTTATTATTGTGCCCTTAAATTATTATTCTTAGGTCGGCTAGGATTACATTGTGGCCCACTAGGATTACATTATGGCCACATGGACTCCTATATATAGAAAGGAGGTTTTGTAAATTGTATCATCCAAGAATTGTTCATTTATGTAATGTATTGGAGGTTTCCCCCTTGAAGTGGCTTATTTCTAAGGCGTTGATATCTCTTTCCTTCCATTTTTGGAGCTGGTTGCACAACATTTGGTATCAGAGGCTTTGGATTCTAGGGTTTCGCTGCTCCAAACAGCTCATCATGGAATTTTCGCTATAACTTTTTTTATAAGAAGTTTCAAAAGCTGAAATTTTTAGGGTGCGAATTCGAAATCCTGAGGAAGATCTTCTAAAAATTTCAAAGCTTGGTTCGCAACATTTTCAGAGATATGATTTGTGTAAGTTAGGTCTTTTTTCAGGCTCCTAAACAGGTCATCGTGGAATTTGCGCTATAAATTTTTTTCTACAAAGTTTCAGAAGCTAAAATTTTTAGGGTGCAAAGCTGAAATCCTAAGGAAAATCGTCAAAAAATTTCAGAGCTTGGTTCGCAATATTTTCAGAGATATGATCTGTGGAAGGTAGTGCTTTTTCAGGCTCCTGAATTTCATCTCAAAGAGGTGATCATGGGAAAATCTTCATAACTCTCTCTCTGAGAATCAGATTGGAGTGCCGTAAAAACTGGTCACAAGTACATGGAATTTAGTTTCGTGACTATAAATTTCAGAGCTGAAGGACGAAACAGTGACACGTGACAATTCGTACAAGTTCGCTCTACTGAACCAGTCCATAATTAGGTCACTGTGGGAGATTGGACACAACTTTGTCTTGGAGAATCCAAATCAGGTCAGACCTATGGCATTCGAAAGATAATTCAAAGAGCTACGTTGGTACCAAAATTCAAATATTGAAGTTCTGCAATCACAAAGATAATCCAATTTCAATATCGAGCTCCTCAAAAGAAAGAAAAAGGTGTGTATTTTTTATTTTTTATTTTCCGAATTGCATAAGCCTTGTTTGAAGAATCAATTTGAATTGATTCCAAGGGCATATTGTAGAATAGATATCAGTATTGGATTCTAAAATGGCTCCTAAAAAGAATTCAACACCCATTAAGCCTTTAGAAATCTCTACTATGACTCATGAAGATGAAGAATGGCAACATGACATATCAAAATTACAAGAGCAAGTGCAATAAATTTCACTCTCGCAAAGAGCAACAAAAAATGACATGGAAGTTTTGAAGAAAGGCGTGGAAATTAAGATGGATGGTTTCAAGAAAGGCATGGAAGATGGCATGGAATCTAAGATGGATGACATGGAAGCTAAAATGGAAAACATGAAGAATGATCTAAAAGCAGACATAGAAGGTTTGACAAAGTTGATACAAGAAATGTTTCCTAATGGTGAAAAGATAGTAGAGGAAACTCATGATGAGAACAAAATAAATGTTAATCATGATTTCATAAACTCTAATGTTGGCATGAAGAACCACCATATTCCAAAAATGGATATGAGGAGGTTTGATGGAAAGGATCATGTAACATGGATACTATAGATGGAGCAATATTTTGATCTCCATAACGTGAAAAACACACAAAAGGTACGCATTGCAACCTTACATTTAGAACAAAATACATTTGCATGGTATCGATGGCTTTGCTCCCATAAAAAAATTGTCACTTGGTCAATTTTTACAGAGGAAATGATAGCACATTATGAGGATACAAAGATAAACACCTTCTTTAGCCAATTGATAAATCTCAAACAAAAGGGTTCAGTGGTGGAGCACATTGAGGACTTCCAAAAATTGAATATAAGGGTAACTGATATTCCAAAGGAACACAGAATTGATGTCTTCATAGGGACTTTAAAGGATAACATCCAACATGAAGTTCGCGTTTGGGAACCTGATTCATTGGAGAAGGCATTCAGGTTGGCAAGAAAAATTGAATGTAAAATTATGGAGACAAGGAAGCCTACCACTCACTTCTATAAAGAAGGAAGTGTTGCTACTCCTAGATTTCCACAACCTAAAAGGTTGACACCACAACAATTGGAAGAAAAAAGAGCAAAAGGGATTTTCTACAGTTGTGATAGCAAATACACTAAAGGTCATAAGTGTGCTGAGAATAAATTATTTTACATAGATTGTGAAGAGGAAGAAGAAAATGAACAAGAAACTCAAAAGAAGAGGATATACACCAGGAAGCAACCCTTGAAGAAGAAGAAATGATTCTGACCATATCATGTAATGCATTTGCAGGAATTACCACTTTTCAAACTCTCAAGATTGAAGGACATATAAAGAAGAAAAAGGTAATAGTGTTGATTGATTCAGGTAGCATCCATAATTTTATTCATTGCAAGGTAGCCAAGGAATTGAATTGTTTCCTATACCCAGCACCAGAATGTCAAGTGATGGTTGCAAATGGAGGAACTATAAATTGTTCTGGAATATGCCATAATATCAAGCTAACCATGGGGGAATATTTATTGGATATTCCAATGCTTTCCA
Source organism: Pinus albicaulis (assembly GCA_034641835.2). Taxonomy (NCBI): domain Eukaryota; kingdom Viridiplantae; phylum Streptophyta; class Pinopsida; order Pinales; family Pinaceae; genus Pinus; species Pinus albicaulis. The sequence goes on from CM076573.1 coordinate 338,580,568, forward strand.
TTCCAATGGGAGGTTCTAATGTTGTACTAGGAGTACAATGGTTACAATCTTGGGACTCGTAGCTTTTAATTTTCAAGAACTTTTCGAATTTTTTCTAAGGAAAGGACGTCGAATTTGGTAATAAGTGGAGAAGCCAGAAAGATAATAAGCTCTAATGTCATGACAAGTTTCTAAAGAAACAACAATCTATGTTTAATTGCACAATTATGCTCTACTAGAAGTTCCAACATCAAAATCATCTATTTCGCACCTCCAACAAGTATTGGACAATCATTCCAAGGTGTTTGAAACTCCCAAATGACTCCCACCCATTCGTGATCATGATCATGCTATTCATTTGATTCCAGGAAGTGTTCCTCCAAACATCAGGCCTTATAGATATCCTTACGTCCAAAAGAGATAAATTGAACGTATGATTGCAGAAATGTTAGAGGCGACTATAATTCAACTTAGTCAAAGTTCTTTCTCTGCTTCTGTAGTATTGGTACACAAGAAGGATGGATCATGGCGAATGTGTCCAGATTATAGGGAGCTCAATAAACTCACCATTAAAGATAAATTTCCCACTCCTGTGATTGATGAATTATTAGATGAATTACATGGAGCAATTTATTTTACCAAGTTGGATCTTCGTTCAGGATATCATCAAATTAGAATGAAGACTGAAGATATTTCGAAAACAACATTTCAAACTCATGAGGGTCATTATGAATTTTTGGTCATGCCTTTTGGCCTTACCAAAGCACCTTCTACATTTCAAGGGATGATGAATTCCATTTTCAAACCCTTCCTTAGAAAATTTGTGCTAGTATTTTTTGATGATATACTAATCTACAACAGGTCTTGGAAGGATCATGTTCAACATGTTGACAAGGTGCTCAAACTATTGGAGGAGAAACAATTATATGAAAAACATCCAAATGTTTCTTTATACAAGAGGTGAATATCCAATATATTGTATCTCATGAGGGTGTTAAGGTAGACCCTAAAAAAATTAAAGCCATTAAGGAATTGAAAGTCCCCACAACCATAAAGCAGTTATGCAGATTTCTCGGGTTAACAGGGTATTATCACAAGTTTGTTAAGAATTATGGGAGAATAACAACACCTCTAACAACATTATTGAAGAAATATGCATTTTCATGAACTTCCTAAAGCAACCAAGGCCTTTGAACATCTTAAAGAGGCAATGTGCCTAGCACTAGTCTTAGCTACGCCAGACTTCACAAAACCTTTATTGTGAAATGTGATGCCTCAGGAAATGGAATTGGTACTATTTTAATGCAAGGAGGAAGACCCATTGCTTTTGAAAAGTTGTCCAATCAAAGGAAAGTATTTACAGAAACCTATTTATGAGAAGGAAATTTTAGCAATACTACATGCACTAAAGAAATGGAGAACTTACCTAATGGGAAGACACTTCAAGGTAAAAACTAATCATGATAGTCTTAAACACTTTTGGAACAAAGACTATCTTTAGAAGAGCAGCAAAAATGGGTCACAAAGATGTTGGGTTATGACTTTGAAATAATATACAAAAAAGGGAAGCTAAATGTTGTTGCATATGCACTCTCAAGAAAGAATGAAGAGGTGGAAGCATTTCTTTGTGCCATTTCTATTATCCAACCAGATTGGATAACCGAAGCAAGAGATGAATGGAAGAAGGATGAAGAAATGTGGACACTCATTCAAACGTTGCGGCAAGATCCTAGTACATCCGATACATTTAGTTGGAAAAATGATTCCTTATGGTACAAATATCGCTTCTATCTTTATAAGAACTCCCAACTAAAAAAAAATATTCTTTTGGAATTGGGCACCTCTCCCTTTGGAGGAAACTCGGGATTTGTAAAAACTTACCACAGGGTGAAGAAATATTTTTTTTGTGATGGCCTTAAATCTGATATTTAAAAGTTTGTGATGGAATGTTTGGTTTTCCAGCAGAATAAAGTTGACACAATTAAGACCCCGGGACTTCTACAACCTTTATCCATTCCAAGTCAACGCTGGGAGGAGATTTCAATGGATTTTATCACAGGTTTACCTACGTCCGAAGGAAAGAATGTCATCATGGTGGTAGTTGATAGAATTACCAAGTATGCGCACTTTTGTGCATTATCTCATCCATTTAAAGTAATTACAATTGCTACTACATTTATGGACAGAATTCAAAAGCTACATGGAAGCCCAAGGGTTATTGTGAGCGACAGAGATCCCATTTTTACAGGAAATTTTTGGACGGAATTATTTTCTTGTTTGGGTACTCAACTAGCTCATAGCTCATCTTATCATCCTCAATCTGATGGTCAAACAGAGATAGTGAATAAATGTTTGGAAGGCTATCTTCGTTGTTTTGTATCTGATAAGCAAGAAAAATGGGTCAAGTGGTTACCTCTCGCTGAATGGTGGTATAACACTTCCTTCCATACTGCAATAAAAAATGACCCCATTTATGGCACTTTATGGATATCATCCACCATCCATCACATATTCTTTAAGGGAAAATTCTAGGTTTCAAGCACTGGAGGATCACATCGAGCATCAACAAGAAGTTCTCCAACTCTTAAAGGATAACCTAAATTTGGCACAAAATGGAATGAAACAATAGGCATATCAACATCACAGTGAGAGAAGTTTTGATGTGGGAGACTGGGTATTTTTACTAGATACAACCATACAAACAAATGTCCCTCAAGCAAGCTAAGAAGGATAATAAATATCGCCAAGTACTATGGTCCTTACAAGATGTTGCAAAATAGTCAGAATATGGCATACAAATTGGATCTTCCCCGCTTTGGGGAAAGTGCATCCAGCTTTCCATATGTTTCATGCTTAAAGAAGGTTATAGGTGAAAATATTCCGCTTCAAAACAATATTGCCAACTTGATGAGGAAGGAAAATCATATTGGAACCCGAAGCGGTCACTAAAACAAGAACTCTATAAATACTAATCGATCAATTTCAGAGTATCTCATCAAGTGGAAGAACTTACCCTCTGAAGATTCTACATGGGAGGATGAGAAGTTTATACAGAAGCACCCAGAGCTACTCAAGCATTGAGGACAACACTTTTTTGAAGGAGAGGGGAATGTTAGGTCCCTATATTACTAGAATAGTCCCTTATTGTCATTAGTGTAACCCCCTTATTGTTATTATTGTACCCTTGCAACCCCCATTTTGTTATTATTGTGCCCTTAAATTATTATTGTTAGGTCGGCTAGGATTACATTGTGGCCCACTAAGATTACATTATGGCCACATGGACTCCTATATATAGAAATGAGGTTTTTAAAATTGTATCATCCAAGAATTGCTTATTTATGTAATGTATTGGAGGTTGCCCTCTGGAATTGGCTTATTTCTAAGGCGTTGATATCTCTTTCCTTCTATTTTTGGAGATGGTTACACAACAGAATTTCCTCAACTTGTAAAACTAATTGTTCTGTGGGGTAGGCTGGTATTATCTCTCGATCATGAGTTTCTGGAACTTGTTGTAGTGGTGTTTGAAAATAGGGGAGACATGTATGAGTCTTCAGTAGACAACGTTTGAGCAATCTCTTTACCTTTCTAGTTCGTCTCTATTTTCTTTGTTCTGTTAGTTGGTTTCCTGATTTCAAGCAAACAAAGCAATAATTAAAAATACATGGAACAAAGAGACAAATCCGTCGTTAAATTATTTCAAACATGCAAAAAGAGATATGAATCTTATAAAAAATTCTATTAATCATCGATAATAATTTCAAATCAAATCTCTTATACCTTTACACGAAGTAGTTATCAATAAATTTAAGACGTTGGATCTCAGATTTCGGTTTGATATGACATAATTCATTTCATATGCTTGAGTAATTAAATGCCATTCATTCGCATATCACAACTTAAAACTTTTACCATTTACGACGTTACTCATAAATTATGTGAAATGCGATCTGCGCAAATCGCACATCGCGACTTTTATGTGGTAAATGAATTTTCTTTTGGTTAAGTCTTGCGAAATGTGAAGTGTGCATTCAAGAAGTTAAACGGTTGCACTTTATGGGACTTTAGAGCTTTATGTTTATTGCTCTATTGGCTCGTCGGGTCCGTGTAATCGAAACTTATACCAAATTACTTTATAAGTTTGATTGTTTAAATGAGGTGCAATGCGATAAACATATTATAAGGGTGATTGAATGTTTTGCAAGTTTTTTAATATAACTTTGGAAGAGGCTTAGCGCATTTCGCAGCCTACGTGACTTAGTAGGTTTTAAGTCTTTTGGGTTATAAGTTATGCGTTTTGCGATGCACACTAAGGAATAAAGCAGAAAATCTCAAAGAAAACTTTATTTCCTAATTTTTTTTGTTTTAAAGACAAAAATAAATGAAAATGAATTTCCTAATAATTTCTAAAGGGTCCCCATTTATTAAAATAAATGGGGGGTTTTGTATAGAACAAAAATTGGCGATTCACTTGGGAGAACTAGCTATCTCCGACTAACTTTTTGAAATTTCTAAAACTTTTTTGAAATAAAAATAGTCGCAGGAATGAATTCAAACAAATAATATCTTACTAAGCAATGAAATTTCTCTTAATTATAATTCATAAGAATCCCTCTTTTAAAGATATAAGTATGAGAATCTATATCAGTCTTTACTTAGTTTAAAAAGATAAAGCGGGTGGCTCTTACATATCAGCTTTATAAATATTTACTCTTTTATCACAGGTAGAGCATCTGTTCCAATAAGAAATTTAAGCTCTTGGCAGGGTTACCTTTTACCCAACAATGATTCATTGTCCCATCCAATGTTTCTTAAAATTTTCAAAAATAAATTCTAACTTTATACAATTGATATTTTTTGAAACTTTTCTTTGTATATCATATTTTTATTTACTTAAAAGCCATTATCTTCGCTTGGTAACCAAATGATGACAATGGCATTCACTAGTTGTAATTAAATTGATAAAGCTGACTCTTGATGAGACCCCTTATCCTCTTCATATAATCTCAAGTCATTACCTTGTTTTGGTAGGCAGTATTGGTAATGTCAGTTCAACTATTTCCCTATGAACATGTAAACAAGATCATGATGAGACTTATTATCTTTTAAGCTTTGTAGTTATAATATTTTTGGAGTTTGTCTAAAAAATTAATAAGTTTTATCGGATGGGGTGAATCATTCGTCCTTTTGAGGATTCTGGATGATAATGTTGAGTTTTAGATTGCTTCTTTGTAAAAGAGTCTTTACTATGTTAAGGATTCTTTTCTTGAATGATAACAGAATAATCATTCTATATAAGGATGAGAGTTTATCAGAGAATAAATAACTTCAGTGAAATTGCATCTTTCAGTGAAAAATAAAATCTAATTTTCTTTCGAAACTTTTAATTGTTTCCTTAACACTTCTTATTTCTATAAGCGATAAATAAAAAAGGATCATCTGAGATTTTGATTTTGAAAAGCCAAAAATTTATACTAAGCAACTTTTATTTTCCTAAGGAAAAGAAAAAAGACACTAGTATACAGGGAATAGAAGGGGTTACCTCCTATGAAAAGTATTTATTCAAAATCTCCCCATTAACAGGAAAAGAATCTCTTTTGCTTGATAGATCTTGCAATAAGAATGTTGATGGGCCTATTTCTTCAATTATTTGAAATGGACTTAGCCAGAGTTTTTGAAACTTCGCGTGTTTACCTTTTTCCTCATGCGCTTTGTCCCATTTCAATACTAGATCACCAATTTGAAATTTTTTTGGAGTAATAGAAGTTGAATCAAATGAGGTTTTTATTATCTGTTGATGATGTGCATGAGTATGTTTAGCATTTTCTATTTCTTCTTCTAACTTAAGAATTTGACATTGTCTAAGTTGTAAAGAAGAAGAAGGATATTCATCAATAAATTGTACTAAGGAAAGAGAGGGAATAAATACATTGGTAGGAAGTACAAATTATTTTCCATAAACAAGATTGAATGGAGAAGTACCAATAGAAGCTTTTTGAGTTATTTGGTCTGCCCAAAGAGAAAATATTAATGACTTATGCCAATTTTTTTGGTTTTGATCAACGGTTCTTTTGATTATTCTAATCAAATTCTTGTTCGTGGACTTTGCTAAACCATTTCCTTTCGGGTAATAATTCGCAGAATACTTAAGTTTAAAACCTCTTTTGATTGCAAATTCCATCATAGCAGTTCTTGAGAACTAAGATGCGTTATCAAACATTAAAGCAATAGGTAAACCAAACCTAGTTATGATATATTGGTCGATGAAATCAATGATATTCTCAGAGTTGGATACCTTTAACGGAATTGATTCCACCCATTTAGTAAAGTAATATGTAGCTATGAGAATATATCTATGATGTTTGGAAGAGTTAGGAACAATCTCACCAATTATATCTAATCCCCATTATTCAAATGGTTGTTCGATATTGACTAGATGTAATGGGAATGCTGGCTTCCTTTTTCTTCCAGATTCTCTTTGGCACACTTTGCATTTTCTTGCATATTCATGAGCATCTTTGAAAAGTGTAGGCCAATAGTAACTTGCATGCAGTATTTTGTGTGCTCTCGTATTTCTTCCAAAATGTCCTCCAACTGGTCCATGATGGAGTTCTTGCAAGACTTTCTCTGCTTCAGATTTTTCTAAGCAACTTAGTAGTACAGAATCAAAATTTCTCCTAAACAATACATCATTGATTAATTCATATTTATTGACCTTTAATCTCAAAGCCCGTTTTGTTTTGTAATTGGGTTGGGTTGGAGCATATCCATTCTTCAAATAGAATATGAGATCAACATATTGAGATTGTGCATCGTTGAGGCTTACCTATGATATTTTCACATTGTTACCTGAATATTATTCTGATGATAGATGGGATGCTCTTGTAAGCATTCTGCAAAAACCTTGACCTCTAACAATTTTAGAGGGTTTAATTTCTCCATCATATTCTTGTAAAGTGTAACCTAGTTAGCCATTTTATCTCCTAATTCTCTTTGAATTAATAGTTGTCTCACTGTAGAGAATGGAACTATGATTTTGGTGTGAGGTTTTAGGAGAAATGGCCTGAAATTTTTTATAGCCTTAAAGACAACAAATGCTTGTTTTTCGACAGATGAATAATTTAGTTCTACACCTTGAAAATTGGAACTAAAAAATGATATTGGTGCTTCAATTTGTTGGTCATTAAGCTATGTTAAGATAACAGCGTATGATGTATCTGATGAAAAAGTATATGAAGTAAAAGGATTAAGAAAATTGGGGGTAGTTAGGAATGGAGCATTGACAATGGATTGTTTAATTAAATCAAATTCTTCTCTTTCATTATGTCCCCATTTAAAGACTGAATTTTTCTTAATCATGTTCTGTAATGGTAAAACTATTTGTGAAAAGTCAGGGTCAAACCTTTTAACAAAATTAATTTGCCCAAGAAACGACTGCATAACTTTCTTGTTATGAGGGAAAGGAATTCTTTTAATCTCTTAAATTCTTTCACGATCAATATAGATACCTCTTTTTGACACAATGATTCCTAAAATTTTTCCTTCATCTTATGCAAAAAATGATTTATTTTGCTTTAATGAGATGCCATACCTTTTACATTGCTCAAAGACTTGCTTTAGGTCATTCACATGATTGGTTACTTGTTTAGAAAAGACTGTAATGTTAGTTAAATAAATAAACACTGATTTATCTATGAGCCCCCTAAAAGCTGTATTCATAGTTCTCTGAAAAGTTGCACCTGCATTAATTAATCCAAATGGCATATTTTGATAGGTGTAAGTTCCCCACTTAGTCCTGAATGTAGTCTTTAATCTATCATCTGGATGTATGAGAATTTGGTTATATCTCGAAAATCCATCTAGAAAGGACATAAGTTTAGAACCAAGTACTATCTACAGTACTTGTTCCATGGTTGGCAATGGAAAGTTTTCCTTTTGACATGCTTTGTTTAAATTCCTAAAATCAATACAAATTATAATATCGCAATTCTTCTTCCTGACAGGTACCAAATTTGATACCCATTTAGAATGCCTAATTGGAACGATGATTTTTTCCTTAAGGAGTTTGTTCAGTTCTATTTTGATTTGATTTTCCAGATTTGGATGAATCTTCCTCAATTTTTCTTGTATAGGTTTTTCTTCTAAGATCATAGGAATTGTGTGTTGAATCACAGAAGTGTCATATGTTTTAAGATCAATATAATCCCATGAAAAAATACTTTTTTACATTATAGATAATCTGATAAATGATAGTCTTTCTTCGGAAGATAGACCAAGACCTAGATTGACATTTTGAGGTTTTTCGTCAGTTCCTAGATTTACTAACTCAAATCTTAAGGTAGAGCTTTGTGTTTTTGAGTTAGTAACTCTTTTAAACCTATCTTTCAGATTATATAGGTCTTCTAACTTGACAACAGACTTAGGAATGGGATTTTCGTCTTGTTCTTTCTTAATCTGAATGTCATGTTCATTTTCATCCAAAATTTGACTATCATAATATCCTTTAGATTTTAAGAAATCTATGATATCTGAATCATCATTAAATACTCTCCAATTGGTAATATTATTAGGAAAAGATGGTCTAAAAATTAATTCAATGGAAAATCTATCGGAACTAAACCCTTGAGATGGAATTAAATTTGATGCTATTATCACTCCACCAGATTCCCAAGGCTAAGGAAGGAATCCCAACAGAGGTAACCACAAACCAAGCTTCTGACTTGGTATCTAGCCCGACCAAGTCGGAGAGGGCTTTCTCCACAAAAATCACAGCCAAGAGGGCTAGATGAAAAAGGTTTTAGGCTAGTTATGAAATGCAAGGGTTTGTTTATTTTGATTTTGGGGTTGGGCTCACTAAATGAGGATTAGGTCAAGGGGACTAGATTAGGGCCAATGAGATGGAATTGCAGTCCATTCGATGGGGCAAGGTAGGTAGAATTATCAACATTTGAAGGTGATTTGGTCAGATGGTTTAAGACTGATGAGGAGCTAGGAAGAGCATAGGGGATGAGTTCTTCCTAAACTGAAGAAAATGGACAGATTATGAAAATTTTCCCAAAACAGAGCATGAAAAACATGTATTCTGCCTTTAAACTTAAAATTTAACATATAATAGACATGAAAAGGTTTATGGGCTTACAAAAAAATCATACAAATGATCACAAAGAAGAAAATACACCAAACATTCATGCCACATGAATCCCAAGGAAATAGCTGCAATTTTTCATTAATATCGAGGCCAAAATGGTTCTTGATCAATACACTAACTTTCAACTGATGCCAACCTTTGACTCCTGTGAAAATCTGAACTAAATAGACCTCAAAACCACCTCCACTCATCCATAGGGGTCGAATCCATGAGATGAGGGAGATATTACATAAAAATATAAATTCATAGCTAGAGTGTAGGATGAGAAAAGTGACTCATTCCTATCTCTAATGAATTGATTCGTTACACCACAAATGGTTGACTTAACTAATGTATTTACCCTAGGTAAAAGTAAAAACATGATATTTACATTCATTTTGACCATTTACATAAGTAAATTCTTCATTTTCTAAGGTAAAAGTCAAACTGGAGTGAAACTTCAAAAATTTCCGAAGACTATGTAAAATACATTTTTCTTGTGAAACACGCAGCATCCAAGTAGAAAATTTGACCTTTGTTCAAGGCTAATTTTGAGTGCCTTTCCAGTGTCCAAATCAGCTCCATGATAGCTCATTGGAAATCCCTTTGAGTATATTTTCCAAAAATACCTCAAATTTTCGAAATGGTGTTCATTTTCCCTGTCAAAAACCCGTTCTTCCAAGACTAGTAAACGCGCAGCGACGAGGCAGATTTAGAGGCAGAAACATGAAATTTTGATGGTTTTTTGAGCTTTTGATGGACTAGTTTTCCTCCAAAAACTATGAAAATTTCTAGGGTTGATGTCATCATCAATAAAAACCCGCTGGTAGTGGCCATTTGTCATTTGGAGGTCCCAAAAAAGAGTGTAGCGTCCAGGTCTCTACACGTTTAACAATTTTGCTGTGCTTCAGGAAAACGCGCAGTGCCAGTGCAACACCTTTTTGAAAACCACATTTCTAGGCCTTTCCGGTGTCCAAATTGGGCTCAGGATAGGTCGTTGGCAATTTTATTCTGTCTTATTTCCAAATATTCATTTTTCTTTCTGTTTGAACTTTATTTTCCTTGTCAAAAGTTTAATTTCCCAAGACTGGTCAAAAGTGAACTAAAAAATATTTCACTTTGACATTTGATGTGTTGGCATGTGGAAATCTAAGTTGGAAACCTTGGGAACTAAGTTCTTATTACATATTTAATGACATAAAATTACATAGAAAAAATAAAAATTACATCTTTGGTTTTGAAATAAATATTACATCTTGGAATAAAACTCACACTTGAAATCAAATTAAAACTTTGGAAACCATCTTGGAGGTCATATTTACATGGTAAAGAGACATTATTGGGATCACTCTCATACTTTGCTGACCTTATGCAAATGAAATGGTGCATTTTTGGACCTTTAACAATGAAACCTAATGACCTAATGGGACCTTGAATGACCTGACTTCCATGGTTGACTTTAACTGAGACAAGACATGGTGAAATGAGCTTTTCATAGGTGTTTTTATTCTCAAGAAGGCATGAAGGTGAGTCAGCAAATGTGATTTTCTGAGGGAGAGTGAAGTTTTATTGAGTAGGGCTACCATCAGTGAAACAATTTTTAGCATGACCTAATGGAATGATATACAAATTTCAGAGTGAGACACCTAAAATGAAAATGAAAGGAATGATATTAATCAATAATGGAAGAATGAATATTATGGCACTAACATTGGCCTTATTGGGGATGGCAGCTCTGACAGAGGTGTCAAGAACCGCAGATCTCTGAGTTGAGCATATCAGTTCTTTCTTCCATTAGGCCAAATACGGTAAAAAATAACTGAAACTGAAATGCAGGATTGACTATTTGACAACTTAATGACACAAGCTAAATGAAACTGACTCAATTTGACTTGACTTGACTGAAACAAGACTCAAAAAATGAACTTATCCTACTTATTGAAGGCATCAAAACACCGAGACTTGAGGGCTTCAAATCCTGATGACAACCACCTGCTTGCTGAAGACATATGTACAATCCTGTGAAGTGATCCTTCCAATGTAACCAATCCAGTAGATGGTTACTTGCTTGAATTATGCTCTCACTTTCCTCGAGCAGGCAGAAAAAATAAAATCTAGGCGACTCCAAGTGTCTACTGAACATGTTCTTTTGGTCCATGAAAACAAGAAAACACATCTTCCCTGCCAATTGTAGAAAATGAGTAAAGGGATCTTCAAAAATCTGAAATGTTACCTTGTTTCGAGATCCAACAAAAACACAAGCACACTCTTCATTCTGATCTTAAAGAACACTTGGTTGTTGATTCATAGGATATCATAGGGAAGTATGCGTTTCAACTATCTGAGTGTTCGCTACAAATTCCTGAAGCACGATAAACTCTGACTCGATCACTTGCAAGCTGTCTCTCATAGGCTCATACTCCTCAAATTCATATTCTAAATCATATTTGAACATAAAACATTCTTCAATATTGTTAAACATGACATCCCTATTTTCTTCATGAAAGACAACGATCTCTGTTAGCTGATATCCTTGTAGGAAATCATCATCACAAATCGGTTTACTCACAACAACTTCTGGTATGGCTTCATTAGTCTCATGAATATCATCATTCAAACCCAGACTTTCATTTTCAATAATGGAATATGCTTAAATCATACATTCTTGATTTTGTGAACACTGTAAGAGCTGCAAATCTACATTCGCTTGGGTTGTAATATGACTATTCATGAGCTGACCTATCTCATCTACAAACAAAGGAGAAAATTGAGTTTTAAAGAAATTTGCATCTATTTGGTGATTTTCATTTTTAGGATCAGAAATTGGCACTTCTCTTTCTTGGTCCCAGTCTATCTCATCTAAGGAGGGAGCTACTGATTCTTGTTGGTGATGAAAAGGGTTATCATGCGAAGTCTCAATGATCTCTTCATCCAAGGAGGAAACTGCTATTTCTTGTTGGGAGGAAAAATCATTAAGGGATTCTATGAGCTCATCATCTAGACACTCTTCATTCCCATACAAATTTTCAAGAAATTCAATGAAATTATCAGAGATATCACAACAACTATCAATCATTGACATGGAAGAACTAGAGCTTTGATAATTTTGAAAGAAAACTGAATGAAAGTCCTTTAGAGAATATAAACTAGAAGATGGTAGACTCTCATACCATGATCTCGCTTTTTCCTCCAACATAGCCATAAACATCTTCATTAGACAATCTTCAGGAAACTCAATCTTTAGTCTATGAATATGCAAATGAAATTTAACCAAATGCAAACTAGCATCTTCACCGTCCTGACCCTTAAACTTTGACAGTCATGATTTCCAATCTATATGAGGAATACGGTTCGGAAAACCAGGAATATGAGCTTGATTCATAGGAGCATACCTTCGAGCAATCAAATCCATTTTGACAACAATGAGTCACCAAGAAGTTATTTAGGCTACCGGTTCTTGAAGAGTGGAGTCGCCATGAGAATTCTGAATCTTCGGATTTTTTGACACTGCAATCGCCAAGTGAATGATGCACAACCTTCTTATGCCTGATCGTTATTCACCATCAACAATCATATCTGATCTTTGTCGTACAACCAGGGAACATTTTGTCTCTTCGTTCCCTAGCAACGACACTAGTATGTTATCACTCCGCCAGATTCCTAAGGCCAAGGAAGGAATCCCAACATAGGTAACCACAAACCAAGCTTTTGACTTAATAGCTAGCCCTATCAAGCCAGAGAGGGCTCTCTCCAAAAGGGTCACATCCAAGAGGGCTAGAGAAATTTGGGTTTTCCAAGAGGGCTAGAGAAATTTGGGTTTTAGGCTAGATAATGAGTACAAGGGGTTGTTTTGATTTTTGGTTTGGTTTGGTAAATCAGTAGATAATGAAAATAGATCAAGGAAAGGCTAGGCCAATGCAAGAGACAAAAAGGGTTGTAGGGATGAATGAGGAAATGTAGGTACAATGTCAGTAACTTGAGGAAAATGGTTATGGGATTGTTTAGAAAATGTAAGAAGGTTGAGGAGAGCATAGAAGATGAATTTATCTTAGACAGAAGACATGAAACAAATTATTACTAGTTATCCAAAATAGAGCATGACTAGCATGACTTCTGAATCTCACACTTATAAAATATCATATCATAGAAATGGAAAGGAAATGAACAATACATTCACACATATGTAACTAAATAGGAAACAATGAAGGAAATTTAATACCACAGGTATCCCTAAATATAGCTGCAACCCCTCTTGTATTAATGGCCAAAACTGAATACAAAGTCTTCTTGATCCACAAAGCAAAATGAATCTGATTCCAACTTTTGATTCCTGTGAAAATATGAACTAAATAGACCTCAAAACCACCTCCACTCATCCATAGGTGTCGAATCCATGAGATGAGGGATATATTACATAAAAAGCTAAACTAATAGCTAGAGTGTAGGATGTGAAAGTGACTTATTCCTATCTCTAATTAATTGATTCATTACACCTCAACTGGTTGACTTACCTAATGTATTTAACCTAGGTAAAAGTAAAAACATGAAATTTACATTCATTTTGACCATTTACATAAGTAAATTCCTCATTTTCTAAAGTAAGAGCCAAACTGGAGTGAAACTTCAAAATTTTTTGAAGACTGTGTAAAATACATTTTTCTTGTGAAACACGCAGCGTCTAGGCAGAACATTTGACCTCTGTTCAAGGCTGATTTTGAGTGCCTTCCCGGTGTCCAAATCAGCTCCATGATAGCTCATTGGAAATCCCTTTGAGAAAATTTTCTAAAACTACCTCTAGTTTCAAAATGGTGCTCATTTTACTTGTCAAAAACCTGGTCTCCCAAGACTGGTAAACGTGCAGCGACCAGGCAGATTTAGAGGCAGAAACATGAAATTTTGATGGTTTTTTAAGATTTCGATGGACCAGTTCTCCTCCAAAAAATCTGAAATTTTATAGGGTTTATGTCCTCATCAATAAAAACCTATTTGTAGTGGCCATTTGTCATTTTTAGGTCCCAAAAAAGAGCGTAGCGTCCAGGTTGCTACACGTTTAACAATTTTGTTGTGCTTCAGGAAAACGCATAGCGCCAGTGAAACACATTTTTGAAAACTACATTTGGAGGCCTTCCCGGTGTCAAAATTCGGCCCATGATAGCTCGTTGGAAATATTATTCTATCTAATTTCCAGATATACCTTTTTTTTTATTGAATTTGAGTTTACTTGTCAAAAGTTGAATTCTCCAAGATTGGTCAAAAAGTGCAGAATGAAGGTGCAAAAATGCAGAGTGATCTTGCAGGAAACATTTGGAGGCCTTTATCAACTAAAAATTGATATCATGATAGCTCATTGGAAAGATATATCTGTCTAGTTATCATTTGACTCATCAAGAAAGTCATTTGGATACTCCAGCTATTATAAAACTTGATTTTCCCAAGGTCACTCCAGAAGTGCATCAACTCTCCTCTGGCACCTGTGTTTTTGAAATTTCTCTAAAACCATGACACCTGTGTAAAATATGAATGATTTTTTTCTTCCTTGACCTGTGATGGACAAAAACCTTTCTCACTTTTTTCAAATTCATCTTTTTTTGGTCAGAAACATAGTTTTAAGAAAAACCGGCTCCGTGTGTGGCAAATGACTTGACTCTTGGAATGACTTCTCAAAAAATGATGGAGACATGATGTTTATAAGCTGAAATGACCTCATAATTACTGATATGACCTAAATTATGCCTCCTCTGCTTAAATGTCTTGTTTCCATAGCAAACCCTAACTCAGTGGGAGAGGAAATTAGGGTTTAGTGCTTGTGAACAATGATGACTTGGGCACCTTTTGGGAAAAGACAACTCCCTTTGACATTTGATCAATTGATGAACTAAAAAATATTTCACTTTGAAATTTGATGTGTTGGCATGTGGAACTCTGAGTTGGCAACCCTGGGAACTAAGTACTTATTACATATTTAATGACATAAAATTACATAGAAAAAATAAAAATTACATCTTTGTTTTTGAAATAAATATTACATCTTGGAATGAAACGCACACTTGAAATAAAATTACAAATTTGGAAACCATCTTGGAGGTCATATTTACATGGTAAAGTGACATTATTGGGATCAATCTCATACTTTTGTAACCTTATGCAAATGAAATGGTGCATTTTTGGACCTTGAACAATGAAACCTAATGACCTAATAAGACCTTGAATGACCTGACTTCCATGGTTGAATTTAACTGAGACAAGACATGATGAAATGAGATTTTCATAGGTGTTATTATTCTAAAAAAGACATGAAGGCGATTCAACAAATGTGATTTTATGAGGGAGAGTGAAGTTTTATTGAGTAGGGCTACCATCAGTGAAACAATTTTTAGCATGACCTAATGGAATGATATAAAAATTTCAGAGTGAGACACCTAAAATGAAAATGAAAGGAATGATATTAATCACTAATGGAAGAATGCATATTCTGACACTAACAAATGCTACATTAGCCAATAGATCTGCACTAGCATTCTGCATCCTAGGTACGAAAGAAATGTTAAAGGCTAAGAAATGAATGGTTAATTCTTGGACTAATGATTGATATTGCTTTAAATGTCTAGAATTACAATGAATGGTATCTCTTACCTGTCTAACAATGATTTCTGAATCTCCTAGGACTTTCAGATATTTGATATTAAGATCAATGGCTTTGTACAAACCTTGGACTAATGCTTCGTATTGAGCTATATAGTTTGTACAATTGAATTCTAGTTTGCAGGCTAACTTGGTTTTTTATCCTTCTCAGTTTATTAAAATACAGCTTGCGCTTTCACCATATTTAGATTTATAACCTTCAAAATAAAGAGTCCAAAATAAAGAATTAATTACTTCTTTATCTACAAAATTTATACATTTGGAATTATCTGTCTGGGAAAAATTTTGAATTTGAGAAACAAATGAATTATCAAAGAAAGGTGATGGTTGAGCATTGAAATTTCCCAAAAATGATTCTGCTGAGTAGTTTCCAATAATTTTATTATTGAATGCTACTAGTTCATTTACTCCTTCAAGATCGGTGATTGTATGCTTCATGAACTTTTCATGGTCTACCCGAATTTGATTTGGATTTCCATTAGATGGTGGCCACATATGTGACCAGTCTGTAGCAAAATATCCAAGAAGTTTTTCAGACCAATCTCGGCTTAAAACTAAGCCGTAAAACTCAGTAGTATCAACCACCAGCATATTAATTATTTGAGTAACCTTGGGATTTGTTGACAATCTGATGGAAACATAATTTATTTCTCCTACCACCTCTACTCTGGTTCTATCAAGTTGTACTATATGAACAGGGGAACTCTAAGGAGTTTTTTTCAATGTGGCACAAACTGATTTTGGCATTATATTAGAGGAAGCCCCTGAGTCTATTAAAAAATTATGAACGTTTTTATTATAGATCTTGTTATCACCAAATTGAGTTCTTGTTGGGATGCTTCAATGGTCAACTTGGAGTAACTCTTTCAAACCACTTGCAACTGGAAATTAGCCTTTCCAGTTTGAGAGGGCTCTCTCAAAAGGATAAATTATATTCAATGAATAACTTAAATACAGATGGCTAACTCTGAATTGGATTGAATGTGTTGTTGTTGTGGAGGTGAAATATGTAAACAACTTAATACCATTGGGCTTATGGATTTGATATGAAAACTAAGTCACAAATTAACCTATCTCATGGAAGCTGAGGCAATTGTATTCTTATTAAACCACACATGAAGGATAGAACAACCAACTATATGTATACAGGAAGTTGGAGCATGTTACCATGAATCCAAGTGGTTATACATAAGCCAACTAATAAAACATGACATTTACAACAGACTAGGTGTATACAGGAAGTTGGAGCATGTAATCATGAGTTCCAAGTGATTATACAACTAGAAAAATGGAGAGAAAGTAAAAGAATGATAGAACAAACTTACATAAGAATACATAGAAGAATCTAAGGTCTGAAATAGGCATGCTATAACTGTATATTTATGATATCAAAATATTATAACAGTGGTAGTGTTGAGTCATAATATCTGAGCCCTTTGTTATTCAATATTTTGCCTATTAATATGCTTCAGAACCTTCAGATTGGATCTGCCTTCAAGCTAGGCCTTCGAATCCTTCTCTTGACATATAATCTAACTAAAAAGCCAAATACATGGTAATGATAATGACACCTACTAACTTATCTAATAGTGGGAACATTACATAGATAAGGATCAATTTCTCGAATGGAATTCTCCATGACATAATACATAAATACAATTTCCAATGATTTAGTAACAACTATCCGATTTTCTAGGAAAGAGTCAATAACAACAATAATTTGTCTTCATGCTGTTTTGTATGAGTGGTACATATGTCAAGCGATGAGTCTTTGCTGAGATGTCTCCCTATATGTTTGGATGATTCCAAGTGGCTTGCTGGTCTTCCATATGTCCTTTGAACCTTCACAAATCCTTCAAAAGCCCCTTGTTGCAAAACATAACATCTTTAGGCAGTTTAGTAGCGTATGAAAACCCGCCTTTTCACCTATCTCCTTGCCGCCTTTATTGTTCAAACACCTTTACTATGCCAAGACACCTTGGAAACGATCAATTCCCTCCATAATACTTGACAAAATTTAATTCCAAGGAAAAAATGCACCTTCAGAAATTTTCATAGCGTTTTTCTGGCCTCAAGCCTGAAGCACGCTACGAAAACAGCTAAAGTGAAGAAAAATTCAAAATTCTCCTTTTTCTTCCAAATTTCACCTGTAGGTTTGAAAAGTGATATAATGAATCATGATAATACAAACTGTAGAAATTTTCTGAATAATTATTAATTATCCACCGAGACTATCCTGGTCACATACTATTTGAACTTCATATACAACACATAATCTCTTCCACTCAACCAACTCAGATCATCACACATGCGGAAATAAAATCAAGCGATAACACATCAAATCATCATACACATTAAAAAAGTATGTATGGGGAAAGCTTATAGCTGAAAACCCCGCAGCTATTGTGTATATTATAATGGAGAAATCAAGTAACAAACTCAGTACAATACTCCTCACAAGTACTCAGTACTTTCTCATACAGTTACTCACAATCTAGCTCGGTTTTGAACAGGTTACTGGTTCAAAACTCACCGCCAATTGCCTTGCCTCTATTGCATGTTTCAATGCTATGGGATGGCCTCTTTATATAGATAAACCACCAGCCTGAACTGCGCAATCCTCATGGGCTTACTCCACCTATCTGTGTGTTGCAAATAGCAACAATATAGTCACAACTGATAGCTAACTCCACTCTTTCATCTATCTCTTTCACTGGTCTCCACTGAACTGATCATGCACTGTAGTGAACTGATGTGTTCTTGAGTTGAATAATGAGTTACTAATTAATGAATTAAATAATATTTAATTCACTTCACTCATAACTAATTGATTAGCTAGTTAAACTAATCTCAATCAGTTCAACTAAAATAAACAGAACACAACTCCACTAGCTGTCTCATTAACTCCACCAAACTTCTGCCACTGAAGTCCTAACTGAAGTCAACCATGCATGATGCCATCAAACCCTTGGGAACCACGTGATTCCTCTGTCAGATGCATGAGCCACTTTTGTAGCTCGAACTGAAGTGCTCCAAGAGAGTAAACTACTGTTTAGAGTCCAAATATTATTAAGGGTAAATAATATTTGACTTCCCTATTTTTAGGAGAGGCAGTCTAAAAATAGCCTTCGACCTCTTCGACCTAAAAAATAGAGTCTCATCTATTTTTACCAACATGACCAATGTTCCAAGAATCTCAAACTGGAATCCCCGAACCATGCTCCATATATCTAAAAATAGACATAGTCTAAAAATAGACTTTGCGCCAGAATTTGCCTGCGGGCCCACTTAGTGAAGGCGACTTCATTTCACTAAGCTCCATCATCTTGCTGCATTCTCAACACTCCCTCTCGGCAAGATATGGATTATCTGCAACCCCTATCCTGCCTCTGTGGAATTCGAACTTGCTCCTGGTGAGCGCCTTCGTCAGGATGTCGGCATCCTGATCCTCCGTGAGAACATATGAAAGCATCATGATTCTCCGCTGAACACAATCTCTGATATGATGGTACCTGATGTCGATGTGTTTGGACCTATCATGAAATACTGGATTAGCCGAGAGCTTGATGCAGCTCTGGTTATCACAGTAGATCACTGTAGGCTCCAAATGCAACCTGAACAAACCTGCGAGGATCTTTCTCATCCAAATAGCCTCGCATGCAGCCAAGCTAGCTGCCATGTACTCGGCCTCTGCTGAACTGAGTGCCACGGATCTCTGCTTCCTGCTGTACCAGGAAACTGTTGTCGACCCAATGCTGAAAACTCCTCCAGAAGTGCTCTTCCGGTCCGTTGGGCTCCTTGCCCAATCTGCATCAGTGAAGCCAGAAAGCTTCGCTCCATCCTCCTGTCTGTACCATAGACCATATCCCGATGTGCCTCTGATATAGCGTAATACATGCTTGCCCGCCTTCCAAAAGAGCTTGGTAGGCTTAACCATAGCTTGCGAAAGCTGGTTAACTGCATAGCATATATCGAGTCGTGTATTGACCAGATACATAAGCGACCCCACCAACTGTCGATAGACAGTGGCATCCACTACCTCCGCTGAAGTAGCATCCTCCTTCCTCCAACCACCGGGAAGAGGAGTGTCAACAGGCTTGCAGCCTTGCATGTTGAACCTCTCCAGAATCTCCCGAGCATACTTGCCCTGAGAAACAAACAGTCCTCCACTGCGCTGCCAAATCTCCAATCCGAGGAAATAATGAAGGATGCCCAGGTCCTTCATCTCAAACTCTCGTGCAAGATCCTCCTTGCATGAAAGTATCAACTGCTCGTCGCCAGTCAAAATCAGATCATCTACATACACTACGATGATCAACAGCTTCCCCTCCACCACAATCTGGTACAGGTTTGGATCCGCCTCACTCTTGGAGAATCCAAGCCCGGTGAAGTAGCTGTCTATCCGAGTGTACCAAGAACGAGGTGCTTGCTTCAGCCCGTACAGTGCTCTCTTGAGTCGGCACACATGCGACTCACTGCTGAAGATCTCAAAACCTTCAGGCTGCTCTATGTACACCTCCTCCTCAATAACTCCATTGAGGAACGCAGTCTTCACATCCATCCGATGAATGTGCCACCCCATCTGCGCTGAGAGAGCAAGGATCGTCCGTATGGAAGAGTACCTTGCGACAGGTGCAAAAGTCTCCTCATAGTCAATCCCCTCGATCTGTGAGAAGCCACGGGCGACAAATCTCGCCTTGTACTTCTCCACACTCACGTCAGCTGCCTGCTTCACCTTGTAGATCCATCGCGAACCTACAACTGATTTCCCAACCGGTCTTGGGACAATCTCCCATGCACTGTTCCTGATGATCGAATCATATTCTTCGATCATGGCATCAACTCATGCGGGTTCCTCCACGGCTTCCTCAAAAGAGGATGGCTCCGTCACAACACATTGACTCACAAGAGCCATGTATCCAGTGTACCGATCCGGTGACTGTCTCTGTCTGCGCTGTGCTGTAGGTGGTCCTACAACCTTCTCTGCATCTCGAGCCAGTCGCTCAGCTTCTGTAGTGCGCATGCGCCCTCTGATGGTTGGCGCTGCCTGGGTGGTTTCTTCCACCTTCTGAACCTCCTCTTGTGGCTGATCCACATCCGGAAGCTCCTCCTTAGGAACTAACGGCTCCTCATCTGCATGCAAGTGTAGCTCCCTCTCAAGCGAACACTGCATGGCTTTCTCCTCCTGAAATTTTATATCCCGTCGCACAACAGTCTTGCGACTGTCTGACAAATACACCCGATAGTTGTGAGGTGTATCAGTGTACCCCACAAATATTCCAACCTCAACGGTTGGATCCAGCTTCCTTCTCGCATCCTTCGTCACATGCATGTAGATAGGAGAACCAAAAATCCGCAAATGGGAAATATCAGGCCTCTTGCCAGAATAAGCCTCCTTCGGTGTACTCATGCCAAGAACCTTGTGAGGACAACGGTTCTGCACATACACTGTTGTATTGCATGCCTCGGCCCACAAGTGAAGGGGTAGGCCCTGATCATGCAACATCGCCCGTGCAGCACCCACGATCGTTCTGTTCTTCCGCTCAGCCACCCCGTTCTGCTGTGGGTTATGGGGTGCGATGAGCTCTCTCTGAATCCCTTCTGCGCTGCAGAACTCCTTGAATTCAGACGAGATGAATTCACCACCGTTATCACTCCTTAGAGAAATCACCTTCTTCCCCGACTCCTTCTCGACCAGTGCTTTAAACTCACAGAACTTCGAGAATGTATCACTCTTCTTCTGCATGAAGAAGATCCAGCACTTTCGAGAGAAATCATCAACAAAGATCACATAATACCTGTGCTTTGCTGTCGAAGCAACTAAGAAAGGACCACACACGTCTGTGTGAACTCTCTCAAGGATCGTCGTGGCGCGACTATCCTTCTCGTGAAAGGTGGCTTTCACATACTTCCCTAAAGTACACCCCTTGCAATGATCTGACTGCGCAAGGGTGCCCTTAGGAAGTCCAGTAGAAATCTGCTGCAGAATCTTCAAAGCTCCATGGTGAAGATGGCCCAATCTCCTGTGCCATAGTTCGCCCTCATCATCCCGGCTCACCACTTCTCTCGCCTTGCATGCCATAGCTGCGCAGTCATCTACCTGCAACTGATAAAGGTTCTGAGTTCGAACCCCTATCTTCCGGGTCTCTCCAGTAGTCTTACTGCGCAGGAAGGCTTTTCCTTCGCTGAAGACCACATCATAACCCTTATACTCCAACATCGCTACTGAAATCAGGTTCTTCTTCAATCCAGGTACATGCATGACATCCTTTAATACAAAGGGTTTACCAGACTCCCTCTGAAAGGATACGGTACCGATACCAGTAGCACTGTATCTACCATCATCGCCCATCTCGATGTGCACACCCAAATCTTTGTCCTCCAGATCTGAGAACAAATCCCAATCTCCCGTCATATGAAATGACACACCGCTGTCCAAGAACCACACCGATCCCATCATACTTGAAACCAAGCATGCAATCATTGAAAAGTCAAGCTCGAACTGTGAAGCCAAAGCTTCTCCATCTGCAGATCTTCCCGCTTGCTTGTTCTTCTTCTTCTTTGGACAATTGGTAGCATAATGTCCGTGATCATGGCAGTGAAAACACTTCACTTTCGCCATATCTGCTTCTTTCCCTTTGCACCAGAATGAGAGGTTTTCTTACCCTTCCCCTTCTTTGCTTTGGCCACCAAAGCGCAGTTTTCTTCATCAGCTCCCTTTGATGAAGATCCATCTCGAGTAGTCCTCCTTATCTCCTCCTGCATGAGATCCGCCCAAAGGCACTCCCATCCCGGCAGCTTCTCCCGACCATTGAAACTATCTTGATATGAGTGCCAAGCCTTCGGAAGACCAAGGAGAGCCAGGTCGACCATGTCCTCGTCTTCGACAGTCACCCCCACACTTCCCAGCTCATCTCTTCACTGAGTGAACTTCGTGAGGTATTTGGCGATATTGTCGCCCTTCTCCATCTTGATGTTCCTGAGCTTATCTTTGAGCGCCAGCTTCCTTTGGTCGCTCTTACTCTGGAATAGATCCGTCAAATCTTTCCACATTAAATATGGAGTAGCCTTTCCATGCAGGCTGGATACAATATGATCCTTAACGCCCTCCAACAGGATCCTTCGACACTTCGCCATCTTCTTTTGCCATGCATCGACTTCAGCAGGATCAGTGGGCTTTTGGACATCCATATCTACGAAATCCTTTAGACCATTATCTTCTAATACTGCTTCCATGCAATCCTTCCATGCAACATAATTCAAACTGCGTTCAAGAGCATATTCGAGTCGCAAACCGTTGAAAGACATTTTCAACACCGGCACCAAGAAAACAAAACTGCTGCAAAATTTCGAATTCCACCTCAAAGCTCAGCCGCTCTAGATCGCGAGAAAAAAATATTTCTAGCACAGAGATTGACTGCAAGGGGCGTTTACCAGACTTTTCACTTTCCGAAGAAAGATGAATCCGGAGGCTACCTGGCCCGCATGCAGACTCTGTCTACCGAAATAAGTTTGTAATCACTGTGATGATCAATCTGAACTTCAATAGCTCCGATACCATGGAGAAATTTGCTGAATAATGATTAATTATCCACCGAGACTATCCTGGTCACATAATATTTGAACTTCATATACAACACATAATCTCTTCCACTCAACCAACTCAGATCATCACACATGCGGAAATAAAATCAAGCGATAACACATCAAATCATCATACACATTAACACAGTATGTATGGGGAAAGCTTATAGCTGAAAACCCCGCAGCTATTGTGTATATTATAATGGAGAAATCATGTAAAAAACTCAGTACAATACTCCTCACAAGTACTCAGTACTATCTCATGAAGTTACACACAATCTAGCTCAGTTTTGAACAAGTTACTGGTTCAAAACTCCCCGCCAATTGCCTTGCCTCTATTGCGTGTTTCAATGCTATGGGATGGCCTCTTTATATAGATAAACCACCAGCCTGAACTGCGCAATCCTCATGGGCTCACTCCACCTATCTGTGTGTTGCAAATAGCAACAATATAGTCACAACTGATAGCTAACTCCACCCTTTCATCTATCTCTTTCACTGGTCTCCACTGAACTGATCATGCACTGTAGTGAACTGATGTGTTCTTGAGTTGAATAATGAGTTACTAATTAATGAATTAAATAATATTTAATTCACCCCACTCATAACTAATTGATTAGCTAGTTAAACTAATCTCAACTAGTTCAACTAAAATAAACAGAACACAACTCCACTAGCTGTCTCATTAACTCCACCAAACTTCTGCCACTGAAGTCCTAACTGAAGTCAACCATGCATGATGCCATCAAACCCTTGGGAACCACGTGATTCCTCTGTCGGATGCATGAGCCATACCTTTCAGCCCGAAGTGCTCCAAAGAGAGTAAGCTATTTGTTTATAGTCCAAATATTATTAAGGGTAAATAATATTTGACTTCCCTATTTTTAGGAGAGGCAGTCTAAAAATAGACTTCGACCTCTTCGACCTAAAAAATAGAGTCTCATCTATTTTTACCAACATGACCAATGCTCCAAGAAACTCAAACTGGAATCCCCGAACCATGCTCCATATGTCTAAAAATAGACATAGTCTAAAAATAGACATAGTATAAAATATACTTTGCGCCAGAATTCGCCTGCGGGCCCACTTAGTGAAGGCGACTTCATTTCACTAAGCTCCATCATCTTGCTGCATTCTCAACAAAAACTTGCCTCTTTCCCTCTCCAAACAACATCATTTTCACCTTAAGAAAATTAATTTAGCAATAAAATGACTCTGTTTTTTTCTGAAACAATAAGGTTCAGAGATGAGCTCCCATCTCCATATCCTTGATGGTTGTTGCAAAACTAAAAGAGGTTTTTGTAGGTTAGTATGTTATGAAGAAAAAAATATATTGGTGTTTTGAAAACCATCTCCATTTTTCCATAATCTACATTCTAAAAACATGTATAAAACAAGAAAATTCTGCATTATGAAATAGAGCTGAAAGACATCTCTGAATCTCCTAATTTGTAACACCTGTGAGAAAAATGAAGGAGGTTATTTTTCCTTGTTCTGTTCTTGACAATACCCTCTCTCAGTATTGCATAATTTATCTCTTTTCATCCATAATATTCGCTTGAAATTGACTTCTCACACAGTCCAAAACACAACAAATTCCTTGTTAGCTTTAGGAGAAATTCAAGCAACTTGAATTGGTGAATGCTTCAGAAAAACTAGGTTCCTTCATGAATAGCTAAAGGTCCATGAGCTTCTATCTAACCACAAAGACTCCTTTTTATGCCTTCTCCTTCATGGCCATCTCCCTTTATAACCAAGTTTCCCTCTTAAAAAGGTGAATCTTGTAAAGACAAATTTGACAACAAGATGTTTGCCACAAAGCTAAACTCTTCAAGGATGAAATTGAGATGCTTTACATGAAAGGGTTGAAGGGTTAAGGAAAAAGAGGAGCTTGGGTGATATTTTTTAATGAAATTCAAGTATAAGAGGGAAAATGTAAAATGGAGTGATGAAGGTGGAATGATGACAAAACCTTATGATTTCACATTTGGATGAATGTCATAACCTACTAGGTGATCTCAACTTTCACCTGTCTAATAAAAAAGTGACACCTCACACCACTTTGGCCCTTTGGCTGAAAAAACACATTTTCGTAGCAAAGACAGTTAAGCTTCTAACAGATTCGCTACAAAACTATTAGGCAGTTTCGTAGTGAAATCTGCAGATTTCCTTTGTAAATCGCTACAAAAATCTGAAAAATTGACTAGTGGAATGTTTTGTGATTTAAATGCACAGGTATGAAAACTAGATGATACGAGGCTTGAATTCACTAAAATGACATGATCAGAAGGGGATATTAAACCTTAAGGTAGACACCAAAAAATTCATTTTAGTTAGATATTTGATGAAATTTTTTTATGAGACTCCATCAACCTAGGTGAAAAAATGCATGACCCAACATGATATAATATGAACCATATGGTGACCTTATCAAAACAAATTTTGAAAATTTTGAGTGTGATAACAAATCTCATAGGTTAAGAGAAATGGAGGAGTATGAGAGATGGATTGATCACCTATCATTTTCAAGTCTGTAGCATCTATTTTAGTTGAAGGAGAAGGTGGCTTACCCGTTTCATTAGCAGCTTGTACTATTACTGGAGCAGGTAAGGTTGAAGCAGGAACCACATTTAAGTCTCTAAGTAAGATTTTATGTTGCTGCTTTAATTTAGTAAGCTCGTGAATTGAAATGTTGGCCCTGGTTTTCTTCATATCTTCAACTACATTATACTCAATAGTGTCTGAGACTACCATTGTCTTAGATGCAGGTGGAGTATCTGAAGTAACATGACTTGTTTGCGTAGCCTTTGAAGTAGACTTTTTGCTTACTGATTTATCCTTAGCAGGAGTTGAAATATTTGGCTGTTGATTTGGCTGTGTTGCTTCAATATTCTTTTTTCTCCTTGCACTCACAGATAAAGCTTCATGTTGTTCTTCATTTGGTATGATGAAATCCCACATTCCATTTAGTTCAATTTCTTCTTCTTCTTCATCTTCTTCTTCCTCTGTATCTTGATCAGATTCAACATTAGATATGATATTTGGAGGTTGAGTATTAGAGGACGTACATTTCTTGAAGATTCTAAAAGTCTTTTTTGAGCTCGAATTTTCAACGACTTGTTTCTTGATATTTGCCATCTCGTTTGTCATAGTATTCAAAAATTTTAAAAGACCTTCTACATCAAAAGGGTCTTTTGGCAACTTCTTTTTAGAATCATCTTTGAAAGATACCTTCTTTGATTTTCGATCTTCTTGAGAATTCTTCTTCTCAAGAGTGGTTATGCGTTTCTCTACAGATAGAGATTCCTTCATGTTTTCTGCAAGTGCCAACAATTTTTCTCTATCAACAAAAATAGCTATATTGAATGGAAGAGATGAAATATACCACTCAATTTGAACTTCTGCACCAGGAACTGATGTTGTAGGAATTTTATTGAGTAATTCATTAAATCTTGAATTGAAATATTTTTTCTTCTCACCTGTTTTACCTTTTATTTGACAAATCATTGATGAGCATAGTGGTGGTTCTGTCATCCCCAAAATTAGCTAGAAATTGTTCTTCGAACATATTATAGATAGTTATAGAGCGGGCAAGTAGTGAAAAATACCAGGATCCTACGGATCCTATTAGAGTATATGGAAATAATATTACAATGCAATCCTCTTCAACTACTTCCTTTAAATTGATGGCTAACATAAAATTATGAATGTGTTCTTCTACCAGAAGACCATCATCAGGATTGAATTTAGGTAACCACCTTTCAAGATATTTTGGAAGAGCATGAAGAGGAGCAAGCATATTTACAGCCCCTGGATTGTTCCATGGACGTACATTTGGTGGAGGTACTTGGTCTGCCATTGGATTTTGGGTGGATGTGATGGAAGGAGTTTGAGTTGAAGAAGAGGTAGGCTGAGTGTTAGGACTAGTTGAAGGGATAGTAGTTTGAGTACTGGAACTACTTAAAGTAACACTGATTGTTGGAATGGAAGTTGTGGAAGTGAGCGGAGGTAATGGAGATGAATGGGATAAGATCTCGTTGGCGATTGACTCTGATTGAGTCCTCTTTAGTCTCTTTCGAGTACTATCGATGGGAAATTCAAAAGGAAGAATTCTTGCCTTTTGAATTTCCGATCGAGTTAGAATTCTTTGAGGTTTTAAAGAAGACGAAATACTGATATCCGATATTTGAGAAGATTCAGGCTTTTTGGCAGAAATGGATACTCTCTCTAAATTTTCTATCAAAGACTGAACTTCTAGGGGAGCTTGATGAGAGTCAGGAGATAGTATGGGTTGAGTATCACTAGGAGACTTAGGAGAAGAATGATCAACTACATATTTTAAATATGAGGATCTAGATAATTTTCTGGAAGTTGATGATGATCTAGAGGGAGAGTGACTTTTATATTGACCTTTATATTGATCAGATCTTTTTTCCATTCGCAAGGCCCTTCGTCTAGCTCCAGAATGTTGAGGCCTCAGAATTCCATTGCCAAAACATGGGGGAAAATCACCCGGTCTGGACCTTAAAGAAACTCCTTTTCCGTTTGGTTTAGTGGCTCTGACTGGGGATAATGGGACCAATTTCCCAACAAGGATGATTTTGAGGGTGTTTTGATTATACAACATGCAATGGAAAATGATTATAATCTATCACATGCATCTATATAAACTATTTATTCTACTATATACCCAATGTGTTTCTTCCTTTATGTGATTTAAAGAAATATCCTTAACTATTAGTAATATGGATAATTTAACAGTTGAAAGTGATGAAAATTATGTAAGATGATTCTTCTAACAAAGTAGTTTGACTAGAAGAATTATGAAAAATATATCGCATTCATATGTGTGATTATATATTTAATAAGAAATCTCAGACAAATATTAGAACATAAGTGCATGTAACATTCATTTATAATAATGTTTCAAATATATAATGTAATAAAAAGATGAGTGTCAATATATAAAGTAAGAATTAATACAAGTGAATAGAAGTACCATATGTATGAATTTATACTCATATAAACTGACAGTGATTGATATGCTCCTCTTCACTTTCAAGCAATTTAAAGAGTACAATAGTGCAACATCAGTTAAACAGCTTTAATTGTCAAAATATAACAAATGTGTTCCATTAATTCATCAAAGCATTCACAAATTTACAATAGTGCATTCTTTGCAAATGTTTTTGACAAATTTCTGGACCCTTCTATAAATGAATGAGAGGGGTTTAAATACTAAACTAACTATGTTCTAAAATAGATTATTACAAAAATATAGAGGAGGTTTCAAACAACCATCCTCATAAGGCTAAATTAAACTACAATCTAGGAAAATAAAGTAACAATATGATTTATGAATTTCGCCCTTTCTTTTGGATTTGGTCATGAAGTTGAAAAATATCTAACATGGGCTTGAGCTGAGCTAGATGTGAAATCATTGATCTGACCTATCCCTTGAATACTGCGTTTGAGAATACTGGATGCGATCTTCATGTTGAATCTATTAAAGATTGCAGGATTTGGTATTGATGATAAGGTTTGATCAGAAAATTCCAATAATTTTCTTGATCAAACTTATTTACCTTTTTAATTGTTTCATCCTACGTTTCTGCCTTTTGTTTCCATTGTGTTTCTAGCTGTTTGAATTCTGAGAACACTTCAAATGTGTACTCTTCGATAAGTTCTGCCTTCACCAGCTGTTCAAATACAGTCAGTAATTTCCTTTGATAATCTTTATGTTTTCGCTACTGCTTTCTCTGCCTGCTCTATTTGTGCTTCCCAATCTTTGAATAAGATCTCCTTGTGGAACTTATCTACCTGGGGTAGATTAGCTTCCTTGCCAGAGTCTGATGCTTGCCATTGAATGTGTTCATTGATTTTCTTCTCAAGTTTCTCACATTCAAGTTTCTGGATAGCTACTTGCTGGATCAATATTTCATTTGAGTCACAATAAGAGTTAATAATAGAAGCTTGTTGGCAAAACACTTCTTGTTGTTGCTTTAACTTAGCATTTAAATCCAAGGCTTCTTTTATGAATTTCTCTAACTATGGTTGGCTTTGTAATCTGGTGATTTCTACTTCTAGTTGTGCTTTCTTCTCAGTGATTTGTACCTAATGCTGTAAATTAAGCTTTTCAAAATCCTTTTGAAATTGGGCCATCTTTGATTTCATTTGCTCGCCAAAGTTAGAATTTTCTTGGTGTAACGACCTCTCTAGTTCTTGTACTCTATCTTCAATCTGCTTTAGTAACATTTTAACCTAAGTAGGTTTATGGCAGTAGCATATGCCCCTGCAAATTGTGATAGTTTGGTTAAATGTTCAGTAGGATCAGCTAGGGGATCCTTCACTAAAACTTCAACTGATTCATTTGTGAGACTTGAGACTGTTTCATCAATTCTTCTTGTTAGGGTCCCGTGATTTGGCAGATTGGCAGGAAAAATGACAGGGTAATATGGAACCAAGCTTTAGAGTCTGAGGACCTAGCCTTCCTAGACTACGAGAGGGATCTCTCTATTGGGTGCAAAGGATGTGTTCTTTTTGCTCTAAGGTTTTGATTTTAGGCTAGTTATTAGGTGTAGGGTTTGTTGATTGTTTTGGTTGGGTAAGATGGTCAAGTGGAATAGGTGGAGTGAGAGTATGTCAAAGCCATTGGGCTATGGAGTCAAATGAAGTCAAGGGTGTCTAAATAATGAAACAGAGTGCGTTGCAGAGCTGATTTAGTAAGGTTAATGGATCCTTAAGGGGATGTATGAGGTGTAATGAACATCAAGTTTGGAAAAAACTAAGAGGTCTTAAACATATATAGTTTAAAGCTACAACTCATGAGGTAGGGAAAACCATTAAGCTCAATGAACAATACTCAAACTGATAAACATATAAGATAAACATTCCAGTGAAACATAAAGAGCATAAGAGCTTCTAACTTTAAAAATTCACCTTTAGATTTTGGGAAAACACATAAGATAATACAAATAAATCAATTTATGGAGAGGGAACTCATAAACAACATATATCAAGCTATTGGGAACTCTGAAACAAGTTGGTAAGCATGGAAAAAGGGCAAGATTGAACAAGACCTCTTTGAGTTAACCTAGCAATCAATATTCCACATAAAGGCTTCAAAATAGTGTTTTGAAAACTTCAAATAAGAAGAGCATACCATGAATCATACTTGTAAGCTAACATACTAACCATACATGAAACAAGTTTTGGTGGACCTAAGGAGCAATCAAGAATTCCTTAAGATGGCCAAAAGAAGAAAACATCAAAGCTATAACGAATAGGAGGACTGAGGTGCCTCAAAAAACATGTCTCAACCTATACTTTTCTAATTTATAGCAACCAAGAAACATGAAAGATAATGATAACAAAGGAAACAATAGACAAATTAGGAAGATATCACCATTCACCAAGCTATGGAATCCTACAAACAAGATTCTCCATCATCAAGCCAAACAAGCCATTCATCTACTTCACAAAACCGATTTCTTCTCCAAGCTCATGAAACCATGTATATTTCTCTTCAAGCTCATCAAATGCCAACAAAATACATAGGGGCCTCATGCTCTATTTATGGAGCAAAGAAGGACTAAAACCCTAAATATGGTAGGAAAATTTCAAATTCAACCGTAAATGTCATTTATGGCCAAGAGACCATGCAAGGCCCAAGGCACATAATATCCTAAGAAATAAATGCCAAAATAACTATTTGCACCTAATTATAGAGTAATTAGCCTCAAAAAACTCAAAAATATCTATTTGCAATAAATGAGTGTGTTTTATTGACTTTTGGTCCAAAACACACTAGGCAATCTCTATGCACAACGCCATTTCAGCAGAAAGTAGGGTCTCTTATGGCTGAGTTTTGGACCCCTTCCCGATACCGGATTTGGCTCCGTGATGGCTCGTTGGAAAGCTTGATGAGTCTACTTTATAGAAATGCTTCAGTTGTCCTAATTGGGTGAAATTTTCCTATTCAAAAACCAATTCTCCCAACACTGCTTTGTGTGCAACACCTGGTCTAAAAATGAGGCAAAAAGGTCAAAATTTTGATGTTTTTTGACCTTTTGAGGGGTAAAAAATGCTCCAAATGATCTGAAATTTGGTGAGAAGACTCCTAGTGATGAGAAGAATACAAAAATGAAATTTTTTCAAGCTGAGGATGCACCAAATTTGTGCGTAGCGCCTAGGGTGCCGCGCACAGAGGCGTCAAAATTTCAAAAAAAACAAAAATTTGTTCAGTTTTGCCCAAAATTGGTGGAATGGTACTTCAAGAGGTCTTGGACACCTGCTGAGAAGTCTCAGCCAAAAATCCAAGGCTGTCATGATTTTTTTCCTCTTTTAGGTTTTTGATTTCTATGTGGCAATTCTGGCCAAACTTCTCCTGTGCGCAATGCCATTTTGCAGAGGGAATTTGGAGGCCTTCCTGGTGTCGGATTTGAGCCTGTGATGGCTCATTGGAAAGCATGAAGAGTCTAATTTCCAAAAATTCTTTTTTTTTCTTGATCTAGCTCCTGTAGATTAGTAAAAAAATCCAAAATACCAACTTTTATCTGTGCATAGCGCCACTTCAGCAAAAAAATAGGGTGTTTTGCAACCAAGTTTTGGACCACTTCCCGACATTGGATTTGGCTCCATGATGGCTCGTTGGAAATACTGATGAGTCTAATTTCCAGAGATGCTTGTGTGTTATTGATCCATCTTCTTTAGCTTATTCAAAAATCCAAAATCCCAACATTGCTCTGTGCGCAGCGCCACTTCAGCAGAAAAATAGGGGTACTTGTAGTCCTGTTTTAACCTCCTTCCCGAAGTCGGATTTGGTTCCGTGATGGCTCGTTGGAAAACATGATGAGTATAATTTCCAGAAATTCTTGTTTTTTCTTGATCCAACTCTGGTAGCCTAGTCAAAAAGCCAAAATCCCAACATTTCTCTTTGCGTAGCGCCACTTCAGCAGAAAAATAGGTGTACTTGCAGTGCTATTTTTACCTCCTTCCCGATGTTGGATTTGGCTCCATGATGGCTTGTTGGAAATATATTCAAGTCTAGTTATCACTGACTCATCTCTAAAATCCGTTGGACACTACAGATGTGAGAAAAAATGATTTTTCCAACGTCACTCCAGCAGTGCAAAAATTCTCTAGTGGCACTTGTATGTTTGATATTTCTCCCAAACCATGATACCTGTGTAAAAAAAGAAGAAGGTTTTTATGAGAAAAACTGGCCCTAGGTGTGGCAAATGACTTGGCCCTTGGAATGAATTCTTGGAAAATGATGGGGGAATGATGTTTATGCATTGGTATGGATTGATGATTGATGATATGAACTACCATATGGATCTTCTTCTCTGATGCCTCTTTTCCATAGCAAACCCTAGCTTAGTTGGAATAGGAAATTAGGGTTTGGTGTAGGGAAATTAGGACTGCCTTGTAGAGGGAGGGGAATGAAGGGGTTAAGGGTTGTCTAAATCCTTGGGGAATTTTTTGGGAATAGGGATGGATGTTAGGGAGTAGGGGAAAGTGGAATTTCAAATATTGAGTGAGGTAAAGGGTCCAAAAGGGAAAAACACAGGCCTAGTCTCGAAAAGTGTCAAATTGTAGCAATATGCTAGGTTTTGTAGAAAAATGACAAGTTTGAGGGATAAGAGTGATGGGAAGTGTTTATGAAGGTATATTAAGGATAGGAGGAGGTTTAAGAGCATCAAGATACAAGCCTTGTCGATTTTTTAACCATGGAGGTCATGAAACCAAGAAAATTGCCCTAAAAAACCCTAGTTTTCCTGTCTCCCTTGCTGCAAGATGCCATCATTGAGTAGCAGACCTCTTACCTTACCAATTTCTTCTGCTGTTTGGCCTCTTATTACTTCTGCAAAAGTTTCAAGATAGCCCATTACCTTATGTGTAGACTTTGAAGCTGAATGGTAGTCTTTTTGGAGATGATGATCTTGAAATACATGAAACCCTAATTGACCTAGTGGGGATTCTTTGACCTCTCTTTGACTAAAAATTGGTTTGGAATCTTCAAGTGTAAAAACAGAGTATTGAAAAAGTGGTGTATTGAAGATCCAAAATCCAATGTACTTGATTTATCTAAAGAGTCTACATAGATAGTTTAGGGACCATCAATGCTTGAGGGACTTGGGGATCATGGGCATGAGTTAAGCTTGTAGGAAACCCTAGGTGGAAAATGGAGTTATGGGCAAGGAAAAAATAGAGCGATGAGGTTATAGGTGGGAAAAATAGGATGTAGATGAGTTGCATAAGCCCATGAGGGGTTTTTTAGAAGTGGTAGGTTGACCATGGAATGACAAAATAGTATAATAGTAACAAATTCCTCTAAGGATAATGAAGGCAGTGAGATTTCTAAAACTCACAATATTCAAAAAT
Organism: Pinus albicaulis; assembly: GCA_034641835.2. NCBI lineage: Eukaryota > Viridiplantae > Streptophyta > Pinopsida > Pinales > Pinaceae > Pinus > Pinus albicaulis. The sequence continues at coordinate 338,614,286 of CM076573.1, forward strand.
TTTGTTTTTAGAAATCTAGAACCAATCTATAGTCATCTACAGATAGTAAAAATTATGGATGACTAACAATGGCTCCACTTGGAGAGGGCAGCTCCTTTTCGGGAGGTGTCCAGAACCTCAGAGTTCAGATCTTTGAGCTTTGAAGACTAGTGCCTTAGTTGCACTTTGCAGATCTTTCTTTCTTCATTTGTTGATGTTCTTTTGAAGCTATGATCTCAAAATCTGAAAAGACATGTTTGCTTCAACCTCTTTCCTACCTACCCATCTTACTTGGCTTAACATTTTTTCTTCACTTGGGTGCACATGGATTTGCAAACCCTCGACATTTTTCTTTTTGAAAACACAAATAAAACTATCTAATTGTACCCTTATTTCTTCCAAGAGTTCATATTAGGCTAATGAACTCTCTTATTCTCTACCTAGTCTAATCATTTTTCAAGATTAAGTTGTTTGAAAAACTTCATTCTCTAAGCTATAAACATGAAATTGAAAGCATGGTTTAAATCAAGATTAGGCAATCTGACTTACCATGAGTTGTGGCATAAGAACAAGCTGCACACAAACATTATTTTGCATAAAAGTAAAATAGAAAGATAAGGGCTATGATCTATCATTTTTTATGCATCCTCATCTTCCTCTTTGTTTCTGTTTTGAGCATATGAAACTAGTATCTTTCATTCCCTAATCTATCCATTTTTTACAAGTCAAGTTTGAATGATTTGACAAGCTCTCTTTCACTAACTTATCAACAATAAATTGAAAACAAGTTAAGCCATGATTAGGCTAGATGACTAAACAAGAATTTTTGGCACAAGTAGTGGTATTTAGGCTTGCACACTTTCAACATCACTATTTATTGGGTATGGGGCTGTACCAATTTTCAAATCTGCCCTCTTTTTCTACCTTTCTTTGTTTTTGTGTTTTTTCATTTTTTCCAAACAATATAGAACTAAAAAGATGCTCACAAGGCTGAGCTTATTTTGTGTACCTATCTATCTATCCTAATCTAACCTATACATAATATACATTCATTTGGTGAAATATCTTTTCCAACACAGCCAATCAAGTAGATGATTCCATGAGGGATTTTGTTTCAGCTCTTTGAGAGTGTTGAAGAAATAAAAAGGGCACTTCCACCTTACTTGTTTTCGAACAGTAGTGCCTAAATTTTTTCTCACACTTTGCAATAGACTGTTCTTGGAAGAACACACTTCCCCTTCAGATTTCTCAAGGAAAACAACAAATGGATCTTGGAATAATACCTGATCTAGAGGATTTGAGATATAAGCTTCATTCAGGACTACTCCTTCTTCCACTTGGCTATGCTTGGGACTCTTTTGGGAAAGAAACTCCACCTCTTCCTCATGATCATATGAACTAGTAGATTCATCATATGTGGCAATGTTATCCTCTAACAAACCTGATGTGCTTTGATAGAGTGGGATGAAATTTGTGTGAAGGCCATCATATTGATGAGCAGGAGCATTCTTTGGCAACAGATCTTCTTGAGACATAAGTGCAACAACTTTCTTGTGATCATCAATTTCCATGCCTTCATCTGCAATTTGTAATCCAAAGGAACTTGGTGGCTGGAAATCTAGAGTTAAGGAGGATTCCATGTCCCAAATGATTTCCTCAACCATTTTAGGAAAAGGCTCCTCATTGAAAACTTGCTAAAGAAGCTCACCATCCTCCTCAATCTCGACATCAAAGCTGAAGACTGCTGATTTCCGACTATGTGAAATTTATTTCTGATGGACTGAGGTGAAGTAGAGAAAAGAGTAAAGAATCTTCACTTACTTCTAAACTTTCAAGGTTTTCCTCATCAGTGTCATAGGTGACCTGTCTTAGTTGATTACTGCTTTCAATCTAATGACAATGAACTTCATCCCTCAAATCAACTGCTTATGGCTCTGCAAGGTTAGCTTCTGTTTGGAGAACATCATCATCATCAGATTGATCAAAATTTGGAGAATCATCAACATAAATAATTTCACCTATCAAACATATTGGGTTACCAGTTTGTTCTTCTTTGAACTAATCTACAAGTTCACTTTATGATTTATGGAAAATGGCATTAGTAGGAGGAGGAACATGAATGTTTTGTTCATATGAAGGCTTAGAGGCTGGCTGAATGTTTAGCATATGATTTATTTCCTCTTCAGTCAAAAGAGGAGGAATTTTTATCTTTCTTTGGATAGAAGTACCGTAGTTCTCTTTATCTTGTGAAGGCTGATTTTGAGGCTGAATGTTTTCTTGAGCCTCACCTAGAAGATATGGTGAATTATTATTTGTGCCTTAAAAGAGATTCTGTGGGTTTCCTTCTATTTCTTGATTGGGTTCTAACTCCTCTAGGTTGTCATGATAGTTATCTTGAGAATGAAATGGATGGAGTTCTTCTAATAAATATTCAGGATGCCAATTCCATAAATCTTCATCAATGTTTACAAGGTGTTGTATGCAATCTTCAAATTGATCACAACAATTTTCAGCTAATGATAAAGATGGACAATATTCTTTATAACGTTCATAAAACACCTTGTGGAAATATTTCAAGGAAAACAAGCTACTAGATTTTAGCCATTCATACCATTCTCTTGCCTTACACTCTAGAGTTGCCATAAACATTTTCACGAGGCAGTCCTCATGCCATTCAACCTTTAACCTCCATACATGTATATGAAATTGGATGAGGTGTAACAAGGGGTCATCAAATTTTTCATCTTGAAATATAGGTAGGTTTTTCATCCAATTTATTTGAGGCATTTTGTGTGGGAATCCAGGGATATGATCTCTACTCATTGGAGCATCTCTCCTTTGTATCCTTGGATCCATTTTTGTTAATGAGAAAGGGTCACTGTGTTTTTTCAACCAGTCTAGATTTCTCTACCAGTGGATTCATTAGGTCTATTGAGGGTTGTGGAGTCGCCAGGTGGAAGGTTTCAACTTTTCTGTCCACCATCAGCATGATTGGGATTGCTTAATGCATTCCTAGGGGAGTCTATGAGAACTAGTTGGGTCAACAGGACTACTGAAGACTAGTGGAGTCACCAAGTGGAGGATACTTACTGTTTTAAGGGTGTGTTTGTTGTCCACCATCAACAACTGAATACCAATCTAAGGAATTTTGCGGGTTTTCTGAGTTCCTAAGGATGTCTAAGATGTTATCTTCTCAGAATGTCCCACCATGATCTCCAGAATGTTAGTGTGGCGATGAGGTGGTAGATTCACCGGATTTTATAAGTCAAACTTGAGGGTCTAAAGAGTCTTAAGAGGTATTTAGGCAAATATATACTCAGAAGGTCCCATCGTGATCACCAGAATGTTAGGGTCCCGTGATTTGGAAGATTGGCAGGCCAAATGACAGGGTAACATGGAACCAAGCTTTAGAGTCTGAGGACCTAGCCTTCCTAGACTCAGAGAGGGATCTCTCTATTGGGTGCAAATGATGTGTTGTTTTTTCTCTAGGGTTTTGATTTTAGGCTAGTTATTAGGTGTAGGGTTTGTTGATTGTTTTGGTTGGGTAAGATGGTTAAGTGGAATAGGTGGAGTGAGAGTATGTCAAAGCCATTGGGTTATGGAGTCAAATGAAGTCAAGGGTGTCTAAATGATGAAACAGAGTGCGTTGCAGGGATGATTTAGCAAGGCTAATGGATCCTTAAGGTGATGTATGAGGTGTAATGAACATCAAGTTTGGGAAAAAAATAAGAGGTCTTAAACATATATAGTTTAAAGCTACAACTCAAGAGGTAGGTCAAACCATTAAGCTCAATGAACAATACTCAAACTGATAAACATATAAGGTAAACATTCCAGTGAAACATAGAGAGCATAAGAGATTCTAACTTTGGAAATTCACCTTCAGAATTTGGGAAAACACATAAGATAATACAAATAACTCAATTTATGGAGAGATAACTCCTAAACAGCATATATCAAGCTATTGGGAACTCTGAAACAAGTCGGTAAGCATGGATAAAGGGCAAGATCAAATGAGACCTCTTTGACTTAACCTAACAATCAATATTCCACAGAAAGGCTTCAAGATAGGGTTTTAAAAGCTTCAAATAAGCAGCGCATACCATGAATTATACTTGTAAGCTAACATACTAACCATACATGAAACAAAAACAAGTATTGGTGGACCTAAGGAGCAATCAAGAATTCCTTAAGATGGCCAAAAGAAGAAAACATCAAAGCTATAACAAATAGGAGGACTGAGGTGCCTCAAAGAACATGTCTCAACCTATACTTTTCTAATTTATAACAACCAAGAAACATGAAACATAATGATAACAAAGGAAAAAATAGACAAATTAGGAACACATCATCATTCACCAAGCTATGGAATCCTGCAAACAAGCTTCTCCATCATCAAGCCAAACAAGCCATTCATCTACTTCACAAAACCAATTTGTTCTCCAAGCTCATGAAACCATGTATATTTCTCTTCACGATCATCAAATGCCAAAAAAATGCATAGGGGCCTCATGTTATATTTATGGAGAAAAGGAGGACTAAAACCCTAAATATGGTAGGAAAATGTCAAATTCAACCATACATGTCATTTATGGCCAAGAGACCATGCAAGGCCCAAGGCACATAATATCCTAAGAAATAGATGCCAAAATAACTATTTGCACCAAATTCTAGAGTAATTAGCCTAAAAAAACTCAAAAACATCTATTTGCAATAAATGAGTGTGTTTTGTTGACTTTTGGTCCAAAACACACTAGGCAGTCTTTGTGCGTAGTGCCATTTCAGGAGAAAATAGGGTCTCTTGTGGCTGAGTTTTGGACCCGTTCCCGATACTGGATTTGCCTCCGTGATGGCTCATTGGAAAGCCCGATGAGTCTAATTTCCATAAATGCTTGATTTTTCCTGATTTTGTGCAATTTTCCTATTCAAAAACCAATTCTCCCAACACTGCTCTGTGCACAGCACCTGGTCTGAAAATGAGGCAGAAATGTCAAAATTTTGATTTTTTTGACCTTTTGAGGGGTCAAAAATGCTCCAAATGATCTGAAATTTGGTGAGTAGACTCCTGGATATGAGAGGAATCCAAAAATGCAAAGTTTTCAATCCGAGGATGCACCAAATGTGTGCGTAGCGCTTAGGGTGCTACGCTAAGCGCTACGCACGGAGGCCTCAAAATTTCAAAAAGACAAAAAATTGTTCAATTTTGCTCAAAATTTGTGGAATGGTCATTCAAGAGGTCTTGGACACCTGAGTAGACTCCTGGATATGAGAGGAATCCAAAAATGCAAAGTTTTCAATCCGAGGATGTACCAAATGTGTGCGTAGCGCTTAGGGTGCTACGCTAAGCGCTACGCACGGAGGCCTCAAAATTTCAAAAAGACAAAAAATTGTTCAATTTTGCTCAAAATTGGTGGAATGGTCATTCAAGAGGTCTTGGACACCTGCTGAGGAGTCTCAGCCAAAAATCCAAGGCTGTCATGATTTTTTTCCTCTTTTAGGTTTTTGATCTCTATGTGGCAATTCTGGCCAAACTTCTCTTGTGGGCGGCGCCATTTTGTAGAGGGCATTTGGAGGCCTTCTCGATGTCGAAATTGGGCCCGTGATGGTTCGTTGGAAATACTGATGAATATAATTTCTATAAATTCTTGTCATTTCTTGATCCAGCTCCTGTAGCTTAGTCAAAAATCCAAAATCCTAACATTTATCTGTGCGTAGCACCACTTCAGCAAAAAAATAAGGTGTTTTGCAACCAAGTTTTGGACTACTTCCCTATGTTGGATTTGGCTCCATGATGGCTCGTTGGAAATATTGATGAGTATGATTTCCATAAATTCTTATGTGTTCTTGATCTAGCTCCTATAGCTTATTAAAAAATCCAAAATCCCAACATTGCTTTGTGCATAGCGCCATTTCAGCAGAAAAATAGGTGTACTTGTAGTCCTGTTTTGACCTCCTTTCCAATGTCGGATTTGGCTCCGTGATGGCTCATTGGAAATATTGATGAGTATAATTTTCAGAAATTCTTGTGTTTTCTTGATCCATCTCCTGTAGCCTGGTCAAAAATCCAAATCTCAACATTTATTTGTGCGTAGCGCCACTTCAGCAGAAAAATAGGTGTGCTTGCAGTGTTTTTTTGACCCCCTTCCCGATGTTGGATTTGGCTCTGTGATGGCTTGTGGGAAATAAATTCAAGTATAGTTGTAATTTTAATCATCAAGAAAGTCCTTTGGAGAATCAAACTATGAGAAAAACTAATTTTTCCAAGGTCACTCCCGCAGTGTAGAAATTCTCCGGTGACACCTGTATTTTTGACATTTCTCCCAAACCATGATACCTGTGTAAAAACGGAAGGAGGTTTTTCTTCTTGGCCCTATGATGGACAAAAACCTCTCTCACTTTTTCAAAATACATATTTTTTTTGCCATAAAAATATTTTTGAGAAAACTTGGCCCTAGGTGTGGCAAATGACTTGGCCCTTGGAATGAATTCTTGGAAAATGATGGAGGCATGATGTTTATGTGCTGGTATGGCTTCATGATTGCTGATATGACCTAACATATGGATATTATACTCTGATGCCTCTTTTCCATAGCAAACCCTAGCTTAGTTGGAAGAGGAAATTAGGGTTTGGTGTAGGGAAATTAGGACTGCCTTGTAGAGAGAGGGGAATGAAGGGGTTAAGGGTTGTCTAAATTATTGGGGAAATTTTGGAGAATATGGATGGATGTTAGGGAGTAGGGGAAATTGGAATTTCAAGGAATGAGTGAGGGGAAAGGGTCCAAAAGGGAAAAACACAGGCCTAGTTTCGAAAAGTGTCAAATTGTAGCAATAGGCTAGGTTTTGTAGAAAAATGATGAATTTGAGGGATAGAAGTGATGGGAAGTGTTTATGAAGGTATATTAAGGATAGTAGAAGGTGTAATAGCATCAGGATACAAGCCTTGTCGATTTTTTAACCATGGAGGTCATGAAACCAAGAAAATTGCCTAAAAAACCCTAGTTTTCCTATCTCCCTTGCTGCAAGATGCCATCATTGAGTAGCAGACCTCTTACCTTACCAATTTCTTCTGTTGGTTGGCCTCTTATTACTTCTAAAAAAGTTTCAATATAGCCCATTACCTTATGTGCAGAATTTGAAGTTGAATGGTAGTCTTTTTTGAGATGATGACCTTGAGATACATGAAACCCTAATTGACCTAGTGGGGATTCTTTGACCTCTCTTTGACTGAAAATTGGTTTGGAATCTTCAAGTGCAAAAATATAGTATTAAAAAAGTGGTGTATTGAAGATCCAAAATCCAATGTACTTGATTTATCTAAAGAGTCTACAGAGATAGTTTAGGGACCATCAATGCTTGAGGGACTTGGGGATCATGGGCATGAGTTAAGCTTGTAGGAAACCCTAGGTGGAAAATGGAGTTATGGGAAAGGAAAAGACAGAGTGACGAGGTTATAGTTGGGAAAAATAGGATGTAGATGAGTGGCATAAGCCTATGAGGGGTTTTTTAGAAGTGGTAGGTTGACCATGGAATGAAAAAATAGTAGAATAGTGAAAAATTGCTCTAAAGATAATGAAGGCAGTGAGATTTCTAAAACTCATGATATTCAGGAATTTTGTTTTTAGAAATCTAGAACCAATCTATAGTCATCTACATATAGTAAAAAATATGGATGAATAACACTTCTTCTTTTATTTCTCTTGACTACAACCTTATGACTAGGGTTGTAGAAGATATCCAGCGGAGGAATTTCCTCAACTTGTAGAACTATCTATTCTGTGGGGTATGCCGGTATGATCTCTCGATCATGAGTTTCTAGAACTTGTTGTAGTGGTGTCGGAAAATAAGGGAGACATGTCTGAGTCTTCATTAGACCACGTTTGAGCAATCTCTTTGCCTTTCTTGTTCGTCTCTATTTTCTTCATTCTGTTAGTTGGTTTCCTGATTTCAAGCTGATCCAAATGGAAAATGGCATCCACCAATGGTGGTCATCCACCCATGGAATTTACCCATGGTATTGTAATTGGCATCGACCCATGGTATTTATTTGCCTATGGTATTATCCATGATATTCATTCACCCATGGTATGTATCCACCCATGGTATTCATCTACACATGGAATTTACCCGTGGTGTTGACCCATGGTATCCACCTATGGTATCTACCCATAGTATTGTAATTCAAAAAAGGCTATAAATAAGAAGTCTCACTTTGTAAATGGACAAATTTTCCACCACAATGTAGCTTCTACAGTTATTCTCCGTTTTAATAAAACAAGTTTCTTTGTGGTTTTATTTTCTTTGTGTTCTCTCTCTCTTTTTTATTTTTTTTTATTTTTTATGGCATTCTAATTTTGCAGATCTTGTCAAATCCATTTCATTTTTTTTTTAGATCTTGGAGGCCTACCCCCAAGGTCCATATTAGTGGTATCAGATTCAAGTTACACCTCCATGGTAACGAGGGTTTGAAACATATTTTAGTTTCAATGTTTTGCAACAATCTTCAGCAAAATCCATGAAATTTGTTTTTTGGGGCGGCGAGTTTGCAGATCAAATATAAAACTTTTGGTGAAAAAATTAGAAAAAAAAGACCATATCTAGATTCCTTGCGAGAAAATACTCAAATTCAAAAAACAAATCGGCCAAATTGGAGTTTAGATGAGGGAGATATCGCTGATTCAAAATCAACAATGTTGCAGCGATTTTTCTGACGATAATTCATGGACGACGGATCACATATCATTTATTGCAGTTTTTAGTGAGAAATTTCAGATAAATGGTTATAGATCTGCGCTCCCCTTGAAAAATCACCCGATTTAAAAAAAAAACATCGGTCGAATCAGAGTCTGGACGAGGGATTTATCGCTGATTTAAAATCAGCTATGTTTTCAGAAATTTTGTGACGGCGGGACAACTCCAATGTGCATATGAAAGTATAGGGTCTCCAAATATTGATTTCAAATAGATTAGAAGATGAATAATGATCATTCCATTTCCAAAAATAGGTTATAATAAATATTCTGAGTTATATTGACCGAGTTATGCTCATTTTAAATTTGGAGCAACATTCAGAGCGGGTTCCCTTTGGAGACGTGCCCTCCCACCCCTCTTTAGTAGGCACCTGCTTCACATTCATCAATTTCAGCATAGAAGCATTCAACTTGGGTTATTTGGAGACATCCCCTCCCACCCCAAGCTATGTAGGCACCTGCTACTTCATCAACAATCAACATCACGGTTATGGGTCAACCGCACAAAATCCTTCTCATCGAAGTCCATTTGCTAGGCCACACACTGTTAGTAACACAGTTGGTCACAAGAATTATAGGGTATATCTATCCTCGGATCTTTGTTTGTCATGGTTTTGGTTCATCCACAAACCCACACTTCATTGAAGTCCATTTGCTAGGCCGCACATTGTCAATATCATAGTTGGTCACAAGCATTACAGGGTATCTCTATCCTCGGATTTTCGTTCAACATGGTTATTCATATTCAAAAAAGGATTTTCAGGAGGAAACTTCACACAATGGGGACCATTTCTTCTTAAGGAGGGAGGAATGATCCAAATGGAAAATGGCATCTACCAATGGTGTTAATCCACCCATGTTATCTATCTACCCATGGAATTTACCCATGGTATTGTAATTTGCATCGACCCATGGTATTTATTTGCATATGGTATTATCCATGATATTCATTCACCCATGGTATGTATCCACCCATGGTATTCATCTACATATGGAATTTACCCATGGTATTGTAAGTGGTATCTACCCATGGTATTGACCCATGGTATCCACCTATGGTATCTACCCATAGTATTGTAATTCAAAAAAGGCTATAAATAAGAAGTCTCACTTTGTAAAAGGACAGATTGTCCACCACAATGTAGTTTCTACATTTATTCTCTGTTTTAATAAAACAAGTTTCTTTGTGGTTTTATTTTCTTTGTGTTCTCTCTTTTTTTATGGCATTCTAATTTTGCAGATCTTGTCAAATCCATTTTATGTTTTTTTTAGATCTTGGGGGCCTACCCCCAAGATCCGGACCACAAGAAAACAGAGCAATCATTAAAAATACATGGAACAGAGAGACAAATCCGTCGTTAAATTATTTCAAACATGAAAAAATAGGTATGAACCTTATAAAAAATGTTATTAATCACCGATAATAATTTCAAATCAAATCTCTTACACCTTTACACGAAATATATATCAATCAATTTAACACGTTGGATCTTGAATTTTGGTTTGATATGACATAATTCATTTCAAATGCTCGAGTAATTAAATTCCATTCATTCGCATATCACAACTTATAACTCTTACTGTTTACGATGTTACTCATAAATTCAACGAAATGCGATCTTCGGAAATCACACATCACGACTTTTATGCGGTAAATGAATTTTCTTTTGGTTAAGTCCTGCGAAATGTGAAGTGCGCATTCAAGAAGTTTAGAGGATACACTTTATGGGACTTTAGAGATTTATGTTTATTGATTTGTTGGCTCGTCGGGTCCGCGTAATCACAACTTATACCAAATTACTTTATAAGTTTGATCGTTTAAATGAGGTGCGATGCGATAAATATATTATAACGATGATTGAAGCTTTTGCAAGTTTTTTAATATAACTTCAGAAGAGGCTTAGTGCATTTCACACCCCGCGTGACTTAGTAGGTTTCAAGTCTTTTGGATTATAAGTTATGCGTTTTGCGATGCGCACTAAGGAATAAAGCGAAAAATCTCAAAGAAAACTTTATTTACTAAATTTTTTTGTTTTAAAGATAAAAATGAACGAAAATGAATTTCCTAATTATTTTTAAAGGGTCTCCATTTATTAAAATAAATGGGGGGTGTTGTATAGCACAACACACTGATCAACAACGACTTGTCCCTTGCTGGGTGTGCACCGATTCTAGAAATTCGGGAAAATTAAGAAGGATCCCAAAGATTCCTCCTTGAGAAGCTTCTAGGAGTGGTTCCAACCATTTACCTTGGATAAGAAGTTTGAATTCTATCTTATCCTACTTTGGATATTTCATATATTTCAATGCCTCACTGATTCATTGAATAGAGTGATTGAATTATGCTATGTAGATGTTGTATATCCTTGGCTTGTTTTGATTGTATGTACAAGTTCTTATTATAGCAATCAGATCTAAAATTAGATCTTACAAGTCGAGAGGAAAGTAAATATTGCAACAAATTACAAGTAGGCCTCTTTCCATCTTTCAATTTCTCTAAGGGAAACTCTATGCTCTTTTCCTTTTGTTTTTCTAGACCAGTCCACTAGGTTTAGGGGAGATACTTTTATCTGTAATCATAAATCCCGTATAACACCAACTTTATCAACATAGTAAGGCCTTAACTTGACAAGTTATTATCATACCACACTACATATTCAAGGTACATACCCCATCCATATTTACCATGTTGGAAAATGTAGTAGGGTGGTTATTTAAAAGAAATTATTCTTAACCTTAATAATATCTTATGCACCCCAGATGCGGGTGACATGATGTGCACGTGCGAAGCCAGTTCCTCCCATGGACAGGTTGATGAAGTCCTGCACGATTGGCTCTAATCTGATGTGGAACCTCCTCTCTGCAATAATTTACATGAGGTCCCTGATGCACCCGACTTCTGCCATACCTTGAATCACATGCAACCCCATGAGAATTGTCCCAACTTGCATTTGCGAATGTGTCAAAAAATCGCACAACATCTATGCTTGTGCCAAAATTCTTCAAAAGGTGAGGTATTTCCTCATTGTGTCATCCCCATGCTGCTCTAGTTGGCCTCCAAAGCCTTCTTCACCCCCCTTGCCATTCTTCTGCTACCTTAGTCTCTTCGTGTGCTCCCCCAGCTGCGCGCCCTCCCTCTTGCATGCCTACATATTGGCGCTAGCCTGCTGGGAACTCATCCTACTACTCCGATCCAGGTCGTGCACTCCCCATGGTGTTCCCTGTGGCTACGTGCCCCTCTCTGGAATTCCTCGCCTCTACAGATTCACCCCATTGCACGCTTTCAGAGGCAGGCTCCCTCGCTGCGCACCCCCCTCCTGTGAGCCCCCCTGCTGCACAGTTCTAAGTTGCATACCCCCCTACTCCACTTCTTTTTTGAGCGCTCCCTTGTAGAGCAAGTCACCGTACATGGACCGACCTCCCCCTCTCTGTTTCTTCACCCCCCATGGCTCCATGTCAGTGCCAAAATTCCATCAGGGGTAGCCAAAGAGGCGCATTCTTGGGTTGCTATCAGCACAGTCAAGACAATCGTTTGGAACCTATTAATGGCTCCTCTTCTGGCAGCCATGACAGGGAGGCACCACAACGCTCTGAGCACACCCAGGAGGAGATTGTCCTAGCTCAAGAGAATCAACGGGGCAAAAGGGGTCCCAAGAAATCCACCATCGCGCACCCTGATCAACCTAATATTCACAAATCTGAACCTCTCCTGGTATAGGAGCCCTCAGGGGAGGACACCGATGTGTGGATCATGGAATTGGAGGGTGTTTGGATGCGTGTTCCCGATGCGGAGTACCCGATCGCTCCCATCCTCTGTGCAGCTACTATAAAGCCCCCGCACGTGCCTTCTGCTGAGGAGGAGGCCATAACACAGGAGTACGGATACCGCATCGAGGAGGAGGACCCTGTCACATAGGATGATGAAGGAACACCATGAATGCACGACTGCTCGGCTCTTTTCTATTTTCTGTTATTTCAACACATACTATAGATCTTTTTATTTTTCATGTGTCACGACACACCTTGTAATTTTTGACTGTTTGATGCTATTAATGGGTTGGTTTTCTCTCAGGAGGTAGCCCCAAACCTGCACTATTTTGAAAGCATCGAAGGCTAGGATTGGATAAACACAGCTGACCATCCCAGCCTGACGCTTATGTAAAGTTTTACTTTGAATTAATATAGTTTAGCTTAACTTACCAAAAAAAAAAAAAAACTTGTGAAATTTAGTTATCTTCTTATATTTCTTTATTAGATATTTTCATCAAACAGTTATCATGAGAAAAAACAAGAAAGACAACGGACACAAGAAGTAGGCTCGAAGCCAGGGAAAAAATCCTCCAAGAGGATAACTGAGAAAGAATCTCTTCTCTTCTTATAGAATCTGATTCAAATGAGAAAACCAAGATCCAAACCTCAAGACCAAGGTCGAGAACTTCAAGCACCAATTCAGCCCTCCAAAGAATCCCTTCCAAGAAGTAAAAAACCAACTCTTATTCAACAAGAATCAACCTTCTTCAAGTTTGCTCCAAACTTGGATTTTGACCTGCAATTTCAAAAATTTAGACCTATAGTGACTTTAAAATTTCGACCTCGAACTTTTTGCCTCCTATAGCAGATCAAAAACCCTAATCCTCTCGCACGTTTGAACAAAAAATGTGAAAATTTCATCTTCTCTCCGTCACTAGGGTTTGCTCCTTGAATTTATCGACTTCCTTCTTTATTTCTTACCTCTTCTTAATCATATCAAAATTGCTTGTTTTGGTTGGCTAATGAGGTTTCAGTTCACTCTATTTATACCCTTCTCAATAGGCTGAATTTGATTGGAAGGGACAACTTGGTCTTGGAGGATAAATTTGAAAATTTTGGCACAAAAATAATGTTTCTCTCTTGATAAAATTTCCCCAATACGGTCTTACATAAATGATATTGACTCTATTGACACAATGATTCTTATGCCAGGACAAACTCTAGAAGCATGAAGAACATACTTAACCTAGATGGACAATCAAATGAACCATGAAACTCGTGCTTGAAAATAATAATTATTCTTTCTTCCTTTGCTTGTTACATAATATATACATAATGACATGAGTACAATGACAATTATGAAGACCAAAAATAGTTACATTTTCCAACAAGACTCAGATAAATAAGTCCCTCTGAAGGTAGAAGGAAATCATTTGGAAATAGTAACAACCACTCCCAAACAAGGATTTTGGAAAAAATAGAGAAAAATAAAGGAAAAAAGGGGAATCTAGGATACTTTTATCACACTTAGCCTCAACACAATTTTGAAATTTTTTATAGATTTTTTCTCTTTATTGTGCATCTATCGATTGGCTAAAATGACCAAAAGCTTACCAACATCTAAAAAATATAATTTTGTTCCTTGTTTTCAGATTGAATAAAATAACGATTTTGCCTTAATAATTTTTTTTACGATAATAGAAATTTATTAATAAAGAGGGGGGAAAGGAACTATTATAAGAAGGAAAATGGAATGGAGAGAGATGAAATATAACATGCAATTATATGAAGAAGATAAAGGGCCTAAGAAAATAAAATGATTTGAATAAAAAAGGGTCACAAGATCTAAGGGAACACTACAAGGAAAATACCCTCTAGAAGATGTGTTTGAGGAACCCCTTATAAAAATAGCCCAGATATCCATTTGCAGCTGAGGTCTTTAGAGGAGGTTTTTGCGGATGTTCTTATCTAATGCATTTCTCATCATAAACCGCACTGGTGCGTTTAACTCATAACACACCTGTGTGTGATAAAAATTGGCACACCGAGACACCGTGATCTCTGTACAAACCTGCCTGGTGCATCTAATTACTATAGTGCACTAGTGTGCTACGTATAAACATGCCTAGTTCATCTCAAAAACCCGCGCACTGGAACATGGTTAAATAAAAAAAAATTACAGGCCGAAAAAATGACATTTTCACTTCTTCAGTGCTCTAAACCTCTCAAGCACCAGTGTGAATTTCTCTTATGTGTGGCGCCCTGCCATCGTGCTCCCATTACACGCTCTGCTGCCATCCATTTCCCACCTTGTGGAGTTCGAATTTTTGAAAACGGTGGTCAAATTTGGTTTCTCCAATTCCTCAGCAAATATGTCTCCTCGACGCACAAATGTACAAGTATTTTAATTGTTTCTCAATAAGTAAACATTTTAGTGGATTAGATTTAAAAAAAAAAGCTTAAAATTTACCATTTAAAAAAAAAAAATTGCATGGTGCTCTCAATTTGTTCGGCTCACACCGTTTGTGGTGCTACCTGTAAATTTACAGGCCGCACCACGGACGGTGCTAACAGAAACTGCACCGGGTTCCAATGCGGTACCGAAAAATGTGCACCGTGCTTTTTATTTTTAAAAATTACATGACGGTGCGGTCATTTAGACAACCACACCGTTGGTTATGTACCAGCGTTGGTAGGGTGGTGCGTTGACCAAACCATGCGCCTTGGGGCAGAAATTTAGGTCAGCGCATCGCCCTCCTGACATCAGTACATAGTCAATGGTGTGGCCATTTACAATACCACATTGTTGACCATGTAATGCTGTATGGCAGTGCGTTGACCAAAAGATCCGCCCCGGGGTGGATATTTTAGTCAACGCACCGCCCGCCCAAAATTATAAATTAATTGTCAATTTTGAACTATAATTACTACCGTAAGTAAAAATTATACTGTAAAAATTATTAAAATACCATATTTGTAAATTTGTAAATTTTTATGAATATAAATAATTGTAAAATAATAAATCTAGAATAATATGAAATTTTCTAACATAATAAAGTTTAGAAAATAATACAAATAAATTCATGTTTAGAATTATCATTATTTTATTATGATCTTACATACCTGTTAGCCATCAGTATTTTTCACTATATTTAGATGACTATAGGATGGTTATAGCTTTCTGAAAATAATATTATTTGGATATCTTGAGTTTCAGAAATTTCACAACCTTCATTATCCTTATAAAAGATTTTTCACTATTCTATCAGTTTGCCATTTCATGGTCACCCTGTTGCTCTTAAAAGACTCATTATGGGCTTATGCCTCTCATCTTCATCTTTCTTTCCTTCCCAGAACCTCATTGCCCTATTTTTCCCTTGTCACTGAACTCCACTTTCCCTATAGGGTTTCCTATAGCTAACTCATTCCCATGTCCCTTTGGGCATAATAGCCTATAACAATACTCTGTTTTCACTTGAAAAATCTCCAAGTCAAATTTTAGTCAAAATCAAGTCAAAGAACCCTCCCACTAAGTCATTAGGTTTTACATTGTTTAAGGCACTGCTTTTCCTTTGCTAGAATCTAGCTCAGGTGTATTAGAATGTCAAGACATGGTTATTCAAGAAGGACCTAAAATTTTCAAAATTGGTTATCTTGTCAGTTTAGAACCTGCAAATGAGAAAAATGGACAGATTTTGGCACTTCTGTAGGAGTGTTGAAATATTTATCAGCAGAAATTACTGATGATGTAGATTGTCTACTCCTAAATGAAAAAAACTTACAACAAGGAAAGAGGAAACACTTGGTATTGTAGATGACTAGGTTTTATACACTTGTTAGTCCTTTTGAGTGCCAAACAGTGATTACTTGCAGAAAATGACATGGAGGAAGCACACAAGGCCAAACATGAAAAATTATATCAGAAATTATGGATGGAATATGGAAAAAGGTAAGGTGAACTGGACAAAAATGAATGAACTTGAAAGGGCTATAGAGAACTTAGAATAAAACACTGATGATTGCTATAAAGAATTACAGACACTTAGGTTTTTGAAAGGTGGCCAAGGAAGGTGGAAAATATGAGTTGAGTTTGATGGTGTAAACTACAAAATATTTTGAATATGCTACTATGTGATTAAACCCAAAAGTTGTCAAAGTGAACTTGTCATGCCTCAAGGAGAAAAAGAAAATTCAACTTCATGACTTCAACAAATCTGCAAGCAAAAAGGTTTCAAAGAACATCAATGACAAAAGTAAAAAGGGTTTCAAACATTAGAAAGTGGGTTTTAAAATTCAAATTAAATCCATAAGTCTATAAAAGCTCATTAGACATTTCAAATGAATCATTGTTTCCTTGCAAAGCATTAGAAGTTTCAAGGAGAAAAGAAGTTGTGAGTTTTTTGAGCGAATTTGGGCAAATCATCTTGGCGCTGCACGCTTGACCATTTTCCTCCATACAAATTCTAAAGGCGCTGCGTGCCTGGAAGCTAGTGCTGCGCGCTTGGAGGAGCGCTACGCTCTTGCCCGAACAAAACCCTGTGAAGTTTCCAAGGCATTGCGTGCACAGAACTGGCGCTGCGCGCTTAGCTTGGCACTGTGCACTCAGCATTGGCACTGCGCGCTTGGAAAGAGAGGGTTTCTCACTCTTCTAACCACTCAAAACACTCCAAATCGCCTTCAAAATCTTGCCACAATCATCCAAACAATCTTAAAGTGGTAAGTATAAAACATGAGCCATATTTTTAAAGCTATTTGATGATTCTTAATTGAATGGAATGAAACCCTAATCAAACCCTAAGTTTTAAGCTTGAAATAACTGTTTCATCCCTACTTCATCCTCTTTGAAGAAAATCAGTCATAAGCAGGGGTCATTACATTGCTTGAGGGCTACCATTCATCTTGCTTTTCACAACATCCATTCCCTTCATTCTCACTCATTCCCTTCATTTTCAAAGCTACCATTTCATTACCCTCCCTTCATCTCATTTCACATCAGCCCTAGGGTTTCCAAAACAAATTTTAACATGTTTGAGGGAGAAGACAGTGGCAGTGGTGTTGAGGCCCAAACGCCAAGGAGGCATGATCACAAGGGAGGGAAGATAAATAGATTTGAACCCCTCAATACAAGAGAACTCATGTCATCTCCTTTTACTGTTTCCTGCTTCAAACATGTAGGCTGCTTTGAATTTTGTGAAAAATTACAGAAGTCCAAAACCACCCAGAGCTAACAAGACTATTCATTATGAATTTTCATAACAAACAAGTCAATCTTGTCGGGGTCACCTTTGAGATGTCTACAAATGCCATTGCAGATGCTACTATAATACCAAGTGTGGGAGAAAAGTGGTTCAAGCAAGCAAACCTAGACATGAGTTACTTTGAACCATACCTTAAACCTAGGTATAAATATCATCGCATGTCCATCTTCCCATTTTTTCATCTGCTTGATAGATATGCACCTATGATGAGGATAATAATGAAGTATTTCACATGTGAGGGAAGGTTTTCCCGCCTCTACTCATATCACATCCGGTTTCTTATGCATTTTACTAGACAAAATGGCCTACATAGTGCAAAAGAGAGACTATAATGAGCAAATGCAGAGCCTGTTTCATCACTCACTCATCAAGATGGTGGTTATGCATTAGCTACAACATAAAAACATTCCATGGGAGACCTTCATTGCCGATGAGGTTTTCACTACTCCACATGGCCATCATTAACAAGATATCCCTTCCTCATCTCATCCTCCCATTCCTACTTCTCCATCACATCCCACTACTCATATCACCATCCACTCACATCCAATCACCCCATGATGATACTTCCACATCACCTTTCCACAACCCTTCACCCTCATATCATGATGACAAAGCATCAAGCAATGATGAGAACCTTGAGACAGGTGACACTAAAATAAGTGACATTGAGCCATTTCCTTTGACATATCGGAGGGGCTACAGGCATGTGTTTTCTGCACTTGAGATACATGGGGCCATGCCTTCTTCATCAACAAAAAAGCTTGATAAAGTTAAGGAAAAGGTTACAGAGCAGGTCATTGTTGAGGAGGAGGATAAGCATGAAACTGAGCAAGTGTTTCAGGTAATTGACCTTGAGGATGAGGATGAAGAGAGGATCACCAATATGTTTCTCAAATACAAACATGCCAATATTAGTGAGCTTCAAGCTAATCTTGGTAGGGCAAAGAATGTGATTAACTATTTTGAGTTAGAGAATAAAAAATTGGAGACAAAAAATGCTATCAGTGAGATCAGGGTAATTAGAGATCAGAAAGAGGCTGGAAGAGCCAAGGCTTTTCTAGATGAGATCTTGAGCACTTTTGATGATAGTGAGGATAAGGAAGAACAAATTCCTAGGAAGAGACCAAGGACAATTGGGTTGAAGAAGGCTTTAGCCTGGGAAAGAGAGAAGGAGGGAGAGTTGGCAGAGCAACTCACTCCAAGTGAGTTGCTTGCCATAGAAATTGATGGAGGTAGGGAGTCTTGGCTAGAGAGGGAAAACTTGCACCTAGAGAGTCAACTTGAGAGGGAAAAAAGAGACATTGACATACAGAAGAAGATGGCAAGTCATTATCCCATGAGAAACAAGATTGCAAGGGCCAAGCTCAAATGAGCCCTTGCAAAGATTCAAGCCCTAAATGAGGAAAATGAGAAGGAAAAACTGAATATCCTTGCTGATGTATCCCTCAAAGCATCCAAATCATGATGAGTAAAGTAAGTTCCAAATTTTGGCACTTGGTGCAAATTTTTGATTTTTGACAGTTTGGCTTGCAAAAAATTGGGCCAAATGCGCAGAGCCACTGGCGCTATGCTCTTTTTGGGGCACTAAAATAAAAAAAACTCAACTTATTCATGTTCCTCATACTAAGGACATCATCCTCAGAAAATTTTAGACCATTTGGAGCAAAACTGGTCCCTCAAAAGGGCCAAAAACCACCAAAAAATCACCTTTCTGCCCTCTTTTAAGCATTGGCGCTGTGTGCTTAGAAATATTGGGAGAATTGATTTTTGATAGGGAAAATGGGTACCATTTTTCAAAATAAAGGCAGATATGGAAACAAGACAGGACATGCTTTCCAATTAGCTATCATAGAGCTCATTTGGACACCGGGAAGGCCTCCAAAAGTCAGCTGCAAAACAGGCAATTTTTCGAGTCTTGGCGTTGCGCCCCTGTACCTTGGAGCTGCGCCCTTGCTAGGAGTTATTGCAAAAGATATTTTGAAGCCTTAAAGTCAACTTTTTTCCAAAATTAGCTCAAATAGTTATGTTAGAAGTTATTTTTTCCATAAATGTGTTTTAGATATTTTTCCTTGGGCATTGCATGGTCTCAAAGGTCAAAGTGACTTAACTATGTAATAAATGACTTCTAAAACCATAGCTAGGGTTTAATTCCTCATTTTGCAGTTAAATTTTGCATGTAATGCTTCAGTTATTGGTTGGTTGATTGTTGAGCTCAATATGATATAGATTTTGAGTTGTGAAGAAATTGGTTTTAGAGCTTTGTAATTGTCTTGGATTGAACATCAATGGAGCAAGCATATACATAGGATTCATGAACTTGTTTAAATGGTGATGTTTTTCTGATTTTACACTTGTATTCTTATGTTTTCCATATTTTTCATCTTTCCCTTATGACAGAGTAGAAAATTTAGATTAAGATATGCTGTTGAGAGGCACCTTAATTCTGTCTACTTTCTATTGTTTAGATGTTTTCCTATGCTAGTTCTGATTGGAGAACTCTTAGTTGCTCTTTGGTTCCACTTAGATTGTTGTATTGAAAATTATTTAATGGAGTCAAGCCAAAGAAGTTTATGGTATGCCCTGTCCTTTGGTGTAGCTTGAAACATTGTTTTTAAGGCCTTTTCTTTGAAGTTTATTGATTAGGGTTTGGCTACAGAAGTTTATGGTTTGCCCTGTCCTTTAGTCCATATTGAAGAGTCACTTTGAAGGTATTTTAGAGTATGACTGAAGAATTTAGGAGTTAATTTCTCTTTAATCATCACTTATATGTCATCTTAAATGTTTTCTTTCTCTAAAGGTAAATAGCTAGAGAATTTAAGAGTTCCCTACTCTTTAGCGTTTGCTGGATTGTTGTCTTAAAGTTTACTTGATAAAGCTAGGTCAAAGAAGTTTATGGTGCGCCTTGTCCTTTGATTCTTTCTCAAGAATAGTGCTCTTAAAGACTCTTCTTGTTATAGTATATGTTAAAGGATTCTTAATTTCCCTTTAAACCTACCAAATTCACAACTTAATGTTCATTTCACTCCCACATAAGCTATTAAGATCCATTTGGCTTTGTTAACTTTCCCTATGAAACACCCTTGATTTATTGTCGTAATTTTCAAGCCTTTCACAGAATCCATAGCCCAATGGTTTGAATTTCTCTTACTCTATCCGTTCTTCTTGACAAGCAACCCAACCAAACCAAATAAAACAAACAACCCTATCACTTTAACTATCCTAAAATCATCATCCTAGATCAATCAAGTCATATCTTTTATACAAATATAGAGAGAGCCCTCTCTGAGTCCAGGAAGGCTAGGTCCTAGGACTCCAAAATTGGTTTGATGTTACCCTTGTATATTTGGTCTTGTCAATCTGAAAAATTACAGGGACCTAATACCAAAAATAACAATATACATTTTGAAGATTTCATTCATGCACATTTAATGCAATCAAGTATTTGTATTATTTTAGGAATTGACATTATCAAAAAAACAAATTTATACAGTACGCCATTGTTTTCGAGATCAACATAATTGCAAATTATCAAGTGAAATGATTTTAACATTAACACAATGCAAACCAATTAATTCAAAATACATATTATAATGTTTTGAAAAAAAAGGGTCTTAGTTATAAGGTAATTAATTCCTCTTCTTTATAAAAACCCATCTTAAAAAGTATAAATGATGAAATAAGACATGTACCATATCACTCTCGGTTCTCATGATCACCCTCATTATCTTCCAGCTCGCTTGGCATGATAACACTATTGTTCTAAAAAATATGTTTTGATCTAGGGTGATGTCTCAATACGAACCACCAATCCCTATCCAACACATATCGGTAAAAAAAACACCTGGTTGCAGTATTTGGGGAAAAAATAAGGCTCCTTAGCTTCATCCCACATCTTTTTAGAGTTGATACATATCAGCCTACTATCGCGATATTCCTTTACATTATTCCGATCGAAGTTTTCCCACCACTTGCACCTAAAAATAACACATTGGAAAGAAGAGAAATCCACTTCAATGATCTCTTGTATCTTTCCGACGTAACCTAATGTCCGTCGTAATAGGTTTTGATCATGGTGGGTAGCTCAACTAGATTGATCTAACTCGACTTCCACTCCATAGTCTTGTGTCATGTGTCCATCATTGGAATTTTCTGTGCGAAAATGGTGTCCATATGCCCACATAGATGGGAACAAATTAACCTATAAAAAAGTTAAAAAATCATGGTGTCATGTCTTATAATAACCCAACAGTTAAAATATGAAATATAGATGTAATTACATTTAAAAGGTGCATTATGCAGTTTAAAATGTACATAAATAGATTATTATCGAGTGGGTGCACCCAATCCCTACATTTAGCGCATCCTCTTCAAAACGCGGGTAATGACCCGTTGCACCATATTTCTCTCTGACTTGGTCAACAACCCAACTGTTGGGGCATATTTTCTTTTAAATGATCAGGATACGACACACTTATACCATTCAACCGTTTGAATTCTTTCTTGTCACTATCCTATTTCATCCTCTTTTTTTCGTACAATGCGACCCACGTTTGTGTCACTTCGGAATTGTAAAGAACAGATTTATTGATTGCTTCAATTTCTGAATTCGTTGATGAAATCAAAACAACATATAGTACATATGAGATCAAAATATACATATATTGAAGTTCAACATAAATATTTACTTTGTGTAAAGTTTAAAAATTGTAAGTCGCTTAATCTTTATCAAGCGCCTTTTTCCATTCATTTAGAGCAACTCCCCTTCTCTTTTGTCTTCATCCCTTTCATCGTCCCAAATCACCACACCCGGTATGTTGTCGATCTGCTTGATGTACTCATTGGCATAATATAAAGACTCATAAGATATGTACCCCTTTTCCATAGACCCCTTATATTTTTCCCTTTGTCAAACAAAACCTTTCAATTTCTTCATGTACCTCTCTAAGAAGAACATCCAACGACAAGAAACCACCCCAAATAATTCAATCTCATATACTAGGTGAATTAATATGAACCTGCAAGTCCATGAAACTCGTCGGCAGTTCTTTCTCAAACATAAAAACAATCTCAACTATCTCTTGACGCCACCATGGAATGCTAGCCACATGAATCTCCTTTGACATGATCCAACGTAAAAATGCTGAGAATTTAGATATGGCACATCCTACGTCTTGGGGGGATTCATGTTTCACACACCCACGCACTTCGCATAACTCTGAACTCAATTTTGTGTGAGGCATGCCATCCCTACAATATAGCTGATTCTGTGCAACAAAAGAGCCTTTAAATCCTTGGGATTATAGGCATGTGCCTCAATATCTTAAAAGGAGGACCACACGATTTACCCTTGTTTTTTTATTTATCGTACCTGTCATGCCCACATTTCGGACATATCTCTTTGTCTACATATTCTCCTCTATATAGAATACAATCATTTGGACATGCATGATATGATATGTACTCAACATCCAACGTTTTCAACAATTTCTTTGCCTCTTCGCAGCTACCGGGCAAGAAATTATCACTCGGAAAAACCTTATTTTTGAATAACCTGCAATTGGTCATGGACAATATTAAATATAAATTAATTTTTATATAATTATTCACGTTCATAAAATTGACCATTTGTAATGTTCATTGTGTGATTATATTTCTCAAAATATAAGGGAGGACTTGATGGTCAATTACCTTAAAATTTCCGAGAAACATGCATTCGACAAACCAAATTTTACTTTCAAGTTGTACAGTAACATCGTTGTCATCAACTGGGTATACTTTCACTGACTTCTAGGTCCAAAGAGAGGGGTGGTGGAAGAAAATTTAAGGATTTCGAAAAAGGTATTAGCGATATGAGCATCATCCCCTAGCTGATCATCGTTCTGCAATGCATCTAACAACATTGTCTCCATGGCAGTAATATCCCTTAAGTAATCATCCATACCAACCTCTATTTGATTGCCTCCATTTCCAGCTTGTGAAGAACTACTATTGTTGCAGTCATTCCTAATTGGTGAATCTGGATGTTGTGGGATTGAATAGGTGGTTAATTCAACCATTCTTGGTATCGTTCCTCTGCGAGTTTTTCTCTTAATTCAACCTTCTCTCGATTTGACTTTGTTGTGGGGTGCAACAGAAGATGGTAGGTAGGCCGCTCATCATCACTAGAATCCTAATAATTTCAAAAATATATTTGAATATGATTAGCACAAAATCTATGATACCAATTAGTAAGCACGTCGAAAATTCATGATTAATTGGTTTGATGGTGAAATAATTACATTAATATACCAAACAATTATTATTACCATCATTGTCCCAGGATTGTGGCTAGAAGATTCAATGTTACAATTGGCAGGGTGAAGTGGTTGTCCATTTTCATTTACCAAATGCGCCTTGCGGTATGTTGCTCCCGATAAAAGCTTCTGACATTTTGGAGCTGTTTGAATATTTTGTGCATCTGAACTCGATTCTGAATCTGCATGAACCTGCAAATTTGTATACATTAATTTTATACAGCTGATTGACATGGATAAAAAAATAAATTCAATTATATAATGAAAATATAAATAAAATCTAAAGTAAATATTACGTCTGGAGAGGGATAAGGAGAAATCCGTGATGGAATTTGAGAAATATTATGGAACGAGCTGGATTTTGAAGAATTGTCCATTCGATGTAATTAGGAGATTTTCTCCCTGCATTTGAGCAAAATCAACCATAAATTTTGGTGTACATACCTAAAAGTAATTTCGGTGCCTTAAAAATGGACTTATTATTATCGGTGCTAATGTACATTTAACCACACCGGTGCGTTTTAGTTACTGCGCACTAGTGTTGTGTTATTAATTGACGCACCGGTGCGGTTAGATAGCAAAAGCACCGAATATCCACAAATAAAAAAGCGCAACTTTATTTTTCTAAAGTGAAAAAAGCGATAAATTGAAAAATGAGCGGCAAATTATTTTTGGAAAATCTAATTTCATAAAAAAATTCTTTAAATAGTAAAGACTATTCATTATTTCATTATTTTTGCAAAAAAATTCAGGGAGGGATTTGCACGAGAGACATACCTGGAGCAAGAGAGCAAGAGAGCACTGTAGAGCAGCGAAATACTTTCGAACAACAACACTATTCAATGAATCAAAATTTGAAACATCTAATGATTCACACAAAAACCATGTAGTATAGTAAAAATGTTAAATTTTACTGTAATAATTGTTTTTTTACAGTTTCTATTGGGTTTAATACATGCATAGTAAAATTTTTAAATTTTACAATGCATTTTCAGGAAAAAAAAATAAAAATAAAAATAAAATAAAAAAAAATAAAAATAAAATAAAAATAAATAAAATAAAATAAAAATTAAAAAAAATAAAATAAAAAAATAAAAAAATAAAAAATAAGATAAATGAATAAATAAATAAAATAAAAATAAAAAATAAAAAATCCATTCTTACATTAAACCCTTGTTTCTTATTGTTTCTGCCTTTGCTTTTTCTTGTTTCTATGACTTCACAATTAGGGCTTTTCATTTTAAATTTATAGAGTTTGTATTGCTATATATAGGCGTATGACATCTAACCCACGGGACGCCTTGTAGAGTCAGATCCCAATCCATGTCAACCCTTGCACGATTTTTTAAAAAACATTAAAAATAAATAAATCGGTGCACCCTGTGTAAAATAGCGAATGGGTGTGTTATTTTATTATAGCGCATCATGCATGTATTGTTTGATAAAAACACTTTTTTATTAATTTATGTCTATGTTAATTGGTGCACCGATTAACATATAAGGCACCGAGTCTCCTTTTTGACAGAGAGCACCGTACGATGTTTTTACTATTTTCTCGGTGCGTTTATAAGAACATGCCACACCACCTCCTTCACGACATCTTATTCTAAAAAAAAATAACACTATAGGTTTTTTATTAATTTTTCTTTGTTAATTTGTGCACTAGTTAACATATAACGCACCGGGTCTCTTTGTTGACAGAGAGCACCGTACGATGTTTCTACTATTTTGGCGGTGCGTTTATAAGAACATGCCTCACCGCCTTCGGTGCGTACTGTTTGAAAGGCACATCATTTTCTTGATTTTTTATAAAATATATTAATGAATGGTATGGTAAAGGTTTCATATTGATAAATAAATGGCTGATAAGAGATCAAGTAACACAAATACTGATAACACATCGAGAAAAGAAAAAAAGGCAAGTTCTTTGTAAATTATTTACAACAATTATTATTTTTGAACTATATTTAAGTTTAACTAATATGTAATTTTATTGTGTATCATGCGGAGCCACAAAATGATGAAGCTCGATAAGATTATTTATGATCCAAGACCAGAAGAGCGCAAAAGCTTGATGGAAAAACTGCAGAAGAATGAATCAGGTGAATGAAAAAATACTATCGATCCAATATGAGTCTCTTTTTTAAATTTTCATTAATAATATACTTAAAAATATTAGATAACATGTTTCAAACAATCTATTAATTCACATATGCTTAATTTTCTATAGGGATCAACAACGAAGAAAATGAATGTTGTTCTAAGAAAAGAAAAAAAATAGAACATGCAAATGAAAATGAATTGCTAATTAGCTCATCTGCAGTGGTGTTGGAGGTTAACGAAAGGGGAATTTTTTTTTACAAAATTTTGAGGGATCTAGTGGAACGAATGTATAGACGTTATTTCCACTTATAATACAAAAATCAATCCAATGATTCCAAGAAACAAATTTTATTTAAACTACGGGATGAGTTTCTAGAGAATTGTTCAATGAGACATGTCAGACTTTTAATAGAAAAAATGTACAACAACAAAAAATAAGGAATGAAAAAGAAATATTCCTTTAAATGTTTTTCTATAATTATATGTATATATTACTAGGAACAAATCATTTGTAAATATCACTTTTGTTATATTTACTTTTCATATATCAATATAAAAATTAAATAGTTTATTTTCATGCTACATTTTCAGGAAGATTATGAATATCTCAAAGGATGAACGAGTTGATATAAAAAATATGACAGTAGGAATGTCCAAAAAGGTGTACAAGGAGATGGCAAAGAAATTGACATAATTTCATCGCACGAGGAGCCATCTCAACAACAACGTGCTTCAAATGTAATATGTAATCATTGATTTTTTTGATAAATAAACAACTTAGCATTAAATATTATTTTTCAAGTATTTTCTTGCAGAAAAGAAAAGAAAATGGAACCCATTCAGCACATAAAACATGACGACAAGGAAGAAAATGGTTGATATCTATGTTTGTGAATAATCGCTACTTCCTTATAACAACTTAACTAGATTTCATTTTTGTATATTTTAAGTTGTTTTACAACAATCATCATTGAAAGTCTTCAAACAGGTGCTAACATACAAAGAAGAACCATCAGACGAATTGATTGACATTGAGTTAAATATGGGTTCTCAGTATATGTTGGCATATCAGAAATTAATTGTGGAATTTGTAAGCATCTATCTTGTTTTACTTAGCTCTGTACATAATTAATAAAACAAAAAATATTTTCTATTAAATATATGATTTGTTATGGGGTATAAAACTTGTAGGAAACAAAGTATGGAATTGCGCCAACAAATGAATTGTTGAAATATGGCATGAAATTTGGTTTTGAAAGAATGTGTAGTGTTTATGAGTCAATTATTGCTATGGTACATTTATTTTCAATTTACATTGATGTATATAATTTAATATTGCAATTTTCATTATTCTCACCAATGTATATACACTCATTACAATTTATTTTTATGTTTGTAGATGGAAGTTGAAGAAGAAGAAGAAAACAATCAAAAAAATGAACAAAACATTCCTCAAAATAACCCAAGTCATGGAAGTAGGTCAAGTAGTGACAACAGTTCTAGCAAAGAATGATGATCAATATGTTTGGATATCAAAGCAAGGCGTTGTATTTTTTGAAATATTTGTCTTCCAAATCAGACATTTTGTTTAATGTAACAGACATAGTGTCCCAATTGAAAGACAAAAGGATACCAATAACTGTCCCATTTTGTATGACAAAGAGTGTCTTATTCATATAAATATAATAAAATACGTTTTAATTTATTCTATTGCATTCTCCATTTTCGTTGTGAAATGTTACATCACTGATTAAATATATGGATGATTAAATATTATAATGAAGAGATGCGAAATCTGATGATATGATATAGCAAATTAATCCAAACATCACATTCAAATGCACTAATAAAAATTTAATTGATATGAATATTTTAATTAAATTTTTATAAGATATGTGTCGAATTTTGATGAATAATGAATTTTAAAAAATCACAATAATTTCACTGTCACAGATCGATGTTTCTAAAAAATACAAAATGAACACCGGTGCGTGCTAGTTACTGTGCACCGGCGCGTTTGTATGATAATGCACACTGGTGAATTTCTACGACCTATGGGCACCACAAAAATAAAAATACCAATTAGAATGCCCTATGCGCTTTAGTCACTATGCACCGGTGCGTTTGTATGATACTGTACACCGGTGCGTTTCTACGACCTATGGGCACCGCACAAATACCAATTAGAATGTTTGGTGCGCTTTATTGAAGAATACCACCCGGGCGGTCTGATAGGCGTTGCATGCACCTTGGTTTTCCTTTAACACGCCAGTGCGTTTTTAAAAGCTAACGGTTCGGTGTGTTGTATCACCTATAGGGCCTGGTGCAGTTTTACACCTTAACGGCTCGGTGCATCTTCCATCGGCCTGGTGCGACTGTTTGGTTGACACGCACTGGGCCGTTGCTAAATGCCATAGGGCATCAAAAATTTGTTTTCCATCCCGGTGCTTGGTAGGTTTACAGTACCAGTGCGTTCACGGTACAACGCACCGGTGCGCTGACACCTGATGCGTGCACTGATGAGAAAAACATCCGTAACAACCTACGACCAACAAATTTTTTTTAGTTGTCTTGAAATTCCTTAGAAGCTCAGCCAAAACCTCCGTTACCGAAAACAGATGTTGTAGAAAATGTTTTTTTGACAATTTTGGGAAATTTTATAACACTAAAAACCTTCTTTATAACCTCCGCTAGAGGGTATTTTCCTTGTAGTGGAAAACTCAGAGTGGGGGGCGGGGGGGAAGAAAAATAAATATAAAGAAAGAAATAAATTAGGGCCGATCATTGACTAAGGCAATGGATAAGGGATTTCCAAGAGTCACTAAGCTTGTAGCCATATTCTCTATTAAATTTTTCTGAGTGCTTTTCGACTTAAGAGCTTCACGAATTGGGCAGGAAGATTTGAAAGGAGTAGTGACCAAAATCTTAGTCTAGTTAAAGCTTATAATGAGGTGCTTGGTTTTGAAGGCATGTTCTAATAAAGCAGACTCCAAGACCCAGTTATGAGTCATGTCGGTGATGTTCTCCTAAACGAGATTTAATACCTACCATTTTGTCCAATATAAGACTTGACACATGAACATGTAATTAGATACACTCCTTGACCAAGGATTAGATCCATTTTATCTTTAGGAGACCTAAATAATTGATTTAGAGTTTTCATAGGTTTGAATAAGGTTTTTATGTTCTTTTTAGCTAAGAAATTATAAATGTTATCAATGGTTTATTTTATATATGGAAGAGATATGAGGTCCCTTGGAGGGGGAAACAGATATTTGGGGTGGTGCTATTGAGAAAATATGTAGGCTTTATTTATTTGGGATGAAGTGTGGTCAGTCTTGATGAGGGATTTGGTAAGGTGAGTTTTTTCTATGGATAAAAATTGTGGATCATAAATTTTGACCCCTCTATTGAAGAGGGTCCTAAAGATGACAAAATTATAAGTAGGGTAATGATGAGAGTTGGCATGGAGGTACCGGTATGGGAGTGTTTTCTTGCTATAGACATAGAAGGAAAGGATGTTGGAAATGTAAATAGTTTCGATCTTCGTAATTGTTGGTGTTTTGATTTCATTATGTATCTTATGTAACAAACAAAAGAAGAAAATAAAAATTTATTATTGTAAAGCATGGGTTCAATGCTCTTTATTAATGGTCTTCTATGTAAGAGGAATGTTCTTCATGCTTCTAGGGTTTTTTAGGTCATAGGATTTATTTTCACGAGTCATGAGAGTCAACATCATGTTGTTAAGACATTTGGGAAAAATATATATTGTAAAATAATTTATTTTGAGTCTGGAAAGTAATGGAAACCTCCAAAGTACAAGTCGACTCTAGAATATTCAAGTTAGCCTAAAGGAGAGAATTCGACCCCTTGGAAAGGCTATATAAAGGAGTAGTTTGACTTCATTTGGCACTCACTCACCAACAAGTTCGATATATCTTGAAGATGTTTGATCTAAGGCTAGAAGGGACAAGGAAGGTGGAGTAAAGGTATAGAAAGAATAATAAGTCGAAGAAAAACTTGTCCTTAGGCTATGTCTCTCTCACATGTGTGAAATTCTAGGGTTTCTGCAGCTACAAAGAGTGTCGAAATCGCAACCCAGAATTACACGAGAGTAAGTACAATATTAATTTTCTAGAAGAAGGAATACTTAGTCTTGATCTTGTTGACCTTAGGGGGAGCTATCTTTTTCTAATAAGGTTCTCTTGAAGAAGCTGAATTAGGGTTTATGGAGCAGCTCCATGACCAAAGTTTCTAGAAAAAATTGCAAGTTAAAGTTGCAGGGTCAAAGATGTGGTCGAAGTTGTCGCTCAACACTAGTTGATGTAGGATTAAGCTGTGATCTTGGAAGGGCTGGCGTGGTACTTGGAGGAAGACTCAGTCTATGGTTTGGGTCTTTATTGTCTCATTTGAAGAAGATTATATAAGAATAAAAGAGTTTTTGGGTTTTCCCCTTTGAGGGGTTTTTCCCTTGCTCGGAGCCTAAATTTTGTGTGCACTGCCTTTATTATTTTTTTCTTGATATTTTTTTGATGAAGAAGATATACAAATAAAAAGAAAGAAGAATAATAAAATTCATAAGCAGGTATTAAGGTTAAGGAAAATTGAATCAATAAGCTGCCATATTGCATTTTCCAATAAGGGAACCATCATACAATATTGTATCTACAACAACTCCCCATTTTGGTTTTCTCTTTTTATAATAATAGGGACCCTTCTACTAAATTTTGTTAAGGTTTTTATTGGTTTTATTTTCTTAGACAATAGTTTCTCCAACTACATTTTCATTTGTTGATCAAAAAAACTTTTAAAAACACTAAAACATTTTATTAATTCATGTATATATTATAATCATGTTTTATTATAATATGGCATGAAATTTGTACATAAAACAAAGCAATTTGAAATTAGTCATAAGAACACCATTGTTTATAAAACATATTGTATATAATTGAAATGTATTTTATGAAAAAAATTTCATCAAAACAAAAAACAACAACAATCAAAATAAGTTCCACAAACGTATTTGAGAGAAAGAGCTAGGGAGAAAGAAAAGGTACTGCATTGAAGAGTTTAACCCCAATCATAATCATCAACAAAAAACCTACATAGGGCCAATATTTCTTGGAGATCTAAAATTCTTTTTTCTCAATTAAGGACTAATTCTCATCAACTATGTTGTGAAACAGAGCGATGGAAAAGGCCAAAAGAAATGTGGGAGGAAAGAGTATGTATTTTTTTCTCTTCCAGAAAAGTGGAAACTGAAAAAAACTTCATTTTAGAATGCGAGGAATTCAAAGACAGGAGGGAAAATTATGAAGGTATTCTGGTAGTTAGCTCTTGGGACAATTTATTCAGTGAAGAATTTGTCGAGAAGTTGGGAGCATTTATTGTAAAACTCCACAAGAAAAGGGTTGAATACAAGAGCCAGATGGAGAAGAAATTTGTCCCATTGGCTATGGATAACCTCGTGGACATTAAAAATAGTTTCTTTTTTCTTTCTAATACTCAGTGGATATAATAATGGCTCTACTATCATTTCAAGCAGTCTCAAGTTTGACCCTTTCAACAAACCCCTGCATCAACCACTCTGGCATTTAACATAATGGGCCGAAAGTCATTAACTGTAGTTATTCTTCTGAATATGAAGATGCATAGCTGGAAGAAACTGAAATTGAACTAAAGGTGAAAATGCGCAGCTGTTCTCTCTTATCCTCTTCCGAAGTCTGGTGAGTTCTAGATTCGTCTTAGTGAAGAGCTCCATTTTACAAACCTTAATTCGGCTATATAATTCTGTAAATCCCACCAAAGCGTCCACTAGGGCCTGAACATCCCACAAAAGCGTCCACCATGACCTGAATGGGGTTATTATCACTTCTAGCGGCCGACCTATGAAAAATAACGCTCGACTGATCAAAGTTGATCCCTTTGGCCAACTTCCACAAATTATAATTCTGTGGCTCCAGTAATCCCCATCTCCTCTCATAACATAAAAAAAAATTCAAAACAACACTGCAAAGCCCATCCACGCTCTCCAACAAACCCTTTCCCTTGTCTTCTGAAGCCATAAGCTCCAGACGATTATTATTATGTTCATTACTACTGCCATGGATTCCTGTTATTCATAAAACTATGGTGATTGTTGAGGTCTATTTTGAAGGTGTCCTCAAAATCCAATGACTCCACGAGGTCGAATTAGTGGTCATTCGAGATAGCAATGCCCATCTGCGCTCTACATCAAACCCTTGCCCTTGTATTCAGAAGAGATAAGCTGGAAAAAAATATTATTAGGTTCATTAGCATTGGAGACGACACTTTTAAAAAGTTTCTTTATTTTCATGGCGCTGGAAATGTAAAACTTGTTGGAAAATTAATCACAACCACCACGTTTAATTTTATGACAACAACCATACCACAGTAAATGTTTTGCAGGTTGTGGATTGAGTTTGCAGAGAAGGACAAGTTCTAAGCATAGTACATAACCCATTCCACAAAAGATTAAATAATTAAAGTCAAATAGAAATTGAATGCATAGTTATTAAAATTGTATGGGCAAAAAATTAATCTGCAAGTGTTATTTACTTCACGCAACTTCTGTAAAGTTCAGAAAGTCATGTTAGCCCATCCTTTGTATTAAATTTTGTCTGTCGTGAATTAAATTTCTTAGATATATATGTTTTTATTTTGCATGTAAGTGTAGTGGAATGTAATGTGGCAGATGTAAGTCTCGAAAGACAAGAAGGAAAAAATCGTGGAGCGAATTTTGGTGGGTGCGTGAAAATAGGTTTTACTGTGTGTTACTCTGCAACCCTGGTGAATGTAATTCTCGGTAAGAACAGTAGTTTTACTGGTGAAGGAGCCGCAACCTCCATATGAATGTGTATGTTATGTTTTTGAATTATAATCTAAAGTTTGGTTAGTCACGATATAGTTCTGGAATTTGTCACGTATCATTCTTACTGCAACACTATTTTACTCTGTTTCATCGTGAGTAAAATTGGTTGATTATTTTTTCTCCTCTATAGTTTCGATTTTAATATCCACCACTCTGTATTGAAATTAAGATTCACATTATTTAGTTTCTGCAACTGCATGGTCTAGATTAAGTGAGTTCTGAAACTCTGTGTAAACTTCCACAACTGTGTTGTCTTGGTTAAAGTCATTTCTGTAACTATGTGTGAACTCCTTGTGTTGAAGGAAAATAATTTCCTTTGTCTTAAAATTTTAACATGGTATCAGAGTGGGTTTAAAATCTCAGTAAAAGGTAGTGTTTTAATGAGGAGTTCAATTTTTTTTTGAGGAGCGTATTCTCTAGCAGTGAGAAAGTTCTTACACAGTTAGAAATTTTCACATAGTGAGAAAGTTATTTTACATAGTGAAATTGGCAACAACAAGCACAACCTTGACTAATCCACAAATACCTCAATTTAATGGAGAATGGATTCCAAGAACCAGTAGGGGCAGTAGCATACAATGCTTTGACCTAGGCAACAATTTTTTTGTTGATGTGCAATAGGAAGAAGGACTCCAAATCCCTCTTCTATATTTTCTAGGCAATGCATGAAAGTATCTTCCCAAGGATTGTAGTAGCAAAAAATTCCAAACAAGCATGTGATACCCTATAGATAGCCTATCAAGGCATGACAAAGGTGAAGACATCAAAATTACAAATGTTGAGAAGATATTTTGAAACAATTTGTATGAAAGTCTGAGAATGTAGACTCATTTTTTACACATGTAATTGGGTTGGTTACCCAAATCAAGTCTCATGGTGAGACACTTGAGAAAAGGAGAATAGTTGAGAAAGTTTTAAGAAGTCTTCCAAGAAGGTTTGATGCCATAGTTGTGGCAATAAAAGAGACAAAGGATCTCTCACAATTTTCAGTGGATGAGCTTCATGCATCACTGATTTCTCATGAACACATATTGAACAAAGAAACAAACTCATCATTGGAGCATGCATTCAAGACACAAGTATCATTTGGTCAAGGTAGAGGCTGGGGGAGATCAAATTATAGATGAAGAGGAAGAATCCCACACAAAGGTGGAAGAAAAATCCCTTCAAGCTCAAGTGGAAGGGGCAACAATCAAAATCCAAGTCAAGGCCCAAGCTAAAATCAAGCACAAGGTCAGAGGTATGATAATTCTCAAGTTCAATGTCATTATTGTAAGAAGTATGGTCATTACGCAAATGAATGTAGAAAGAAGAAATATGACATAGGTAGCAAACCAAGTGAAAATTTCATAAAGGAAAATCAAAACCATGATAACATTTTTTTAGCTTGTAATGTAGCACAAGAAAAACAAGGGGATGTGTGGTTCTTAGATTCAGGGTGTAGCAACCACATGACTGGAAACATAGAAATGTTTTCCAATTTAGATGAAAGTGTAAAATCTAAAGTAACATTAGGGACTGATAGCAAAGTCTCTATCATGGGAAAAGGTAGAGTCAACATTCTAACAAATAAAGGAGAGAATAAGTTCATGTCAGATGTTTACTTTGTTCCTGGTTTGAAACATAACCTCATAAGCATTGGAAAACTCATGCAAAAGGGCTACAATGTATTTTTCAAGAATTATGTATGCACAATCTTGGATAAGCCTCCAAGTAGACAGCTGATTGCAAAAGTTCATATGAAAAACAATAGAATGTTTCCTCTCAAGCTAAGATCAGATTTGAAGGAAGAAGGTGTTGTAGCAGTTGTCACACAAGAAAAATTTAAATAAGAAATTAAAGATGAAAATTGGTTATGGAATTTGAGATTTGGTCATCTCAACTTCGGAGGTTTGGTTTTGCTGCATAGAAAATGCATGGTGAAAGGATTGCCACTCATAGAAAAATTGGACAACCTATGTGAAGGATGCATCTAGGGAAAAAACACAGAGAATCATTTCCACCAGGGAAGTCTATAAGGCCAAAAGCACGTTTGGAAATTGTCCACTCAGGATTATGTGGACCAATGCAAATACCATCATTTGGGGGTAGCCATTACATTTAGATCTTCATAGATGACTACACACGGAAGACATGGGTCAATTTCCTAAAATAGAAAAGTGAAGTGTTTGAGTGCTTCCGCCACAAAAAAGCTCTTGTTGAGAAGCAAGGTGGACACTACATCAAAGTGTTGAGGACTGAAAAAGGTGGCGAATATATCTCAAGTGACTTCCTACATTTTTGCAAGGAGCATGGAACTCACAAGTAGTTTACAACAAGGTATACACCTCAGCAAAATGGTGTCGCGGAAAGAAAGAATAGGACCATCATGGAAATGGAAAAGAGTATGTTGAAGGCAAAGAATTTGCCAAATGATTATTGGGCTGAAGTTTTCGCTTGTGAAACATATATCATTAATAGGTGTCTAGCCAAAAGTGTCATGAACATAGTTCTTGAAGAGGCATGGAGTGGAAGAAAGAAATATGTCACTCACATGAGAGTGTTTGCGTGTGTGGTGTATGCACATGTCCCAGATGAGTTGAGGAAGGAGTTGGACAACAAGGGGGAGAAATGTACATTTGTTGGATACAGTGATGAATCTAAGGCATACAAGCTCTACAATCCATCAACCAAGAAGGTAATAATCAACAGAGATGTTCAGTTCATAGAAGAGGAAGCATGGGATGGAAGTTTAGAGATGACAGTCAATTCGAAGACATGTATGTCACATGAAGACAAAGAGGAATTGACCGCAACAAGGAATTCCTCAATGGTGACTCCTCCTCCACCTACACAAGCTCAACAAAGTAGTCAACATATGACACCGCAAACAAATAATAGGACATCGTTGTGAAACCAAGCAAGTGCTTCTCCAATCACACCACAAAGATCCACAAGTCCATCTACTTCAAGTGCAACACAAAGCCCATCTTCGGTTAGCATAAGAAGACCAAAATTTAGAAATTTAAATGAAATTTATGAGCAAGATGAAGTTGATAATAGTGTAGGTCTGAATTCATTATTTTCATTATTTTGTCATGTATATAGCCCAATCCACTTTGAATATGCAGTCAAAAAAGAGAATTAGGTTGCGAAAATTGATGAAGAAATAGGATCAATAGAAAAGAACGAAACATGGGACCTTCTGCAAGGTAAATAAGTCAATGGAGTGAAGTGGGTCTATAAGACCAAGAGAAACATTGAAGGCAAGATTGAAAAGCATAAAGCAAGGTTAGTTTTCAAAGGATACAAGTAGCAACATGGAAGAGACCATGCAAAAACATTTGCGCCAGTCGCGAGGATGGAGACAATGCGTACAGTGTTGTCGATTGCCGCGCAACATAAATCGAAAGTGTATCAAATGGACATAAAATCAGCGTTCTTGAATTGAGTGCTGAAAGAGGAAGTGTATGTTGTGAAACCTCTTGGTTATGAGGTAGAAGGCCAAGAAGACAAGGTGTGTAGGTTGCAGAAATCTCTCTATGGGTTGAAGCAAGCACCGCGTACATGGTATAGCAGGATAGATGCTTACTTGATGGATAATGGGTTCGATAAATGTGACGGTGAACCTACTCTCTACATCAAAGAAAATGACGGTAAGCTTCTTATTATTGTTTTGTATGTATATGATTTGATCTTTATAGGGAGTGATGATTTTCTAATCGATGATTTCAAAGCATTCATGAAAAGCGAGTTTGAAATGAATGACTTGGGGTTGTTAAGATATTTTTTGGGCGTAGAAGTGAAGAAAACATAAAATGGCATTTTTATCTCTCAAGCAAAGAATGTTGCAGAAATTTTAGAGAGATTTAATATGCAGAACAACAAGCCAACGCCAACTCCAACGGTCATGGGGTTGAAGTTGAGCAAAGAAGATTGCAACAACAATGTCAATCCGACATTATATAAAAGTATGGTGGGAAGCCTAATGTATTTGACCGCAACTAGGCCTGACAAAATGTATGTAGTGAGTTTGGTGTCAAGGTTCATGGAGACACATTGGCAAGCAACGAAAATAATTTTAAAGTATGTCAATGGGACAAAGGACTATGGCATTTTGTACTCTGCAACTGATGATTTTAGGCTGGTTGGTTACAATGACAGTGATTGGGCAGGAAGTGTTGATGACAGAAAGAGCACGTCATGATATGTTTTTCATTTGGGTTCAGGAGCCATTTCACAGGCTTCCAAGAAGCAACTGATAGTATCATTGCCAACAACAGAAGCTGAGTATGTCGTCGCAACAACATCAGCGTGTCAAGCAGTTTGGATGAGAAGGATGTTGTGGGACTTATGTCATGAATAAGACGAAGCAACCACTATTTTCTGTGATAACATTTTAGTAATTTCACTATCAAAGAATTCTGTTTTTCACAAGAGGACAAAGCACATTGATGCTAAATATCATTTCATAAGAGAATTAGTTAGCAATGGTCAAATTGTGTTGCAGCATTGCAGGTTAAAGGAAAAATTTGCAGACATCTTCACAAATCCATTGGCACATGAAATTTTTATTTATCTCAGATATTGTTTGGGAATGGTCAGTGGCGGCAGTTGCGATTAAGGGGAGTGTTGGAAAGTTAATCAAAACCACTGCGATTAATTTTCTGACAACAACCATACCACAGTAAATGTTTTGCAGGTTTCAGATTGAATTTGTATAGAAGGAAAAGTTCTGAGCATAGTACATAACCCATTCCGCAACAGATTAAATAATTATGGTCAAATATAAATTGAATGCATCGCTGTTAAAATTGTATAGGCAAACATTTAATCCGCAAGTGTTATTTACTTCACACAACTTTTGTAAAGTTTAGAAAGTAATGTTAGCCCATCCTTTGTATTAAATTATGTATGTCATGAATTAAATGTCTTAGATATATATGTTTTTATTTTACATGTAAGTGCAGTGGAATGTAATGTGGTATATGTAAGTCTTGAAAGACAAGAAGGAGAAAATTGTGGAGCGAATTTTGGTGGGTGCATGAAAACATGTTTTACTGTGTGTTACTCCACAACCCTGGTGAATGTAATTCTCACTAAGAACAGTAGTTTTACTAGTGAAGGAGCTGAAATCTCCATATGAATGTGTATGTTGTGTTTTTGAATTATAATCTAAAGTTTGGTTAGTCACTATATAGTTCTTGAATTTTTCAAGTATCGTTCTTACCGCAACACTTTGTTTTACTCTATTTCACAGTGTGTAAAATTAGTTGATTATATTTGCTCCTCTATAGTTGCTATTTCAATCTCTACCACTCTGTATTTAAATGAAGATTCACATTATTTAGTTTCTGGAACTGTATGGTCTGGATTAAGCGAGTTCTGCAACTCTGTGTAAACTTCCGCAACTGTATGGTCTGGATTAAGTGAGTTCCGCAACTCTGTGTAAACTTCCGCAACTAAGTTGTCTTGGTTAAAGTCATTTACTTAACTCTGTGTGAACTCCTTGTTTTGAAGGAAAATAATTTCCTCTATCTTAAAATTTTAATAAAACTAATATAAATGTTACAACACTTTATTAAGAATTTAAAAACTGGTGGGAGAAACAACCGAGGTTCCAGGCAAGAAGAGCTTGAACGCTAACCTGGGAAAAATGAAGAAAACCAGAACATTGATAACCAGAGACTTTGAGACCAGGATGGGTCATAGGAAGACTAGAAGTTCACCTGTGTTTGTAGAAGAAAAGATTAACAAATTTTTGCGGCTTGGGTCACCGTGCAAGTTAAACTGTTTTTTTCTTGAAGAAAGAGTATATCGGACTGTGGCTGGAAATCAACTATATATAGTAGTCCGGGAACCTGATATTCAAACTCCATCGAAGAATTAGAGATTTGGTACAACACTTATATTATGTGTGCTTGTTCTAAATCTAAATTTCACCAGCAGGAGGAGGCAGGGCCAAATTCGTAGATTCAGTAAGAATTTAAAGATTTAACTTCCTCAAATGACATGAAAATAAAACTAATATAAATGTTACAACACTTATATTATGTGTGCTTTTTCTAAATCTAATTTCATCAGCAGGAGGAGGCAGGGGCCAAATTTGTAGATTCCATAAGAGTTTAAGGCTTCCACTTCCTCAAATGATCTGAATTATTATCTACTTCATTTTGGTTCACTGGTCAATGCATTTTTTTCTCAAAATAGTTGAAAACACTAGAAAAAGGCCCTTTAAACAGATGCCCAGTAAAATATTTTAGTATTTCTATCAAATTTGGGAGGTACCTGTCTCATCATTTTTTTTTTAAATTCAATTGTTTAATTGCAATTGAAGGAAACAAAACATGATTAAATTAGTGGAAAGCATATATTGTTCATGGTAGATCGTATGCAAATGCATTTAAAAAATCATTTATTTTCTAAAATTGATGTTGGAAAAATTCACATTTGGTACATAAACGACTATTTTACATGCCAAAATTCTGATATTTGGGGGATCTTGTTCCATTTAGCATCAATACAATGGTGAATGTATGAAATTGATGAAAAATCAAATTTAAAATATGTAATCAATGTCATTCATATATAGGTCGAAATGTATTTCTTTCCATGGGATTGAGTGATTAAATTCTCCATCTCGCATTAAAAAGGAAAATTCTGAACATTTTTGGGCAAGAGAGGTTCTCATTCTGTATGGTATCAGGGGTTCCCTTTGATTTTCCTTGAATGTATTTAGTCTTAGAAATTTTATAAGAGATTTAGTCAGATTTTGTTTTGGGGCCAATACATTACCAAATAGCACATGCAAAAGCCTCACAATTTCATATAAATTGACCCTGTAATTTGTAACATGAACATGACTTTCCAAACCAATCAAGGGAAGTAGGTAAGATATCTCATCTCTAATGTTATAGGACAATATAGTTTATGATTGTACATGTTACATAATGGGTAATTGTTAGTAGTACAGGGGACAATACAAAGGAACTGTGTTCAACTATTGTCTAGAAGAAAATTGCTCGATCTTAATTAATTCTGACATATGCAATGATCCTCATGTTTTTCATAAAATTTTTTCACTGCCATAGATCTGTTTGAGCCTTATATCTATTAAGTTCTTGGGAATTAGATCTTTTTGCAGTACGAAATTCCCCATTTGTAAAATCTAATTAAAAATACATTTCTATGAATAGAATTTGTACATTCTTCTCAACTCATTGTGTCATGAAATCTCATTTGTACAATCTAAGTAAAAATGGAAAATTTATACATTCATCTATTCCAACATGTTGTTTCCATTATCTCATACAATGGAGAGCTTAATTTCCATTTAAAACACTTTTAAAATGTTTTAAAGCACTTTTAAAACACTTTAAATGATTTTAAAACACTTTTAAAATCATACAATGGAGAGCTTAATTTCCATTCAACTAATTGAATTTTATTATATTCTTGCCACCATGTTATGATATTGCTTCCTTCTAAAAAAACCTCTAAAGAAATCGTGCATTCATTAATCATCTTTGTCACATATTTTTCAAACTTTTCTAGACTTTCTTGAAAAATTTGTATCTATGGAGTAGAGTAGTGGACTGATTGCAGAGATTAGCAATGTCAATACTGGCAGGTGAAACATACCGAATCCCCAGTGTTTTATTCCACACTTGGAGAGCAACGGGTCCATTCATTTTCTCACCTGCAAACTTTTTTTTGCTGATTTGCAATCATATATGTAATATGCAGACTTAGTATTGGTATCACGATTGTGTTGGGTGTGGAGCATGATTATATTGTTTATTTTGTGTCACAACATTGGACCCCTGCAACTTAATGGGGCGGCAACGCCACCCGTAATTAAACGCTGCCTGGGGGGTCCGGGGGGCGACTGCAACTTTATGGAGACCCCCCTGGTGGGGGGTTTCGGGGGCAGCGCCCCCGAAGCTAAAAACAGATGTAAAATTGCCTTGTAAAAGTATAGTAATTTCTAGTCAATCTGGGTCGTTCATTAGGCAGATGATCTGACGGTAGAAGTTATGTTTAGTTTAGGGTTTTTTGCCCGAGAAGGAAATCCCTCGCTTTGTATGAGGGTATTGTATTATGGCTATGTATTGTATGTGTATTCTCAGAGTGAGAAACAGAGAGGGAGACTATGAGAGAGAACAGAGGATATTACAACGGATCTGCTGTAAGTTTTGTCTCTTCATTTTGCTGGATAATAGAAAGGAAGGACTGGATGTTCAGGGTGGACGTAGCCCAAACTGGGTGAACCATGTATATCTGTGTCTCTTTGGTTTTATGTGTTTTGTGTGCTTGTGTTTTCTGCATATTTATTGTGTTGCATTGCTCTGTAATATATAATTTTCTAACAACTGGTATCAAAGCCAAAGTTCTATTTGGCTGATAAACTCGTAGGAAAGAAGGGTTCCTGGTTCAAGTGGGAGCAATGGTGGAAGATGGTAAGTTTAGGGTCGAGAAGTTTAACGGCCAAAACTTCCCGCTGTGGAAGATGCATATGGAAGACTATCTATATCAGAAAGATCTGTACCTACCATTGAGCGGAAAAATAAAGAAGTTGATGACTATGACAGACACGGAATGGGATATTCTTGATAGAAAGGCACTCATAACAGTACGGTTGTGCCTTGCGGCGTCAGTAGCCTTAAATATTTCGAAGAAACAACAACAGAGGGTTTGATGAAGGCATTGGAAAAACTATATGAAAAACCCTCGGCCTCAAATAAGGTATT
Organism: Pinus albicaulis; assembly: GCA_034641835.2. NCBI lineage: Eukaryota > Viridiplantae > Streptophyta > Pinopsida > Pinales > Pinaceae > Pinus > Pinus albicaulis. The sequence goes on from CM076573.1 coordinate 338,656,046, forward strand.
TCTTATGAAACATTTATTTAATATGAAGATGTTGGAAGGTGGATCTATTGTAGACCATTTAAATGATTTCAATATAGTTACCAGTCAGTTAAGTTCTGTAGGGGTAAAATTTGATGATGAAGTTAGGGCTATTTTATTTCTGTGCTCATTGCCAGAAAGCTGGAATGGTTTAGTTATGCCCATTAGTAACTTTGTCTCTGGATCTAGTACTTTAAAGTTTGATGATGTTGTCGGTGCTATCCTTAGCGAGTAAATGCGACGGAAAAGCTCCAGTGAGACATCGGGTAATGCTTTGAGTGCATAGTCTAGGGGAATAAGAATGGAAAGAGGAAAGAGATCAGGATATCACAATAAATCAAGGAAAGGCATATCCAAGTCCAGATCGGGGATAGTGTGCTAGAAATGCAGAAAGAAAGGACACCTGAAGAAATACTGTAGATCTCGGAAGGGAAAAGAAGGAGACACACAACAAGAAAACAATCATGAAGCAAATGTGATAGGTGATGTGTTACAAGATGCTTTGATTCTTTCTTTCGAAAACGTTACTGATTATTGGGTTGTAGATTCAGGGGCCTCATTCCATGCCACACCCAATGAGAAATATTTTCATGACTATGTTCAAGGATATTTTGGACAAGTCTGTTTGGGTGATGATAAACCCTGTAAATTTTTTGGAATGGGTAAAGTTATTGTAAAACAATAGAATAGAAAACAATGGCTATTAAAGGAGGTAAGGCATGTTCCAGATCTAAAGAAAAATATCATTTCAACAGGGCAATTAGGTAGTGAAGTTTGTGTGACAACTTTCACAGATAAAACTTCGAAGGTCACCAAAGGAGCGCTAGTAATAGCAAAAGGCGAAAAGGTTGGTACATTGTATTTATGCAATGGTATTTCTAACTCTGTTAATGCTTTAACTTCCAAAGGAGCAGATGCAGCATTATGGCATCATAGGCTCAAAGACATGAGTGAGAAGGGGATGAAGATTATTCACTCAAGAAATTTGTTGCCGGGTTTGAAGAATGTTGATTTGGATTTATGTGAGAATTGCATTTATGGAAAACAGAAGAGAGTCAGATTTCTCAGAGTTGGGAAAGAAAAGAAGAGCGAAAAATTGGAGCTTGTGCATACAGATGTATGGGGACCTGCTCAGGTATCATCTCTCGGTGGCTCTTGTTATTATGTTACTTTTATTGATGATGCAACTAGAAAAACATGGATTTATTGTATTCATAATAAATCTGATGTATTTGATACTTTCAAGAAATGGAAAGCTTTGGTTGAGATTGAGACAGGAAAGAAGTTGAAGTGTCTCAGATCAGATAATGGAGGTGAATATTACAGCAAAGAGTTTGATAGGTACTGTTCGGAGCATGGAATTCGTAGAGAGAAGACAGTTCCAAGAACACCACAAGAAAATGGTGTGTCAGAAAGGATGAACAGAACAATCATGGAGAGTGTAAGGTGCATGAGATTGCATGCGGGATTGCCTTTAAAATTTTGGGCAGATGCTGTAGATATTTCTATTTATCTAATAAACAGAGGGCCTTCAAGTTCCTTGGATGGTGGTATTCCAGAGGAAGCATGGACAGGTAAAAAGGTAAACTACTCTTTTTTAAAGCCTTTTGGTTGTGAGGCCTTTGTCCATATTAATAAAGAAAACATAACAAATCTTGAGGAAAAATCAAAGAAATGTACCTTTATTGGATATGGTGCTAATGATTTTGTTTATCGCTTATATGATTATGAAAATCACAAAATCATTAGGAGCAAAGATGTAATATTCAATGAAAAGGTCTTGTATAAGAATCAGTTGCAGGAAAAGAAACAGGAAAAAGAAAACAAAGAATACACAGTTCTTGATGAGATCACAGAAAAGGTAAAGGTGCTTGAAAATAATAATAATCAAGAGCCACAACAACAACAACCACCACAATAGCAACAGGCACCTCAAACACCTGAAAGTGGTGTTAGAAGATCTACCAGGATAAGTAGACCCCCTGAACGATACTCTCCTTCATTATATTATTTATTGTTGACTGATTCTGGTGAACTCGAATGTTATGAAGAAGCAATGCAGGTTGAAAGCAGGAAGAAGTGGGAGCTAGCCATGGAAGAAGAGATGGACTCCTTAATGCATAACCAAACTTGGGACTTAGTTAGGTTGCCTGCAGGTAAAACTACATTGCAGAATAAATGGGTTTATAGGCTGAAGGAAGAATATGGAGGAAAACAGAGGTACAAAGCTAGACTTGTGGTGAAGGGGTTTTCACAGAAGAAAGGTATTGATTTTGATGAAATATTTTCTCCTGTTGTTAAGATGACTTCAATCAGAACTATTTTAAGTCTTATAGCAGTGAAAGATTTACATCTTGAACAGTTAGATGTAATGACAACATTTCTCCATGGATATTTGGAGGAAGATATCTATATGAAGCAACCAGAAGGATATGAGGTCAAAGGGAAAGAAAAATTAGTGTGCAGGTTAAAGAAGAGATTATATGGCTTAAAACAGGCTCCAAGCACTAGAAAATTTGCCCCAATTTCCGACGGCCACTTCGTCTCTATTCCGACACATGGTCATTGCAAGAGCGACAGTTCAAGGCCAGACAAAACGTGGTTAGCCATTACGTCGCAATTCCGACGCTTTTCCAAAGTGTCGCAATACCGACACATTTTCCAACGTTTCCAAACAACCGTCGCTCTTCTGACGTTTCCCAAACCATCACTCTTCTGACGTTTGTAAATTGTCGCAATTCCGACGATATGTGATCCGACATTTTGAACGTCGCTCTTCCGACTCTTATGAAAGTGTCGCAATATCAACGCCTAAAGGCGTCGGACAACCGACGTTTACAAGGCATCAGAAGACCGACGTTTACATAGCATCGCAACAATCTATGGCTAACCATGCTTTCAAAAGCATCGCAAGACCGACGGAAATGGAAAAAGTTCAAGGCGTTGGAAGACCGATGCTTATAGGGCGTCGGAAGAGCGACAGGGGCTTCAATTTAAAAAAAAAAAAATGAAAATATTATGAATGCCCGCTAGCAGATGTTGCTGGGAGGGCTTGTCTCACATCATCAATAATTTTATTCCGATGCAAATCTTGAACAAGGCTCAAATCTACATTCGCAAAATACATTGTTCGAGCGATGGCAAGTTAAATTTTTATAAAAAAAATGAAATAGCCCATGGTCATTGCGGTATGGGTTATTCGATAAACGACAACAGGAATTCGAAACTGTAATGAAAGACTGTAATGAATTGGAAACTATAATGAAACTGTAATTTAAAGTTCCCTCCGATAATGAAAGAAACTATAATGAAACGACAACAGGAATCGGAAAATGTAATGAAAATTCCCTCGGATAATGAAAGACAAGGTTGTTAACAAGAACCAACACTAACTAAGCTCCATTCAACTGTCATGAATAATATATTCATTTAAAATAAATATGGGCGCGTTCCATTATTACTGGATAATTTGTTTTTTATGTTTCTACATATATGCTATAGTGACAAGGTTCATCTACTTGCAGAAGCCTCTACCTCAAAGTTGTAATCGATAAAGCCTAATATGGATGTTGATGTGGTTCCTAGACTTCAAAATGTCTTATCAGCAATGGCAATGCAAATGCAGATGCAATACAAGACAAATTATAGAGCTTATTACTATCCTCCCAACACTTGTCTTGTAAACTCTCAAAAATGGTACTGAGAGGTATTTCACCATCATGGAACCTGTAGCAATACTCTTTCAAAGCATCGACAATATTTCTGGATATTTTCATCTTCCTGGTAGCATCATTGTGAAACTCTTCAAATATATACTTCTGTAGGTAAAAGCAATATGCGATGACATTGCACTGATGAAACCTGTCCAATTAAACGACATCTCATCCAATAATGCCATTGACACACAAGGAACAATTGGGGCAAGAGAAAACCAACGAGAGAAAGGGATATGTTATCAAGGTGGAGCTATCAAGGTTACCAATATACAATTTGAGATTGAAGCCAGTAGAAAACTCACTGAAAGGTACTAGTGGCTACTTTTGTCAAGAATCTATATTCAGGAAAGAACGTAGTGTGACAACACAATGATCTTAAATTTATTAGGTATCAATACAGAAACCAACCTTGAAATAGTTTCCAACAGGGGAAACATATATAAGAAAAGTAACCTCTGGAGCTAGAGTAAGTCCTAAAACGGCTCCACTACCAAGAAGTAGTGGGCGTATATAAAGAGAGCCTTTGCCAAAGGGTGGTATCTGCAACCAAATAACATGCATAAATAATCCAAATCCACTATGTTAGAAATGCAACATTTGGGATATGGAAAAGCAAAAGCCTTAAAGTTGTTCAAACAGAAGCACAATATTACCCAGCGCTTGTTTTCCAACACTGTTTGTTTTACAACCTCCACAAATTGTTCTACTGATGGAGCTAGCAAACACATGCACTCTGCACCCATTGTGAGTCGCAATGCATTCTGTTCTGGACGAAAGAGCACGATCTTTCCATCAGCTCTCCTATAGGCTTTTAAGCCTTCAAATAAACCCTAAAATAACAATAGAAATATACTGTTAAACAGCTTCAAAATACTGATAAACGTAAAATATGTGTAGTTGTAAACTCCATGTAACATTAGATTGCTAATTATTTTCCATTAAATGCAAAGCATGATAGTAGCATGTGGCTTCAAACAGCAGCATGACTATAGGAGAACACGCAATCGATACAACTAATGTTGAATCCTTGTCCCATATCATAAACCATTGTGACATACCAAAACACAATGCAGTGGGGATCTAAAACATCATCAATACAGTTTGTCACAACTTACAAGTCAAGGGTTGTACAAAAGTTTAGAGCAATACATGCAGAGAAATAAATTCCAATCCAAAGAACACATGCAAGGGCAGGTTAACAATTTGACAAGCAAAACATGCCTGGAGAGCCACAATAACCAATTAGTAAGTTTGAAAACTACACATATTTCAGATACTCTACACCTGTCCATGCTAGCATGTACATTGTCATACATTTTTTCAATATATTATATTCATAACATTATACATGAGGAATCTTGGAGTTGTTCTCTGGCCCTTTTTCTTTAGCATATCTCCTCCCTTGAGCAACACAGTTAATGAAAATTTTCGCTTTTCCCTTAACATTTACGAGAGATATAAAATGAATTCATTATATTGACTTATTTTGACTATATTTTCTATTTGGCATATATAGCCTGTAAATTTTAATATAAATTTCTTTAATGTACCATCTTTTTCTCTCTATATCTCTAGCCCCGACAGAAATCTAGTGATAATGTAGTTTTTCCCATGATTCAGCCTTAACAATATAGAAATTTGAATAATAGATGAATTATTCACCGATATTATCCTGATTACACACTATTTGAGCTTCATGCATAATACATAACCTCTTCTACAATTGATCATCAATATGCACAAATAGAAGCAGTCGCATGCGCACATAAACACAATATTTAAACACACATGAACACAGTATGTAATGGGGAAAGCCTAAAGCTGAAAACCCCCAACTATCTGTATATTATAATGATAGATAATCATGTAACAATCATAGTACAATACTCCTCACAAGTACTCAGTACTATCTCCAAAAGTTACACACAAACTAGCTCAGATCTGAACAAGTCACAGGTTCAAATCTCCTCCACTGTTTGCCTGCCTCTACTGCGCAATCCAAGATGAGAATGAATTTGATCCAAGTTCGAATCCACTTGGCTTTAATTGCGCAATCCTCATTGGCAATCTTAATCAATGATTGTGCAAATCTCATGCACAACTATATTCACAACTGATAGCAAACCGGCTCTTTCACCTATCTCTTCCACTGGTCTTCACTGAACTGTTCATGCACTAGTGTTAAATGATGTGTTCTTTAGTTGAATAATGAGTTAATAATTAGTGAATTAATTAATAATTAATTCACACCACTCATCTCTAGTGTATTTGTCAGTTAGACTTAATACAACTAGTTCAACTAAGTTAAACCGAACACAACTCCATCAACCGATCCATCAACTCCACCAAACTCTGCCACTTAAGTCCTAACTGAAGTCAACCATGCAATAGCTCAACCAAACCCCTAAGAATAGCGTAATTCCTTTGTCAGCTCCATGGGCCACATCCGTAGCTCAAACTGAAGTGCGCCAAGAGAATAAGATAATGTTTATAGTCCAAATATTATTAAGAGCTAATAATATTTGACTGACCTATTTTTAGACAGGCAGTCTAAAAATAGATTTCGACCTTTATGTCTAAAAATAACTGTCCATATATTTTTACCAACTTGACCAATCATCCAAGAATAGCATCCCGCAACTCCTAGACGATGCTCCATATGTATAAAAATAGACATAGTCTAAAAATAGACTTTTGCGACAAAAATCACCTGTGTGGCCCCCACCTAGTTTAGGTGATCACTTTCCAACTAGGATCAGGAAAGATGTTTCAGGAGGCCTCCTTCACTGTTTCTTGTTGCCATCTTCAACACTCCCTCTCAACAAGAAAGGACTGTCTTTGCATGCGACATGCAATTCCATGCATTCACCCTACAACCTTCACAAGCGCCATGCAACTCCATGCATCTGATCTGCAACTCCTCTGAAACTGAATAGGCTCCAAAAAACTCAATCAGTCTGATGCATCTATCATCAAAGTCTTCGACCTCTGCTTAGCTACTGCACATGTCATCAGGAACCACTGCGCTGTTGAACTCTTGCACCCATGCACTCTTGCACTTGCTGTCAACTCTATTCCGCGCTCTAGTATCCGACACTGTCACTTTGATCTGCTTGCATCAATCGAACTGATCATGCTACTGCTGCTCTATGGGAACCTCGTAGCCAGGTTCAATTCATGAGATCCAAACCATCTCAATGAATCCTACCCATAAATCTCCTCTTGGGATTAATCATGCATGTCGCCCCACCTCTCACCTGGTGGTATAGCTGCATGCACTCCCTCTACCCATCTGGCACGAAATTTCTCTGCATGAGTGGTTTCTCCCACTCCATGATCCTCTTGTGGCTGCTCCACACCCCGAGGTTCACTTTCACCTGCATGCAAAACTTTCTCCCTCTCAAGCATCAGTTGCATGTCTTTCTCCTGCTTCCCAATAGTAGGAAGCTCCGTAGACATCCCATTTACTTCAAGTCTGTAGAGATTCTTTTCCCGAATCCCAACCTTCTTGACTTGTCCCGTTGCCTTGTGCCGAAGGAAAACTTTCCCTTCTCTAAAGACAAATTCATACCCTTTATCCTCTAACATTGCGACTGAGATCAAATTCTTTGTTAAACCTGGTACATGCAATACATCTTGTAAAAGAATGAGTTTACCTGACTCCCTCTGAAAGGTTATGGTACCAATACCGGTCGCATTGTATCGTCCATTGTCGCCCAACTCAACATGCATCTGGAGATTTTTCTCCACCAAGTCACTGAAAAGATTCACATCTCCCGTCATGTGAAAGGAAGTGCCACTATCAAAATACCACCCTGATCCCAATGCAATAGACACCATGCATGCGATCAATGAGAAGTCTAGCTCAAATTGTGAGGCAAGAGCCTCACTAGCTGCAGCTCCAGCAGCCTGCTTGTTCTTCTTCTTCTGTGGACAATTCGTGGTGTAATGTCCATGATCGTGACAGTGAAAACAATTCACTTTGGACATGTCATGCTCTTTACCATCCGCACCGGATTGAGAAGCATTCTTCTTGCCCTTCCCCTTCCTTGCTTTGGCAGCCAAAGTGAAATCTTCTTCATTAGATTCCTTTGATGAAGATCCATCCCTGGTACTCCTCCTTATCTCCTCTTGCACAAGATCCGACCAAAGTCGCTCCCATCCTCGAAATTTCTCCCGACCATTGACAGAATCCTCATAGGAATGCCAACTCTTCGGAAGACCAAGGAGAGCCAAGCTCACCAAGTCCTCATCATCCACACTAACTCCTACACTCCCAAGCTCATCCCTGCAGTGGACAAACTTGGTCAAGTATACCGGAATAGTGTCATTCTTCTCCATCTTTATTTTCTTGAGTTTATCCTTGAGCGCCAACTTCCTCTGGTCGCTCTTACTTTGGAAAAATTCTGTCAACGCTTTCCACATCAAGTATGGAGAAGCTTTTCCATGCAGGCTGGATACTATGTGATCCTTCACGCCCTCCAACAGAATCCTTCGACACCTTGCCATCTTCTTTTGCCAAGCCTCAACCAAGGCTGCATCTCTAGGCTTTGGAACTTCAACATCTATGAACTCCTTCAGCCCATTGTCATCGAGCATCGCCTCCATCCTATCTCTCCATGCAATATAATTCGAGCTGCCTTCAAGAGCATACTCCAATCGTAATCCTTGATAAGACATTTTGACTTCGACACCAAGAAAACACTGCTGCAAATTCGAATTCCAAGCTCAAAACTCAACTGCTTCTGGATCTGTGAGAACAAGGTATTTCTAGCACAGAGATCGAATGTAGGGGAATTTACTGGATATATCACCTTTCAGAGAAAGGATGGATCCAGAGGCTACCTGGCCCGTTACAGACTCTGTCTACCGAAATAATTGTACTCACTGTAATAGATCCGATGATCAATCTCGCTTATGATACCATGTAGAAATTTGAATAATTTACTGAATTATTCACCGAGATTATCCTGGTCACACACTATTTGAGCTTCATGCATAACACATAACCTCTTCTACAATTGATCATCAATATGCGGAAATAGAAACAGTCGCATGCGCACATAAACACAATAGTCAAACACACATGAACACAGTATGTAATGGGGAAAGCTTACAGCTGAAAACCCCCAACTATCTGTATATTATAATGATAGATAATCATGTAACAATCATAGTACAATACTCCTCACAAGTACTCAATACTATCTCCAAAAGTTACACACAAACTAGCTCAGATTTGAACAAGTCACAGGTTCAAATATCCTCCACTGTTTGCCTGCCTCTACTGCGCAATCCAAGATGAGAATGAATGAGATCCAAGTTTGAATCCCACCCTCTTTAACTGTGCAATCCTCATTGGAAATCTCAATCAATGATTGTGCAAATCTCATGCACAGCTATAGTCACAACTGATAGCAAACCGGCTCTTTCACTTATCTCTTCCACTAGTCTTCACTGAACTGTCCATGCACTGCTGTTAACTGATGTGTTCTTTAGTTGATTTATGAGTTAATAATTAGTGAATTAAATAATATTTAATTCACACCACTCATCACTAGTGTATTTATCAGTTAGACTAAATACAACTAGTTCAACTAAGTTAAACCGAACACAACTCCATCAACTGATCCATCAACTCCACCAAACTCTGCCACATGAGTTCTAACTGAAGTCAACCATGCAATAGCTAAAATAAACCCTAGGAATAGCGTAATTCCTTTTGTCAGCTGCATGTGCCACATCCGTAGCTCAAACTGAAGTGCTGCAAGAGAATAAGATAATGTTTATAGTCCAAATATTATTAAGAGCTAATAATATTTGACTGACCTATTTTTAGACAGGCAGTCTAAAAATAGATTTCGACCTTTATGTCTAAAAATAGCTGTCCATATATTTTTACCAACTTGACCAATCATCCAAGAATAGCATCCCGCAACTCCTAGACCATGCTCCAAATGTATAAAAATAGACATAGTCTAAAAATAGACTTTTGCGACAAAAATCACCTGTGTGGCCCCCACCTAGTTTAGGTGATCACTTTCCAACTAGGATCAGGAAAGATGTTTCAGGAGGCCTCCTTCACTTTTTCTTGTTGCCATATTCAACAAACAAAAGCGTTAACAGACCATCTCATTTTAGGGAAGAATTTTGGAAGCAACTCCTTGTCATTTACCAATCAAATCTAGAAAAAATAAGGGTAGAGTGAAAGTGAAGAAAGAAGGCTTAAAGAGATACGGTAACACTAGGAATCCCAAAAGAAAAAAATATGTGAGGATCCAAAGGGCACTAGGGAAGAATCCCTAAATCAAAAATGCTGCCAACCATCAGCTATCCTAACACTCAAGCCCGAAATGAAGTTGGTGACAAGATTCCTACCATCCATTGGTTGGGTGATCTAGATTCCGCACTTTCTGACTGACTTAGTATTGGAAATTTGTCTGGCTTGATGTGACTGCAGCCACATAGAAGCTACAAGTAAGAGGTTAATGAGCCAGGAATTAGCAGCTCACGAAGATCCATTCTGCTTTTTTCTATCCATATTTCCAAGCTCCCACCCTCCATCACATAGGAAAGGATGTGATTGCGGTACCTTGCCAGCCTCAATCAACAATTAGCCCACGAAGAGCCTCAATCAACAATTAGCTCACAAAGAATGGACATGTCACATAGTGGGATTTGAACCTGGATTTTGAATGATAACAACTTTCCTCTCGGCCCCTCAGATAAGACCCAATTGACAAATGAGAATACTCTGCTCGAAGTGAAGCACCTCACAATATTACCTCATACTGGATAGTAGAATATCAGAAAGAAAACCTTTGTAATAGGAAATAGAATATTAATGATCTTGGCCTGCAAAGAATGCTAATATGGATATTGAATACACCTCAGTAGTTTCCAACATAGCTACACGTTTTCCATCCACTAATAGGCATTCCCATATGATCCAACTAGATAGGTTTTTCCCACTCACTGAAGGGTGGCACTTCAGAAAAAGAAGCCACTTCATTTTAAATGGGTCAATGCATATAAACCAAACAATAACCATATGCAATGTGCTGATGTGCTCGTTCAAGGGAAACCTTGCAAACTATATTGGTCAAATTTGAAAATAACCTTCTAAAGTTCAAGATACTTTTGAACAAAAATTACAAGCATGAATTGTTGGATTTGAAACAGGAAAAAGGACAATGTTAGGAAACAATTTTAATGCCCAAAATAAAATATGTTATGCAAAATAAATAAAATAGAGTTCCACAAACCTGTCCATAATTCAAGACACCAGCTGACGGGCTTAGTTCAATATTTCCAAAATGGAAAAGGTCTCCTCCAGAAAATTCTCCATCTTGGAGCTACCAAAAGGTGGAGCTATCAAGGTTACCAATATACAATTTGAGATTGAAGCCAGTAGAAAACTCACTGAAAGGTACTAGTGGCTACTTCTGTCAAGAACGTATATTCAGGAAAGAACATAGTGTGACAACACATAATGATCTTAAATTTATTAGGTATCAATACAGAAACCAACCTTGATATAGTATGATGAGAATTCAGAGTCTAGTTGTTTCCATGTCAAGACACATAAATAGTATGATGAGAATTCAGAGTCTAGTTTTTGCCATGTTTAAACTTTTTGCAGAGTTGTTAAACATTATATTTGCATGCTCTTTGGTTCTAAACAAGTAGCTCATGGGGTACTCCTAAATTACAAGCAGATGAATGCAAAGGTCACAACTTGTGTGCAATCTTGACAAGATGACTTTTGCCTCACAGATTGATGCCCTCTGTGGAGTGAATTTCCAAGGCTACTCAAACACTGCCGGGCATGTACTAACAAAATCGTGAAACCCTTGGTCAACTACTGTTGGGGATATAATAAATGCCTGTAACCCTTAGTCAACTAATGCTTGGGGATAGAAGAAAGGCCCAATCTACAAGACCTAGTGCATGTGTATTATTGAAATTTGAAACTGATCTTACATGAATTCAGCTACATTTACTACAGTTGGAGGAAAGAAAAGTAAACAAGGCCAAACCCTGAGGGGAGTCGATAGAATTACTACACCTGATGTCAAATGCTAGATATTAATACAGATATTGGTTCGATGCAACCTAGCATTTTGCAAGCTAGAACTAATTCTCATCACCTTGATAACAGTTAGCCAACAAGCTACACTAATCTATCCTCTATTATGGAGCCAAAGTATATGGTTCCAACAACCAAGAGCCAAATACAAGATCTTTCGTAGCAATGGATATTTGTCAGTTACACACATTTCATCCCCTAGCAAAAGCTCGTAAGATTAATGTCATATTCACAGCTAATATTTTTGCAGTCCTTGAGAAAGCATTTGATGAATTAGTGACCAGGACTGGTAGCGAAAATTGGACCATGGTTGGAAGGAATTAATACCTTTATGTCAAATGCAAGATATTAAAATACAAATTCCAATTCAACCCAAGCTTAGCATTTTTACAGTCTTGATGGGTGACACTGCCTCTGTTACACAACTGATACTGTATGTAACTGCTATTACAGGCCTTCTAAGTGCTACAGTAAGAAAAAAAAGATTCCTATTTGTGCAACCCTTTGACATCTCATGTCTCTTTAAAGGCTACAAAGAGAAAACCAGGCATTCAAATGCAATCTGCATACAAGGAATATTTCTTCAACATGGAGGCTTCTCCTCAGAAAAGAAGAGCAATCCAAAAATCTAGGAACCATGAGGCAGTGGGAGAGTCATCACGTCCTCTGTTAGAAAAGGTAGATACCTTTCCTTTCCCCAGAAAACATGTGGGTGAGGAATGTGTATGCATGTCTTCATTTGAAGACAGATTTAATCGTTCAATTGAGGAAGCTGAGAGTTGTCATTGTTCTGTTGCTAGTAGTAGTAGTAGCTATATGTCAAATGATATTTTATGTTCAAATCAAAAGCATTCATCACGACCTGTAGTCTATAGCTCTTCAGATGATGCTATGTCTTCATGTGAATGTCAAAACCGGAGGCAAGATAAATATTTGATTGAAGAGAAAGGAGCAACAAAAGTACATAAATTATAACTTCGTGCATATCACTCTGGAGTCTGCAATGAGAGCTTTGTATGCATCTGGACATATAACTTGGGAGCAAGAAACCTTGGCTGCTCCTACGATTGTGAATTCTGTTGAAAAATATTGTTGTGCTTGTGGGAATTGACTACAGAGGATGGGAGTTGAGTGTTTTTCACTGGTGTAGTTTTATGTGACCATTCATCTCCTCTTTGATGGTTCCTTTTTCTCTTTGTATATGTATATTTTTTTATAGCTGCCTTTTTATGGTGGCAAGTAGTTTCCTTAGTGCGGACTTCATCTTTTTTCTTTAAGCTAGAAAAATTATACTTTTAATAGTATATAGTATGAATTACAAGCAGTTCAAACTGTTATCTACTTCCATGGGAAACAGATCAGCAGTGAATTCAAAATATATCAGATCTGGTTGTACACCATCAATCAAATCACTTGTATCAATATGGGCGTCAATATCATATAGGTAGCTACAACCTTCATTGTCATACCTGAATAGTAGTAATTTAGAACAAACAAGAAAAGTAGTGGCAGTAAGCAATAGGTGCATTCAGTTAGAGAACCATTTATGATGAAGAAATAGGAAAACAAAATTTAATACAAGATAAAAATTTACCTTTCTCCTCTTTTATTTGTTTCTTGATCATTTAAGACCTCTCCAAGGTATTCACAAATGAATGTCCCACGTGAAATTGCTTGTGCAGCTCTAACTGCCCAGCCCTAAAATCAAACAGAAAGACAGACCAAAACATTGAAACAGAATTGGGGTCTTGTTGCACCTTGGTTTATTGATAATTTTGAAACCAAGCTTTTTCTTTTTGAAAAAATGCATCTGACATTAACAAGTGAAGTTATTTACATTCTAGACCATGATTACATTTCAATAATGCTCCTAATGCACTACCAATACTAGAACTTCAATAACAGAAAAATAACACCTTATGCTTTGTTTTATATACTTCAATTTTGACTTGCACTCCCTTCTGCAGCACCCGGTTTGGGCATTCTTTATTACAGCTGCACATAGAGTTGCATTCATATACCAAGAACCATTCTTGGAGAAAAATAGACATTAAAGTTAGAAAAGATAGGCTAACCACTAGAACTACGATGCTAAACCTTAGCAGTGAAGTCATTACATTACTGAAGTTCACTACACATACTGACAAGAACTAAAACACAGTGAGAAACAAGAAATTTCCGTGGATTTTTCATGTTTCGGGCACTCTGATGTCAATGCCCAGTACAACACAATTGAAGGACAACTACAGTGGCCAAATTATGGTAAAAAAGTGACAACAGTATGCACAATTATTTGCATATCATCAGAGAGGCCCTCAAATAACCCATAAAGTTGTATGCAAGAGGAACAATACAGGACAACTCATAATGAAGTTTGTAACTTTGTTGTTAAGAACGCCCATGGATAGAGAAATGTACAGTTTATCATAAAATAATATTAGATTGACAAAATTTTCACTTTACAAATATGTTCTGTAAACATAGCCTCATGGGGCGAATCCGTAGAAAGAGGAGCTGTTGATGGAGAAGTAGGAGTGATAAGTTGGAGGGGAAGGGTAGGTAATGGTTTTGTAATAGGGCAGAGCACCATCCCTTTTCCATGATTCTTTATTTCAACATGGAGATGGATTTTTGTTTTTTGTTTATTTTCAGATAACGATTTTGTTCCAGGTTTTACACCAGTACCAGTCCAGGATGGCAGACGATCTTTACATATATGCATTCGTTTTTTCCTATGTCATATCATGTCTCCATCTATTACTGCCTACTCTACTTTGCGTTTTCCGTGGCATCACAGGCGAGACTGATCCTATATCGTTGAGCTGAAAAGGAATTTTTTGCAAGCGAGCCTATCATTTTACTCATATGGATCGTTTTCCAATCGACAGCAAGCCTGGAATGGATTTTACAAGCAAGCGTGGAATATTAAAAAGCGAGCCTGCAATTCCTTTTCAGAAGGGTCGTTTTTTCAATGCCAGGGAACGATGAACTTTCCCCAGGGGTCTAACAAGCGACTCTGATTAATTGAATGTATGGGGTATTTTGTATGTCTTTAATTAGCATTCTACTGTCTACTTCAGGTCTACATTACAGGTATATTCAAGCGAGTCTGAAATAGTGTTGAGTGGCCTATCCACTTCTGATATTTTGGGCCTCTTCGAATTGATCTTTTCATTTCTATGAAAATGATTTGTTTAAAGATGGCACATATCGATGCCTTTCCTCGTTTATATGAGGATAAATATTATGTCAATGTACTGTTATTATCAATATAATACAGATGTTTTTTTTCTTCTTAAAAAAAAAAAAGAAACTGAAGTTGAGAATTGATTTCATAAATTGATGGGAATGCTGATGGACTAAGGGTAGCAGATGCTGATTCTAATGATTCTAAATATGCCAAAGACAGTGGAGGGCACTTCAGGTAAGCATACCCCACAGGATGCATTGCCATCATATGATGCTACCTGCAAATTTAGTATTTTAACAACTTCAGAGATTATTCATCCAGAAAGGGCATCTTCACATTGTACGGATTATGCTGTATTAGGTGAAAAGATACTTGTTTGCCGCGAAAAGCTGATAAGTATCGTCTGAGGAGAAGTTTGGCAGATGTTGAAGCTGCATTACCACCCTCAAAAAGAATTCATCGTGCTCTAGAGGCAAGTTACAGTCTGAAGGCCACATAGCATATCCATTCCATGCTAGTAATTTTTTTTTTTTTTAAATGAAAATTTCTGTCTGACTCTTTTAAATATGCTCGTTATTTCTGTGCTTTTCATATAAAAAGCTAATAGACATATTAATACAATAAAATTAGATAAATTCAAATGAATCTGTGCATACTTAAACTATGATTAGCATATATTTTTGTGAGTATCATAATATATAATGCATGAAAATTGAAATAAATTTGTCCATGGTAAAACCATGATTAACATGTCTTTGTCAGTCTCAGCCTCGGACTTTTGATCGACACCCATTTTTCTTGTAGTATCTATCACAAGCTGCATACATCTAGCATTTGGCTTCCTGCGACACAAATTGGCCTTCCTCAAGCCTGCATATATCTAAAATTTCCGTGTGACTCTTTTAAATATGCTCGTTATTTCTGTGCTTTTCATATACAAAAATAACAGACATATTAATACAATAAAATTAAATAAATTCAAATGAATCTGTGCATACTTAAACTATGATTAGCATATATTTTTGTGAGTATCATAATATATAATGCATGAAAATTGAAATAAATCTGTCCATGGTAAAACCATGATTAACATGTCTTTGTTAGTCTCAGCCTCGGACTTTTGATCGACACCCATTTTGCTTGTAGTATCTGTTACAAGCTGCATACATCTAGCATTTGGCTTCCTGCGACACAAATTGGCCTTCCTCAAGCCTGCATATATCTAATATTTTTCTTCTTGTGACACCAATTGGCCTTCTCATTCACTATTACAATTCTTCAAGAAGGACTGTGCACAAATTAAACTCAACAGAGACACTGCAACAAGTACTTCTCTTGCAGAAATGATTTTACAAGAAATATATATACACCACTTGTTTACACTTGACAACACTTGTTTATTTATACCATAAAAATGAAACACTTGTTTATTTACGCCCATAATAACATGTGCATGTGCCGACAAGAATGATGGAGTTTGAAATTTATATAACCTACAGAAAATGGGTTAGTTGCACATAAAGTGGCTGGCAAAAGGAGACAGAAGAATCGCTGAAAGAAGAAAAAGCTGGTTCCTAGGAAAGCAAGGCAGCATCGGTATTTGTTGGGAACTAGAAAGGAATGTGTTGTACTCGAAGGCATAGAAGATCAACTGAAAGAAGAACCAAAGGAAGAGAAGGAATTGTCAAGAATCACAAGGCAAAATGATGATAAACATCATGAAACAGAAACATAACTAATAATTCCATGTGAGCATCAAGGAAAAGATTGTGTTCATGATAGAGACACAGTCCCCTTTATAGAATCACCAAATGCACAATGTGAAACCACTCTAGCATAGTCTTATAAAATAAATAGGATCAATAACAAAAATTACTGAATGTCTCAAGATCTGCAAATTTCAAATAACAAATTGCAAGTACTGCAAAATGTTTCAGGATCTGCAAATTGGAAATAGCAAATTACTGATACTGCAAAAGGTCTTGTAAAACAAGCAGGAATACTGCTAATTGCATGGAAGCTAGTATTGCAAAAAGTCTGATAAAATAAACAGGAAATAGTAATCTAATGCAAAATCCAAGAATCCGTTCGTCGATCATCACCAAAAAGCTCATAACATGAACATACCCAACAACGTTTACTTCAATGGAAACATATTTAATGTTGGCTCCCTTCCTTAGACCAGCGTGGTGGACTGTTTGGCTGAGATGAAGAATGGGACCTGTGTTGTTGCAAGGATTGGGAGTCAGGGACTGTTTTGCTTTTGGGATGGGCTTCTGATAGCATTGAAACAACATCTCTCATCGATGGCCGGTCCATTGGAGACCTACTAGTGCAGAGGAGAACCACTCTGAGGACCAACGTCATCTCTTCCTTGACTGAGAAACTTGGAATTCTAATACTTTGATCTAAGATCTCTGCCATCCATTCCTTGGTCTGAACTCTTTCCTTGACCTAGTCCACAATGTTGGCATCTTCTCCAAATTCTGGATCCATTGGCTTTCTTCTAGTCAAGAGCTCTAAGAGGACAACCCCAAAGCTGTATATGTCACTTTTCTCAAAGACTTGAAGAGTGTAGGCATATTCTGCACAAATACAAAAGATGCATAGACTCATGAAAATCTGAATTTACATGAATATAAGTTTGATGGACTTAATAGATTGCTACCATCCTCAATTAATGAAACAATACAAGTCTCTGATATGTTTAACATACAACATTCAGGTGTATATTACAAGAGAAAATCTGTGTGAGAATTTGATTGGCTGTGTAGAAAACAATGAATGCTACCTTATAGTAAATTTAAGATTTTGAACTAGGCTAGGCTAAAACATAATTCCATACCCATTAAACACTCAGAATCTGTAATTTCTGCAAAAAGAGGACTAAATCGAAGCAAATAAGGCTCTCTGCAAGTAGCTCCTTCAGGGAAAACAACCAGGTCTCCTTGGCTTAAGAGTTTTTTCATGATCTCCCCATCTTTGTTTCTGTTTCTAGTAAGCCTTACAGTATTGATGGGTGACACTGCCTCTGTTACACAGCTGATACTGTATGTAACTGTTGTTACAGGCCTTCTAAGTGCTACAGTAAGAAAAACAAGATCAAGAAGAGTTCTATGTGAACAAACATATAATGTACTGGTTTTCTCATCTGTGATCTGCATTGGTGGAGGATATAATGTACTGGTTTTCTAATCTGTGATCTGCACTGGTGGAGGAATTCCTTGAACTCTGATTCTTACCCCCAGGAAAGATCCCACTGGTAGAGCCAACCAGTAAGCAGGCATAAACCAACCAAATTCCTCGTTACAGCCAATGCCAAATTGATGGGGAACCATAGAAAGATCCCCATTGAGACCAGGGCTTTTAAAATATTTAGGGCTTTTAAAATATTGCAAGGAAAATCCATATACTTTTAGTATGATGAAGTCACAAGCTATTCTAAAAGAAAATTATCATAGCCTTGTATTGTGCCATGCTATGTACATAGATGAAAATGAATATCCATGAATCCTGTTTCATATTATGAAAAATTGCGGAAGTATGTGGATCTCTTATACTTAGTACTTACTAAAGCTTGCTGCAATACTACCCCACAGGCCTGCTATTAATAAGTCTCGAGTCTTCCAATATCCAATAAGGAATGCACCATAGAATGTATTGCCACACCCTGTTGGATCAACAACATCTTCCATCATAATTTCTCCTTGCATTGAAGACTTTAGCATGGTAAAAATTGTGTGAAAAGCTGGAATTTCCCATGTCTCCCGAGTGTCAGACCTGAAATAATAAGACGTAAGATAAAGTGAAACGATGAAATGTTTGGAATGACGATAAATTTTGGTTTTTATTATGGAATAAGACTAAATCCAAAAAGCATACGACAATATGAATGTTTAATTGAGTACTAATATCTAGCCTGTAAACAATGCTTCCCGAAGGGCCTCTTCTAAGAGTCACTACCTGCAATTTGTATTTTATTAGCATTACCATTTCAATTCCAGAGAGTTTGCAGTAGCTCAAAATGTTGGAAAAATACTGAGAGGGGGGGGTGAATCAGTATTTACTGCATATTCAAAA
Organism: Pinus albicaulis; assembly: GCA_034641835.2. Classification (NCBI taxonomy): domain Eukaryota; kingdom Viridiplantae; phylum Streptophyta; class Pinopsida; order Pinales; family Pinaceae; genus Pinus; species Pinus albicaulis. The sequence goes on from CM076573.1 coordinate 338,675,139, forward strand.
CTTTTTACTTTTTCTTGCTTCTAAAACCCATACGCTACTTTCCTGATACAGACTTGCGTATATACGCGGATACCCTTTATGAAACTCGCGTATACACAGATATCTAATTAATGTCATTAAATATTCACTTATATCATTCCATCATTCATTCATCAGATTTTTAATAAACAGTAAACATGTGCAGTAAGAACAGAATAACCATCACACAAAGCATCACACATGAACACCAGGATTTTTAGGTGGAAACCCAAGTCGGGAGAAAACCACCGCTGCAGTTGCTCAGCCTTCAATATTTTATTATAGAGAAAACATCTTACAACATATGTGCTGGCGCAGACTTGACCAGCACGCAGGCACCCACCTGCGCTCGTTTACCAGCCTCTCCGGGAAGGGAGCTCCAACCCCCTGACTCGTTTACCAGCCTCTCCTGGAAGGGAGCTACGACCCCCCGATCTCGTTTACCAGCCTCACCTGGAAGGGAGCTACAACCCCCTGACTGAAGGCTACAACCTTCAGCACCACCTTGGACCACGTTTCATCAATTTTCACACTGGATCCAAAGCTTCCTTTAGGACACCACTTGCAGGCCACGTTTCATCAAATTTTCAGACTGGACCCATTCCATACTTTTAAGCACAGTCAACCATGAAACAGATACATATAACTCACTGACAGATATCAGTAAACCAGCGGAACAGATCAGACATTTCTTACCACAGACTTCAGCAAACCCTAGTTTGCATACGCGCTTTCCTTTCACAGATGTCGCGTATATACGCGCTTCCGTTCACATAAACCAGCGTATACTTCTGTACATATTATAGATCCAATTTCATTGCGCATACGCACTTTCTCTTTAGCGAAGCCGCGTATATACGCGCTTCCTCTGCGGCGAACTAGCGTATAGGTCTTCAATCATTATAGAGCAGCAAACTTCTTCAGATTAGAGATTCAGTTCAGATTTACCCTTTTACTTCAGACAAATGTTCGCCTCATCTCAGATCTAAGCCTTCCATAAACAGATCTAGCAAATACAAAATACATTTCAGATCTAGATACCCTTCTTCATCATTGGTGCATCATGCAATCAGATCTATCATTCAACTGTAACCCTTTCCATTCAGATATACTTCAGAGAGAAGTATTCATTCAAGCTCAGACATCTTGCCCCACACTCATGATCTGCACAATGAATTTCTTCTCTTTATATAGGTTTACCCTTTTTCAATACCATGAGCCCCTTTTTCAATACCATGAGCCAAAACTACATTACTTCCGATGGTATTCCTAGACGGGGTCACTTAGATGAACCATTAACCAATACAATGGGTTAATACCATGGTGTTTACCCCTGGTTTTGCACTTTATGAGCGCTTTTGCCCATACGCAACTTGGCACGTTCTTTTCCGCGTGCATACGCAACTTCTCCTAGACAGATCCGCGTATTCCTTGAGACATACTCTTTACTCCATAGATTTAGCACATGCTGAATTCCTTTCTTCATTTCCTTCTGTACACACTGTAGATACATCATATTTAGTTCATCAAGACATATTCTATCAAGCACAACTTCATCCAGTAAGTTGCCATCTTCTTCATCAAGTGGGTTGCCTTTCAGGGACAACACTCAACATCATATTGCTAACAAAAATCATTTACCAAGTCCATCAAGTCACAAATAACTTCATCATGTGGATTGCCATCACGGACAACACATGTCAACAATCTCATGTCTTCATCTTCATTCAGCGGGTTGCCATCAAGGACAACACTCTGCATCATATTGCCAACAATCTCCCCCTTTGGACTTGATGGCAACCACGATGGTGTTTGGTTACCACAACAGATAGGTACATTAAGAATACAATGACACCATGTCACTCTCTCCAATTTGACACCATTCTTTCTCTTTATTCAAACACCATGTCACTCTCCCCCTTTGAAATCAAGGGCAAAGGGTGGATCAAAACCAACATACTCTCCCCCTTTTCTCCGCATGTGGAAGAAGCGTTCTGCAGATTTGATATATACTGAAGTGGCCAAGCTCCCCCTGAGTTCATGCTGAATCTTCAAACATGTTTTCCAATGAAGTACATGACTCTATGAATGTCCTATCACCAACGACTCATACTTACATCAAATATCCAAACAAGTGGATTTACATATAAGACTCAAGTACCCAACCAAGTGGGTTTACACATTTCAACTCAGCTACCCAACCAAGTGGGTTTACAAAATTTGACTCAGCTACCCAACCAAGTGGGTTTACAAATTTTGACAAGTCCTTGCATGACTGAAAAATACAATTTTACATCATGGGTCTCAACATGACCTTTTTATCAAGATACAAATATGACTTTTCATAACCAACACCAGAAAGTCCTTAAGAAAGAGAACATATTTCAGAACCATCATAGTGCCAACAATGCATTATACTCAGCAAAGCTAATGCTCCCCCTGAAACTGTGCATCCAAGCAACTTTTTCATATGACTAAGGCTCCCCCTTAGTTTGTGCATCCTGAACATTTTCACCAACAAATCATCAAGGCATCTTTCTCAAAACATTAGAAATAGAATTATGAGAGCTAGAACACCACCGAGATACCAAACAGTATCAGAGATACCAAACAGCACTGCAGCTGTGCTGAAGAGAGCTGACTCCAAACAGAAAATTGTCAACAATCAGACATACGCGGTTTTCTGTGCATGAACTCGCGTATATACGCGACTGTGTTTCAGGAAACCCGCGTATCCAATAAAATATTCTATATTTATGCAGATTTGTTCTTTTGACTGGCAGAGAACACTCCCAGCTTCTGTCTTAGATACTCGAACGCTTCCCTGGGCAGAGGTTTGGTAAAGATATCAACAACTTGTTCTTTGGAGGGAACATACTCCAACTTCACCTTTTGCTCAAGCACTTGTTCACGTAAGAAGTGATACTTGATGGGAATGTGCTTGGTCTTCGAATGCATAACAGGATTCTTTGAAATACCGATGGCACTTGTATTGTCACACTTAATGGGGACAGGAGGTGTACATTTGATTTGAAAATCTTGTAAGGTTTGCATCATCCAAAGGAGTTGAGTGCAACAAGATGCGGCAGCCACATATTCTGCTTCTGCTGTAGATAAAGCAATAGAATTTTGCTTTTTTCTGAACCAAGATACTAACCGGGGTCCCATATAGAATGCACCACCACTAGTGCTTTTCCGATCATCAACACTTCCAGCCCAATCTGCATCAGTGTAAGCATGAAGAGTAAGATCAGAATTCTTTGGATACCATAGACCAAAGTCTTGAGTTCCTTGTAGATATTTGAAAATTATTTTAACAGCCTGAAGGTGAGACTCTTTTGGATTAGCTTGGAATCGTCCAACAATCCCAACTGCATGCATAATGTCTGGTCTAGTCCCAGTGAGATAAAGTAGACTTCCTATCATTGATCTGTATTCCGGTTGATTCACCGTGGGAGAATCATCATGAGAACTGAGATTGCATCCGGTTATCATTGGTGTACTTATAGGTTTGCATTCTTCCATGCCATACTTCTTCAGAATTTTCTTAAGATATTTTGCTTGTGATAGGAATATACCATCTGTAGTTTGATGTACTTGCAAGCCAAGAAAGAATGTTAGTTCCCCAAGTAAGGACATTTCAAATTCTTGCTGCATGACAGAAGCAAATTTTTGACTCATAGATTCTTCGTTACTCCCAAAAATGATATCATCAACATATACAACCAAAATCAATAGTTTATCATTTTCAACTTTTGTGTATAAGTTGCTATCAGCAGACCCCTTTGAAAATCCTTGTTGATGAAGATATTTGTCAAGACGATAATACCAAGCCCTTGGAGCTTGTTTGAGACCATATAGAGCCTTTTTAAGTCTACAAACAAGATTTGCATCATTTCCCAAAATTAATCCTTCCGGTTGTTCTATATATACTTCTTATTCTAGATCACCATTAAGAAAAGCAGATTTAACATCCATTTGATAAACTTTGATTTGTTGATAACTTGAAAAAGCAAGAAACATTCTTATGGCTTCAAGTCTAGCTACAGGAGCAAAAGTTTCTTCAAAGTCTATACCTTCTTGTTGAGTATACCCTTTGCAAACTAGTCTAGCTTTGTTTCTTACAACATCCCCATTTTCATTTAACTTGTTCTTGAAAATCCATTTGGTTCCAATGACATTTTTATCATGAGGTCTTGGTACCAATTCCCAAGTGTCATTCTTTTCAATTTGATCAAGCTCTTCATCCATGGCTTGCTTCCAACATTCATCTTTGCTAGCTTGATTGACATTGAGTGGTTCAATTGTGGATAGAAGTGCCAGATGACTAGAAGATCCCACAAGAGTTCTCCTTGTTCGTACGCCTGATTCCTTGTCTCCCAAAATTTGAGATTCAGGATGATTATTTTGAACGTATATGGATGGAGCTTTTTCAGAAAGATCATTTTCAGGTTCTTCATTAGATTCACTGTCTATATCATTTCTATTTAATGTAGAAGGAAATAAGTCACCATCATCTTCTTTTGCTGTTTGTTTTTCTTCTTTAGGGGCTGCAGGAGACTCATCAATAACAACATCAATACATTCAACAATCTTTCGAAGTCTTTCATTATAACACTTTTATGCTTTGCTTGAAGATGAGTAACCAAGAAATATTCCTTTATCTGATCTAGATTCAAACTTGCCAAGCTTTTCATCATTATTTTTGATAAAGCATTTACTTCCAAAAACTCTAAAATGCTTCATAGTGGGAGAATTACCATACCAGAGTTCATATGGATTTTTGTCACTATTTACCCGAACATGAGCCTTGTTGAGAATGTTAGCTGTTGTATGAGCTGCTTCACTCCAGAACATGTCAGGAGTTCCAGAATCATCAAGCATAGCTCTAGCCATTTGAACAATTGTTCTATTCATTCTTTCTGCTACGCCATTTTGTTGTGGAGTGCCCGATACAGAAAACTGTATTTTTATGCCATGTTGTTCACAAAATTCAAAGAATTCATTTGATGTATATTCTCCTCCTCGATCAGATCTAAGACACTTGATTTTTAGATCTAATTCATTTTCTACCAATGCTTTGAAGCTCTGAAATTTTTCAAAAGCTTCATCTTTATGTTTAATGAACCCGATCCAACACATTCTAGAGTAGTCATCAATAAATAAGATATAGTATTATTCCCCACGTAGTGAATTTTTCCTCATAGGACCACATATGTCAGTATGAATGAGTTCAAGAGGCTTACTTGATGATCCTTCTTTGGCATTAAATCGTACTCTGGTCTGCTTACCGAATTGACAAGATTTGCATATGATACTTTCTGGTAGATTAACATTGGGAAGATCACGAACATCTTGAAGTCTGCTTGCTTTGTTGATTTGAGAGAAGCTTAGATGCCCCAGCCTTCTATGCCATAGCCAATTTTCTGAAGACTTGCTCAAATAACATTGATCTATGCCATTCAGTACATACAGGTTGCTTGGATTTCTTTTTCCTTTTATAATGATTTTACCTGTATCAAGATCACGAACCACACATTCTTTAGAACTAAAGACCACTTCTGTTCCTTGATCACACATTTGGCTTACACTTAACAGATTATGCCTTAATCCATCCACATACATGACATTATCAGCCTTCACCTTTTCTTTTAGAAACACAACCCCTTTTCCTTTAATTATAGCAGGAGTATCATTTCCAAATGTAACTTTCTTTTCCTTTTCTAGAGCATTGTATGCACGGAGTTTGCTTTTGTCACCTGTCATGTGTCTTGAGCATCCACTATCAATGTACCATTGATTTTCTTCACCTTCTGCAAATAAAGCTATCCCACAATTTTCAACCTGTAATTCCTTCTTTTTCCATACTTTGGAACTTGAGGGAAAGTGCTGTTTTGGCTGGACTTTACTCTTGCATTCAGATTCTTCATGACCAAAGTTATTGCAATAAGCACATTCAACTTCATTTTGAAGAGGAGAAAAGTTGTTATAGGTATTCTTTTTTGGTTCAGTATCCAATCTTTTCTTTCTTGCTTCTCTTGTCATGATGGTTTTGTAGGCAACACATTGAGCAGCTTTATGACCAAAATTGTGACATGAAAAGCATTGTCCATTGAAATAGACATTTTTGTAATTATGAAATTTTCTATTTGGATTTACCTACTGGTTGGACCTTCTTTGAAAGTTATTCCTGTCAGTGTTCCTTGAAGAGAGATGATCCTGCTTTACCTGAAAAGAATCCTTTCTTCCTTGTTGAGAGGCAGAATATTGTAAACCAGTAGTTGCTGCCTTTAGATAGTTCGGTGCTGTAGCCTTAGATGATTCCCCAATATATCCAAGACCTGTTTTTATGAGAGGAGAACGTTGTGACTTGATAATTTCATCTAAGGTATCTGATCCTTTAGAAAATCTGAGATTCAGAGTCTGAACTTTTTCTAATTCTTTTCTTAGACTTACCACTTCACATTCTTCTTTCTCCCTGTGCTTCTTTTCTTCTAGGTATATTTTGAGTTGATTGTTTTCTTCAAGAAAATCATTGTCCTCTAGAGCATCCACAAAAGCATCCTTTTCTTCTTTTTGTTCAAATGCCATGAGAAGTCTACAATCTTCTTCACATTCTTCCTCACTATTAGATGACCCATCACTGTCTTCATTAGTATAATAAATTTTTCTTGTGCTAGATCGATTCTTATTCCTTCTTGCTACTCCTTTTCCTTTAGCAGATGTTTCTTTATAAGGACACTTTGCAGCATAATGACCAAATTTTCCACACTCAAAACGTTTGGAGGGAAGCTTACCTTTGAATCTTCCAGTACCTAGTTGGATTTTTCTCACGAAATTTGCTTCTTCTTCTTCGGATATATAGCTGGGTTCTTTGACAACTTCCTTTTCTTTTCCTTTTGCAGATACCTTAAAAACAACTTCTCTGATTTGAGAAGGACCTCCTTGTCTCATTTCAAAAGCAGTCAGAATACCATGTAATTGAACAATAGTAAGAGTTTGCAGATCTTGCCTTTCTTCAATAGCAGAAACTTTAGAGTCAAATTTTGAAGTCAAGGATCTTAAAATTTTTTCAACCAAAGTAGTATCAGTTATGGTTTCACCCAAATTTCTCATTCGATTTACAATATCATCCAGACGTAAAAATAAATGGGCAATGCTCTCATCACTATGCATCTTCAAATTTTCATATTCAATTCTAAGAGTTTGGAGTTTTGCACTTTTTACCTTTGTGTCTCCTTCATAGCTTAGAATGATTTTGTCCCATATTTCTTTTTCTGAATGTAGCTGCATCACTTTAGCAAATTCCGGTTCATACATGCTTCCTCCCAATAAGACATTTACCGCTTTGGCATTAGGCATTATCTCCTATATTTTCTCACGTACCTGTGAGGGAATACTTGCCGGGTATTGATAACCTTCTTCCACGATTGCCCATACATCTGCACCAAGACTTTGCAGATATGCTTTTGTTCATACCTTCCAGAATATTAGATTGCTTCCATTGAATAGAGGTGGCTTGATAGACATCACTCCTTCTTGAATTCCTATTGCGACGGATCTCCTTCAAGCGATCAAGCTTCTGCAGAAGAACCTGCTCTGATACCAATTTTTGGGAAAAATACTGAGAGGGGGGGGGGGGGGTGAATCAGTATTTACTGCATATTCAAAATTTTTACTTTTTCACTCTCTAAAACCCATACGCTACTTTCCTGGATACGTACTCGTATACACGCGAATACCCTTTATGAAACTCGAAGGATACGTATATTCAATTAATGTCATTAAATCTTCACTTATATCATTCCATCATTCATTCATCGTATGTTTAATAAACAGTAAAACATGTGCGTAATACCGTAATAAACCATCACACAAAGCATCACACATGAACACCAGGATTTTTTAGGTGAAAACCCAAGTTTGGGAGAAAACCACCGCCGGGCATTGCTCACCCTTCAATATTTTATTATAGAGAAAACATCTTACAACATGTGTCATGCGTACTCCTACCAAGACGCGTGCACCCACCGCGTCGCTATCAGCCCTCTCCGGAAGGGAGCTCCAACCCCCCGACTCGTTTACCAGCCTCTCTTTGGAAGGGAGCTACGACCCCCCCGATCTCGTTTACCAGCCTCACCGGAAGGGAGCTACAACCCCCTGACTGAAGGCTACAACCCTCAGCACCTCTATGGACCACGTTTCATCAATTTTCACACTGGATCCAAAGCTTCTTTTAGGACACCACTTGCAGGCCACGTTTCATCAAATTTTCAGACTGGACCCACTCCATACATTTAAGCACAGTCAAACATGAAACAGATACATATCACTCACTGACAGATATCAGTAAACCAGCAGAACAGATCAGACATTTCCTACCACAGACTTCAGCAAACCCTAGTTTGCATACGCGCTTTCCTTTCTCTGATGTCGTGTATATACGCGCTTCCGTTCACATAGACCAGCGTATACTTCTGTACAAATTACAGAACCAATTTCATTGCGCATACGCGCTTTCTCTTCAGCGAAGCCATGTATATACGCGCTTCCTCTTCAGCGAACTAGCGTATAGATCTTCAATTATTATAGAGCAGCATATTTCTTCAGATCAGACATTCTGTTCAGATTTACCCCTTTTCTTCAGACAAATGTTCGCCTCATTTCAGATCTAATCCTTCCATAAACAGATCTAGCAGATACAAAATACATTTCAGATCTAGATACCCTTCTTCATCATTGGTGCATCATGCAATCAGATCTATCATTCAACTGTAACCCTTTCCATTCAGATATACTTCAGAGAGAAGTATTCATTCAAGCTCAGACATCTTGCACCCACACACATGATTTGCACAATGAATTTCTTCTCTTTATATAGGTTTACCCTTTTTCAATACCATGAGCCCCTTTTTCAATACCATGAGCCAAAACTACATTACTTCCGATGGTATTCCTGGACGGGGTCACTTAGACGAACCATTAACCAATACAATGGGTTAATACCATGGTGTTTACCCCTGGTTTTGCACTTTATGAGCGCTTTTGCCCATACGCGACTTGGCATGTTCTTTTCCGCGTGCATACGCGACTTCTCCTAGACATATCCGCGTATTCCTTGAGACATACTCTTTACTCCATAGATTTAGCACATGCTGAATTCCTTTCTTCATTGCCTTCTGTACACACTGTAGATACATCATATTTAGTTCATCAAGACATATTCTATCAAGCACAACTTCATCCAGTAAGTTGCCATTATCTTCATCAAGTGGGTTTCCTTTCAAGGACAACACTCAACATCATATTGCTAACAAACATCATTTACCAAGTCCATCAAGTCAAGAATAACTTCATCAGGTGAATTTCCATCAAGGACAACACATGTCAACAGTCGCATGTCTTCATCTTCATTCAGTGGGTTGCCATCAAGGACAACACTCTGCATCATATTGCCAACACAAAACAACTAATAGATGGCAACACAATTTTAATATATACTAGAAGCAAAACCTCAGCTCCAATTTCTGCAATACGCTCGATCATCTCCAATGGTGATCCAGGTCCAACAAGTGAAGCAAATTCCTTTTCGTTTGTGGAAAATATGTTCCCAGCAGAACCCAGTGCCGTGTAAGATGAAAATCCATATTACTAAATTACAACATTGCTAACATAATTTAACTCAGTCAAGTTAATATTTCAAGGGAAATTTCCCATTCAAAACAGAAGCGCAGAAATGAAAAAATCCAGGAGGAAATCTAGAAATGCAACCTGTTGAAAAACCAGAAGTAGCAGATTGCAACTCCTGATATGTAAAATGCCTGCAGGTTTTACTTTGACAAAGGCACTCTAATCTCCTTGCAAAAAAATATACAACAACCAAATGAAATCAGTATACAACAACCTTACAACAACCTTAGATAATGGTTCTCTTGTCTTTGACTCTTCACTCCATGGTTCCTCTGAGGAGTGTAGCTTTATAGATTGTTATTTCTTTTAATTATGTCCAGCACAGGGCTCTCCTTTATGTGCTTTTGTGAACTCTTCTATTGATCCATCCTCAAATTCTTCATCTAATGTGTCTGTAGTTGCTGGACAACAGCATATAGAGCACCTGCTGGTAGGTTATAAGGGAGGACTTTGGGTTAGTTTTAGACACCAAAAGGGTGCACTTCATGGGATAGCCTTATCCTTTTTCTAAGTGAAATGGATGAAGCAGCAAATGAATATCAAATCAGAGGTGTTCATGGTAAATAAAGCATGCATGACTGGTGAAGGAGATAAGACACATTTATCCACGTAGATTGTTTCATAAGTTGCCTTGTTATCCCTACCTGGACTTTGTTTTGTGGGAAAAAAATTCAACACTGGAAGATACCCGAAATAACCCTAGATATGTTGTAATATACTCTAAATCTAAAATTCATTGAAAATATTTGTAGATCTATTATTTGTTGTAAATTCTACAGATGTTTGTAGATCTTAAACAAAATGAGTTTTCAATTTTGGATTTAAAAGGGCTCTTCAATGTAAAATTGCCCAGATAACCATATAAATTTGGAGTTTTCTTTGAGCCATACAAGTGCGCATATAGTTTCTTTCAACCATTATGGATCTAGTTTTGAATCTTTGTTCTTTGTTGGTAGTGATCGAGCCATCTAATCGACTAGTTGCTGATTCTATTTTAAAATTGCCCAAATCTTTGTAGATCTGGCAATTCTCGAGTTATAAAATTGCAATTTTTTTGGATCTGCACCTGTAATACGAATTATAAAGTTGTAGATTTTTTTGGATCTGCATCTGTAGTACATTTCATAGTGTGAAACAGTTGATCTATCCCATCTTCAATTGGATGAACTCATATCAATGTGTTTCTTATTTTACTCAGTACCTCAGCCTCAAACTTTTTGATACTCCAAACTTGTGCACTTGCATGAGTTTGTCAAACTAAACTCCATAGCTTAAACTTCATGAAATTGGTGGAGTCAAATTCATGCAAGCGCAAACACATCTTACACATCCTCTTTGAAACTCATCCGAAAGAACACTGGAAGACATCTAGAGAGAACCCTATAGCCTAACACAATCCAACGGAATTGACCAAAAAAAACCCAAATAGGGTCAACCCTAATATAGGAGGAAGGGCCTGCAGTAAGAACTTACCATTTTGCAAGAGCTGAGGGCGAATGCTGAGGGTGAATGCTGTTCTGCAAGAGCTGAGGGCGAATGCACATGTAGTTTTTAATAAAATCATTTTTATGTCCTCACCTGTTGCTTGGTGACAATAGATGAATGAACAGTCCCTAGTAGTTGTAGAGAGAATCTAACCCGACTTAAGAGCTCCCTCATCATATCATGGGTACCACGAGCTCCATTGACGAATTGCTTTGCCCAATGTTTATAGGAAGAAGAAATTGAGGTTACAATCAAAACGTGATCAGTTCTTTCGAGCTGTTTATAAGGCACGCATCCATGATGCTACCAAGTTGTCCATTACCTCGACTGTTTATTACACAAACCATACCCTTTTCTATGGTAACTCTGTTTCCACCGAGCAGGGACAATCATCAGGTACGTTGAAAAACACAACCCATGTCATTGAAGATATCCTTCTGACTCCTCTAGTCCCGGAAAATGAAGTGACCTTGTGTTTGATTTCTACCTCAGACCTGTGCTTATTTCACCCCTTAGCTTAGCGAGACCAGGACCTTAACTTTCGATGTTGATTCCTCGACTTGTCTTCATAGCAAGCAGTTTCATTCCTTAGTTACATTTCAAATGAGCACACATTTCAAATGAGCGTGCATTTCAAATGAGTGCGCATTTGATTTTTACATTTGATTTTTGCATTTCATATCATTTTTATTTGGAGGAAGCCGTCGCAATAGCGATGCTTTGGGGCATAGTGTCGAAAATGTGACGTTTGGAAAAACGTCGCAATTACGACACTATGCCCCAGAGCGTCACTATTGCGACAACTTCCTCCAAACGTCGCAATTGCGACACTTAGACTAAGTGTCGCAATTGCGACGTTTGGAGGAAGCCGTCGCAATAACAACGCTTTGGGGCATAGTGTTGGTATTGCGACGGATTCCTCTAAATGTCGCAATTGAGACACCTTGTCTAAGTGTCGGTATTGCGACACTTGTCTCTAAACGTCGGTATAACGACGGTTTCGGGTGGGATTTGAAAAAGTTGAAAAAATTTGGGGAAATTTCCGACATTTGGTCAAAAGTATCGGAACCAAGTGTCAGAATTTCCGCCAAATGTACTAGTGAAGGTAGTGGTATCTAAAATTTGACAAGTTTATGTCTGAACAAGGTTATACTAGATGTCACTCTGATCATTGTGTTTATCTGAAAAGGCAAAATGATGGGAGCTATATTATATTGTTATTGTATGTAGATGACATGCTTATTGCAGGGTCTAACATGCAGGAAATAAATGTGCTCAAAATAAAATTGGGAAATTCATTTGCAATGAAGGTTTTGGGAGCTGCAAAACAAATCCTTGGTATGAGAATAACTAGAGACAGGAAAAATCACAAATTAACACTATCTCAGAATGAGTACATACAAAAGATGTTGAAAAGATTTAATATGCAGAATGCAAAACCAGTTAGTACACCTTTTGCTAGCCATTTCAAACTTAGTAAGGAGATGTGCCCCAAGACCCAAGAAGAAATGGACTACATGTCTAAAGTTCCATATGCATCAGCAGTTGGAAGCTTAATGTATGCAATGGTCTGCACAAGGCCTGATATTGCACATGCAGTGGGAGTTGTAAGCAGGTACATGAACAATCCAAGAAAATAACATTGGATGGTAGTAAAATGGATTCTCAGATATTTGAGAGGTACCACAAATCAAGCATTATGCTTTGGTGGTTCAAACATTGCTCTATAGGGATATGTTGATGCAGATATGGCAGGTGACAGAGATAACAGGAGGAGCACTACAAGATATGTATTTACTATAGGTGGAACAGCTGTCAGTTGGGTCTCAAAAATCCAAAGTGTTGTTGCACTTTCAACAACAGAAGCAGATTATGTTGCTGCTACAGAGGCTAGTAAAGAAATGATTTGGTTACAAAGGTTTATGGATGAATTGGGTAAGAAGCATGATATGGGCACGTTATACAGTGATAGCCAAAGTTCCATTCATCTTCCAAAGAACTCATCATTTCATTCCAGGACTAAACACATACAGCTCAAGTACCATTTCATACGATTAGTATTGGAAGATGGACAGTTGACGCTGGAAAAGATACACACTAGCCAGAATCCTACAGATATGCTAACAAAAGTTGTAACTAGGGATAAACTGAGAATATGCTTAGTTTCAATTGGTCTTCAAGGATGACGATGAAGATAAGAAACAGCCAGGTCCAAAGAGGAGTCATTGTCTAGCAAATGAAGCAGCGGTGGAGTTGCTACAATCAATCTCCAAGTGGGAGATTGTTGGGTGTGGAGCCTGATTATCTTGTTTATTTTGTATCACAGCATTGGACCCCTGTAACTTAATGGGGCGGCAACGCCACCCGTAATTAAATGCTACCTGGGGGTCCAGGGGGGGCGGCTGCGACTTTATGGAGCCCCCCCCCCCTAGCAGGGGTTTTGGGGGCACCGCCCCCGAAGCTAAAAGTAGATGTAAAATTGCCTTGTAAAAGTATAGTAATTTCTAGTCAATCTGGGTCGTTCATTAGGCGGATGATCTGACGGTAGAAGTTATGTTTAGTTTAAGGTTTTTTTCCCTAGAAGACAATCCCTTGCTTTGTATGAGGGTATTGTATTCTGGCTGTGTATTGTATGTGTATTCTCAGAGCGAGAAACAGAGAGGGCAACTGTGAGAGAGAACAAAGGATACTACAACGGATTTGTTGTAAGTTGTGTCTCTTCATTTTGCTAAATAATAGAAAGGAAGGACTGGCTGTTTGGGGTGGACATAGCCCAAACTGGGTCAACCACATATATCTGTGTCTCTTTGGTTTTATGTGTTTTGTGTGCTTGTGTTTTCCGCATATTTTATGTGTTGCATTGCTCTGTAATATATAATTTTCTAACATATTGTTCTCCCCACCAATTCTATGAATCTGATTAGTATCATTTCTGGGAACGTTTGCAGTTGTTTCACAGAAAAAAACACTCCGTGCTCCTGTTAAATGGAAAATAAACCCATGGGATCACAAATTCTCAGGCTGGTGAAACATGGGAATTATTAGACTATATATATGGGAAGAAGTACCTTCTGCGACATCAAACCTCCAGAAGGAGTTGTTGCTATAATGATTTTCTATAACTATCAGCTATGAGATTCACAAAACAATCATTCAATTTCTGAAATAAGACTTGATATAGAAAAAAAAACGTAGAAATAAGTGTTATATTGTAGCGTTGTGGAACAAACCAGATTTTCACTAACAATTCTTGGATGAACAACTATCACATTGATTTTAACATTGGTTTGAAGCTTGTTGAATAATACTAAAAGGAACATCAACTAGTACATGAAGAGGCAAATTAATAAAGAAACATTATTGTCAAGAAAGTGTATGTTTATGACCAAGGGTTATAAGCAACTCATAGTGGCAGGTTAAGTCTATCACTAGTGTAAACCTTTAAACCCACAACTCTTTTATGCTGAGATTTGCATTAGTAACATACTTACATTGGAATGTAAAAACTAGCATAACATAAGTGGAGCAATACAAAGTTATAGTGTTATAGTTTCATATTCCAGTTATTATTATTATTATTTTTTTTTCTTCAGATTTTGTTAGATAACAAATCCTCATGTTAGTTTGTGTTAGGTAATTGGTTATTAGAGTCCAAGAAACTTGGGGAACTGATTCAACATTTTCTTGATGTATTTATATGTGTACACATTTTACATCATTGTGTGAGACATTCATTAATATATTGTTGAGTTTGTTTATAGTTTGTGTGTCTTACAGTGGTATCAGAGTGGGTGAGATGCTCTGTAAAGGAGAAATAAATATAATTTATTTGCCCCATTTGTTTGAAATTCATTTCTGCCGGTTTGTTGTATTAAAAGTTGCTTCTACTGGTCTGTTCTATTAAAATTTGAAGTAATGGAATTAATCCCTTCTATTCTAACGAAGATGGTGGTTCACTCCTAGAAATCATGAGAAAGTGTCTGATACTCACGTTCAATCATCGTTCTTATAGTTTGTGTATTGAAGACTGTTGAAGAGTTGAAAACTACTTGGGGAATTGCTTGCTGCAGTAAGATTTGAATTCGTTCAATGCACTCTGTTGTTAAAGAGGTAAAACGAATGCATCCATACAGACAATGAATATTTTCATGCACGCTGTTGAATATCTAATTGCCAAAGGATTGGGGCCTACTAGGTAAGACAACCACAAGTTGTTTATTTTTCTTTCTTCAGAATTGGTTTTTAAAATTGCATCCGAGGAGGTTGAAAGATTGCATCGAGGAGGTTGAAAATTTTTTGTTTGCAGATTATAATCATTAACTGACTAGCAAAAATCTCCTTCCATGGACTCAGGTTTCCCTTCCTCATTCTTCCGCATCTGTTGTTGGAAAATCATATGGTAGCACTAGTTTATTTTTGGGCTTCAAAGAGCAATGTGGAAATTAAAATTGAATTTCGTTTGGCAGGTATAAACAGTGGTTTTTTTTTTTTTTTTTCTTGAGGCATATAACTATTGTATCCTGAACATTGCGGGTCCAAGACATTCAAAACCCGTGATTAGAGCAATATATAACATTTTTTGTCAGTAAAAACCACCATTGAAGAAGTTGTCCAACCGATAGCATTTGGTGCGTGTAAAATCGCCATTGGAAGAAGCTGTCTTACCGCCTGGGTCCCACTCTCGATTCATGCGTTGGTTGACAGTGAAAGGAAATATCACTACAAAACTAAGCGAAGTTGATGAAATTTTGGTGAAAGTTTAAATTATACAAATAATGAATATAAAACTAAGAAAGAAAAAGGACATGGTGGTTACCAAAATTCATATAGTTGCTTAACACATTTGAGATCACAAGTTCAAGTCTATCTATATGTTTGATAATTTTTTTTATTAAGAAAATAAGATAAATTTTTGAGGTTGTGACATTTTTTTGGGGAAAAAATAAGACAACAAAATTTTGGTTTCCATGGATTGGCGACCCTGAGCATGTTAGCATGTCGCTATTTGATGAACTCTGCCAGATATTTGAGTTTTCAAGCAAACCTAATTATGTAGTTGCAACGATCATTTTTTTATTTGAATTTCTATTGTTAATGGGTGCATGATCGGTTGTACCTGACACTTGGTTAATTCATTTAAAAGTTTGTATTGGGTGCATTTTCGGTGGTAGCCGACACCTCTTTTTTCTGAGTTGATTGCAAGTTTACTTTGATACTGCACTGGAGAAAATGGCCAAACTAAATGATTTAGTACAATTATTAAGCAATTTAATGCTATCTACTATTCATAACAATGTGCAAGACAGAAAATACATGCTCTCTAACATCCAATCTTTTTTTTTCAAATGCTAAAAGATAAATTGATTTTTTGGAGTTAGAGTCACAGTTACAGCGAGACGAACTTCAAAAGAAAACTTGTGATTTTGAACTGGTTTTTGTTCAGAACAACAATTTGCTTGAGTTTCATCATCAGTGAAAGAATGATAAGAGAAATGAAGTGCTTTCAGGTGAAAATTTGGATCCAGTTAGAAGTGCTGATGTGAAACCTGTTATAAGACCATGGGAAGAGATGACACACAATAAACACAGAATTGGTCTTGGTTATAACAATGATGTATCTTCTCACATTCTAGACTTCGCTAGACCTATAAAATTTTGAAGTACAAGTTTTCTGGATGGTGTAGTTCCAGAAAAATTTGATAGATGCAAAAAATGTAATAGATTTGGGCATGTGAAAGATCGGTGTTTTGATCTTCACCCATGTGTGAATTTTGGAAAGCGTAATCACAATTTAGAAAGATGTTCCAAAAATAAGAGTACTACAAGAGATGCAAAATTTCAGATGGATTGCTTCTTGGAAATGGTCGAAAGGAGCCAAGAAGATCTAAAGATCATACCACAGGATTTGTTCAAGAGTGTTGATGAATCTTGCAATGATGAATAATACTTCTCACCTTGTATCCGATAAGGGAGGATTTTTTTGGTGATCTGCTACAGGTTCGAGTTCGAGATGTCAAACGAGCCCGAGTTAGTGATCCACATCCTAAGCTACAACCTTAGTTGATTGAGTTGTTTATGAGCAAGCACTTCCAGATTCGAAATTGTTTGAGGAACTGTTGTGACAATTCCAAAGTTTTTGGTCATATTAAAACCACATTTTTTGTTCTGAGAACTACTATGTAGGTTCCAGAATTAGGGTTGGTTGAGACATTGAATTCTCCCATTTTCAGTTTGTGGTCATCTTTAAAAACTATTTTCGAGAGACATTCAACTCTTGGTTAAGATGCATTTCTGCATTCTGAGCTCTCATTCTTGGACTTTGGTATATCCCTTCGGATTAAGGGGGAAATGTTAGATAACTAATCCTCAGGTTATTTCGTGTTAGGTAATTGGTTATTAGACTCCAACAAACTTGGGGAACTGATTCAACAGTTTCTTGATGTATTTATATGTATACACATTGTACATCATTCTGTGAGACATTCATTAATATATTGTTAAGTTTGTTTCTAATTTGTGTGTCTTATAAATTTCTTGGAATTTTTAGTTGCCAACTCGGATTTGATTTCTCTCTTTGATGTCTTGTAATTTCATGGATATGGTGATATCATGAATTGAATATTTTGAGAAAATTAGATTTCTGACACCTATCATTGTGCTTGATTGAAACCTAGCCCTGTGACATTTATTTTTCCTTTGAACTTGATAATCCTCCTTGCATATTCATGTCGTTTATTTTTCCTTTGCGATTGATAATCCTTTTGTTGAATGTCAAAACCCAACTATTACTTGAAAACACAACATCAAATGCAAGATTTTTCTCTTCATGACATCTCCCCAACAACTTCGTGGTGCGAAGATATGGTTTAAAATCATAATCTAAATATTTGTGCAATCGAATTTTAAGCAGATCTGGGTTTCTGTTCAACAATATTCGGTTGTGATCTTTATTATTGAATTAAAATCCTTCTTGCATGCTGAATCCTAAGCTTTGCTCTTTGCTACTCCTCCTCTGCCCACGATATGAAGTTTTTCCATTTCATGAGCCTCACGTAATTGTTCAGGGGGAAGTTTAGCCCCTTTTAAAAGAAACTAACCATCAATCTACTCAAGAGTTACGACTTGTATTCATGTGTGTCTTGGATTAGGTGGAAATAAACAAATTAACACCAATCTTGAGTAAGTTCCTTGGTAGTGAGCTCATGGGGCTCTAGGTTTATTTTGAGTCAGTCTGATAAATTAACGAAACCCAAGACATAAAAATGTTCGTAAGTGGTTGCTTAAAATTCCTAATTTTTAATTTTTTAAGACCCACAAAACCTTGCATGCTTTGGTAATTACAATAATATAATACCATTCTCCAATCTAATTCTATGGGGCATATTATCACAAAGAAAAGAATATATATATATATATATATTTATGTTTGTATTGAATGTTGTTTTCTCATAAACTTATAATAATTAAAAGTAAAAAAAAAATTGGAAAATTTCTTTAACCAAATGTCATATGTATATAATCATATTTTCAAAGTTTGTTTATTTTATTTTATTTTTTATTTTTATTTTTATTTTTTAAATATTAAAATATACAATTTTGATCCATATTCATTAACACAATAATTTCAAAATCATATTGAATTTCAACTAAACACACTTTAATTTATAATTTTGAATTTAAAATATTTGCAAAACCATATATATACATGTATATATATATATCAATCGGATTATACAATATATTTCAATTTCAAGTCAAGTTTTGAATGGCAAGACTAATTGAGTGCAAGAATAAAATTAAAAAAAACTTTTGATAAAGCATCTGCATGATGAATTAGGAGTTAAGTTTTTAAATGAGCAGAATGAAAAATTCAAACTTTAATGAAAGTGAAAACCATTTTAAGCAAATCTAAGAATGGAATTAATTTGAACAAGTTCATATGAGCATACACACTAATGATAAATGATCATAGAGAAAAAATAATTATAATGACATAATAATCACTTACCTGATGAAACAAGAGTCTTCTAATGACAATAATTACTTATGTGATGAAACAAGTTGACATAATGCAACAATCCCATTATTGAATGTATAGCCTTGGTGAAATTATCCCCCAATTCTAAATGATTGTAATTTAAAAAAGTTCAAGAGATGGGACATAGATTCTAGTTTGTTGAGGTGGAGATATCTTGAGGAAATGAGCAAAATTAAATCCATCAACCATGGTTGGTTGAGACAATTAAATAAGTTGACTGAGCTTTAAAGCTAACCGCGAAGACAAGGACTAGCCCAAATGTCCTTAACCTCTAACAACAAGCAAATAGGGAAAAATATTAATGGAGCTAGATGGTTGTGATGTCCAAGAGGAGATGGCTACGTGGAGCTCGGAAAAAGGAGGAATGACTCTGTCAGTTAGGGGACACATATGAAGGAGATTTAAAGACTCCTGAAGAGGAACATGGGGGGGGAATTCTCCTAAGAAAATTCAAGAGGAAGAATTGAGAGACCAATTGAAGAATCCTCGAGAAGAGGCTTGCTAGGAGGAAGAATTGAGAGACTAGCTGAAGAATCCTTGAGAAGAGGTTGGCTGGGAAGAAATTGCAAAGAGAAATGTTTGCCTAAAGGTTGAAGGAATACACCGGAAGCTTGAAGAACCTACTGTGTTGGGGAAGAAACAATCAGGTGTTTATGTGACTGAGGAACCACCATAAGTTTCCTTGGGGTCGAAACTCATGTGTTTATCTTATTGATGAATCACTTGGGGAAGTGAATCTCTTTTCTAGAAGTAGCTTATACACTGAAGAAAATTTATGTAGTGTGGATTCTCATCACCTAACAGTGAGATGATAATTATTTGTTGTATGGTATCCTGATGAGGATGTTAATCCTAGTTGTAATTCTAGAAGACTGAGAGGAAATTTGTGTAGTTGGTGAATGAAGGTGTTGTGTCCTTAGAACAACCTGTTCAGTTGAAAATATGGTTTGGTTTACTTTCTAAAAATCACTCCACCTTAAGGATTGGAATCTAGCTCAGTGGTGAAAAATGCATGAAAGATTTGGTTGCAACACATATTTAATTGGGTAGAGAGTTGCAGTCCCTATCTCAGTTGCCAACTCCAGCGTTAAACTCTAGATAAGTGTTTATAAATATCTTCCTGCTCATTGAGTTAATGTTGAGTTTTTACATTGGTATGGTATAAAATGTGTAAATGATTCATGGTTCACTATGATTGGAATGGGAAATTCTGATGAATATGTACTTTAATGTTGTAGTGTTGCATTGACACCCTTGATGTTGGAAATACACAAATACAACTATCTTTATGAGTGTTGTGTGCACTAAGTAATATCTTGTATGTCGTATGAGCATTGGATTCTCATTGTGTGGCCTCTGGCTTGTGTTAATGTTCTTTTTATGCTCACTGTGTGGCTTATGCTTGGAAGTTTGATTTGGCATGAGTGTGATGATTGTGGCCTGTCATAATGCTACCATGTTATTGAATGTATGATTATGTCTATCATATGAACTGGACAAGGGGTATCTCCTTCTTATATGTGGAATGTTGGCCTTCTTTGGACATTGTATGCTTTTTGCTTGTTTTCATGAGTTGTTGTATATTTATTAATGGCCCAAAGACTGAAGAATCAATGAGATAAGATGGGTTGATTTTTGTTTATTAGTGCTTTACAAAGAAGCTCAAAGGCCTTTGAGGTCCGATGAGCTTGTAATTATATCTAATGGGCCTTAGTGATTATCAATGGATAAATCACTATTTTGTTTATTGTGCTGCTTATAAAATTGGCTATTACACCTTGTTCAATATCCAAGCTCACGAAGGGTAGTGCTCCTACATATGTGGGATTACATATGCATATTTATGTTTATATGTATCTATACATTATTTATAGACACTTCCTTCACCAAAATGTAATATTTAATCGCCTTCATGCATGTGCTAATCATGACTGTGGAGTGAGAAAGGTACTTGTACAAGGGTGAGGGGAAGAATTTATTTATACCTGTTAACAGTTGCTTGAGCTTAAGTGTTACCTTCCCACCCTATTCCTTAGTGAATTCTACTTCAACGAAACCTTCTCAACTACAAGCAATAGTCCTGGCATTTTAACCTCAACATTGTTCACTTTGTTTTCCATCCCATGTGACCAAATTTGTGACCAAGAGCGAACACCCTTGTGACATATGTCTGAGATCAAGTTAGAGAAAGCTCAATGGTCAAAGGAGACCTGGTATGACGTCAACCCGGAGGTCTCAATCCCAAAAGATCACACGAAGTTGCACAAGAAAGGGGTCGGGCTGACAAGTACCGGGTTGAGATGGTAAAACCATCAGCTTGATGTCCACAATAGACCAAGCACAAAAAATTGTGCATTGAGTGGTATGGCCCCATGTTACACCTAATCCCAGATGT
Source organism: Pinus albicaulis (assembly GCA_034641835.2). Lineage (NCBI taxonomy): Eukaryota > Viridiplantae > Streptophyta > Pinopsida > Pinales > Pinaceae > Pinus > Pinus albicaulis. The sequence goes on from CM076573.1 coordinate 338,696,765, forward strand.
TATTCCCTAGAAGCATGAAGAAGAGTGCATGTTATAATGATCGGGATGACATAAGCCCGGGTTGCGATGGCATACACACATGCTTGACAAGACATTCATTAGAGTTTTGCGGATCCACAAATGAGTCAGCCCAGAGGGTCAACCTTGGATAGTTTGTGAGAGAAAAAAGGGAAAGGATCTGGGTAACGAAGCCTAAGACATGGGAAGATTGGTGTCAAATAACGACTGTCACGTTAGTCATGGAGATATGTGTGTGTGTGTGTGTGTGTGCGCGCACGCGCGCGCCTTTGGTTGCATATTATTGTACAAAGCAAGGCCACATAACCCAAACCCATGAACAAGTCGAAAACTATTAACCAGTTTCCATGTGGTGATGGGAGGTTAGCCAAGGGGTATAGCCATGTGGTTGAGACCATGATGTGGCACTATCTAATTCACTAGAATTGCAATAGACACGTCTCTTGATCCGAAGGTTGGATTGAGGTGAATTTTTATATCATTGAAATTGTCTTCACAAGACGAACGCAATGGTGGTCAAAATCAGGCTGTAAGTGAGTTGAAGAGATCAAAATTTATAGACCCCATTTTCATAATGACACCTTGGATCTTGAGTCAACATAATGAACACCTCCTCTTAATTTGTGTTATGATGAGGATTACGCGAGGGGTTGTTACATTGAAGTCATAATCATTAGGCAAGATGTATGCACATGAGAAATCACTAATGATTCATAATGCACTATTATATGAAGGAAATCTCAAAATAATCATGCAAAACTAGGGAAGGAAGATCATTAAATCAAAACCCTCAAATAAAGTTGAATGCAAACAAAGACAATATTTTAAAAAATTATATGCAGGGGGGCTTTATTTTCGAGAAAAAATAAAAGGAGTTGTTAAGGCCTCAACAGACCCCTGAGGACCAGGTCACATGGCACAATCATATGTAGGAGAAGGGCAGTTCCAAGGGGCTACCCTTTTCATAACCTAAGCACAAAAACAGGTCATATGTAAGTTTGAAGGTCGACTCCATTTGAATCAACATTGGCCCTATTAGCGCACACGTGTGTGTGTGTGTGTGTATATATATATATATATATATATATATGAGTTTGATTTTATGGAATAGTGATCAGAAACTGAATTGGGGGCAAAAATTTGCTAAAAATTCAAAGTTCTCGAAATGGAGTGGAACCTAAATGAACGAATGTGTCTCATCTTCCTGATTTTGACGCACTTTATTGCGCTCAAAATAGAGTCTGTATGTGAAAGTTAGAGCTTGCTGTTTGTTTTTGCAAACTGCTAAAATTTGTGCAGAATTGACAAGATGATGAATGGGCAGCCCAGTTAGCAAAAATAATATTGCACAAAATGTTCCTTGGAATATACCCAAAATATTCCTCCATTTGGTCCTATGAGCTACTGGCAAGTGTCATTTCGGGATTAGTTGATGAGGTTGGTGATTTGATGCAATTTGATTAGATGTTGGAGGGCCAATGGAGTGAGGGCACGTGGTGAAGCCAGGGGCCACCACGTACCCCCCCCCCCCCCCCCCAAATTGCAACATATGGCAAGTATGGTCGAAATGTGGAATATTTTATTGAACAAAATTTCAAACCAGAGGATGGGCGGAGGTCGGGGTCGACCCCACGACCTCCCCCGCAACAACACAACACGATACCATTACTCCACACCATAGTCCTTATTAACCAATGGAATTTGCATATATTTAAATTTTCAAATATGATGCGACGACGGGAGGAGGGGGGCAGCCCCGCGAGACCAGCCCCCTCACCATATAACCATACTCATAACCTCAGGCAGGAGCTCCGGTATAACGCGCCAATTAAGCGCTTAACCGTCCATTAACTCTGCTTAACCCTACACTAATCACGCTTATCTTTGCAGTTAGTTTGGCAAAGTCCACCAAATTTGACGCGACCTCCAATTTTGGTGGAGTTAACTACTGTTCTCTACAGTTTTGGAGGAGCTTTCCTAGGAAAAATTGATGAGGTCATAAATTGAGAAAATTTTGACCAAATTAGGCTTATAAAGAGTCTATCCTAGAATTTTTTGGACATTCTAAGTGCATTGGAGCAGGTTTGAGAGCAATTAGAGCTCAGGAAATGACTGTATTCAATTTTTTTGATAAGTTAATCAAAGAGGGCCAAGACATTGAAGCTGGTCCAAGGAGACGTGGCCCAAGTGGGGTGAACTCCTTCATCACTAATGTGTAATGTGCTTGTTGTGTATTTTATTCTCTGCAATTTACTTATTGATTATGTATTTTGAAAACAAATTTACTTCATGAATTTCTCATAAAAGACACACATATTTGACACATAAACCCTCTCATAAACTTGTTATTTGACACAATCCTTAAGAAATTTTCTTTTATACTGATGAGGAAGATAGCATATCAAAACTAGTTTGCCCTATGAAGATCAAATTGGTATGAGAGCACAATTTAGCTCATTTTAGCCCAAGTTTATCTCAGGGTTTGCCAAGGTTACCTAGAAATTTAGCTATTGGTTTTGTATTTGTGCAAGGAGAATTTAACTGTGTGCAAGTTTATGTGTGTAAGATGAAGAGAGGAGAAGGTCAATATTGAGCACCCAACTCTGAAATCACAACAAAGAACTTTTTTTTTATGCATTACAAGTGTGAAAATGGCAGCTTCATCGAACACTATTTCTAACCAATCCTCCTTAGCAAGATTATTTGATGAAGAGTTATTGTAGAAGCTCTTCATCATGAGAGATATGGTGCAAGAGATGGTTGAAGATAGGAAGGAGAGCAGTAGGCTTCAGGAGCAGTTGATGGCCATGAAGGAGGAGAAGCAATATCTTCTTGAAAATATGCATGAAACAATGTTACCGATGAAATAGGTAACCGCACTGTTACCTACTTTTTTTTGGTAGCATAAAAAGCACCCGATTTTGAAAAGTGGTGATGCAGAATCACCTCTTTTTTTTTTTAGCACATTTTTGACACTCTAATATTTTTATTTATGAAGTATGAATATTTGTTTTAAAATGTTAGTGATTTTCATGCTAATTTTGAAACGTATTGATGCAACATCAACTTTTTTTTTTTAGAGCGGTGATTTTCATGCTAATTTTGAAACATATTGATGCAGCATCAACCTTTTTTTTTTAGAGTGGTGATTTTCATGTTGGTAATAAAACACAAAACTTAGATTATATATATATATATAAACAATATAAAAAAACCAATAAAAATGTAAAAAAAAACAAAATTAACTCGTAAAAATAAAAAATTTAAACAAAAATAAATAAATATAACAAAAAAAAAACAAAAATATTCGAAAATTATATCAAAAGAAATGACAAAATTTGAAAAAAAAACACATAATTTAAAGAAAAAAAACTAAAATTAACAAAATAAAATAAAATAAAAACATCAAAAACATTTTTTTCTAAGTTATTAAAAAAATCCATATAATTAAAAAAAATAAAAAAAAATAAAAATAAAAATAAAAATTAGATAAAAAAAAATAAAATACAAAAAAGAAAAAATTAAATTTAGAAATTTAAATTAATAATAATAATAATAATAATAAGAAAACAAAAATACAAATTATAAAAAAAAAAAAAATTGAAAAAGAAAATTAAAATAAAAGAATTATAATAAAAAAAGCTATCATTAAAAAACAAAAAAAGAGAGAAAAAAACCACGTGCAAATAATTAAAAAACAAATATCCATAAATTTGCTGTTTTTTTTTAAATGAAACAATTTATAAATTTAAAAAATGAAAAACCAAATAAACTAAAAGATTAAAAAAAAAAAAATTAATTATATTAAAATTTAATAAATTTAATGAATAAATTTTAAATTTAAAAAAATAATTAATCTAAAATATTAAATTTAAAAACAAAATTAAAAAAAAAAAAAAAACAAAAAAAAATTAAAACAAATTAAATTTAAAATAAAAAATTTGAATTTAAAAAAAAAAAAATTTAAATTTTTTGAATTAAAAAAAAAAAAAAATTAAAAAAATATTAAAATTAAAAAAATTAAAAAATTAAAAAAAAAAAGAATTTTTTGATCGTGGTGGCGTCGCCGCCGGCCTCCCGCCTGTGGCGGCGTAGGCCCGCCGGGGCCGGGCGGGCCCCGGCCGCAGCCCCCATCGCCCGCCCAATGGCCGCCCTCCGTCGTCACTCGGGGCGGGAGGCCGATTCCCGGAATCGCTCCCGCCGCGGGAGGCCGATTCGGAATCGGCTCCCGGTGCCGATCTCCAGGAATCGCCCCTCCCGCGACGAGAGGTTTATCTCCAGGAACCACAGCCCTGCCCAAGTTGCAGTCGCTCGTCGATTCCAGGAATCGCCCTCCTGACGCGGGAGACCGATTCCGGGAATCGCCCTCCCGCGTCACGGGAGGGTGATTCCCAGAATCGGCCTCAGGGCGATTCCCAAAATCGGCCTCTCGCCGTGGGAGGGCGATTCCCGGAACGACTTCTTGCCGTGGGAGGGCGATTCTCGGAATCGGCTTCCCGCCTAGCCGCCAGCTTCCGCCGTCACCTGGGCGGGAGGCCGATTGGCGGCGCCACCACAATAAAAAAAATTCTTTTTTATTTTTTATTTTTTTAATTTTTAATATTTTATTTTTTATTTGATTTTTTTAAAAAAAAAATTTAATTCAAAAAATTTAAATTTTTTTTTTAATTTAATTTTTATATTTGAAATTTAATTTGTTTTTGTTTTTTTTTTTAAATTTTTTTAAATTTTATTTTATTCATTTTTTTGTTTTTAATTTTTTTTTTTTCTAAATTTTGTTAATAATTTTTATTAAATTTTATATTTTTTTTATTTAATTGATTTAAAAAAAAAAAAAAATTTCATATCTTTTTTTTATTATTAAATTTTATGTTTAGTATTTTCATTAAATTTTTAAAAATTTAGTAAATTTTGTATTTATTTATTTATTTGAATTTAATATTTTTTTTAAATTTTTTATTATTATTATTTTTAATTACATAAATTTTTTATATTTTTTTATTTCAATTAAAATTGTGTATTTAAAATTAGATTTTTTTTTTTTAAGTTAAACTTAATATTTTCAAATTAATTTGTTTTTTATTTAATATATATTTTTTTCAATTTTTCAATTTTAATTGATTTTTAAAGTTTTTTAACTTTTTATTTAAACAATGTTTTTTTTTCTTTATATTTAAAATTTAATTTTTATTTCAAAATTTATTTGTTTATTGATTTATTTATTAAAATTTAATATATATATATATATATATATATATATATATATATATATATATATATATATAATTTAATTTGTTATTTTAATATTAACATTTTTTTTAATTTAATAAAATCTAATATATATATTTTTAATTTAAGTTTATATATGTATATATTTTAAATCTATTTGTTTTTTTAATATATATTTTTTTAAATTTAATATTTTTATTGTATTTTTTTTTCATTTTTTATTTTTAATTAGTTTTTCATTTTTTTTACTTTTAATTTCAATAATGTTTTTTTTTTTTCTTTTTAAATTTAATTTAATATATTTCTTTAAATTTATTTATTTTTTTAATTTTTTTTTTAAAGTTTAATAAACATTTTCTTTTTCTTTTTAAAATTTAATTTCTATATTTTATTTTTTATAATTTCTTTCTTTTTTTAACTTGCTTTTCTTTTTAATTTAATATTTTTATTTTGTTTTTATTTTTATTTTTTTTATTTCTATATATTTTGAAATTTTAATCTTTAAATTTTTTTTAATTTTTAATTTTTTTCTTAAATTTTAGGTTTTTTTAAAATATTTGAATTAAAATTTTTATTTTTTTATTCCTATATATTTTTAAATTTTAAGCTTTAAAATGTTTTTATTTTTTAAAATTATTTTTTTTTTGTTAAATTTTTGGTTTTTTTTAATGTTTGAATTAAAATTTTTATTTTGTTTTTATTTTTATTTTTTTATTCCTATATATTTTTAAATTTTAAGATTTAAAATGTTTTTATTTTTTAAATTTTTTTTTTTTTAAATTTTAGGTTTTTTTTAATGTTTGAATTTTAAAAATTAAAAAATGTTATTTCTATTTTTAAAAATGTCAAAAATATGAAAATTTTTTTTTTTTGGTTATTCCAGCGTCAACTGGTTTTGTTTTGAGGGTGTTTTTTCAATCCTTTTTTCAAGAAACAATTTTGTTTTTTAGCATAATTTTATAAAATGTTGAAATTTGACCTTAAAAAAAAACCATGTGCGTTCTGTAATACACTTTTTTTGTTTTTGAGGTGTTTTTTCATGTTTTTTGAGTCTTTTTGGGCTAGAGTTCCCGTTTTGAGGTCAGGTTACCTATTTCATCAGTAACAATGTTATGAGAAGGAGACTTGTCTCCATATTGCAAATGAAACCCTAGAAAATATGCATGAGATGGAGATTCAATTCCACGATTCCAAGGAAACCCTAGCCAAGTATGTGCATGAAAATGAGGTATGAAAATCAATTTTATCTTCAATTTCCTCTCAAGATGAATGTTTTGGTGTTTTTGAAAGACACACTAGAGGAATAGGGTCAAAATTGTTAAAAAAACTGGGCTATGAAGGTAAAGGGTTAGGAAAACATGCACAAGGAATTATAAACCGTATTGTTGTTGAGGCAATGTCTAGGTACATGGGTCTAGGTTTTGGTGAACAAGATGGTGTAGAGCACTCAAAAACTATGGAGAATTTTGGAAATGTTTCAAGAAAGGCTTCCATTACATATTCACTACCTCAAGATTGTGTTCGTGGAAAATACAACAGGTTTAAACCCACTGTTAAAGAGATTTCTTTTAGCCATGCAAGTAGTGGTTATGGACAACAAGGAGATGGAGAATGCTCCAAAGCCAAGGAGGCACATGAAGGTGTTCCAAGAAATACTTTCATTACATGTTCATTACCTCAATCTTGTGAAGTTTGTGTTCATGAGGAATGCAAAAGTTTTACACCTACTTTGCAAGAATATGCTCATAAGCATGCAACTAATGGAAATGGAAAACAAGAGGATGTTGAAAGCTCTAAAGCCATTGAAGCCATTGTTGGTATTTTGAAGAGAACCACTACCTCATTAAATTCACCTCTTTAAGAAGGCGACAAAGGTGAATGTGCAAGGTATAAAACTGCCTCTAATCAAGTTTCTTTTAATTATGATAAACATGGAAAATCCTCACATGAGATTTGGAGAAAATTTACATGTTATTTTTGTGGTTTGAATAACCATCTTGTTTCGAGGTGTTGGAAGAAGATAACCATACACAGGAAACTTTCAAAAAAAAGGAGACAAAAATACAAAGGTCCATGGACAATGCAAACCATATTGAAAAGAAGATGCAATTATTTTGCACTCATTGCCATAAGCAGGGTCATCTTGTAGACAAGTGTAGGACTTTGTATCCAACAAGTCATCCACGAAATTTGAAGAAGGTGGAGAGAGATTTTGAAAAGAATGGGAAAGAGGATTCCATAGTTGATGTGGGTCAGGATGATACACATGATGAAGTGCAACTGAAAGAAGCGCCATTGAAGTGGTTTGGAAAGAGATGGATATATTTCTTAACCAATTAAGGCCTTGCATTTCTTTTGATACTTGATGTAAATATTACCTTATTGGTGCATTTCCTTGTTATTTGAATGCATTTCTTTTCTCTTGAAAGTATGTTGCATATTTCACGAAGCAAGATGTTGGAAAAGTAGAGTTATGTTGACTCACTTAGATGCATCAAAGATGGCAATTTTTAGTTGCAATTTGCATGTAATGCATTTATTTTTATCTAGAATGCATGTTGCATGTTTACGCCATGAAGGTTTTTGAAAGTGGAGTATGTTGACTCAATGTTGTAGAAAATTTGGTCATTTCAACTCTTTAAGTACTCGTACATACCAATGGGATTCTTGTACTTGTGATTGTACTTGCGAGAGAGTTGAGCATTGTATACATGCATGAGAGTTTGTGTGTGTGAACAATGGAATTTTTTATAGTTTCATTGTTCTTGAACATGCATGAGTGATCGACTTGTGTTGGTTGATTGATTGTTACATGTATGTCTTATCGACTTTGAAGAGTTGATTTAGTCTCCAAGGATGAAAAGGAGATGTTGACGAATTGTTTCATGAGATGTGAAATTCTTTTTGTTTTGGCAAAAGAATCGTCAAGTGTTGTACATGCTTTTGTTTGAATTAAGAGTCAATGTTTTGAAGACACATGTTTTGTCGACTTGTGTTTTTTCGATGGGTTTCTACACCAAGATGTAAGAATGCATGATGGTGATCATAGGATGTGACATTTGTTGCTTTGTAGGAGCAAAGGGAAGAGGTCGTCAAGTTGTGTTTCTTGCATGATGTGTTTTTCAAGTTAATGCTTTTGCTTGTGAAAAGATGTCTCAGGACTTTGGAAGGTCCACTCTTGAGTGAGAGGCTCATGATTAGCCTTCATTCTCAAATCATGGCATGAGTAACATGTCAACACTAGAGGATGATGGAATCAAGAAGTAGAAAGAGGGACAAGATGACAAAAAATTGCAGCAAAAACAACATCCCTTTTATAGACCATATGATGCATGACGCTAAGAAGCAAAAGATATGGCGAAGACTTCCAGATGTGGAATTTTTTATCATGGAGGTAAAATAATGGTCATTTCATTTCTAGTGATTCTTGATATTTGAATTCATTGTTGTAGTTCACTCAAATGGGATTAAATTGGAAAAGAGTTTCCAAGGAGAAGCTTGGATCAAATGCATATTTATGCAAAGGAGGAACATGATTCTCAGTGGGAAGGCCATCAGTCAAGCTTTATAAGCACATAGAGATCGCTTTGTTACAACGATATTATTTTCATTAGTCAATAAGTAGCCAACAAGGGTCAACAATGAAAGGAGGACATTGGTTGAAGTACCAAGCCATTTTCAAGAGTACGAATGTTAAGGAACCAAAGTGGTTGTCATGATTTTTTTTTTCTAAGTAGAATCAAGTTGATAGAACTTGGAAAGGTGAAGAGGATTAAACTCTCATCAGATAACCAAATTTTGTTGGTCCAAAAGCCTTTTAGTGGGAAGGAGTGATCATAAATTGAATTGGGGGTAAAAATTTGTTATAGATTCAAAGTTCTCAGAATGAAGTGGAACCTGAACGACCAGATAGGTCTCGTCTTCATGATTCTGACGCACTTCATTTCGCTCAAAACGGAGTCCGTATGTGAAAGTTAGAGCTTGCTGTCTATTTTTACAAACAACTAAAATTTGTGCAGAATTGATAGATGATGAATGGGCATCCCAGTCAACAAAAATAATATTCCTTGAAATATTCCCAAAATATTCCTGGAACATTCCTCCAGTTGTTACTATGAGCTTCTTGTTAGGGATCTGTAATTTATTAGCAAGATTGGCAGAGTCCAATTACAGAAACAACATCGTTTCAACCAACTTTGGGATTCTAGGATCTAGCCCTCCTGAATCCGGAGAGGGATCTCTCCAATATGTACAAATATGGATTTGTCTTTGAAGTTTGGGGTTATGATATTAGGCTAGTTATGAAGGCCAAGGGTTTGTTTTGTTTTTTGGATGGTTGAGCATGATTACTGTTTGAGGCATAAAGTCTTGAATGCAAAGAGTTTCAAAGGTGAGAAGTTGCAAGCAAATAGAACAGCTTTGGCTAAAAGATAGATATAACGCTGGTTTTTAGTCCATTGGGCTATGGAGTCATATCTGGACTTTAATTGAACAACAACAACAAGAGTGATCCAAGGGGCAAGTCATCTATACCACAAGATTATTTGAGATAGAGTGATGGGATGGAAACAATAAAGTGTTGGAGATGGTGGAAAATGATAATAATTTCACAAAGGATTTATAGTCAGTCCGAACAAGAAAATCCTTTTAAGTAACTGTTTAAAACCAACCAAGTGCAGGGCTAACCATTGACTTCTTGGGCAAGTTGTATTAAAGCAGCTTAATTGACAAACAATCCAGTAATCCACATAATTACCTTCAGAAAGTATGAAAACATATAGGGGAACAAAATGCAACTTAAGATCAGATAAAGTACTTTTAAACCTAGTCTGCTTTCAGTTAACACCGAGGGAAACTTTCAGAATCTGCTTTTGGAGAAAAAACTAGGACCAGGGCACACCGTATCTTCCATAGTCATCTTTAATAAGCACAATAAGGAAAATAACTTTTTAAGAACAATGTTTAAGGCAAACATTAGGACGAGGGAACTCCAACATTCCTAACTGCTTAACTGTATTAAATCATTCTTAAATAAACAATTTGGAGGAAAACATTAAGATAAATATTTTTAGTTAGAGAAGGTTACTAATATACAGTAGGTCCTAACTCTATGCGTGCTGTTCTTAATAAGGGAAATAGTGAACAATATGACATACATAGAAGGGAAATGATAACAAAGAGAGGTGCACTTCACCGATGATATAGACCAGGATCCCAAGAAACAACTTTTATATTGATGTCAAACCAGTTACAGTCTTCAAGTCCAATGTTTCAGTTCAGCAATCATCTTCACTATTCAACCTAACTAATCTATCACAAGAAGAGCTCCAAGGGCCAGTGAACACTATTTACAATCAGAAGTTTGAGCTCAAATGTATTTCAAAGTTCTGCAACCAACAGTCTCTCATCTTCTACTGAGGTATTTATAGAAGAATGAGGAGGTGAAATCTAACAAAAGATCTCTTAAGGAAATTAATACAGATTCAAGACTTCTCGCCCTTTTGAGGGGCTTGATGGATAATTTTACAGGTGGACTACTGTACTAACTTTTTTAAAATAAATATCAAAGCTCAGTGGGAGCTTTATTTGACTTTGAGGCTCTGTGTGCTGTGTGGAGTAATTCTGTAGATATTTCTGTATTTATTTTGTTGCAGCAGTAACTCCTCGGCTACGTTGAGGCAAACTATCTGATTCTGTAGTAAGTTCAGCCTCTATTTGAATGCTTTGAGGAAACAAGTGGCTCTTTTGGTAGCTAAGGAATCAATTCACCTCATTTGAAGCAGTGGAAGCCTTTCTATCAGTGAAACACTTATGATTTTCTGTTAAATGTGTTTTAATCCAGGGAATTATGCTTTTGATAATCATTCTTAGCCGTAATTCCCCAGATCCATCTTCAATCTTCATCTGGTGTGCTTTGTCTTCAAACTTATACTCTTTAGCTGTTCTTTTGAATAAAACAATGTCTTGTCGATGTGCAGGGCCACACAGGCCATTTTACGTGTTTATCAATGCTCATGAAACATTGATAAATTATTGAATTTAAACCTGTGAATGGTTCTTTTTAATAGCTCGAGGGCACAGAAAACGTCTTTACCAACCCTCGAATTTCCTTCATTATACAATGGAAAACCATTCAAACACTTGCAAAACACAAAAATGATTAAGAAATCCTGTGTTTTTTGGGTTAAACTATTTATAAGGCAGGGAAAAAATCACAACCGTTGGATCGGGACACGTGGATGGTCCAGATCTAATCGGGGAATTGCAATCGGCGGGAGGAGGAAAAGGGTGCGATGAGAAACTCCGATGTGATTGCACAATCAAGAGGGCGGAGGCGATTAAGCGATGGCCGTTGGATCCGAGGATCAGATCAACGATGGGGAGCGAATCGAAGGAACAACAATCGAGGGAAAGAGTAAATGCATGTGATGGAAAACTCCGATGCGATTAAGCGTTGGTCATCGATCTACAGATCAGATCGACGGCGGAGAGTGAATCAGAGGGTTTTTGAAGAAAGGGTAAGACTTGTGATCGGAGTTAATGAGGACCGTTGGATCACGGAAGGCGGAGAGGAGATCAATGGTGGATAACCAATCAGGGATCGGCAATCGGGGCGAACAAATAAACACACCCGATGAAAATTTGTGATGTGATGTAGTGTGGACCGTTGATCTGAGGGTCAGATCAACAGTGGAGAATGAATCGGGGGATGGCTGATCGGCGGGAGAAAACAAGTGTATGCGATGGAAAACCCCGATGCGATTGGGCACTGGCCATTTGATCGGCTTATGATCAACGGTGGAGATTAGTTTTTAGAACGAACCGGCGGAAACCCTTATAATATACCAAAACCCAAAGTTTTTAATATAAACAAAGGTTTAATGGATCAGGGCGGAAATAAAATATATATAAAGGATAGGCGCCCGCCTACGGGGCCTTCAGATATATGGAACGCAAAGGGCCCGAGGCTTAGTACATCAAAGGCCAATCGCAATCAGAAATGCGGGCCTGGTCTTTCCGATCAACCCATTGTGAATTCTCCGATCGCGATTGCGCGATCGGGTCTTTTTAATCTACCCATTTTTCATATTAAAACACGTGACTTTGGTTTTTGGTTAATAACTTCGGGAAAGTGGGTTTTGGGTTTTACAAGGGAAAAAGTGGATTAGGCATGAAATATTTACAATTTTTTTAAACGTCGGTTCGGGCTCACAGGATATATATAAAATATAATGCGATCGGGGCTTTTTCAATGCAAAACCAATCGCATCGGAACTTTTGGAAACATGTTAAAGACTTGCGCATTTGAGTTTTTGCGATGCAATTAGCGTCAAAAAGGTTTTAGCGCTTGGTTTTAACGCGTGGGTATGTGGGGGGGGGGGGAGTGGTTAGGACTTAGCCCAAAGGGGTTTAAGTCCATAGTCATAATACTTGTATTTTTTATGAATTTTTCATAATTTTCAATGGAATTTGATGGTTTCGGGATAGTTAAAAAATGGGTTTTTAACTATGGGAAAGTGATTTTCATAAATGGAAGAAGAGGATTTATGAAAACAAGGGAGTTTCTATGGAGAAAAAGGGGAGCAAATGAAGGTTTGAGAAGGGGGAAAATGAACGTCTTTCAGCAGTATTTCACTTGGAATCAGCAGAATTTTTTGAGTATAAAATGGAAAAAGTAATGAAGATTTTTGGAAAAAGGCATGAGGCCTTCAAGGAGTCTTCAAGAGCCAAAAATTTTTAGTAATAAAATTTGTTCCTTGGAGGATCAAAAAGTCTTAGCCACCTTTTGGTATAATCAAATATTATAGGTGGCTAACACTTCTAACAAGTGTCATTTTGGGATTGGTTGATGAGGTTGGAGATTCGTTGCAATTTGATTGGATTTTAGAGGTCCAATGGAGTGAGGGCACGTGGTGTAGCCAGGGGCCGCCACGTAACCCCCTTCCCGCCCCCCCAAATGGAAACATATGGCAAGTATGGTCGAAATGTGGAATATTTTATTGAACAAAATTTCAAACTGGAGGATGGGCGAAGGTCGCGGTCGACCCTGCAACCTCCCCCGCAACAACAGAACGCCATACCATTACTCCACACCATATTCCTTATTAACCAATGGAATTTGTAGACATTTAAATTTTCACATATGATGCGATGACAGGAAAAAGGGGCCAGCCTCGTGGCACCAACCCCCTCACCATATAAGCATAATCATAACCTAAGTGGGAGCTCTAGTATAATGCGTCGATTAAGTGCATAACCCTCCATTAACTCCACTTAACCCTCAACTAATCACACTTATCTCTGCAGTTAGTTTGGCGGAGTCTGCAAATTCGACGCGACCAATTTTGGTGGAGTTAGCTGGAGTTCTCTCTAGTTTTTGAGGAGCTTTCCTAAGAAAAAATTATGAGGCCATAACTTGAGAAAATTTCATCCAAATTAGGCTAAGAAGAGTCTATCCTAACATTGTTTTGACATTCTGAGTGCATTGGAGCAGGTTTGAGAGCCATCAGAGCTCAGGAAATTGTTGGCAATATAATGCAATATGTTATCCTTGATGGCAACCTAATTGATGAGTTTCCTTTTGATAAGCAACCTATGTGTTAAAGATGTACAAATTATGTATCTACAGGTCAATTCAGAAGTGACAGAGAAAGGTAATCCAGTTAGGATAAGAGAAATGATAAATATAATATGTCACAATTTATACGCAGGTTTGATGAAGGCAACCCACTTACATACACTACTTGGTATACAAGCAACCCGCGTATACATTTAGAATTAGTATATTCGCAGTTAGTATGAAGAGAAGTCGCATATACACGCGGGTACGAAGAAGAAAAGTCGCGTATGCCTTTTTCTCTCTAAAATTATGATACCAGGGGGAATTACCATGGTATTAGCCCACAGTATTGAGCGCTTTGTCGTCTATTTGATTTCGTCCAAGAATACCATAGGCAGTTGTGTGGTTTTAGCTCATGGTATTGGTAAAAGCTAAATCTATATAAGGAGAAGAAGATCATAGTGCAAGTGTGTGCATGTGTAAGGGTTGTCACTGAATACTTCTCTCTGAAGTATATCTGCATGGGATGAGCTCTGTTTTATTGGTAGATCTGAATCTATGATGCACCCTTGGATACAATGATGGATCAGGATCTCTAGACCTGAAATGACTATGTACTTGATCTATTGAAGAGATGATTAAATTTGTGACCTGGCGCATGTTTTCTGAAGTGAAGTGAAGAAATATGAGTAAGTCTATAGATATGAAACATTCTACAAAACTAATATTTACATATCTATACTCTAGTTTGTCTCAGTGAAAGCGCGTATATACGTGGCTTTGTCTCAGAAAAAGCGCGTATGGAAGTCAGGGTTTTCTAAACATTACTGCAGAGGTTATCTGTTTATTGCTGATGTATTTCTGCCGTCTGTCAATAAAGTCTTCATGTAGATCTGGGTTGCTTGAATATTGTATATGCTGCTAAGTTGAATATGTACAAATCTAATCAATGAGTGAGTAAATATGTTTAATGATGACTGACTGATCAAGGGCTCTGTAATACTGAAAAGATATCTAACTGAAAGCCTAAGATCTGGTTCTGAGACTAATCATATTCTGTAAAATCAGTATTCTCAGATCTATATGCAGGTTGGTGTGAAGGAAAGCACGTATACACGTGAGATCAGTAAAGTGAAGTAGCACATTAAGATAATGAATGATCAGGGTTGAGATTGATTCTGCATACTGATTCTGAAATCTGGGTTATTACTGTGTTTTGGTTACAGTGATCTCACTATTTTGATTGAAGTTTGGGTTAAGTTTATTATTGATGATCTTTATGATGAGTTGTTTTGAAGCAATGGGATCTAGTGTGAAAATTGATAAAAAGTGGTTTGTAGTGGTTCTGAGGGTTGAAGCCTTCAGTGTGGAAGTAGAAGCTTCCTACCAGTAGAAGTTGGTGTTCTGATCAGGGGATTGAAGCTCCCTTCCAGTAGTGGTTGGTAAACAAGATGAAGGGGTTGGAGCCCCCTTCTAGTAGCAGCTGGAGAACAAGAGAAGGTTGCAACCTTTTACAAGTGGGTGCCTATGTTCTAGTATGAGTCTGCGCCAGTACAATATTGTAAGCAGTTTTCCATATAATAAATATTGAAGACATATGCGAAAGCAACGGTGGTTTTCTCCCGAATTAGGTTTCCACCTTAAATCTAGGTGTTCACGTGTGATGATTTGTTCTGTTATTACTGCACATATTTAATGCTTAACTATCTGATGCATAACTAATAAGCTGGGTTAAATAATATTTTTGAAAGTTCATCTATCAATAAAGGTATCTTAATATACGCAAGTTTCTGTTAATGAATCCGCATATATATGCTAGTTGGGTTAATCAAAGTCGTGTATAGAAGTCAGTAAGAGAAAAGAAAAAGATTGTGATTATTATAAATACTGATTCACCCACCCCCTCCCCCCCCTCTCAGTATTTTTCCCAACAATTGGTATCAGAGTAGGTCCTTCTGAAGAAGCTTAATCACTAGAAGGAAGATAATATAAGATGAGAAATCATGATGGGACAACATCTATCAGGCCTCCTCTCTTCAACAGAAACAATTTAATCTTCTAGAAGACAAGGACAAGATCCTATCTTCAGTCTCTTGGAGCAGATGTATGGATTATAGTTGAAGGAGGTTATCAATATCCAGCAGCAAGAAAGAACTATGAAACCAATGCAAATGCGGTCAATGCATTTTTTGGAAGTCTGAATGAATCAGAATTTGTCAAAGCCATGCAGTTGAATACAACAAAGGAGATATGGGACAAAATCATTCTGAGCTATGAAGGTGATACCAAGGTAAAAAGTGCTAAACTCCAAACTCTCATAATACAATATGAAAAGCTCAGAATGCATAATGAGGAAATCATTGCTAATTTCTTTTTACGTCTAGATGATATTGTAAATCGTATGAGAAATCCGGGAGAAACCACAACTGGCACTACTCTAGTAGAAAAGGTTTTAAGATCTCTAACACTCAAATTCGAGTCAAAAGTGTCTACTATTGAAGAGAAGCATGATCTACAAACTCTTACTATTTTTCAACTTCATGGGATTCTGACTGCATGTGAAATGGGGAAAGGAGGTCCATCTGAAGTCAAAGAAGCTATCTTTAGAGCTACTGCAAAAGGAAAGGAAGTAGAAGAACAAGAAGGATCGAGGTATGTTTCAGAAGAAGATGAGATAAATTTTGTAAAGAAGCTACAACTTAGCATTTGAAGGTTCAAAAGTAAGCTTCCTTTTAAATGTTTTGCCTATGGAAGAGTTGGTCATTATGCTGCTAAATGTCTCCATAAAGAAAATCATGAAAAGAGAAAGTAAGTGACAAAAGGAAATAAGAAACAATTTATCAATAGAAAAAATTATTATACTCATGAAGATAGTGATGGTTTATCAAATAGTGAAGAAGGAGAGTCTGATCAACATATTAGACTGCTCATGGCTTTTGAAAAAGACTCTAGTGAGGCTAAAGATACTTTTATGGATGCATTAGAAGAAAATGATTTTCTTGAAGAAATAAATCAACTCAAAATATGTTTGGAAGAAAAGAAAATTTCCCTAGATACTCTAAAGAATCAGCTTATAGAAAAGGAGAAACACAACGAGAAATTAGAATGTGAAATAGTAAGTCTAAGAAAGGAAATTGAGAAATTGAAAACTTTAAATCTTAGATTTGCTAAAGGATCTGAAACTTTAGATGAAATTATCAAGGTACAACACTCTCCCTTGTAAAGACGGGTCTTGGATATATCAGAGAATCCTCTCAGTCTTCAGCACCAAGCTATCTATATGCAGCTAAAGCCATCCAACAACATTTTGTCACTCAGCAAAAGAAAAAAGAGACTACATAGGTAAATCATGACCACTCCAATTCAAGGAAGAAAAATAATAGAAATATCAATCAGCAGGTAAACATAAATATAAGGTTTCATGATCGCAACAATTTCTTCTTTAATAGACAATGTTTCTTATGTAATAATTTTGGTCATAAAGTTGTACAATGTGTTGCATACAAAACCATCATTACCAGATAAGCTAGAAAGCAAGGAAATGAGACTGGAGTAAAGAAGAATACTTACCACAAATTTTCTCTTCTTCAAGGTGAACTTGAATGTTCTTATTGCAATAAATTTGAACATGAAGAATCTGAATGCAGGAGCAAACTTTAGCCAAAAGAAAATATACCCACAAATACCAAGGTATGGAGAAAGAAGGACTCACAGACTGAAATCCGTGGCATAGTGTTATTTGCAGAAGGAGAAGAAAATCAATGGTACATTGATAGCGGATGCTCAAAACACATGACTGGTGATAAAAATAAACTTCTTTCATACAATACATTAGAGAAAGAAAAGAATGTTACCTTTGGAAATGACTCTCCTGTTATCGTTAAGAGTAAAGGTTTTGTGATTGTTACACCATTTTTTGGTCATCTAACCTATTATCATTAGATGGACCCAAGTACACCATGTAAGACCAATTTTACCCTAAGTAAAGTTGCCTTCACTATGTAAAATAACTTAATAAACCACATTTATTAGGTTGTTTATGGTCTAAACAGGAAACCCCAAAAGGAAATATTAAACAAACCTATTTTGTTCGATTTTCCTCATGGAATAATTAATTAAACCATAATTTAATTATTATTCCTAGTCATGTTTAACCCAAAACAAAGAAATTAATTAGATAAACCTTTATTTATCTTATTATTTTCTAGGAATAATTATTTAAATCTTATTTAGATAATATTCCTTGTTAAATATGACCAAATCACCCACAAATAATTAAATAAATCATTATTTATTTGATTATCCTTCAAACACTTCCTTAAAAAGATAAATAAATCATTTATTTATTTATTATTAACAAATAAAGGGATTTGACCCAAGTCAAATACTTTTTCCCTCCAAAAAATATAATAAAATATCCCATAAAAGGTGGATCTAGATTTGGTTAACATTATTTTAATCATGCACCAAGATCTAGAATGACCCAATATTTTGTTATAAATAGGAGGGTTTTTCCTACCATTCTTCACCTTTGTTGCCTATTAGATCACTCTGGATCTATACACTTGGTCACATTTTTCTACATTATTTGTTGTGTGAGCTCCCTTTGAGTTCTATCTTTGTCTGGGTTTTCTACACCAACAAGAGAGAGAGATTCTAGATCTGAAGTGCTGAGGACTTCCAAGAACCCATCCCATTGAGGAGAATTGGAAACATCTTCTTGTTTTCCTCCTAGGTGCCCTTAATACAAAAAATTCTTTCAAAAATTGTTCTTGTCTTGTCTATTGGATATATGGAGCAAAACCTTCTTTTTCACTGCTTAATGTCTTTCTATGCATAGATCCGGTTTTTATAAATTTCTCTTGTCTCGATCAACTAACCGCTTCTCGATCAACTAACCGTAGATCCGAAGATGTTGGCAGTGAAGATGTTGGCAGCTACTTTTGTTCCACTTTTGATGTTAGGCTATTAGTTGGTGCGTAGTTGGGGAAGTGGTATTTTTTCGTACACTTCGACAAAGGATTCATACTAACAAATGGCGACTCCACACGGGTTTTAAATTACGACTGCTATCGTTTTTCATATTCCTGCATATCCAGCTACTTCAAACCCTAGGGTTTCTTTTCAGCTTTTTTTTTTCCTATTTTTATGTTGTTTTTCTCACATAAAACCCTAAAACATTAAAATTTCTAACTTCCGCGTGTTTCTTGACCTATTGCGCAGGTGACCGACATCAGCCACAACTGAGACGAAAACTTTTCTGAAAATCTGCCGCTGAGACACCCGGAGCTTCAGGTCGCACCTTTTAGCCCATAACCTGCGACCTAGACCTCCAGGTCGGACTTTTCAGCCACTTTTTGTGACCTGCACTGAAAACAAGTCAGAACCTACGACCTGCCAATTTTTCAGCTATTTTTCTGCAATTTTTATGGGTTTTGCTGAAGCTTTTGTCAGAGTTTTCCAGCCTCTGCCTCCACCCATTTAGACCTGTTCCTGATCTGTTTTTCTCATCTAAGTGGGAACCTAGCCCCCTAGGGCTTCAGTACCCTCCACTTTTTGTGGAAGAGTTTTTAGTTGTTTTAGCCGTCTGTTTTTCAGAGTTTCAGCCTTCCCTTTTTCAGATCTGATACCTCCTCCTCAGATCCCTTTAAATCAGCTTTTCTTCCTTTCAAATCAACTCTTGTCATTTTTTTTGGACCTCCCTTTAGGACCTCTTCCCTGTCCTTTCCGCTTTTTTCTGATTTCCTCCTTTTTTCCAGCCACCTTGCCTCTGCCTCTTGGCTGTGATCTGCACCTCTTTTCAGCAGCTTTCTCCTTTAGATCCCTGTCCCTTTCGACCCTAGATCTATTGGCCTCTTTTAAAGGCGTTTGACTAGGATTTTTCCCCTTTTTAGATTAGTTTTGAGAGACCCGCCTTTTTGGGTTAGATTGATGCCTTGTTAGCTATTAATTTTCTGTTATTTCAGCATTATATACTGTCCTCTGCAGATTTATTTTCAGTTACGCAGCACACTTTTTCTCTTGATCTCAAAACAAAAAGGGTTTAAAAATTAAAATTAATGCACGCCAGACACTCACCCTAAGCGAAGAAGAGCCTAGTTTACACCGCGAGGCAAAGAATTTAAAATCAATTGAAACTGCACCTATCTGCCCTTGTTTCGACATTGTAATCACTTGATTCTACACCTCCCTGCCCTTGTGGTCATTCTTCTTCCCCTTGTGCCGTGTTTTTGTTATCATCATTGTGCCCCCAAGGCGCACCTCCCAGAGACTTCTTGGCCTTCACCCTCAATTTCTGGTCGATCGACCTACTCCATCCTGCCGTTGTCGAGTTAGTCCTTCTCCAAGTCCGCACTCTGACTCTTCTTCTGATTCATTGGGTTCTCATTTTACTTCTGGTTCTCCCCTTGTCACCTTCACTATGTCTAGTCCAGGGCCTAACGCTAGCGGTTCTCCCGGCCCCAATGCCGGCCCTACTACTAACGGAACCGCCGTAGGAACTACCCCGGCCACCCCTGTGCTGCCGTATATTGCAGGCCTCAGCCTCCCTGATTTCCATCAGTTGATCAATGACCCCATTCACCACAATGCTAACTGGCCCGCTATGCCAACCAAGCTCCCCTCAGACATCCCTAAGTTGGAGGGCCTTAATGGAGAAGATCCAACCAACCATGTCCGATCTTTCCACATGTGGTGCTCCTCCAATTCCATTACCGATGACTCCATCCGTCTTCATTTTTTCCAACGCACGCTTACCGACGAAGCTTCTAAATGGTATGTTGACCAAGCCACCTCTTCCCATACCACCTTTGCGACCCTTGCCCAAGCCTTTTTATCTTACTCACCTCCCTCTCCGCTACGATACCGGCATCGAGCTTTTTGACCCTTTCAAGCAAACCTTTTCGACCCGCCTCTTTCCGCTCAAAAAACCAAGATGCGACGCAAGACCGAGCTATGACACAATGTCGAGCTCCCCCTTTGAAGATCGGATCTATATGGATTGGTTCCTTCGCTTCCTCTTTAGCCCATTGGCAAAGATGTCGCCTCTCCATTTCCCTCAAACCGAAGAAGCCGCCCTCCAAATAGCCTTGAATATGACCCGATCTACGCTCGTCCGGTTATGTTTATACCGTCCTCCCCGACCTCCCTGTGCCCTGGCGCTAACGCCCCGGGGGCATCTCATTCCACCGACGGTATCATTGGAGCCCTTTCTCATCCGTATGCTCAACCTCCTATGGGCTATGGTCTCCCTCAGGAAGGGGCCAACACCTCCAGCACTTTCCCCCTCCAAGTAGCATGTATCCAGGATATGGCATGCCTCATCCTTTTTCCCAACCTCCTGCTTACCTCAATGTTGCCCAACCTAACCATTAGCCTTATCCGCAGCCTGGTGCACCAGCTCCTCCAGCATATGCGCTTCCGTCTCCCTTTCCTCCTCCAACCCCGCAACAGCACCTACAGCCCCTTCCAGGGCAAGTATTTGCACAGCAGGGCGCGACTAATATTCCTTCTTCTCAAAGTGGGTGGAGAGGCAATCCAAACCAATCTTCCCCTGGTACTCGTGGGCCCAATCCTCAAGGTATTGACCCTAACACCGCTAACCAGCAACAGGGCACTCAGCCCAAGCCGGATAGGCCTCTTCGCACAAATAAGCCTTGTTCGTGTTGCAGTGTTTATGGTCATTACACCCATGATTGTCCCCTCTTACCCCAGATGCGGGAGATGTGGGAGTCTCAAGCCACATTGCACGGACAACATGCCTCCCCTAATGCTCCCCCTAATGTGGCCACTACTCAACCAGCTGTGTTTACTGATCCTTTCCCTCAGCAAGGATTCGTGGCTACCCAACCACCGACTACGTGGTCGCCGCTCCACCTTCCATTTCGGTTCCTCCGATTACTTCGTATCCTCATGATGAACTCTGATCCTTCCCCTCCCGTCAACCTTCACCTTCAAACTCGGTCTCGCCAATACCCCAAGCCTCCTGCTCAGTCTGCCCCCGAGCCTCCTTCTTCAGGTTCTACAGAGCCTCTTTCGACACCCAGTGGCCCCTTACATATCCCTCAACCCAAAGTTGAGGTTCATACCAAGATTCCTAAGGGACCATTACGTCGAAACGCTGCTTCCGGTCGAGCTGCTCATTCGTATAGCATAGCAGATGATTTGGCGCAATCTCCCGTCGCCATTTCCACACGGGAACCTCCGAATTCCGTGCTCTTCCCAAAAGAAGGCCCACTATCTGCCGTGGGCCCTGTAGATCCTGCTGATGACCAAATGATTGTTTTCGACGCCCATCAATCAGAACATCCTCCTCTTCCTGCTTCCATCGCCTTCCAAATCCCAGTCAAAATCCAGAATGCCAACGTTTCTCGGTGTATAATTGATGAGGGGGCATCCACCTGTGTGATGTCCGCTTTGGTTTGGAAGCAACTCGAATCTCCTGACTTGGCCCCTTTCACGATCACCCTTCGAGCGTGGGACGGCCACGCCTCCCAGCCCATCGGCCTTTTCCGTAATTGTCCTATCACCCTCGCCGATAAGACTGTTTGCGTTGACGTCGAAGTCATCGACGCCCCTCTAGATTACAACATTCTATTGGGGCAAAGCTACACCTATGCCATGTCTGCTGTCCCCTCTGCGGTTTTTCGCAAGATGTCTTTTCCTCACAATGGAAAGATAGTCACCATCGACCAGTTGAATTATCATGAGCCAAAGTCTCAGACCTCCCCTGAGACGACCATCTCTTCTGTAGCCAATAAGAAAACCATCGATTCCTTGACCAGTGTCTCCCCCGACGTCTACAAAGATTCCTCCTTGCTTGGAACTTTTCCTGGTCTCTCTGATCCCAGCTTATCGAATGTTTACATGATGCAATCGTCTCGGGCTGCCCTTAAGCAACCCGCCTCGGCTAGTCAGCAACCTCAGACACAACCTCGCTCACCGCACCCCGCTCCTAGCCCTTTATCTCCGCCAGCCGGACCTTCTCCTTCTGGCCCTTCTCCTACAGCTGGTGTCCCTGACCCCCTTTATCCCCCTGGATCGGTTCCCCCGGGCCTTAACCATCTCGGAGCCGTCCCTCCTGGTCATTATCCCTCTGGTCAGATACCTTTCCTGGCTCCCCCTCCTAGAGTCTATACGGTCCCCGTCATGGCCACCCTCTCTCTCCCTAACCTGACCCTGGGCATACCCGTCTGGTACATTGACCCTCCAGCCGCTACCCCACCCAGTCACCCCAAACCCTACCTTGCTTTGACACTTGTTCAACCGGTCCCCCTCGCTTCCTCCAGGCCCCCCTCACCTCCCCAGGACCCTGCCCCTGTGGTGACAGCCCCGGGAAAGAAAGGCAAAGCTCGTAAGGGGGCAACCAATCAGGACCAAGCCGCCTTGACAAACCCTACCCCTCCTCGACCGCCAAAGCACACTATCCAGTGCGCTTTGTGCAATATTGTCGGTCACGCCACCCATATGTGTCCTGAATTGCCGCACCTCAAGATCCTGGTCAATGAGATGTTTCCCGACTCTGATATCCCCGAAGTCCACGTCACTATCCCTGATTCTATCCCGAAACTCAAAACCTTGCGCACAAATCACCCTTGTGCTTTGTGCGATTTCCACGGCCATTACACCCACCTCTGCCCCCGCCTTGACGAGTATCGTTCCTCCTTAGACACGTACCACCAATTCAAGGCTGCGCACGACAAGATACCTTCTCACTTGTCTGCGAGTTCTACTTCGATAGGACCAGAGGATATTCCTACTCCCCTTCACATTCCTCCTCCCGCTATCGAACCAACGGAGCCTTCGACCACCATTTTGTACCTATCGTCATCTTTGAGAGATAGTTCACCTAACCTTCGACCTGCAGACACTCTCGGTTCCCCCTCAGTTGACCTTGGATCTGTTGACGTTGCACATCTGAGCCCTTCTCCACAAGATGACCAGTCACACATCACTACATCATCGGGTGATCCTTCTTCCTCCAGTCTTCCCATCTTCTAGTCCGATGAAGACATTATGGAAGCCATGACCAACCCTGACTTTCCGTGGGATGATATGCACCATCGCGCATACTTCCTCCGACAGCAGTCCCATGACTAATATGCTGTGGAAACCAAAGACTTCATTCCCAATGCAGTCGATTGGTTCAAAAATCCCATCCCTGCACCTGATGCTTTCGAAGAAGGAAACATGGCCAACATCTCTCCGAGCATTAAAATTGACATTTCGGTCAAACCAGGAATCGAAGAATATATCACCTTGGGTGCCCAATGCACCCCGGAAGAAATCAAAGCTTACACTAAGCTTTTCAAAGAATTCCGCGATATTTTCACCTGGTCCTACTCCGAAATGCCTGGGCTCAATCCCACCATCGTCGAGCATCATATCGACACGTGGCCTGATGCCAACCCAGTCCGACAAAAGTTGAGACCCATTAATCCTTCTAGATGTGATGCTATAAAAATCGAAATCGATAAGCTCAAGCAGGCTGGTTTCATTTATCCTATTGAATACACCACTTGGGTGTCCAACCCAGTTCCCGTCCTCAAGAAACAAGGCACCATCTGTGTCTGCACGGACTTTCGCGACTTGAACAAAGCTTGTCCCAAAGACAACTTCCCCACACCATTTATTGACCAAATCATTGATGAGTGTGTGGGGCATGAGGTTCTATCCTTTATGGATGGTTTCTCTAGATACAACCAAATCATTATCCGTCCTGCCGACCAACTTAAAACTGCGTTCATCAGTCAATGGGGGACTTTTGCTTACCGGGTCATGCCATTCGGCCTTAAAAACGCCGGCACCACTTTTCAACGGGCCATGTCTTATTGTTTCCATGACTTAGCTCATATTATCCTTGCTTATTTAGACGACCTCACCGCGCGTTCTAAGCATCGGGCGCAGCACCTACACGATCTGTGTACCATCTTTCTCCAATGTCGCAAGTATAATATCCGCCTTAACCCGTTGAAATGCGTCTTTTGCATTCCCGCCGGCCGTCTCTCAGGCTTCATAGTGTCTAAGGATGGTATCACTCTTGACCCTTTGAAAGTTTAAGCCATTCTTGAACTTCCCATTCCACGTATCCTACGCCAGCTCCAAAGTCTCCAAGGCAAAGCTAATTTTCTTCGTCGGTTCGTCCCTGACTATGCCACCACCGCACATGGGTTCCTCAGACTCCTCCGATCCAATATCCCATTTGTTTGGGATACCTATGCTCATGAGTCTTTCGATGCCCTCAAGCAGGCTCTCACATTCGCTCCCTTGATCCGCCCTCCCGACTTTGATCGGGACTTCATCCTGTACATCTCCACTTCCACCTATTCGGTCGCTGGAGTCCTTATCCAGGAAGATGACAATGGTATCGAGCATGTGATATACTACGTCAATAAGAACCTAGTGGGGCCTCCTGTTTCCTACTCACATGAAGAAAAAATAGTGCTGGCTATTGTGTTCTCAGTCCAAAAACTTCGTCATTACATCCTCATGCGTTCCACCAAGGTTGTGACTAATTCCAACCCCATGGCTTTCCTATTGAGTCGCCGCATCCTCACTGGGAATTACGCCCGTTGGGTCGTCATCCTTCAAGAATTCGACCTCGAATTTGTCACACCAAAAAGTAAGAAAGGTTTAGCCCTTGCTGAACTCATTTCTGAATTACCTATCGGAACGCAAGATCCTCCAGTTAGTGATGATTTCTCTGATGAGCACTTATTCGACATTACTTCGGACGATCCTTGGAATGGCGATATCCTCACTTACTTGCGAACCCAAAAGTTCGCTCTTCACCTTGATCGTGACGCTCAACGACGTATCTGACACCAAGCTCCTCGCTACCTTCTTATCGGTGACGACCTCTATCATCGCGGTATAGATACTATCCTTCGTCGTTGTCTCACGCACACTGAAGCTGAACAAGTCCTCAATGCCTGCCATAGTGGCGCTTGCAGTGGCCACCTCTCCCTTCTTGCTACTGCCCAAAAAGTCATGCGCGCTGGGTATTTCTGGCCTTCCCTCTTCAGTGATTGCATTGAAGCAGTCAAACACTGTTCCAATTGCCAACATTTCGACCCTAAGGCGCGAGCTCCCCCAGCTCCCCTCCATCTGGTCGTCTCAACTGGTCCCTTTTGTAAATGGGCCATTGACTTTATGGAGTGTCGCCCGCCATCCACCGGTAACCATAAATATATCATCGTGGCGGTCGACTATTTCACAAAATGGGCCGAGGCTATGCCAACATTTAACAACACCGCAGCTACCGCAACCCTCTTTTTCTTTAACCACGTTATCGCTCGATTCGGGGTTCTAAAACAACTGGTCTCTGACCACGACCGACATTTTGAAGATGAGATATGGCGTGAGCTATCCTCACTATTTGGTTTTGAGCACCAATATTCCTCCTCTTATTACCCCCAAGGTAATGGCCAAGTTGAAGCAGTCAACAAAATACTCAAGACTATGCTTCAACGAACGGTGAATAAGCACAAAACCAATTGGCATCTTATGCTCTTCCCTGCCTTGTGGGCCTATCGAACCTCTGTTAAAACCGCCACCGGGTTTACTCCTTTCCACCTCGTTTTTGGAGAGGAGGCAGTCTTACCGATCGAGTGTGAAATTCCTTCCCTGCATCTGGCCGTTGAACTTCTCCCTGACACCCAACCTCTAGAACAACGAATTATCATGCTTGAGCGTGCCTCCGAAGACCGTCGTGTTGCCTTGCAAACCATGGAAGCGGCCAAGAAACGCACCAAAGCTCAGTATGACAGAAAAGTCCAGCCTCGTACTTTTCACGAAGGTGACCTTGTTCTAGTTTATGACCAGGCCCATGATGTCCTTGGTCATGGGAAGTTCAACTCATTATGGCTAGGCCCTTACATCATCAGTAAGGATCTCAGTAAGGGGGCATACCTCTTAGAGGATTTTGAAGGCAATCCCCTTCCTAATCCTCGCAATGCACTCTATCTTAAGAAATATTACCCTTAGCATTTCCCTTCTGAAATGCATATTTTATTTTCTTTTAGACAACCAGCATATTTTTCGTTTTTGGGATTTGATACTTCACCAGGACACATTTTGTCCAACATGGGTCACTTCCCCTCTCATTAAAATCGCATTTCTTCACTTACAACACTTGTACTTGGGGCACCACTTTGCCTCCTTACTTGTCTTTGTTTGTGTTGATTTTCTTCGTGAGTTACCATCTTGTACTCATGTTTTCATGGTCCCCCATTGGACCTTTACTATGTGGCAGCACCATCGAGTCGCCCTTGTTTAGAGCATCCAAGAGGAGTCATCATCGCATTCATGGAGTCTATCCCGAGTCCCTTTGTACCCCGCTATAGTCCTTCATTCCTCATTGCTTGGTTTCTCTCTTGTGTCGCACATTATGGCCTTCAGTCCCACTGTCCTTTATCCCTGATGATATTGTGTCAGTCGCTACCATGTCATTCATGCCCTTTATGCTCTAGCAAGGGAAGTCATCCATTCGCTACTCAGTCCCCTCCATTCCACCATCATCATTGGTATTAGTCTGTCCGTCGCTCTACTATTTTCTCTCGTGCCTTAGTTGAGGATCTCTCATTGCCTCACCTATGGCGGACCTCCTTCTGTCGACATAAGCTCCTTCATTCCAGAAGACAGGTCTAGAGGGCGGTGTACCTTGGTTCCAGCTTCCACTCTTGTTCGGTGCCTCGGATCAGGCAAAGGGATCTCTCATTCCCCTTGACTTGATTGTTTCTCCACTCCAGCTCCTTTTAGCATGATCAAGATTCGTATACTTGATGGTTCAGTGATCCCGCAGCAGCTCTTGGTGATTCCCGGGTGTGTGTGAGATGTCTCAGCCCTCATGAGGGGGTGGCCCTGCAAGTAGCCCCCCACATGCCCGGATCACCTCTTCATTGTAGCCCTCGATGCAACTCCAGATATTTGATGATGACGGCCTTAGCCGCTTGCAGCGCCTCTTCGATTTGCATGTATCAGATTTTGTGAGCCCTTCCCCGCTTATAGGGGGCATTTGGGTTGTATTTGTATCTCATGTACTCAGATATTATTGTATAAGTCCTGGCTGTTATCCCAGGCACATCATGTATGTGGGATCCCTCATTGTATTTTTATCTGGCTCATGTTTATGCCGGCTGTACTTTATGGTTCGGTCCCTTGTTCACTGGACACACTATTCTTTTGTACTTTGTCTCGGCGGGCATAGGTATGCCTCCCCCACCACCTTTAGCACAGGTACCCTCTCATAAAAAGAGACTTGTTGCACCTACGAGTCTTGTCTCCTCAAGGTCTAGTTCTTCAACATGCTAGTCTACCTTACATTTCTCTCTCGGACTTCCCTCTTGATGTCTGGTGATTGAGTTATTACAACGTACTTCGGTCATACGATTTGCTCCTAACACTCGCACGCTGGGGGGCAATCTGTTACACCATTTTTTGGTCATCTAACCTATTATCATTAGATGGACCCAAATACACCATGTAAGACCAATTTTACCCTAAGTAAAATTGCTTTCACTATGTAAAATAACTTAATAAACCACATTTATTAGGTTGTTTATGGTCTAAACAGGAAACCCCAAAAGGAAATACTAAACAAACCTATTTTGTTTAATTTTCCTCATGGAATAATGAATTAAACCATAATTTAATTATTATTCCCAGTCATGTTTAACCCAAAAACAAAGAAATTAATTAGATAAACCTTTATTTATCTTATTATTTTCTAGGAATAATTATTTAAATCTTATTTAGATAATATTCCTTGTTAAATATGACCAAATCACCTAAAAATAATTTAAAAAATCATTATTTATTTAATTACCCTTCAACCACTTCCTTAAAAAGATAAATAAATCATTTATTTATTTATTATTAACAAATAAAGGGATTTGACCCAAGTCAAATACTTTTTCCCTCCAACAAATATAATAAAATATTCCATAAAAGGTGGATCTAGATTTGGTTAATGTTATTTTAATCATGCACCAAGATCTAGAATGACCCAATATTTTGTTATAAATAGGAAGGTTTTTTCCTACCATTCTTCACCTTTTGTTTCCTATTAGATCACTTTGGATCTATACTCTTGGTCACATTTTTCTACATTATTTGCCGTGTGAGATCCCTTTGATGTGAGATCCCTTCGAGTTCTATCTTTGTCCTGGGTTTTCTACACCAACAAGAGAGAGATTCTAGATCTCAAGTGTCGAGGACTTCCAAGAACCCATCCCATTGAGGAGAATTGACACGCCTTTCTCGTTTCCTCCCCAGTGCCCTTAATACAAAAATTCTTTCAAAAATTGTTCTTGTCTTGTCTATTGGATATATGGAGCAAACCCTTCTTTTATCGCTAATGTCTTTCTATGCATAGATCTGGTTTTTTGCAACTCTTGTCTTGATCAACTAACTGCAGATATGAAGATATTGGCAGCCACTTTTGATGTTAGGGCTATTAGTTATGCGTAGCTAAAGTGGTCTTTTTTCGTACACTTCGACAAAGGATTCATACTAATAGTGTTTCTAAATGAAAAGGTTAAAGCTAACAATATTATGTATGTGGATGGGTTAAAGCATAACTTGTTGAGTGTAAGCCAAATGTGTGATCAAGGAAATAAATTTGTCTTTAGTTCAAAAGAATGTGTAGTACGTGAACTTGACACAGGAAAAATTGTAATAAAAGGAACTAGAACACCAAGCAATTTGTATATATTGAAAGGTGGCCAAGAACAATGCTACTTAGGTAAATCTACAGAAAATTGGTTATGGCACAAAATATTGGGACATTTGAGCTTCTCTCAAATAAACAAATCTATCAGACTCAAAGCTGTTCGTGATCTACACATCACTCTACCTGAAAGTACCATATGCAAATCATGCCAATTTGGTAAGAAAAACAAGGTGCAATTAAATGCCAAAGAAGGATCAGCAAGTAAGCCTCTTGAATTTATACATACTGATCTATGTGGTCATGTAAGGAAAAAGTCACCCCGTGGAGAACAATACTATAATTTATTTATTGACGACTTCTCTAGAATGTGTTGGATCAGTTTACTAAAACATAAAGATGAAGCATTTGAAATTTTTAAAATCTTCAAAGATTTGGTTGAAAATGAATTAGATCTAAAAATCAAATGTCTTAGATCTGACCGAGGAGGTGAATATATATCAGATAAATTCTTTGATTTCTATGAACATCAAGGCATAAAAAGACAGTTTCTATAGCTGGAACCCCACAACAAAATGGCATGGCAGAAAGAATGAATAGAACAGTTCAACAGATGGCTCGTGCTATGCTTGATGAATCTGGAACTCTCGATACCTTTTGGGGAGAAGTAACACATACTATAGTAAATATTCTTAACAAGGCTCGTGTCCATGTGAACAGTGATAAAACTCCTTATGAGCTCTGTTATGGTAATCTTCCCACTGTAAAGCATTTTAGATTTTTTGGAAGCAAATGCTTTATCAAGAACAATGATGAAAAACTTGGTAAGTTTGAACCTAGAGCAGATGAAGGAATATTTCTTGGTTACTCTTCTAGAAGTAAAGCATATAAATGTTACGACAAAATACTTCGGAAGATTTTTAAATGTATTGATGTTGTAATTGATGAGTCTCTCACAACTCCTAAAAGGGAAATAACAACAAAAAATGAAGATGATGATTATGTATATTTTTCCTAATCAAATAGCAACAATATATAAGGAGAACCCAATGAAGTACCAGAAGAAGATATATCTGAAAAGGCTCTATCTAGGTATGTTCAAAATAATCATCTAGAATCTCAAATTCTAGGAGAAAAGGGATTAGGTGTCCAAACAAGAAGAACTTGTATAGGATCCCTTAGCTATCTGGTATTCTTATCCACTATTGGACCACAGAATGTAAATCAAGCTAGTAAAGATGAATGTTGGATTCAAGCCATGAATGAAGAACTGGATCAGATTGAAAAGGATCATACTTGGGAATTGGTTCCAAGACCTCATGATAAAAATGTTGTTGGAAAAAAATGGATATTAAAAAAAAAGTTAAATGAAAATGGAGATGTTATTAGAAACAAAGCTATATTTGTTTGTAAAGGGTATGCTCAACAAAAAGGTATAGAATTTGAAGAAAATTTTTCTCCTGTAGCCAGACTTGAAGCCATAAGAATGTTTCTTGCTTTTTCAAGTTTTCAACAATTCAAAGTTTATTAAATGGATGTAAAATCTGCTTTCCTCAATGGTGATCTAGAAGAAAAAGTTTATATAGAACAATCAGAAAGGTTCATTTTGGGAAATGATGAAAAACTTGTTTGCAAACTTAAAAAGGCTTTATATGGTCTCAAACAGGCTCCTCGGGCATAGTACTATCGTCTTGACAAATATTTTCAACAACAAGGTTTCACATAGAAATTTGGTGACAATAACTTATACACAAAAATAGAGAACGATAAACTATTAATTATTGTTGTGTATGTTAATGAAATCGTTTTTGAAAGTAATGAAGATTCCATGAGTCAGAAATTTGCTTCTGTTATGCAGCAAGAATTTTAAATTTCTTTACTTGGGGAACTAACATATTTTCTTGGCTTACAAGTACAACAAGCAACAGATGGCATATTTCTATCATAAGCAAAATATCTCAAGAAAATTTTGAAGAAGTATGGGATGGAAGACTGCAAACCTGTGAGTACTCCAATGGTAAGTGGATGTAACCTTAGTTCTCATGATGATTCTCCCATGGTGAATCAACCAGAGTATAGATCCATGATTGAAAGTATGCTTTATCTAACCGGGACAAGACCAGACATTATGCATACAGTTGGGATTGTTGGACGATTCCAAGTTAATCCAAAAGAGTCTCACCTTCACGCTGCATCCAAAGAATGTTGATCTCACTCTTCATGCTTACATAGATGCGGATTGGGCAAGAAATGTTGATGATCAAAAAATAACTAGTGGTGGTGCATTCTATATGGGGCCTCGATTAGTCTCTTGGTTCAGCAAGAAACAAATTTCGATTGCCTTATTTACAGTGGAAGCAGAATATGTGGCTGTCGCATCATGTTGCACACAACTTCTTTGGATGATGTAGACATTACAAGATATTCAAATCAAATGTTCACCTCCCATCTCCATTCTATGTGATAATACAAGTGCCATTAGTATCTCGAAAAATATTGTTATGCATTCCAAGACCAAGCACATTCCTATCAAGTTTCACTTCCTACGTGAACAAGTGCTTGAACAAAAGGTTAAATTGGAGTATGTTCCATTCAAAGAACAAGTTGCAGATATATTTACTAAACCTCTTCTCACAGAAGCATTCGAATATCTCAAACAGACGCTGGGAGTTGTCTCCGCCTCTTTTATCAAATCTGCTTAATTTCAGAAGATTAAATTCGGTACGCTGGTTTCATAAAGGTGAATCATGTATATATGCAAGTTTCTATGCATAAAATCACGTATGGTTTTTGCTAACATAATTTCTCTTGCTCAGTTTTTCAGAACAGTCTGTGGTGTTGTTAGGTAAATCTCTTTTATTGTTCCAATATTCATCTTACTATACCTTTCTTTGATATTTATCTCCTTTATGAAGATGCCTTGATGAATTGGTTGTTGAAGGTGTTCAGGATGCACAAGTTTAGGGGGAGCACCTGCCTTGATTGAAAATGATGCATTGTTGGAATTCTGATTGGTTGCTATGTTATGATCTCCTGTTTGAGATTCTTTTGGTCATGGTTATACAAATTCATATATTTTATTTGATGAAAAGGTCATGTTGAGACCTATGATGTAAAATTGTTATATTCAATCATGTAAGGTCTTATTCAATTTTGTACACCCACTTGATTGGGTAGTTGAATAAAAAATTGTAAACCCACTTGGTTGGGAAGTTGAGTCAAATATGTAATACTACTTGGTTGGATCATTAATGTAAGTATAAGTCCTTGGTGATAGGAAATGTCATACTTAGTTGATTTATAGAGTCATGTACTTCATTGAAAAATCTTTCTGAAGATTCAACATGAACTCAGGGGGAGCATGGTAATTTCAGTGCACATCAGATCTATAGAGCTCTTATTTCTACAAGGGAAGAGAAACATTGTTTTAGTATTGATCTGCTCTTTGCCCTTGATGTCAAAGGGGGAGAGTATCTTGGTGTTTGAATAATGGTTATGATTAATGTATCTATCTGTTGTGGGGATTAAACACCATCATGGTAGCCATCAAGTTCAAAAGGGGACATTGTTGGAAATATAATGCAATATGTTGTCCTTGATGGCAACCTACTTGATGAGTTTCCTTTTGATAAGCAATCTATGTGTTAAAGATGTACAAATGATGTATCTACAGGTCAATTTAGAAGTGAAAGAGAAAGGTAATCTAGTTAGGATCACAGAAATGATAAATATAATATGTCATAATGTATACGCAGATTTGATGAAGGCAACCTGCGTAAATACGCTACTTGGTATATAAGCAACCCGCGTATAGATCCAGAATCAGTATATTCACAGTTATTATGAAGAGAAGTCGCGTATACACATGGGTACGAAGAAGCAAAATCGCGTATGCCTTTTATGCTCTAAAATTATGATACTAGGGGGCATTACCATGGTATTAGCCCACAGTATTGAGCGCTTTGTCGTCTATTTGATTTCGTCCAAGAATACCATCAGTAGTTGTGTGGTTTTGGCTCATGGCATTGGTAAAGGCTAAATCTATATAAGGAGAAGAATATCACAGTGCAAGTGTATGCATGTGTAAGGGTTGTTACTGAATACTTCTCTCTGAAATATATTTGCATGGGATAAACTCTATTTTATTGGTAGATCTGAATCTATGATGCACTCTTGGATACAATGATGGATCAGGATCTCTAGACCTGAAATGACTATGTACTTGATATATTGAAGAGATGATTAAATCTGTGACCTGACGCATGTTTGTTTAAGTGAAGTGAGGAAATCTAGGTAAACCTATGGATCTGAAACAATTTGCAAAATTAATATTTACAGATCTATACACTAGTTCATCTCAGTGAAAGCGCGTATATACGCGAATTTATCTCAGAAAAAATGCATATGGAAGTCACGGTTTTCTTAAGATTACTGCAGAGGTTATTTGTTTATTGCTGATGTATTTCTGCTGTCTATCAATGAATTTTTCATGTAGATCTGAGTTGCTTGAATATTGTATATGCTGCTAAGTTGAATATGTACAAGTCTGATCAATGAGTGAGTAAATATGTTTAATGATGACTGACTGATTAAGGGTTCTGCAATACTGAAAAGATATCTGACTGAAAGCTCAGATCTGGTTCTGAGACTGATCATATTCTGTAAAATCAGCATTCTTAGATCTATATGCAGGTTGGTGTGAAGGAAAGCGCGTATACACGCAGGATCGGTAAAGTGAAATAGCGTATGTATTTTAAGATAATGAATGATCAGGGTTGAGATTGATTCTGCATACTGATTCTGAAATCTGGGTTATTACTGTATTCTGGTTATAGTGATCTCACTGTTCTGATTGAAGTTTGGGTTAAGTTTATTATTGATGATATTTATGATGAGTTGTGTTGAAGCTGTGGGATCTATTGTGAAAATTGATGAAACATGGTCTGCAGTGGTTCTGAGGGTTGAAGCCTTCAGTGTAGAAGTAGAAGGTTCATGTTAATAGAAGCTGGTGTTCTGATCAGGCGGTTGAAGCTCCCTTCCAGTAGTGGTTGGTAAACAAGATCAGGGGGTTGAAGCTCCCTTCTAGTAGTAGCTGGAGAACGAAAGAAGGTTGCAACCTTCTGTAGGTGGGTGTCTGCATGCTGGTATGAGTCTGCACCAGTACAATATTGTAAACAATTTTCCACATAATAAATATTGAAGACAGAGACGACAACATTGGTGGTTTTGTCCCGAATTGGGTTTCCACCTTAAAACTTGGTGTTCATGTGTGATGCTCTTGTGTGATGATTTATTATGTTATTACTGCAAATATTTATTGCTTAACTATTTGATGCATAACTAATAAGCGGGGTTAAAGAATATTTCTGAAAGTTCATCTATCAATAAAGGTATCTCAGTGTACGCAAGTTTCTGTTAGTGTATCCGCATATATACGCTAGTTGGGTTAATCAAAGTCGCGTATAGAAATTAGTAAGAGAAAAGTAAAAATTTGTGATTATTATAAATGTTGATTCACTTGCCCCCCCCCCCTTCTCAGTATTTTTCCCAAAAGAAATGTCTGTATTCAAATTCTTTGATCAGTTAATCGAAGAAGGCCACGCCATTGAAGCTAGTCCAAGGAGACATAGCCCATGAGGGGTGAAGTCCTTCATCACTACTGTGTAATGTGCTTGTCGTGTATTATATTCTCTGCAATTTATTTGTTGATCATGTTTTTTTAAAACTAATTTACTTGATGAATTGCTCATAAAAGACATACAAATTTGACACATAAACCTTTTCATAAACTTATTATTTGACACAATCTTTAAGCACTTTTCTTTTTTATTGATAGAAAACTAGCACAACAAAACTTGTTTGTCCTATTAAAATCACATAAAGACATGATTTGTGTGTGTTGTTGAATCAAACAAAAGTGTGGCCTCATAATTACAATGAGGTGTTACAATTTTCGGTAGCTAATAGATTCTCATAACATATTAGGGCAAGATTCTACGAGATTTTCCTAAAATTTGATTGCACAAATCTTATTCTACCAAGATCTGCCTAAATCTGCACAAATTTTTAGATTGTGAATTTAAACCATATCTTCACGGAGACATGATTTGTGTGTGTCGTTGAATCAAACAAAAGTGTGGCCTCGTAATTACAATGAACAGTTGTCGGTAGCTAATAGATTCTCATAACATATTAGCAGCGAGATTCAACTCTGGGGATGCTGATGGCTTTTTCATTTCGACATATCGTTCTCCATTTGCAGATATGGTTGATCCTTCATTTCTCCTCTTTGATCGAGCGAGTAGGGGTTCACATCTACGTAGCTGGAATGTCCCCATGATGAGTATTTGTTTCTCATATTCTCTCCATGCTATTTTTGTTAATTTTTTCCTACTGGCAATTAGGGGGATCCTTTTATATTTTGTCAGTGATTCTTGTTTGATTTTTAGTTTCATCTGATCGGTATGTTATTGCCAGAGCACAATATTTTATAATTTTAGGGGCAATGTTGTTATTATAATCGGAAGTGTTTTACACTACACTTCTTATGCTGTATAATGTACTGTTTATATATTAATCATGATATAAAACAACGTTTTTTTCTTTCTGAAAAAAAAAGCAAGATTCTACGAGATAGATTCTCATAACATATTAGCAGCAAGATTCTACGAGATTTTCCTAAGATTTAATTGCACAAATCTTATTCTACCAAGATCTGCGTTAATTTGCACAAATTTTTAGATTGTGATTTTAAACCAAATCTTCACGCCACCAAGTGGCTAGGGAGATTTAATGAATCAATGAAGAGAAACAGCTTGCATTTGATGTCATGCTTTCAGGTAATAGTTGGGTTTTGACGCTCCACTCGAAGATTATCAGTTCAAAGGAAAAAAAAATTCCATGAATCCGCAGGGAGGATTATCAAGTTCAAAGGAAACAAATGCAACGAATCTATAGGGCCAAGTTTCAATCAAGCGCAGCGATTGGTGTCAGAAATCCAATTTTCTCAATTCAATTTTCGAAATCCAATCTTCTCAAAATATTCAATTCATAGTATCACCATATCTATGAAATTGCAGGACAACAAAGAGAGTAATCGAATGTGAGTCGACAACTAAAAATTCCATCAAATCTGCGAAAATACAAGATTTTACATAGTCACTCACTATAACCTATAAAATTCTATTAACATACATCTACGTTAAGCTAAAAATCACTGGATATTTTTTTTAAAGTACATAAATGGCTCAAAGAAAGATTCTGGAGGCAACCAGTAAATGCAATTCGAGAGCAAAGTTATATAAAAAGCTAAGAATTTTTGTAGTTTTTTTCATAAGATTTTTTTTTTTTGGGTGGGAATGGGTGGTGTGGGCACGTTGCCCTCGAGAAAACGGAAATCAAATTTGTGCCCACGGTAATTTCTGCAGAACATCTCAATCTCAGGCTATTTTGGGAGAAAGCATGTTTCTATTCTGAGTGCTTTATGGTTACAAAATATTAAAAATCTCATGGTTTTGTTAGACTCGGTCCTTTCAGTCCCTGGTCAGAATCAAATTCTCCAAAGTTCATTTCTCGTCATTTGCAGTCATTGGTGTTACTATGGTCCATAAAAGAGTCATTTTAATTCTTGAGCCCAGGGTTTTGTCTTCATAAGTGCTTCAATAACATGTGCAAGCCAGAGGAAGGTTCAATAAGTTATTATTTCAGGAGTTTCAATGATCAAAAGGATGATTTTTGGAGAAGAAATTGTCAAATTAGTTGTTTGTAATAAGTATATTTTTAAAGTCTGCCCTCATGAAGAATGTCAAATGCAGGCCCTGGTCACCTTGCCAGGACTCATCAGCTCCTATCCCTGCAAAGCAGACAAAGAAAAGCCATCATTCAAGTTAGAAAATCAAAAAGGAAATTTGAAAAGCAGAGATGGAGGAGTGTGTGGACCTGATTATGAAAGAGTTAAAAATAAGGGGTGTGTATAAAGATGCCCAACCTAATCTGGATGTCCTTAAAAGTGTATTCCAAAAACTTGACGATGACAATGATGGATATTTGACAAAACATGAATTACGTGGGCTTTTATATGGGCTTGAATTGCAAGGTCTACAGTCTTCAACAACTGATGTCGTTAACAAAGTAATGGAAGAATTTGATTCCTCGAGAGATGACAAGCTTAGCCTAGATGAGTTCAATGATGGAATGAGTTCATGGCTTAAGATTGCAACCTCCACTGTTGGTCATCCAGGATCAAATAACTACTCACAGAAATTTATATCTGATTTACAATCGAAAACAAAGGAGGAACTCGAGGCTCTTCAGAATGACAATGAGGAGGAAGTCGCTGAAGTTGATAATCCATACAAAGTTTATCCGAAGGCAGTAATGCTGATGCTGGGAGGTGCCATTTTAGTGGGCATATTTGCAGATCCCCTTGTAGATGCTGTTGACAATTTTTCTGATGCAACAAGCATCCCTTCATTCTTCATCTCATTCATAATAATGCCTTTCACTATAAACTCCAGTGAGGGTGTTTCAGCACTTATTTTTTCAAGCCGGAAGAAAAAGCGCACTGCTTCTTTGACTTATTCTGAGATATATGGTGCAGTGACCATGAACAACACGTTATGTTTGGGAGTCTTCTTGGCCATTATTTATATCCGTGGCTTGGATTGGGACTTCTCAGCTGAGGTGCTAGTAATTGTACTTGTTGTTTTAGTGATGGGCCTTTTAAGCAACTTTCGTACCACTTTCCCTCTGTAGATAGGTTCGATTGCCCTTTTCGGTTTTTAGTTACAAGTCAGAAAGTCAAAATTTAATGATGAAAAGGAGAAGATGTCATTTTGGAGCCGGACTGTTGGTGAGTTAGTCTGCGCAGCGCACTGGGCGTTGGGCGCGACGCATAGAGCACTTTTGCACAGTGCAAAAATACACATGCACGGCGCATCCATTGCACGCGGCGCATTGGGCCTCTCGCACGGCGCACACAATCCCAAAGGCCGAAATTCGTCTTGTTTCATCCAAAACTCAATTTGATTCAGTTCTTTTTGTCTCCAAACTCAGAAAGGATTGTATTTTTGTGACAAGATTTTTCTCGTTTGCTCAAAGGAAATATTTCAAGAGTTGATAAGTGGATATATGGTCACTCCAACAACTGTTGAAACTGTCATGGGGTGGACTTTACAGAGCCAATGGTTGTGTTTATTTTCAGTTTGAAGATCTATGGGTGCAGCCGATTATTTTGGACTTTTCAAAGCATTTCCATACTCTTGCACTGGAAGGCGTACCTACTTTTGGAACGCACGATAGAACATCAGCATATCATTGATGTAATGTATGATAACAAGGCGGTTCAATCAAATACTGGCAAACTAATATGTGAAAGCAAACAAATCAGCACATAGAGGAGTTTTCCGTGATTTAAGTTTTTGTAGAACAGCTTTGAAATTTTGCTCCTGTTCGGATGACACTACAATCAAAGTTTGGGACTTTGCCCGCTGCCAGGAAGAGAGAGCTCTGGATGGCCATGGGTGGGAAGATTATGAACTACAGGGATTTGTTCCTCTTAGTCATGCTCAGTCAGGATTAGATTATTCTATATCTCCTCCTAGCATAAGTCTGAAAGAGAGACAGGAACTGCAGGTGCGTGTTGATCATCTCCGGGCAGCAGGAAAGGCGATTCGAATAGCATTTGATGGTACAGGGAATATAATTGTCTATAACGAAGAGACTCAGAGGTTTTTCATGGCTGGAGAGCTGAAAGGGATAATCTTACAACAGATTTCCAGTGAAGATGGGTACGATTGATTTTCTGCTATGGGCGTAGTTTCATATTCGAGCTTTGGACATTCCAATTCAAACTTTTCTGGTAGTTCCAAATTTGGGATCAGTAACTATGAATAACTTTCTATGGGATCAGTTTTTTATTTCATATGTATGTTGAGAATGTTAAAGGGAGAAAACGCACCTGGAAATGGCGGAGCTTTGTCAAAGGCAAAATTCAAAAGCTATTTTTATTTAAAATTAGTTTTTATTTGAATGTTGAAAGTCAAAGCTAAAAATAGAGTGAAGATATCTACCACAGCAGAAAAATAGGATTAGGTAGTCTATTTATGACTTCAGTTAGTAATTCATAGAGTCTACGCTCCAGGTTTGGTTTTCATTGGTCATTAGAAATTCTTAGCTGGAATAATGTAAGGCTTTTCTATCTTTAGAGCAGATGGATGATCCTTTTCTATCTTCATGGCTTCAGTTGAAACAACGCTCTATTTTGATTAATTTGTTATCACATCTCAGGGTTTATTTATTTGTATTGAAAACCATTTGTAAGGGAGAGTTCTGGGAAACCTGTAGAGAAATACATAGAGCTTCATTGTACAGTTTGGACAGAGATTTAATTGAAAGTTGCAGCTCTGTTTCATCAGATCCCTGTGGTAACAACTTAACATTGTGTTTCTTCCTTTGTTTTCATATGTTTCTCGTTATGTTTATTGTTCATTCATAATCATTGCCTGTTGAATGCTTTTAAGTAGAAAGGGCAGAATTCAGCTTGCTGCTCTGCCCTGGGAAAGTGTTCAAGTTCTATGTTTTCTTCCGTCTGAAAAGGATTCATTGTTTAAATGCCCTTTTCAGCTTCTTAAACATTCTCTACACTCCATATAATTTCAGATTGGATGCTTAAGCTCTTGCCTATCTTACCTCATGAGATAATCTGTGTCTTTCATTTAATTTCCCTGCTCATGCTGTCCTTTGTCCCCATACTGCTCAGAAAACCCAGTCATTTATCAAAAACCCCTTTCCTATCTATTTACTAGCCTAAAATCAGTTCCCATTTTAAAGTCATCTCGCACCCTATTGCTCATTTTATCGAGATTGATCGGAAAGAGCCCTCTCCTATCCTCGTAGGGCTAGCTACGAGGCTGAGCTTGGTTTGATGTTGCCTCGAGTTTTTCCTTCCT
This sequence comes from Pinus albicaulis, assembly GCA_034641835.2. Classification (NCBI taxonomy): domain Eukaryota; kingdom Viridiplantae; phylum Streptophyta; class Pinopsida; order Pinales; family Pinaceae; genus Pinus; species Pinus albicaulis. Next base: position 338,737,188 of record CM076573.1, read on the forward strand.
CAGCCTGAGGCAGATTCGAGCGCTAACATAGTGGCGACCATACTGGGGATGAGAAGTCTTCCCCGGTAAAGGATGACAAAGTTCAGATCTGATCATTGATGGTGAACAATGGTCGGACACTGCAAGGCTGAAATCATTGACCTGGCGACTTCATTCACTGAACAATCCGGAAATCAATGCTTCATGGTAACTTCACTGCAGGGAGATCAGTAGCTGTCAGATTTTCAAGATGGACCGGATTGCAAGAAGATATGCTCCCATGAGCCGAGACCACATTCCAGGTTTTCCGAATAAGATGCCCAAGGTAGATTGGTCAAGCAATCTTCCTACGTTTAACGATGATGGTAAGAAGGATGCTGCTTTACATCTAGTTATATTTCACATGCATATTCGCAAGTTAAAAGTGAATTTTCCTGAAGATTGCTTGATGAAGATATTCCTGGCTACTCTGGAAGGTGAGGCCCAATCTTGGTATGAAAATTTGCTGCTGGCCTGTATTTACTGTTTAAAGGATTTTCATGCCTTGTTCATTGAAAGATATCAAACATCTTATCCATCATTAAGTTTAGTTCATGACTGTTGCAAATATGCTTCTACTTTTATTGAAAGCCTTGAGAAATATTATGAAGATGATAATTTCATGGATGATGAGATCATGGAAGCCCTATATGAAAATCCATTTCAGCAGCATAAAGACGATCATGAAAATTTGTAGCAGGATCAAGATTTTAGTGCAGTGGAAGATGAAGGAATTTTGCATTTTGACAGTCAACAGGAATTACATGAAATGGATCAGTAGTATGAGGAAAATCTGTATACTCCTTCACTTGAAATCAATGAAGACAATCACTGTTTGAGGCAAAGAAAACAAAGGGTATTATCTCCTCTGTCTGAAGATGAGATAGATCAGCTATTGAAAGGTCATGTTCCAGCTCAAGTTAACACAGATCTGCAGTGTGCACATGGTCAAGAAGGTGATGGTGGAATTTCTTCCTTTTCTAAAAAGGATGACAGTCCGGTAAGCCTCTTTATAGATCAGCAGGTTGAAGATGTCTATATGGCTGAAAGTGATGAAAGAGAAGATCTTGTTTCAGATCTGTCCATGGAAGAAGACAACATGCAAGTAAGTCCAGTGCTAATTTCATAATGTGATAATGTCAGGACAGCTATTTCAGTTCCAGATTCAGATCATGATGACTCGGGATACCTTGTGCTGAAACCCATCAAGGAGAACTTTGCTATTGAGTTCATCTGGAATGAAGAAGACACAGTTTTGGATCCAAAATACAGCCTGCATGAGGAGGTAATCCTGTCAGTTTATGCAAAACAAGATGAGATCTGTGTTCAAGTAAGTGAAACAGTTCCTTTGGATGAATTTATGGTAGATGATAGGAATGTCATTTTTGCGTTTCAAGAATCAACGGAAGTTTCTTTCCTTATGATTGATGAATGTAATGAGAAACATGATAATCTGGCTATCCTATCATATGAAGATGACCTACCATATTTTCAGACTACAGAAGATTCTTATTCATATGTTTCATGTGTTGAAATGTTTTTACAAGAGAAGATATGCTCATCTACCTGTTCAGAGTTTTTTGAAGCCCAGGAGCATACTTTTACTGAAGTACATGATGAAGACAAATCAGAATCAGGAGAGAAAGACACCTTGTTTCTTCAGCAGGAGGTAAATCTTCATGTTTTTCAGGATCCAATGGCAGATTTTTTGCAGTCAGCTGTGAAAGTGTTTATTACAGTGTTCAGTGATGAAGGAGATCATGGTCAATTATGTTTTTTGATGCCCAGTTACCAGTATTTATTGTTGACCAGCGAATCTGATCAGGGGAATCAATCAAGAAGGCATCTGCTTGATTGGTTACATTGGCATTATGATATAGTTTGATGGTATATTGTCTTGTAAGAAACACAGGCGGTTATGTACTGCCATCAAGTTTTAAGTTTTAAGTTCAGGTCTTAGTCATGTTGAGTTAGTTTGTTAGAGTCAAGTCTTTCAGTAATTTCAGTTTCGAAATTCAGTCATCATTGTTTTGTCAAATAATGGATTCCATCGCCCAATGGATGGAGGCACTGTCTGCTCTCCCAAAGATCTGCAGTTCTTGGCACCTCCAAGAAGCGGCAACTGCCATCCCCATTGGAGCCAATGTTAGACTCGGTCCTGTCAGTCCCTGGTCAGATCAAATTCTCCAAAGTTCATTTCTCGTCATTTGCAGTCATTAGTGTTACTGTGGTCCAGAAAAGAGTCATTTTAATTCTTGAGCCCAGGGTTTTGTCTTCAAAAGTGCTTCAATAACATGTGCAAGCCAGAGGAAGGTTCAGTAAGTTATTATTTCAGGAGTTTCAATGATCAAAAGGATGATTCTTCTCCAAAACCCTGTTTTGGAGAAGAAATTGTCAAATTAGTTTTTTGTAATAAGTATATTTTTAAAGTCTGCCCTCATGAAGAATGTCAAATGCAGGCCCTGGTCACCTTGCCAGGACTCATCAGCTCCTATCCCTGCAAAGAAGACAAAGAAAAGCCATCATTCAAGTTAGAAAATCAAAAAGGAAATTTGAAAAGCAGAGATGGAGGAGTGTGTGGACCTGATTATGAAAGAGTTAAAAATAAGGGGTGTGTATAAAGATGTCCAACCTAATCTGGATGTCCTTAAAAGTGTATTCCAAAAACTTGACGATGACAATGATGGATATTTGACAAAACATGAATTACGTGGGCTTTTATATGGGCTTGAATTGCAAGGTCTACAGTCTTCAACAGCTGATGACGTTAACAAAGTAATGGAAGAATTTGATTCCTCGAGAGATGACAAGCTTAGCCTAGATGAGTTCAATGATGGAATGAGTTCATGGCTTAAGATTGCAACCTCCACTGTTGGTCATCCAGGATCAAATAACTACTCACATAAATTTATATCTAATTTACAATCGAAAACAAAGGAGGAACTCGAGGTTCTTCAGAATGACAATGAGGAGGAAGTCGCTGAAGTTGATAATCCATACAAAGTTTATCCGAAGGCAGTAATGATGATGCTGGGAGGTGCCATTTTAGTGGGCATATTTGCAGATCCCCTTGTAGATGCTGTTGACAATTTTTCTGATGCAACAAGCATCCCTTCATTCTTCATCTCATTCATAATAGTGCCTTTCGCTATAAACTCCAGTGAGGGTGTTTCAGCACTTATTTTTGCAAGCCGGAAGAAAAAGCGCACTGTTTCTTTGACTTATTCTGAGATATATGGTGCAGTGACCATGAACAACACGTTATGTTTGGGAGTCTTCTTGGCCATTATTTATATCCATGGCTTGGATTGGGACTTCTCAGCTGAGGTGCTAGTAATTGTACTTGTTGTTTTAGTGATGGGCCTTTTAAGCAGCTTTCGTACCACTTTCCCTCTGTAGATAGGTTCGATTGCCCTTTTCGGTTTTCAGTTGCAAGTCAGAAAGTCAAAATTTAATGATGAAAAGGAGAAGATGTCATTTTGGAGCCAGACTGTTGGTGAGTTAGTCTGCGCGGCGCACTGGGCGTTGGGTGCGACGCACACAGTGCGCGCGACGCATAGAGCGCTTTTGCACAGTGAAAAAATACACATGCGCAGTGCATCCATTGCGCGCAGCGCACACAATCCCAAAGGCCGAAATTCATCTTGTTTCATCCAAAACTCAATTTGATTCAGTTCTTTTTGTCTCCAAACTCAGAAAGGATTGTATTTTTGTGACAAGATTTTTCCTGTTTTCTCAAAGGAAAGATTTCAAGAGTTGATAAGTGGATATATGGTCACTCCAACAACTGTTGAAACTGTCATGGGACGGACTTTACAGAGCCAATGGTTGTGTTTATTTTTAGTTTGAAGATCTATGGGCGCAGCCGATTATTTTGGACTTTTCAAAGCGTTTCCATACTCTTGCACTGGAAGGCGTACCTACTTTTGGAACGCACGATAGAACATCAGCATATCATTGATGTAATGTATGATAAAAAGGCGGTTCAATCAAATAATGGCAAACTAATATGTGAAAGCAAACAAATCAGCACATAGAGGAGCTGTCCGTGATTTAAGTTTTTGTAGAACAGATTTGAAATTTTTCTCCTGTTCGGATGACACTACAGTCAAAGTTTGGGACTTTGCCCGCTGCCAGGAAGAGAGAGCTCTGGCTGGCCATGGGTGGGAAGATTATGAACTACAGGGATTTTTTCCTCTTAGTCATGCTTAGTCGGGATTAGATTATTCTATATCTCCTCCTAGCATAAGTCTGAAAGAGAGACAGGAACTGCAGGTGCGTGTTGATCATCTCCGGGCAGCAGGAAAGGCGATTGGAATAGCATTTGATGGTACAGGGAATAGAATTGTCTATAACAAAGAGACTCAGAGGTTTTTCATGGCTGGAGAGCTGAAAGGGATAATCTTACAACAGATTTCCAGTGAAGATGGGTACGATTGATTTTCTGCTATGGGCGCAGTTTCATATTCGAGCTTTGGACATTCCAATTCAAACTTTTTCGGTAGTTCCAAATTTGGGATCAGTAACTATGAATAACTTTCTATGGGATCAGTTTTTTATTTCATATGTATGTTGAGAATGTTAAAGGGAGAAAATGCACCTGGAAATGGCAGAGCTTTGTCAAAGGCAAAATTCAAAAGCTATTTTTATTTAAAATTAGTTTTTATTTGAATGTTGAAAGTCAAAGCTAAAAATAGAGTGAAGATATCTACCACAGCAGAAAAATAGGATTAGGTAGTCTATTTATGACTTCAGTTAGTAATTCATAGAGTCTATGCTCCAGGTTTTCATTGGTCATTAGAAATTCTCAGCTGGAATAATGTAAGGCTTTTCTATCTTTAGAGCAGATGGATGATCCTTTTCTATATTCATGGCTTCAGTTGAAACAACGCTCTATTTTGATTAATTTGTTATCACATCTCAGGGTTTATTTATTTGTATTGAAAACAATTTGTAAGGGAGAGTTCTGGGAAACCTGTAGAGAAATACAGAGAGCTTCATTGTACAGTTTGGACAAAGATTTAATTGAAAGTTGCAGCTCTGTTTCATCAGATCCCTGTGGTAACAACTTAACATTGTGTTTCTTCCTTTGTTTTCATATGTTTCTCGTTATGTTTATTGTTCATTCATAATCATTGCCTATTGAATTCTTTTAAGTAGAAAGGGCAGAATTCAGCTTGCTGCTCTGCCCTGGGAAAGTGTTCAAGTTCTATGTTTTCTTCCGTCTGAAAAGGATTCATTGTTTAAATGCCCTTTTCAGCTTCTTAAACATTCTCTACACTCCATATAATTTCATATTGGATGCTTAAGCTCTTGCCTATCTTGCCTCATGAGATAATATGTGTCTTTCATTTAATTTCCCTGCTCATGCTGTTCTTTGTCCCCATACTGCTCAGAAAACCCAGTCATTTATCAAAAACCCCTTTCCTATCTATTTACTAGCCTAAAATCAGTTCCCATTTTAAAGTCATCTCGCACCCTATTGCTCATTTTATCGAGATTGACCGGAGAGAGCCCTCTCTTGTCCTCATAGGGCTAGCTACGAGGCTGAGCTTGGTTTGATTTTGCCTCGAGTTTTTCCTTCCTCAGCCTGAGGCAGATTCGAGCGCTAACAGGTTCCACGATGTTTAAGAGATTTGCGTGGTCTCTAAATGGATCCAAAAATTTAGAAAACCTAATAGTATGCATAAGAATCATGAATTTAAAGAAAAAAATACATTTTACATGAACTCACCAAAGCTTTTAGTTAATTTTACAGTAAAAAATCGCATACTAACAGACAAGAACCATGAATTTTAAGAAAAAATTGAAAACAAACATATGGCCTATCAAATTATTTTCTGATAACAGTAATTAAAATTGTTCTTTGTTGACTTGGTGGATTAGGGTCATACATATATGACTGGCAACGAGAAAGCAATGAGAAAAGAAAGCAGATAACTTCTAAGTAACCATTAACAACACCCTGTCACGGATAAAGTAGAAATTTTTGAAATCAAAATGCATTAAAAAAGGGATAGGATGAAATAAGGTTTTTGTATTTGTAAATTTTGTAGGAATTTACAGGATAAGTTCTGTAGATCAAGAACCAAAGGTCACCGCTTACAAACAGATCACAAATCAATACACCAGTATAATCACGTAGTTAAAACCTTCAAAGAGGGAAACAGTCCACGCCCTGAGCCAACGCGGCCACTTCAGGGAATTTATTAATATAAAAAGAAATTACATATGTTTCTCTCATAAACGGTTACCGGACAAATGACTCTCCATGCTCTTTAAATAAGATCATGGACCAATCGAGTTCTAAGCCACGGATCAAGTGTCGTTAATACCAAGGAAAGAGTGAACCGTCGGATCACTACAAATCGTGACCGTCGAATTATAAGTTACAAATGTACATAGTAAAGAAACACACTTTACCTAACTCTACACTAGACTAAGTTATTCTTAACTATTTCCTATGTGTCGGAATATCCTAACATCCCCCCTTAAGAACAACTTGGGATAGGATTGAAGGATTTACAAAGGTGACACAAAAGGAGCCTATTTCCTATGTGTCGAAATATCCTAACATCCCCCCTTAAGAACAAATTGAGATAGGATTGAAGGATTTACAAAAGTGACACAATAGGAGAAGGAAGGAGGAATTAGAGCCTATCCCCCCTTAATGACAACTTTCCTGAACTCCAAGCATGGATCGAAGTTTGGTAAACTTCGCTTCTGTGAGAGCCTTTGTAAAGATATCGACTACTTGATCATTGGTTGGACAATACTGCACTTCAAGAACACGATCATGAATGAGATTTCTGATGAAGTGTATGTGGAGTTCAATGTGTTTCATACGCTGATGCTGAACTGGATCTTTACATAGTTGAATGGCACTCTGATTATCACACCAAAGTGTAGTTGGATGCTACTGATGAAGACCAAATTCGAGACGGGCTCGCGAAGCCACATGGCTTCCTTTGGCGCTTCCGCGCAAGAGAATGCTACGCTTCTGCTAAAGAAAGGGAGATGGAACTTTGTTTCTTACAAGACCAAGTAATAGGTCCTGAACCAAGAGTGAATACATATCCTGCAGTGGACTTGCGATCGTCAGGGTCACCAGCCCAATCAGAATCAGTGAAACCAATCAACAAGGGAGATGCTCCTGCACTGTAATGAATCCTGAACTGAACTGTACCTCGAATATATCGAAGTATTATTTTAGCTGCTTTCCAGTGACTTTCATGAGGTTGGTGCATAAACCGAGCAACAAGACCAACAACAAAGGAAAGGTCAGGACGGGTATGGGCTAGATACAAAAGTTTACCAACAAGTTGACGGTATAAGGTAGCATCAACTTCAGGGGTAGTACAGTTGACTGAAAGCTTAACTCAAGACTGAAAGGGGGAAGGGGTAGACTTACAGTCTTCCATGTGAAAGTGGTATAAAAGATCACAAGCATGCTTGGACTGAGAGAGGGTAATGCCTTCCCTGGATTGCAAGACTTGAAGACCAAGGAAATAATGCAAGTGTCCTAAGTCTGTCATTTCAAACTTATTTTTGAGGCTAGACTTCACATGGTGTATATGGTTTGGATCACTACCAGTAAGGATAAGATCATCAACATAAAGAACAAGGACGGTGAAGGAATTACCCACTTTCTTGGTGTAGACAGTGTTGTCAGAATGACACCTAGAAAAGCCATTATCTAAGAGAAATCTATCCATTTTGGCATACCAAGCCTGAGGAGCTTGTTTGAGACCATAGAGAGACTTCCTAAGGTGACAAACAAGGTTGGAGTCTTTTTGGATAAAGCCAGGGGGTTGTTCCATGTAGATTTATACATGAAAATATCCATGTAAGAAGGCGGACTTAACATCCATCTGATGGACTTCCCATTTAAAGGAGGCAACAAGGGAAAGAACAAGGCAGATAGAATTCATTTTGGAAATAGGGGAGAAGGTTTCAGTATAGTCAATGCCTTCAACTTGTTAAAAACCTTTAGCAACAAGACGAGCTTTATGTCTATCCACTTTTCCATCTGGTCCAAACTTTGTTTTGTAAACCCATCTGCATCTGACAAGTTTTCTTCCTTTTGGAAGAGGAACAAGATCCCAAGTATTGTTTGCCAACAAGGAATGATACTCTTCATTCATAGCTTCATCCCAATCTAGGTGACTGGACGCTTCTGGATCAAGTTTTTCTGGAACTTGAGCCAAAAAGGAAGAAGCTCTTTCGAACTGAGAATGTGTACGTCATCGATCGACAGGGTCACCTGCAAGAGAACCTGCTGCATCCCGAGTAGAGAGGACCCATCTTGGAAGTGGTGGAGTATAAGGCACAATTTCACGAGCTGGAGGAGGATTGTCATCCTCGCTGTCATCATCTGAACTAGAAGGAATGCTATTAAAAATAGAAGAGAGAGAGAGGTGGCACATATGTTGAATCAGGCTCGCAGACGAAAGGTGGCACACCCACCGAACTAGGCTCATAGGCTGATATATTTTCATCAAACTTTACATCTCTTCTAATGATTATATTTTTGGATTTTTGTTGAAGAAGTCTATATCCTTTGACATCTTTAGAATATCCAACAAAAATACATTTTTCACTCTTAGGTTCTAAGTCTTTATGTTTCGCATTTGGAATATGGACCCAAGCATCACTTCCAAAAACACGAAAGTGACTTACATCTGGTTTAATTGAGCTCCAAGATTCTTCTAGAGTTATATCCTTTAAAACCTTCGTAGGAGTGCGATTTACTATGTAATTTGCACAGTTAATGGCTTCTGCGAAAAAACAGAGACCAAGTCCTTTAGATTGAAGCATAAAATTAGCCATTTCTTTTAAGGTGCGATAATTCCTTTCAGCTACACCATTTTGTTGTGGAGTATATGGAACAGTATGTTGCAATTGAATGCCATGCTCAGTGCAGAAGTTGATAAATTTGTTGTTAACATATTCTCTGCTATTGTCTGATCTTAACTTAAGAATTTGATGTCCAGATTGTTTCTCAATAAAGGCCTTAAAGGCCAAGAACATGTTAAAAAATTCACTCTTGAGTTTTAAGAAATATACCCAAGTGCGTCTGGAAAAATCATCAATGAAAGTTAAGAAGTACTTGCAACTTGAGAGAAACAACATGAAGTGGACCACATAAATCACTGTGCACAAGCTGCAAAGGGGCTGAAGCGTGCCAAGAGGCATGTTTGTCAAAACTATCTTGATGATTTTTCTGAGTACACATTTGGAACAAACACCATCTCGGCAAGATACCATAAGTATACCTGTCACCATATTTTCTTTACATAGAGTTTGAAGAGAGCGATAGTTTAAGTGACAAATTGCTCATGCCAAAGTTTTCGCACTTCATCATTATGAACAACAACAAAAGCGAGGAAGACATGATGATACAAAGTTGTCAAGCTAATACAACCTTCATGGAATCATCGGGCGGCATGTTAGTAAGCTAAAAAATATGTTTAGGATCTTTGAGGGTCTTTGATTTACAGCATCATGAGGTGAGAATTCTGCTATTTTCCCTTACAGATGGTTGTAAATAAACAAAGAAGAGGTTGCATGACAAGGTAAGGAACACATAGTACATCATTAAGTAAAGCCATTATCTAGATGAATGGTTCTAGATCCTCTAGCTCTGGGGATATGTCATAGCATAAATATGTTTGGTGTTACAATCATTTAAAGAAGAAAACATGGCTTTATTTTTGGCCATGTGGTAAGAAGCTCCAGAATCAATGAGCCACTCATGAGAAGGAGAAGAGGAAGATACATCTAACGCATAACCAGATCTTGATGCTTGACAACCACAAGCAAAAAGTGCCATGCCTGAAGATGAAGGTGAAGAGTGCTCCAAATTGATGTTGTGCTTCTTCATTACTGCTTCTAAGGCTTCCATGTTCTTAAAACATTTGGACTCTATATGGCCATCTCGATTGCAAAAGTTGCAATGTCTATATGCCTTCTTCCCTTTGTTTTTATTTGCTTTATCATTTTGGTGATTTGATTTTTCAGTTTGTGGTTGAAATTGCTTGAGACCGTTGTTTGGTTTAGGACCATACTTTTTAGGATACTGCTTCTTGGGATTCTTTTGACATGGTTGTTGTTGGGCTGCTAAGGCTTTCTTAGAAGCGTTTCCAGGAGTGATAAGACTAAAGTGTAAGAGTTTTTCTTGTTCTCTTATCAAAGAATCACAAAAGGAATCAAAAGAGGGATTCTTGTAGGTGGTTCCAGAAGAGATGATGGCTTCTCTAGTGGAATGGAAGGCAGAAACAAATACAGATTATGTAGGGCCAAGCTTAGCAAGAATGCAATAGATGAGGCTACCATCTTCCTTTTTGATCTTACAACATTCTAAAAGAAGTCTAAAGGTCTTGAATTTGGACAAAAAGTCTTCAATAGAGGAGAAATTATTAGGGTCCAAAGTAAGCAACTCATTTTCAAGATGGTGGGCCCTGATTTGATTTTGAATGCCAAAAACATTATTTAGCTTCTCTAGGGCTTTATCAGGGGTGTCAATGTCAAGGATGTGAAATCGAAGATCTTGAGCAATGAACATTCCTATCAACCCTCGTGCTTGATCTTGTTTATTTTCCCATTTAGAAACTTTATCATCATCAGAAGGTTTAGTTAATTGACCTATGGCTATTCTATAAAGCCCTTTACTTCTAAGTATATCTACCATGTAAGGTAGCCATTTAAAATAATTGGTGCTGTTAAGAATAACAGGGCATGCACTTTCCATTTAAAAAAAAAACGGAGCTGAGAAAATTTGAAACTAACTGCTCCAATGGAAATATCTTGAAAAATTAGGCCGTTTAAAAAAAATGGCTCGAGAAACGACTTCCGGATGAAGAAGTTATACCTTTTGAAAAATTTGAGTTGTAGACGCTGAATAGTTACGGGAACGGGATGAAGTGCGACTTAAAAAAAAAAAAAGTTTCCGCCTCTTTGAACAAAAACTTTTTACAAAAGAAGCTTGAGAAGGAGACTTGAACTCAAGACCTCTATTCTCATAAACTAACCCCTCACCAAGTGAGATAGTAAGAGGATCACGTTATTGTAAGAAAGGAGGAAGGGGGTTTTTTTTTTTTTTTTTACTCTTCGATGTGTGTGCCTTTTTCCTGCACAAAAAACACAAAAAAATGACAAAAAAAATGAAATGAAAAACCCTTACGGCAGAATGTTAGATTCTTAGTTAGCCTTACTAGAAACTATCACTTTTTTTACTATTTCTGATTTCCCGAAAATGCACAAAGACGTGGGGAAAGAGCATACGTAGCAAAAAAAACCCTTTTTCCCGTTTCTCATTTGCCGAGATCGCACATAGTGCACAACAAAGAGCATACATAGAGAAGAGGGTATAGATACGGCAAATAAATAAAACCTTTACACCGAAAATAAACAGATAGAAAAAAAAACGAAATAAGTAGAACTATTAACAAATATAACTACAAAATAGATGCTTTATACCTCCATATTTAAACTAACATAACTTGGGCAGCCGAACACCTTTTCGCATGAAACGAAAGGTGTTCCTCACTGTAACAGACGCTCCAGACACAACCAAGCAGTTCTCCAAGACCAAAAATGTTCAGAAATAATAGATCTACAAAACAACATTCGTATGTAGTCAAACCAGCTTCGGATTTTGATCAACAACAGACGCGGCCTTCAAAATAGCTCCAATACCATGTAGGAATTTACAAGGTAAGTTTCGTAGATCAAGAACTAAAGGTCACCACTCACAAACAGATCACAAATCAGTACACCAGTATAATCACGTGGTTAAAACCCTCAAAGAGGGAAACAGTCCATGCCTTGAGCCAACGCAGCCACTTCAGGGAATTTATTAATATAAAAAGAAAAGTTACATATGTTTCTCTCATAAACGGTTACCGAACAAATGACCCTCCATGCTCTTTAAATAGAGACCATGGACCAATCAAGTGTTAAGGCACGGATCAAGTGTCGTTAATACCGAGGTGAGAGATAACCATCGAATCACTACAAATCGTGACCGTCAGATTATAAGTTACAAATGTACATGGTAAATGTTACATCATTTTTTGGTCATCTAACCCATTATCGTTAGATGAACCCAAGTACACCATGTAAGACTAATTTTACCCCAAGTAAAATCGCTTTCACCACATTCGTTGAAATTTCTTGGTCATATTTAACCCAAAACAAGGTAATCAATTAAATAAATCATTATTTATTTAATTATTTCCTAAGAATAAGTTATTTAAATCATTATTTAAATACTATTCCTAGTTAAATTTGACTAAATCATTTTTAAATAATTAAATAAACCATTATTTATTTAATTATATTCCCCTCATTTCCCTTAAATAATAAATAAATCATTTATGTATTTATTATTTATAAATAAAGGAATTGACCCAAGTCAAAAACCCTTTTCCCTCCAACAAATATAATAAAATATTCCTAAAGGGTGATTCTAGAATGTGATTAATAATATTTTATTCATGCATCGAGTTCTAGAACACCCCAATATTTTGTTATAAATAGAAGGGTTTTCCCCATTCATTAGTCACCTCCATTGCATTAGATTACACTAGATCTACTCTTGGTCACCATTTCCATTTGTTTGCATTTTGAACTCCCATTGAGTTCCATGTTTGTTAGGGTTTTCCACATTAATCAAAGAGAGGAATTTTAGATCTGAAACACTGAGGACTTCCAAGAACCCATCCCACTGAGGGGAACTGGAAAACACCTTTCTTGTTTTCCTCTCAGGTGCCCCATTCTTTAATATAATATAAGATTCTTTTTATACATTGTTCTTGTCTTGTCCATTGGATGCATGGAGCTATTTTATATCTTATCTGCTTAATATCTTTTATGCTTAGATCTAATTTTATGCAGCAAACTTAAGGATATTTTGTAGCCATACTTGATGTTAGGGCTACTTGATATGCATAGCTAAAGTGATCTTTTACAACGAAAGAATCATACTAACAATTGGCGACTCCACATGGGTTTTCTTTTGCGACCACTGTCGTTTTCTATCTTCCTGCATATCCAGCTGTTTCAGACCCTAGGGTTTCTCTTCCATTTTTAATTTTTCCTATTTTTTCCATTTCTATGATAGTTTTCCTCTCCAAAACCCTCAAACATTCAAAATTCTAACTTCTGTGTGTTTCTGGCCTTTTTGCGCAGGTGACCGACATCAGCCGCTGCTGAGACGACAAAATTTTCTAAAATTTGCCGCCGCCAGATCCGGATCTGCAGGTCGCACTTATCGGCCCAAAAAGTGCAACCTGGCCTTGAGGTCGCACTTTTATGCCCTAAATCTGCAACCTGGCCTGAAAACAGGCCCAAACCTGCGACCTGCAATTTTTTCTGCCCTCTGCCAACACTTTCTCTGGGTTTCACTGAAGCTTCTGTCAGGGTTTTCCAGCCTCTGTCTCCACCTGTTCAGACCTGTTGCTGATCTATTTCACTCACCTAAGTGGGACTCTTGCCCCTTAGGGCTTTAGTTCCCTCCACTTTTTGTGGGAGAGTTTGTTGCTGTTTTCAGACATCTGAATTTCCAGAAGTTTCAGCCTTATTTCAGATCTGATAACCTCCTGTTCAGATCCTCATAGGTCAGCTTTTCTTCCCTTTCTCTACATTGCCTTTTGCTTTGTTTGGGTTCATCTCTAGGGCCACCTCTTTGGCCCCCCTCTTTTTAGTTGATCTCCTATTTTCTAGCAGAAACCTTGCCCCTGCCTCTTTGCTGCTTTTTGCACCACTTGTCAGCAAATTTCTTCATTTGGTCCCAGTCCCTCCAGACCTTAGATCTATTCATCTTTGGTTAGCGTGCTTTTCCCCTTCTAGACTAGTTTTGAGAGACCCACCTTCTTGGGTTCGATTGCTGCCTTTTTAGTTGCTAATTTTCTATTCTTTCAGTCTTATTTACTGCAGATTTCTTTTCCCTTACGCAGCACACTTTTTCTTTTACTCTCCAAACGTCTGGGTTTAATCAATTAAAATTAACGCACGCCACACACTGACCCTAAGTGAAGAAGAGCCTGGTTAACACTGCCTGGCAAAGACTCTAAAATTAATCGACACTGCATCTCCTTGCCTTTGTCGCGTCTTGCTTTTGTCCCTTGCTGCCCTTGTCGGTCTTTCTTCTTCCCGTCATCATTTCGCTTCCAAGGCATTTATCCCGGCGAATTCTTGGCCTTCACCCTCAGTTTTCGGTTGGTCGACTTCCTCCTTCCCGTCGTCATCGAGTAAGTCCTCCCCCAAGTCCGTACTCTGACTCTTCCTCTGATTTTTCGGGTTCTCCCTGTCCTTCTGGTTCTCCCCCCTTTACCTCCACCATGTCTAGTTCTAGACCTAGCCCTAACCCCAGTTCCACTGCTGGGTCCGCTTCCAATGGAACTACTACGGGACCTACCTCGACTGCCCCATTACTTCCGTATATGGCCGGCCTCAGTCTCCTTGACTTCAATAAGCTTATCAATGATCCTATCCGCCATGATGTCAGTTGGCTTGCTATGCCAACCAAGCTCCCCTCTGACATTCCCAAGTTCGAAGGCCTTGCTAGTGAAGATCCCTCCAATCATATCCGATCTTTTCACATGTGGTGCTCCTCTAATTCCATCACCAATGACTCCATTCGTCTTCGTTTATTCCAACGCATCCTTACTAGCGAAGCGTCCAAATGGTATGTTGATCAAGCCACCTCTTCCCATACACTTTTGCAACCATTTCCCAAGCCTTTTTGTCTTATTTCTAGCTCCCTCTTCGATACGACACTGGCACTGAACTATTGACCTCCTTTCATCAATCCTCTTCAACGCGTCTCTCCGCTCATGTCCAGGAGTGGCGACAACGACGAAGCTTATGCCTTGCTCCCCCCTTTGAAGATCGAGTTTACATGGATTGGTTCCTTCGCTCTCTCTTACCTCCCATTGGCAAAGATGTTGCCTCCCATTTCCCCCAAACTGAAGAAGCCGCCCTTCAAATCGCCTTGAAATATGAACTTATCTATGCCCAGTCTGGTTATGTTTATACTGTCCTTCCTGATCTCCCCAAGCCCGGGGGCACTAACGCCTCTGGGACCTCTCACTCTGCCGATGGTATTATCGGAGCCATGTCTCATACCTCTGCTCCACCTCTTATGCCCTATGGTTTTCCTCCCAGCGAGGCCAGCACCTCCAGCACCTTTCCCCGTCCCGGTAACATGTATCCAGGATTTGGCATGCCTCCTCCTTTTGCCCACTCTCCTGCTTACCTCAATGTTGCGCATTCCCACCCTTACCCTTATCCGCCGCCTGGTGTCCCAGCTCCTCCAGCATTTGGACCTCCCGCTCCCTTGCCTCCTCCACCCCCATAGCCGCACTTACTTCCCCTTCTAGGGCACGTATTTGTGCAACATGGTGCGACTACTCCTCCTCCTTCTCAACGGCGGAGGAGAGGCAATCCATCTGCCCCTGGTAATCGTGGACCCAATCCTTCTAGTATTGAACCTAACACCGCTAACCAGCCCCAGGGCTCCCAACCCAAGTAGGACAGGCCGCTTCGCACAAATAAGCCCTGTTCATGTTGCGGTGTTTTTGCTCACTACACTCACGATTGTCCCCTCTTACCATAGATGCGACAGATGTGGGAATCTCAGGCCACCATTCGGGGACAACACTCCTCTCCCTCTGTCCCCCCCATTACTTCTACCTCTCAGCCCGCTGTGTTTACCGATCCTTTCCCTCAACAAGGATTTGTGGCTACTCAATCCCTTCATGCCCCGGCATCCACTCAACCTTCTCCTTTTGGTTCTTCCGATTACCAGATTCTTATGATGTCCTCTGACCAACCTCTCATTGTTGACCTTAACCTTCAAACTCGGTCTCGTCAATACTCCCCGCCTCCCGTACCGTCTATCTCCGAGTCCCCATCCTCCACTTCTACAGAGCCTCTATCGACACCCAATGGTCCCTTACACCTCCCTCCACCCAAAGTTGAGGTTCACACAAAAATTACTAAGGGTCCATTACGTCGAAATGCTGCCTCTGGTCGGGCTGCCCATTCTTACCGAATAGTAGATGATCTGGCGCAATCTCCAGCTGCCATTTCAACACTGGAACTCCTCCAGTCATGTACTTCTCAAAAGAAAGCTCTACTATCTGCCGTGGGTGCTGTAGATCCTGCTGATGACCTATTAATTGTTTTCTACGCCCGTCAGTCAGACCATCCCCCTCTTCCTCCTTCGGTTGCTTTCCAAATCCCAGTCAAAATCCGAAATGCCAATGTCGCTCGATGTATTATTGATGAGGGGGCATCTACCTGTGTAATGTCTGCTTCGGTTTGGAAACAACTCGGATCCCCTGAGCTGGCCCCTTCCACCATCACCCTCCGTGCATGGGATGGCCATGCCTCCCAACCCATTGGTCTTTTTCGTAACTGCCCTATCACCCTTGCCGGTAAGACTATCTGTGTCGACGTTGAAGTTATCGATGCCCCTCTTGACTACAACATCCTTTTGGGGCGTAGTTACACCTATGCCATGTCTGTCGTCCCATCCGCAGTCCATCGCAAGATGTTTTTCCCTCATAATGGCAAGATCGTCACCATTGACTAGTTGTCGTATCATGAACTTAAATCTCAGACCTCACCTGAGTCCACCATTTCTACTGTCACCAATAAGCAAACTGTCGATTCTTTGACCAGTGTCTCCCCTAGCGTCTAAAAAGACTCTTCTTTTCTTGGCACCTTCCCTGGTCCCCCCCCTCCTCCTATCTCTGATCCTAGCTCGGCGAATGTTTGCATGATGCACTCGTCTCAGGCTGCCCTCCCGCAACCTGCTCCAGCTAGTCAGCAACCCCCACCTCATCCGACTCACCCTACTCCTAGCCCTTCTCCTCAACTGTTTCCAACTCTCCCACCGAGTCCTTCACCTCCCCCTCACACCCCAGAACCTCCTTATCCTCCCGCCTCGGTTCCCTTCGGCCTCCCCCATTTAGGAACCATCCCTCCTGGCCATTACTCCGCCGGTCAAATCCCTTTCCTTGGCCCTCCCCCTGGCATCTATTCGGTTCCTATCATGGCCACCCTTTCCCTACCTAATTTAACTTTGGGCATACCGGTATGGTATCTTACTCCTCCAACCGAAACCCCTCCCGGCCACCCGAAACCATACATTGTTGTGACACTAGTTCAACCGATTCCCGTTGCTCCTCCCACCGCTACAGTACCTCTAGCCCCGTCGCACGACCCTCCTCATGCTCATCTAACCCATTATCGTTAGATGAACCCAAGTACACCATGTAAGATTAATTTTACCCCAAGTAAAATCGCTTTCACCACATTCGTTTACATTTCTTGGTCATATTTAACCCAAAACAAGGTAATCAATTAAATAAATCATTATTTTGTTAATTATTTCTAGAACTCAAGATATTTAAGTATTATTTAAATACTATTCCTAGTTAAATTTGACTAAATCATTTTTAAATAATTAAATAAACCATTATTTATTTAATTATATTCCCCTCATTTCCCTTAAATAATAAATAAATCATTTATTTATTTATTATTTGTAAATAAAGGAATTGACCCAAGTCAAAAACCCTTTTCCCTCCAACAAATATAATAAAATATTCCTAAAGGGTGATTCTAGAATGTGATTAATAATATTTTATTCATGCACCGGGTTCTAGAACACTCCAATATTTTGTTATAAATAGAAGGGTTTTCCCCATTCATTAGTCACCTCCATTGCATTAGATTACACTAGATCTACTCTTGGGCACTATTTCCATTTGTTTGCATTTTGAACTCCCATTGAGTTCCATGTTTGTTAGGGTTTTCCACATTAATCAAAGAGAGGAATTTTAGATTTGAAACACTGAGGACTTCCAAGAACCCATCCCACTGAGGGGAACTGGAAAACACCTTTCTTGTTTTCCTCTCAGGTGCCCCATTCTTTAATATAATATAAGATTACTTTTATACATTGTTCTTGTCTTGTCCATTGGATGCATGGAGCTATTTTATATCTTATCTGCTTAATATCTTTTATGCTTAGATCTAATTTTATGTAGCAAACTTAAGGATATTTTGCAGCCATACTTATGTTAGGGCTACTTGATATGCATAGCTAAAGTGATCTTTTACGACGAAAGAATCATACTAACAGTAAAGAAACACATTTTACCTAACTCTACACTAGACTAAGTTATTCTTAACTATTTCCTATGTGTCGGAATATCCTAACAAATTCTAATTATTTGGTTTTGAGAATCTCTCAACCACATACCAATTTAGGAAATATAATAGAAACAGATAAAAAGAATTACAACTGAACAAGTAGGAATTACATTTTCTAACAAACTCATGAGAAAATTAGACAAATCTATGCATATGTTAATTTATGGGTAAGCATTTTATACACCAAAAAACTCAAATAAAAATGTAGGGATAACAGGTGTTGGGTGTTAATGCTTTTGGGTGGACAAGTTGATTTTTTTTGGTGGGGTGGGGGGTGGAGGTAGTTTAGGTTAAGCCACCAACAAGAGGTTTATTAGGGTTGTTCTAGTCTATTTAGCTCAATATCCAACTCTGATCATATTAAGAGACTACACTATTATAATTGGACACTTTTATTTCAAGCTCAGCATTCTATTTAAAAAGATTTGATCCTATTTTGAAAATTTTGAATGAATCCATGTTTTGCACCATAACCACTTTATGGCCAAACAAAAAGTCATCATTAAAAATTGGCACCCTTCTTGTAAACAAGAGAGTGAGATATGTGGTGGTGAGTGTTGGAGTTCACAGGGTGTTGAGGAAATGACAATTGTGTATAATATATAAGTGGATAGCTCTTTCAATAGAGCCAATAAATCTCCAAGTAAAAGAATATCAAAATACTGAAATTCAGCACTAATAATATAATTAGTATTTTTATTATCCAATTTTAAAATCACAACCAAACCAAATATATAAAAATACTATACTTCCCAACACAATTTTTTTTAATATAATATTTTCAATTAAATAAAAAAAGCCCAATAAAAATACAACAGAACACACTTTTTTTTATTAAATTATTTTCACTTTCTCGACCTCCTGGGTTTTGAATATACTGAAGTGAGACAAGTTTTTGCATCAGTGAATTTAAAAATCAAAATTCGTTAAATAGAACATAAACTAAATATGTACCCATTGGCAAGCACAAATTTCTCAATCTAATATTTTGAGTTAAGTGAAAAGTTTTCGATAAAAATACAACAAAATACACGACTCATTTTTATTTTTATTTCCTGACCTTTTGGCTTTTGAATACTATGAGGCGAAGCAAGTATTTGCAGTAAATTTATAAACCAAAACTCATTAAATGAATTAAATAAATATATACACACCTCTTGGCTTTTGAATATTATGAGGTAAAGCAAGTATTTGCAGTAAATTTATAAACCAAAACTCACTAAATAAAATATAAAATAAATATATACACACTGGTTTTAGTAAACTCACACTAAAAATTCCCTGGAGAGTATATTTCATTCCATCACTGTCCTCCTTTTATATAGCAAAGCGTTCCTGAAATGTGCCAGCATTTGGATCAAATTCTGCTGAGAGAGCTTTGGTTGGAGAGCGTGAGTTCGATCCTAGTGCTGGTACATCTGAGGAACACCTTGCTCTAGTAAATGCCCAGTACAAGGTGTCCAGATGGTTATCCCTGTAACCAGCTAGGTGCTCAACCCTTCTCCCATTTTGACACTCACTACTGTAAATGCCTCTCGTTGAGTATGGGGTTGCTATAATGGGTTTTATCGCATCACTGAATATATATATATATATATATATATATATATATATATATATATATATGGGGTTGCTATAATGGGTTTTATCGCATCACTGAATATATATATATATATATATATTCAGTATATATATAGATTTGTAATCATGTTGACAAAATTGGAATATGAATTAGATATCCGTATAATAATAAGGAAGTACATCTTCTGTGTATGAAAATGAAAATATACTAATCACTCTCCTTGACGTTGAGTTATTGTCACGGGCTTTCTCGGACCTTTGCATTAAATGCGAATTTTTAATTGGGTATATACATTTCTTTAATATTTATAGTAAGAAAGTATATATTTTATATATATGAAAAGATATATTTTATTTTAAATTTTAAAAAGATTTTAATTTTAACAGTATTTAATAAATTGGAAAAAAATTAGCCATTAATTTATATTTTTTATTAATTAGGTTTTTTAAAATATATTTTGGAGAATTTTATATTATTATCAAATTTTCTTATAATATAATTTATTTTAATAATAATTGATTTATTTTTTAATCTAATTTGTAGAATTTTATGATGGTTAATGTCTATTCTGACCAAACTTTCTTATAACATAATTCATTTTAATGTAAATATTTATAATTGTAAATAATTTATAACATCATTGAATTTAAAACACTAAATATATTAGAATTTTTTGAGAATGAAAATTATATTAAACATATGTTAAAGGGATTTACATATCTAATGTTATATATTTATAGACATTTCATGATTTCATCTTAGTTCTATTTTAAATGAATCTTTGATTTTAATTTTCTTCCTTTCTCCTCTTTTTTTTTTTCAACTCATCTCTTAGAAAAGGTTCGGTAGTGATTAACTATAAATTAGAATACTAGCATAAGGTTCCATACAAATTAACTATAAATTAGAATTTTGACTAGCCATATTTGTATCGAGTATGGATTTTTTATTGCAGGAGTTGTTAGATTCTTGAATTCTCTTTATTTCTTTAGTTTGAGCTTTATTTCTAACTATTACCTTTTGAGAGGGAAGACTCAATATCTTTGTAGTATTTTCTTAATCATTTGTGAAAATTTGATTCATTAATATGCACTTCTATAAAAACATAATGTTTTGTTTTTTCTAATATTTGTGGGAAGTTGATTCATTATTATCCATTTCTATAGGGACATTATATTGGCTATTTGAAATAAAAGATGTATTAGATTTTGATCATCTTCATAATCTAAGTAGGGTTGCGAATATTATTATGCACCTTTTGGTTTATATTATTTGTTTCCTCTTGAGTGAGCTTGCACTTGATTGTAAAATTCCTAAAGGTGTCATTTCTCTTAGGGTATTTAAAATCAAAAAGTTGTATTCTCATAATCCAAAACATAGACCTATCTAAAATTTTCACTTTGATGTATGATCTTGTCATATAGGACCCTATTGATGTCAATCTCAACACAAATATTGGGAATATGTGATCAAATCCAACTTCGCTCAAGATCTATTTTGGAATCATCCAAGGTATTCTTAAGTCAATAAATGCCAAAATTGTAGTGGAAAATTTGGGAAGTGAACCTAATACTGTCAAAATTTAGGAGCCATGGGGTAACAAGAAACCAACTCTTCTATAGAAAGTGGGACCCTTCTAAAACATTTGGTAAGAATCAACAAGTTTTGAAATCTAAACAATAAAGAAAACTTTGGAGTATATATATATCCTCACAATGTTTTTTCTAGGCCAAATTGATTCACTAATACAAGTTTGATGTAAGAGAGAAAATAATATGGAATCTTTTTCTTTTCCTTATTTTCTTTTCTTTTCTTTTTTCTTTCCTTTTGGGGTAAGAAAAAACCAACACCTTTGTATTATAAAAAATTGTTTACATGAGGAAATATACCTCTATTTTTCCAGGCATATATCTAGCATAAAAGTTATTCCAAAGCAATAACTCAATTTTCAGAATATAGAATCCATGGGAATGCATCTCCAAAACAAAAGTACAAAATTAGAATGTCATAACATATAACTATATCAAAAATAGATGCTTGTAGATCAGTTTCAAAGGTAAAGGAACGTTCAGGTCTATTGGATCTTTCCAGACCTTTGTAATGCACCATTGTTTTATGCTTCGAAGTTGTATATGATTTACAAAAATGAAAGAAGTTTGTGGCCTTTAGCTTGAATATTCGCAACATTGGTACCTCCTCTAAATTCTCCAAGATATACATACTATGTAGAGGAATGTTTGAAGGAGTTGGAAGTAGAGGATTTGTTTCTAACTACATCCTTGAAAGAAACAAACTTTCTAAAAGGAATCATTGAACCATTGAAGCTTTCTAAAATGAAAGAAACAAGCTTTCTAAAAGTCGTTGAATCTACAAATTAAGTTGCACATGATTTCTAAAATAAAAGAAGTTTGTGACCTCTGGCTTGAAGATTGACAACATTAGCACCTCCTCTAAATTCTCCAAGATATACATACTATGTAGAGGAAGGTTTGAAGGAGGTGAAGTAGAGGATTTTTTTCTAACTGCATCCTTGAAATAAATAAGCTTTGAGGATGAAGACATTCCACTTCCCACCACACTTCCATGTGGGTACAAAACCAAAGTAAGAGTTGCATCCTTGCACACGTTGTAGTCAAATAACAAATACTAGTCATCAAGTTGTTTATGTTCAAATGGAAGTTGATGCTAGTCCATAGGGATCCCCTACATGAGCTCCAATTTGTGTTTTATATCTCCCAAATAATCAATGAAGTTCACATACAAGATTAAGGTTTCCCCTAAGAGAAACTTAACCATATTCTGAAAGCTTGCTCTAAAATTAGAACCCTCTTGGATTAAGTATGCCCCATCAATTTTATTGATATTAGGCATCCACTACGATATTTCACTTCACAAATTCCCCTTCAAAATCATTGCACACCTTGTTTGGAAAAATGGTCTTATAATTGGAATCATACTCAACATATACTTTTTCAATACCCATTGCGTGGGAGGACATGAGAAATGAATCAACTGTTAATTTCTCTTCAATTTCCATTTCTCTTGCACATGCCTCCCCTCCCATAATACTGCAACCCTTCATAGGAAATATTGATTTATAAAGGAATTGTAGTGCATGCTTAGGTTAACCACCATAGCTCACCACCTATGCTGTGAAAAATTTTGGAGATTCTTGGTCCCTATCTACATACACGACCATGAAGATTTATCTAATGCTTTAGTTTCAAGACTTTTTTTCCTTCTTTCGTAGTAATGGAGGTCGAAGGAGGAGGCCAAGGCTATTACAAATGCTTTGAGGCCCTTTCAACCCATGTAAAACCCAACCAACATCAACATTGTGGGAGTTATGATGGGTTTAAGTATCCAATTATGGTTTTGGTATTCTTCATTGAGTTAACTTTTCATTCACTTAAGTCTTAGCAAATTTTTTTCATCCAATTGATATATGAATATAATATAAAAGAAATATATATTTAATGTAATATTAATAAATGAAATTAAATTAAATTAAAAAATATCAACTACTATAATAATAAAAAAATATGATAAGAATAAAAGTATATTTTAATTTCAAATATTTAAATATTAAAAAATGTTATTATTATTATTTTTTAAATTTAATAAAGTGGAAGTTGTCCACGGTGTCTTGGATAGATGGTGATCACTTCTAGTGTTAAGGCACTCCTTGATGTGAAGTCATCATTCAATTCCATGCCTTAATTGGAGTGATATGTTGGACATGAAGAAGATGTAGTCTTGTCAAACTCAAAAAAAAAAAATTAATAAAGTGAAAATTAAAAAATGATAAAAAAATTTCTGAAATAAAAAATTCTCATTCCAATAATAAATATAATATTAAAAATATATAAAATTAATATACTATTAATAAACGGAGTTGTCTTTAGTGCGACTTTTTGAAGTTTCAGGTGTCGGAATTTGGTGAAAAATTTTGAGGTTAAATTTTGGTTTTTGTTATTCAAACTGGTTTTTCGACTCCATATATGGATTCAACACCCTCAAAAACCTCTATGACACTTCGATTGTGCAAAGTTACCAATCAAACTTCTCTTTTCAATAAATTTCTGCCGGAATTTAGAGAAATTACACCGTAAAAAGTCACAGTAAAAGCCTTCAAAAAGTCACACTAAAAACTACTCATTAATAAACTGAATTAAGTAAATAAGAAAATTGACTACAATAACATTAAAAACAATCTATTATAATAATTATAAAAATAATTTAATAATAAAAAATATATAAAATAAAAATTAAAAAAAAAAAATTAATTTCAATATAAATCATATATAAAAACAAATAATAGTAATTATTTTTTTCTCTAAGTCATTAAAAAAAAATAACAATTTTATATAATTGTACTAACATATTTTAAAATATACTCCTAAATATCCTATATACACTCTTTAATAACACTTCATATTAAGCTACCCACGTCCTCTATTTCTTTTTATGTTCTCTACCCACTCCCACCACCTTCACCTCTCGTAAACATGTACATGAGTCAAATCTTGAAAAATCTCTCTAACCACTCCCACCACCTTCACCTCTCGTGAACATGTACATGAGTCAAATCTTGAAAATTCCCTCTAACCACTCCATATACTTCTTTTTATATATTCTATTTACTCCTACCAACTTCACTTTGTCCTTAGATATAAAGAATTTCAAGATCAAAAGTGACGCGTATATATATAAAATTTTCCAAAGTTGAATGAGATGTGGAACTTTATAAACGGGAAAATATGATTTTTATAATATTATAAAATATTAAAATAAATAAATATATTTTTTATAATATTATTAAAAAACAAAATAGAGTGATCGTATTTTTTCTCAAATCTTCAAATAATTGAATTTTATAAATAAAAAAAATCACCACTTTCTATAAACTTATTAAAAAAGAAGCTAGATATATGTGTAAATAATTTATTTATTTATTTATTTTTATTTTTTTTAAATAAAATTTGTATGGCTTTCAAAATAAGAAATTACGTAAGAAAGTAGGGGGTTTTAGATTGGTTAGTGATTGTGGAAGTTCGATCATATTGAAAAATGTACTTTTTCGTAAAAAGGTTAAAGACAAAATGCTGTCTAGAAGTTCAAAATATGTCATACATAGCTGATATACGGGCCTCTAAGGCCATGAAAACAAACCAAATTAACAAAAGATTGAGAAACCAAAGACATAACATAAATAAAGAAACTAGGAAGTGGGGTTCGAATTTGTAGTTGCAACCTAGATTGGCTCCTTGTTGTTGCTCAATGAGCAGCCAGTAGTGGGGGGAATGCCAAGGTACTTCCTTATTTGCTCCAATCTCTAATCCAAGTCTATCATATGTCGATGTAGATGCTCCATGGAGAGGAGGAGATCCTCTATGTGCTTATGTCAATCCAGTATAAACTTGCAAAGAAGAAATTTCATGAACCAATACAGGTCCACCTTATGAATGTATTGATTGAAGCACCCATGTGTGTGCCTTATGTCGAGCACCCAATTAGCCAACTCAGCAAGAACTTCAATATTTGAGAGAAGGTTCCTTAGGGTGGTTCCATCTCTCTCAACACAAGTTAGTTCTTCCTTGATGCTGTTAGCTCCCTGTAATTTGCAAGATTGGCAAATACAAACTACAAAGAGAACACTTGAACCACTTTGGGATTCTAGGATCTAGCCCTCCTGAATCCAGAGAGGGATCTCTCTATAAGTGCAAAGATTGATTTATCTTTAAAGCTTTTGGGTAATGATATTAGGCTAGTTATTAAGAGCAAGGGTTTTGTTTGTTTTGGATGGTTGAGCATGATTTTTACTTGAGTGGAAAGTCCTAAAAGGAAAGAGTTCCAAAGATATGGAGTTGCAAGCGATCAGAACAAGCTTTGGCTGATATGATAGATATGACGCTGGTTTTTAGTCCATTGGGCTATGGAGTCATAAAAGGTTTTAATTGTGCAACAATTCGAAGAGTGGTCCAAGGGGCAAGTCATGTATATCACAAGATCTCTAAGATAAAATGATGGAATGGAACAATAAAAGTGTTGAAGGGGTGGAAACAAACAATAATTTCAACTAGCATTTATCAGTCTGTCCAAACAAGAAAATCATTTTAAGTAACTGTTTAAAACCAACCAAAGGACAGGGCTAACCATAGAATTCTTTGGACAAGTTCGTATTAAAGCTAACTCAACAGAAAAACAATCCAGTAATCCACATAATTACTTTCAGAAGGGATGAAAATAGATAAGAAAGACAAAGGGTAGCCTAAGATCAGATAAGATACTTTTAAATCTAATTGCTTTCAACATACTCTTAGGGAAACTTTCAGAACTACCTTTGGAGAAAGAAGCTAGAAAACATGGCAAACCATCACTTTTCTAGTCTAACTTTACTGAGAAAATAATGAAAATAACATTCAAGAACAATGTTTAGTTTAGGCAATAGAACGAGGGAACGCCAGCATTCCTAACTGTTTAGACCGCATTGAATCATTCTTGAATACACAATTTAGAGGAAAACATTGAGATAAAGCTTATCAGTCAGAGAAGGGTACTGTAAACAGTAAATCCTAACTCTATGCTTGTTGTACTTTATAAGAGAATAATGGACAAAATGGCATACATGAAAGGAAAACAATAACACAGAAAGAAGCACTTCACCAGTGATATAGACCAGGATCCCAAGAATCAGCTTGTATATTGATGTCAATCCAGTTGCATTCTTCAAGTCCAATGTTTCAGTTCAGCAATCATCTTCTCTTCTCATCCTAACTTATTTGATTACAAACAGAGTTTCAAGAGCCTCTGAACACTATTTACATGTAGAAAATTTCGAGCACAAGCATATTTCAAAGTTCTGCAACCAACCCTTTACAATGAGCTCCTCAAGAAGATTTTATAGAAAAATGAGGAGGTGAAACGAGAGAAAAGATCTACCAGCTCAATTAATACAGTTTAATGCTTCTCGGCCTTTGAGGGGCTCAATGGAGAAGATTACAGATATTTCTCTGTATTAATTGGCTTACATTAAGTATTAAGCTTGCTGGGGAGATTTTGTTGACTTTAAGGCTCTGTGTCATCTTTGTAATAACTCTGCTGATATTTTGCAATAAGTCTCTTTGGCTTGGAATAACTGTTGAGCTGTATTTGGGAAAATATCCTCTGTTCTGGTAATAACTCAGCCTCTTTTGAATGCTTTGAGGCTACAGGTGGCCTTTGGTAGCTGGTGAGGAATCAATTAGCCTCTGATGTGGCAGTGGAGGCTTCTCGGTTTTTTTAATTGATTTGTCCTTCTTTAAACACTGTTAATCTGCTTTAACACTGTGTGTTAGGCTTAATTAGGCCTAAATTCCATCTTCTGTTCTTCAAACTGTGTTTAATTGAGTGGATTAGGCTTTTAATTGTCGATTTTAGCCATAATCCCTCCAAACTGTGTGAACCATCTTTAATTCTGTGACTGGATCTTTAACACTGATACTCTTTATTTAATTAAGTTTTACTGTGTCTTGTTGATGTGCAGGCGTTACAGGGGCTTTTATAATGGTGCCAGTGTTCATGAGGCACCGAAAAACTTGGATGGAAAACCCTGTGGAACAATCTCTTTGATGAATAAAGGCCTGGGGGATCGTCATCCCCGACCTTCAATTTCCTTTTAAAACATTTGAAAAACTATTAAAACCTGCATAAACCAAGAAAAAGTTAAGAAATCCTGCGTATTTGGGTTTAACTGCTTTGGAGGCTCAGGTTTAGAGCACAGCTGTTGGATGAAAGCATCCAACGGTGGAGATTGATCACGGGGGGTCAAATGGAGGCGGTTGGAACAAACGGTGAAGAGGATTAAGTTCGAGCCGTTGATCTGTGTTGATCGACGGTCGAGATCAATCGTGGACATATAAAGCGAATGGGTCACTTTATAATGAAACGACAGAAAATACAAATGAAATGGCTTAAAAAAACCTTTGGCAGAGGAAGTATGATAAAAATGAAATTCGGGGTTTCCGAAAGGAATCTGGGTCGTCGGATGAGATTGGCCTCAGAGATCAACGGTTGTGGTTGATCAATTAAGTCCCTTGGAGGAAGGCGGAGGGCGATAATGTAATGGTTGGATTGAATGCGAGCCGTTGATTTGTAGAGATCAATGACGGGGAATGAACGCGATGCGATGTAATAGAAATGGGGAAAGCGGTTTCGGGTGGAGAAACAACTGGTTTCGCGCGACAAAAAGGGGAATAGGCGGTTTTCACTTTTCGAACACGATATGCGTTAGAGCCCAACACGTGGCCTTCTGAAACCGCTTATATCGCGTGAATTTGTAGAATTAACGCTCGGGCATAAATGTACGCGAAAATGCGCGTCAGCTGTTAGATCTGGGGCTTTAGATCGGACGGCTGTGAGAGAGTGCGATATCGATAAGATGCGAGGACAGAAAGAGGTGGGGGCAGGGGAAGGCTGTTTCAATCAGAGCCGTTAGATCAGGGAATGAACGGCTGAGATTCAATCTGGAGGAAGGCAGGACCCAAAGGAGTTGGGCCTGTCGGGATGAATCTGGGCCATCGGATGAACAGATCAACGGCGGAGATTCAATCTCGGGGTTAATCAAATAAAATATGAGGCGGAGAAAGGGTTAGTGTGGGCCGTTGATCTGCAGAGATCAACGGTGAAGATTTGTTGAAAAACATTATAAAGTGGGGTCTGTATAAAATTAACAAAGGTTGAGGGCTCATCTAGACTGTCGGATTTAGAAGAATGGACGACCCAGATGCAATCAGAAGGTTTGCTATCGGGGGAGGCAAGGGATAAGCAGCGCCGATGCGATTAGATGTGGACCATTGATTTGAGGGCCAGATCAACAGTGGGGAATGTATCGAAGGAAGTCACGGCGGAGGAAAGGGCTTGTGAAACAAAACAATGTGGGTCCTAGTATCTGGATCTGGCGGGGGAAAATCAATGGCTAATAATCCATCGGGAGTTTACCAATTAGAAGGGGGGTGAATAAAATATAAAACGCGCCCAATGAAATCTCTGATGCAAGATTGCGCAGGTCGTTTGATTGTTTCAGATCAACGGTCAGGATTCGTTAAAACGATGAATGGACGGGTTTTGTGTTAACATAGAAAAATGGGTTTTTATACGAAATACAAAGGAAAAAATGCATCGAGGAGGGTTTATTTATGTGTTTTAGCGCCCGATTGCGGGGCTTTCGGTTTTGCGAAGAGGCAAAAGGATCAGGGCTTATATACAAAGGAGCCAATCAGCATCAGAACTTTTATGTAACAAAAAGACTTGCGCCCGTTGAAAGTTCCGATGCGATAAGCGCCATATGGGTTTAGCGCTTGGTTCCAGCACCAAGTCGCATGGTGGGGAAGTGGTTTAGGACTTAGCCAAAGGGGCTTAGGCCCATAATGTAAAAAGTGGGTTTTTTATGGATTTTCAATGGTTTTTCAAAGGAATTTAAGGGTTTCAAATAAGGTAAAAAAGGATTTTTTAACCTTATAAAAGGGGCTTTTATGAAGGGAAGAGGGGAAATAAGGAAAAACAGAGGAATTATGGGAAAAAGGGAATAAAATGGAGGTTAATCTTGAGTGGAAGAAGGGGTAAAAATGAGGCGAAAATGAAGTTTTTTGCAGCAGTATTTTCATCATGAAAACAACAGATTTTCAGAATTAAGAGGGAAACAACAGTGAAGATTAATCAAAGAATAAGATGTCTTTAGAAGAGTTCAAGAATTAACAATTTTGACAATAAAACTTATTTCTTGAAGGCTTCAAAAATGATTTAGCCACCATTTGATATGAAATTTTTTATAGGTGGCTAATAGTGGCTCCACATGGGGATGGTGCCTTCTTGAAGGCATCAAGAACTTCAAACTTGCATTCTTTGGGGGGATGATCAGTGCCTCATCCATTGGGCTACAACTTTCTTCACTTGGATGATCTTCTTTTGCTCTGAAAATGTTAGCAACCATGAAAGACAAAGGAATTCTATCAAACCAAGCTTTCTACCTATCCAATCCTACTGATCTAACATTTTTTCTTCTTTCAGAGTGCATTTGGATTGGCAACTATTTTACAAACATTTTATTATTTTGAGAGCAAACAACTAATCTAAGTCTACTTCTTATTTCTCCATGAACTCAGATTAAACAATTGAGTTCATATGCTTCTCTACCTAATCTACTTATCTGTTAGGATTAAACTGTCTAACAGATTTTTATTCACTAATTTCTAAAACAGAAATTTAAAAGCATACAAGTCAGGATTGAACAGTCTAACTTGTTGCTGATCTATGGCATAAAAAACAAGCTGCACATAGATATTATTTTGCAGAAAATTAAATCAAAATGGTGAAGGCTTAAGATCTGAAAGTTCTAAGCACGACCTTCTCTTTTCTTCAGCTCTGTTTCTAAATTTATTCAAGCTGTTTTTTCCTGGTTATCTGGTTCAGATTTTGAGCTTATTAGAACCAGTTTGCTTGTCTTTTGACTCAAAATTAAAACAGTTTAGAGCCATTCTTCTTTTGAAAACTAAGGTTCGGAATTTAAGATTGTTTGAACCTTTACTTTTCTATCCTAATCTACCTAACTGATAAGCCAAGATTAAGCTATTTGGAAAATCTGATTCACTAACCTATCAACAGTCAATTTAAACTAATTAGTCATGATTAGGTTGTATGACTAACTAGAAGTGTGTTTTTTAGGAGTGGAATTTAAGCTTGCACACTTTCAGATTTTGTCTCTCTTTTTTGGTATGGTGTTGTACCTTTATTGTTTTTACAATCTGCCCTCTTTTCTCTCTTTTACTGTTTTTGTATTTTTGATTTTTCTAATTTTGAATGCAATGATGGATAAAATATTTATAATGAGAAAAAAGATAAAAGGCTTCCACGCATGATTGGATCAAGAGAAGTAATGTTTGAGCATCCTGCCATTGACAGGACCCCCAAACAGTTCAGCTCCATTCAACTCCTACAAGAAAAATGCATTGTTACCAGCAGCAGAATGAATGAGATAAGGGCCAAGCCATAAGTTGTCAAATTTCCCATGCTTGCCCTTGTCTTCTCTCCTTGAATCCCACTTTAACACTTTGTCCCCAACATTGAAATTACTGGTCTTTTTTCTTCTATCAAAAAGCTTCTTGATGTTCTCTTGCTTTTGTAATGCTTTGTTGTAGACCTCCTCTCTGGTTTGCTGAAGATGTATGGTATGATTTATCCTTCTGATCATGTCATTTTCTTCAGATTTCACTTCTTGGATCAACTTCATAACTGGCACACTAAGGCTAGTTGGAAAAATTGTATCTGTTCCATACACAAGTTGATAGGGTGACATCCCAATAGATTTCTTAAGTGCTAATCTGTCAGCCCATAGTGCATGAACTAGCTTTGTGTGCCAAGACTTCTTGTTATCCTCCAACAACTTCTTGATTATGTTCACCAAACTTTTGTTTGAGGATTCTGCCAGCCCATTACCTTGAGCGTAATAAGCAGTAGAATGACCCAATGTAATCTGATATTTGTGACATAATTCAACCATCTTCTTGGATCCAAATGCAGCTGCATTATCAGTGATGATCTTCCTAGGACAGCCAAATCTAGAGAGGATATGAGTCTCAATGAATTTTATGATAACATAGTCATTGGCTTGCCTAGAAGGGATGGCTTATATCCATTTGGTAAAGTAGTCTGTTGCAGTGAGAATCCATTTATGTTGGGCAGATGAGGGTGGATGGATTTCTCCTATGAAGTCAAGTCTCGACTGTTGAAAAGGAGCTTCAACAGTGATTAGATGCAGAGGTAAGGGCAACAAATTTCTTTTGCCTTCAAAGAGTTGGGATTTATGACAGGCAATTATCATCTTGTGTACATCCAGAAAGAGAGTGGGCCAATAGTAACCAACTCTAAGGATTTTGTTGGCTGTAGTCTTCCAGTAGAGGTGGCCTCCACATTCTCCTTCATGGAACTTATGCTTAACCTTCTCTGCATCATTCTCAGGCAAACATTTAAGCAATATTCCACTTGCATTTTTCCAATAAAGACATTTATCTATAATGCAGCAATTTACGGCTTTTAACTTTAAAAACCTTGCCTTTGTTTTTGATAAACCAGGAGGTGTATTTAAATTAAGCAGAACATATAGAATATCAGCATACCAAGAGGAATTCATAAAATGGTCTTCAACAATGGGAGTTGACAGTTCCTCTTGTTCATCTAAAACATTAATCATATTTATATCAAGAACTTCAAAATTTTATTCAGCCATTAATCTAGCTAGACCTTGGCCTTTGATGAGTTTAGTGGGTTTTATCTCTAAATCATATTTAAGTATCACCGCAATCCACTTACCTCTCTTACCATCTGGGTCCTGTGTTAGAATGTCTTTCACAACTAAATTTGGGACAAAGGAAATGATGTGAGATGCAAAATGTATACTCTGAAGTCTTTTAAAGCTTTGACCAAAGTAAAAGCTTGCTTTTCCATAATGTTGTACTTCAGAGGAGCATCTCTCAATGCCTTGCTAAAGAATGCAATAGGCTGCTCTTGTCCCTGTGGATTTTTCTACAATAGGACAACAGCTATTGTATGTTCTGATGCAAATGAAAAAATATAAAAATATTTTGAAAAATCATGACTTATTAGAACTGGTGTTTTGGTTAATGCTTGTTTGACCAGTTCAAAGGATTTCTTTGCTTCTAAGGTCCATTTAACCCCTTTCTCATTTTTCAGCATGTTTTTAATGTTTCTAAGGAGTTCAGCTAAGTTGGGTATGAACCTTCTCAAGAAATTAATCTTTCCAATGAAGAATTGTAGTTCCTTGATGTTTCGAGGATGAGAGATTTGCAATATAACCTCAATCCTCTTTGGGTCTATCTTTATTCCCTCTTCCGATATAATGTGCCCAAGAAGTTTACCTTCTTGGAGACCAAATAGTGTTTTCTTAGGATTTAAAGATATCCCAAACTTTCTACATTTCTCGAATACTTTTCTCAAGTGTTCTAAATTATCTTCATCTGTCTTGGAAAAAAAAGTGACATCATCAAGGTAAATAGTGATAAAGTAGTCCAATTCTTCCGAGAATGCAATGTCCATGGCTCTCTAAAAAGTTGCACCAACATTCATTAGACCAAAGGGCATTTTCACATACATGAAAGTGCCCCAAGGTGTAGTAAAAGCTATTTTTAATTGATCATCAGGATGTACTAAAATCTTATTGTATCCTGAGTAGCCATCAAGCAAAGAAATTCTTTTAGAACCAACTACTCTTTGTAAAATATGATCCATCTTGGGTAAAGGGTAGTTGTCTTTCAATGAAGCTTTGTTGAAGTCTCTAAAGTCTATACAAAGCCTAATATCTACTGTTTTCTTCCTAACTGACACCAGATTAGACACCCACTCAGAATATCTAATAGGGACAATAATACCAACTTCATACATTTTCTTGATTTCCTTCTCAACGAAAGGTAACTGAACAGGGTTTATTCTACGCAGTTTTTGTTTAAATGGCTTTTGGTTTTCCTTGAGAGGTATCTTGTGTTGAATTATTTCAGTGTCATAGGATTTCATATCCTGATAACTCCAGGCAAAAACATCAAAAAATTCCTTAAACAGCTCTATGTAGTTGAGTTTAATGTGAGCTGGTAAAGTTTTAGATAGTTTGATCATCATTGGCTTTAGTTCACTGCCTATATTACACTCTTCAACTTCAATCTCGATAGGCTCCAGCTTTGGCTTCTTGGCCACATCATTGAAATCAAACAACTCTTCTAAAGGGGCCAAACCCTTTGGAAAACTTTGATTTCTAGACTACAGAGTTTCTAAGTCTTCTGTTTCTAACTCTGCAACCATTTCTGTTGTGTTTTCAAGTTTGTTAGACAACAGATTTATATCAGCAACCTCAGGAGAATTTTCTTCTTCAGCAAGTAGATTTTCTTCACTAGGACAGTCTGTTTCACAGTCTGAATCTGAACTTGGTAGTTCAAATTCATTTTTGGCTTGCAGGAAGTCTTCTATTTGTTTGTCTCCATCAAACACTTGTTAATGTTTCTCGTTATCAGGAATAACTGGTCTGAATTTAATTTGAGTTGTGCATTATTTGATTTCATAAGGCTTTAAGCATGTTCGAGCAACAAAAGCTAAACTGTGGGCCATGATATTCTTTTGTCTTGGGACAAAAATTAATTGGGATTCCTCAAAAATTTTCAATAAATCCATGACGTCGTTTCGATAGGCTCTAAGTCTGGGGTGTTTGGTGTTGTATTCCCCGTTTACTTGCCTAATGATTAACTCTGAATCCCCATGAACTTTAATTCTCTTGGCTCCTAATTTATTCAACAAGTGTAAGCCTAAAAGAAGGGATTCATACTCTGCTATGTTATTCGAACACTGAAAATTCAATCTATAGGAATGGCCTTTCGTGTGGTTGTTTTGGGTGTTGCGTATCCAGACTCCTGCATCAGCATTGCTCCTAGTGCAAGACCCGTCAAAGTTCATACTCCAAAGAGGATTAGTCTCGGGTTCATCAGTTTGGTTACTATCCTCTTCAACCAACGTTCTTTCGTATTGTTCTTGAAGGTCAACACTCTATTGAATCTGTTTTAATTCCTCAGGTTTTTCATTGCGTTGAGGACTGTTGTCTCAACTCTCAAGGTTTAAAAGAAATGGATGAACGATTTGTAGCTCTAGACCTGTGTTTAGTTTGTTGTAGTTTTCAGTTTTAGCAAACTGTTTCGACAGTTCTGTGTTGGCTTCCTCCTCATCTCTATCTGCCATTAATTCAGTTAAGGTCACTTGTTCACTGAAAGTTTCATCATTGAAAAGGATAAATGAGTCAAGGCATGTGTTTACTGAATAAAGGGGAGAGTTTTTCAGTCTATCTTGGCTAGTAACCATGTACTGCATATGGGACTCCTTGTAAATTATTCTAGTCTGATTGAAATAGGGATGGTCGCATATGTCATCTCCATTTGCATAGTTCCTTGTAACTTAGCTCCCCAAGATCTTGATAACAACATACCATACTTTGGGGGAACATTAGCCACAACAATATCCATGACTAAACATTTGGCTAGAATTTGTGCTAAGTTAACACAGAGGTCTTTGATTAATCCTAAAAATTTCACTCTGCCTGAGTCAAAGGAGTAAAGATATTTGTAAGGTCGAGTGATTTCAAGGCCTAGGCTAATTCAATAAGGGGAACAAAGATCTTTATTCTAGAAATTTCCTGCTCCAAACTAAAAGGCATTTGATTCTTTGAAGTGCTTGTTTCAGCCTTATTAACTGCCACTCTATCAACAAAATCAGTTTGTTGATTTCCTCTATTTACATTGGTTAGAATTGTTTTAACAGGAGCACTAGCTGAGGTACTAATGCTACTGAGGTCTGCACTCTGTTTTGCATTGTTTTGAGTGCCTTTCTCTTTACATTTATCAGAACTTCCAACCACTATTTTATCTTTATGTTTTGTAACTTTGGGTTTATTTATAATGTTGTTTTGTACAGATTTTTCAGAGGTTTTAGTTTTGGGAGTTTCTTGATTTCTTTTACTCCTAAGGTCATATTCCTTTTGAGACTCTATATAACATTTTCCATTTCTTGATAATAAATTTCATCATCATATATTTTGTTATCATAGGGTGTGTATAGACCTTGTTTTCTATCATAATGAACTTCAAAATCATCATTATCTACTCCCAACATGTTGATGTCATCTTCCTCTGTTTGTTCTAATGTTTCTTAAACCTCACTTACGTAATTTTGATGAAAAGGAGGAGTGATCTATTTATCATCCTCCCTTGGTCTGTTTTGAGGTTGGTTTCTCCTAAAATTCTGATTTTGGTTTTGATTTCTGTTTTGAGGAGCTGCTTGGTTTTGACTTGCTTCTTCTCTCTCAAGTATGCTCATCTTTTTCATCATATCCTCCATCATTCTTTCCATCTTTGAGCTGGATGTGGAAGGTGTAGATTCCTCTCTAAAGGACACTTTCTTTTCATTCTTCATTCTTGGTATTTTCTCCATTAAGTTAACTTCCACAGCAAGAGCTCCTTTTTGCATATCTTCAAGAGTTAAAGGATCTCTCTCTCTCAGCTGATAGGCCATCTCAGGATCAAATCCTCTAGGAAACTTGTTTAAATCTGAGCCTTGTGGAGGTTTTAGGTCTGGGGGAAGGGCATTGTAAACGCTGTTAAACCTAGTGCAATAGGCTTGTACACTTTCCCTAGCGTTTCTTTGGAGATTCTTATAGTCCGAAAGTATTTGGAGAGGGTTTTTCTTCACTTCCCATTTAATTAAGAATAATTGATGGAAGGCTTGGAGATCATTAATACTTTGAGGGGTTAAGCCTTTAAACCATTTTCTTACTTCTCCCCCTAAACTCTAAGCAAATAATCTAGGTTTGACAGATTCGTCATCAATCTCATTTCTGTCAAAGTAGTCATTCATCTTATCCACATGTTGTGAAGCAGTAATAGCATTACTGGCATCATAAAATGGTATCTTGGACTGATAGTCCTGTGGAATATTGACTAAGGGAAAAGGAAGGACTAAGGGAGCATACCATGTTGCCATGATAGGAGGTTGTGGAAACAGTGGGGGGTTTACAAGTGGTGGATTAACAAGAGGGAAAGTGGGCTGGAATGGAGTGGTTTGAACAATGGATGTATGAAGAACAGATGTGGATGTACCAGCAATAGATTGTTGAGCTGATCTTGGATGAGAGACACCTAAATTGTGAAGGAAATGTAAATTAGGTGGTGTAGTTTCTCTGCTACCAAGATGTTCACTTCTGTCCGGGGATGAAAGTGAAGACTCTGAATCTAGCTGATCTAAATCATCAAGTGACCTAGTTCTAAATGGATTTCTTAAGTCAACTTGTGATTGTTGTAGAGCTGCAAGGTTTTCAAGAACAGAATTAGCTCTCAAGGGTGATCTGAAAACAGTTGAAGATTTAATCTTAGTAGATTTCCTAAGAATTATTTCAGGGTTATCAACTATCTCAGGATGGTTAGCGTCAGGGTAGGCTCTAGTATGAATCTTTCTAGGAGCCACTATGCTGTGTTTTTCAGACCCAACTAAACAAGAAAAATTTAACCAAATATGACAATCTTTAAGAGGCTAACTGATCTTTAAAAAAGAAAACTTTAATCCTAAAGTCCTCTAATTGAGTTTAAATGATGTTATGATGATAATGGGTCTTCCCAGTGGAGTCTTAAGGACTGTTTAGGATTGTGGAGTCGTTACGTGGAAATTTTTAGCTCTTTTGGAGGTAAAAGGTTTTACGGTCCACCACCATGTTTATTTGAATACCAATCTTAAAATATTTTTGGTTTTTCTGAGTTTATTTCAGTCCTATGGGTTCTAAGAGCATCCTAAATATGTTTCAACACTTAGCTACGGTGATGAGACAAAGAAATTCTATTCTTATGGCTAAGCTAGCTGGTCCTTCAAGGTTTGACAAGTTCTTTATGAGAATCCTAAGGTTTCCTAAGTTTTTCACTGATTCAAATAAGTTTTATCATGATTACCAATTGCTTAGTAGTGCTTGAAGAGGGCTGCTTGTACTCACTGTGCAATGTTCTTGAATCAAGGGTTTCCTGAGGTCCCAAAAGTATCTAGGATGAAGTTTTGCTCAGAAATTCCCTAACGAAGTCGCCAGAAATGTTATTCCTGGTGGCTCAACTGGCTAACAGAACAAATGTCATTGAATCAAGGGGTAATATGAGATATTTAAAGGTATTTGGAATGAAAAATACTCAAATCCCCAGTGGAGTCGCCAGAAATGTTATGCCTGGTGGCTCAACTGGCTAACAGAACAAATGTCTTTGAATCAAGGGGTAATTTGAGATCTTTAAAGGTATTTGGAATGAAAAATACTCAAATCCCCAGTGGAGTCACCAGAAATGTTAGCTCCCTGTAATTTGAAAAATTGGAAAATAAAAACTGCAGAGAGAACACTTGAACCACTTTCAGATTCTAGGATCTAGCCCTCCTAAATCCAAAGAGGGATCTCTCTATAAGTGCAAATATTGATTTATCTTTAAAGCTATTAGGTAATGATATTAGGCTAGTTATTAAGAGCAAGGGTTTTGTTTGTTTTGGATGGTTGAGCATGACTTTTAGTTGAGTGGAAAGTCCTAAAAGGAAAGAGTTCCAAAGCTATGAAGTTGCAAGCAATCAGAACAAGCTTTGGTTGATAGGATAGATATGATGTTAGTTTTTAGTCCATTGGGCTATGGAGTCATAAAAGGTTTTAATTGTGCAACAATTCCAAGAGTGGTCCAAGGGGCAAGTCATCTATATCACAAGATCTCTAAGATAAAATGATGGAATGGAACAATAAAAGTGTTGAAGGGGTGGAAACAGAAAATAATTTCAACTAGGATTTATCAGTCTGTCCAAACAAGAAAATCCTTTTAAGTAACTGTTTAAAACCAACCAAAGGACAGGGCTAACCATAGACTTCTTTGGACAAGTTCGTATTAAAGCTAACTCAACAGACAAACAATCCAGTAATCCACATAATTAATTTTAGAAGGGATGAAAACAGATAAGAAAAACAAAGGGCAACCTAAGATTAGATAAGATACTTTTAAATCTAAACTGCTTTCAGCATACTCTTAGGGAAAATTTCAGAACTACCTTTGGAGAAAGAAGCTAGAAAACATGGTAAACCATCACTTTTCTAGTCTAACTTTACTGAAAAAATAATGAAAATAACATTCAAGAACAATGTTTAGTTTAGGCAATAGAACGAGGGAACACCAGCATTCCTAACTGTTTAGACCGTATTGAATCATTCTTGAATACACAATTTAGAGGAAAACATTGAGATAAAGCTTATCAGTCAGAGAAGGGTACTGTAAACAGTAAATCCTAACTCTATGCTTGTTGTTCTTTATCAGATAATAATGGACAAAATGGCATACATGAAAGGAAAACATTAACACAGAAAGAAGCACTTCACCAGTGATATAGACTAGGATACCAAGAATCAGCTTGTATATTGATGTCAATCTAGTTACATTCTTCAAGTCCAATGTTTCAGTTCAGCAATCATCTTCTCTTCTTAGCCTAACTTATTTGATTACAAACAGAGCTTCAAGAGCCTCTGAACACTATTTACATGTAGAAAATTTTGAGCACAAGTATATTTCAAAGTTCTGCAACCAACCCTTTACAATGAGCTCCTCAAGAATATTTTATAGAAAAATGAGGAGGTGGAACGAGAGGAAAGATCTACCGGCTCAATTAATATAGTTTAATGCTTCTCGGCCTTTGAGGGGCTCAATGGAGAATATTACAGATATTTCTCTATATTAATTGGCTTACATTAAGTATTAAGCTCGCTGGGGAGATTTTGTTGACTTTAAGGCTCTGTGTCATCTTTGTAATAACTCTGCTGATATTTTGCAATAAGTTTCTTTGGCTTGGAATAAATGTTGAGCTGTATTTGGGAAAATATATTCTATTCTGGTAATAACTCGGCCTATTTTGAATGCTTTGAGGCTACAGGTGGCCTTTGGTAGCTGGTGAGGAATCAATTAGCCTCTTAGGTGGTGGTTGAGGCTTCTCGGTTTGTTGAATTGCTTTGTCCTTATTTAAACACTATTAATATGCTTTAACACTATGTGTTAGGCTTAATTAGGCCTAAAATCTATCTTCTGTTCTTCAAAATGTGTTTAATTGAGTGAATTAGGATTTTAATTGTCGATTATAGCCGTAATCCCTCCAAACTGTGTGAACCATCTTTAATTCTGTGACTAGATCTTTAACATTGATACTCTTTGTTTATTTAAGTTTTACTGTGTCTTGTTGATGTGCAGGCGTTACAGGGGCTTTTATAATGGTGCCAGTGTTCATGAGGCACCGAAAAACTTGGATGGAAAACCCTATGGAACAATCTCTTTGATGAATAAATGCCTTGGGGATCATCATCCCCGGCCTTCAATTTCTTTTTAAAACATTTGAAAAACTATTAAAACCTGCATAAACCAAGAAAAAGTTAAGAAATCCTGCGTATTTGGGTTTAACTGCTTTGGAGGCTTAGGTTTAGAGCACAACCGTTGGATGAAAGCATCCAACGGTGGAGATTGATCGCGGGGGGTCAAATGGTGGCGGTTGGAACAAACGGTGCAGAGGACTAAGTCTAGGCTGTTGATCTGTGTTGATCGAAGGTCGAGATCAATCATGGAAATATAAAGCGAATGGGTCACTTTATATTGAAACGGTGGAAAATACAAAGGAAATGGCTTAAAAAACCTTTGGCGGAGGAAATATGATAAAAATGAAATTCGAGGTTTCCGAAAGGAATCTAGGTCATCGGATGAGATTGGCCTCAGAGATCAACGGTTGTGGTTGATCAATGAAGTCCCTTGGAGGAAGGCGGAGGGCGATAATGTAATGGATGGATTGAATGTGAGCTGTTGATTTGCAGAGATCAACGACGGGGAATGAACGCGATGCGATGTAATAGAAATGGGGAAAGTGGTTTCGGGTGGAGAAACAACTGGTTTCGCGCGACAAAAAGGGGAATAGGCGGTTTTCACTTTTCGAACACGATATGCGTTAGAGCCCAACACGTGGCCTTATAAAATCACTTATATCGCGTGAATTTGGAGAATTAACGATCGGGCATAAATTTACGTGAAAATGCATGTCACCCATTAGATCTAGGGCTTTAGATCGAACGACTATGAGAGAGCGCGATATCGATAAGATGCGACGATGGAAATAGGTGGGGGTAGGGGAAGGAGGTTTCAATCTAAGCCATCAGATTAGGGAATGAACGGCTGAGATTCGATCTGGAGGAAGGCAGGACCCAAAGGAGTTGGGCCTGTCAGGATGAATCTGGGCCATCGGATGAACAAATCAATGACGGAGATTCAATCTCGGGGTTAATAAAATAAAATATGAGGTGGAGAAAGGGTCAGTGTGGGCCGTTGATCTGCAGAGATAAATGGCAGAGATTTGCTGAAAAAAATTATAAAGCGGGGTCTGTATAAAATTAACAAAGGTTGAGGGCTCATCTGGATCGTCGGATTTAGAAGAATGGACAGCCCAGATGCAATCGGAAGGTTTGCGATCGGGGGAGGCAAGGGATAAGCAGCGCTGATGCGATTAGATGTGGACCGTTGATCTGAGGGCCAGATCAACGGTGGGGAATGAATCGAAGGAAGTCACGGCGGAGGAAAGTTCTTGTGAAACAAAACAATGTGGGCCGTCGGATCTGGATCTAGCGAGGGAAAATCAACGGCTGATAATCCATTGAGAGTTTTCCAATCGAAAGGGGGGTGAATAAAATATAAAACGCGCCCAATGAAATCTCCGATGTAAGATTGCGCAGGCCGTTTGATTGTTTCAGATCAATGGTCAGGATTCGTTAAAATGATGAATGGGCGGGTTTTGTGTTAACATAGAAAATGGGTTTTTATACGAAATACAAAGGAAAAAATGCATCGGGGAGGGTTTATTTATGTGTTTTAGCGCCCGATTGCGGGGCTTTCGGTTTTGTGAAGAGGCAAAGGGATTAGGGCTTATATACAAAGGAGCCAATCGACATTGTAAGTTTTATGTAACAAAAAGACTTGCGCCCGTCGAAATTTCCGATGCGATAAACGCCATATGGGTTTAGCGCTTGGTTCCAACACCAAGTCGCATGGTGGGGAAGTGGTTTAGGAATTAGCCAAAGGGGCTTATGCCCATAATGTAAAAAGTGGGTTTTTATGGATTTTCAATGGTTTTTCAAAGGAATTTGAGGGTTTCGGATAAGGTAAAAAAGGATTTTTTAACCCTATAAAAGGGGATTTTATGAAGGGAAGAGGGGAAATAAGGAAAAACAGAGGAATTATGGGAAAAAGGGAATAAAATGGTGGTTCTTGAGTGGAAGAAGGGGTAAAAATGAGGGGAAAATGGAGTTTTTTGCAGCAGTGTTTTCATCATGAAAACAACAGATTTTCAGAATTAAGAGGGAAACAACAATGAAGATTAATCAAAGAGTAAGATGTCTTCACAAGACTTCAAGAATTAACAATTTTGAAAATAAAACTTGTCTTGAAGGCTTCAAAAATGATTTAGCCACCATTTTATATGACAAATTTTATAGGTGGCTAACAGATGTGGCCCAATGTAAGTTCTTGAAAATGTCTAGTTGGTTCCTCTAGTTTATGGCGGGTTCATGCACTGTTGTGACTAGCTTGTTCTTGATAATATGCAACACCCCTTCTGAATCAGGCTCATTGGTGTGGCATGGAAGTTGTGCGTGGGAGGGAACAAGACTAAGGAGAAGGTGAAAAAGTGTCAAGAATAAGACCAAAAAGGAAAGGTAAAGGTCGGGGAAAGCAGGGTTGGGCTATGTCAGCATCCCAAACCAAAAAACGAAGTCAACAATACACCTTTTGTAGAGAGGTTGAAGACGAAATGTTGCCGAGAAGTTGAAAATATGCCATACATAGATGATATATGGGACTTCAAGGTCATGAAAACAAACCAAATTAACAGAAGATTGAGAAACCAAAGACATAATAGAAATAAAGAAACTAGGAAGTGGGGTCTAAACTTATAGCTACAACCTAGATTGTCTCCTTGTTGTTGCTCAATGAGCAACCATTTTTTCAGGTGATCAAAACTATGCTCAAAAATGAAATTTTTTGGAATGGTGTGGAACCTAAACAACCACGTAGATCTCGCCATTCTCAATACAACGCAACTCGTTTTGCAGAAAACCGACATCGTATGCTCTCGAAAACGCATCATGTTAGTTTTCCCAAACAAGTAAAATTTTGGCAAAAATGTGTAGGTTGTCGAGTCAGTATTCCATACAGATGACTAGGCATGGTTGACTAGTCAAAGGGTGACTGTGCATGGAGGACCAACCCAGTCACGCCACTTGTCGAGTTTTTTTTGGTGCTGGTTGGCAGATTTTGATTGGTGGGTTGATGGCCTACCACATGCTGCCATGTGGCCCAACCGAAGGTT
Source organism: Pinus albicaulis (assembly GCA_034641835.2). Lineage (NCBI taxonomy): Eukaryota > Viridiplantae > Streptophyta > Pinopsida > Pinales > Pinaceae > Pinus > Pinus albicaulis. The sequence continues at coordinate 338,779,984 of CM076573.1, forward strand.
GCCACGTGGCAGCACAAGAGACCACCAAAATTTGTGTAAGGGCCAAGCGGACCGGGTGGGATTCAAACATCAGAACTGTAGAAATGATATACAATAAGCATGCAAATATCCAGACTCCCCTGATCTAACAATATTTAAACTTCTTTCTAAAAACAAAATCCTTCCACTGTTAATATTTTGCGGAAATTAAAATCAATTGCAAACACACGAAGTAATAAAAACAATCACACATAACACAGTTGTTTAATGGGAAAGGCTGAAGCTAAAAACCCCAACTATCATATATTATGTATCATGGAGATCATGTAACAATCTCATATCAATCGTCACACACTAATCAGAAGAAATCTGCAAATCCATGGACCGATTTCTTGCCACCTGATAGCCTGCTTCCACTGCGCAATCCCTGCTGAAGAAGACCCCTGAATGATTTCGAATCTACCTTGCTTGCACCGCACAATCCTCATTGGCAACTCCAATGTGTGTGGGATGCAATCAATGCATCACTATAGTCACAACGGATAGTCCATCTTGCCCTTTCACCTATCTCTCCACTAGGTCTCCACTGGAACTGACATGCACTATAGTTAGCTGCTATATTTGTTCAGTTGATTAATGAGTTATTATTTGTGAATTAATTAACTAATTAATTCACTCCATTCTCACTAGTGTATCATTCAGTTAGACTAGATACAACTAGCTCAACTGAGTTTAACTCCATTAACTAAGTTAAACTGAATAACAACTCCATGAACTACTCTTCCAACTTTGTCATAACTTTGCCACTTCAATTATAATTGAGTCCTCCATGCATGAACCACCAGTAAACCCTAGGAATTGCGTAATTCCTTCAGCCCACTTATTTGACAAATCTGTACACTGAAATTAAGTGCTCCAAGAGAATAAGTTGATGTTTATTGTTGGATTATTATTAAGAGCTAATAATAATCGAAACTTCTATTTTTATATCAACGATCTATAAACAGACTTCGCCAAATACTCTAAAAATAGAATTTCATCTATTTTTCCAACTTGACTAACCATCCACAAATAGCATCCTGCAGCTTCTGAAATATGATCACCATGTCTAAAAATAGACTTGCGCCAAAAATAGCCTACGGGCCCACTTAGTGAAGGTGACTCTTTTTCACTAAGCTCATCATCTTATTGAATCTCAACAGTCCCTCTCAACAAGATAGGGATTATCCTTCACCCCAATTCTGCCTCTATGGTATTCAAATGTGCTCCTGCCGAGCGTCTTCATCAAAATATTTGCATCCTAATCTTCCGTAGGAATGTACTGAAGCAACATGATCTTCCGCTGCACACAATATCTGATATGATGATACCTGATATAAATATGTTTAGATCTATCATGAAACATAGGATTAATTGAGAGTTTAATGCAACTCTGATTATCATAATTTATCACTGTAGGAGATTGTTACATGATCAGGATAATAATAATTCGATATATTCGAGGTACAGTTCAGTTCGGGATTCATTACAGCGCAAGAGCATCTCCCTTGTTGATTAGTTTCATTGATTCTGATTGGGCTGGTGACCTTGATGATCGGAAGTCCACTGCAGGATATGTATTCACTCTTGTTTCAGGACCTATTACTTGGTCTTGTTAGGAACAAAGTGCCATCTCCCTTTCTTCAGCAAAAGCAGAGTATCGTGGTGCATTTGAAGCCAGCAAGGAAGCCATGTGGCTTCATCAGATCCTGTTTGAATTTGGTCTTCAACAACAGCATCCAACTACACTTCGGTGTGATAATCAGAGTGCCATTCAGCTATGTAAAGATCCAGTTCAACATCAGCATATGAAACACATTGAACTCCACATACACTTCATCAAAAAGCTCATTCATGATCGTGTTCTTGAAGTGCATTACTTTCCAACTAATGATCAGGTAGTCGATATCTTTACAAAGGCTCTCACAGAAGAGAAGTTTACCGAACTTTGATCCATGCTTGGAGTTCAGGAAAGTTTTCATTAAGGGGGGATAGGCTCTAATGCCTCCTTCCTTCTCCTATTGTGTCACTTCTGTAAATCCTTCAATCCTATCCCAATTTGTTCTTAAAGGGGGATGTTAGGATATTTCGACACATAGGAAATAGGCTCCTTTTGTGTCACCTTTGTAAATCCTTCAATCCTATCCCAAGTTGTTCTTAAGGGGGGATGTTAGGATATTCAGACACATAGGAAATAGTTAAGAATAACTTAGTCTAGTGTAGAGTTAGGTAAAGTGTGTTTCTTTACCATGTACATTTGTAACTTATAATCTGACGATCACGATTTGTAGTGATACGACGGACATCTCACCTGTGTAACCGTCTGTGGCTTAACACCCGATTGGTCCATGATCTGTTGCAAGGAACGCATGGAGGGTCATTTTTCCGGTAACCGTTTATGAGAGAAACATATGTAACTTTTCTTTTTATATTAATAAATTCCATGAAGTGGCCGCGTTGGCTCAGGGCGTGGACTATTTCCCTCTTTGAGGTTTTTAACCACATGATTATACTGGTGTATTGAATTGTGATCTGTTTGTGAGTGGTGACCTTTGGTTTCTTGATCTACGTAACTTACCCTGTAAATTCCTACGGAACTTACCCTGTAACCTTATTTCATCCTATCCATTTTTTAATGCATTTTGATTTCAACAATTTCTATTTTATTCGTGACAGGGTGTTGTTAATGGTTACTTAGAATTTCTTTTCTTTCTTTTCTCATTGCTCTCTCATTGCCAGTCATATATGTATGACCCTAATCCACCAAACCAACCAAATCAGCAAAGAACAATTTTAATTACTGTTATCAAAAAATAATTTGATAGGCCATATGTTTGTTTTCAATTTTTTCTTAAAATTCATGGTTCTTGTCTCTACTGTTAGTATGCGATTTTTTACTGTAAATTTAACTGAAAGCTTTGGTGAGTTTATGTAAAATGTAGCTTTTTCTTTAAATTCATGATTCTTATGCATACTATTAGGTTTCTCTGAATTTTTGGATCCATTTAGAGACCACGCAAATCTCTTAAACATCGTGGAACCATAAGATTTTTAATATTTTGTAACCATAAAGCACTCAAAATCCTAGTTACCAGAAACAGAACGTTAGCGGGCGTTCTAGGAAAAAACGAAGCTAGAAACGCAACGGCCAAGGAAACGCCGTCCTGTACTATCGTTTCCGTTCTAAGTGCCCAAAAACCTGTTTCTTGCGAAACGAGCTACGAAACTGATTGTTTCTTACCACCGTTTCTCTGGACTGGCCATAACGAGCAGCGAAACTGGTTGTTTCTGCCTTAACTGTAGTTCCAAAATTAGAAATATTCTGCTCCAAAACTACAGAGGTTTTTTTTAGAAATTGTGAATCTATAAAAACTCAAACTCTCCAGCTTTGAAACTCAAGTTAATTATCTATAAACTATGTGTATTCTGTTCGGGAGGTTTTTTAATAAATTCTAAATCCATAAGAACTCAAATGCTCTAGATCTGAAGCTCTAGTTGATTATATATATAGTGTGCGCATGCAAAAGAAACTCCAGTTGTTATCACCAGTAGAAATGTTTTTCAATTATTCAAGGGGCAAAGGAGAGTCTACTACCATTCACGGGATACAGTGAAAGTGCAGATCAGAGCCAATTGAGCAGCTTTATGCACCAACCCAGTTACCTTCAGCGCCATCTCAATCTGGGCGATCTCAACCTTGGCCCTTCAGTGATCTCTACCTTCAACATCAATCTCAACTTTAAGGTTAGGTGAGTCCATCGGACTAGTGATTTCTAACATAATTTTGATTTTAATTGGTTGTGAGGTAAAATATTCTTTCCATGTTAAACTTTGTGGAGATGGATCCGGTTTTTTCAATAGGGCAGAGAGAATGAGGTAGACCGTAGTGTCTCTTAGTGGCATGATATCTTATATATTTGTATTTCCATGGAAATTTGTTTAAATTTCTATGAATCTGTATCTGTGTAAGTGGATTTGAAAAGATCTACATATTGTCTATAAACGTATGAGGTTTAGGCAGTTTTGAATTATGATTTTAATTAGTTTTCATGATTATATATAGGAGTATTAGAAAGTGGGTCTGAGCATAGTGATGGTAAAATGAAACGCAAAATATTGAATCAATTAGGCACATATACTATTGGGTTAAACAATAATAATTCCACAGAACTGTAGGCATTGGGTTGGACCTTATGGACAATGAAGAATTTTAACAATAATACAGCCCAAATTGAACTTGGAATGGAAATTTCACCTAACTTGGACGCCTTCACAATATTTCCTTGGATGAATTGCAAAATCACTTTTTACAGTGATCTCATGCCTTGAATCTTTATATATCTCCAAGAATTAGAAGGTAGACCTGAGCATAGTTATTGTTAGTAGCATGGAATGCAAAATATATGTACATTATTATTAATCTATTAGGCATACTTGGTTTAGACAATAGGAATTTTATATAACTGCAGGTATTGGACTAGGCCTTATGGGCAACGAAGAATTCAGACAAAAATATGACCCAATTGAACTTGGAATTGAAATAATGGAAAAGACATATGCACCTTGGCATTCTTTCCTTGAATGAATTGCAATCACTAGTTATGATCTCATGCTTTGAATCTCATATATCCCGAGGAACTAGCAAGCGAGCCTGAGAATAGTGATTGTTAGTAGGATGAAATGCAAAATATATATACAGGATATTGAATCAATTAGGAATATAGGTTAGATAATAAGAATTATATTCAACTACAGGTATTAGGTTGTACCTTATAGGCCCCTAGGAATTCAGAAAAAAATAAATAAATAAAATAAAATAAAACAAAATTAAGACCCAAACTAAACATGAAAAAGGCCCAAACTAAACATGAAAAAGGAAATTTCACCTTGTCAATATTTCCTCCAACAAATTGCAATCACTGTTTACAATGAGCTCATGCTCTGAATCTCATAAATATTGAAGCATTAGCAACTGGCCCTGAGCATAGTGATGGTTAGTAGCATGAAATGCAAAATACGTAAAACTAAATAAACATGTATGCGGTTAGGCTCAAAGATGAGAAATCCATACTGCAGGTGTTGGATTAGATCTCATGGGCACAAAGAGTTCAGACAAAAATAATGCCCAACTTGTTGTTACAATGGAAATTTTACCTAATAGCAACTTTGGCAGCTTCACAATCTTTCCTATAATGAATTGCAAGCACTGCTTCCAGTAATCTCATGCTATGAGTCTCATAAATCTCCGAGAATCAGAAAATGGTCATGAGGATAGTGATTGCGAGTAATGCAAAAACGCATATAAAGGAAGATAGTGAGAGTTATTAGCTGCTTCTTGGCATTGAAGTCCTTCAAATTCCATGGAGTTATCCATCATCTTTCAGTGCATGAGTGATGAAAATTATCAAATCTGTGACCCGGTTAACCGTGAACCGTGAATGGCAATTGCAAAACTGGACGCTTCGTTGTAGTTTCAGTTCTTTGTTTACATATAAAACAGTGATATTTTTGGTTCTTTGTTTACATATAAAACAGTGATTGAAGTTTACTCGGATTTTAGAACTGCTAAACTTTATTTATATTTTTACATTTTGAGAATATTTATCAGTTTTAAAAATATTGTCAAATTCAATCGACAACAATACCACGTTCTCAAAATATTTTTAGAATCTACAATAAGATTTAAAATGCTCCCAATAAATTAAAATCTATAATAGGAATTAAAATGCTCCGAATAAAAACCCCGCTGAAGTAATGTAAGGGTTGCCTCGAAATGCTCTTGAGTTTGCGAGTGTAAGGGTGCTCAATACATGCCGGACTTTATCTCAATGTGAGGAATGTTGATGTTAATTGTTGGGGATGGAGTTTGTTTGCCATATTAAACTTTGATATTTTTAATTTTATTTTTGTTAATTTGATCAAATGCCAAGTCTTCTATCTTTGCTTGACACCCAAAATTTTGTTCTGAAAATTCTTGCTCCAGGGCATAGCTTGCTCTTGGATGTTCTTTTTTGGTTTATTATTAGGTTTTCTATTAAAAAATACCCTTGGAATGTGATTATGCACATAAACATTCCCCTGCTTTTCAAGGTCTAGGTTGCTCTTGGATCGTGACTATGTTCAAAACACTCCCCTACAGGTCTGGGTTGCTCTTGGATTGTGATTGTACTCGTAAAATTTGGGTTTTCAAGGTTTGGGTTGCTCTCGGATCGTGACTATGCTCAAAACGTTCCCTGCAGATTTGGGTTGCTCTTGGATTTTCCATTAAAAATTGAATGCTATCTATCAAAACTTGAATGTTAACCGTGAGGAGGGACTCCAAATCTAGCATATTTTATATGAATTTGTTAAACCTTTTTTTGCTAATGGAAAAACTTTTTTTTTCCAAAAATAACTAATAATATTATTTTCTCCAAAAATAAACAATGAAAAATCTTTTAACCCCGAAACTTCCATCTGCCATAACATCTTTGGCAAGTTTACCCATGTTCATATGTTTGAAATAAATAATTCAAACCCATGATCATTTATTATTATTATTTTTATAAATAAGATGAAAATAGAAGTGGACTAATGAGACAAACCACTTTAGTGGAAAAGTGAAGCATGATTAGCCATTGAACCTTTTGAAAAATCAATCATTTTCATCACATCTTGTCAAGGCACTGTGGCTTGATATTTTTCATTTATGAAAAATTTTTACTTTTATGGAAAGGATAATAATTATTGAGGTTAGGTGGCTGTTTTAATTTTTCAATTTTATTTTTGGAAAATATGTTAGTTTGTGTGATAAAAATTTAAATATTTGGAAAATTTGAGGATCAATTTTTATAACTATGAATTTATAGATAATTTCAGTATCTTGATATTGAAGTGAATAGTAAGAATTGTTGTAATTTGATACTAAGTCTTGCTCAAAAATATTGTGGTAAATATCTGTAAAATTACTAATTCACCAATTACTATATAAAATAAATAAATAAATATCATGAAAGAAAAACACAAAAAATCGATCAATTTCATTATATATTGTCAATGGGCACTCACTCTCCATATTTCTATTTTTATTTGATGAAAAAGTTTTTAACTTTGGGGAAAAACAAAGAAATTAACCAAAGGTTGAAAACAAAAAAACTAAAGAGTGTAGTTTTCCTTTCTACTATTTCTTGCTAAGACATGTTTGTTTATGTAATGTGATTAGTTGTGCATTAAAATGCAATGCATGATTTATTGCAAAATATTTGAAAATAGGTCCATAATACATGAAATGAAAATGAGATGTGAAATATGCCAAGTTAATTTAAGAAAAATCAGGAAGAGTTAATCCTCAGTGTTATTAGATTCCATTCAATGATTTGTTTTTGTTTTTTATAGGTTTTTGTTATCTCTTCAAAATTTTAGTTAATTGTACTTTTCAAATTAAGTATGAGTTTATTTTTTATTTTTTTAACTAATTTTTATACATAAATTGTGCAGATTAAAATTGGAAGAAAATTTTCATTTCCCATTGCAATGGAAGAAAGTTCATCAGCGTCACAAAGTAGACCACCCCTTTCTCAACAAAGTTCTTCCACAATGGAATCAAAAAAATTCCAAATGAAAGAATATCAAGAAGCAAAAAAATCCTTTGAAGCGAGGCTATGGGCAGTTGTAACATGCATTCAATATTATAGTGGAGGAGCAAGTGGAACAACTGGTTCAAGAGTTTGGTTGTGCCCTTATTGTAAAAACAAAAACAGGGAATGTAGGAAGAGTTCGATGGCATTTACTTGGAATAGGGAAAAAAGCACAATCGGTTTTATGTGACAGTGTACCTAAAACAGAGAAAGCTTTTCTACTTAAGCAATTTAATGAAGTTGAAAATTTGAGATATATCGCTGAAGGTTTCATTCAAACCAACAATAATCCTAGTGAATTGAAAGTTGGTGGTCCACGCTCTCATTCTCAACATCAAGTTTCTGTTCCCCACCTTGAAAACTTATGGGATGTAAAAGGGAGGGGAAATCTTGATGCATCCATTGGACGATTTTTTTTCGCAAATGGCATAGCTTTCAATGTTTGCAGGTCTCCTTATTGGAAGGAAATGGTAAGGGATCTAGTTAACAATGCTCCTAAAGGTTACAAGCCTCCTAATTATGAAAAAATGAGGACAATAGTGTTATGTGATGAGAGGGCTCGAGTTGAAGCTAGAATTCATGACATTAAATATATTTGGAAGGAATCTGGGGTCTCCATTGTCTCAGATGGTTGGACAGATGTCAATCATCGTCCCCTTATCAATATTTTGGTTTCTAGCCCAAAAGGAGTTATGTTCTTAAAATCCCATGATACCACAGGAAAGACAAAAGATGGTCCATATCTAATGGGTCTTCTCAAAGAGGCAATAGAGGAGGTTGGAAGAGAAAATGTTGTCCACATTTTTACAAATAGTGCCTCAAACAATGTCCTTGCTGGTGGGTTGATTGTGGATGAATATCCAACAATTTTTTGGAATCCTTTTTCTGTGCACTGCATGAATTTGTTCCTGAAAGATATTAATAACATTGCATGGGTTAATAAAACTATAATTGAAGCAAAGATGCTACAAAACTTTATTGTTAATCATGCAGCATCCATAGCAATTTATAGGAAATATGAAAAACTTCAGCTTCTTCGATGTGCCAAGACTAGATTTGCATCAACATTCATTATGCTTCAACGCCTTATTTAAATGCATCAATCTTTGAGAGAATAGTGGTATCAATGGATTGGCATAGGTGGAAGGGTTCTCAGATTGGGGATGGCCCAAAAGTTGAGGACATTATTATTGGTCTTTATTCTGAGGATTTTTGGAGTAGAGTGGAAGATATTGTCACCCTTATTACACCTATTGTTTCCACTCTTCGCATACTTGATAGTGATCAACCATGCTTAGGGGATGTGTTTGAGAGTATGGATCAAATGAGGGAGAAGCTTCATGACATAACAGAAGATGAAAATTCTAGGATCGACATAGAAACCAGAACTGAAGCGTGGGAACTTAGTTTGACAAGGTGGAAAATGCTTCATAGCCCTCTTCATTCAATTGCATTCCTACTCAATCCTAAATGGTTTCATAAAAAATCATCTTCAGATGTTGAGGTGATGCAGAATTGGAACACTTTTATAAGTAGGTGTTACGATTGTCAGGATCGCACTAATTTATGGCTTGAGTTAGGAAAGTACTTGAGATCAGAAGACCACTTTGCAAATGAATATTTTGCATACAAAAGAGAACAACTTGGACCCATATACTTCTGGATGCAATATGGTACAGGAACCCCCTTGCTTCATCGATTGGCTATCCGTTTTCTTTCACAGGTATGCTCAATAAAAAATACCCTTAATGTATTGATTTATTTGTTAAACAGTTAAGTCTAATATTCATTTTGTATTATTTTCCTTTTAAGATTTCAAATGACTATGACTAACATAATGTTAATTTTATTTCATAGGTGACTAGTTCCTCTGCGTGTGAAATAAATTGGAGTGAATATGCTTTTATCCATTCAACGAAGAGGAATCGCCTAGGCACAAAAATGGCACAATATTTGGTGTTTGTACATTCAAATCTATGTTTGTTATCTCAACAACAACTAGAATACAAAACTAGACCCACAAGAATGTGGGATTATGGTGGTTCACAAGATGATGGAGATGTTGAGCTTCCACTTGAGGTGTTACAAGATAATGTTGAAGACATGCTTGATAATACCACAAAGTATATTGACCAAAACAATGATTTTGGAATTGGCTCAAGCTCAACAACCATTCAAGAAAATGAGCTTGAAAATCTAGATTATTAGGTTTACTTGCATTTTGCATATGAACTGTTAGAAGTGACTTTAGAGATACATACATATTCAAAAATATACATTTAATTATTTATATTTCAAATTTCTTATTCTTATAAATGTTCTCTATTTTCTTGGAATTAATGATAAGCTAAATTTTTTGATCTACCAAATTCTCACTCCTTTCTTAAAAATAAATCACTATTTATCAATGTTTGTTTACAATTTCACAAGCTGAAACATTGATGTTTATGATTAATGCTTTGTTTTATATTGTTAACATTTAATTATGTTTTTTTTCTCTCTCCTAGTTTCTTATATGCGAAACCTCCAAACTCCGTTTCTCGTACCGTTCTCGTTTCTCATTTTGTTTCCCGTTTCTCGTTTCTGGTAACATAGCTCAGAATAGAAACATGCTTTCTCCCAAAATAGCCTGAAATTGATACGTTCTGCAGAAATTACTGTGGGCACAGATTTGATTTCTATTTTCTCGAGGGCAACGTGCCTACACCACCCATTCCCACCCAAAAAAAATCTTACAAAAAAAACTACAAAAATTCTTAGCTTTTTATATAACTTTGCCCTCGAATTGCATTTACTGGTTGCCTCCAGAATCTTTCTTTGGGCCATTTATGTACTTTAAAAAAAATATCCAATGATTTTTAGCTTAATGTAGATGTGTGTTAATAGAATTTTATAGGTTATAGTGAGTGACTATGTAACACTCTTTCGAGAGAGTGAAGTGCCTTAACATTATAATTTTTCATGTGGTAGAATCTTGTATTTTCGCAGATTTGATGGAATTTTTAGTTGTCGACTCAGATTCGATTACTCTCTTTCTTGTCCTGCAATTTCATAGATATGGTGATACTATGAATTGAATATTTTGAGAAGATTGGATTTCTAAAATTGAATTGAGAAAATTAGATTTCTGACACCAATAACTGCGCTTGATTGAAACTTGGATTTATAGATTCGTTGCATCTTTTCCTTTGAACTTGATAATCCTCCCTTGAAACTTGGCTTTATAGATTTGTTGCATTTTTTTCCTTTGATCTTGATAATCCTCCAGTTGAGCATCAAAACCCAACTATTACCTGAAAGCATGACATCAAATGCAAGTTTTTTCTCATCATTGATTCATGAAATCTCCCTAGCAACTTAGTGGCGTGAAGTTATGGTTTAAAATCACAATCTAAACATTTGTGCAAATTTTAGGCAGATCTTGGTAGAATAATATTTGTGCAATCAAATTTTAGGCAAATCTGGTAGAATCTTGTCGTTGCTACCCAGAACTGTAACACCTCATTGTAATCACGAGGCCACACTTTTTTTTGATTCAACAACACACACGAATAGGTCTCTATTCCATAAAATCACCATAAAATCTCACTCCCACACACAAATATATATATATATATATATATATATATATATATATATATATATATATATATATATATATATATATATATATATATATATACACGTGCACTAATAGGGCCAACGTTGATTCAAATGGGGTCGACCTTCAAACTCACATATAACTAGTTTATGTGCTTAGGTTGTGACTAGGTAGCCCCTTGGAACTGCCCTTCTCTTACATATGATTGTGCCATGTGACTTGGTTCTTAGGGGTTTATTGAGGCCTTAACAACTCTTTTTATTTTTCTCGAAAATAAAGCCCCCTCGCATATAAATTTTGAAAATATTGTCTTTGTTTGCATTCAACTTTATTTCAGGTTTTTGATTTGATGATCTTCCTTCCCTGGTTTTGCACGCTTCTTTGCAATGATTCTTTTGAGCTTTCCTTCATATAATAGTGTGTTCTGAATCATTTGTGATTTCTCATGTATAAATCTTGCCTAATGATTATGACTTCAATGTAACAACCACTTTCTTAATCCTCATCATAACACCAATTAAGAGGAGGTGGTTAATATGTTGACGCAAAATCCAAGGTGTCATTATGGAAATGGGGTCTAAAAAATTTGATCTCTTCAACTCCCTTACAACCTGATTTTGACACCACCATCATTGCGTTCGTCTAGTGAAGATGATTTCATTGATATAAAAATTCACCTCAATTCAACCTTCGGATCAAGAGACGTGACCATTGCAATTCTGGTGAATTAGCACCACATCATTGTCTCAACCACGTGGCTAACCTCCCAGCACCACATGGAAAATGGTCAATGGTGGTTGACTTGTTCATGGGTTTAGGTTCTGTGACCACACATTGTACAATAACATGCAACCAAAGGTGCGCGTGCACACAAATATATCTCCCTGACTAACGCGACAGTTCTTATTTGACACCAATCTTCCCATCTCCTAGGCTTCGTTACCAAAATCCTTTCCCTTTTCACTCTCGCAAACTGTCTAGGGTTGACCCTTTGGGATGACACGTTTATGGGTCCGCGAAACTCCAATGAATGTCTTATCAATGTCGAGCATGCATGTATGCCATCGCATCTAGGTTTACATCATCCTGATAATTCTAACATGTACTCCTCTTCATTCTTCTAGGGAATAACATCTGGGATTAGGTGTAACGTGGGGCCACACTACTTAGCGTGCAACTTTTTGTGCTTGGTCCATTGCGGACATCAAGCTGACAATTTTACCCTCTCAACCTGGTCCTTATGCAACTTCTTGTGATCTTTTGGGATTGAGACCTCCAGGTTGGTGTCATACCAGGTATCCTTTGACCATTGATATTTCTCTAACTTGATCTTGGACATATGTCACGAGGGCGTTCGTTCTTGGTCACGAATTTGGTCACATGCGGTGGAAAACAAAGTGAACAATGTTGAGGTTAAAATGTCAGGACTATGGCCTGCAGTCGATAAGGTGTTGTTGAAGTAGAATTCACTAAGGAATAGGGTGAGAAGGTAACACTTAAGCCTGAGCAACTATTAACAGGTATAAAGGAATTCTTCCCATCACCCTTGTACAAGTTCTTTTCTCGCTCCATAGTCATGATTAACACATGCATGAAGGGGATTAAATATTGCATTTGGGTGAAGTAAGTGCCTGCATATAATGTATAGATATATATGTATAAACATAAATACACGTATGCAATCCCACATACGCAGGAGCACTAACCTTACCAAGCTTGGATACTGAGCAAGGTGTAATAACCAATTTTATATGCAGTACAATAAACATAATAGTGATTTACCCATTGATAATCACTAAGGCCCATTAGATAGAATTACAAGCTTATCGGGACTCAAAGGCCTTCGAGCTTCTTTGAAAAACACTAATAAACCAAAATCAACCCATCTTATCTCATTGATTCGTTGGTCTTTGGGCCATTAATAAATAGACAACAACTCATGAAAGTAATAAGAAAACATACAATGTCCAAAGAAGGCCAACATTCCACAGATAAGCAGGAGATACCCCTTGTTAAATTCATATGACAGGCATAATCATACATTCAAGAACGTGGTAGCATTATGACAGGTCACAATCATCACACTCATGCCAAATCAAACTTCCAAGCATAAGCCACACAGTGAGCATAAAAAAAACATTAGCACAAGCTAAAGGCCACACGATGAGCATCCAATTCTCATACCATATAGATTGGGCATGAGTAGGGCTTGATTAAACAGTTGTTGGGATTTTTGACGCAACTCATATATAGGCTGATACTTTTTTGCAAGGAATCCAGACCAATCATGAACCTGTCAGAAGATTTCTTGCACATTTGCAACAATGTTACATAGACATTCTTTAAGAGAAGTCGCATATTTGATTTTATGTTCAATTTCTGTAGCATGCTAAGTGGTTGGGCCAGGAAGCGTTGTTTGGGTGGATGCAATGGTGTGCTTCAAATACCGGTTTATAGAAACAAGTTCGGTACACGCTGCTCCAATGTGGTCACAATATTTAGAAAAGGTAGAAGTAGAAAAATATTTTGGTGCATTGGGCACCACTTCAGTAATAGTTTCCCATAACTTTTCTAGAATTTGGCGTTGATATCCTCGACCAGTTGTTGTAATTATTGTTTTTCATGAAAAATTTGATCTCGCTCAGTCGTAAGGGAAACATTTTTCTACTGTTGTTCCTCACTATCAATGACCAAGTTATTTTCTATTTTTGTAAGGTAAGTTGTGCTTGCAGAGGTTGTCCGATAAGGAAAAATGTTTCATATTGACCCTGTCAGTAGGCCTCTCGCTCCTATCTCTGCTCACTATGGAATTTAGTGCGAACCTATTCAACCATTGGCAATCAAAATGAGGGAATAAGGTCAAAATATTGTGCCACATTGCTTAGGTGTTCTTAGCACGTGTCAGGATATTGGTTGAGTTGGATGAATTGAGTTGTTTTCAGTTCTAGGCCTGGTGTCGGAGCTAAGGTGTTATGCGGAATTATGAATTACAGATAAAACACATTCCCTAAATGTGGTGCTATGCATTTAGAACAACAGATCAAAGACTTTGCAGAAACTTTTCCTAAGATTAAATAGACACATAGAAAGATGGAGAAACTTACTTGTGATCCAAGCACTTCCTATTCTCCTTCTGTTGCTCTTGCTGTAGCTTCCAATCCAACTTTGATCGCCAGAATAATTCCTGCAAGTATAAACACTAAACAACAAAGAGATTGCAATATACATATGGCTATTTATCTTAATTAGTTAAATCAATGAAACATGAAACATATACATCAGCTAAGAATCCATGATACCAAAGATAGAAACATAAACATATACATATGTGGGAAAATGAGCATCAATCTTTATTAATGGATAGAAGGGGGAGGTTACAACCAGCGATTGATTTGATGTCACCAGCTCTAGCATTCATCCCAGGCTCATCACAATAAACATCTCACCAGCAACATATCACTCCAATCACACTCAATTGAGAATCGAACAACATTTCTTTACCAAATTTCTTCCCTTTCAAGCACTAGGATCTATGCTCAATTTATAGAGCATCTGAGGGTATTTTCTCAATCGATGACTTTCTAATAATAGGTAAGACATGTTCCCAATCTCAGCGGTGTTATATGGATACATGGATTCGAATTTTGACACATATGGACTCTTCTAGAAGGCACTGGCCATGTGGAGATTCCATAACAATGAGAATTTTGCTCCCATTTGACCAACGCACTCTTGAATGTTAGGAAGTGCTTTGTAGAGCACCCTTGAATGGAGGTAACTGCATATGCAAAGCAGTTAGTCCCTTTAGAGGCTACGTTGGTGAGCTCATAAGTGATATAACATGTACTTCAAATCTTGGAAGCCTTGCAATGGAAGTCATAGATGATTTGTTCTTGTTCTTGTCTTAGGGCATGTAGCAACTGAAATGATAGGGGATGATAGAACCTATTTCATTGGTTCTGGGGATGATGTCCATTTTAACCAGGTCATTGGGAATGATGCCCAAATTGACTTATAACAGCTGCCCCCTAAAGCATGAAGTTAGAATAATAATAACATATTTTTTGAATGAGATGTTTTACATTGTGATGGGCTGGAACTGAAGTGGAGTGGTGACTTGCATCAATTTTACAATACATTACATCATGATATATCATCTTGGTCACGAATTGCTGAGGGAAGGCATTCCCATGCTCAACACATAAACTATCTAATAACATGTACATAGTGCTGAAATTTGTCTACATTGGAATGTTGCCCAATACAGACATGCCTACAGATATAGGTCCATGCTCGGATGACAATATATATGTAAGGTCACCGTACAGATGATGTGTACAACAATCTTGAAATCGTAGCCCGGATGGCTGAAACTAGATCCGAGGTCTTCTTATCTCGTTCACTCAATCATTCAGGTACAAGTCTAGCCATGCGAATATATGATTTGTAGTCGAACATGGTAAGACATCGTTTGATTACCAGCCAATGATGTGAGTTGTTAACAAACGCGAGAGTAAAAAGAAACTGTTGTCGACCTGATACTGAAAATCCCTCCAGATGTGCTCTTTCTGTTTGTTGGGCTCCCTGCCCAATCTGCATCCATGAAGCCACACAGCTTCACCTCATCCGACTGTCTGTACCAAAGTCCATATCCCAATGTGCCTCTGAGATATCTCAATACATGCTTCCCCGCCTTCCAAAAAATCTTGGTAGGCTTAACCGTAGCTTATGAAAGCTGGTTAACAACATAGCATATTTCGGGTCCTGTATTGACCAGATACATGAGCGATCCCACCAACTGTCGGTAAACAGTGGCATCCACTACCTCTGCCGAAGTAGAATCCTCCTTCCTCCAACCACCAGGAAGAGGAGTATCAACAGGCTTGCAGCCATGCATGTTGAACTTCTCCAGTATCTCTTGGGCATACTTTCCCTGAGAAATAAACAGTCCATCACTGTGCTGCCAAATTTCCAATCCTAGGAAATAATGAAGGGGGCCAAAGTCCTTCATCTCAAACTCTTTTGCAAGATCAGCCTTGCATGAGAGTATAACCTGTTCATCACCGGTCAGTATCAAATCATCTACATAAAGTACAGTGATCAGCAACTTACCCTCCACCACTATCTGGTATAGGTTTTGATCCGCCTCACTCTTGGAGAATCCAAGTCCGGTAAAGTAACCGTCGATCCGTGTGTACCAAGCACGAGGTGCTTGTTTCAACCCATACAACACTCTTTTGAGCCTGCACACATGTAACTCGTTGTTGAAGATCTCGAAACCTTCGGGCTGCTCTATGTAAACCTCCTCCTCAATCACTCTGTTGAGGAACACAGTCCTCACATCCATTTGATGAATGTGCCAACCCATCTGTGCTGAGAGAGCTAGGATGCTCCCCATGGAAGAATACCTTGTGACAGGTGCAAAGGTTTCCTCATAGTCGATCCCCTCAATCTGTGAGAAGCCTCGGGCAACAAATCTTTCCTTATACTTCTCCACATTCCCGTCAGCTTCTTGCTTCACTTTGCAGATCCATCTCGAACCCACCACTGATTTCCCTTCTAGCCTTGGGACAATCTCCCATGCACTGTTTCTGACAATCAAATCATACTCTTCCACCATGGCATCTACCCATGCGGGATCCTCCACAGCTTCCTCGAAGGAGGATGGCTCTGTCACGATACACTTGCTCATAAGAGCCATGTATCCAGTATACCGGTCACGTGACTGTCTCTGTCTGCGCTGTGATGTAGGTGCTCCTACAATCCTCTCTACATCTTGAGCCAGTCGCTTAGCTTCTGTAGTGCGCTTCCGCCCTTTCATGGTTGGCGCTGCATGAGTGGTCTCTTCCACTCCATGAACCTCATCTTGTGGCTCATCCACATCTTGAGACTCATCCTTAGGAACTAATAGCTCCTCATATGCATGCAAGTGTGGCTCCCTCTCAAGCGAACACTTCATGGCTTTCTCCTCATGAAATTTTATATCCCGTCGCACAACAATCTTGCGACTGTCTGGGAAATACACACGATAGTTGTGGGGAGTATCAGTGTACCCCACAAATATCCCAACCTCTGCGGTTGGCTCCAGCTTCTTCCTAGCATCCTTCGTCACATGAATGTAAACAGGTGAACCAAAAAACCTCAAATGGGAAATATCAGGCTTCTTACCAGAAAATGCCTCCTCGGGTGTACTCATGCCAAGTATCCTGTGAGGACAACGGTTCTGCACATATACTGCAGTATTGCATGCCTCAGCCCAAAAGTGTATGGGAAGGCCCTGATCATGCAACATCACCTGTGCATCACCCACAATCATTCTGTTCTTCTGCTCCGCAACCCCATTCTATTGTGGGTTATGAGGTGCTATGAGCTCTCTTAGAATTCCTTTTGCGCTGCAAAAGTCCTTGAATTCGCCAGAGATGAATTCACCGCCATTGTCGCTCCTAAGAGCCTTCACCTGCTTCCCCGATTCTTTCTCAACTAGTGCCTTGAACTCACAGAACTTTGATTATGTCTCGCTCTTCTTCTGCATGAAGAAGATCCAGAACTTACGAGAAAAATCATCAACAAATATCACATAGTACCTGTGCTTTGCTGTCGAAGCTACTGAGAAAGGTCCACACACGTCTGTGTGAATTCTCTCAAGGATCGTCGTGGCACGACTATCCTTCTCGTGAAAGGTGGCTTTCACAAATTTTCCCAAAGTACATCTCTTGCACTGATCTGACTACGCAAGTGTACCTTTGGGAAGCCCAGTAGAAATCTGCTGCAGTATCTTCAAAGCTCCATGGTGAAGGTGGCCCAATCTCTGGTGCCACAGCTCACCATCATCCCGGCTCACCACTCCTTCTGCCTTGCCTGCCATTGCTGCGCAGCCATCTACCTGCAATTGATAAAGGTTCTTAACTCGAACCCCTATCCTCTGGGTCTCACCAGTTTCCTTACTACACAGGAAAGCCTTTACCTCGATAAATACAACATCATATCCCTTGTCTTCTAACATGGTCACCGAGATCAGATTCTTCTTCAATCCTGGAACATGCATCACTTCCTTTAATACGAAGGATTTACCAGAATCCCTCCCAAAGGAAATGGTACTGATACTGGTCACACTGCATCCATCATCATCGCCCATCTCGATGTGCACTCCAAGATATTTCTCATCCAGATCAGTAAAAAAATCTTTATCTCCGGTCATATGAAAAGACGCACCACTATCAAGAAACCACACTGAACCCATCATACTTGAGACCAAGCATGCGATCAACGAAAAATATAGCTCAAACTGTGAGGCTAAGGCCTCTCCAGCTGCAGATCCAGCAGCCTTCTTATTTTTCTTCTTCTGTGGACAATTAGTGGCATAATGTCTGTGTTGGTGACAGTGAAAGCACTTCACCTTGGACATGTCCTGCTTTCTGCCTTTCGCACCAGATTGAGAAGCATTCTTCTTTCTCTTCCCCTTCCTTGCTTTAGCAGCCAAAGTGCAATTTTCTTCATCAGATTTCTTTGATTAAGATCCATCCCTGGTACTCCGCCTTATCTTTTCTTGCACAAGATCCGACCAAAGTCGCTCCCATCCTAGAAATTTCTCCCGACCATTGACAGAGTCTTGATAGGAATGCCAACTCTTCGGAAGCCCAAGGAGAGCCAAGCTCACCAAGTCCTCGTCATCAACAGTAACCCCCAAACTTCCCAGCTCATCCCTGCATTGGATGAACTTCGTGAGGTACTTGGGCATACTGTCGCCTTTCTCCATTTTTATGTTTTTGAGTTTGTCCTTGAGCGCCAACTTCCTCTGGTTGCTCTTTCTTTGAAATAAATCTGTCAAAGCCTTCCACATCAAGTATGGAGAAGCCTTAACATGAAGGCTGGACACTATGTGATCCTTCACACCTTCCAACAGAATCCTTCGACACTTTGTTGTCTTCTTTTTCCACGCGTCAAGTGCGGCAGCATCGCCAAAAGCAGGTTTTGGAATTTCTACATCTATGAACTCCTTCAACCCATTGTCATCTAACACCGCCTTCATCCTGTCCTTCCATGAAATATAATTCGAGCTGCCCTCAAGGGCATACTCAAATCGCAATCCATTGAAAGACATCTCAACTTTGACACCAAGAAAACATTGCTGCAAATTCGAATTCCACCAACTCAAAACTCAACCGCTTCAATGTTTTGCAATTTCTCCAATGATCAATATCGCTCTTATACCATGTAGAAATTTGAATAAATTATATTTTATCCACCGAGATTCTCCTGATCACACACTATTTTAACTTCATGCACAATACAAAATCTCTTCTACCATTGATCATTAATTGCGGAAATAAAAACAATCGCATGCGCACATTAAAACCATAAACAATCACACATATGAACACAATATTTCATGGGAAAGATTAAAGCTGAAAACCCCCAAATATATGTATATTATATGTCATAGATATCATGTAACAATCATCATACAAAGCTCCTCACTAGCTCTCAGTACAATCTCGAATTGCTACACACTGATCAAGCTAGATCTAGCAAAACACATGCTCCAATCTTTGCCACCTGATAGCCTGCCTCTACTATGCAATCAATTCTTGATAATGGCTCATAAATAACTTCGAACCACCTGGCTTGTACTGCGCAATCCTAATTGGCATCTCCAATCACTGGTTGTTGTAAATCATGCAACAGTATAGTCACAACTGATAGTCACACTGCTCTTTCACCTATCTCTTCATTGGTCTCCACTGAAACTGTCCATGCACTGAAGTTAACTGATGTATTCTTTAGTTGATTAATGAGTTTATAATTAGTGAATTAATTAATAATTAATTCACACCACTCACACTAGTGTATCAATCAGTTAGACTAGATACAACTAGCTCAACTACGTTTAGATTAGTTAAACTGAACACAACTCCATTAACTTCCTCAATCAACTCCACCAAACTCTCTCACATGAGTTCTAACTAAAGCCTCCATGCAATAGCTCCACTTGACCCTCAGGAATAGCATAATTACTTCTGTCATATGCTGTGCCACATCTTTGCACTTAACTGAAGTGCTCCAAGAGGATAAGATAATGTTTATAGTCCAAATATTATTAAGAGCTAATAATATTCGACATATCTATTTTTAGACTGGAAATCTAAAAATAGATTCCGCCCAATTTGTCTAAAAAAAAAAATTCCATCTATTTTTCCAACTTGACCAACCATCCACAAATAGCATCCTGCAACTCATAGAATACGATCGACATGTCTAAAAATAGACTTGCGCCAAAAATGGTCTGCGGGCCCACTTAGTGAAGGCGAATATTTTCACTAAGCTCATCATCTTGTTGCAATCTCAACAGAAGCTTCATCCTGAGTTCCATAAGAGCTCCACTCACAACACAAGTGAGTGTCGGGCCAAGTAGTCACTGGTGGCTGAGTTGAAGGCTTCTGAATCGGATGCATGCTCCGACTCTGAATCAGAACCTGACAAGGTGAATGACAAAGGGAAGTAGATTATCGATGCAGAGCCTAATGCCACCACTTCCACCATGAATATCCAGAATGAGGAACCAGAAGATCCAAAGGAGGGGGAGCACCTCTTCCATTCCCATATGTGGGTAAAGGGATCCATGTTGCAGTTCATTACCAATGACGAGAGCCAAAAGAACCTTATTTCAGTAGAGTTTGTGAAGCGGTTGTGCTTACTGACCACAACACACCCATATTCGTACACCATTGGGTGGATTCACCAAGGATGCTGTCTTCGCGTTAGCCAGTAGTTTCGCCTTCCCTACAGCATCAAGCCCTTCACGCATGAGGTATTATGTGACATTTCTCCTTTTGATGTTTTTGATGTAGTATTAGGCCAACCATACTTGTGGAAGCGACATGTTGTGTATGAGTCTCGGCCTCGCGTTGTAATTGTTACTTTGGGTGATAATTTGTACATGATATCAAAGGTAGCACTGTCTGCTGCCATCTCTTACTGCAAAATTATGCAGTAAGCTCATTTCCAAAATTGAGAAATTTGTTTTCCTGATGATCCGCCCTTAGGGCAAGAATTATATTGTGGCCACGACCTCTAGACAGGGCTCCTCCGCACGACAACAATAGATGGACAAGGTCATGGAGGAGTACGGGGACATCTTCACCTCACCCGCAGGTGTGCCTCTGCACTATTAGGTCAAGCACCCCATCAATCTGACCCAAGGTGCGCCATTTCCCAATGGGTCAATTTATTGGCGCTTTGTTCTAGAGAACGATGAAATCAAGAGGTTGATTCAGGAGCTACTACAAAAAGGTCACATCCGCCAGAGTTCATCGCCCTGTGGGAGCATTATCATGTTGGTGTAGAAGAAGGATGGGACTTGGAGACTCTCTATTGACTATTGACGCTGAAAAAGATCACTGTCTGGAATAGGTACCCAATCCCACAGATTGATGACCTTCTGGACAAACTCAAGGGGGAAAAATATTTCAGCAATATTGACTTGAAGTCCAAGTATAACCAGGTACCAATCGAACCCTATGATGTGTGGAAGACTACCTTCAAAGCAAAGGAGGACCTTTTCGAATGGTTGGTCATGCCTTTCAAGTTGACAAATGCTCCCGCAACCTTCATGATGTTGATTGATGAAATCTTGCGACCATTCACCAACTCATTTGTAGTAATGTACTTGGATGAAATCTTGATCTTCATCCAGACTTGGGAAGAGCACCTCCACCACATCTGATAGGTCCTCCAAACACTGTGGCAACACAAGTTGTGTGCCAATTTGGAGAAGTGCGCTTTTTGCATGACCTAGGTTCAGTACCTGGGATATATTATTGATGAGCGAGGGGTGCATGTGGATCCAACCAAGATCTAGGTCACTCGGGATTGGCCAGCCCCAACAACTCTAATAGGGCTCCGCAACTTTCTGGGTCTTGCCAATTTATACCACATGTACGTGTTGGGATTATCTCATATCACTTGTCCCTTGAGTCAAGTCACTAAGGGAGGAGCGAAAGAAAAATTATTTTGGCTTGAATCTCAAAAGAAGGCATTCATAGATTTGAAACATCGCGTTTTCTCTACATCAGTGCTCACAATACGAGACTCACAACAACCAGTTGAGATAGAGACAGATGCCTCTAACTATGCTATTGGGGAAGTTCTTACCCAACATGGGCATCCAGTGGCATATCACAGTGAGACATTGTTCGACACAGTCCACAAGTATCCCACTTATGACAAAGAAATGCATTCCATTGTGCAGGCTTTCCGACAATGGAATAATTACATTTTGGGGAAGGAAATGGTCATCCACACAAACCACCAACCCTTGCAGTTCATACAGACAATAGGGAAGTTGTAGAACAATCACTATTAGAATTGGTCCACATGTCTGCAGCAATTTCATTTTAACATCAAGTACAAGAAGGGCATCACCAATAATGTTGTAGACTGCCTTAGCTGACCACCGATCGTGGCGTTAACCACTATGCTCAACTCTTGTGGGCACGATACCTCTGATTGGTCACTTCTCTATAAGAGCAACCCAAAATTCGTCCACACATATAATACGCTCTTGGAAGTTCAGCAAGTTCCATATTTTCACCTCCAGGATGCACTGTTATGCCACTTGGGACACCTTTGTGTTCCTTCAAGCGAGCATGCCAAGATGATTTTGGAAGTGCACTACAGTCGGGTCGCTGGGAATTTTAGGGTCAAGAAATTAGTGGTAGGATGTCGGGAAGTACATCAGATGCTGCCATGCCTATGTCATTTCCAAACCAACCATTAAGAAGCAATGTATTTATACTCAACTTCCTACCCTTAGCCGAACTCGGGAATCCATCTCCATTGATTACATGTTGGGCCTTCCTTCTACTAAACATGGCAACGAATTTTTTGTGTGGTCATTGACAGATTCTCAAATATTTCCATTATGGTGGCCTACAAGAAGAATATCACAACAAAAGCCACTGCTAAACACTTCTTTGAACGAGTGTGGGTACACTTTGGGATCCCCTAGTCTATTATCTCATATTGGTACAACAGGTTCCTCAGTACATTTTCGTCCAACCTCTGGTCGATGCTGGACACCAAGCTCACTAAGTCCGTCACTTTCCATCCCCAAACAGATGGCCAGACAGAGGTTGTCAATAGGATGATCGTACACATTATGCGCTTGTAAAACTCAAAAAATCCATGAATATGGGATGATAGCATCCACTATGTCCAGCACAGCTATAACTGGGATCTCCACAACTCGATTGGCCATAACCCATTTCAGGTGGGATTGGGATTCCAGCCACTATGTCCCATTGATGTGGCCATACCATTTGCAGCTACTCAGGGAGATTCGACTCATGTCCAGTCTGAAGCCAAAAAGGCAAACAGCTTCATTGAGAACATTCAACACATCCTTCAACAGGTCCATGACATATTGGACAAAGACAATGCTAAGTACAAAAAACAACATGATCAGCATCTAGTGCCGCACAAGTTATAGGTGGGCAATAGAGTTTTGCTACATTTGCAGAAGGAGTGCCTCGATGGGCCCCACAACAACATTCACCCACTCCGATATGGGCCATACAAAATCACCAAGTGAGTAGGGGACAATGCCTTCGAGCTCATTATTCCACCATTCCTTGGTTTGCACCTAGTGTTCAATGTCGACCACCTTCGGCCTTGCTTTCCACAATTGTTGGACACATTCGACATTGTATAACAAATCACACCACCAGAGTTAAACCCAAACTGCATGGAACAAGAAAAATTGATCATATCATGGACACACATATCAAGAACACCCGACAACAAATGATCCAACTATATCGAGTTGTCAAAGCAGGCCAACTCCTTCACTAGGGCAAGTGGCTCACTAGGGACCAAGTTCAACATAACTTTCCTCATGTCATGGAGGAACTCAATGAAATGGGGACCATTGCTTCCTAAGAGGGAAGGAATGATCCACGTGGATATTTTTAGCCACCCGCCTATTCCACTTGGACCCCCACCATTGTTTCTTTTATTTTTTTAGTTTCCTTAGTTGTAGCACAATTTACTATTTTTGGCATTTTTTTGGGTCTTGAACTTCCAGAGTTGTTTGAAGCCCTAAAGGACGTTTTTGTGAAAAATAACCATCGGAAAATGTGAGTCTTCAACTCAAAAATGTATTTCAGCAGTTATATTACTCGGATAGATCTTTCTAACGAGGTATCGTGTGTGTCAAACAGAGGTCGTATGCCAAAGTTACGACCCCGAGAAATTGATGTACCAATTTACCCCAACATGGCCCATAGTTTGGCGTTTCATCTCCCGGGGTTAGGTTTTTTGATGTTTATGGTTTTCCATTATTTATCAATAATAAATAGGCCTTCAAGCCTAATTGTAACATAGTTCAGAGGCCTATAGCCATCACATCTCTTCTCAAAGAGAAGCTACCAACGCCCTAGCTAGTTTATTTCCATTATGTCTGTAAGCATATTTCAGTTATGTGATATTAATTAAATGAAGTCTTATTCCAGATCAAGAAGTCCAAAGGACATGTAATACCAAAATTCACATGTAATTCCAAAAGTCATTTGGAACTTCAAAGGTTGTATAAGTCCAAAGGTCACTAGAAGTTAGAAAGCCAAGAATCATGAGGATATGAAATTTCACTCCTCAAGTTATAAATAGATCTGCATTCCTCATGTAAGGGAATTTTAGCCTTGGCTTCTCCCATAAGGCATAAGAGAGATAAGTCATTACTTTTGGGGAGCAAGTAGTGACTCCAACGCTCCATTATTGGATCAAGCGATTTTCGTTGTATTCATGCATATTGGTACTTTTACCTCATGTCCAGCACATTCTCATACATGGAGTATGAATGTTTGTAATACTATTGTGTGAATGTTTATGGTTCATGTTTTCTTTCCTAAGGTAGTTAAACTATTTCGGTTATTTTGATCCTTATCTTGTTGAGAATGTGTTGTATTGTTTATAACGATCGTCGTGTCTTTGTGTACTATTCTGTTGTATGTTAGAAGAAAGACTCTTGTTTACTTACGTCTTTTTTAGGGTGGTAGTAATACCTCTCTCTTAGAGGCTTGCCCTCTTTCCCCTTTTTTGTAGAATAACCTTGATGCACCTATAACCGAACATTCACCAGACACACTAGCACGGATTTTCGAAGGCACATATGTGATTCTCTCTATTTATAACAGCTAAGGCCAAGACATATCTTTAAGTGGAAGGTATTCAGGTTGTATTCTGAATTGGGCTCTTATCCCAAACAGTGTGAGGTGTAATTGTGACCACATATTGGGGAGACCCCCTTGAATGTTGGCAAGTCTAACACTGTCAACAACTCCCTTGAATTTTATCCAATTATAGTATTCCACATCAGCGTTAAGTTTCCACATGGAACTACCACGTCAACTAATACATGGTCCCCACTTAGCCCTTCCCCTTTTTTCTTTTCAACATTTCCCTGTTATGTCAGGTTCTTGGTTCTAAAAAATTAGGGTGGTTTTTCACAGGTTGATTCTTATTTTAGACCCCCCTCCCCCCTCCTTATCTCATAGTATAATAGGGAGGCCCTGAGCTAAATGTAGGCCATTTATCATCCCTAAATGAAATCAAATTGCCAAAAGTTGGGATCCTTTTAAACGTGGGACCCTCAGGGGGAATACCCAATTTGGACCCTCCCCCTCCCCTGGGTTAACTTATAGTGGACAAGGGGGTTTGTGAAATGAATAAGGGTCATTTATTTAGCCATGCTCCACTCATATGTAAATATAATGCATGGTGGACGGACACATTAGTTTACATCCCCAACAAATAGGAGAACTTCACGACAATTTCCATCGTTTCTCCATTGTCACTGCCTATTCCAAGTTACATTGTACATTGGTCATGGCGATGAGTGGTGGGTGGTAGAAAGGTTCCATACCATAACCACGACCAAACGTTTCTTCACCAATGCCTTCATACTTTATACTCAAATTTCCCAGCAGTGGGTAGTGGGTGGTGGTGAGGTCACATGACCACCATGTCACTCTGACAAAACATTATGAAGGTCCCACCTCCATGCCCAAGGAATGTTGTAGGGGTTCAAAGTTGTCAGAACATTCACATTTAACTAAGGAAAAGAGGTGGTAAACAATGTCAATGCTCCACATGGTCAATGCCATGTTTCTCAGTGTGGGACCCACCAGGTTCCTCCCTTTGGCGTTATTCAAGAATTTATTTTTATACCATGTACCAAAGAAATGTGAGGCTCTTCGCATGTGTCAAAATTATATATTTTTGTATTCCCTATACCCAAGATATAATTTCAATTTATCAGGAGAGAAATTAACTTGGCCTTGTGCCTATGAACCATTATTGTTGGACCCCATCTCAGACCTCTAGTAATGAATGGAACATGTCCCAAAATTGTGGTAGAATTATATTTGATTAATTTCCAATTTTGTACATGCCCTTCCCATCTGAATGACTAGATCATTGGATGCATCCACTAAAGAGTTTGGGAGTCTTCCCCCTCCTATATCTAGATATAGATGATATTTAAAACATAAGACGACATCTAGTCTACACACTATTAGGGTCCCATAATTTATAGGATCTCAAGGTGATTGAGTATTTTATCTTAGAAATTTGATATTGTAAATAATTTTTCAATCTGCAAATGATTTAAAAGAAAAAACAATATATAAAAGAAAATGAAAAGAGGGTTTCTAAAAAAATAATAATAAAGAGAAAAGAAAAAAAAAAGAACATCGAAAAAATAATAAAAATGAAATCAGACCCCCACAAAAGAAAAATAAAATAAAATAACATTGTAAGTGCTGCAAATTTAAATGCCACTACTAATAAATAGTTTCTTTCTGTCAAATAAAGTAAGGTTGTGCGCTTCCTATTTAAATTGTCACCTGACTAGTTATTTGTTTAATCATACATCTTAATCATGGTTAAACAAGTTTAAATTTATGTAAATTAGATTAGAAAATAAATATTTTCCAAACAATTTAATCCTGGTAAATCAACAGTTAGGTAGAAAATGACATTGGTCCAATTGTTTAATCTGAATCAATAGGAGAAATAAGCGATAGTATTGAATAGATTTTATTTTTTCATAAAAAAAGGGAAATATGGGTTTGCTAGTTTAAATGCACCCCTTGAAGAAGAAATAAAAAATGTTAGCTTAGAAAAAGAATTGGAGTTAAAAAGGGTAGGTAGAAGTAGTTTGTTTGGAAAAATATCAAAATATGCACTTATCCTAAGTTTCAAACAACATTGCATAAACCAAGTGAAAATGGATATGTATGTTTTATATATATACTTTATCGAAAATTTTGATTGAAATGAAAACACATGTCTCGAAAAAGTTGTTTGTCGCATTATGGTTAAAAGGTACACAAGTAGCAGCCGTATGATTTTCCCACTCATCAGATCGATGGCGCACAAATAATTTTGCCCCCCCCCCTCTCCATCTTATCTTTACCGCCGAAGGGGGGGTCCGAAAATGTGGTATTCCCTACTGGGTCCCATGGTACATGGCCTCCCCTCTGCATTTCAAACCCCCCTCCCTAAAATTTCTAACCATTCCCTACCCCCTCTGAAACCACTTCCCTCTCACTTCATTCTCGTGGTCCCTACCCCGATCCTTCTGCCACTACCCTTCTTCCATGTCTCCTAAATGTTTCCCAATCAAATCGTTTCACGGGGTTTACCGTTGAGCATTTAATTCTCCCGGGTAACCGTTTATCCAACGAACCCACGCCAACCTATAATGAAAACCATGTCGTGTCTTTAAAACCCTGAAACTGATCCATTTTCCACCTTTCTGTCACAAATTCTCTGCAAATTTATTTTGATTTACAGGTTTCCCAGTGTGCCATCAATTTTACCAGTTGATCGACCTGTGATCGAGTGTCAGTGTCTTTTCTCCCTCTCTTAATTAGCTACAAACACTAGAAAATTTGGCCCAATTTCCAACGGCCACTTCGTCGCTATTCCGACACATAGTCGTCGCAAGAGCGATAGTTAGAGGTCGGACAAAACATGGTTAGCCATTACGTCACAATTCCAACACTTTGCCAAAGTGTTGCAATACCGACACCTTTTCCGATGTTTCCAAACAACCGTCGCTCTTCCGACGTTTTCCAAAGTGTCGCAATACCGACGCTCTCAAATCGTCACAATACCAACGCTTACAAAGTGTCTCAATACCGATGCTTTCAAAGCGTCGTAATACTGACACCTACAAAGTGTAGCAATACCGATGCTTTCGAAGCATCGCAATACTCTATGGCTAACCACGTTTTTAAGGTGTCGCAATACCGACGCCTTCAAAGCGTCGCAAGATCGATGTTTTTGTCGCAAGGCGTCGCAAGACCGATGGTTCTAGATGTCGCAAGATCGACGCTTTTTCGCTGGGCATCGCAAGACCGATGCTTATAGAGCGTCGGTATACCGACGAATAGTTAAATTAAAAAAAAAAAATGAAAATTTCTGTGTGGATTTTTTTTACCGACGGCTATATCTGGTTTAATATTTGTTCGTGTTTGGAATTAAGCCATGAATGCTTATATACCAAGGCCAAAAATTACTCCATATTTTGAGTTAATCTATATTTGTCATTGTTAGAAGGTCCATCAATATAAAAGGAACGCATTGGGCACATAAACATTAGGCTTCTATGAACCACAAATAAATATTAAGATGTTAACAACCTTCTAAGCCTGACATCAAAATAATATGAAAAAAGTAGATTCTACCTTTCGCATAGATGTATGAGACATGATCCATGTACTTAAAATTGATATCAACCGAGAGGCATTTCTTAGCTTTGTTTTTGGTAGATAACATAGTGAGGGGCTAAATTTCCAAAGCTTCCATTCATCTGTAACATCTTTGGGGCATTTTCATGTGGTTTAGCTACCCTTGTCACTCAAATTGATAGTAGATTAAAGATGACAGATGTTTTCAGCATAACAAGAGCCATTTCAGGTTTCATTGGAAACATTATTTAGAAAACACAGTTTGTGCAATCAACCTTCATACCGAAGTAGCATATATTCAGTTTCACAATGACCTAATGTCATCATGTACTCAGCAAGTCAATTGTTGCAGTGTCATACAACATCAAGCCTCAAACATATTTACAAGTGAGAATTTCAGGTCCGATTTAGAACAAACCTGTTAGATATTTCACTAAAATCAAGTTACATTCTAATGCTCATTTAATATAGAGATTAAGATTCTGAATCTATGATGTTACTATTGTTGCCAGTATTTGTATTGTACTTGTTCCATACCCAACTCCACAAATAGTAACAGCAATGTTGAATCCTGATCAGTCTCCATCCATGGGATTTTAATGGCCCTTAGATGTGAGATTCACATGCCAAATTGAATCATTTCATAGAATGACTCCACTGCATATTACTGCCTTTCAGCTATGGCTAAGTATCAATTTTGCCAATTTGGCCAGCACTTGAATACAATCCTAATTACATCAAATTTGAGTCTAACCCT
Organism: Pinus albicaulis; assembly: GCA_034641835.2. Classification (NCBI taxonomy): domain Eukaryota; kingdom Viridiplantae; phylum Streptophyta; class Pinopsida; order Pinales; family Pinaceae; genus Pinus; species Pinus albicaulis. Next base: position 338,809,726 of record CM076573.1, read on the forward strand.
AAGTGCATAAAATTCTGCAAAACCCACTTACGCAACACAGTCTAGGAGAGTTTAACATGCCTATGAAGTATTTAAACATTGTTGAGGGCTAAGAATAGTTGGACTTTGCCAACTAACCAAACTCACTTTTGACCACTTCTAGTAACTTTAGCCTGTAGATGCTCTCATAAAAAGAAAGTAGGTGGTCCAATAAAAGGAAGGGGACTGGTTGCGTGTTTCATTTCCTTTTTTTGTCAGCTGAAAGCTTTCCAAGAAGAATAAATCTACTGAAGCATGAAATTGATTTTGTTGTTGCCCCAACTACCACTGATATACATCACAATGTGTCATAGTTTACTGTAAGCCTCTATTGAGAGTGGGCAGCACTAAATCCAAATAATTCCCCTCATCCCTTAAAAGACACCTCTAAATATAACTATAAATTTCAAATAGTTAGTAAAGGAAAAGTACAAAGGTATAAAAGATCTGTGTTGAGCCAAAAACCTGTGCATTCACAACAAAATTGGGATGGATAAAAATTAAAAACAATTATGGAATTTGACGAAAAATCATCTTATGTATACAAAATGAAAGAAGCATTGGCATACTACTATGTTTACAAATTTAAGGATAGGCAGAGTGAGTCTCCGAGAAACACAGTTACATGTGGAGACCCTAGATCCTTGTACCCACAATATCTAGTGACTTATAAAATGATTGCCAAAACGATGCCTTTGCTATGCATGTAAGAACACCACCTATATAATGAGGGAGATGTAATATTTTCTTAGAAGCAGATTTATACAGAGTGGTCCAAGATTGTGTATTTATGGAAGATACAACTAATTTTGGCATGAAACATATATCCAAGATTTCAATGTGCCTTATTTCAGAGCCCATTGATGATTTACTATGAAACCTAAACTTTCAAAACAAACACATTGAAATCACAGGATCTCCATCACGAATATCATAAATATTAACTATCTTTTGGGAATTGGCAATAGATACCATAAGAGGCCCACATGGCCTGTACCACCAATGTTGATTCTCTGGCACAACATTTGCAAAGCCAAAATTTCTTCTCAAGACATCCCTCTCTGCCAAAACTGGAGAGATGGTACTAAATGTTGAAGTGAAGGCCTTTGATTCAGTATGGAATGCCATAATTTATTTATTATAAAAGTCCCATGAATAGAAACCTGAGTCCAATGTACAACCTGCAGATTCTGCCACAACATATTTACTAGAGCGACCATCTGAACCAGCTGCTCTGATTAGCCAGCAATCACCTCACATGTTTGGGGTAAGCCCATATGGAGCTTTATATTCAGCCTTCTCTTGGAGATTGGAAAAAAAAATACTGAGTATTACTCATACATCAACTTCCCTTTATGTTAAGGGAAAATTTAAAGAGTGCATAAATATTCTTGAAATCCAAATCATAGTTTCTAGAAAATTTCAACAGTTTTTGAATCGAACTACATGAAATATTTAGGAAAATCATTTTTTTAAATAGAAATTGGTGAATTTTATTTCAAATATAGAAATTTAAACCATGAGAATAATCTAACCCCTAGGATTTTCCCTATTTCTAATAGAAAATCCCAAAATGTATAAATTATAACACCCATAAACCCCAAAATTAAGTACAATAATTAAAATCTCCACACCTCTGAATTTGCTATATCGTGAAAAGAGCAACATCCATCGTCATGGGCAAGAAAAACCAATTCTCCTTCTAATACAAACCAGCCTGCAGTAGATGTCTTATGGTTGAGTTGATTCAATCGATCAAAGGAAACCTCTTCAGTTTCTTCAATATTGCCAATATGCTCTGGCTTGTTTTCCTAATCATCAAAGTCCATATTTTCATCACATTGAAGTTGGGGTTCATTATGATCAGGTCCAGTGCCTATTGCAGAGCTCCAGACATCCAATCGAATATGGGAACTTCCATACCCATTCCCATTAGAGATTGTAAATCCTGCTTCTGGATTTAATTTGGTAAGTTCAAGAGCACTAGAACTGGATTTAGTTGATTTAGACTTAGTATAGTTGTCCTCTGATTTGTATTCCGATACAACACTATACTTGTGCTTCAATGAAGACAGAAATTCTGCAGCAATGGGATCTTCATCTATGGGGCTTATGGATCTGCCCTAAAAAACATCCTGAATATCTGATTCATTTTCATTCAACTGCTCATGCAAATCCACCCTCGTCTTGAGCACAGCAAGCTGAACTGAAGGCCGGTTTTTCAACAATTTATGGTGGGGGTAAAGCCTATCTTCCAGATCTTGACTATTTAAGCGTTTAATTGGTTTTTTCAGAGACCTGACCATAGAATCAAATGAATCCTGCAAATCCTGCGAAATAATAAACAATAGTAAGGCTATTATTTATTGGTTTGAAATAATAAACAACATGCAACAAACCCACATAATTAGTAAATTATTTAAAGACAATAATTCCTACATATTAAAATATAAATTTATAACATACCAGCTCATACTCGAACATAACATCTATATCAATATTCTTCTTCTATATCTTCTTGATCTTCATCCAACTGATCGACATCTATATCAACATCTGATTCAGAAATGGTGTTGAAATGAATGACCATGTCATCATCATCATCAATTATGTCATTTTCAATAATATCCTCATCGACATCATCATCAATAATTGTTGGCTCATCTCCTATGCCTGGTTCATCTTCTAATATATCTTCTTCATCTATTAATTCATCTTCCTACTCATCTGCCACTGCATCATCTTCTTCTTGATCATTATCATCTTCTTCCTCTACAGTATACTCTACTGGCCTTTTTCTTGGATCATATCTAATAGCAAATGACCATTCGTTCTCACCTAGAACCTCTAAGTAAAAGACTTGTTCACATTGGCTTGGAAAAACATAGTGATCTTTTCCTGCTTCAAACTGCTATGTTTTAACCATTGGAAATCCATTGTCATGTTGAATAAGTATTTTATCATCATCACGTACATTCATTCGTAGCATATACCATTTGACGTCGAACAAAAATATTTTGAAGGAATTAAAGTCACACTCAACTATATCATCTAAGAACCCATAATATATATTTTCAAATTCTCGAGGATGTCTGTCACTCCTGGAGGAAACGTTAGTGACCTGGAATACTGCAGTTATCCCACTATCAGAAGTTTTCCTATTATCATCCAACTGTTTAATGCAAAATTTATGACCATTGCACCACATAGCCTTGTGGTGTTTCAACTGCAATATGCCAAACATGAAAAATATGCATTCTCAATTAATAATTAATCATATAATTTACACAGCATGAAAATTATCTGAAAAATCAAACTTGTTGTCACATTATAAATATAGTATAAAATAAGTAATGAATAAAATAGGTGAATTAATTGCCTACCTTTCTATCTTTCAGACCATATGCTAAATCAATTTCCCTGTCCGTAACGTTTCCATCTCCACTACAATACACTTCTCTAATCAATTCAGACAGTAGTTGCCATGATAACCTACCGTTGTTACATGATTTACATGTTTCAATCCATTCACTCATCCACTCAAGATTGTTTGCAATGTATAAAAGTAGTGCCTCATAATCTTGAGCACCTGAATAAAAAAACAATAATTCACAAATATTAATAAATATTACTTATAACTATGGTAAATTATATTAATTAATAAACTATGAAAGAATAAGACCTAAATGAATATAATGATCATATAAATGATGTAAAAAAATGAAACATTATATGTATTATACATAATAAATCTTTTACCTCTCACTTTCTTCATTCTACCTTTTCCCAACAGGTGCTCCACTTCAAATTTTTTGATGGAGTTCACATCCCAAATTCAATCCACCGCCTTCATAGCTGGCGTAGATAATATAGGAAGATAATGACTAATATACACCATGGATTGATATACCACATATCCCTCCACCATAGAACCCTCAGGTCGTGCTCTTTGTCTAACCAAAGCCTTCAAGGATCTCAGGTGCCTCTCGACCATCCACATTGACCTTGTGTGTACTGGTCCACACATTTCAATCTCCTCAACTTGGTGTATCAAGTAGTGTTCTTGTGCATTGAAAAATGTTGGAGGTAGATACTTTTGAATTTCACACATTAGCCGAGGAATTTCTCTCTTCCAATACTTTATTTCATCTTGATGGATTTTTTTCAATGACAACCATCTGCAAATCATTACGCAAGGTTATTTCAATGAAACATAATATATATTTCATTACAAGTCAATTAATACATCATTTCATCAAGTACAAAAATAAATTGTAGCAATTAGATTTTGCATATAAATCAAAACTACTTACCTCATGTATTTACTAAGACCATATATAACTTGTTTGACATTGTTGTCGAAGTCGTTTGGGAGAGATACAGGTAGAACATACTATAACAATAAAAAATGAATCGTTATTGGTTTCAAAATTAAATAGAAAAAAGGAAAATTTAAAATATGTATTCAAGCAATAACATACAAAAACGTATACCAAAAAAATTACCTTAACAAAGGTATGCCAATCATGTGTTTTCACCCCACTGAAGTCACCTTTCTTCGTTAAGATATTATTTATGTTTGAAGCAAAACCTGTTGGAAATTTAATTCTTCTAACGACCTATTTTACATCATTGCTTTGTTGTTCTGTTAATAACCATGGAATATTATTATAATTTCGACCTCCATTGTTATTTGATCTGCCGATCACACTTTTCATTGCATGATTCGATTTCTCAATGTCAGCACAAATTTTGTCAATTTTCAAGATGGAAAACTATCTTAAAGTTTAAAAAATTGGTGTATTTTGGAAATTTTCAAGATAGTTCCATCTTGAAATGTTTTACAAATTTTGGAAACATTTCAACAACAACCAACAACTTTTTGGGTAGAAAACTAAGCAACAAATTTAAAACACTTAGGAATCACTAAGCAAAAAACTCTCTATAAATTTTTGTAGATGTTCTATTCTTGATGCAACTTTTTGTTATGTTTCTATTATAAAGATAACATCAAGTACAGGTTGATCCTAAAGCTTAAAATCATTATTTCACTTTTGTCCAACAACATCATTATGTTCTACAATTGCAATCCAAGGTTCGGTCAACAATTTTAAAGGATTCTTGTAAACCTCCTCCATCATTTTTTTTGTATCACCCTCAGTTGCCACCACACACTATCTTAGAGGACATTCTACAAACTTGTTTCTTGCCTATTACAGAGTTCTCTCCTTACTTGAAAGTTTAGATTTGGTGGCCTCTTCTCATTGGTTCACAAGTTACAACCCAATTCAACATCAGCCCTTGTATATATTCATAAATATAAAATAGTTGTAAATGGAAGAATTGCGAAGGAAGTCCATATCAACCTTTTAGTCTTATAACCTACATGGATGACCTCCAATAGGGCCTATGAGCCACAATCCATTCTAATTTTACTTTTTGTATGGTAAATAATTTGCGTAGGCCCCTTATGGAATACAATTCCAGTTGATTAGCTTGAGGTCATCTCTCCTTCCTTGGTTACTCTGCCAAGCCCATTGTTAATTAAAAAATTCATAGATTGAGTTTTGAAACTCTGAACATTGGATAAGGTGGTAGACAGTACATTCATATTCAATGATACAATGTTTCTAGGACCAGAAATTAGCCTTATAAATAATTTAGTTTTTTCCAGAGGTATATTTTTCCCAAGAACAAAAGAGATTGTAAATATGGTTGTAGAGGGCTTGGTTAGTTTATATGATAAATTTTATTGTATGCATCAGTACCAAGGTCCAAGAGGCAGAGTAGGAGTCTGCCATAGCCCCAATGTCATTGAAATTTCAATACTAGGCAAGGTACCGAATTGTTGCGCAACAGAAAAGCATCTCTAACCATTCCATTCTACTCACCATGGACTATCATGGTTAGGAGGAGAAGTCCAAATCTAAACCTTATTCCTTGGGGAAAAGTAGGTCCATGTTATGTCTTCTCATTTTAATTTACAAATATAAATGCGCTACTATCCTCTAGCAAGGCCATTAGAGGTACTTACAAGCCACAATAAGGCCACAACTGTCTCCAACAAGAACACATAAAGAAGAAGGCTTACAGGTGGGAGGAAGGGTGGATTTGAGCAGGGATAGGTGCCCTAACCAGGGCCGAGTTCTTCAAAAAATACAAATCACATTTTAAGTAATTGGAAGAGAATTTTGTGGAGAACAGATGTACGATTGGGTTTGAGTCTTGTGATAGCATTATGTGCTTGATGGTGTGAGGGTCACCTTTGTCTAAAAGACCAAAAAAGGAGGTTGATACAACAATAGTTAGAGGGATTGTTTGGAGGGTCGTTAGACATAGTGTAGGAGTGTTCCTTAGCAAGAAGCTCCTAGAATTGAATGTGCAGTAGCATAGGGGGTGTCTCCATAAGTAAGGGAAACGTTCATATTGCTGGTTGGTCCATAAGTGCGGTAGGGATAGTTGAGGAGAAAACTCACCCTAGGGTAGTGTTTTCTTCCTTTAAGTGGACAAAAAATAGAAGTAGCCCATGGGAGAAGTTGATACAATGATGAAGCAATGGGATAAGGGCTAGAAGAGTGCCCTAACTGGTCTTCTAGAAGTGCATAATTCAAGGGCAAGAGGGAAATAAGGGAGTGTTGCAGATTTCCTCTTGGATGATGGCTTGAAGGGTGTCCTAGGAGATGACTCCAGGGAAATGGGAAAATCCCCATCTATTGCAAAAGGGATTTCCCGTCCAGAAGAAAAAAATTATAATAGAAAAATCATGAAAAGAAAAGGCTCAAATCTCTCTTCCAGACTGGTGACATGGAACAAGGCCACATGGACCACTGTGATTGGTTGACATAACACATTAGAAGCATGATGTTAGCATCTAAAATATCTAGGACATGTTTCACTCCATGATAAATACACATGGTGTGTGGATTTGAGTTTTTTAGACGGTCAAATGGGCCGAAAATAGGTGAAATGTGGCACCACTCAGAGATTGACATGTGCCAATTGGTACAAGTGGTAGAAAATTGGCATGCTCAAACAACGAGGTGATGCAGGAATGACATGAGGGAGAAAATATCAAAAAAGCCCCAAATCTGAAGAACTAAAGCTCATCACCAACCTGAGATTGACAACTTTACATGATGTAACCTATGAAATCGTAAATGGAGAAATCATAGTAACAATAAAGTAACCTATGTAACAATAAATTCGGATTCATCCTGGGAGTGGTAATGGGATAAATCATAGTGAACAATAGGAAACATGCAGAGTTGCTTACAATCAAATAATTGAAAAAACACATACAAAAAACCTAGATAATAATCATGAACAAGCTTAATATTGAATTATGAACTGTAAAGGAACTTACAAAATGTGACATTATGAACCTGGTCAAGCGCACAAGAAAAAATATCCTGGACATGACCCTGGTTGACAAGTTCTATTGCTCATGATGCAAGAGGATTTGTACCTGCACTGCCAAGTCAATCAAAATCCATCATTATCTATACAATAAATACAAGTAATTGATGTAGTATTTTTTACTCTAAGATGCATTCTTATGATAATGTTAGAACATATGTTGAAAATGTAAAAACATACCTGAATAAGCTCCTCTTCATTTCAAGAACAATTTATTGGAGTCACATGAACTTGGAACAAGCCTCCCACAATCTAAAAGAGTAGCAACTAAGTCAACAGTGACTTTTTTGTTGCTACGTTGGATCGAGGGAGGTTTTCTCCAAGATTAAATCGCTCCAATAAATTATTCTCTACTAAACAAGGCCAACCACGTGAAGGTGGAAGCTCTTATGGCCCCTCCCACCCCGCCTTCACATCACTCTCAATTCCCCAATACCTAATCTATATTTCATTTTTAACTTTCATGAGCATAAAAAAAAAATTCAATAAATAATAAAAAAACAATTCAACAAAAAGTACGCAAGGAAACATTGAAATTAGTGTTTGACATAAAAATAGTATGATAAATCAGTTTTTTATATAACACAAAAAACGTTCCAAGTATGGTAACGTTTGTCTTATAATAATACAATATTTTACATTATCAAATTTTCTTTTTCTTCTTCCTATTTATAAAGCTCCTAATTACATCATCAATAACATCGTGCTCTGCTACTGTTTCGTGCCTTTTGACCCGCACTGCTGACCTAGTTGCGTAGTCACGATGTCTGGTCTCATCCAGTGACGGGGCATCGCCTACAAAAATAGATAATATTAAATTTTAATTTTCAGTTTTTAAAAATCATTGAACTAGTTCTATAATATTAATAAAAAAAATTGCAATGAGATTATTTACCTGGTGCACCAGTTGTCGCCGTTGGGACTGTTGCCCTGTCTTCCTCTCTGGTGGTAAGATCCTCAAGGGAAACATTCTCTGTCATTTAGACAAAAAACGTTATAAGGATAACCATCAAGGTATAATTAGAAAAAATTATAAGTGGAAATTAATTACTGTCACAGCCCTCACTGATAATAGCATTGTCGGCCTGGTCCCCACTACAATGATCAGGTTGCATGTGAGGAACGTCTACATCTGGCTCTACAACTGGGTTATTTGCCTCGTTGGTAGTGCTACTCCCCTGATTTAAACAAAGTTGTTAGACATTAAATTTATGAACGAAAACAAACATATTGAAAGGTTAATGTTTTACCTTATCAGGCATCCTGGATCTTGGGACCTGCCCCAAGCTTCTGCGACGTTCAACTACGGCTTGATAGCCGAAATGGAAAGCGATATTTTTATATTCCTCTGTAGTTTCTGTTCCGAAGTCATCACCCTACATTACATATGATTGTGTATTTTTAATGTTATTTAATAGGATTACAAAAACGTTGGAAGGCGATACAATTAATTATAAGATGTTTAGCTACTTACAATTCTTGCGGCTAAACCTTGAGCAATGAGAACATTATTTTTAAGAGTCTGGTCACAAGGAGCAAGGTATAATTACCATAGAAACACCCTACCAGTTTCTAAGGAAGCTTTACTATTGGAAAAAATAGTCTGGTGGCTAAAGATATACACTACCTATTCCATGCCTCTTTAGATTCTTGCTACCAAAGCACACCTTGAGCAATGAGAACATTATTTTTAAGAGTCTGGTCACAAGGAGCAAGGTATAATTACCATAGAAACACCCTACCAGTTTTAGAGAAACCAAAGCTTACAGGATATTCTTTCAGATTCTTGACACTCGTATCTACGGTTAAATTGCAATTGCGTCCTATAGGTGTCCCTGGTATATTTCAAATATTTTCCGGCTACCTGAGCCACCGTTGTTCTGTCAAATGTGCCGACCCCAAAAGGGGATTCTAGATAATCTAGAAGTTCTTTTTTCAGGTTGGAATTCTGGGAATTCCACCTTGTGCGTATGGTTGGGCCAAAAATTACCAACGCATGGCTCTCCAAAAACCTGTAGAACTCATTGTTTCCTACATAGAAAAAAAAAAAATAAATAAATAAATAAAATAAAAAATAAAAAATAAAATAAAAAAAATATTATCATTAATTTAAAAATAAAAATCATGATAAAATATGTTTTAGATAGAGTACATGAAATAGTTAAAATATTAAAACTTACCTGGGAGTTGTACGTGCTTTATAGGGACACCTTCATTGTTCACCAACAACGTGCCATTAATGGTCCCTGTGGAGTTGACACGTGTAGCTCCAGGAAATGCAATAATGTAGTTGGCCATATCAGCCTCATCACTGCCAACACGTTCAGTGGTTGGCTGGGTGTCTGCTTGGGCAGGGTGTGTTTCTTGGCTGGCACCTAAAGGAGTAGAAGGTGTATGGGAGGGTTGTTGGGAAATCTCTTGCCCTTGTGTCCCACTACCACAAACACCGGGTTCAGCAAGTGTCAGATAACGCTACATACAAAAGAAATTTTTGTTAGTTTAGTCAATGTAAAAATTTAAAATCAAACTATCACAATTCATCTCATGCAGAACAAAAAAAAATCCTTTTGACTTTTTATTTTTACCTGATATGTTTCTAGCTGGGTCATAAGTTGTTTTATCCTCTCTTCTGTTTCAGGTGTTTGAGGCGCGTCTATCAAAGTATCAAATTCCGACCTTGCTTTTCGTGCCTTTTTTCGCAACAAGAGCAATGGAGATAGGGATGAAGAAAGCTCTTCCTCATAGAGGGAATCATCAAGCATACCATGGCCAGGTGTCTGCATATTTGAACAAAATTAATATTATTTCAATTATTTAAATAACTAAAATACCTAAAGATAGAGCAATGCTGGCACTTTACATGTTCTTCCGCTGGCCCCTTTCCGTGATCATCCCGTCTCGGGGTTGTTCCTGTACTGCCCTGATCAGTCTGCCACATTGCAATAAAATTATAAATGTAAAAACTTGAAAACAATATCTAACTTGAAAACACAAAATGAAAACTGAAATAATTTCTAATAAGACACAGGAAGACAGAGTTAGAGTTTCAAATATGCCTTGCATTGAATTCAGTCCTGGAAACATGTCATTGCACATTAAGGCACCCAAACATGACAATGAGACTAAATTGGGTTATTTGTAGTGAAATTTTAAAATCTCAAAAAGTATATTAATTATCGAAACAAATCAGCTTCATAATTTCAGTATTATTGAGTCTGCAATGTATAAATCACAAAAAATTGAAACAAAACACTAGAAAAGCAACAGATTGAAATGTGTATATACTCCAACAGAACTCACATTAATAGGCTCTCATTATGGATCACAAGACCACCTCTGTGTAAGATGATGGCAAGGCATAAGGAAGCTTTACTATTGGAAAAAATAGTCTGGTGGCTAAAGATATACACTGCCTATTCCATGCCTCTTTAGGTTCTTGCTACCAAAGCACACCTTGAGCAATGAGAACATTATTTTTAAGAGTCTGGTCACAAGGAGCAAGGTATAATTACCATAGAAACACCCTACCATTTTTAGAGAAACCAAAGCTTACAGGCTGAATTACAAGGATGATGAAGACCAAAATGTAAGGATGATGATAATTTTGTTGTAAAATCTTTCAAAGTGTGGGTTTTAATTGCTTATGGTTGGGTGATTTTCTTACCAAGTTCGTGTAGCACAGACATGTATGCCCCGCCTATCAAGATGGTGGAAAAAAGGAGTGACATCAAATATGGTAGAAGTTCATTTAGCCCAGGAATTGATTGATTCTCTTCTAATTGCTAGAGACAAGCTTGTTGTTTTAGATTTCTATGCTCCTGGTTGTGGTGCCTGCAGATCTGTCCATCCTAAGGTATGTCGGAGGATTGAATCATTAACCAGTTTGTAATATTGTTCTATAAAAACGTTAATTTTTGAAGTAACTATTTTAGTTGTTCCTGGTGAAACATGCCTTTTGATGTGTTCCATTCAAACAACTTTCGAATGGGTTTCTCCTCTCTTTCCTGGAGATAATGTTCTCTGAAATATATTGTTTGAGCTGACAAAGTCTACGTCTCCTTAACCGGCCCCATGTTCTCACCATGGCTGTGCTCCTTTCAGTTTTTCTTTTATGGTCTATTATGGTTTTTCTTAGGGGTTCTAAGAGACTTGTGGTACTCGTTAGATCTTCCTCTTATTCTATTAAAAGAGTCTCTGCATCTATCCAGCTGTGAGCCGACTTCGCGCTGAAAACCTTCTTAAAGAGTGTGTCTGCCTCACAAATTGTGAACCCTGTAGATATGAGTTATGGAAATTTTCTGGAAATCTCTAAACAGGTCCCTGATCCTTTGGTTCCAATTGGAAAGGGCCAGATTGCATCTTTGATGAGAAACTAGATTATCCTTGTAAGCAGATTAATTCGCCTTTTAACATTGTGATAACCACTAGAAATACTGATCGTATAGATATCTTCTTGTTACAAATGTTAACCATGAGTTTTATGATGAACTTATATGGTATCTCTCACTCAATGTTGCAATATAACTAAATTTAGTTGGCCCAGAAAAAAATGTTGGATCTATTTCATCATAACAACTATAATTCTGCATTGTTCAATTACATGATTCTTACCTAACATGTGCTTTGCTAAGCTTCAGGTCATGCTCTTTTTGGCAGTCACAGAAATACTTGTAATTAATAAATTTTTTGCAACATGAATTTTGAGTTCGTACTCAATGGTGCTAACCATTATCATTGCAAATAAATATTACAATAGTTATGTCACTCTTGTCTTTATGCTCATATGTATGAGATGACATGGGTATATTACCTTTCTTGTTCTCTGATGGAATTTGTATGCAGGGTGCAGAGATTCCCTGCACAGAGATGTTTGGCACATTTTCATTAGCAGTGGGAGCCGCGATATGTGCAATTTCTTTACTTGAGCTATTGGTATTAGATTTGGAACTAAATATTCAGAAAATAATGACTCCAAATGTGATTTTATAGGTTGGAATGGAATACTGGGCTTGCTGGGCTCACCAATCTCTCTGGCATGTTTCGTTGTGGCATATGCATGAGGTATAACTACAGTTTACAAAAAGGTGGACCAAGAATTACTTAAAAAAAAAAACAATCCAGCTGTAACATAGCAGATATGTTTTGCACTATGCAATCCCCTTTTGTTCCATTGATTACAGGACTGTTGAGATGTTAGTTTTAGATTGTAATTGACAATCCATTTTCTTTGGGCAGTCTCATCACAGGCCAAGGAAGGGACCTTTTGAGTTGAATGACGTGTTTGCCATTATCAACGCCGATCCAGCCATTGCATTACTGGCTTATGGATTCTTTAACAAAGGCTTTGTGCCAGGCCTTTGTTTTGGTGTTGTAAGTACTGGCCTCTGTTTTGACTGTTGCTACCATTGAAATTCACATAAGTACTAAATTGACAGTATTCTTTAAAGAATGATGTGATCACTGTAAATTTAAACCAAGTTTGATTTAACAGCTATGTCAAGGTGATTTTCAACAGTAGTATGTTAGTCACTCTATTATCAACCTACCGTTCATTTTGAAAAATTCCTCAGGGGCTTGGTATCACCATTTTTGGGATGGCATATATGTTTGTCCACGATGGTCTTGTTCATCGTCGCTTTCTTGTTGGGCCTATTGCTGATGTTCCATATCTTCTTAAGGTAGAAGCTGCACATCAGGTTTGTTCCTAATTTCCTTATCATAGCTCTATAGATCACTTCATTTATCTGTGAGTTAGACATATATTTCTTTCCTGTAAGTAGCGGATCTCATACAGATTTGTTTAAATGCCACTTCAGCTTCATCATGTAGACAAGTTTAATGGTGTACCATATGGTCTTTTCCTTGGACCAAAAGTGAGTTTGCTTCTTCCCTTATAACTGTTTGTATCTTTATATTTCAAATGTGTTTAGAGTTATTCATGTGTGGTCTTAGGTGAAGATGTATTGATAGTTTATTAATTTTTTAGTTTCACAGGAACTCAAAGAGGTTGGAGGCCGTGAAGAGCTAGAGAAATTGTATAATAGTAAAATAAAGGGCCTCCAAAAGCTTCAGTGAAGGCTCTGACTTTCCTTCTTGTGTTATTTGGCACAAATTTTCCCATTTTATATCTACGCTCATAAGCAACTCCATTTTCCTTGAGAGCTAAATTTGTACACACTATGAGAGTAATCTTTGGCATGCAAATTAGTATTTGAGACAAGAGTCTTTAAAAAATAGGGGATTTTATGTTTTCAAAGGGGATCCTTAACATAAGGGTAGGTTAGAGCAATCCTAATCATCTAGCTCATGCAGATGAGAAAAATCCCCTACATGTATACTACATTAAATATATTTTTTAGCAGATCACATAATGGTCCAGTCCCTGTTTGCAGGGTTTCTAAACTTTGGTTGAACAAGCAATAACCAGTTCTGAAATAATGTCAGTGTATTACTAATGAGGATTTTGTTGTAAAGAACCTTTTTAAAATCAAATCACACATCAGAAGAAAACGCTGCAGCCTGTTTGGAAAGGACTTTTGGCTGCTTATGTATCAGAAACAAGGGTAGCAGATCAAACCATTCATTATGCTTGGTTTTTGAAGCTAGTAATAAGTTCAGAAATTATAATTATCATGAAAAAAAGTCATTGATATTGAAGATGACAGACAAGAATTAAATTGATGAGATATTTATGTCCATACTTGGTTTCATGAAGACCTAAAAAATTGCTTTTATTTTGGATATTGGCATGTATGGTTCACATGTTAGAATTTTTACCCCAAAATTTCGAAAAGGTGCTTTTGAGGGACCATAGATGATCTTGGATGGATGGTACTATAGCATTCTCTTTATCTAATAGAAACTATGTTCACCCTTTCATGTGGTTACTCCTCTTCCAAGCAACTTTTTCTTTTGCATCTCTTAAATTCAAATTATCAACTATGTTAGTTGCTGCATAGCAGTATATATATTTGATTCTATTGACATCACAATGCAAGTTCCAGTAATTACGGTGACCATATTCCTACATCTATTGGAAGACATCATGGAAGGATTGTTTTCTGGATGTGACATCTTGATAAGAGAATATATCTGTAAATTGTTCTGCAAAATCTAAATTCATCAATATTCATATGAAGAAAAGCGAATGATGAACATCGCCAGAGCGGAACTATGGGTATGTATGTTTATAATTTTTGTACATATAATATATGAAGAAAGATTTATATCAGAATCACCATGCCATCCCATCTTGTATCTGTATTGAAGGAAGTCAGCTTTAATGTCATTATTTCGTAAGACCTAACAAAGGGAGGGAAATTTATAAAAAACATTTGTGGAGTTTCACGGCCTATAACCTTTTCCTTTATCTATTCTCACTACAGTACTTTACTGTAATTTAGTATAGCATGCACCGTAGTATTTTGACTTTTCGTATATTCTCAATACTTTCTCTCTTTCTCTTTCTCTTTATAAATTTTCAGTGGTGAACATTATGCATCTTTCACAAAAAATTATTGAACATTGAGGTGATAGGTTTTCTGTTTAGAGCATTCTGATAAGTTAGAACATTACACATTTGCAGAGATACATTTTTCCTAACATCGATACTAATGTTTTCAAGTTCTAAAATATCAAACAATTAGGGCGAGTGGAGGAAGCCTTTGGAATGGACGGATTTTACATACTGAGTTTCATATCCCCTTTCGGCGTTCCCTTGAACCTCTCGGTGCAATTGCTAGTGTATGTTATACTTTGAATCTAGTACAGATTTCAGGATTTTTCGTAATTGCAGACTCGAATCAACTGGAAATTTTCAAACTTCTTATCTTGAAGACCTATACATTTTCTTTTACAGATCTTGAGACTTCATACCAAAATTGCAGACCTTAGGCTGAGCTCAATTTTGGGGTAGTTCAGAAAAATTATAAAAGTTATCTCTTGCAAAATAGTGGATCCCAGTCACAACAGGAAGCTGGTCTTGAAGAAATATTTGAGCAGGAAATTTGGTCTCTTATTGAGCTCTTTTATTTGCAGACCTCAAACCTCAGATTGTTACAGATTTTGGGCTAGTTGTTGCATACATTGCGTCAAGGAGTTTGGATTTGTGCACTGTTTGGAGATCCTCTTAATAGATCTATTTTTTTTAGTAGCCTTACCTTCAACAAGAAGAAGACCTTATTTGGAAGAAGACATTGGGCTTGGTTGAAAATAGAGTTTGGTTCTTCTTGAAGTAGACTTCAACTCATATTTATTAAAGATATTCCTTGCATTATTGCTAATCTGTGGATAAAAACATTATTAAAGGATTGCTAAAACAAAGGAGCAAGTAACCCTTGTTGAAGACCTTATTGAATATATTGTTGGAGAAACTTCTAGTAAAATTGTTGTGAAGACCTTGAGGACATTTTTGAAGCAACATTTTTGAAGCTGATGGTGTAGCATTGTTGGAGACAATCTTGAAGGGCCTTGAAGTGAAGCTTTTGGAGCAACTATTGAAAAATCCTTAGAGCATTTAAGTAAGGCACTTTCTATCTTCCATCACCTTTTTCCTTTCAATATCCTTTAAATGATTTTTTTGATATTTAATGTTTGAAATCACGTTATAATTCCTTGATTATATGTGTTTGGGGACTTTCCCTTTGAAATTACCCAAAAATACCCTGGAAATTTTATCTTCGGGATGCATGTCTGACCCTATTGTTCAATATTTTGATTGATAGTAGTAAACATAGAGAGTTAGGGGGCTCTTGACTTGGTTTGGTTGGGCCATTAGATCCCTAACATCTACTAGGGAGAACCCCCTTGAGTTGGAGGAGAGCTAGCCCGAAGTGAAAAGAGGTTGGTGAGGTGACAATGGGGCTATTGAATTACACATGGTATCACACTTTAGCTTTAGGAATTTATCTTGAGAAGTGCGAGATTTTTCTATATCAATTCTCAAATTGTTTACAACACTATTGTTAAGAACTAATAAGAAGTGATGTTGAGGGGTTTTTGGGTATAAGAAACAGTACCATTTAAAAACTAGGGTTCTCAGTCCTTGGCATTCCTTCACCTGGGCCTAGGGGCACACAAGAATAATTTAACACTAAACCATGCAAACTCAAAATTAACTTAACAGATCCATAAAGTAATAATAATCATAATTCCTAATTTCCTATTGTACGATATAATGCAAATTATTCAAACATGAAGCAATGAAGACATGCAATGTCTAAATTTCAAGATTGATGAACCAATAAAAGAAGTTAGAAACTACAACTTTGATTCAATACTTTGTGTCCTAACTCCAGGAAGGAATCTAGTTTGTAGTACAGAACATGCATTGTGTATTATCAATTCTTAAATGACAACAACTAAAGGTCATCTACCTCATCAATTCCTTCCCATTTTGTGTTTTTATGTTATATTCCATATAAAAGTGTCAAATTTCTCTCAAAGTAATCAACCACTGAATAAAATAAAAAATAGTTGAGATATGATTGAGAAATGGTAATTTATTTCTTGAAAGGATCTTCACGATTTCTTTGGTTGTTTTTCATCTCAAGAAACAAGAAATGGCCTAAGAAACTATCGTGATGTAATATAAGAAACAACACAGTGCAATGGCCATTTTCAAAACCAAATGATGTCCATTGAGGACATGGCCTTTATTTGGTTCCTGTTTCATAGGAGTTTCGGGTAGAAATGGAAATTTGTTGTACCATTTCCAGTAGTAAAAAGGGAAAACCTTCTTTTTCCATGGGAAATCATTTACCTTTCTTTTTTCAAGATAATCTAAATCACAAAAAATATGAACTATACTGCACACATTCTTGGATAATGTGAAAGTGGAAAATTAATACCCTACACAAGTGATGCACACATGTACACTTGAACACTAATAGATTTTTGTAGTTGAAAAATTTATGCAATGCTTGTTTTCATTTAAATGTAGGGTTTTTAAAGTAGGGAGAAATAATGGCTGCCAATTTAATAAGCATTTCTTTGGGAAAAATTTAAATCTTGTATTGGGTGATGAAGATAATAGAGGATATCGAATCTTGATTCTTGACATTGTGTTTAACTTTAATAACTCAAATGGTTATAAATATCGGTGGATGAGTTCTTTTTTCAAGTATGTCACTCAAAAATCTTATGTCAAAGCATTGTATGATGGCTAGAATTTTCTTGTTTCCCTTTCTTCAGTTCAATGTAAATAGTATATTAATATATTGGAGCACGAATGATAACTACAATTGTTTGCTCTGCAGTATATCCAGCCCCAAGATTATGAAAAGCTTTCTCAAGTGGAGCTATTGGTTATTGATGAAGCAACTGCAATTCCATTACCTGTTGTAAAGGCTCTACTCAGGCCATATTTAGTGTTTTTGTGCTCTCCTGTAAATGGGTAATAATTATAAATGAGCCAACCCCAATCACAGATTTTGTAACCATTCAGTTTCAATATAAAGCCCAGGTATTGAAACCTTCCATCCATATTAAGAAGAAATTGCAAATTTTTATAACATTTGGGACATTATAGCTAAAGGATTGGTGTATGCTTACCATTTTGGTGGTCGAACCAACGGGTCCCATGCTAAACCCCTGAATCTACTAAACCCTCGAACCAATGAACAACTTCAGCACCACCGTTGTAGAGATAATGAAATCAATTAGGTCAAACTCTCAGCGCCGTTGCAGAGATAATGAAATCGATTCTGTAAGAATTTTTGTAAAAAGCGCGCGTGGGTTTAGATATAGATTGGTTTGGTGTGACATCCACTAGATATATGGTGCATTCCTTCGATATTATTATATTTCCATAAAAGATAGGATGTTTCCTTTAGGAGTGGGAAAAGAAGGCCCATTAATGAGCCAGAAATTACCTGCCACCTGTTGGTGAGTGGAGGTTATTCACTTTTCATTTACAGCTTACTAGGTTACTCATGTTACCAATATTTTCACATGGCTCACTTTTAGGTGACTACTTATTGTATTTCTTCTTTATAAAGAACAATTGGTAGATAATTGTATTATTTAAAATCTATAACAAATCCAGGCAACAAAATTACAACAAATAGAAAATTGTGCAAAAAATTCACCAGGGCACTAATGTGTGGATACCCTATCATTTCTTAGATCCTCATAACTTACCAACACCTACTATATTGTTATACACATAATATGGCATTTACCTGAAGTATTTCATATGTTTCTAGAAGTAAATAAGTTGTATGACAATTGTTATGGCAGATATAAGATGTGTATTATAGTTTATATTTCAATTTTTCTTAAGTAGCATGCATGTGGGTTTCATATAGTGACTACAATTACCAAATATATTTCAGTGAAGATGTGAAGATGATCTCTCATTAGGTCCTAATTACTTAAAGCATCATTAATTAGCTTTCCAAATGAATAAAATATGCTAACAAATTAGTAAAAACTAGGAAAACAAATCATGCTTTAAAAAAATATGGCATAATGAGTCACACTCTGAGATTTATTTAATTACTCATCAAGTGTCACTATAACATATATATGATCACCATTACCATACAAATGGGACATGTGATCATCATTTTGGTTTCGCCAATGAAATTCTACATCATGAGCATTGTTTAGGGTTGATTGTGTTGATTTTTTTTAAACAAATCATTTATACATTTTATGGAAATTATAGACACAATTTATAATCACATTACAAGATCATGATGTATGGATATTCCTTATCATTTCCTAGATACTCACAACTTACCAACACCTAATATATTGATATAGACATCATATGGAATTTACCCCTAGAATGCCACATGTATCCTAAAACAAATTAGTTGTATGGCAATTTTTATGGTGCATATATGATGTGTATTACAGTTTATCTTATAATTTTGTTGAAGTAGCATACAACAATTTACATAGTGATATGAGAACCACTCTCTAGAGTATACATCGATTTTGTACACATGGCTTTTCAGTTGCTTTTTAAGATATATTGTTGGTGATGACATGATTATATAATGAACCATTAAGTTGAACTATGAAATTATTCCTCACAACACACACACACACACATATTGATGAATTAATAATTTTTCTCATACAATTTTTTTAATCTATTTTGAGAAAAAAAAATATTATAAATAATTATTTCTAAGAAGAACAAGAGAGAATTCCTTACCATATCTTCGTAAAACATATAATAGCAAGAAAATTAATCTATTGAAATTTCATTTCCAAACATATTCATGGAGTAAAATGAAGATTAAAAGGAGATATTCATGGATTTAGCTATAACATCACCTCATAATTAAGAATGTAAATGTACAATATTGATGATACATAGGTTAGGAGAAAATTAATCTATTGAAATTTCATTTCCAAACATATTCATGGAGTAAAATGAGGATTAAAAAGAGATATTTGTGAATTTACTTATAACATCACCTCATAAAAGTGTAAATGTACAATATTGATAAAATTTATTTATATATGATAAATAATAAACCTTTATCTCACATGTATCATATAATATTATAAACAAAAACATTCTATAATATGTAATAAAAGTGAAATTACACAATCCACATGGAAATAAGACTTAGTTCAAGCAAAAGAAAATAAAAAATAAACCATAAGTGACATGGATTTTGCAAAGGCCTTGATCAAAGAATCAAATAAAATAGACATGAATTTAAATGTAAGTAGATATAACTAAAACCATAAGTGACATGGATTTTGCAAAGCCTTGATTCAAGAATCAAATAAAATAAGCATAAATTTAAATGGAATTAGATGAATTAGGTGAGTGACCGAGCATAAGGTATACCCTTAAAAAAAATAAAAAATAAATAAATTGCTAACTAAAAGAAAGTACAAAAACAAGCAAAGTGAGAATAAAATGATAATGGCTATTACACCATTTTCAATTATTTTTTCGGATGGATATATATAAATGATAATGTGATAATACAATTTTAAATATATATAAATATTGTCATCACTAATAACGTGCACAAGCTGGCACCCGGGCAATCACAAGTTAGAAAATGTGACACGGGCGCCCTCGCATGAAATGACCAGACCCGGGCGCCCTTGGTCGTGCGGTGTCACAAGGCACGACACGGTGCACCCGGCCGCATGGAGGCACAAGGTAGAAAACAGTAAACGGGCCACTCGAACATGCACAAGCTAGCACCCAGGTGGTCACAAGTTAGCAAATGTGACACGGGTGCCCTCGCATGAAACGGCCTGACCTAGGCGCCCTTGGTCGTGCGATGTCACACGACGCGACACGGCGCGGCCACGGAGGCATAAGGTAGCAAACGGTAAATGGGTCACCCGAACGTGCACAAGTTGTCACTCGGGCAGTCACAAGTTAGAAAACGTGACATTGGCACCCTCGCACGAAACGGCCAGACCAGGGTGCCCTTGGTTGTGCAGCGTCACACGGCGCGACACGACAGGCCCGGCCACACCGAGGCACAAGGTAGCAAACGGTAAATGGGCCACCCAAACGTGCACAAGCTGGCACCCGGGCGGTAACAAGTTAGTAAATGTGACACGGGTACCCTCGCACAAAATGACCCAACCCAGGCGCCCTTGGTCGTGAGGCGTCACACGCCGCGACACGGTGCGCCCGGCCGCCCGGAGGAACAAGGTAGAAAATGGCAAGTGGGCCGCCTAAACATGCAAATTAAGACACTCATGCAGTCACAAGTTAGTAAATCTGACACGGGCGCCCTAGCACATAACGGCCCGACCCAGGCGCCCTTGGTCGTGAGGCGTCACACGCCACGACACGACGCGCCCGGCCGCCTGGAGGAACAAGGTAGCAAATGGAAAATGGGCCGCCCAAACGTGCAAATTAAGACACTCAGGCGGTCACAAGTTAGCAAATCTGACACAGGCACCCTCGCACATAACGGCCTGACCCGGGCGCCCTTGGTCGTGCAGCGTCACAAGGCACGACACGGCGCGCCCGGCCGCCCAGAGGAACAAGGTAGAAAACGGCAAACGGGCCGCCCAAAGGTGCACAAGGCACTCAGGCAATCACAAGTTAGCAAATGTGACACGAGCGCCCTCTCACGAAACGTCCAGACCCGGGTGCCCTTGGTGGTGCGACGTCACACTGCGCGACACGGCGCGCCTGGCCGCATGGAGGCACATGGTAGGAAATGGTAAATGGGCCACCTGACCGTGCACAAGCTGGCACCCGGGTGGTCACAAGTTAGCAAATGTGACACGGGTGCCCTCGCACGAAAAGGCCCGACCCAGGTGCCCTTGGTTGTGCAGCGTCATACGACGCGACATGGCGCGCCCGGCCGCATGGAGGCAAAAGGTAGAAAACAACAAATGGGCCACTCGAACGTGCACAAGCTGGCACCCGGGCGGTCACAAGTTAGCAAATTTGACACGGGCGCCCTCGCACGAAACGGCAAAACTCGGGTGCCCTTGGTCATGCGGCGTCACATGGCGTGACATGGCGCGCTCGGCCACACGGAGGCACAAGGTAGCAAACAATAAATGGGCCACCCAAACATGCACAAGCTGGCACTCGGGTGGTCACAAGTTAGCAAATTTGACACAGGCGCCCTTGCATGAAACGACCAGACCTGGGTGCCCTTGGTCGTGCAATGTCACACGGCGCAAGATGGCGCGCCCGACCGCACAGAGGCACAAGGTAGCAAACAGTAAATGGGCTGCCAAAACATGCACAAGATAGCACCCGAGCTGTCACAAGTTAGAAAATGTGACACGGGCACCCTCGCATGAAACGACCCGACCCAGGCGCCCTTGGTCGTGCGACGTCACATGGCGCGACACGGCGCGCCCGGTCGCACCGAGGCACAAGGAAAAAAATGGCAAACGGGCCGCTCGAATGTGCATAAGCTAGCACCCGGGTGGTCGCAAGTTAGCAAATCTGACATGAACGCCATCGCACGAAACAGCCCGACCCAGGCGCACTTGGTCGTGAGGCGTTGCACACCGCGACACAGTGCGCCCGGCCGCCTGGAGGAACGAGGTAGAAAACGGAAAATGGGTCGCCCGAACGTGCAAATTAAGACACTCAAGCGGTCACAAGTTAGAAAATCTGACACAGGCGCCCTCGCACGTAACGGCCCGACCCAGGCGCCCTTGGTCGTGAGGCGTCACACGCCGCGACACGGCGCACCCGACCGCCTAGAGGAACAAGGTAGAAAACGGAAAATGGGCCGCCCGAACATGCAAATTAAGACACTCAAGCGATCACAAGTTAGCAAATCTGACATGGGCGCCCTCGCACGTAACAGCCCGACCCAGGTGCCCTTGGTCGTGCGGCGTCACAAGGTGTGACACGGTGTGCTCGGCCGCTCGGCGGAACAAGGTAGCAAATGGAAAATGGGTCGTCCGAACATGCACAAGGCACCTGGGTGGTCACAAGTTAGCAAATGTGACATGGGTGCCCTCGCACAAAACAGTTAGACCCGAGCGCCCTTGGTCATGCGGCGTCACACGGCGCGCCTGGCTGCACGGAGGCACAAGCTAGCAAACAAAAAATGGGCCACCTGAACGTGCACAAGCTAGCATCCGAGCGGTCACAAGTTAGAAAATGTGACACGGGCGCCCTCGCATGAAACGGCCAGACCTAGGCACGCTTGGTCGTGCGGAATCACACGATGCGACACGGCATGCCCGGCTGTAAGGAGGCACAAGGTAGCAAACAGTAAACGGGTCGCCCAAACATGCACAAGCTGGCACCTGGGCGGTCACAAGTTAGCAAATGTGACATGGGCGCCCTCGCATGAAACGACGAGACAAGGGCACCCTTGGTTGTGCGGCGTCACACGGCGCGACACGGTGCGCCCGGCCGCACGGAGGCACAAGGTAGCAAATGGTAAACGGGCTGCCCGAACATGTACAAGCTAGCACTCGGGCGGTCACAAGTTAGAAAATGTGACATAGGTGCCCTCGCACAAAACGACCCGACCCAGGTGCCCTTGGTTGTGAGGCATCACACGCCGCGACACGGTGCGCCCGGCCGCCCGGAGGAACAAGGTAGCAAATGGAAAACGGGCCGCCTGAATGTGCAAATTAAGACACTCAGGCAGTCACAAGTTAGCAAATCTGACACAAGCACCCTCACACGTAACGGCCCGACCCAGGCGCCCTTGATCGTGAGGCGTCACACGCCGCGACACGGCGCGCCCGGCTACCCGGAGGAACAAGATAGAAAACGGAAAATGGACCGCCCGAACGTGCAAATTAAGAGACTGAGGTGGTCACAAGTTATCAAATCCGACACAGGCACCCTCGCACGTAACGGCCCAACCCGAGCACTCTTGGTCGTGCGGTGTCACAAGGCATGACACAGCGTGCCCGGTTGCCCAGAGGAACAAGGTAGCAAACGGCAAACGGGCCACCCGAACGTGCACAAGGCACCTGGGTGATCACAAGTTAGAAAATGTGACATGGGCGCCCTCGCACGAAACAGCCAGACCTGAGCGCCCTTGGTCATTCAGCGTCACACAGCGCAACACGACGCGCCCGGCCGCACGGAGGCACAAGGTAGAAAACGGTAAACGGGTTGTCCAAATGTGCACAAGCTGGCACCGGGGCGGTCACAAGTTAGAAAATGTGACACGGGTGCCCTCGCACGAAACAGCCCAACCCAGGCGCCCTTGGTCATGCGACGTCACACGGCGCGCCCGGCCGCACGGAGGCACAAGGTAGAAAACGGAAAATGGGCCGACCGAATGTGCACAAGCTGGCACCCGGGCAGTCACAAGTTAGCAAATGTGACACCGGCACCCTCGTACGAAATGGCCAGACCCGGGCGCTCTTGGTCGTGCAGCGTCACACGGCGCGCCCGACCGCACGGAGGCACAAGGTAGCAAACAGTAAACGAGCGGCCTTAACGTGCACAAGCTGGCACCCAGGCGGTCACAAGTTAGCAAATGTGACATGGGTGCCCTCGCACGAAACAACCCGACCCAGGCACCCTTGGTCGTGCCACTAGTAAATTTGGCCCAATTTCCGATGGCCAAAGTGTCGTTATTCCAACACCCCGTCGTCGCAAGAGCGACAATTTGAGGCCGATCAAAGCGTGGTTATTCTTAGAGTCACAATTCCGACACTTTCATAAAGCGTCGGTATTGCGACGCTATCCAAAGGCATTGGGCAACCTCACACGGCGCGACACAATGCACCTGACCGAACGAATATCCCACAAGGGAGCAAACAGAAAACGGGCCGCCCGAACGTGCACAAGGCACCCGGGCGGTCACAACTTAGCAAAACTGATACTGGCGCCCTTGATCAAAACGGCCCGAACCGAATGCACCCGGTCGGGCGACCTCGCACGGCACAATGCAGTGCACCCGATCGAACGATACCACAAGGGATCAAACGACAAATGGGCCACCCGAACGTGCACAAGTGACCCGAGTGGTCACAACTTAGCAAAACTGATACGGACGCTCTCAAATGAAACGGCCCAACCCAAACGCGCCTGGTCGGGCACCCCTCACATGCATTAAGAAAGAACCTCCTTGGTTGTACAAAAGAATAGATCCACAACCCATTAGAGAAGTAGAATAGATATATTTTAATTCATTTCATTTATGTTGTTTCTTTATTTTTGTTAAGATTTATTTCTTATGGGTGGTGTGCACCTTTCACTTATATTTCATAACATATAGTTAACATTCAACCATTGAATTACATATTGAACCAATCAAATCAGAGTATTGTTACAAGACAACTTAACAAAGAGTAATAGCATATAAGTGTCATTATTATGACACCCCCAAAAAAGTCGCTATTGCGACGGCTACCTCCAAACGTCGCAATTGCAACACTTAGAAAATGTGTCGCAATTGCAACGTTTGGAGGCAGTCGTCGCAATAGCAACGCTTTGGGGCATAGTGTCGCAATTGTGACGTCTTCCTCCAAACTTCGCAATTGCGACACTTTGTCTAAGTGTCAGTATTGCAACACTTTTCTCTAAACGTCGGTATAGCGATAGTTTCGGGCGGGATTTGAAAAAGTTGAAAAATTTTGGGGGAAATTTCCGACATTTGGTCAAAAGTGTCAGAACCAAGTGTCGGAATTTCTGCCAAATGTACTAGTGAAACCTGCAATCATTCCTAGTAATCCTTTCTTCCTAATTCCGTTTAATTGTTCAGTGATAAAACTGTTGGTCAAGGTTGTCATTGATGTCAATATGGCATTGTTGGAGATGGAAAATATTCTTGTATTGTTTCCCCAACCTCATGCAAACCCTAGGAGACCTAAACTCTATCTATTTAACTTGATCCTAAGTACATGAGTGCATTAATGAAATTCTAGGCGCTCAAAGCCCTAGATGCTCATAGTGCATGATCTATGATAAAGAAGAAGGCTTACCGTGAAACTGCTGCTATATGACATCCTTGTTCTTGATGAATAATCCCCAAAGCCTAAATGACTTGACTCATGATAGTGATGATTGGTGAAGGTCATGAAGAAGCTCTAATCCTAATAAACTTAATGGACTAAGTCTATGATGAAGGTGCCCTAAAAATTAAATACCTAAAAATAAAATCCTAAAGGCTGCCATGAAAAATAGTAATGACAGTTTCACAAATATAATTTTCTAGATGGGAAAATGACCTCATCCAAGGATGAAATTGACATAATCTTGTATAGAATATTTTTCTCTTTCTAACAAGCTATTATACACCTCGTAAATCCTTCTAGCTTGTGAGAAATTGAATTTATAAGTTAGAAAAATTATTATTTTTTCCTAGCTGACTTGAGCCGACTTATGTACGCTGTCATGTTCCCTCAAGAGACATGTCTCTTCGTTCGAGGTCAAACCAGTATATATGTTGTGTAACCAGCTCCAAAAGGAGAAGAAAAGAGATATCAACACCTTAGAAATGAGCCACTTCGAGGGGGCAACCTCCAATACATTACATAAATGAACAATTCTTGGATGATACAATTCACAAAACCTCCTTTCTATATATAAGAGTCCATGGGGCCATAATGTAATCCTAGTGGGCCACAATGTAATCCTAGCCGACCTAACAATAATAATTTAAGGGCACAATAATAAAAAAATGGGGGTTACAAGGGTACAATAATAACAATAAAGGGTTTACACTAACAATAATAAGGGACTATACTAGTGATATAGGGACCTAACATGCCCCTCTCCTTCAAAAAAAGTGTTGTCCTCAACGCTTGAGTAGCTCTGGGTGCTTCTGTATAAATTTCTCATCCTCCCATGTAGAATCTTCAGTGGGTAAGTTCTTCCACTTGATGAGATACTCTGAAATTGATCGATTCCGTAGCTGTCGAGTTCTTGTTTCCATGACTGCTTCAGGTTCCAATATAATTTTTCCTTCCTCATCAAGTTCTGGCAATATTGTTTGAACCGGAAGATTTTCACCTATAACCTTCTTTAAGCATGAAACATGGAAAACTGGATGTACTCGTGAAGAAGCAGGAAGCTCCAATTTGTATGCCATAGTGCCAATCTTTTGCAACACCTTGTAAGGACCATAGTACTTTGGTGATAATTTATTATCCTTCTTAGCTTGCTTGAGGGACATTTGTTTGTATGGTTGTAGCCGTAAAAATACCCAATCTCCTACATCAAAACTTCTCTCGCTGCGATGTTGATCTGCCTGTTGTTTCATTCGATTTTGTGCCAAAATCAGGTTATCCTTTAAGAGTTGGAGAACTTCTTGCTGATGCTCGATGTGATCTTCCACTGCTTGAACCTTCGAATTTTCTCTTAAATATGATGTGATGGATGGTGGATGATATCCATAAAGTGCCATAAATGGGGTCATTTTTGCTGCGGTATGGAAGGAAGTGTTATACCACCATTCAGCGAGAGGTAACCACTTGACCCATTGTGTTTGTTTATCGGATACAAAACAACGAAGATATCCTTCCAAACATTTATTTACTATCTCAGTTTGACCATCAGATTGAGGATGATAAGATGAGCTATGAGCTAATTGAGTACTCAAACAAGAAAATAACTCCGTCCAAAAATTTCCAGTAAAAATGGGATCTCTGTCGCTCACAATAACCCTTGGGCTTCCATGTAGCTTTTGAATTCTGTCCATAAATGTAGTAGCAACTGTACTTGCTTTAAATGGATGAGATAATGCACAAAAGTGTGCATACTTGGTAAGTCTATCAACTACCATCATGATGACACTCTTTCCTTCGGACTTAGGTAAACCTGTGATAAAATCCATTGAAATCTCCTCCCAACGTTGACTTGGAATGGATAAAGGTTGTAGAAGTCCCGGGGTCTTAATTGTCTCAACTTTATTCTGCTGGCAAACCAAACATTTCGTCACAAACTTTTGAATATCAGATTTAAGGCCATCCCAAAAAAATTCTTTCTTCACCATGTGGTAAGTTTTTAAAAATCCCGAGTGTCCTCCTAAAGGAGAAGTGTGCAATTCCAGAAGAATATTTTGTTTTAGTTGGGAATTCTTACAAAGATATAAACGATCTTTGTACCATAAGGAATCATTTTTCCAACTAAATGTATCAGATGTACTAGGATCTTGCTGCAACTTTTGAATGAGTGTCCATACATCTTTGTCCTTCTTCCATTCATCTCTTGCTTCGGTTATCAAATCTGGTTGGATAATAGAAATGGCACAAAGCAATGCTTCCACCTCTTCATTCTTTCTTGAGAGTGCATCTGCAACAACATTAAGCTTTCCTTTTTTGTAGTTTATTTCAAAGTCATAACCCAACATCTTTGTGACCCATTTTTGCTGCTCTTCTGAAGATAGTCTTTGTTCCAAAAAGTGTTTAAGACTATCATGATCAGTTTTTACCTTGAATTGTCTTCCCATTAGGTAAGTTCGCCATTTCTTTAGTGCATGTAGTATTGCTAACATTTCCTTCTCATAAATAGGTTTCTGTAAATACTTTCCTTTGATTGGACGACTTTCAAAAGCAATGGGTCTTCCTTCCTGCATTAAAACAGCACCAATTCCATTTCCTAAGGAATCACATTCCACAATAAAGGTTTTTTTGAAGTCTGGCGTAGCTAAGACAGGCGCTAGGCACATTGCCTCTTTAAGATGTTCAAAGGCCTTAGTTGCTTCAGGAGTCCATGAAAATTCATCTTTCTTCAATGGAATTCACCAACCCTTGAAATGTAGAAGGTGCATTGGTAAGGCCAAAAGGCATGACCAAAAATTCATAATGACCCTCATGAGTTAGAAATGTTGTTTTTGGAATATCTTCAGTCTTCATTCTAATTTGATGATATCCTGAACGAAGATCCAACTTGGTAAAATAAATTGCTCCATGTAATTCATCCAATAATTCATCAATCACAGGAATGGGAAATTTGTCTTTAATGGTGAGCTTATTGAGATCCCTATAATCCGGACACATTCGCCATGATCCATCCTTCTTGTGTACCAATACTACAGGAGTAGAGAAATAACTTTGACTAGGTTGAATTATACCCGCCTATAACATTTCCGCAATCATACGTTCAATTTCACTCTTTTGGACGTAAGGATATCTATAAGGCCTGATGTTTGGAGGAACACTTCCTGGAATTAAATGAATAGCATGATCATGATCACGAATAGGTGGGAGTCCTTTGGGAGTTTCAAACACCTTGGAATGATTGTCCAATACTTGTTGGAGATCTGCAGGAATAGATGATTTTGATGTTGGAACTTCTAGTGAGCATAATTGTGCAATTACGCCTCTTTGTTATTTCTTTAGAAGCTTTGTCATGACATTAGAGCTTATTATCCTTCCTGGCTTCCCTGTAATACCTCATAATTCAACTTCCTTTCCTTCTGAAAAAAATTTCAAGAAAAGTTCTTGAAAATTAAAATCTACCGTCCCCAAAGATTGTAACCATTGTACTCCTAGTACAACATCAGCATCTCCCATAGGAATGGAAAGCATTGGACTAGTCAATACATATTCCCCCATGGTTAGCTTGATATTATGGCATTTCCTAGAGCAATTTATAGTTCCTCCATTTGCAACCATCACTTGACATTCTGGTGCTGGGTATAGGAAACAATTTAATTCCTTGGCTACCTTACAATGAATAAAATTATGGGTGCTGCCTGAATCAATCAACACTATTACCTTTTTCTTCTTGATCTGTCCTGCTATCTTGAGAGTTTGAGGAGTGGTAATTCCTGCCAGTGCATTACATGATATGGTCGGATTCATTTCTTCCTCTTCTATGGCTGGTTCCTGGTGTGTATCTTCTTCTTGTTCATTTTCTTCTTCTTCTTCACAATCTATGTAAAATAATTTCTTTTCAGCACACTTATGACCTTTAGTGTATTTGCTATCACAACTGTAGCAAAGCCCTTTTGCTCTTTTTCTTCCAATTATTGTGGTGTCAACCTTGTAGGTTGTGGAAATCTAGGCATAGAAACACTTCCTTCTTTATAGAATTGAGTGGTAGGCTTACTTGTCTCCATAATTTTACATTCAACTTTTCTTGCCAATCTGAATGCCTTCTCCAATGAATCGGGTTCCAAAACACGAACTTCATGTTGGATGTTATCCTTTAGAGTACCTAAGAAGAGATCAATCCTGTGTTCCTCTGGAATATTAGTTACCCTTATATTCAATTTTTGGAAGTCCTCAATGTGCTGCCCCACTAAACCCTTTTGTTTGAGATTTATCAATTGGCTAAAGAAGGTGTTACTCTTTGTATCCTCATAATGTGCTATCATTTCCTCCGTAAAAATTTACCAAGTGACAATTTTTTTACGGGAGTAAAGCCATCGATACCATACAAATGTATTTTGTTCTAAATGTAATGTTGCAATGCGTACCTTTTGTGTGTTTTGCACGTTATGGAGATCAAAATATTGCTCCATCTGTAGTATCCATGTTACAGGATCCTTTCCATCAAACTTCCTCATATATATCTTTGGAATGTGGTGGTTCTTCCCGCCAACATTAGAGTTTATGAAATCACGATTAACATTTATTTTGTTCTCATCATGAGGTTCTTCTACTATGTTTTCACCATTAGGAAACCTTTCTTGTGTCAACTTTGTCAAACCTTCCATGTCTGCTTTTAGAAAATTCTTCATGTTTTCCATTTTCTCATCGATCTTAGCTTCCATGTCATCCATATAAGATTCCATGCCAGCCTCCATGCCATCCATCTTAGCTTCCACGCCATCCATCTTAGCTTGCACGCCATCCATCTTAGCTTCCATGCCTTTCTTCAAAACTTCCATTTCATTTTTTGTTGCTCTTTGCGAGAGTGAAATTTGTTGCACTTGCTCTTGTAATTTTGATAGATCATGTTGCAATTCTTTGTCTTCATGAGTCATAGTAGAGCTTTCCAAAGGCTTAATGGGTGTTGAATTCTTTTTCGGGGCCATTTTATAATCCAATACTGATATCTATTCTACAACATGCCCTTGCAATCAATTCAACTTGATTCTTCAAACAAGACTTATGCAATTCGGAAAAAAAATACACACCTTTTACTTGATTTTGAGGAGCTCGATATTGAAATTGTATTATCTTTGTGATTGTAGCTCTTCAATATCTAAAATTTAGCACTGAATTAGCCCTCTGAATTCTCTTTTGAATGCCACAGGTTTGACTTGATTTGGATTCCCCAAGATAAATTTATCTCCAATCTCCCACAATGACCTAATTATGGACTGGTTCAGTATAGCGAACTCGTACGACTTTCCACATGTCACTGTTTTGTCCTTTGCCCCTCTGAAATTGATAGCTAGGAAACTAAGGTCCGTGTACTTGTGACCACTTTTTACGGCACTCCAATCCGATGCTCAGAGAGATAGTTATTGAAATTTTCCCACGATCACCTTTTTGATTTGAAATTCAGGAGCCTGAAACAACACTAACTTCCACAGATCATATCTCCAAAAATATTACGAACCAAGCTCTGAAATTTTTCTAAGAGTTTCCTTAGGATGTGAGCTTCACACCATAAAAATTTAAGATTCTGAACCTCAGTAGAAAAAAAGTTATAGCGCAAATTCCACGATGACCTGTTTAGGATCCTGAAAAAATACCTAACTTCCACAGATCATATCTCCGAAAATATTGCGAACCATGCTCTGAACTTTTTAGACAATCTTCCTCAGGATTTTGGCTTCGCACCCTAAAAATTTTAGCTTTTGAACCTTCGTAGGAAAAAAGTTATAGCGAAAATTCCACGATGACCTGTTTGGAGCAGCGAAACACTAGAATCCAAAGCTCTGATACCAAATGTTGTGTAACCAGCTCCAAAAGGAGAAGAAAAGAGATATCAACGCCTTAGAAATGAGCCACTTTGAGGGGGAAACCTCCAGTACATTACATAAATGAACAATTCTTGGATGATACAATTCACAAAACCTCCTTTCTATATATAGGAGTCCATGGCGCCATAATGTAATCCTAGTGGGCCACAATGTAATCCTAGCCGACCTAACAATAATAATTTAAGGGCACAATAATAACAAAATGGGGGTTACAAGGGTACAATAATAACAATAAGGGGTTTACACTAATAACAATAAGGGACTATACTAGTAATATAGGGACCTAACATGCCCCTCTCCTTCAAAAAAGTGTTGTCCTCAACGCTTGAGTAGCTCTGGGTGCTTCTGTATAAAGTTCTCATCCTCCCATGTAGAATCTTCAGTGGGTAAGTTCTTCCACTTGATGAGATACTCTGAAATTGATCGATTCCGTAGCTGTCGAGTTCTTGTTTCCATGACTGCTTCAGGTTCCAATATAATTTTTCCTTCCTCATCTAGTTCTGGCAATATTGTTTGAACCGGAAGATTTTCACCTATAACCTTCTTTAAGCATGAAACATGGAAAATTGGATGTACTCGCGAAGAAGCAGGAAGCTCCAATTTGTATGCCATAGTACCAATCTTTTGCAACACCTTGTAAGGACCATAGTACTTTGGTGATAATTTATTATCCTTCCTAGCTTGCTTGAGGGACATTTTTTTGTATGGTTGTAGCCGTAAAAATAGCCAATCTCCTACATCAAAACTTCTCTCGCTGCGATGTTGATCTGCCTGTTGTTTCATTCGATTTTGTGCCAAATTCAGGTTATCCTTTAAGAGTTGGAGAACTTCTTGCCGATGCTCGATGTGATCTTCCACTGCTTGAACCTTCGAATTTTCTCTTAAATATGATGTGATGGATGGTGGATGATATCCATAAAGTGCCATAAATGGGGTCATTTTTGCTGCAGTATGGAAGGAAGTGTTATACCACCATTCAATGAGAGGTAACCACTTGACCCATTGTGTTTGTTTATCAGATACAAAACAACGAAGATGTCCTTCCAAACATTTATTTACTATCTCAGTTTGACCATCAGATTGAGGATGATAAGATGAGCTATGAGCTAATTGAGTACCCAAACAAGAAAATAAATTCGTCCAAAAATTTCCAGTAAAAATGGGATCTCTGTCGCTCACAATAACCCTTGGGCTTCCATGTAGCTTTTGAATTGTGTCCATAAATGTAGTAGCAACTGTACTTTCTTTAAATGGATGAGATAATGCACAAAAGTGTGCATACTTGGTGAGTCTATCAACTACCACCATGATGACACTCTTTCCTTCGGACTTAGGTAAACCTGTGATAAAATCCATTGAAATCTCCTCCCAATGTTGGCTTGGAATGGATAAAGGTTGTAGAAGTCCTGGGGTCTTAATTGTTTCCACTTTATTCTGCTGGCAAACCAAACATTCCGCCACAAACTTTTGAATATCAGATTTAAGGCCATCCCAAAAAAATTCTTTCTTCACCCTGTGGTAAGTTTTTAAAAATCCTGAGTGTCCTCCTAAAGGAGAAGTGTGCAATTCCAGAAGAATCTTTTGTTTTAGTTGGAATTCTTACAAAGATATAAGCGATCTTTGTACCATAAGGAATCATTTTTCCAACTAAATGTATCAGATGTACTAGGATCTTGCTGCAACTTTTGAATGAGTGTCCATACATCTTTTTCCTTCTTCCATTCATCTCTTGCTTCGGTTATCCAATCTGGTTGGATAATAGAAATGGGACAAAGCAATGCTTCCACCTCTTCATTCTTTCTTGAGAGTGCATCTGCAACAACATTAAGCTTTCCTTTTTTGTATATTATTTCAAATTCATAACCCAACATATTTGTGACCCATTTTTGTTGCTCTTCTGAAGATAGTCTTTGTTCCAAAAAGTGTTTAAGACTATCATGATCAGTTTTTACCTTGAATTGTCTTCCCATTAGGTAAGTTCGCCATTTCTTTAGTGCATGCAGTATTGCTAACATTTCCTTCTCATAAATAGGTTTCTGTAAATACTTTCCTTTGATTGGACGACTTTCAAAAGCAATGGGTCTTCCTTCCTGCATTAAAACAGCACCAATTCCATTTCCTAAGGCATCACATTCCACAATAAAGGTTTTTTTGAAGTCTGGCATAGCTAAGACAAACGCTAGGCACATTGCCTCTTTAAGATGTTCAAAGGCCTTAGTTGCTTCAGGAGTCCATGAAAATGCATATTTCTTCAATGGAATTCATCAACCCTTGAAATGTAGAAGGTGCATTGGTAAGGCCAAAAGGCATGACCAAAAATTCATAATGACCCTCATGAGTTAGAAATGTTGTTTTTGGAATATCTTCAGTCTTCATTCTAATTTGATGATATCCTGAACGAAGATCCAACTTGGTAAAATAAATTGCTCCATGTAATTCATCCAATAATTCATCAATCACAGGAATGGGAAATTTGTCTTTAATGGTGAGCTTATTGAGATCCTTATAATCCGGACACATTCGCCATGATCCATCATTCTTGTGTACCAATACTACAGGAGCAGAGAAAGAACTTTGACTAGGTTGAATTATACCCGCCTATAACATTTCCGCAATCATACGTTCAATTTCACTCTTTTGGACGTAAGGATATCTATAAGGCCTGATGTTTGGAGGAACACTTCCTGGAATTAAATGAATAGCATGATCATGATCACGAATAGGTGGGAGTCCTTTGGGAGTTTCAAACACCTTGGAATGATTGTCCAAGACTTGTTGGAGATCTGCAGAAATAGATGATTTTGATGTCGGAACTTCTAGTGAGCATAATTGCGCAATTACGCCTCGTTGTTATTTCTTTAGAAGCTTTGTCATGACATTAGAGCTTATTATCCTTCCCGAATTCCCTTCAATACCCCGTAATTCGACTTCCTTTCCTTCTGAAAAAAATTTCAAGAAAATTTCTTGAAAAGTAAAAGCTACCGTCCCCAAAGATTGTAACCATTGTACTCCTAGTACAACATCAGCACCTCCCATAGGAATGGAAAGCATTGGACTAGTCAATAAATATTCCCCCATGGTTAGCTTGATATTATGGCATTTCCTAGAGCAATTTATAGTTCCTCCATTTGCAACCATCACTTGGCATTCTGGTGCTGGGGATAGGAAACAATTTAATTCCTTGGCTACCTTACAATGAATAAAATTATGGGTGCTACCTGAATCAATCAACACTATTACCTTTTTCTTCTTGATCTGTCCTGCTATCTTAAGAGTTTGAGGAGTGGTAATTCCTGCTAATGCATTACATGATATGTTCGGATTCATTTCTTCCTCTTCTATGGCCAGTTCCTGGTGTATATCCTCTTCTTTTTCACTTTCTTCTTCTTCTTCACAATCTATGTAAAATAATTTCTTTTCAGCACACTTATGACCTTTAGTGTATTTGCTATCACAACTGTAGCAAAGCCCTTTTGCTCTTTTTTCTTCCAATTTTTGTGATGTCAACCTTGTAGGTTGTGGAAATCTAGGCGTAGCAACACTTCCTTCTTTATAGAATTGAGTGGTAGGCTTCCTTGTCGCCATAATTTTACATTCAACTTTTCTTGCCAACCTGAATGCTTTCTCCAATGAATCAGGTTCCAAAACGCGAACTTCATGTTGGATGTTATCCTTTAAAGTGCCTATGAAGAGATCAATCCTGTGTTCCTCTGGAATATCAGTTACCCTTATATTCAATTTTTGGAAGTCCTCAATGTGCTGCCCCACTAAACCCTTTTGTTTGAGATTTATCAATTGGCTAAAGAAGGTGTTACTCTTTGTATCCTCATAATGTGCTATCATTTCCTTCGTAAAAATTGACCAAGTGACAATTTTTTTACGGGAGCAAAGCCATCGATACCATACAAATGCATTTTGTTCTAAATGTAAAGTTGCAATGCATACCTTTTGTGTGTTTTGCACGTTATGGAGATCAAAAGATTGCTCCATCTGTAGTATCCATGTTACAGGATCCTTTCCATCAAACTTCCTCATATCCATCTTTGGAATATGGTGGTTCTTCCCGCCAACATTAGAGTTTATGAAATCACAATTAACATTTATTTTGTTCTCATCATGAGGTTCTTCTACTATGTTTTCACCATTAGGAAACCTTTCTTGTATCAACTTTGTCAAACCTTCCATGTCTGCTTTTAGAAAATTCTTCATGTTTTCCATTTTCTCATCGATCTTAGCTTCCATGTCATCCATATAGGATTCCATGCCAGCCTCCATGCCATCCATCTTAGCTTCCACGTCATCCATCTTAGCTTGCATGCCATCCATCTTAGCTTCCATGCCTTTCTTCAAAACTTCCATTTCATTTTTTGTTGCTCTTTGCGAGAGTGAAATTTGTTGCACTTGCTCTTGTAATTTTGATAGATCATGTTGCAATTCTTCGTCTTTATGAGTCATAGTAGAGCTTTCCAAAGGCTTAATGGGTGTTGAATTCTTTTTAGGGGTGATTTTATAATCCAATACTGATATCTATTCTACAACATGCCCTTGCAATCAATTCAACTTGATTCTTTAAACAAGACTTATGCAATTCAGAAAAAAAATACACACCTTTTACTTGATTTTGAGGAGCTCGATATTGAAATTGTATTATCTCTGTGATTGTAGCTCTTCAATATCTAAAATTTAGCACTGAAGTAGCCCTCGGAATTCTCTTTTGAATGCCACAGGTCTGACTTGATTTGGATTCTCCAAGATAAAGTTATCTCCAATCTCCCACAATGACCTAATTATGGACTGGTTCAGTATAGCGAACTCGTACGACTTTCCACATGTCACTGTTTTGTCCTTTGCCTCTGAAATTGATAGCTAAGAAACTAAGGTTCGTGTACTTGTGACCACTTTTTACGGCACTCCAATCCGATGCTCAGAGAGAGAGTTATTGAAATTTTCCCACGATCACCTTTTTGAGATGAAATTCAGGAGCCTGAAACAACACTAAATTCCACAGATCATATCTCCAAAAATATTACGAACCAAGCTCTGAAATTTTTTTAAGATTTTCCTTAGGATTTCAGCTTCGCACCATAAAAATTTAAGATTCTGAACCTCAGTAGAAAAAAATTTATAGCGCAAATTCCACGATGACCTGTTTAGGAGGCTGAAAAAATACCTAACTTCCACATATCATATCTCCGAAAATATTGCGAACCATGTTCTGAAATTTTTAGACAATCTTCCTCAGGATTTTGGCTTCGCACCCTAAAAATTTTAGCTTCTGAACCTTCGTAGGAAAAAATTTATAGCGAAAATTCCACGATGAACTGTTTGGAGCAGCGAAACCCTAGAATCCAAAGCTCTGATACCAAATGTTGTGTAACCAGCTCCAAAAGGAGAAGAAAAGAGATATCAACGCCTTAGAAATGAGCCACTTCGAGGGGGCAACCTCCAATACATTACATAAATGAACAATTCTTGGATGATACAATTCACAAAACCTCCTTTCTATATATAGGAGTCCATGGGGCCATAATGTAATCCTAGTGGGCCACAATGTAATCCTAGCCCACCTAACAATAATAATTTAAGGGCACAATAATAACAAAATGGGGGTTAAAAGGGTACAATAATAACAATAAGGGGTTTACACTAACAATAATAAGGGACTATACTAGTGATATAGGGACCTAACAATATATATGATGTTAGACACCTCATTCCAACCATAAAATTTCGGTGAAAACACACAATAGTTACAGGAGGCCGAGGTGAATAAAAGGATTATAGTTTGGGCATATTTTTAAAAGGATACATTACAGTTCGTTTTTTTTCTTTGCTGGATAGTCCACTTCAGAAATTATGGATAGAATTACCTTTGTTAGGTTCAAAATTTAAGAACAACCATCTTTTGAAGCTTGAATTTGCAAGAAATTGTGACAATAATTGTGGAATGTTCTATGGGTGTTTCGGAGCTGCTGTAGGGTGGTGCAGCTGGAGGAATCAGGCCACTACAGCCTGTTGGGAAGTGTATTTAAGCCTCGGATCTGAAGCTTACAATTTTGAAAGGCTTGTGGAGGCTTAGATTCTTAACAAAATTGCAGCTCGGCCCTGTTTCATTTGCTAGGGTTTGTTTGCAACTTGCAAAGGATTCAAACTTGTGGCAGCCACCTTAGATTGAAGACATTCATCACTAAACCTCACCTCAATTTCATTTGTGGAGAAGCTGCAAGCTTTAGACAGTCCTGGTCACATATTTCAGAGGCTCGGATAAGCTCAGGTGGACAAGTAAATAATTGACTTAGTCTAAATTTGGGTTGCTATACATATCTTAAGTCTTAAGAAACCAAGTAACAATGCTTTGAGGAAAGTATTTTTGGAGTCTTGAGACAGACTTGAATACACCTTCAATGTCATTAAAGTTGACCTTTTGAGCATAGTGAAGAATACCTTTTTCATTAGCAATTGAGGACCTTGGTTGAGCAACAAGTCTCTAGACAACAGATAGTCAACATATCCTTTAAGCATTTCTTGTTGAAGGAATTTGTAGAAGATTGAGGACATCCTCTAGACCAGTTCTTGAAGACAACCCTTGTACTGAGTTAAGGAATTGTGCTAGATCTTGGAAGCTTAATTTAATTACCATTGGAAAATGGATACCTAGGATCTATTGCAACTAGTCCCTGTAAGCATTCTGATGAATCATTGTTGAAGAACTCGAGCTTCCTTGGGGATATTTTTGAAAACATCTTGGAGACAATATGAACCATATATATTGAAGTACTCTTGAAGGAGCAGTGATTTTGAATAAGATTGAAGATATTTTTTTGAGAAGCCTTAAGTTATCTTGGAAATAACATTGAAGATCATGATGCATCGTTGATGTCATCATGGGGTAACTTGGAGAAATTGTTTGGGTACGATGAAGAGCAGTGGCGACACATTCTAAGAATAAAAGGTTGTCATTGATGATGTGACATGGAGACTAAGTGTGATAGGGCTCATTGAAGAAGACTTTGGGAGCCGTGAAGAATAACCAAACATATTTTGTCAAAGTGAAGTTGAGGGTTGGAGCCCAAGAGGTTGGAGCCTCATAGAGACAATGTGAGTGCCTTGGAAGATAGGGTTGGAGCCCTAGAGGATTGGAGTCCTCAAGAAACCAGGTCGAAGCTTGTACCAAAGATACGGTTGGAGCCCTATAGGTTGGTGCCTCAAATTGACAAGGTTGGAGCCTTGGAAAGACCAAGTTGGTGCTTGGCACAATACAGGTTGGAGCCTGGAATATTGGAGTCTTCATCTACGGTTCGAGCCCTATATCATTATTATACTTTACTTATTGTAAAGAAGAAATTAATATAAGTATCTACTCCATCATTGCTCATTTTGTGTTATAAATATAAGTGATCTAACTGGTAAAATTAACAATTGAAAAGAAATATTGATTCACCCCCCTCTCAGTATTTCCAACAATTGGTATCAAAGCCAGTACCTTCACTCAAAGCCTAACAACTTGAAGGTTGATCCTTAGAACACAAATGTCAAAGCCAATGAAGAAAGTCTCCAATCCTCCTAAAGATGTGTCTTCTTCAACCATCGAAATTGAAGTCAATCAATTTGCGAAGGCCCCATTGTTCAATGGAAACTTTGATATATGGGAGGAAAGATTGAGGAATTTCTTAAAGACTCAAGGCATTGAAGTTTGGAAATCAGTTTTTATTGATAGCATGATGGAAGGAGAATCCAAGGAGTATAATACAAGAGCAATGAAAGAAATCTTGAATGGGCTATCTAATTCTATGAAGGCCAATTTGGAAAAATGTTCGTCATCAAAAGGCATATGGGACAAACTTCATGATATTCACTCAAAAGGAGCGTTGACCATGACCTCTAGTCAAAAATATGATGGAAAGCAAGAATGAAATCCAAATCCCATCAAGGAAGTTGAAAATAAGAATGATGACATCAAGGCCAAAGAAGACCTAGAAGAAGAAGAAAGCAATGAAGACTATGAAGAAGATCTTTTGACTAGGCTTATAGATTCCATGGAAGAGATTAGTAGTTTTAAAAAGGAAAATGAGGAACTTAAGAAGAGAGCGCAAGATGGTCACCACAAGACAAGGAAGGAAGTTGACCTTCTCAAGCTTCAAGTACAAGAAAGAGATGAGGAGCTCACCAAACTTAAGGAGGAATTTCATCAAAACAATAGAAAGCACCATGAATAAGTCATATCTATGAAAATTCAATTGGATAAGGCAAAGAAAAGGGAAGAAACTTTTTCAAGCCACCTTGAACAAAGAGTTAAGAGCTTGAACAATCTTGAAGCAGAGATTGGTCAATACAAGGAAGAGGTCTCCTCTCTTAGATCTCAACTAGAAGAAGAAAAGAAACAAGCACAAGGAGCCAAGAAGGTGATGGAAACTTTGGAATTCATAGAAGGACAAGTTGATGAAGCAGAAAAGGAGAGAAACACCATGATATGCCAACTAGAAGAAAAGGATGAAGAAATCTTCAAACTAAAATTCTTAAGGCCGAAACATGTGAAGCAAAGAGAATAAAAGAAGAAATGGTGATCAGTCTAGCAAAGGAGAATGAAGAAATCTTCATAATGAAATCAAATATCATCTCCCTTAAAATTCAATCACGTGAAGCAACAAGGATGATGGAAGAAATGAAGAAGAAACTAGTCATGAAAGATGAAGATTGTGAAAAGTTGAAAGGATAAATTGCCTCTCTTAAAAAGGAAGTTGACTTGCTGAATAAGAACTTGAAGTGTTATCTAACCCTAGATGAAATCCTAAGTCATCAAATATCCCCCCTTGATAAATCAGGTCTTGGTTATGCAGGTGAACCCTCAAACAAAAGTGATGCAAACCCTAATGCTTCAAACAACAAGGATGTGTAAAAGCTTGGAAGAAATACTGATGCCCCCAGTTCTAGCAAAAGCACGAGTCAAGATGACATTGGAAGAAACCCTACTTCAAGAAAGTATGTTGATGGTGTTAAGGATGCAAGAGGTAATGGATATCATCAAAGGATCCCAAGGTAGAATGACTTTGGAAGTACATCAAGGCAATCTCCATCCTCCAGATACCAAAGTATATTTTTTGGTTATTGTTATTCTTGTACAAATTTTGGGCACATGCCAAAAGATTGTAGGGAATATCATAAAGACAAATATAATGGTCCCCGTCAATATTCTAAAAGTAATTTTTCAAGAATAAGTCATGATTACTCATTCATCAACAATATGGAGTGCTTCAATTGCCATAACATTGGACATATGGTGCGTGAGTGTAACTTGGCTTGGGTCCCTAAAACCATGACAACCAAGCTAGAGAAGAAAGTTACACAGGTATGGAGAAGGAAGTAAATTGGATCCGAAAGTCTCTTAGACACTCAATCCAACAACACATGTTGTTGATTTGATGATGACATACTTGGCAGATATGATATTCCAAGTTTTGATGATGAGACTTTGCCAAAAAGGAGATGATGCATACTGTTAGGGGGAGCTTGTGATTCTTGATATATTGTATCTTGGGAGTAACTCCATTGAATAAAATCATGAATTTTTGAAGATGTCTTTTTCTTAATCACAAGGAAGCAATCTTTCTTTCTTTAGAAAAAAAAAGAGCTAGAGGAGTTTATGCAGGCAGGGGGAGTTGGTTCATCACATGAAGAAATGCAATATATCATGGACCACATTGCCAAAAGGAAGAGCACCATGACAGGGGGGGCAACATACTTATGAAGAATTATTATTGATGAAGAGAAGTAGCTTGATAGGGGGAGTACTTGGGCACCCCGTTTCCATTGATTTAAAAGGGGGAGAGAATGTTGGAAGGGCAAGAATATTGCCATCAATGACAAAGGGGGAGACTATTGGTCAAGGTTGTCATTGATGTCAATATGGCATTGTTGGAGATGGAAAATATTCTTGTATTGTTGCCCTAACCTCATGCAAACCCTAGGATACCTAAACTCTATCTATTTGACTTGACCCTAAGTACATGAGTGCATTAATGAAATTATAGATGCTCAAAGCCCTAGATGCTCATAGTGCATGATCTATGATAAAGAAAAAGGCTTACAATGAAACTCCTACTATATGACATCCTTGTTCTTGATGAAGAAGCCCCAAAGCCTAAATGACTTGAATCATGATATTGATGATTGTTGAAGGTCATGAAGAAGCTCTAATCCTAATAAAATTAATGGACTAAGTCTATGATGAAAAATAATAATGGCTGCCATGAAAAATAATAATGACAGTTTCACAAATATAATTTTCTTGATGGGAAAATGACCTCATCCAAGGATGAAATTGACATAATATTGTAGAGAATATTTTTCCCTTTCTAACGAGCTATTATACGCCTCGTAACTCCTTCTAGATTGTGAGAAATTGAATTTATAAGTTAAAAAAATTATTATTTTTGCCTAGCTGACTTGAGCCGACTTGTGTAGGCTGTCATGTTCCCTCAAGAGACATGTCTCTTCGTTGGAGGTCAAACCAGTATATATATGACGTTAGACACCTCATTCCAGCCATAAAATTTCGGTGAAAAAACACAATAGTTAGAGGAGGCCGAGGTGAAGAAAAATATTACAATTTGGGCATATTTTTAAAATGATACATACAGTTCATTTTTTTCTTTGCTAGACAGTCCACTTCAGAAATTGCGGACATACTTACCTTTGCTAGGTTCAAAATTTAAGAACAACCATCTTTTGAAGCTTGAATTTGCAAGAACTTGTGACAATAATTGTGGACTATTCTGCGGGTGTTTCGGAGCTGCTATAGGGTGGTGTAGCTAGAGGAATAAGGCCACTAAAGCCTGTTGGGAAGTTTATTTAAGCCTCAGATCTAAAGCTTACAGCTGTGAAAGGCTTGTGGAGGCTCATATTCTTAACAATATTTCAGCTCGGCCCTGTTTCATCTGCTAGGGTTTGTTAGCAACTTGCAAAGAATTCAAACTTGTGGCAGCCACCTCGGATTGAAGACATTCATCACTAAACCTCACCTCAGTTTCATTTGTGGAGAAGATGCAAGCTTCAGACATTCCTGGTCACATATTTCAAAGGCTCAGATAAGCTCATGTGGACAAGTCAATAATTGACTTAGGCTAAGTTTAAGTTGCTATACATATCTTAAGTCTTAAGAAATGAAGTAACAATGCTTTGAGGAAAGTATTTTGGGAGTCTTGAGACAGATTTGAATACACATTCAATGTCATTAAAGTTGACCTTTTGAGCATAGTGAAGAATACCTTTTGCAGCAGCAGTTGAGGACCTTGGTTGAGCAACAAGTCTCTAGACAACAGATAGTCAACATATACTTGAAGCATTTCTTGTTGAAGGAATTTGTAGAAGATTGAGGACATCCTCTAGACCAGTTCTTGAAGACAACCCTTGTATTGAGTTAAGGACTTGTGCTAGATCTTGGAAGCTTAATTGAATTACCATTGGAAAATGGATACCTAGGATCTATTGCAACTAGTCCCTGTAAGCATTCTGATGAAGCATTGTTGAAGAACTCGAGCTTCCTTGGGGATATTTTTGAAAACATCTTGGAGACAATCTGAAACATATATATTGAAGTACTCTTGAAGGAGCAGTGATTTTGAAGAATATTGAAGATATTTTGTTGAGAAGCCTTAAGTGATCTTGGAAATAACATTGAAGATCATGATGCATCGCTGATGTCATCATGAGGTAACTTGGAAAAATTGTTTGGGTACGATGAAGAGAAGTGGTGACACCTTCTAAGAAGAAAAGGTTGTCATTGATTATGTGACATGGAGACTAAGTGTGACAGGGCTCGTTGAAGAAGACTTTGGGAGTTGTGAAGAATAACCAAACATATTTTGTCGAAGTGAAGTTGAGGGTTGGAGCCCAAGAGGTTGGAGCCTCATAGAGACAAGGTTGTTGCCTTGGAAGATAGGGTTGGAGCCCTAGAGGATTGGAGTCCTCAAGAAACCAAGTCGGATTCTGTACCAACGATACGGTTGGAGCCCTAGAGGTTGGTGCCTCAAATTGACAAGGTTGGAGCCTTGGAAAGACCAAGTTGGTGCTTGGCACAATACAGGTTGGAGCCTGGAAGATTGGAGTCTTCATCTACGGTTGCAGCCCTATATCATTATTGTACTTTACTTATTGTAAAGAATAAATTAATATACCTATCTATTCCATCATTGCTCATTTTATGTTATAAATATAAGTGATCTAACTGGTAAAATTAATAATTGAAAATAAATATTGAATCACCCCCTCTCAGTATTTCCAACAAAAATATGCCTCCAAAGAAGAATAACCAGGAGGACCTTGTTAATCCTTTAGTTCATCCTCCAATCGATTTAGATCACATCCCATTAGCTAATGGGGACTACAAAATCATCGAGACATAGTGCGATTTCGAACTGTTCGAACTCTATTGTTGGATTGAAGATAAATATGTTGATAAAACCGATGAAATTGGACTCTAGGAGTCCAATCTCCCGCACTATATTTCCCCTTAGAGCTTCCATGCTCCTGAATTCACTAGAAGATGTCAAGCATGTTATGTTCCCAATCAATGATAAATTATAGCCCCTACTAGTGAAATCCTATTCACCATTACTACCCAATCCATATACCAAATGATGCAGGTCCCCTCTGTGGAAAAAAACACACCATTTTCCTTAAAAGCCCTGAAAAAAATTACCAAAAGCTTGATTTTTCCAAGAGAGGTATGATTTGTAGAAATTAGCTGAATAAATCACTTATTAAATGGAGATTAACCTGATCACACATCAATTTCGAATTGCATGCATAACACATAATCTCTTCTACAATTAATTGTCACATGCGGAAATAATAGAAGCGATCGCACATCAAATCATCACACACATTTAACACAGTATGTATGGGGAAAGCTTATAGCTGAAAACCCCCAGCTATAGTATATTATAAATGGAGAGAACATGCAGAAAATACATAGTACAAACTCCTCACAAGTACTCAGTACTATCTCCCAAAGCTACACAAAAACTAGCTTGGTTTTGAACAAGTCACGGGTTCAAAACACACCCACTACTTCTCTTCCTCTATTGCGCAATCAAGGCTGGTCTAAATAGAGATCCAGGTTCGAATCTCACTGGCTCCAACTGCGCAATTG
Source organism: Pinus albicaulis (assembly GCA_034641835.2). Classification (NCBI taxonomy): domain Eukaryota; kingdom Viridiplantae; phylum Streptophyta; class Pinopsida; order Pinales; family Pinaceae; genus Pinus; species Pinus albicaulis. The sequence continues at coordinate 338,854,582 of CM076573.1, forward strand.
TCATTGGTAATTTCCTCCAAGTGTGGTGCAAATCTCATGCACAATTGATGTCGCAACTGATAGCTATCTCAACCCTTTCATCTACCTCTTTCACTTGTCGCCACTGAACTGTCCATGCACTGAGTTAAACTGATGTGTTCTTTAGTTGAATAATGAGTTAATAATTGGTGAATTAAATAATATTTAATTCACACAACTCATCTCTAGTGTATTAGCCAGTTAAACTAAATACAACTAGTTCAACTAGTTAACCAGAACACCACCTCCATTAACTCCACCAAAACTCTGCCACATGAGTCTAACTGAAGTCAACCATGCAAGATGCCATCAAACCCTAGGAACCACGTGATTCCTCTTTCAGATGCATGAGCCACCTCCATGACTCGAACTGAAGTGCTCCAAGAGAGTAAACTGTTGTTTATAGTCTAAATATTATTAAGGGTAAATAATATTTGACTTCCATATTTTTAGGAGAGGCAGTCTAAAAATAGCCTGTGACCTAAAAATATGAGTCTCATCTATTTTTATCAACATGTCGCATACTTCAAGAATCTCCAACTGGAATCCCCGAATCATGCTCCGTATGTCTAAAAATAGACATAGTCTAAAAATAGATTTTTTCGACAAAAATCACATGTGTGGTCCCCACCTAGTTTAGGTGATCACTTTCCAACTAGGATCAGGAAAGATGTTTCAGGAGGCCTCCTTCACTGTTTCTTGTTGCCATTTTCAACATGATTTTTGACATATTCCTATCAGAAAATACCCAATTTCCAAGAAAAAATCCACCATACCCTTCGTCAATCTTCACTGATCAAGAAAAAAAATTATAATTGTAATTTCATATATTCTTGGTTATTATTCTGATCAGTGGGTAGATGAACCCATTCTATGATTCCTCTCCATATTTTCCACAAACAACAAACCTTCCATTATTTAGAATTTCAGTCAATTTCTGGCTGATAAGATCCATGAACAATTTCTAAAGTTCAAACTGAAGAAGTGTTCAAATACACTTCAATTTTGGTCTACATGTTTTTGTATTATCAAGTAGACAGGTTTAAATTTTCCATGCAGAAATTAGATGAAGAGGGAAAACAGCATTTGGTTATATTTTGGAATTCTTTGGTGATGAATGGGAAACAAGAAACTGTTCAAGCTACCAAATTTGTCCAAGGAGAGAAATAGAAGATAGTTTTTAACAACTTTAGAGAAATAAAGCTTAAGAATGAGATTCTTAAGAACAATACTTATTCTAAATTTTGGAAGCAAATTTCCAGCTCCTAAAGTAGGCTACTATCATTTTTTGACTCAGAGAAGGGAAAGATGCATATGGCCTTCCTATAGTCCCAAATTCCACAACCTAAATCAACATTAGATTACAAAAAAACAACATTCGAGTTTGATGCAAAGGATATTCATCCCATTGACCAAATCAAGATGCATAAACAAACAGGTGAAATGATTTGCTCCACTTTAACCAACAATACTATGACTATTTCTAAAATACATGTTTCATTGTCTAATACTCAGTCACGGTTAAACATGGAGAAAATGTATTCTCTTGCAAAGGATACTAGGATTAAATCCTCAGAGGATTTATTAGTGAAGATGGGTTATGATCCTATAAACATAAAAGTTGCAGAGGATTTGATCAAGAAAAATAATCCTGACATTGCAGCATTGAGGAAGCAATTGAAATTACCATCTACTAAAGATCCCCTCATGAAGGACATTGAAGAAAAAGAGACTCAGAAAACTGACATGATGAAGATGATCATGGAACAGAATGATCAAATAAGACAAATGGAAACTGAGCTGGAGAAAATGATAAAGGAAAAGGAGCAGAATGTTAAACTAGCGATGATTCCTTTGGATGTGGTACCTCTTACAGCCATTCCCACAATAGCAGCTACAAGCTCCATTACACCTACTACACAATCTGCTGATGGTGCTGTAGAACTAACTAAAGCTGTGGAAAATCTGTCAATTCAGAAAGAAGAAATTAAAAATTTGTAGGCCCAAGTCTAAGCATTACAGGACCAGAAGACCAGGAGTGAAGCTTCACACTCTGCTAAAGCTCAGAGGGCTCAGAAGCTACTTGAGAGGTTTTAGAAATATGAAACGGAATTAGTAATTGGATAGACCTTGGCCCAAGCCAAGGGAATTATTTGGATAGATATCATGAATTCAATGGCTGAAATTCCGCCCTATATTCAGATTATCTTTGAGCAAAAAGATTTGATCAAGAAAGCAGTAGAGGCCATAACAGAGATTAAATAACATTTGGGAGAAATGCCTGCCACAACTATAAACATCATTAAAATTCCTAAATTCAAAGAAAAATTATGAATTAGATGATTTAGGAATTGATGATAGAATCGAAACAATTTTGGAGGTAAAGAAGATTCTCACAAAAAAAAATCAGGTTGTTGAGTTAGAGGAGAAATGTCATAGTTTGGATATAGGAGTAAATAGATTTTTCACCAGGATTGAACCTCTAACTCAAAAGGGGCTACCTATTTTATTTGTAATTAATGACAAATTGATTACTCATGAAGATTACATTAGAAAATTGAAGGAGGTAGCCAAAGATAGCTCAAAATTTGAAAATATCAAAGGCAGTATGACACGCATAGCTTTTTTGGAAACCATGGGTAATGATTTCTTCGTCCAGCATGAAGTAAATCATATTTTTGTGGTTCGGCCCACATTTTCCAAATATACTGAGGTTGATGAAATTTACCAGAAGATAATAAAATTAAACATTCCAAATGAAGATAGATGGGAAAAACTTTGTGAATTACAAGACTGAGTAGTAATTTGGATGCAGTAAGAAGAAATGCCATCACATCAGCCAGAGCAACACAGAAACAAGACAATTTACCAATTGACTCCTCCAAAGTAGAGCCACCTCTCCACGCACTTTTCCACCTCACCTATTACTCTGAAGAGATCGATTTTATTGTTTAATAGTTCTAATTATACACTGTCGGTTGATACAACGATTTTGTAAATGATTTGTAACTTATTGTATAAATACTTCACACTTTGAACTATTCCAGGTTGATTGTTGAGTATAATTTTCTCTAAGTTATTGTAATTTTCTGGTTTTTAGACGCATCAATAATACAAGGATATTCTTCACAGGATTCATGTGGTGCATGAATTGGTGATGTTTTTCTTCTTTTAATGTGTTTATTCATCATTTCATTTTCACTATCATTTCTTAAAATCTTAATTATATAACAGAAACTGTGACGAATAGGATTTGTTATAAAGAGAACCCTATTCTTGTTGTTTGTAATTTATATTTTTTCTGCTGAAGTCAAATTAAGGAATTATTCATTGCTCCTTAGTTTCTATTGAACCTTACATTTCTTCTATTTCATATTCATTCAAAATTCTGAAAGATCCAACTAGTGCAACCTAGCTTTCCCTGTGAAACTCCTTCAAAGTTTGATGCAGATCCAATTAATTTTTAGACTCCATAGCCCAAAGGAATTATAACAATTTAATCAACCAAACAATCCAATCAAATCATAAACAAACAAACAATTTGCACAGTAATAATGAGCCTAAATTCACATAAAACATAGCTAAATTTTACAGAGAGATCCCTCTTTGAAGCTAGAAGGGATAGATCCCAGCTTCCAAAGTGGTTTTCATGTTTTCCTCTATGTTTACTCCCACAATCTCATAAATTATAGAATGATAACATAGTTGCGACCATACTGGGGATAATTGAAAATATTGTAATTTTCTTCAAATTCATTTCCCTGGTTAAGAAAAGTGTATGATAGGAATATTTCGAGAGATTGTTTCTTTTTAATTTTTTGTAAATAATAAGTGTGTGTGTGTGCCTTATATTTTAATTCTAGCTCCCAAAAGAACTTACACTAGATCTCATCCTAACGCAAAACCTGCAGCTATTGTTGATGATCCTGAAAAATTGTTGAGAATAAAAAGTAAAGTTGAGAGCCAAGGAAGTAGAAAACCTTCCCATAGGGCAGCTTCTCTTCTGAAGGATTTTTTTACCCTACAAGATATTGAATTTGATTTTCCTTTTGAACATAGTTTGTTTAGAACTAATTCAGCCAACTGGGCAGATCAAAATGTGGTAGATCAATCTACCTTAAGACGCCATTCTATTGAAGTACAATCTTCCCAACCTGATCTTGACCTTCAAATCCTTCAATATTTTGATAAATTGCAAGGTTTAATTTCAAGCCTTGACATTTCTGTTCATGAGGCATACATCTAATAATCTGTTGAACTCTCCGCTTTAGCTTCTTTTGCAGTTTCATCTACTTCATCACAATTTGTTCATCCAAGATCATCCAATCCCACTCCTTCTGTAGTTTCCACTACTACCCTTGTAATTTATCATCATGCAACTCAAACTCCATCTTCTCCCCAATAAATACATACAATGCAACATACATCTTCACCACAACCTCAAACTCCAGTTCAGCCTACACCTCTGAATCAGCCTCCATCTCTAATTCAACCTCCACCTTTAATTCAACCCCCACCTTTTATCCAACAACCACCTTTAATCAATTCACATTTTGTCCATCCTCATATACCTATAATGGCAGCTAGATATGATCCACTTGTTCTTCAAAGTCCTTTGGAAAACATGCCACCAGAATATCAAACTAGGATTCCACAGTTTGATGGAACTGGACCTATCACTGCTCAACAACATGTAGATAGGATGAATGATAGTTTTGACCTTCAGGAAGTAGATGAAGAAAATTTCAAAATGAGGTTGTTTGCACAAATTCGTATTGGGGAAGTTAGGAAATGGTTTAAAGCCTTGCCACCTGCTAGCATTAATGATCTCCATGCATTACATCAATGATTCCTTAATAGATGGGAAGTAAAAAAGAACCCTCTTCAGATTCTATCAGAATATGAAATCATTAGGAGGGCACCTGGGGAAAGTGTCAAGGATTATTGCACTTGATTCAATAGTGTTTACAATGCAATTCCTGCAAACATTAAACCACCACAAGGCATATCCTTAATAAAATTCCCTAATGGATTTGAGACAGACATGTCTTATCAGCTAAGAGAGAGAATTTCTTCAACATTAGAAGAAATGCAAAGAGATGCAGTGAGTGTAGAAGCCAATTTGTTAGCAAAAAGAGCTAGGATAAGAACTAAAAGGAGAGTGACCATGAAAGAATAACCCTCAACATCTTCTGCTAATGCCAAAATAGATTCTTTAGTTAGAATAGTAGAAATAATGATGGAAAGGATTAATCTAAAATATAGAGTTTCCCCAAGAGAATACTAGCCTGCCCCTCAAAACAGTAATCAAAATGTTAGAAGAAATCCTTCGCAAAACAAACAGAGGGAACAAATAGGACCAAATCAGCAAATTAGACCTCCATTTCAAGTGAATTGTGTTGATGATGAATGGGAAATTGTAGAAGAGGTTTAAGATAACCAAATTAATTTGATGGGTATTAATGATGATGAAACATTTTTTCTTACTCAAGAAGAACAAGAGATTTTTCAGCTTTCCCAGACTGAGCTTGATTCAGAGGAATCATATTATTACAAATAGGGATTTGAGAATTCTATTATGGAATTCCATGGGAAATATAACCTTAGGAGTAACAAGATTCCAGATACCCCCAACATAAAGTATTATGATATTCCTACTAAGAAAACCTATGATACTGATGTTAGGAAAATCACAGATAATCCTGCCAAGAAAAATACTGAATATTCAGGAAAAAATATTGTACAAACACCTACCAAAAATATAGTTAATAGTGCTTCTAAAACTACTCAAACTAATATCCCAACCACTAGTCAGCAGAAAGAACCTATCTCAAAAGTAGTTGTTGAAAAATCTAATTTCCTAAACCTGAGTAAGATTCAAACATCATTCAACTTTGAGAATGAGTTAGCAAAACTCAAAATTCGCATTCCTCTAACAGAGTTAATTAAAAAAAATGTATACATATCTCAAGTAATGAAAGCTCTAAATATAGGGGAAAACAAAGATACTGTTAAATTAAGTGATTACCAACCTAAACTCTTATTTGGACCAGAAGTTGATGGCAAACCTCAGGAAGGAGGTGTTCCTCCATTCTATGTTAGCCTAAATGTTCATGATAATATTCTCCATAATGCCATGTAAGATTCAGGTGCTTCGCAAAATTTAATGCCTAAAGTTGTTATGGAAAAACTGGGACTTAACATTACCAGACCATATAAATATTTATATTCTTTTAATTCCAGCAAAGTAAGATGATTAGGTCTCATCAAATATATGTGTGTTACTTTAGCTCAAATCCCAACCAAAATTTTGGTAATGGATATAGTAGTTGCAGATATATACCCTAAGTATGGCATGCTCTTTTCACACTCATGGGGATCAAATTTACAAGGAACCCTACAAATGGATATGAATTTTGCTACCATACCAATGTTTGGTCAGCAAAGAAGATTATATAGGGAAACTTTGATGAAATTCATGGTGAGTAATCAGGATAAACCACACAACTATCCTCTTTATTATGTCCATTCAGATTTAGTCTCTTTCATTCTTTATAATGATGGAGATGTCAACACTCAGGTTACCAATGCAGAAATTGATATTTGTGAAATAGATGAAAACCAAACACAAAAAGTGGAACAAAACACTCAGCTTGAACCTCTTTGGAACATGGAATTTTATGGGTCTTGTAACAAAGAGGGTTCTGGAGCAAGAGTGTGGGTTTCAAACACAGGAAATAATCATTCTAAAGGAGATTCACACAAGCTCAATTTTCAATGTAATAATAATATAGTTGAGTATGAAGCACTTATACTAGGATTAAAATTGTTAAAAAAATTGTGCGCTAAAAGAATTTCCATTCATGGGGATTATGATCTAATCATAAAACAAATTAAAGTAGAATAATCTGCAAAAAACCCTAGATTAAGAGCGTATAGAAATGTTGTGCTGGATTTTCTAGAGATTTTTGTGGAATATGACCTTTTTGCAATTCCTAGAAATCAAAATATCCTTGCAAATAATTTGGCTTTTTCAGCCAACACCTGTAAAATGCTTCACCCTAATCAACAATATATAGTGGAAGTGAAACATCGACCAGCTGTACTAGGAAATATGAGGTATTGGCAAGTGTTTGGAAATGATAAACAAATTGAAAACTTTATGCAATCTAAGGATGAGTTTGAAGAAGATAGTATAGATTTAGAATGTGAATTAGAAAATAAAATAGTTGTACATTCTAATGTAGAAAAGCAGTTAGATAACACATATGTAAATATACATGTAGATAAAGTTGTAAATAAAGTAGAATTGCTTGAAATAGATCAAGAGAAAGAAGAATTTGAAATACTTCAGTTAAAGGATAATGTTTTACCTAGAGCTTTGGTTCCATTTCAAGAATTGTTTGATTTCAATGATGTAGCTAAGAAGCCTAATATTGAGCCCACAAAGGTAGATGTAGAAGAATGCAACATAGGTAGTGAAAAATACCCTAAAATGATAAAACTATCAAAGTCAATGCCAACTGCTGAAAAGAAAAAATACATTGCTTTGTTCATAGAATTCATTGATGTCTTTGTCTGGAGCTATGAAGACCTCAAAGCTTATGATACTAGTATTATACAACATAAAATTCCAATTAAAGAGGATCATAAACCTTTTGAACAAAAACTTCGAAGAATAAATCTAGTATTGATGCCTCTAATTGAGAAAGAAATTAAGAAGATGTATGATGCTAAAATCATAGTTCCTCTTAGGTAATCTAAACAGGTTTCCAATATAGTACTAACAAGGAAGAAGACATGAGAAATCAAATTATGCATAGGATTTAGAAACCTTAATAAGGTCTCCCTAAAAGACAACTACCCTTTGCCAAAGTTGGATCACATTTTACAGAAGTTAGTTGGATCTAATAGGATTTATTTATTAGATGGTTTCTTCAGCTACAACCAGGTTTTAGTTCACCCTGATGATCAGGATAAAACAACTTTTACTACTCCATGGGGTGCCTTCATGTATGTGAAGATGCCCTTTGGGTTAATGAATGTTGGAGCCACATTTCAAAGGGCAATGGATATTGCCTTTGCTGATGAAATTGGCAGATTTATTCTGATATATCTAGATGACATCATTATTTATTCCAATACTGATGAAGAACATTTGTTACATCTGAGAAGAGTTTTTGAGAAATGCATAAGGTTTGGAATTTCACTAAATCCTAAGAAAACAATTTGTGGCCTTGAAGAAGGAAAACTTCTAGTTCATATCATTTATAGAGAAGGTATTAGGATCAATCCCAGTAGAATTGAAGCTATCTTGAAAATCAACCATCCTATAAACATTAAAGTACTTCAATCATTTATTTGCAAGATAAATTTCCTAAGAAGATTCATTACCAACCTTGCAGAACTTCTCAGAAACATAACAAACATGCTAAAAAGAGATTCAGAAATAAGATGGAACATTGAAGCTAGGCAATCATTTGATCAAGTTAAACAAGAATTGACAAAAGCACCAGTCCTGCTCAGTCCAAATTTCACTAAATATTTTATAATCTTTTCATTTGCATATGAACACACTGTTGCAGTTGTTCTTTTATAGAAAAACAATGAGGGATATGAACAACCCATTGAATTCTATAGAAAGGATTTAAGGGATGTTGCATTCAAATATAACATTATAGAAAAACAAGCCTTCGCCTTGATAAAAGCAATCAAAGATTTCAGAGTATATATTCTCCATTCTCATACAATTGCTTATGTACCAAATTCTGTGGTTAATGATATTTTAACTCAAAATGGGCCGGATAGTAAAAGAGGCAGATGGATTGCCATCATTCTTGAGTATGACATAGAAATCAAACCCACTAAGCTTATCAAAGGATAAGGACTAGCTAAATTGATGGCCGAGTCTAACTTTCATGCATTGGATATCAACTTTTTAGTTGCATTAGATGATCGAGAGGAGCAAGCGACTCCACAAATTGATGAGGCTTTTATGACCTTGCCCTGGTATGCAAACCTCATTTTTATTTTATTCAATTTAAATGCTCATCTTGGTTTAACTAAGGAAAAGGCTAGATTTCTAAAGTTAAAAGCAGTAAAATTTTGCATCGTAGATAATTTTCTATATTGGAAAGATGCTGGTGGTATTTTACTAAAGTGTCTATTGAAGGATGATGAAAAAAGAACCATGCAGGAATTCCATGAAGGTGACTGCGGTGGACATTTGTACTGGAAAACCACTGCTAAAAATATCCTTAGAGATGGTTTTTAGTGGCCTACCCTTTTCCCTGATGTCCATAAGAAAGTAACCTCTTGCCACAAATGCCAAATATTTGAGGGAAAAAGAAAACTATTTCCTCAGCATTTAAAACCCATATCCGTTGAAAGCCCTTTCCAACAATAGGGTTTGGATTTTATTGGAGAGTTCCATCCGCCATCCTCTGCCCAACACAAATGGATTCTCATAGCCACTGACTACTTCACCAAATGGATTGAAGCCACACCTTCCAGATTAGCCACTCCTGATGTTATTATTAAATTCTTGGAAACCAATATCCTGTATAGATTCGGTTGTCCAAACAAACTTATTTCAGATAATGATGCAACCTTTAAATCCAAGAAAATGATAGATTTCTGCAGTAGATACCATATTACTTTGGGATATTCAACTTCTTATTACCCTCAAGGTAATGGGTTAGTTGAATCCTCAAATAAGAGTTTGGTCAACATTATCAAAAAGCTGCTAGAAGATAACAAAAATTCATGGCACAACAAGTTGATAAATGAATTATGGGCTAGTAAGCTTACTTCAAATAAATCAATTGGCATGTCACCATACCAAATGAATGTGGGATGGATGTTGTTTTTCCATATTCTTTAGGAGTTCCAGTTATGAATATAATTCAATAATTTCAATTTGAGTCGAATGATACTCAAAGGAGGATTAATCAGACCATTCAATTGCAGCAATCCAGGGAAGAAGTCTACAATAAAACACAGGTTATCCAGGAGAATGTCAAAAAAAAAATTGATAGAAGAACTAAAGCAGATGATTTCAATTTAGGTGACAGTGTTTTAAAGTGAGATTCCATAAGAGAGGACAAAGGCAAGCAAATTTCACAATTTGTGGAAAGGACCATACATCATTTATGCTTTCAAAAGATACAACACATTCTTTCTCAAATACCTAGATGGAACAAAAATGCCTGGTGGACTTGTGAATGGAACAATGCTGAAGCATTACTTCTCTTAGAAATAAAGGTTTTTCTTACATGAAATCATTGCAAATATCGTTGTCTTTATTATTTTGATCGGGTAACTTATTGAGAGAAGTTGAAGCCCGTAGAGAAGGCCCTAAGCTTTTGACTGATATGCTACCATAATTACTCCAAAAACAAAAAGAAATCAGGTGTAGACATTGCTGAAATGGAACATTCAAGGCTACTAATCAAAGGTTCTTGCAACTCACATGGAGAATTCCATCCCTAGCTGTAGCCACTGTTAGGGTCCTATAATTTATAGGATCTCAAGGTGATTGAGTATTTTATCTCAGAAATTTGATATCGTAAATAATTTTTCAATCTGCAAATGATTTGAAAAAAAACAATATATAAAAGAAAATGAAAAGAGGGTATTTAAAAAAATAATGAAGAAAGAGAAAAATAAAAAGGAAATAACATTGAAAAAGGAATAAAAATGAAATCAGAACTCCAAAAAAGAAAAACAAAAGAAAGTAACACTGAAAGTGCTGCAAATTTAAATGCCATTACTAATAGATAGTTTATTTCTGTCAAATAAAGTAAGGTTGTGTGCATCCTTTTTAAAATTCCACCATGACTAGTTATTTGTTTAATCATACAACTTAATCATGGTTAAACAAGTTTAAATTTCTGTAAATTAGATTAGAGAATAAATATTTTCCAAACAATTTAATCTTTGTAATTCAACAATTAGGTAGAAAATGACATTAGTTCAATTGTTTAATCCGAATCAATAGGAGAAATAAGCGATAGGATTGAATATATTTTAATTTTTCATATAAAAAAGGGAAATATGTGTTTGCTAGTTTAAATGCACCCCTTGAAGAAGAAATAAAAAATGTTAGCTTAGAAAAAAGAAATGGAGTTAAAAAGGGTAGGTAGAAGTAGTTTGTTTGGAAAAATATCAAAATTTGCACTTATCCTAAGTTTCAAACAACATTGCATAAACAAAGCGCAAAGGGATATGTAAAGCGCAAAGGGGTATGTATGTTATATATATATAATTTATCCAAACTTTTGATTGAAATGAAAATATGTCTCCCGACAAAGTTGTTTGTCACATTATGGTTAAAAGGTACTCAAGTAGCAGCCGTATGATTTTCCCACTCATCAGATCGACGACGCACAAAGACTTTCAGCCCTGCCTCTCCATCCTGCCTTTACCACCGGGGGGTTCTGAAAAGGTGGTATTCCTCGTCAATTCCCACGCTACGTGGCCTCCCCTACGCGTTTTGCACACACCCCCCCCCCCAACCTAAAAATTCTAACCATGCCTTACCCCCTATGAAAACCACTTCTCTATCACTTCATTCCTGCTATCCCTACCCCGATCCTTCCGCCACTACCCTTCTGCCACGTCTCCTCACCATTTCCAAATCAAATCATTTCCCAGGGTTTACCATTGAGCATTTAATTATCCCGGGTAACCATTATTCCAACGAACCTGCGCCAGCTTGCAACAGAAACCATGTTGTGGCTTTAAAACCCTGAAAATGATCCATTTTCCACCTTTCTGTCACAAATTCTCTGCAAATTTCTTTTGATTTATAGGTTTCCTATTGCGCCATCAGTTTTATTAGCTGATCGACCTATGATTGAGTGTCAGTGTCTTGTCTCCCTCTCTTAATCAACTATAGACCTGCAATTACTCTCAGTCATCCTTTCTTCCTAAGTCTAATTAATTGTTCAGTGATAAAACATGCCTCCAAAGAAGAAGAACTAGGAGGACCCTGTTAATCCTTTAGTTCATCCTCCAATCGATTTAGATCACATCCCATTAGCTGATAGGGACTACAAAATCATTGAGACACAATGCGAGTTCGAACTGTTTGAACTCTACTATTGGCTCGAAGATAAATATGTTGATAAAATCGATGAAAATGGACTCTATGAGTACAATATCCCGCACTATATTTTCCCTCGGACCTTCCATGCCCTCGAGTTCACCAAAAGATGTTAAGCACGCTATGTTCCTAATCAACAAGAAATTATAGCCCCTACTGGTGAAATCCTATTCACCATTACTACCCAATCCATATACCAGATGATGTAGGGCCCCTCTGTGGAAAAAAACACACCATTTTCCTTCGAAGCCCTAACAGAACTTTACCAAAAGCTTGATTTTTCCAAGAGAGCTAGGATTTTTGACATATTCCTACCAGAAAATACCCAATTGACAAGATAAAATCCACCATACCCTTCCTCAATCTTCCTTGATGAATAAAAACAAATTATAACTGTAATTTCATATATTCTTGATTATTATTCTGATCAGTGGGTAGATGAACCCATTCTAGGTTTCCTCTCCATATTTTCCACAAATAAAAAACCTTCCGATATTTTTAATTTCAGTCAATTTCTGGCTGATAACATCCACGAACAATTTCTAAAGTTTCAAACTGAAGAAGTGTTCAAATACACTTCAATTTTGGTCTATATGTTTTTGTATTATCAAGCAGACATGTTTAAATTTACCATGCAAAATTTAGATGAAGAGGGAAACCAATAGTCAGTTATATTCTAGACTTCTTTGGTGATGAAGGGGCGGCAAGAAACTATTCAAACTACCAAATTTTTCCCAGGAGAGAAAGAGAAGACAATTTTTGACAGATCCAAAGAAATAAAGCTTAAGAATGAGATTCTTAAGAACAATACTTGTGCTCAATTTTGGAAGTAGGCTACTATTAGTTTTTGACTTAGAGAAGGGAAAGATGCATATGGCCTTCCTAGAGGCCCAAATTCCACATCCTAAATCAACATCATATTACAAGAAAACAACATTCGAGTTTGATACAAAGGATATTCATCCCATTGACCAAAGGGAGATGCATAAAAAAATAGGTGAAATGATTTGCTCCACTTTAACCAACACTACTATGACTGTTTCTAAACTCCAAGTTTCATTGTCTAATATTCAGTCACAGTTAAAGATGGAGAAGATTTCTTCTCTTGCAAAGGACACTAGGATTAAATCCTTAGAGGATTTAGTAGTGAAAATGGGTTATGATCCTGCAAACATAAAATTTGTAGAGGAATTGATCAAGAAAAAGAATGCTAACATTGCAGCATTGAGGAAGCAGTTGAAATTATTAGCTACTGAAGATCCCCTCACGAAGGACATTGAAGAAGCAGAGACTCAGAAAACTGACATGTGAAGTTGATCATGGAACAAAATGCTCAGATAAGACAAATGGAAATTGGGATGGAGAAAATGATAAAGGAAAAGGAGCAGAATGCTAAACTAGCTATGATTCCTTTGGATGTTGTACCTCTTACAGCCATTCCCACAACATCAACTATAAGCTCCACTACACCTACTACATATTTTGCTGATGGTGTTGAAGAACTAACCAAAGCTGTGGAAAATATGTCAATTCAGACAAAAGAAATTAAAAATTTGCAGGACCAAGTCAAAGCATTACAGGACCAAAAGACCATGAGTGAAGCTTCACACTCTGATGAATCTTAGAGGGCTAAAAAGTTGATTGAGAGGTTGCAGAAATTTGAAAGGGAATCAGCAATTGGAAAGACCTAGGCCCAAGCGAGGGAAATTATTTGGATAGATATCATGAATTCAATGGCTGAAAATTGGCCCTATATTCAGATTATCTTTGAGCGGAAATATTTGATCAAGAAAGCAACATAGGCCATAACAGATATTAAAGAACAGTTGGGAGAAATGCTTTCCACAACCATAGACATCATTAAAATTCCTAAATTCTAAGAACTATTATGAATTAAATGATTTAGGAATTGATGATAGAACCGAAACAATTTTGGAGGTAAAGAAGATTCTCAGCAAAAAGAATCTAGTTGTTCAGTTAGAGGAGAAATTTCATAGTTTGGAGATAGAAGGAAATAGAATTTTCTCCAGGATTGAACCTCTAACTCTGAAGGTGTTACCTATTTTATTTTTTATTAATGAAAAATTTATTACTCGTGAATATTACATTAGAAAACTGAAGGAGGTAGTCAGAGACAGCTCAAAATTTTCTAATATCAAAGGCAACATGATAAGCAGAGCTTTCTTGGAAGCCATGGGTAATGATTTCTTCATCCAACATGAAGTAAATTATATTTTTGTGGTAAGGCCCACATTCTTCAAATATACTGAGGTTGATGAAATTACGGGAAGGTAATAAACTTAACCATTCCAAATGAAGATAGATGGGACAAAATTTTTGAATTACAAGACTGAGTAGTAATTCAGATGCAGTAAGAAGACAAGTGAGCACATTAGACAACATATCATCCAACACAACTCAGAAACAAGAAAATTCAGCAATTGACTCCTCCAAATCAGAGCCACCTCTCCACACAGTTGTTCACCTTGCCTATTACTCTGCAGAGATCGATTTTATTGTTTAGAATAGTGTTAATTATACACTATCGGTTGAGACAATGATTTTGTAAATGATTTTATAGATACTTCACACTTTGAAGTATTCTAGATTGATTTTTTAGTATAATTTTCTCTAAGTTATTGTAATTTTATGGTTTTTGGACACATCAATAATACAAGGACATTATTCACAGGATTCATGTGGTGTATGAATTGGTGATGTTTTCTTCTGTTAATGTGTTTATTCATTGTTTCATTTTCACTGTCATTTCTTAAAAGCTTAATTACATAACAGAAATTGTGACGAATAGGATTTGTTATAAACAACACCCTATTAGTTGTCTGTAATTTATATGTTTTCTACTGAAGTCAAATAAAGGAAATCTTCATTGCTCCTTAGTTTCTATTGAACCTTACATTTCTTCTGCTTCACATTCATTTAAAATTCTGAAAGATCCAACTAGTGCAACTTAGCTTTCCCCATGAAACTCCTTCAAAGTTTGATGCAGATCCAGCTAAATGTTAGAATCCATAGTCTAATGTAATTATAACAATTTAATCAACCAAACAATCCAATCAAATCATAAACAAACAAAAAATTTGCACAGTAATAACTAGCCTAAAAGTCACATAAATCATAGCTAAATTTTACCGAGAGATCCATCTTTGAAGCTAGCAGGGCTAGATTCCAGCTTCCAAAGTTGTTTTGATGTTTTCCTCTATGTTTACTCTCACAATATCATAAATTACATAACGATAACATACAAAAAGTCCTTTTAGATGACCATATGACTTGGAAAAACTCTAGATTTCTGATAGGGCTTGCATAATAGGAAATCTAAAGGAAATTAATAGAATTCTCTAAAGAAATAATGTTTATAAAAAAGCACTATAATTCTCTAACAATGGCAAAATCATGATTTGATATGCCATTTCCCCAAGAACTATAGGGCACCAAAAGAATTCAACTTATAATGGATTTTAAATATAGAAAGAAGTGACTCCAAAGGCCAGATTTCACAAGAAGGCTTAAGACCAAGATTTGATAAGAGAATATCAAGATCTCTCAACAATACACAAGTATGCATAAACTATAAAATCATCACATCACTCCTGAACCAAGTGACTACCAACACAAGTTGAATCATCATTTAACGTCCAACACATAGGTTACCTTCTCATCGCGTGAGATAATTTTAAGTGTGGAAATGGGCCATTCAATTCATAAATATATCAAAGGGTTAAAAAGCACCACTAATAACAAGTTCACGAAGATACATCATACAACCAAACATAATCATATAGCAACCCTGCAGTTCATGAAAATATTAACATTCATATAATTCTAGTATTTCATCATATCCATAAAGACTTATAAGACAGTAAGTCCACCATGGATATATATAAATTCAATAATATTCCATGAGTAATGTTGTTCCATGAACATGCCAATAATAGATTAGTCAATTCATTATTATTATTCAAATAAACCCAAGTCATTATACTTATATGAATAACTTGAAATGGTTGGAAAATGAAGGAGGAATTTCAACTCTCCACCCAATCATAGGCCATCTACACCACAATATTCTTGTAGTTGACTACCCCTAAGCTGGATCCAAAGTATGAGTGAATACTTGCTCAGGAAATTCACCCAAGGTTTAGATAGGGTATTGCTCATTTTCAAGGGTCTGAATCTATTATATAAGTGGTTTATTAGTTGTATTTTAAATACAATAATTGCAGGAAGCCATATCCCACTATCCAAGTGATTTATAAGCCTTCCTTGCAAGCACCACATTGGTTTAGCAACCCTATCTAGTGGTTTATCAGGCTTATATCAAGTACCTGAGTGGTTTATCATCCCATGCAGCAAGCGCTACATGGTTTATTAGCTTATTCAATAACCACTTTGTGTTTTATCAACTTACTTGGAAAGCATTCATAGTTTAACCCTCCACTGAGCCTCCCATTGGCCATTTAGACTTGGATACCATGGTCCAATGGTCTCATCAAATAAATACATGGAAAACACCATAAAATTCAAAGTATAGTTCGTGGCTACAACTCTAACATTGTTCCTATGCCCTTGCTCAACATTCCTAAAATGATTTCTCTTGGATGTTTTTTCTCCTTAACGCTTACATTTTTCCTACTCAATCATGATTTTACTTAATTCCCTTCATCTCCTGCAATATTGTAGATCTTCCCTTCATGTTTGAAACCTTTGAGCACTACTAAGAGGGGGGGGGGGGGGTGGCGGTGAATCAGTTGTGTCATCTATATATGATTTTTACCAAATTTTCCTTTTTACTGAATCACGCATCCATGCAGCAAAAACTCATTAAATTATCCATGCATATAAACATATAAGTAGCTAAATCGCAAACCATGTGAGCAACATAAACAATACACAATCACATCATCACACATGAGAAAAATATTTCTAGTGGAAAGCCTTCCAGGAGAAAAACCACAGTTGTTGTTGTTGCTCTACTCTGAATTTATATTATGTCAAGCAATTGATCTTTTACATAGTGTGTTGACTCCCATCTGCATGGATACTCGACCTCATATACAAATTCCAACTCTGATTGGCTACGACACTTGATACTACTGATCAGATTAGAATACTTTGTTCTCTATGTATCTACAGACAACCATTCATTGAAAGCCACCACGATCAATCATTCCTCACTAAACTACCATTCGACTATCCAACCACCATTGGATTTAGAAACTTCTTCCCTTCGCTGAAGCTTCGATATCACTGCTCCACCTCCATGAAGTCATTGCTTCTCACCCACCATGTGGAACTCCTTTCATCTATTTTCAAACTGGATCCCAAGACATTATGCTCAACCAGAAATAAGATCCGCATACATGCTCTCAGTAGAAATATCTCATCATCAAACAAAATATGAACACCACAAGAAGTGTGCTCTCCAAAATAGAACATATTGTGGCCACATAAATCTGAATAAAATCAGATCCTCGCAACAATATAATGCTACATAATACAAATAACATAATGGATATGTGCCAAATGCATCAGCAACTCCTACAAAACAAATGTGATAGGATCACCAACATATACTCCAACAACATACAAAAACTTCTCCAACTCAAACTCTACACCAACAGCTCTAATTCTAATCTATTTTGCAACATGCTTCAGATATGCTCACTATTCAATCATGAACACTCATAGACTGAAGCATATAGGCTCTCCAATAAGTCTGAAGAATAATCTCCTTATCTGATACCTTCTCACTCACTCACTACTATCATCAATCATTCCTCAGATCCAAGATCAAGTTTATAAAACATATAGGGAAAAATTGAGCTTGGGGCTAGGATCAAAGGTGCACAAATTGGACCAAATAATTCCACTAAGGTCACTACTAGTGAACTAAATGCATTCACATCATGAGAGGACCTTTTCAAACCATTTACGATCATTTTCACTAATTGTAGAAGCCTCTAGGAATTTCGAAGTTAATTTCCTTCCGAAAAGCATGAGTAATGTGGAGAAAATATCATGAAATATTTTAGTCGATCCCTTTACACTATATGAACTTAACTAGGTCTATAATTGCTCCTTTGAGCCTGTCTCCATGTGACTATAGGATTCCAGTTGCTCCCATAGGCTTATATGCATGCGACTATGTATAAAACTGAGGAGAACCATCAGTCCTTCAGCTCAAGACCTCTGCCATCTGTTCCATCCTCTTATCCACCGTCTGTACTAGAATCCAAAACTGTGACATTGCCTCTAAAACATTTTCAAGTGGATCAAACAATATTTCCAAGGGTCACTGCCAATTTTACCTAGAAGGGCCCACAAGCAAGGTTGGCAAGTGTTCCAACAAGTCCTCCACTCTCCATCAGAGCTCTAAACAAGTTGCAACACATCTGAAGCACCTTTGCAACCTTTGTAGCACCATCATCAAGCCATCACACGACAACAAGTCATCTCCATGACGCATAAGCATGAAGGCCTAGATGAATGCCTAGTTGACAACTCAACTAGTGTGCCATGAACCATCTCTATCACATGTAGATCTGCTCATCACCTATAGCTACCTCCTCTACATGTAGTAGCATCAATCCATCACCATAATCAACATTTGTAGCACCATCATTAATCCATCACATCACAACAATCCATCTTCATGAAGCATAAGCATGAAGACTTATATGAAGGCCTATTTGACAACTCAACTAGTGTGCCATGAACCATATCTATCACATGTAGATCTTCTCATCACCTGTAGCAGCCTCCTTTACATGTAGTAGAATTAAAAAATCATCATGACATGTCCATCAAAGCACATTCCAACTCTCATGACCATCATGCTACCATCGAGCTCCGTCAATTCCATCACATACCAACATACACCGACACATACCAGGGTCCATTAATCTACATCATCATGAGGTTGACATAAGTGGATGGCCTCAAGAGTTAACATCAATGCCAACACAGCTAACTCACTATGAATACATCAATGCAAACCAGTAGGAAAAAATTCATCACACATGCATATGGAAAGTATGATCATGACCATGACCTTGTTAACATCAATGCCAACACTTCACTCATGATGTAACATTGGAAACGTGGGCATTTTCTTTCACCCAATCATGTCTTTGTAATCTACTAGGTGGCAGTTTTTTGAATCACGATTGTCGTTAAACCAAAACCCCCAGGCGTGAGTCTCTGCTACAATCGCCAGAGTTAGGATCCACGTGAGGCGGTTAGCCCATGTCCCGAAACACACGGGGAGCGTTGAACCCAATGTCGAACAATCTCCCCCCTAATGTGAGCCGAGTGAGTTTTGAACTCGAGACTTGTTGATCTGATACCACTTGTTGGAATCACGATTATCGTTAGACCAAAACCCATAGGCGTTAGTCTCCGGTACAATCGCCAAAGTTAAGATCCACGAGAGGCGGTTAGTCCATGTCATGAAACACACGGGGAGTGTTGAACCCAATTTCCAACAGCGGTTAGGTATGCTATGCCACCATATACCACTCTCCCACTTCCTTTCTCTCCCTTAGAATTGGATCCATGTGTCCCTCTCTTCAATCCATCATCTCCTTTTTTTTTTCAAAAAACAATTTAACACTTGTACTATTTACATGATTGTCTCAACGAATCATAGTTTCAACGTTGGCCCCTATAGTGATCACCACGTACACAAAAACAGGTGAGTAGAAAGGTGGAATTGTCACATGGGCTACTAGATTTCACAAAACCTCTTTGTTTTCTCTCCCTCGATCCGCTTGCATATACTCTTCTCATCTATGGAACCAAATTCATTGAAATAGATTAGAACCTCTTTTCCTCCTAGTGGCTCGGTCATAACACAACTCAGTAGTGTACTACTTCAATTCTTAACTAGAATTACAATATCAACTATTTTAGAGTCCTATTCATCATGATCACTTGGATATCCCATTTTCCAAGAATAATAGGGCCTAATGTGGCATCCTCTCGAATTATGGTGGTCAAAACAAGAAGGTCGACTTTTGATTGGCATAACTTTTGCGTATGGACTTCAGTTGAGGATATTCTTGCATCATTAGAGAGGTATATGTGTGTAGAATAGAAAACAAAGGTTAGCCACTTAATCAATAAATTTTTAACACCAAAAAATGACATCTAATGACTCAAACTACTCCAGGAAGTTCCAGAACCCAATTTGAAAAATAAGGTCCCCCTGATCAAAATGGCCTTGTGAGCTTATTCCTCCATTTTTTACACTCTAAAATAATCGAGATGTATGAAAAATAATATAATGATCCAATCTGTATCACACCTCCCCATTTTTGGAGGACTTTGGCCTACAAAAACTTCTACTAAATGAGGTGAGGAAACATTTTTTCCACCTTCTCTCGCATATATCATTTAGTTTTCCTTGGAATCTATCCTTTCAATCCAATTTTCCAAAGGTCGTGTTGCCCATATATTATATTTTTGTACCTCTTCTACAAAATAATATATTTTCTTAATTTTTCCTAAGCATCTACTTCCAACTCCTATATAGAAGGTAGGCCCCGTTCCTGTTCTTTATTTCGCACACAAGGCTCATAGAGTTTCATATTTTTCACATTCACCATTGAGTAATTGCACACATATTAGGGTATACTAATACTATAGGTTTTATCTCCCACCTTTTCTATTATCTCAAAGGGGCCATATCACTAAGTCTTAATTTTATTACTAGGACCATTTAGCCTCTCCCTATTCAATTGTAATCACACTTTCTCTCCGACCTTAAATGACCTCTTTATTCAATGTTGATCATGTTTGGTCTTGTATTTTTTATGCGACTTCTACATTGCTCCTATACTATAGATGGATCTAGTTGATCTTCTCAACAAATTTATATACCCTTATGGCATCTCCTGTAAGATCCTCCCTCACTCCTCCTTCTTATCCATATGCAATATCCAAAGGTGAAGGTGGCACATATCCAAAACAAGTTTCAAATGGGAACTTATCAATAGAAGTGTGGACTACTATATTGTACAAGTTTTGTATATATACTGAATTTTCATCATAATTCTTCACATGCTTTTGATTGTATCCCCTCAAAAGTTGCACCAAAGTCTTGTTAACTATTTTTTTCCATTTGTCTATGGATGGAATCTTGTATACCTCTTTAACTTCATGTCCATCTTCACCCACAATGTAGTCAAAAATTCAATGAGAAATCTTGTGTCCCTTTCTGAAATGATGCTCCTTGTTACCCCAAAATCAAATCATACCTATCCAAAGAACAATTCTTCTACTTCTTGCCCATTTATGGTCTTTTTACACGTCATTAGAACCTGCATCTTGCTAAACTTGTCAACTAACACGAACAAGTATTGATGTCCCTTCTTGGTCATTGGTAAACCTCCAACAAAGTCCATGGAATACTTTCCCAAGGACAAGTGGATACAAGTGATGAATGATATAGACCATGTTTCCTATTACTAGGCTTGTTGGTACAAAAAAGAATGTATCCTCTTATGAATGTAGCTACATGTTCTTGCATCTTGGGCCAATACACATACCTCTCCAAGTTGGCCACTATCTTCCCTACACTAATGTTCCCTATAAACTTGGAGGCGTGAGCCTCTCTAATCAACTATAGTCACTCACCTTTACGAACACATAACTTATCTAGCATGTACAGTAACCCATCCTAAAGATGGTAGTCAACTGCGTTATCAACATCGTGCACATGACTCTAGCTTTTTAATTACTGAAACACCTCCTTTAAGTCCTCATCCTCCGAATATGCCTCAAGTTTGTATGCATCACGGGTGAATGGTTCCATGTGCATCATAGATCCAAAAATTGTGATATTTAATGGGGGTGGCCTTGAAAGCAAGTCAACTAACTTGTTTGTTTTTCCCTTCTTATAATTGATCACTAAATGATATTGTTGTAAAAAATCCATCCTCTCTTAATTCCTATATTGTTGTAGATTATTCTGAGCCTATAGATATTGTAGTGGTTGGTGATCTACGTATATTATTGTCTCCTTTCCCATTAGATAGTGTTTCCACTTCTTCATAACTTGCACCGAGGCATAGAGCTCCTTGTCATAGTTAGGGTATTAGAAAAATGCCCCATGAAATACTTTGAAATGGTAGCATATAGGCCTTCTTCCTTGCAATAAGATTGCTCCTATAGCATACCCACTTGCATCTATCTCCACTTTGAAGTGTTTTTGCAAGTTTGGTAATTCTAGAACCTATGCTCGAGCAATATTATTCTTTAACTCCTCAAAGGCCCTCTACTAACTCTCTCCCCACTAGGAACTCTTACCACTCCTTTTTATGACATGGAGTGGTGTTACTATTGTTGAAAATAGGGCTATGAATTTCCTCAAGTATTTTGTTTCCCTAAAAAAACTCTTGGCCTTATAAACATTAATAGGCATTGGGCACTTCATGATGGATTCCATATTGGAAGGATTTGTCTTTAGCTCTCCTCCACCTATCCCATACCCCAGATACACTAAACACTATTATGCAAACGCAAACTTCTTGATATTTTGTAGCGGTTGGTGCTTCTTTAATGTCTCTAGCACATGTGACAAATGTGATATGTTGACAGCAACAAAACTGAAAGTCGGCCCCTAAGGAGAGTTGGTCTCCTTTCGTAGCTCTGTCAGCATTTTCTGCTAAAACCCCGTTCTCCTCCACCACGTGGTCTTCCCCAACTTCCTTGATTTTATTTATCAAATTTGAGGAATTTGATAAATAAACATAATCAACAACCTTTGAAATTTATTTAAATATATCAACCCTAATGACTCCGCAATATCTCCAATATAAATAGGCACCAACTCGGATTTAACTATAAGGTAAACGCTGAATATTCCGGGGTTTATGTAAACCGCCCGATTACAACATCAATGGAACACTTTATATGCTTTAGGCCGGACCCACATGTATAATTGGCGGAATTCCATTAAATACACACGACTATACCTTAGATTATCCTTCGCGCTACTTCCGAAAGCGACCACCGTCTGATGGCTTTCTCCCAGATCGATGGCGTTCAACGATATCGCGTGGCCTCCCTGGTCGAACATTAGCGTGCGATGGCGCTCAGGAAAGCAGTTTTCGCGGTCCCACCGTGTGCTACGTGTCGACCATTCAATGGAATCGCTCCCAATTTGGAAATACCGCTCACTCCACAAAATCGGTGCGATATGGCAGTCCGGTTTTGCAAATCCGCTCACGGATTTGGAACAGTGATTGACCACGGTTAATTGCCTACCTTCCTATGCTCTCTGTTTGTTAACTTAGGTCAGGACTCGGGTCAGGATTCCGATAGCAAAACAATTTTGTCTCTGCGTAAGCGGGTTTTGCACTATCATTAAACAGAGTTCGACGACCACGATTTCTCTACACAGACCTTGCCTGCGGGTGGGATTAATTCAACAGGGTTTGTTCGGCTAATTCAAGAGAAATAGTAGACAATAGGATGCAGAGGCTGTACAATAGTTCCATTCAGAAATTATATACGCACAGAGTCCAATCACCTCACAGTTAAACAAATTTCCTCACAAATACCAATTCAAGACAGTTTGATAATCAACAAGAACTGAAATTCATTCAACCGAAAGCAATTGCTTAACACACAAATTTTATTGCAGAAATCTCTCTCCTCCCCTCAATGCATCCGAGGGATACAATTTATATACATTACAATGTGTCTCTTCGGTTCTTCTGTGAGGACCGTTTAGAAAATCAAAAGCCTAATTACAATAATTCAACTAACTGAAACATGACAGATGGATCGAATATAACTATTCGACTTCTACAAATCTAACTAATCTAAATGAAACAGTCAGTTGAGGTACTGACACCTAGCTGTTACAATTCAATTGTTTTCAAACGCTCCTAGCCACAACATGTGGACAAAACCTCCTACATTGCTGGCTAGTGTCTAATGCCCCTGCATCATATGTGCTCCTCCCAAGTAGCACTATATACTAGTATATAATCCAAATAGACAATAAAAAATGAATCTATAAAAGGGTGTAGTATATCATTCATTAATCTCATAAACGTAGTTGGTGCATTACATAGGAAAAACAACATGACAAGTCACTCATACAAAGCTTGCCTGGTTTTGAAGGTGATCTAACAGGTATATTTTTCTATGAATCGAACCCATTGATATCCAAGCTTTAAGTCCAACTTGGTGTAGTATTCAGGTTGTTTTATATGATCCAACAATAGAGAAAATTTTAAGGATGGAAGTATATCTTAAAGTTTAGAAACCTTGGCAAATCTTACTAGTCCCTAATATGCAAACTATAATTTTTTTGTAGAAATGTTTAGATTTCCAATGGTTTTATATTAGTCGATATAATATTATGGCGATTTTTAAGGTAAAATAATGGTGTACTATAAAATTTGGTCGAATCATTTTAGAAAAAATAGAAATTGGTAAATATTTTTTTTTTTTGAAAAACATGGAAAATTGGCCCACCTGTGAATATTAGCCCCTAAATTTTTCCATGTTCAACAAATCATCTATCCTAGCCAAGAGGTACCTATTTATTAGCCTAATTTTGTTTAATGCATTGTAATCAATACAAATCTGCCAAATGTCATCCTTCTTTGGCACAATAATGAAGGGTGACCCACATAAGGATGTACTTGGTTGAATGACACCCTATTCCAGTTATTGTTGCAATGGTTTCTTCACTTCACTTACTTCTATAATGAACTTTTGTTGGGTCCACATTAACCCCCTTACATTTTTGACCGAAAATGTATGGCCCCCCATAATCATTATCCAATTTTTGTAATTAGTTTTCATTTGCATGATCAATTGGTGGGATTATGAACTTCGGGGTATGAGGGATTTTCCTTTAGTAGTTGCTTGATTTTATTGATCACTTTCTCATTCAATAGCAACAACATGATCATGTTTCTTTGGGTTATTACAAATAACTTATGAATGGGCTATGACTTTATACGACATGTGAACTTCAAAGTGCAAAGAGTTGCTACAAAATCTTTGATTCTGCAATAGTCCTCTCTAGTGCCTATCACATACTACAATTCCTTCATACCATTTCCTTTCATATGTTTTCACCAAATTTGAGCCCTAATGTGGGCTAGGTTGATTCTTTTTCCCTTGTTCTCATTATCACACTTCTTGCTTCTTCCATATTTTGGTCATGTCTTATTGGTATCCTTCAATCCTTAGAGGTCGTTCCTTGAAGGTTTGGCTTGGCTTTTCTTAATGGATGGAACTTTGACATTTACTCTGGTATTTTCTAAGTTTGATCACTTTTTGGATGTCTTGTTTGACTATTTCCTTCTTCTTCGATTTATGCAGTGAGTCTTGAGTTATATATATATATATATATATATATATATATATATAAGTGTATTAAATATATAAATTAGTTTATATTAAAATATGTATATATTATATATAATTAAAAATAATATGATATGATTTCAAACCTAAATCTGGTAATCCAGGGTCTCTGCATGAATTTTGAGGGTTTATAAAGATTGGATTACTAGCTTGGAGCGTTATCCTTTCACTATTCTGTAAATCCTTCCAAATGCTCCTGCAAATCCTGTGTATGCCAATGAGATAATTTTTTCCTTCCTTCGCAAGTCAGAGATCTTATGGTTGCTTTCTGATTAGATTGTTTTGTTGTTAATGGAAAAGAATTACCTATGTAACAGGATTGAAAGCACGCATCAAAAAATAACAAGGGCGAAATTGCAGTGAAGTCACCAATTTTGGGCTCAATTTTAATCAAACAGGGGTGAATCTAAGAAATTTAGAATGTGGGTTTTTCTCATAATGGTCCCAGTTACCTGACTTGAGAGGATTTTTGCGATTAGACGCTCAATTTGGGAGACCTGCGTAGTTCTTCTTTCAGAGCCCTTTTTTCGTTACAACCAGCCAAGCTGGGGAGAAAATTTTAAGTTTTTATTTATTTATTTTAAATAAAATGATTCTTATTTGATAATCGAATCAACATAGTTTTATTTTAAAACCATTTTCATTTATTTTAAATTTAAACTTGTTTGAAATTTGTTTTATTTCAATATAGTATAATATATCTTACATTATTTAGTTTTTATTTAGGTTTACTATAGATATAATTTAGCTTTAATTTATTTTTTACTATTCATTATTTAATGTATTAAATTAAATTGAGATTAGTTTTAAAGTTTGATTTTTTCTTTTGTTTAAAAAATATCTTATAAATTATTTATAGTTTAAGAAGGTCTTATAGTTTGGTTGGCAGGTAAAAATGGAATATTTGGGATCCTAAACATATGGAGACGAATCAAATTCAAAGAATGAAGACAGACACTTCTAAGCTTACAAAAGGCATAACCTAGAGGGAGGAGGTGGTAGTAGTGCTAGTATAGGGAAAATATTTGTAATTGGTAGAATAGGAAGAAGGATCGATTTTTAGTGTAGGAAGTGCACCCATAAGGAGAAAGAGAATGTTGCATATTTAATGCTTGTGGAACCTATTTTGTAAGCAAGTGTTATTCTGATTTTATTTGATTAATATAAGCTTATAATTTTTTCTTCCATGGTCGTTTTACATTGTCTTCTTTAAGATTTTTGTAGTTTTATCTCTTAAAGTTTATGGACGACTACTTACAATTGTTCGGTGATTTGATTCTGAGAACATATATTATGCAATTTCACATTTCCTTTGGACATTGTTAATTCAATTTTAATGGTTCATATCAATTGTATCATTATTTAGTGGTTTCAATCTTAAGAAAGATATTAATTTTGGGCGTTACTTTAATTGAAGTCTTTGTGATTTGATTCCAAAATTTTGATTGTAAAGAGTGTCATTTTCTTTAAATTGAATTAACAATTAAACTATAATGATTTCCAATCTGTTATCTTGTTTCATGGTTTATTGATTGATTTGATTCATGAATAGATCTATGAAATATCTTTCAAACTTCAGAGGTTATTGCATTTCTCCTTATCTTAGGCTAAAACTAATGGTCGTTGCATATGATGACATTTCTTGATGTATCAATATATAAACAAATATAGTTTTATCTGATTTCGTTTATAGAAGTTGAAGGCTTGCATTATTGTGGTTTTTAATCTTCACTTTAACATCGAGAATTGTTATCATTTTAAACTAGTTATTACATCTTTAGTTAGAATACTTATTATTCTTCATTATTTAAATGAATCAGAATATGCATTCATAGATCATGCAAGTTACATAACTTTCTAGTTATCTTATTCTTTGTATATAATGTACATATACATTAGTTGTATTAGTAACATGTAGTGTTTACTTAGAGTTAAATTTCATTGTTTATATATTATTTCATATATATAGGATGGTTTTAAGATAATTGTAGGATCCTCTTGTGTTCTCCTTTTCACGAGAGGAAGAGGCAAAAGGCTAACAGAGCCTCTAAACTTGTCAAGGGTGACTACACCAAACAACTTGCGTTGTGTGAAGAGCCTTGGTCCGTGTCACTTACTCCTTGTTGACTAGGGTGCCTAAAATATGCTTCAACAAAATAGCACTAGAAGGAGGGCCTAAGGAAAATTTAATTGAGTAGATCATTAAACCCTTAGCCTCTATTATAAATATTCATTTTTTTCCTTTCAGTGTCATTGTAAAAAAATCTCGATTGATAAGTTTTTCTAATGCAATTTTAGTTTTTG
Source organism: Pinus albicaulis (assembly GCA_034641835.2). Classification (NCBI taxonomy): domain Eukaryota; kingdom Viridiplantae; phylum Streptophyta; class Pinopsida; order Pinales; family Pinaceae; genus Pinus; species Pinus albicaulis. The sequence continues at coordinate 338,882,423 of CM076573.1, forward strand.
AATGTTTTTTATTTTTCATGGCTATTTTCCCGACTTCTGTTTTGGAGCATACTTTTAGTTCATACCGACCTACTAGGATCATTTCCAAAAGGGAAGTTAACCATTTTTCAAAGCTAATATTTGACGGTGAGGATGATTCTATTTCTAATCTTTCACATCTTCGTCATTTTTTGTTTAGATTTGGAGATTTTACTAATGATGAGTTGTGCCGATTCTTTACTCTTACTTTCCAAGGAAGAATAAAAAATTGGTTCGAAGCATTGTCACCTAAGTCTATCCATTCAGGGAACCAATTCGCCAAAATATTTTTTAATGCTCATCAAGTTTATGATTATGATTCACTATGTTCAAAAATTAATAGTTTGACTATGCATGAAATGAATCATTGCACAAATTTTCTTTTAGATTTCTCATACTTTACTAGAGATTTCATTTATAATATTTACCCCCTAGGCACAAGCTAACCTTATGGTTTCTTAATCTTTTTCTTTCTAGTAATAGAAAAAATAATGGAAAGAATGTAAATGTTGAGTCGATGTTTAATACTAATCTTGTTTTGGAATCTTTAGAGCCTATTGGTGAATCCCAAATGCCTTCAAAATCAATTATAATAGGAATTGATTTCCCACTTTATAAATATTTTGAAATTAATTTAAATTGTAATTTTCGATTGGAAACTATTCCTAAAATCTCTCTGGATATAACTTGTGAAGAGGAAAACTCGGCAAAGAAAAATCTTGTATAAAATCTAGATTTAATCACTAATCATGTTTATGATGTTTCTTCCTTAGGGGTTGATCTCAAACCTATACCTACTATTCTAGCAGAAGATTCATACAATAATCAGAATATATCTACTAATCTTGGTGAATATGTTTTGATTCGTGACAATCATATGTACTATGGTAGTCATTATTTCATGTATCTTTATTTGTTTATGATTCTTCATACATGCAATAATGATCCATTTGATCTTCATGCTCAAATTTTTGTTTTAATTGGTTCAAAATTAACTCAAGAAGAAAATCATGTAAATTAACACAACGAGTTTGATGAGGTTTCGTTAGAACTTGTTCATGAAATTGAGATTGAAAATAATCAACATGGTAATGAATCTCTTTCATATATGTGTGTCGATGTTAATGAATCTCATCTTTGTTATGACTTGCATGAGAAGGAAGTTCATTATGATGATTGGTGATGGCTTAGTACTTCCTAAAAATAAGTTTCAAAAATCAATTTTATGTTCTTTTCATAATAATATTTGATCCCCTAGACTTATTTATTCTTTGTCAATAGGGAGATTAAATAATGATTCAAATTTGTCTCAAAGTGTCTCTTATATTCATCAACTTGTGCTTAACAAAGAATATTGTTTTCATTGTAATTAATTACTTGATATTGAAAATCATAATCAATTAATTATGGGTTCTCATCATGATATTAATAAAAATATTTATGTATCAAGTGGTGATGATTCAAAATTATTATTTAATAATGTCACTTCATCTCAAGTTTTCGATTTCAAAAGGTATGGGTTCATTGAACATAATCAAGAAAATGGGACACTTTTTCAACCTAGGATTATCACACATTTTCATTATCTTGATGTAATCTATAAAATGGACCCTAATTATAATAGCAAACTTCTTTTACAAGATTCTATTCATCATAATCAAGGACCTTTTTTCATCTCAAAATTATTTTAAATAATTTAATGTTAATATTGGTATTTTGTCGAGATATGATTGGGGATTGTATTGTGCAGTCCTATCGAGCAAAGTTTCCGAAAAATGGTAAGATCATACTTTATTAATTTCTAAACGCAAATTTTATGGGTAAGTATGGTTTGTTTATTTTCAATTCTAAAAAGCTCCAATCCCTCTTGGTTATTTGGAATTGTTTTTTATAAAATGTAGCAAGAAAGACTCAATTTGAATTTAGACTTAGTCAAATTGAGTAAATCAAATTTCCACATCAGCAGGACAACTTGGAGGAAGTTAACTAGTGTGAAATGGCTCTTGTCACTTACTTAGCTCAGTAAATTCGAGTTATAGGGCTTGGATTTCAGTTATGCGTGTGTGATTGCTAAATTTTAGCAATCTAGTTCAATTATTTTTAGTTGTATTCAATTAACTGGCCTCTAACTATTGATAGAGTCAATTGAAGGTCAGTTGTGTAGTGGGACAATAGTCTAAATCGGAGATCTATCAGTTAACTGATTAATCAACCCAACATAGCTAATGCATGCATGGAATTTGAATTCCTCATGTACAATTGTTGCATGAGTCAAGATATCAATCCTTGGGAATTGTGTAAGAAAATAGGAGGAAATTCTTATATTTTAGGATCTAGTTTCCTCAAGGATTTTGCAAGGAAATAGGAGGTTGGAGGAGCATATAATTGGATAAGTGTTGGCCAAAGTTTTTCATTCGGCAGAGAGAATGATTATTCTTTTGCAAGTTCTTCTCAGAGTTGGAGCAAGAAATTCTAATACTTTCTTTATTCAACTGATAAATGCAAAGAGGATTGAGGGGTTTTTCCTAGTTGGGTTCCCCTAGAAATCATTGTGTCTTTTGGTTTTTATTGTTGCATGTCTATGCATGTTGTTCTAAATTATGATTTCCACTTCGCAGATCAGTAGAGAAAAATTATTTCTCTTATTTTTCAGTTTCAAAATCTTGAGCAGTTGCAATTTTTATCAAATTTCTACATTATTTGGTTGTTACAGGATTTGAATTTCTTGAATGGCTACATTGGAAATATCATTTCACTTAGCTTTCTTATTTTTAGAGTAGAAAAAGGTAGATTTAGGAGTAGAGTAGCTTTTGTTTGATTTTTATTTTTCCTAGTTGAATAATTGTAGGTATGGAGAGCATAAGCTAGAGATGAGTCATCATCATGACATTGTTAGGGGAGATTTCTTAACTCTTTCACTTTATGTATTCTCATTCATTATGTTTAATTCAATTCCTATCATTAGGTTAAAAAACAAGAATACATCTAGTGAAATCATAATTCATAAGCTTCTTTTTAGTTCTCATGACTCTCTTTAGTTTTGAGATTATCATCATACTTGCACATTTACATTTAGTGTTTTTTTTTATGATTTCTTTAATAAAAGGTCAAATCATGAAAACATATCACCAATGTCCAATTTTTTAAATCCAAATGAATATTTATAAAAGGGATAAAATGTTAAAGGGAATAAAAACACATGAGCTTGCAAAATTTCATATTATCCTTATACTATGATCCTTTCTATCATTCTTGGCGCGTGATTTGTACATCGCTAGGTTTTCTTTTATTCTTGGCCTATTTTCATCTTTTTGTTTTTTCCTTTTCCTTGATTTCACATTTTTAGGTTTCTCCAATCCTTCTCTCCTTGGTTTGAATAGGGGTAGATTTTAATATTTTCAGGTTCTCCTTGGCATTCTTATTGGGAAATTGGTTGATTCTATGTTATACATAAACGAAATTTTCCTATTTTCATCTTTATAAAAAGGATAAAATGTTAAAGGGAATAAAAACACATGAGCTTGCAAAATTTCATATTATCCTTATACTATGATCCTTTCTATCATTCTTGGCACGTGATTTGTACATTGCTAGGTTTTCTTTTATTCTTGGCCTATTTTCATCCTTTTGTTTTTTCCTTTTCCTTGATTTCACATTTGTAGGTTTCTCCAATCCTTCTCTCATTGGTTTGAATAGGGGTAGATTTTAATATTTTCAGGTTCTCCTTGGCATGCTTATTGGGAAATTGGTTGATTCTATGTTATACATAAACGAAATTTTCCTATTTTCATCTTTATAAAAAGGATAAAATGTTAAAGGGAATAAAAACACATGAGCTTGCAAAATTTCATATTATCCTTATACTATGATCCTTTCTATCATTCTTGGCACGTGATTTGTACATTGCTAGGTTTTCTTTTATTCTTGGCCTATTTTCATCCTTTTGTTTTTTCCTTTTCCTTGATTTCACATTTGTAGGTTTCTCCAATCCTTCTCTCATTGGTTTGAATAGGGGTAGATTTTAATATTTTCAGGTTCTCCTTGGCATGCTTATTGGGAAATTGGTTGATTCTATGTTATACATAAACGAAATTTTCCTATTTTCATCTTTATAAAAAGGATAAAATGTTAAAGGGAATAAAAACACATGAGCTTGCAAAATTTCATATTATCCTTATACTATGATCCTTTCTATCATTCTTGGCACGTGATTTGTACATTGCTAGGTTTTCTTTTATTCTTGGCCTATTTTCATCCTTTTGTTTTTTCCTTTTCCTTGATTTCACATTTGTAGGTTTCTCCAATCCTTCTCTCATTGGTTTGAATAGGGGTAGATTTTAATATTTTCAGGTTCTCCTTGGCATGCTTATTGGGAAATTGGTTGATTCTATGTTATACATAAACGAAATTTTCCTATTTTCATCTTTATAAAAAGGATAAAATGTTAAAGGGAATAAAAACACATGAGCTTGCAAAATTTCATATTATCCTTATACTATGATCCTTTCTATCATTCTTGGCGCGTGATTTGTACATCGCTAGGTTTTCTTTTATTCTTGGCCTATTTTCATCTTTTTGTTTTTTCCTTTTCCTTGATTTCACATTTGTAGGTTTCTCCAATCCTTCTCTCCTTGGTTTGAATAGGGGTAGATTTTAATATTTTCAGGTTCTCCTTGGCATGCTTATTGGGAAATTGGTTGATTCTATGTTATACATAAACGAATTTTTCCTATTTTCATCTTTATAAAAAGGATAAAATGTTAAAGGGAATAAAAACACATGAGATTGCAAAATTTCATATTATCCTTATACTATGATCCTTTCTATCATTCTTGGCGCGTGATTTGTACATCGCTAGGTTTTCTTTTATTCTTGGCCTATTTTCATCTTTTTGTTTTTTCCTTTTCCTTGATTTCACATTTTTAGGTTTCTCCAATCCTTCTCTCCTTGGTTTGAATAGGGGTAGATTTTAATATTTTCAGGTTCTCCTTGGCATGCTTATTGGGAAATTGGTTGATTCTATGTTATACATAAACGAAATTTTATCTTTATGGAATATTTCCTGCCAAAATGTTTTCCTTAAACAACACTCAACTCCCCTCCCCCCCCCCCCCCTCTTGATAAGCTAAATTTATGATTTTGTAAGCTTGTTATTGGATTGTTCTTAATGCTTGTGTTAATCTTTCCACCATTGTTTAAAAGTTTTGACATTATGGTTTGCTCAAAAATTAACCTTTAGGGTAGCAAGATTGATTAGCAAAGATTAGTCATTATAAACTTGTCACGTCATCCATTTCTTTTATGGAGCATATTTGTCTCCACACTTATTAAGTAACCTATTAAAGGTTAATTGTAATCAGAGTTAATTTATTAACTAAGGGATAGGAGGTCTCATTTTGCGCTGACCTACCATGGTCATTGGTTCTAACGAGACTGAAATTACCGCTACTCATGGATTTCAGTTGAAAGTTAAAAGACAAGTGGTCTCATCACGAGTCAACTTGTTCACTCTCTTTAGTTCTTGTGAATGGCATTATCGCCAGCTAGTTACCAAGCGAGAACAACAACGTTGAGTTCATTTCTAAACTAAAGTAAACATTATCATAAACTTTGAATCTATATCTAATATATGGGATACATGCATTTCATTGTGTCATACACTTGCTGCTAGCCACGTCCATGCATGTGGAATTAAAGTTAATCTTAAACATTATGATCATTTTGGTCGTCTTTGTCTTTCCTGAACTCATCATCAATAAAAAGTTAATTTGTTACACCATTTTTTGGTCATCTAACCTGTTACTATTATATGGACCTAAGTACACCATGTAAGACCAATTTTACCCTAAGTAAAATTGCTTTCACTATGAAAAATAACTTAGTAAACCACCTTTATTAAGTTGGTTATGGTCTAAACACGAAACCCCGTGAGGAAATATTAAATAAATCCACATTTGTTTGATTTTCCTCAAGGAATAATTAGTTAAACAATAGTTTAATTAATATTCCTGGTCATATTTAACCCAAAGAAGGAAAATTAATTAGATAAATTACTATTTATCTTACTATTTTCTAGAATAATGATTTAAACTTTATTTAAATAATTCCTTGTTAAATTTGACTAAATCACTCATAAATAATTAAATAAATCATTATTTATTTGATTATTACTCAACCACATCCTTAAAATAATAAATAAATCATTTATTTATTTATTATTTACAAATAAAGGGATTTGACTCAAGTCAAATTATTTTTCCCTCCAACAAATATAATAAAATATTCCATAAAAGTTGGATCTAGAATTGGTCAATAATATTTTAATTGAGCACCAATATCTAGACTAACTCAATATTTTGTTATAAATAGAAGGGTTTTTCCATTCACTCACTACCTTTTGTTGCCTAAAGATCACTCTGGATCTATACTTTTGGTCTGACTTTGATCCACCATCATTGTCATATTTTGCTACCATTTTTCTTAAGAGCTCCCTTTTGAGTTCCATTTTTGTCTAGGTTTTCTACACCATCAAGAGAGAGGGATTTCAGATCTGAAGTGCTGATGACTTACAAGAACCCATCCCATTGAAGAGGACTGGTAACATCCTTTTATGTTCTCCTCCTAGGTGCCATAAATACAAAATTCTTTAAACATATTATTGTCTTGTCTATTGGATGCATGGAGCAACGCTTGTTCTTATTTACTTCTTAATGTCTTTTAATGCATAGATCTATATTTTGCAGCATTTATCTTGGTCACCTAATTCCAGATCTAAAGACATTGGTAGCCATATTTACTGTTAGGGTTGTTTGTTATGCACGGCTAAAGTGAACTTTTTTCATACGCTTGCGATTAAGATTCATACTAACAACTGGCAACTCCACACGAGTTTACGATTATGACCTCTTTCGTTTTCCAGATCCCTGCATATCCAGCTGCTTCAAACCCTAGAATTTCTCTTTAGCTTCTTATTTTTATTTTCTTGATGTTGTTTTTAACCTATAAAACCCTAAAACATTAAAAATTCTAACTTTTGTGTGTTTTCGGACCTATTGCATAGGTGACAGGCATCAGCCGCGGCTAAGATGACACATTCTTCTGAAACCTACTCTCGAGAGTGCCAAAAGTGCAAGTCACACTTTTTGGGCCAAAACCTGCGACCTGAACCTCCATGACACAGAAAACAGGCCAAAAACTGCGACCTCTACAAAAATCAGGTCAGAAATTGTGACCTAGACTTTTTGCGAGAGTTTTTCTGAAAGTTTTCTGGGTTTGTCTGGGCCTTTGTTCAGGGTTTTCTGACCTCCGTCTCCGCCCGTTTTGGACCTGTACTTGTTCTGTTTTACTTATCTAAGTGGGAACCTAGCCCTCTAGGGCTTCAGTACCCTCCACACTTTGTGGAAGAGTTTTAGCTGCTGCAAATTGTGTGAAATTTTAGAGTGTTCAGCCATTTTTCAGATCTGATACATTATCTTTAGATCCACTTCAAATTGGCTATCTATCCTCCAAAACACCTCCTTTTAGTTTTGTTTGGGTTTTCCTCTAGGGTCCCCTCTGCTTCCCTCCAGGTTGTAGCCTTTCGCCACCTCATTTACAGCACTTTTTCCTCTAATTTTTTGTTGTTTTTCTGCACCTATTCCCAACAGATCTAACCTTTAGATCCTTGTCCCTCCCGACCTTAGATCTATTGGCTATTTTGGTGTGTTTTGACTAGATTTTTACCCACCTACAGACTACTTGTTGAGAGGCCCGCCTCCTTGGGTTAGATTATTGCATTATTAGCTGTTTATTTTATGTTATTTCAATTTCATATACTGTTATCTGCAGGTTTATTTATAGTTATACAACATACTTTTTCTTTTTCTCTACAAACGTCTGGGTTTAAAAATTAACATTTACACACTTAACACACACACCCTAAGTGAAGAATAGCTTGGTTAACACCGCCAAGCATAGACTTTAACATTGAAATCAATTGATCCTGCACCTCTCTGCCCTTGTTTCGACATTGTAATTAGTTGATCTTGCACCTCTTCACCTTTGTTGGTCTATCTTCCCTTTGTGTCGTGTTTGTGCCTTCACCATTGCGCCACCAAGGCATTTATCTCGGAGACTTCTTGGCCTTCATCCTCAGTTTCTGGTAGGAAGACTTACTACTCTGCGTAGGATTCGAGTTAGTCCTCCACCGAGTCCGCACTTCGACTCCTCTTCTGGTTCATTGGGTTCCCCTTCTAGTTCCACCCTTAGTTCTCTCCCTGTCACCTTCACTATGTCTGGTTCAGGACCTAACGCTGGTGGTAGCCCCGGCCCTAATGCTGGGAATACTTCTAGTGGGACCGCAATAGGAACTACCCCAGTTGCGCCCTTGCTTCCCTATATGGCAGGCCTCAATCTTCCCAATTTTAACCAGTTGAACAACGACCCTATACACCATGACACTAGTTGGCCTGCTATGCCGACCAAGCTCCCTTCTGACATTCCCAAGTTTGAAGGTCTTGCTAGAGAAGATCCTACAAATCAAGTTCGATCTTTCCACATGTGATGTTTGTCTAACTCCATTACCATTGACTTTGTCCGTCTTCGGTTGCTCCAACGTACGCTAACTGGCGAAGCTTCTAAGTGCTATGTTGATCAGGCCTCATCCTCTCATACCACCTTTGCGACTCTTGTCCGCGCTTTCCTGTCTTATTTCCAGCTTCCCCTTCGTTATGACACTGGTACCGAACTTTTGACTTCTTTCCGTCAATCGTCTGCGACCCGCCTATCTGATCATGTCCAGGAGTGGTGGAGAAGAAAGATCCTATGTCGAGCCCCTACCTTCGAAGACCGTGTCTACATGGACTGGTTCCTTAGATATTTTTTTCCTGCTATAGGCAAAGATGTCGTATCGCAATTCCCTCAAACTGAAGAATCTTCTCTCCAAATTGCATTAAAATATGACCTGATCTACGCTCAGTCAGGTTATGTTTATATCGTTCTACCTGATCTTCCTAGACCCGGTGGTGCTAACGCACCAGGGGCATCTCATGCCGCCAAAGGTATCGTTGGAGCTCTCTCTCATCCATACGCTCAGCCTCCCATGGGCTATGGTTTTCCTCAGGGAGGGGCCAGCACCTCTTGCACTTTTCCCCCTCCCTATAGCATGTATCCAGGATATAGCATGCCTCCTCCTTTTTCCAAACCTCCTGTTTACCACAATGTTACCCAACCACCTTATTATCCATATCCGCAGCCTGGTGCTCCAGCTCTTCAAGCATTAGCACCTCCACCTCCCTTGCCTTCTCAACCCCGGGAACAATAGCCACCGCCCCCTCAAGGGAAAGTGTATGCACAACAAGGCGCGACTAATCCTCCTCCTTCCAAAAAGAAGAGGAAAGGCACTCAAAATCAATCTGCCCCCGGTAATCCTGGACCTAATCCTCAAAATAATGCACCTAACACTACTAACCAGCAACAGGGCACTCAACCCAAGCAGGACAATCCTATTCACACGAATAAGTCTTGTTCTTATTGTGGTGTTTATGGTCATTACACACATGATTGTCCTCTTTTACCGCAGATGTGGCAGATGTGGGAGTCTCAAGCAATATTGCGAGGACAACAAGCCTCCCCTTCCATCTCTCCCAGTGTTGTGCCTAGTCAACCAGTTGTGTTTACTAATCCTTTCCCTCAGCAAGGATTCGTGGCTACCCAACCACCTGAAGGTCAGGCGGCCACTCAACCTCCTCCGTTTGGTACCTCCAATTACCAGATTCTCATGATGAATTCAGACCAACCTATAACCATTGAACTCAACCTTCAGACTCAGTCCCGTCATTACAACAAGCCTCTCGCTACGTCTATCCCCGAGCCACCTTCTTCAGGTTCTACAGAGCCTCTTTCGACACCTAATGGTCCTTTGCAGATCCCTCAGCCTAAGGCACAGGTTCATACCAATATCCCTAAGGGACCGCTATGCCGAAATGCTGCTTCTGGCAAAGCTGCCCATTCGTATAGTATAGTAGATGATTTGGTACAATCTCCTGCTACCATCTCAACGTTGGAACTCCTCCAGTCATGCCCTTCACAATGAAAAGATTTACTATCTGCCATGGGCGTTGTAGATCCTTCAGATGATCGATTGATCGTCTTTGATGTTAAATGGTCAGAACATCCTCCTCTTCCTACTTCCGTCGCCTTCCAAATCCCAGTCAAGATCCGGAATGCCAACGTTTCCAGTTGTATCATTGATAAGGGGGCATCCATCTATGTGATGTCTGCTTCGGTTTGGAAGCAACTCGGATCGCCTGAGTTAGCCCCTTCCACGATCACTCTTCGAACGTGGGATGGCCATGCCTCCAAGCCCATTGGCTTGTTCCGCAATTTTCCTATTACTCTTGCGGGCAAGATTGTTTGCGTTGACGTAGAATTCATTGACGCCCACTTAGATTACAACATTCTATTGAGTCGTAGCTACACCTATGTGATGTCTGTTGTAACATCTACGGTCCACCGCAATATACCCTTTCCCCATAATGGAAAGATAGTCACCATTGACCAGTTGACATATTACGAACCGAAGTCTCAGACCTCCCCTGAGTCCATCATATCTTAGGTGGCCAATAAGCAAACCATTGATCCCTTGATCAATGTCTCACCCAGATTCTACAAAGACTCCTCTTTTCTTGGTACATTACCTAGTCTTCCTCGTCCTGTCTTTGATCCTATCTCATCAAATGTTTGCATGATGCAATCGTCTCGAGCTTCCCTCAAGCGGCCCACTTCAGCTAGTCAGCAACCTCGCCCTCTGCAGCCTACTCCTAGCCCTTCGATTCAGCCTTCTAGACCTCCTCCTCCTAGCCCTTCACCTACAGCTAGTATCCATGAGCCTCTCTACCCTCCTGGAATGGTTCCTCCAGGCCTTAACCATCTTGGAGCCATCTCACCTCGCCATTGCCCCTCCGGTCAGATACCGTTCCTATGTCCCCCTCCTGGAGTGTTCTTGGTACCTGTCATGGCTACCCTATCTCTTCCTAACCTGACCCTGGGGGATTCCCATCTGGTACCTCGATCCCCCAACCACTACCCTACCTGGTCAACCCAAACTTTATCTTGCTTTGACCCCGGTTCAACCGGTCCCCATGACTTCTCCCACTGCTACAGTGCCTCAGCCACCTCAACAGGAACCCTCTCCTGTTGCAACAGCTTTGGGTATGAAGGGAAAAGCTCGCAAGAGGGCATCAAAAGACAAGGCTGCCCCGACTGACCCTGCTCCTCCTTCGCCTCCAAAGCCTTGTGCTTTGTGTGATGTCGTCATTCATGCCACCTATACCTGTCCTGAGTTGCCCCGTATCAAGCCCATGGTTAATGTTGCATTCCCTGAGTCTACGGTCCCTGAAGCCTTTGTTTCTTCCTCGATTGCAACCAAGAACCATAATACTATTCACACCAACCAACCTTGTGCTTTGTGTGATCTCCATGGCCATTATTCTCACCAATGTCCTCGCCTTACGCATTATCGTGCCTCTTTAGAGGTAGTTCAGGAGTACGAGGTTGAACAAAACCAATCCGTCTCTCTCATCCTTGCGCAGTATGTTGTAGGCCAAATTGAGGATTTACCTGCTCCCATTGACATTCCCCCTCCTGATGTCGAGATGACGGAGCCTGCGACCACCATCCTCTACCTATCATCATCCATGAGACCCTCAGTGGAAGCTCCCTTTGAGACTTCCCCTTTTGTTTCGCTCGACCTCCCTTCAGCGATCACCCTGGGCTCAACATCGGTGGATCCCTTATCCGCTTTTTCTTCCGTCACCCTTTATGACGATGCGCATGTGAACCTCTCTTCTCATGATGATGAGTCAGGTAACTTCGCCGCACCAGGTGGTCTTTCTTCTACCAGTCACCCCATCTTCTATTATGATGATGACATCATGGAAGTAGTCACCACCCCTGACTTTATCTATCCCCCCTTGTTGGAAATATTGTCATTGATGGCAAAGGAGCACAAAGGAGCAGCACCAAGACAAGGGAGCAGATCAAACTCAGATGGAATTGTTGCAGAGATGTCACACAGGGTTTAATGTATCAGTGGGTTGCAACTGCCCATTTGGGGTTTTTACTGTAGTAGAAAACAATGGATAAGAACCACAAAAATTGAATATAGAGGTTAAACCATGTGTGGAATGAATGCCAGAGAGGGTTTGAAGACTGGTTGATATCATGAAAGCAAAATGATGGAGTAGAGGAGAAGTCATAGTGCATTGCAATGAATCGATGGTTTGTTTGAACAAGTATACGGAGGAGATGTAACGAAAGAAATTAGATGTGGAATTAGGAGTCAACGGCGCAATCGGAACCGTGAGTAGCATCACAGTGAACAGTGAAGGCAGTTTCGGAAAACAATAGATGGTTTTCGCACAACCTTTGAGTGCTAAGTAGTTTTATTGAAATTGAATGTGATCAAATAAGACTGTGACACGTCATGGGTGCAAAACGCCAGTTTCGGGTGAATTTTGAGCGATAAGTCACCGGGGTTAATTGAATGCGATAGCCATTCGATCATCAACAATTGAGATATGATGGTGTTCGCACTCGAAGTTGCGCAGGGGTTAACAAAGGTGTGGACCCGATGGTGTTAAAAAGGCTCGTTAAATGTTATGCATCTTGGAATGCGATATCCGTTGGATATACGCATAAATCGGTTGTGGAGTGCGATTAATTATCACCGTTGGATTTGATGAAAAGTGGAAGGGATCGACGGCAGTCATTTAATCGGAGATGTGGCATCGGTATACATGCAAGACTGGCGGAAAGATAAACCTTTACAAATGTTTTATACATTAAAGGTTATATGATTATAGAGTGGAATGATAAAAGGTGTGGGACCAACGAAGGCATCAACAAAGGCTAAACCTCGTGCACGTCGTATGAGCGCGGTTAACGTTGATCTGGGATCAATGGTACCGCGGGGGCACAAATAGTCCAATGATTAACCCAAGGGGGTGCCTCCGCAGTTGACTAGCCCATCGGGCATTGACTGCAAATTGACAGTTGTCATTCACTGTGGTAGCACAAGCCCGATGATGATTCCGTACCAAGGAGTGCCTCCGCAGTGCTGAGAAATGGGACCCGCTTTCCTAAAGTCCAAAAGAACAGTGGTGGACCGATGTGATGAATGGATAAGATTAAAGGAGATAGACGACATAGATTATATCAGACATCGCAAGTGAATGCGATAGCCGCTAGATGGATGCAAAGTTGCGATGCGATGTCTCGATGCGAAGGGACACGTGGTGGCACAGCGCTGTATCGCACATTGGCGATGCAAATTCCATCGCATACTGCGAAGTGGTGAGGCGATGCGATGCGAGGGATGCGATTGCATATCGCAATCGGAGCAGGAGAGAAATCACAAAAACACAGTGGTCACAGAAAATGCAAAGTGCGATATGATGACGTGGCGATGACGTGGCAAGTGACGTGGCAGCTGACATGGACCTAACCCCACAAATCGAAAATAAATTAAGATGACGTGGCAGTGACGTGGAAATAACGTGAAGGTGACGTGGCACGATGAAATGCAGATGACGTGGACCTTGCCCACATATCGCAAATCGCAAGATTGGAAGGGTGAAGATCGTAAGAGCAAGGTTGAATCGTCAAAATGCGAAATGCGATAATAGTTTCGGATGCGATGCAACTTCAAAGAAAAAGTATAAAGGATTTCAAATCCGAAGGTATAAGGTTTCCCTTTGAGAAATTGCAATGGCGGTTGGAAGAGCTATGCATAGAAATGCGAAGTAGCGATAGAGTCAAGTGGGACCCATCACATATTGCATATCGCAATCGGCGATGCTTATGTGATAAGAATTCGCAAGTTATAGAAGTTGCGATGCGAAGTAGCGATAAAGTCAAGTGGGATCCATCGCATATTGCATATCGGGAGATCAAATGGATGAAGGCACATGGATAACTGGAATCATCGAAGTGCGATAAAAAGAGTAGACCCGATGAAGACCAAAGCTGAAACCTAAAGCATTTCAAGTCCAGAAGTATGTGGATTTCCTTTGTTAAATCATTTCGGAGAGAAAAGGAGGATTACAACGTAAAACAAATAGGAAAGTATGAACGCGGGTAGAAAGGCTCGGGTAAGGACCCGACACAGAGTCAGAAAAAGGGAGAATTTGATGGCACTGTTGGAAACACAATAGTTGGGTCGAGTTAGGCCAAAATGACAGTTATGCAGAACTGTGTTGAATGTAATAGCAGAAACCGAAACGACTCTGACAGCAGCAGAAAAGACAAATGCACAACGAACCAAGAGCTGCAAGGGCTGAATTGAAATATATATTTGTTGTAACTGTAAATGTAAATGATTTAATTATTTTATTGTATGTGATGCAAAGGCAAGTCTCCATAGGCAAAACAGAACTCCACTGTAATACACAAATGTATACATTTTGTTATACTATTCTGAATGTGCTGGACAAGAAAATGAGAAGGGGGAAGGCAAAAAGTCATACCTGTTCATTTCAAATTCCCTGTGGAATGAAAATAGTTATGAGGTGATCTCTATAAATAATTTTACCAGCATATGCATAAGGGTCGAGAGAATGAAGAAAGAAGTGAGAAAGAGTAAGAAGAAGAAGGAGCAGACAGAGAAGATGTAAAGATCCAGGGATAAAGGTAGATATGAAGGGTGGAGGACAGCAGTGAAGAAGGAATATAACAGAGCTGATATCCAGGTAAATCAGCATGCGTTTTCATAGTAGTATGAGGAATTTGGTGCTTCCATATCAAGTTGTAGCTTGATAGATGTCCAGTTGTAGCTGGTTGAGGTACGAGCCTCCTATAGCTTGTAGCCTGTAGAAAATAGATGGGAGTTGGAGCTTCCTTGCAAGTTGTAGCTTGCAGAATTGAGGTAGTAGCCTCCTGTAGGTTGGAGCCTACAGAAAATCAGTGGTGATAGGGAGTTGGAGCTTGCCTTTGCATCACAACAATAATAAGATGTGGTTTTCTCCCTTATGGGTTTCCACTTATATCTGTTGTCTATGTGCATGATGATTATGTGTTGATATTCTGTATTTAATTTTCTTAATACCTGCTGCTCACTTATTAATATTGTTGTTCCATTGAATATTAAGTTGATCAAAAAATTAAGATGTAAATAAGTGTAAAAGAAAGTTTTACAAGACCATGACTGCATTAAACTGATTCACCTTCCCCCCCCCCTCTCTCAGTTTAACTAAGGGTTCAACACCCCTTACATTAAACCCATGCATTCGAACCACATACACCTTGTGGCCATTACATTGACACCCAATGTTTGGGTAAGGGGGCACCCATATTTGAGAGACCAGGAGAAGCAATTCTCCACAACTCTCCTAGTGTATCTCGTCGTGTCGACTCTAGTACCCTTATTCTTCCCCATTTAGAAGAACCTCTAGAGTCCCATATCACTTCAAATCACTCTAGGGATGATACCCCTCATCATTCCTTCTTTTTACATCAACAACCCAGTCCCCTAGACATTGTTGTTGACCAACCTATGGGTTTTCTAGGACAACACCAGTTCATTATCTCCAAATCCACTCTTTGGGATAGTGACATCATGTATGCCAACTCAGAAAATTAAGTCCATTTGATTCATATATGCAGTACCAAAAGAGATTGGTAATCCTCCATTCACTTTCTCGAACTACATAACCATAATGAGAACAAATGGCGCACCACATCATAAATTTGTTTAGATTCCCTCTTTCTAAATACATTTTGCAATGACCATAACATGCTTGGGGGAACCTATGCCCCTCAACCATAAAATCCCAGATCTCAGCCAAAAACAGCACTGAAAGCTCCTTTCTCTGATAGGTCGCACTTTTGAGGTCATTTCTTTGGACAGGTCACAGTTGTTTGCCTAGTATCTGCTACCCAGGTTGCAGAACATACCCCAAAAAGTGCGACCTGACCTGTTCATGAGATCTGGGTGCCTAAACTGAAATTTTGATCCCTTTAAATGAAATAGTAGGGTTAGGCCTCTTACCTGTAACTAACGGATCTCGATTCCAACGGTCGGTTTGTCCGCTATGATCACTGCAAGATTTAGGGCCTTCTCTCCTCTCTACATTCACCATAGCTCCACTTGCAAATGAGTGAATTTGGAGGGAAAATGCCTTATTAAAAGAGAAACCCTTGATTTTTTTTTCGCCTGCTACGGCCAAACCGTAGCTCAGTTCGACAAACCGTCTATACCATTGGAAAGCTCTCACTAAGCTCTCAAATGGGTATCAGTTTTTATTTTATTTTTTAATTTTTATTTTTTTAACTTCACCAAGACACATTTTGTCCAAGAAGGGTCACTTCACCACTCCTCAAAATCGAATTTCTTCACTTGCAACACTTGTACTTGGGGCTCCATTTTGCCTCCATACTTGTCCTTGGTCATGTTGATTTTCGTCATGAGTAACCATTATGTACTCATGTCTTTATGGTCCCCATTGGACCTTTTTTGTGTAGCAGCATCATCGAATCACCCTTGTTTAGAGCATCCGAGTTGATTCATCATCGCATCCATGGAGTCTATCCCGAGTCCCTTTGTATCGCGCTATAGTCCTCCATCCTTCATTGCTTGGTTCCTCTCTCATGTCGCACATTATGGCCTTCAGTTCTACTATCCCCTATCCCCTTTGATATTGTGTCAGTCGATGCCAGGTCATCCATGCCCTTTATGCTCTAATAAGGGAAGTCGTATGTACGCTACTCAGTACCCCCCATTTCATCATTATCCCTAGTGTCAGTCTGTCAATCGCTCTACTATTTTATCTCGTGCCTTAGTTGAGGATCCCTTATTACCTCACCTATGGAAAACCTCCTTCTATCGACATCAAATCATTCATTCCAGATGACAGGTCTAGAGGGCGGTGTACCTTGGTTACAACTTCCACTCTTGTTCGGTGCCTCAGATCAGGCAAAGGGACTCCTTATTGCCCTTTGACTTGATTTTTTCTCAGCTCCAGCTCCTTTCAACATGATCGAGATCCGTATACTTAATGGTTTAGTGATGCAGCAGATGATACCGACGATTCCTGGGTGTGTGTGAGATGTTTCAGCCCTCATGAAGGGGTGGCCCTACAGGTAGCCCCCCACATGCCCGGATGACCTCTTCGTTACAACCTTTGATGTAGCTCCATAGATTTGATAATGTCGACCTCAGCCGCTTGCAACACCTTTTTTTTGCATGTATCAGTCATATTTTCAAAGCCCTTTCCTGTTTATAGGGGAATTTGGGTTGTATTTGTATCTCATATACTCAGATATTATTGTATAAGTCCTGGCTGTTATCCCAGGCACAGTATGTATGTGGGATTCATTATCATGATTTTACCTGGTTCATTTCTATGCCAGCATGTACTATATTGTCCAGTCCCTTATTTACTGGACGCATTATTCTTTGTACTTTTTCTCGGCGGGCATAGGTATGCCTCCCCCACCGCCTATAGCACAGGTACTCACACGTCACAGAGACTTGTCGCACTTGTAAGTCTCGCCTTCTCAGAGTCTAGTCCTTCAGCGCTTTGGTCTACCTTATATTTCTCTCTCTCTCTGACTTCCCCTTCGGTGTCTAGTGATTTAGTTCTTACAACGTACTTCAGTCATACGATTAGCTCCTAACGCTCGCACACTGGGGGGCAATCTGTTACACCATTTTTTGGTCATCTAACCTGTTACTATTAGATGGACCTAAGTACACCATGTAAGACCAATTTTACCCTAAGTAAAATTGCTTTCACTATGAAAAATAACTTATTAAACCACCTTTATTAAGTTGTTTATGGTCTAAATAGGAAACCCCATGAGGAAATATTAAATAAATCCACATTTGTTTGATTTCCTCAAAGAATAATTAGTTAAACAATAATTTAATTAATATTCTTGGTCATATTTAACCCAAAATAGGAAAATTAATTAGATAAATTATTATTTATCTTATTATTTTCTAGGAATAATTATTTAAACTTTATTTAAATAATATTCCTTGTTAAATTTGACTAAATCACTCATAAATAATTAAATAAATTATTATTTATTTGATTATTACTTAACCACATCCTTAAAATAATAAATAAATCATTTATTTATTTATCATTTACAAATAAAGGGATTTGACCCAAGTCAAATTCTTTTTCCCTCCAACAAATATAATAAAATATTCCGTAAAAGTTGGATCTAGAATTGGTTAATAATATTTTAATTGAGCACCAATATCTAGACTAACTCAATATTTTGTTATAAATAGAAGGGTTTTTCCATTCACTCACTACCTTTTGTTGCCTAAAGATCACCCTGGATCTATACTTTTGTTCTGAATTTGATCCACCATCATTGTCATATTTTGTTATCATTTTCTTAGGAGCTCTCTTTTGAGTTCCATTTTTGTCTAGGTTTTCTACACCATCAAGAGAGAGGGATTTTAGATCTGAAGTGCTGAGTACTTTCAAGAACCCATCCCATCGAGGAGGATTGGTAACATCCTTCTATGTTCTCCTCCTAGGTGCCATAAATACAAAATTATTTAAACATATTATTGTCTTGTCTATTGGATGCATGGAGCAACTCTTGTTTTTATTTACTGCTTAATGTCTTTTAATGCATAGATCTAGATTTTGCAGCATTTATCTTGGTCACCTAATTGCAGATCTAAAGATATTGGCAACCATCTTTGCTGTTAGGGTTGTTTGTTATGCACGGTTAAAGTGAACCTTTTTCGTACGCTTGCGATTAAGATTCATACTAACATAATTATTAATTTATATTTTATCTAGTTTTGAATTATGGTAGAAATTATTTTGCCATGTTGAACATTTTTAATTGTTGTTACTACAAATCGAAGATGAAACTTTGTAGGTTGCTTGAGGACCAGCATTTAACAACATCTAATTTTTAATTCCTTGATTTCTATAGGTTTCGAATTATTAAACCAAAGATAATTGGTTCACCCACTCAGTAGTCATTTGTTGCACCCCCAACAACCCCCTTACATTTTTTACCAAAAATATATGGGCCCCCTAGTCATTATCCAATTTTTGTAATTAGTTTTCATTTTGCATGACATATTGGTGGGATTATGAACTTCGAGGTATTTGAGGGATTTTCCTTTAGTAGTTGTTTGATTTTATCGATCACTTTTCATTCAATAGCAACAATATGATCATGTTTCTTTGGGTTATTTCAAATAACTTATGAATGGGTTGTGACTTTATACAACATGAGAACTTCAAAGTGAAAAGAGTCTCTATAGAGTCTTTGATTCTACAATAGTCCTCTCTAGTGCCTATCACATACTGCAATGCCTTCATACCACTGCCTTTCATATGTTTTCACCAAATTTGATCCCTAATGTGGTCTAGTTTGATTATTTTTCCTCTCATCCTCATTATCACACTTCTTGTTTCTTCCATATTTTGGTCATGTCTTGTTGTTATCCTTCGATCCTTAGAGGTTGTTCTTTGAAGGTTTGGCTTTGAGTGTTTTTCACATTTTGATTTGTTGGATTTTCTTAGTGGATGGAACTTTGACATTTACTCTGGTGTTTTCAAAGATTGATCTCTTTTTTGATGTTTTGCTTGACTATTTCAATGGGTCTCAACTTGTCTTGGTAAATTTTTATTATATATATATATATTGAACATATATTATATATAGTATGTATTTAAATTTTGAAATTTTGAAAAAAAAAAAACTTATACCTATATATACATTGTATTAAATATATAATATAGTTTATATTAATATATATATAATAAAAATAAAAAATAAAAAATATATATATATATATATATATATGTTTTACTATTTAATTATTTTATATATTATTATATATAATAATGTATATTTTATTTTATTTTTATTTGTGCATATATTGTATATAATAATAGTGTATATTTATGGAGGAGGCGTTTGCTTTATGAGATTGGGTGTGCAAACACTGTTCACTCCACCCAATCAGAAAGCTTTCTTATCGTTTTTCTAGCTAATTATATATTGACATAATCAGAAAGCTTTCTTATCGTTTTTCTAGCTAATTATATATTGACATGTGGAGACAAAATATACTCTAGCATTTGCACCAAAAGAGTGCAAAGACATGCCAATAGAAGTGTTGATGAATCATTCATTCACTGGATAATGATCCGCTTGTTGTGTATTTTTTTCTATCCAACTTAAAAGTATTCAGAGAATGGAAAATAAGTTATGAACAAATTAATTAAAAACATATTATTCATGAGGAAAAGTTGGGTTTAGGTGGACAAAAACGAAAATACCTGAAGCTTCATTGTCGAAGATCTTCGGACTACTGTTACAAGATTTCACTGTACAGAAAATGAGGAAAAGTTGTGTTTACTTGGAAAAAATGAAAAGACTTAGAGCTTCATTATTGAAGATCTTCAGATTGTTGTTACAAGATTTCACTGCACAAAAAATGCTAATGTAATGTAAAGTTAAGTAAAATAGGAGTTGCTCTAATAATGATTATGGCCACGCTCTGGAACCCTATTAAATAATGTAGCCTTCTCATGGTCTGCTTAGAATTTAAAAAGATCAACAAGAGTTCCTGAAACTTGTGGCATGCTTCTAAGGCTAAGCTAATCCGAAGAACTCCACCCGTTCATCAGTTAATCCAATCTTGTGAGGAATAATATATTTCATTAAATTAAATGAATATATTGTTGGACCATGAACCTGCATTGAACCTGACTTTCCTTATTCGAGTTAAATTCTTCCGTCATAAATAAACTGACCGAGTGGTCTCATCGAATTTTGCATTTCAGAGAATTTTGCGTCAGAATTTCCATAAACAAGTTACATGGAATTCAGACCCCCTTTATGACAATGCAACAAATATTCCACTGGTCAAGTCTTCTGCGATTGTTCCTAGGTTCTATTATGCCGTCTAGCTGGTTCCAGCGAGCTGAACATTTGTTGGCCAGCTTACAGGCTACTCGCGCTATCACTACTCCCAACCATCCATTGCGAACTCCTGAGTTCTCTAGAACTCATTGAGGCTATTAAAGGCAGAAATTTCCAAACCAATGCTGCCCAAAAGGCTTCAACATTTACCTTCTATTAAACTACCTAACCTCAAACCTACACCGACATAACCCGACCATTATGAGAGAAGTACTCTTTTGGGTATAAATCAAGCGATGGATAATCCTAAAAGCAATCAATGTCAACAATTTATTGAATTTCATTTCATCCATGGGATTCAAATATAACAGAGACATGGTAATCAACAACGATTTGCATTACATGAGGCCTGAGGTATCCTTATATGTAGTCTACACTTTTGATTGCATAGTGCTCAGTTACAGGTTGCCCGAGAAGTTTAAACAAGGGCACCATCTCAATGATGATGAGTGCTACCATGTTGATGAAGCCAAGTGTCAGAGAGTTAAATATTCCTCGAGTCTCCTCAAATACTCTGATTCCAAAAAAAAATTATGAAGACTAAGACGAACATACATCTGACTTCGTGTCAAATTCGGGGTATGTTTTCACTGTGAGAAGCTCGCAAGGTGTGAGAAGCTTCGACACCTTCATCCGCTATGTAACCGGCATATCACATTATAGCTACCAGCCCTTCAAAGTACAACCTCCCATGTTTCCGAAGAAGGAAAGAAGTGAGGAACCCGAAGAGGAATCCAAATCCGATGAAGATTTAAGAAAATGAGGACTACGAATCTCAATAGTGTCACAAATTAAAACCCCCACAATAAAATGACTATCGGCATAATTAACATGTGCAAACAAAATATTTGGAGACCTTCTGCAGACTTGCTCGTGGAAGAGCCCAACGCGGGATCGATCCCCGGTGTAAGATTACAGTAACGCTACCCTTTTGTTTTTCTTCTCATGTCACTGCTCTTTGTGAATGACTTTCACTTTCCAGCGTTTTTCCTCTGTTTTCTTCGCCAGATTTTCTTCGTGTTGTGTAATGAATTGATGGCAGCCAGAACCCTAGTTGTCCAAGATCGACTGCGGGTGGTTCGGGAATCGATTCCGATCAAAGCAAAACATAGAACGCCCAGTACGATATTATTCACCATTTGAATCGACGAAGAACCCGCCTCTTTCATTACTGGAACAAAAATAGCAGAAATCAGCTTCTGCAAATTCGCTTTCCTCTTGTGCAACAGATTTGACAAGCCCCGACGTTATAGGTTCGAATCCAGCACAACCAATATAATAATAAACCCCACTATGCTTCAGTCTCTGAGGCAAACCTCATTGTCCGCCAAAATGATCCACAGGACGCCAGTAGAATGCGTAGGGGTTCTTGCAGCTCTCAACCGTCTCAGAAAATCACGACTTCGAATGACACCAATGTCAGGAATTTCTGCTAAATAAGACCTATCAGTAGATAAATTTCCAGTATTGATATTTGACGAAAAATATAGTGGAGATGTGCTAAATTAGAGCTCTGATAGGCTTCTTGATTCGTGGACTCAATCACTACCTATTTGCGTATCACCCGATGAGTCTCCACCATTGTGGATTTCATCCATCATAATCTTCTTCGGAAACAGATTGTTAGAAACTTCCATTTATTTCAACTTATTTCTCTGTATTCATTTTTAGTTCTACTTAAATTTTGCATAATTTATAATATTAAATATCGGAAAAATGAATTAATCATTCAAGATTGTTGTGTGGTTTAAAGTTTGAGAATGCACGTTTCTATAATTTTTTCATAATGTTAAAAATAGTTTGGATTATATTTTAAAATGTGAGAATATAATTTTTTTATAATTATTTATAAAATTTCTAATTATAAAGTAGATATTTTGAAAGTTTCGCACTTTGATTTATAAATTATATCAAAAACAAATTACTAACGTTTTATTTATAAATTATATCAAAAACAAATTACTAACGTTTTATTGTTGAACATGGTTAATAATGTCAAAATTTGAATTGGATATATATAATTGTTATTGTATTTAATTGTTTAAATTAAAAGTTCGTGGGGTCTTGGTTAAACGGTGATGAGGGGCTCTTAAGGCACTCATTATAGGTTCAATTCCCTTCTCGAATTTTTGAGTGATGTATCTCGACATGTTGATGAAAATGTAGTTCTACCAAACCTACAAAGAAAAAAAAATGCTGAAAATATAATAGATTTGGAATGATATTAATTAAATAATTATAATTATTAAATAAGCAGTATTTAAATAAATATTATCATATATATTATAATTAATTAAAATTAAAAAATTAATAAAAATGAAAATTTAAGGTGAAGAGTTGAAATTATAGAGATGAACATTAAAGTGAATAATTGTGTACATTATATTCTTGTTATTTACTTGAATAATAATTATATTTTTATTTACTAGATATATGAAAATTTTGAATATTAAATAGAGTGTAAAAGAGACTCTTAAAATTAGTAGAAAAATGTTATTATTTGGAGAATTGAACCAACACGATCGTTGTTTCCTAGACTAAGAACAAAATTGTCATGAGCTAGTGAAGATAGAAATATCTACGCCAAGTGTGAGAACATCAAACAAAATTTAAATTCCTCATAACATCAATGTCAATGAAGTGTGTTGACTACATGTCTCACATTTATGAATCAACCATAATGAAATAGATAGAAAGTCATAAAAGAAAAGACCAAGGAGATCTAGATACATCAACATCAAAATAAAGAAAATTACAAACAAAGTGAAAACAAAAATCAAATAATGAAGAAATTCAAGAAATAGGACCATGTTACCCACCTCCTAGTAGAAAACCCACTATAAGCCATCAACCTAATACAACCCATGTACTGTTGTACACGTTAGTCAACTCATTGCTCAAACGGATGAGTGTACATCGATGTGGTGTCGACGAGCGTTATTACTCTTGTCCATTGCGGTTTTAATGTAGAGGGAAAAAATAATGGTGATCGGGAAGTCAAAGCTCACTTAAACCATAACTCCAAAATCAACAGGGCACACTGGAAATCTGCGAGGGTGCTCAAGCCGCAAAGTCGAGAGAAAAAGATATATACTCATGCATTTTATCTATTTTCTTTTACCTCGACGCAACATTATCATGCTTTTTTGGTTTTCGTCTATCCAGTGATATACTTAGGAGGAAACAAGTTAATGTATTAGTTGTCACATAACCATGGAACCAAATGTTGCATGTACTTTGAGAATAAGTGAGGTTTGTGGGTGAATATGAAGTGAATTTTACCATTACACTAGTTCACGTCTAAAAGAATTTTGTATTTATTGATTTGTTATTTTCTCTTTGATTTCATTCTCGCCCTCTCTAACATTTATCTACCATGTCTACTCCTTATGGAACAACACGAGCACACTAATAGTGTTTAAATCCAACAATTGACTTTTTATCTCAATAAGCGGATGTGCAACTTAGATGGATAATCTTGCTCCAACCGGATGGGAGGTTCGATTTTTCTGTTGATCCATTGATCAACCTTTTTAATATAATAGCCAATGATGAACTGGCAAATATGGTAGCAAATGACCTTTCTTATACTAACGGATGACCAAAAGACTCTTGAATAAAACGCTTTTAACGCAATGATATAAATACCATATTAGGTAGCATAAGCGGATCATATGATGCAGTTGGCTCAACTCTTTAATTAGGGTTTCAGTCTATATTCATAAATCCTCTCCAAAACTGTCGAAAATAGGGTTTACAAATTAATAAACCAAAACTCAGGGTCTCTCTTGTCTATGCCCCAGTGCAACCCACCCGAACAATTCATCCAACACTCACGAGAGCCGCTACTCTTGCTCATTCTCTCGCCAAAGCCCTCTCTGCAGCACAACCAACTTGATAGAGAAATAGATGTGTTAACTAGTAGAAACTTGCTTTATAAATAGAGGTGTTAACCATCGCTTGATAAATTCTCTTTACACAATGAAAAAAGATACTTTAATTTCAATAGAATTTCACATAAAGTAGCCAAATTTGGCAAGAGATGTTTCTGAGCCTAGTGTTATATTCAAATGAACATCTCTTTCTCAAGTTTTTTCTTTTTTTCCAAATTTATTTCCTTCATTTTCTCTTTTCATATTTATCATTTGTTGATTCTTATCCCACCTTGGTACTTTCTCCACTTCTCAAACATCATATTCCTCATTACTATGCCATTATTCTAAAACAATTAAATCCAAACATTATGCCAATTTCTATTGGCAAAATAACAACTGCCACCCCTTATTATCTGATATACATTGAAAACACTCTTGATATAATTTCATGTGTCAAAAATCATGCAATAAATGTGGGATTTTTATCCCAACCTGTGAAATTGATATAATTTCATGTGTCAAAAATCATGCAATAAATGTGGGATTTTTATCCCAACCTGTGAAATTTAAGAAAACAAAAATGGAAGAAAAAATTTAAAAAAAAACAAAACAAAACAAAACCATAAATGAGACATGAATTTCAGGCACAAATTCCAGTCAATGGGGACGAATATGAGAAATCCAAGACATGGGTTTTTTTCTCAAAACGACCCCAATTAGCTCGGCTCACGATATTTTTACGAATTGATGCGTGATCTGGGAGAAAATCACGGTTCTTCAGGAGCCAATTTTTCAGTGACACCCAGAAAACTCCGAAACACCATTCAAATCAATTTTTTGGGATTCTTATGATTTGATCCAGCATTCTAGACCATTTCAAATATTAATCTGGGTCTTTGTAGAAGATTTTGAGGCTTTACGAAGATTAGATTACTGGACTGGAGTGATATCCCTTCACTGTTTTGCAAAACCTTCCAAACGCTCCTGCAAAGCCTGCGAATGCCAGAGAGAGAATTTTATTCATTTCTACAAAAGTCAAAGATCTTATCATTTCTTTCTGATTAGATTGTTTTGTTGTTAATGGTAAATCATTTCCTCGGTAACAGGATTGATGGCACGCGGCAAGAAAGAACAAGGGTAAAATTGCAGCGAAGTTACCAATTTCGGGCTCAGTTTTTTATCAAACAGGGGCGAATCTGAGAAATCTGGAACGTGGGTTTTTCTTAGAAGTGTCCCAATTACCTGATTATTGAGGATTTTCGCCGTTTCGTTCTCAATTTGGGAGATATATGTAGTTTTTTCACAGTTATTTTTTTGGGGGTTACAGCCATGCTGCCAACCTGGACGAATCGAAGAATTGGTGCTGAGTTCATTGGCAAAAGACTGGACCGTTGTCTTGTTCATGAAGCAGTTATGGAATTGTGGGGGACCTGAAGTTCTTCAGTATTCTCGAACAGTATATCCGACCACCATTCTGTGGGCTTTCATTGGCGGTCGGGGAGTTCCTTTTAAGTTTAATAGATTGTGGCTCGAAGATCCGGACTTCATTGCTAAAGTCAAAGATACATGGACTGCCTACTGCCTCTTCTGATAGCAGGGCTCCCCCTCACTCACCATGCGGCTTAGAGCTCTTAAGTGCTGGACCAAGGTAAGGGAGAAGGACAAAAAGGCTCGGATGATCTTGGATCTCTGGAAAAGGAAATCAACAATATTTATGCGTCTATGGTCACCGATCCCTCAGATGAATCTGTGCTCTTCACGCTCCAATACTTAGATGATAAGAAATTATCCATTTTAAAAGCTCAGGAACTCATATGGAAACTCAAAAGCCGGGGCTGTCTGCCTCAAGGACGGTGACTACAATTCAAAAAAAAATCACCATTAGCAAATGGGCAAAAGAACTGCAATTCTATCTGACATATTGAGGCCTCCGACGGCTCCCTCCTCAGTTCAGCAGAAATTAGATTGGAAGCTCACAGATTTTTTTTGGAACACTACAAACTCAGTGAGGGCATCCCGTTCGGGGAACAGGTCTCGGCTTTGGAGCGATATCCCCGCATGTTTGATGATTTGGAGAATCAGCAATTACATGCTCTGGTCTCCAAAAATGAATTATGGGACGTTATTAAATCATTTGCGGCGGATAAAAGTCCCAGACCCAGACCTTACGGGTGGTTGGTGGAATTTCATGCACATTTTTTTGAGGTATTAGCGGATGATCTCATGCAAATGGTGGAGTCTTCTGGAATCACAAGCAGCATCTCGGGTGCCATTAATTCCACTTTTATAGTGTTAATATTCAAGATTTCTGCGTCCAAAATTTTCTTAGATTTAAGGCCAATTTTCTTGTGTAATGTCTTCTATAAGATCATCTCGAAAGTTATCGCAAAGCGCATCATTGGATCTCTTGCGAAGCACATTACTAAGGAGCAGTATGGTTTCCTCTCGGGTCGCCTCATCCACGATGCAATTGCACTGGCGCAGGAGGGGATGCACTCATTGCACTCTTAAAAAATGAAGGGCATCATTATGAAAATCGACCTCTTCAAGGCATACCACTATCTTGATTGGTCCTTTGTGCGCCTTGTTTTGTTCAAGATTGGGTTGCAGGAACACAACGTGGCTTGGATCTTGGCATGTATTGCCCCTATCTGGTATGCTGTAATTGTCAATGGCACCCTTTCAGATTTCTTCGAAGCCGGGAGGGCACTGCAGCAAGGTTGTTCCCTCTCTCCGCTTCTATTTATCCTCATAATGGATGGGTTGAGTCAGCACATTCTTGAACTGAAGCACAAAGACCTGTTCTCAGGAATCAACATTGTTGGTAATGCTTCTATTTCCCACTCTTTCTTTGTGGATAATATTCTAATTTTTGGTATTATTTCGTGTGCACAATGGTCTGCTCTCCACTGCATTTTCCTGCGCTTTGGGGCAGGTTGCGGTCTTATTATCAATGGAGCTAAGTCCCTCTTAGTGGCCGGATGGGGGGGTCAAAATGACATCCTTATCATTGTAGGGCTCTTCCATATGCCACTGGTACCTCTTGATAAGGGCTTCAAGTATCTTGGCTCTCGATTGAAACCCATAGGCTATTTAAGCACAGATTGGCTCTCGTTGTTGGAAAAACTCCAAAATAGACTCTGCCAGTGGTCGAATCGTTGGCTTTCTCTTGGTGGCAGGTTCGTTCTTGCACAAGTGGTTGTCCAGTAGTTTGTGGTGTTTTGGACTCATCTGTTTCTTATACCAGCTTCCATCATTGCTAGAATACGGAGAATCATTGCTTCCTTCATTTGGTCGGGGGCAAAAGGTGGCGAAAAATATCACATTTGCAAGCTTGAATTGATTTCCATTCCAAAAAAACTCGGGGGATGGGGCTTACTTGACATTCTCATGTTCAATCAGGCCCTCCTAGCCAAATATTTTTGGTGTGCACTTTCTAGCAATGGCATCTAGCCATCCCTCTTCCTTATCAAATACCATTTCCATGGTGGGCTTCTTCCATTTTTTCACAGAGGTTCCCTTCTTCTCTGCATGCCTCTCTAATTGCTCGAAGCTTCAAGTGCATTGTCCACATTGTATGTGGCAGATTACTCTTTTATTTCGGGTATGGTATTGACATTTTGATTGGGATCGACAACATTTCGAGCTTATCTTCGGACTTTGCCATCCCTCAACCACTCTGTCATTAGCTTGTTCAAAAAGGCCTCTTATGTCTTCACAGTTCATCCTGACTTGGTAACAGGGCTGCCCCATTTGAAGAGATGCCCTCTGGTTGGGTCTGACCGGCCTAGTGATGGACCAATGGTCTTTGGTTGCGTGCTCACTCCAGGAGGCAGGATTCTGTCACATCTCCTCGGGTGACCGCATCCTCTGGGCTGGCTCCACTAAAAAAGGTGCTATTGATGTGGCCGCTTTATACCTTAATCTTGTCTCAGCTCATCCATGTGCCTCCCTTCAGCGTTTCAACACCATCTTCTGGAAGAGGAATATCCCTCTTAAGATCCTTCTCTTTGTATCGCTGGCATGGAAAGACAAGATTTTTACGTGGGACAATCTTCTCAAGAGGGGCCACGAGGGTCCCGACATCTGTTCCTTATGCCACAATGAATATGATTCTGTCTCACACATCCTTTTATCCTGATCTTTCACTTTGGATTTATGGTCTAACTTCTTCTCCTTACTGCAAGATCCCTCCTGGAGGCCACTCAGCGTGGACCAATGCATATCCAGGTCGAGTGTTATTAATCAGAGATACTGCTCCTTACCTTTCTTCCTCTTTTGGGAAGTCTGGCTGGTGAGAAACAGATCCATCTTTTCAGGGATCCCTCCTCTCAAGCATCAGAATCTCCACAACATTATGACTTGGATCAATTCTCAAGATATCTGATCCTTCCTCCTTGGCCTCTCCCGCAGACTTCATTCTCACCCTATTCAAATTCCAGCCGAGTTTTTTGATGGTACAGAACAGTTTGGGGTCTGTGGTTGTGGCTCTTGGATCAAGCTTTCCTAGGAGGAACGCTTCCACATCAGCTGGAATGGGGGTCAAGGTACCAACTCGAGGGCTAAAATCCTCGCCCTCTGGAGGCTTCTCTGGTTTTCTCACAATGCTCATATTCAGAGCCTCTCAATCTATGGGGACTCCAAAGTGGTCATTGATGGAGTGAATGGCTTCGCTTCCTTTCATCCCCCGGGTCTCAATGGCTGGATCAGCAGAACGGTACATCTTTGGCACATTCTGGCTCCCCTCATGTTCGTCACATCTTCAGAGATTCCAATACGAGGGCGGATAGACTCTCCAAACTCGGCCTAGGATTACCTTTCGGTTCTATTCACGTTGAGTGTTGGCTGGGGCCCTTACTGGCGAGCTCTTATTCGCTGCCCCTCCCTTAGTCATGCTTCGGTGGTTATCTTGTTTTCCTTTGGACATGAGCTTGCATGGTTACTGTTGTACATATATCCTGGCTTATTTGTTGTTTTCTTTTAGCCTCTCATGGTGGACAAGTAGCATTATGTGGTTGATCTCTTAATGCGTAGATGCTGATAACCCTTGTTTTCTCTTTTTTGTTGGCATATGATTGCCCCTATCAAGCTTTATTCTGTAACATCATGTTATTGTATGTACTTTTTCCTTTATTTTAATACAAGAAACAATGTTTCTTTCTCCTCTGAAAAAAGAGAGAAAGTTTTAAATTTTGTTTTATTTATTTTAAATAAAATTATTCTTATTTGATAATCAAACCAACATAGTTTTATTTTAAAACTATTTTCATTTATTATAAATTTAAATTGGTTTGAATTTTATTTTATTTTAATATAGTATAATATATATTATATCATTTAGTTTTAATATAGTTATATTTTAGTTTTAATTTATTAATTTAGGTTTTTATTATCCTTTATTTAAAGTTTTAAATTAGATTTAGAATAGTTTTGAAGTTTGATTTCTTTTGTTTAAAAAAAATATTCTAAATAATTTCTCATTTAACAAGGTTTTATGGTTTGGTTTAAGTAAAAATGGAAGATTTGGGATCCTAAAGATATGGAGACAAATCCAATCCAAATAATGAAGACAAACTCTTCCAAACTTATAAAAGACTTACTAGACGGAGGAGGTGGCAGTAGTGGTAGTATAGAAAACAATTTTTTTACTGGTAGAAAAGGAAGGAGGATCAATCTTTCGTGTAGGGGGCACACTCGTAAGGGGGAAGGGAATGTTGCATATATAATGAATGTGGAGTTTGTTTTATAAGCAAGTGTTATTATGAATTTATTTGACTAATATAAGCTTGTATCTTTTTCTTCCATAGTTGTTTTAACAATGCCTTTTTTAAGCTTTTTATAGTTTAATCTCTTAAAGTTTATGGAAGATTGCTTACATTTGTTCGGTGATTTGATTTCGTGAAGAGATAGTAGGAAATTTCACATTTCCTTTGGATATTGTTAATTCAATTTTAATGGTTCATATCAATTTTATCATTCTTTAGTGGTTTTAATCCTAAGAAAGATATTGATTTTGGGCATTACTTTAATTAAGGTCTTAGTGATTTGATTCCAAAATTTTGATTGTAAAGAGTGTCATTTTCTTTAAATTTAATTGTCAATTAACTATAATAATTGCTAATGTGTTATCTCATTCCATTCTTTATTGATTGATTTGATTCATGAATAGATCAGTGAAATATCTTTCAAACTTTAGAGGTTATTGCAGTTCTCCTTATCTTAGGCTAAAACTAACAGCAGTTACATATGATGGAATTTATTGATGTATCAATATGAAAACAAATCTAGTTTGATCCAATTTCATTTATAGAAGCTAAAGGATTGCATTATTGTGGTTTTTAATATTCACTTTAACATTGGGAATTGTTATCATTTTAAACTAGTTATTGCATCTTTAGTTAGAATCCTTATTATTCTTCATTATTTATTTGAACCAAAGTATGCATTCATAGATCATGCCAGTTACATGATATTCTGGCCATCTTATTCTTTGTATATAATGTACATATACGTTAGTGTTAGTAGCATCATGTAGTGTTTACTTAGATTTGCATGTCATTGTTTAAATATTATTGCATATATATAAGATGCTTTTAGGATAGTTGTCGAATTCTCTTTTATTTTCCTTTTCACGAGAGGAAGAGACAAAAGGATAACAGAGTCTCTAAACCCATCAGGGGTGACTACACCAAACGGCTTGGGTTGTATGAAGATCCTCGGTCTAGGTCACTTCCTCCTTATTGACTAGGGTGCCTAAAACTCACGTCAACAACTTCATGTATAGCCCAATGTTTGGCAATGGGGAGTTTAGAGACAACTAGATCTCGTGCTCCACTTCCCTCTTGGGCGGTATCCCTTTAGGCTCCTGGAACACATGCCTATATACCTGCAAAAAATGTTTTAGTTGTTGTTTTTGTTTCTTGGTACACCCCTCTATGAATGCCTTTGCTTCTACCAACTCTTCTACAAATTGGTTTTCTCTTAAAAATAGTAAAACATACTTCTTACTAGAAATGATCAGTTTCTTAGCTTGGTTAGCACTTCTTAGCTTGTTTATCACTTACTAATGAAATTTTGGACTTTCCCTTGTGTGTTTTGATTGTGAAGGATTTTCCATCCTTGATGAAGCAGTACTAGTTGGCTCTATGCATGAAGATTGCATCGTGCATGTTGTATATAGGAACTTCTATACAACATTTCACATACATTAAGGGTATATACATCTAGTTTTAATTCTTCAATAAAATTAGCACTGATATCAAATTTGATTTTACATTGTTTCATTACATCTATTTCGACATCTTTATTTACCCATCCCATTGGATATGGGCTTGGATTATCACAGAATTCCAATCCTAATTTGTTGATTAACTCTACTACAATGAGATTTGCATGTGATTCTAAGTCGAACATAGCATCAATGTTTGTCTTCTTAACCTATATATTTATGTGGAAGAGTTTGGTCATTTTTTCCTCTTCCTATTGTTGAAGGTCACTCAGATTCACCTCCTTTTTCACTAATGTACAGACAATCTTCTCATCCACATTTGATTTTCTTTCAATTTGGTTGCTCGAAACAGTGGCCATGAGATTCTTCTTATTTGCATCTTTTCATTTGTTCTTAAGGTTAATCTATGGATGCAACTTCTAGCACTGCTCCTCTATATGTTTTTGATGTTACAGTGGTTGAAGTGGTTGTTGGGATCTTTGCACTGGTTTGTTGTGGCTATTGTCTTCTTGTATTCCCCCCCTTTCCACTTCTTCTTCCCCTCCTTGGAAGGTTCTCGATGCTCTTTGTTCTTTGGCCCACTTGATTGTCCTTTCTTCTAGCCTATTTTCTCTAGGTATTGTGCCTATACACAAGCCTCATCCACCAATTTGGGCTTAGCACAACATCACTTGCTTTTGCATATGACTTTGTAGAGCCCCCATATACTTTAGGAATACGTCTAGGTTCTTTTGGCAGATACACACTATCGATTCTAATTTAGAGTTCTAAACTAGAACATGATTTTATATCAATCTGGTGTTTAAACTTCAAAGCACACTATAGTATGTAATATGAGTTAAGTTAGATGTATTGTCACTTCTAAGTCAAAATTAGTTACTAAAATCTGGAAGCATGAAAAAAAACTCATTAAATATGAACACGACTTGAAATAAAACCACTCTTACTTGGCTTCATGAATACTTCATATTGGCATGTACTGGGATTCCTATAACAATCTAAGTTCTCTACACAATCATATCCATAATGTTAAGTGTTCACTCAAAATAAAGAAATATGATATAGGAGTTTTCAATCAAAAAAGGTGACCAATTCACTAGGACCTTTTTCACCTATAATGGAAAGTAGACACTTTGGTAGTCTTTTGATCAACCTAGTTGACTTAAACTCAATACTAGTGGTAAAGATGAGAATGAACTACGCCCTTCCCCATCTATGAGAGTGAAGACGAGAAATGTCACTCATATCCTTCTACTCTCCTCATCATTTGGTATTTACATCATCATTTAACTCTAGGAAAGTGGTAAATGAATGTAGCAAATTGTGGTGTTTGAAAGGTTCAAGTCAAACTAATAATGTCCTTAAGAGGTTGGGACTTCACCTCCTATAAAGTTAGAGATGGCACTCTCGGTTTCCTGGTTATTTTAACCTCT
The DNA here is from genome assembly GCA_034641835.2 of Pinus albicaulis. Taxonomy (NCBI): domain Eukaryota; kingdom Viridiplantae; phylum Streptophyta; class Pinopsida; order Pinales; family Pinaceae; genus Pinus; species Pinus albicaulis. The sequence goes on from CM076573.1 coordinate 338,915,926, forward strand.
TAATTTGATTTTCAAACCATAATTAAACTACGATATTAAACAATAAAAAAAGACATGGAAATCTAAAACTATGGGAAACATTACTAATTCAATGATCTAATGAAATTGTCACTTAGCTTTTAATGCAGCTAAGATTCTTACGATATGCTTACTAAAGTAAATAGCACAAATGAGACCAAAATATATTAAGCTAAGGACACCTTTACTTATAAAAATACGTTCAATCTAATTTGAGAATTTTTTATACAATTTGATATCTAATTTCCATTCAAAACTTAAAATATATAATGATTAAAAACCAATAACTAGTACAACTAGATACTAGTAACTTGTTCTCAAAAGCTAGCATGAAATTTCTATTAAATATCCATTATTAAATCAATAAAACATTTCCATATTTATCAAATCTTCTAACTTAACAAAAAAAACTTAGATATATTTAGCTACAACAAGTGATATATTTCAGCAAAGCAAGACTAAACTAGTAAAAATGCTCTTTTTAAAGCTAAGGAAAATTGAGACTACTTTCCTAACTAAAATAATGATTTACCAAATGATCAGACTATGTTGTGACAATAATGGAATCTTATAAAAGTAAAAATTATAGTCACAAAACAATAAATAAAATCATATGTAATAGCAACTCTAGAAACTAGCTATCAAGCCTAGATTTACACCAAGTAAGCTAGTTTCAAAACTGAATAAAACATGAATATACAGAGACATAAATAAAATATATAAACATATATATTAACAAGAAATCACAAATATTTACCTATCAAATATATAGTAAACGTACACTGTGCTAACTTGAGTTATGGGGGGACTCCATGCTCAAGCAAGCACACAAGATAGAAATTAGGAACTAAATCGCATCACCAGTTCATTATTTAACAAAAATCGCCATAAACAAGTCTAAAACTTAATTTCAGTCACACGAGTCGAAATCAAGGTTTTTAATCAAAATAGAAAAATAATACATGCTTTAGCAATTCTACTTTCTTGCTTTTATAAGCAAATTCTTAACAAAATACACACAAATCTTGATCATAATTAAATATTGCCTATTCAAGTACTTGGATATGATCCAAATATCTCTTTAATTCACTCAAATCATAAATTCAACATGAAAAGCGCAAATCTATGTGTGTTTTAGTCTTTTGTTCTATGTTTAAATAGTTTGACTAAACGCGTTGACCACACATTGACCATGTACTTTGAGATAGCTTCGGCTCAGTCAAATAAGTATTTTACCACTCAAAGTGCCTAGGATAAAAACCATGTTTTCATTTTCACCAGTGTGCCTGGAAAAATAACAACGAATGATGAATTGTGAGTTCTCCTAAATTTTGCAATTTACATTTTACAATGCATTTATTTTCAAGAAATTGCAAATTTTAAAATTCAATAAAAATACTTCAAGGAAGTGTTATTATGGCCAAAATGTGAGAGAATATTGTCATAAATGACAATAATAAGTGTTCTAAAATAAAAATAAAGGAAAAAACCATAGCAATTATTTAGCTAAAATGAGTACTAACACGACATTATGGCCATATTTCTAAATTCTGTTATGTACTCCTATATACTTTGCCCATGCTTCTGCATAGAGTAATGCCACCGAATCCATTGGTCCTCTACATATGCGATAGGGTAAAATTTTGACTTTATTAGGGTTTTGAAGGCCCCCCACTTAGTCACTAGAGTATATCCCTCCAATTTCAAGGTATTTCTATGGCTTTCCCATTAGGTCAATGCATGGCCCTCTAATTTCAACTAAGAAAACTAAACTTATGTTCTTCCTCTATATGGTGAACACTAAAATAAACTTACAATTGCTACAACCAGTGATTTAGTTCTAGAGTGTCAAACTCACCTTGATATTGCTTGATATCAAACTTGGCTTCCAATTTGAGCAGGGTTTTGAATGGTTCAGAACACTTGAATTGGGTTGATATTTTTTTATTTATTTCTTAGTTTCCCTCTTTGGTTCTTCCTAATTTGTCATTATCCCTTCTTATCTAACATCCACATTAGAAGCTCAATCTTCTCTAAATAGCCTAAGCTTATTGGTCGAGGCTTCCATGAGGAGGCTCGCATTATGGTTTATATATGAAACTAATGCTTCTATTCACACAAACCTCTCCTCTACGGGATCGTGAGGGTTATCGATAGATTCATCTACCATGACTAGGGTTTTATGAATTTTGGCTTAGCCGATCTGGATCCCCTAAAAATCCCAAAAATATACCCAAAGAAACCTACTATGATACTAATATGATCTGTAAACTTCCATGGATATTCTACCAGATAGATTGTCACAACAAATATCACAAAAATAAGCTTAAAATATGAAATATATACTATGATGGTTTATTTCTCTTCATATTTCTAGATCTATTAATTATTGTTTATTGTGTATGCATGCAAAATATAATTATGCATAAAATGGAGAAAATCAAAATGTAACTCACAAACCATAAATTAACACAAGATATAACCTATGAAACCCTTTCAAGGAAAAACCCAACTAGAAGGTGAGGTTTCTCTGCTCTCTTTCTCTGAATGGAAAATGGAAGCAAGAATAAACAAGTGAGGCATGTGCCCCATGGGATACTACAGTGCACAAATCCTCTTTATTCGATCTCCCCCAATACACTCTCGGCTACTTTTCTCATATATGGAACAAAATTCACTTGAATATATTGGAACTCCTTTTCCTCTAGTGGTCTAGTTACAACACAACCTAATAGCCTACTAGTGATTAAGTGTGATCCATTCAACTATTAACTAGAGTTACAATATGGAATATTTTAGAGTATTATTCATCATGATCACGTGGCTATCATGTTTTCCGTGAATAATGTGGGTTGATGTGGCATCCTCTCGAATTATGGTGACCAAAACAGGAAGGTAAACTTCCTAGTGGAATAACTTATGCATACGAAATTTGATTGAGGAAATGCTAGCACCATTGGAAAGGTATCAGTGTGTCGAATAGAGTACAAGGGTGCAGAGCTTAAACAAAAAAAAAAATTCCCCCAAAACATTTTATTTGATTCCTCAAACTACTCCCAAAAGATTCCATACTGCAATTTTCCAAACTAGGTCCTATTGGTAAAAATGGTCCTATGAGCTTATTCCTCTACTATTTCCACTCTGAAAGTATCGAAATGGATGGAAAATAAAAAAATGATATAATATGGATCACACCTCCCTATTTTGGGAATATTTTGGTCTCCAAAAGCTTCTATTGAATGAGGTGAGGATTTTTTTTCTTCCACCTTCTCTTCGGTGTACCATTTAGCTCTTCTTAGAAGTTCTCCTTTAAACCCAATCTACCAAAGGTCATGCTTACCCTATCTTTTAGTTTTGGGCCTCTTCCAGGAAACTATATATTTTATCAACTCTTCCTGAGCCTTTGGTACCAAATCCTTAACAAAAGGTAGGACATGTTCCTCTTCCTGATATAACATGTAAGGCTCATAGAATTTTAGATTATCTACATTCACCACTAAGTAAATGCACATATATGGGGGTAGATTGATTCTATAAGAATTTTCTCCCACCTTTTCCAATATATAAAAAGGACCATATCATTGAGCCTTGATTTTCTTACCAAGACCATGTAGTCTCTCCTTGTTCAATTGTAACCATACTTTATCTCCCACCTTAAATGACCTCTCTATTATATGTGGATCATGCCTAGTTTTGTATTTTTCATATGAGTTTTACATTATTCTTGTACTTGGAGATGGATCTAGTTGATGTTCTCAACAAATTTATCTATCCTTAAGGCATCCCTTGAAAGATCCTCCCTCACTCCTCCTTGATATCCATATGCAATATCAAAAGGTGAATTTTTCCAATATATAAAACAAGTTTCAAATGGGGACTTACAAGTAGAAATGTGGACTACTTGATTTTGACTTTCAAAATCCCTTTGATCCCCCGTGATTTGCGATCCCACCATGTGGTTGCGACCTTCCATGTCAAGCCTTCTTAAATCAATAATAAATTCATTTTTCCCAACAATTAATGCCTTATATGCTTTCCAATGTCTTCCCTCTGAAATGTTTAAATATAAATATAAATTATTATATTTATATATATTATCTTTGTATAAAAAAATCTATTATATTATATTTACATATATATTAAATTATATAATATGATATTGAAGGATGTTATAGGAGAAAATCTATTGAAGCAACTTTATCAGAATTTTCTTTCAAGTTCCCTCCAATCCCCCAAGAGTCACCAACCTGCCATGTTTGTTTTGGGAAAAACTACCCTAAGGTCTGGGTTGAGGGACCTAACAGAGCTGAAGGCATACAACAAGAAGAAGCAATCAGCCTAAAGGTCCTAATGCTTAAACTAGTAAACTAGGGAGAGATGACCTTACCCGTATGTCCTACGTTTGAGGTTGTTCCTACAGGGTGAAAACCCTCTACTTCTCCACATGCTTCAAGACCTGCAACTCATATAAGAAAAATGTAATATTCCAAAATGGAAAAGACATGAATATAGAACAAAATAATGGAAATAGCAATGAATAACATTACACCAACATGTGTGATAAACATATAGACATTTGATTATGTAAAACAGCAGCAAATAAGTACAATAAATGTGGGCACAACTCAAATAATCAAGGCAAAAAATCCTCCCATGTGTACATATGCCAAATCATAAAATACTGCTACATAGCAGAATGTCAGAGAACAAGTAAAATGTAGTCTCAATGGATATAACTGCAGGTGGAAAATGTAATAACAAGGATCTATTGATATATGGCTCAAAAGGTGTCAGGAATAGAGATCTATGCTCCCAAACACTTTTCCAAGACAACCCAGAAAGGGTTTCCGGAAATACACAAAAATGCAAAATGTCAGAATGCAACCCTAGGACTGAATAATAGCTGCAACTGAATAACTGGAAAGGAGGTGGTTGAAAATAATGTAGAAATGAATATAAATCCTCCAATAAATTCTCCAATTGAAAGGTTGATCCCTTCACTAAAGATCTAACCCTCCAAATGAAAGGTTGATCCCTTCACTGAAGATCTAACCCTCCAAATAAAGCACTGAATCCTCCACTACAAATGCTCAATAAAATAATGCATTCTATGAGGGAAATTGCGTTGTAGGAGGTGGTAATAGTTGGGCCTGATGAAAAATAAGGAAATAAAGCTCCATGGCCTTGCTTGTTGTTCTCCCAATGGAAAGGCTACCTCTCTAATGAAAAAAAACACAGAAAATGGCTCTCACAATCCTCTATTGCTTCTACCGTGCAACACAACACAACTCTGCAAGAAACTGTGTTGTACTGAAGACTGAAGTTGGCATGAATGCCAGAATGTGGATATGCATCTCACAATAACCTCTCCTGAGTGGGAACTCGAATTCCCCTGAGGATGAGCGTGGGATTCCCACTCGTGAACACCCTTGTGCTAAACAACACAGAAGACTCCGCTAAACAGTTGAAGAGTGCAAATAGTTATACAAGACCAAAAAATCAATAATCAACAACATCTCCATCTATGGCTATCTTCCCCTCTTTATATGCATTGTGAGCCTTCTCACCTTGGGCCCCACTCATTAAATCCACTAATCTCATGGAGATTATGTCCCATTAACAATGTGTTGTATCTCATTGATGATCCACTCTCTCCATACTAGCATTGTTGATTTGGTCAACATTGACCTTGTCCACATGCTTTAGCCCCTGTTCACACATGAGGGTGCTTTATCCAGCTATTAAGATGACCCTTATTCACATTAAGAGTGATTTTATTCCTACGAAAGAGATTTATGGGCCTCCCTACCCACTTATTCTTCTATCTAAATGACAAAAGAAAAAATGAATATTCCAAATAACTGCAAGCTAATTTTGGAATATTACAGTCCTCCCCTCCAAAATGTTGCTTGTCCTCAAGCAATTGAAAGGATAGAACTGAAAATCATCCTCTCCTCCTCCTGTAGCATCTTCATATGATAATCTCCTCCAATGAACAAGATACTCTCTCATCAATATCTCCCCTAGTTGCTCCTCCCAAGTGTACAAGTTAGCCTTTGGTGACAAATCCAAATGGCTCTCATCATGAAGAAGTGGGATATCCATGGAGGCAATTATATGTTGTCTAGAGGCCTTCTTGAGGGATGGAATCTGAAAAATATTGGGAACCTTCATTTCAATGTGAAGCTCCAATCCCCAAGCTATCATCCAAGCAAAATGAATCACCCTCCAAAGTGGCAACTCATAGGAAAACTATTCCACCTTGTGCTCCTCCAATGTAGGTGGGTTGTATAGCTGAACATGATAGACCAAATTTTCGATCCCATGATGTATCTCTCTCCACTTATGATATGTGTAGAGATGCTTTTGATTTTGGGCTGCAATAATGTTTCCCTCAACAGGCAAGAAGGAAACTGGATCCTCAAAGACCCACTCTTTGGTTCTATGAACCTTGTTTGCCCAATCCATCCCACATATATTGAATAGTACATCATCACAACATGGCATCAAAAGGAGAAAGATATTGAGTGTTTTGTGAGATGTTGGATGGTACCAAGAGTTTCCCATGTGGTGACAGAGTAGTTTTGCTACTTGCTACCTCTAATCATAGTGTGGAAAGTTGTCTCCCAACTATTTTCTAGTTGTGCATGTTTTCTCATCTACTAGGAAGTAGTAAATGGAATTTTGTATCAACTGAGCATACCAAGAATGGAACAATACTTGCCCAAAGCCATACAAGAGATGGTTATCCCCATCACAGATTTTGGTCTTAGAAAGACCATGAAGCCCACATAAAAACTTTCCCTCTTTTGGAGCAATGCACTATATATAAATGGAAAGAGAATGCAAATAATTTGTTAGATGACCAATAAGTGTGAAAACACAAATCCTACCATGCACTGTGAGTAGGCTGAAAATGAGGTCCATGGATGAGTCTTCCCATGAGAATCTCCCCATAATGGTCTGAAATGTGAAGGGATACATACTCCCCTTGGAACACTCCATCAATGGATACATACTCCCAAGTGACATCATTGTTGGCCTTTGTGATAAGGCTCTTGTCATCTCATAACTTCCCTCTTTGACATGCCTAATGCAAAATTCACATACCATAATGCTGATATATGCGGGAGATTCCTTCCTATGTGGAAGTAACTCCTGATACTCTAAAGCTAAGGAGTAGCCCCTTTGCACCATGATTTTTCCATCCTCTACTTCTGAAATTTCATACAAGTTATGGGAGAAAATCAGCCCATGCTCTCCCAAGAGTAACCAAAGCAACAATATCTCTTGTTGCCTCCTCATCTCATCATCATACAAGTCATGGAGTAACATCATCATGATTGACTTGTGGAATGACCCATACAACCAAATCCATTGTTGCCATAACATATGGGTTCCATGCAATGCCCCAAACCATAACACATCCTTTGACATAGGATATGTCACATGATGACCAAACTCTTTCAAGAGTAGGCAACGCAACAATGCCTCCTGCTGCCCTGTGTCATAGATCTGCAAGTGGCTCACCAAACCTTTTCTCATCAGCATCACCCATCCATCCAACTGTGGGTGTCTCCTGTCATGCTCCAAATTGGTATCCACCTCATGGAGAATACCATCCTCCCAAATCGGATCACTATCTTTTCACTTCATGAGATGTTGAAGTGCAACCTTCTAGAGATCTCCACATAAATACCACTCATCAATGACTAAGTTGGACCCATAATGTTCCAAATATGCTATAGGAAAAAGCTTCTCATTGAGATGTGAGGTGCTCATCAATAATGATGTATCATAATAATGGGAGATGTTATCCATCATAAGATGTCTCTCATCAACCATCTACCTATCCAATGCTACCCAGGTAGAATGGTCATTGGAATGCTCTAATAATAAGTGGGCCGAAAACTCATCACAACTGCTCAATGACAGCACTGCTGATCTCCATGATGGTGCATCTGTTGTCTCATGATCATGCACAATGTTGAACACACAGTTCTGCATTGGATTGATTAGGATTATGCTCAGCCTATCCTCCAAAATTCTAAGCTCCAACCCATAGTGTTGTGTGCAACTCAACAAAGAGATAATAGGATGGCTATACATCTCCTCCTTGAATCACTCAAGGGTCCTCTGCGTAGTGATATTCTGCTGCTCCAAATCAGCAATGTGCTTTGACCCTAGGTCATGCAATTTCCCTAATGGCATGTCCCACAACTCCCCATATGATGTGCTGAAATAATAGGAAGTGGAATTGTTTCCATACCTTGGTTAAGCCGCTCCTTGGGAACATATTTTAAAGCTACAAGGGGTCCTCCTCCCGGTGTAATGAATCCTCCAACTGCTGGTGATGGTGATGGCTGCTCCTCTACTGCTGCACCAATGCTGATATAAGACTCCTCCTCCTCATGCATCTCCTGAATAATGCATGGGACTCTAAATGTCAAGATATCAAGACCACTTTGCAAGGGTGAAATTGTTCCTTCTCCTAATGCAAGTACTCCTGCAACAAGTGGTGGCGGAATTTGTTCTTCTTTCGGAATGATAATATTGACATCTTCCCTTGGCTCCTTATGTGCTTTCTCATCTATGTCAGGAAATGTCTCAATAGAAACTACCTCCATTTTACTCTTATCAAACTTCTTGATCAACCTTTGATTAAAATCTGCATAAGCAGTTACTCTTGCATGTTTCAAATGACTGAACCACCAAATCTTTGCTTCACCCTCAAGGTGCAGCGCTGCAATCTCAACAGCTTCTCTTTCTGCCACTAGATTTAGCAGGAAAAATGCATCTAACTTCCTCTTCCAGACCCTTGTTGTGCATGTGGATGACCCATCAAATGTAGAAAATAGAAATCTATTGTGTATTTTCCTTCTATTGTTGTTGCAAGGTCTCCTCTCTTCTTTGATCTGAATAAACTACTGGAGTATTAGGTTCTCCTTGAAATCCCTTGATTGATATTTATATTCTGCAAGATACTCACTTAGAATCTCATGATCTGAGTTTCATCCATCTTTATGCCTTTCATCTTCCTCTTCAAAGAAAAAGGGCATAGTGGATTTCTTTGCAGCTCTATGAAATACCGGTTTCTTTAGCTGATGGTAGGAAGTGCATGGATCTTCATCATCTTGAAACCCTCTTGAGGTCTCATTTCATTTCTCCACTCCCATCTGCTTGACCTCCTTGGAGAGGTTCTTCATAGATCTGAAAAGATATGAGGCAAATCTCATTCCTTCCATCATTGTAGATCTCTTCTTCTTCTTATGCTTCTTATTCTTATTCTTCTGATAGCATATTGGCTGAAACTCACAGGCTGAGCCAAGATTATGCTCTCATACCACTGTAATATTCCAAAATGGAAAAGACAGGAATATAGAACAAAATGATGGAAAGAGCAGTGAATAACATTACACCAACATGTGTGATAAACATAGAACCATTTGATTATGTAAAATGACAACAAATAAGTACAATAAATGTGGGCACAACTCAAATAATCAAGGTAAACAAGCCTCCCATATTTACATATGCCAAATCATAAAATGTTGCTACATAGCAGAATGTCGAAGAACAAGTACAACACAATATCAATGGATATAATTGCAGCTAGAAAATGTAATAACAAGGATATGCTGATATATGGCTCAAAATGTGTTAGGGATAGAGATCTATGCTCCCAAACACTTTTCCAAGACAACCCAGAAAGGGTTTTCGTAAATACACAAAAATGAAAAATGCAGGAATGCAACCCTAGGGCTGAATAGCAACTGCAACTGAATAACTGGAAAGGAGGTAGCTGCAATTGATGTAGAAATGAATAGAAATCCTCCAATAGATTCTCTAAATGAGAGGTTGATCCCTTCACTTAAGATCTAACCCTCCAAATAAAGCACTGGAACCTCCACTCAAATTCTCAATAACATAACGCAGTCTATGAGGGAAATTGTGTTGTAGGAGGTGGTAACAGCTGGGCCTGATGCCAAATAAGGAAATAAAGCTCCAGGAATTTTCTTGTTGGCCTCCCAATGGAAAGGCTACCTCTCCACTGAAAAACAAACACAAAAAATGGCCCTCACAATCCTCCACTGCTTCTACCCTGCAACACAACACAACTCTACAAGAAACTGTGTTGTAGCTGAAGATTGAAGCTGGCCTAAATGCTAGAATGTGGATATGTAGCTCACAATAGCCTCTCCTAAGTGGGCATTCAAATTCCCCCGAGGATGATTGTGGGATTCCATCTCGAGAACACCCTTGTTCTAAACAACACAACAGACTCTGCTAAACAACTACAGAGTGCAAATAGTTATACAAGACCACAAAATCAATAATCAAAAAAATCTCCATCTATGGCTTCCTTCCCCTCCATATATGCATTGTGAGCCTTCTCACCTTGGGCCGCACTCATTAAAGCCACTAATCTCATGGAGACTTCCTCCCATTAACACTGCATTGTCTCTCATTGATGATCCACTCTCTCCATACCAACGATGTTGATTTGGTCAACATTGACCTTTTCCACATGCTTTAGCCCCTGTTCACACATGAGGGTGCTTTATCCAGCTATTAAGATTACCCTTATTCACATTAAGAGTGAATTTATTCCTATTAAATAGATTTATGGGTCTCCCTACCCACTTATTCTTCTATCTAAATGACAAAAGCAAAAATTAATATTCCAATTAGCTGCAAACTAATTTTGAAATATTACAAAAAAGTATATAGACTAGTTATATAGCATATATATCCTAAATTTCAGTAGGTCAGATCATATAAGCTTATAAAAGATAGCATGAAATTAACAATTAAAAGATCATTAACATGTATAAAAATCATATAAGATCATGACATCAGGAATGGGACAGAGCTTCTTTATTGATGTATGTAAAATATGTGGAGAAATATCACCTTAAATTAGTCACGGGTCCAAGTGAAACCTTCCTCCAGATCCATCCAGCCCAGGCCTCAATAATCATCTTCCATAAAAGGCGCACAAGGATGTCACATAAAGGAGGTGAACATCTCAAAGATGGAAAAAAGGGTTTCCTGAACCTGGGAAGTGCAGGAGGCACAGTGATAATCAGACTTGATCTGGGCTATAATAGGCTATAGTATCAATCCTTTCTCTCTCCTCCCTTAGGCCTTCCCAATGAGGTGTATTTATACTTCCTCAAAACAAATTTTTCAGTTGGGAAACAGTTTGGCCACAGGCTCCTGTAGGTGGGATTCCGGTGTAACTCGTAAACCCTGCCCAAAATATAGGGAGTTATATATTTTTAAATATTTTAAATTTACATAAGCAGGTCAAATATGAGTGGACCCGCTACTGTATGCGTGTTAGACAGGGCAGAGTCGCATATGGAATCAAAATAATTTTTTTTAAGAAGATGACCGATTCTGAATGGAAAGGGTTGCCCAAGGTCAATACATAGATCATCGAGTATATAAAGGTGATAAATGATGCTATAACAATGTTCCATGTGGTCGGGACCTTCCTTATTAGACCCTCTTAAATCTATAATCCTTTTGTTTGCTCCAGCAATTTGTGCCCCATATCCCTACCATATATCTCCCCTATAGTTCTCTTATATCAGGTTTTCCTATAAAGGATTCACTTTGTTCACTTCAATTACTTTCTACTCCAAGAATAAATTTTGTAATAGCACAAATTAATTTTTTCTACCAATTAAAGGAAGAGTATACTTTTTTTCACTCAAGACATGAATTTTAAACCAAATTTCACTAGAATAGAAAAAAATGTATTAATTTCTCTCCAACACATCATATATTTAAACTCCATGATTTAATTCTTACTTAGATAAAGGCCTTTGCAAAAATGAAAATGCATTAAACATTATTTCTTTATAGGAATTCATTTTTTAATAAGAATAAGAAGAAATCATCAGTTTTGATCTACGGATAAATCAAATTCCCTAAGTGTGGTGCTAGGCACTTAGAACAACATATTAAATACTTTGCTAACACTTTCTCCAAAATAAGCAGACACATAGAATGATAGAAGAACCTACTTCAAATCCAAGCGCTTCTCCTTCTCCTTCTGTTGCTTTTGTTGTCACCTTCAATCTAACTCAGATCGCTAGATTGATTCCTGCAAGAATAAATAGAGAACAACAAACAAATTGCAAAATACATATGCCTACTTATCTTAATCACTAAAATCGATTAGATGTGAAACATATAAATCATTCAAGAATCCATTACATGAGAAATAGAAACATAAACAGATACATATATGGGAAAATGACCAACAATCTTTATTAAAGAGTATAAGAAGGGGGAGGTTACAACCAATGATCAATTTGATGCCACCAGCTCCAGCTTCATCCCAACCTCATCAAATTCAACATCAAACCAACAACATATCATTACTTTCACTCTCCCAAATTAAAATCCAACAACATTTCTTTACCAAAATTCTTCCTTCCCTAGTAGTAGGATATGTGCTCAATTTATAGGGAAACTGATGGTATTTTCTCAATGAATGAATTTTTAATAATAGGCAAGGTATGTTCCCAAGATCATAGGTGTTAGATGGACACTTTCTTTGAATTTTGACACATATGGACTCTTCTAGAAGGCACTGGCCATGTGGAGATTCCCGGAACAATGAGAATTCCGCTTCTAGGTGACCAATGCACTCTTGAATATCGGGAAGTGCATTGCAGTGCACCCTTGAATGGAGGATGTTGAATATGCAACGCAATTAGTCCCTTTACCGGCAGCGTTGGTGAGTTCATAAGTGATATAAAATATACTTCAAACCTTGGAAATCTCACAATATAAGCCATGAATGATTTGTTCTTCTCTTATGGCATATAGCAACTGAAATGTAAGGGGATGATAGACCTTATTTCATTGGTCCTGGGGAAGACGTCTAGTTTGACCAGGTCATGGGGGATGATGCCCACATTGACCTATAATAGCTGCCCCCTAAAGCATGAAGTCAAAATAATAATAATATTTTTGAATGATATGCTTTACGACGTGATGAGATGGAACTGAAGCGTAGTGGCGAACTGCATCAATCTTACAATACATTACATCATGATATTTTCATCTTGATCATGAATTGTTGAGGGATGCATTCCCATGCTCATCACATAAACAATCTAATAACATTTAAATCGTGCAGAAAGTCTTCTATATTGGAATGTTGCCCAATACATACATGCCTACAGATATAGGCCCATGTTCAGATGATGATTTGTATGTAAGGTCACCATACAAATGATGTGTACAACAAGCCTAAAATCACAGCGTGGATGGCTAAAACTAGATCCGAGGTATTCTTATCTCATTCACTCGATCGTTCGGGTAAAAGTCTAGCCATGCGAATATATGATTTATAGTCGAACATGGTAAGACATTGTTTGATTACCAGCTAATGATGTGAGTTGTTAACAAACGTGAGAGAACCACCATTGATGTTCATGGCTCTCAAGGTACTACAGTAAATTTCATAAGGTGTGAATAGATGATTTGATGTCGAACGCCAAACAAAATATTTTGGTCAAAGATCCGAAAGCGAGGATATTGTCGATGTTGTAACAAGCCTCATGGTACTGGAAGATGATGTTTCTAAGTAAACTTCCTGCATGATGATTTGATGTTGACAAGAAGCCACTTTATCACGAAATGGGAGTTACTAATTTCAGAGACAAAATGTGACTTGATATAGCAATGTTCAGGGATGACTGTCAAGAAAATGAAGGTTTATGAGTATTGTAGAAGGATGAGTATTCACTGGATGACTTCTCTTGAACATATCGGCGAGACTAAGATGAGTTGGGCAGTAACCCAAAACCGAAGTGAAGGTATGATGAACCATAGGTATGAAGATAACCGTCAAGAAGATTACCCAACCCAAATAGTCATGATGATGGGTAAGTGTCATGTTCAAGAGCGACTTACTCTGTAAAGTGCATTCACTTTCCCAAATTTTCCCCGGTCATTTATTGACTAGTACCTCTTTATTTTTTAACAATCTTGAGGAGGATAACATATGCTTGATATATAATTCAACCCTTTGATCTAATATGCATCGCTATTTAATAATTTAACGAGTCTAGCGACAAATGAAACTCGATTCTTGCCATGATCGACAAGCCCATCACTATTTTATGTTTTAACGAGCCTAACGACAGAGACAACCCAGTTCTTTTTTATATTTAGAGATTTTGAAAAAGAGGACAGAAGAAAACTTCATGAGTCCTTTTTTGTAAATTTATTTCTCAGATTTGAAAAAAGTGTAAAATGATGTCTGAGATAACCTCCTAGCCATGTTCGACTAAGGTTTTCCTTTTTTGTAAATAATCTATCTCAGTATCGAAAAGGGTTAAACTTATACTAAGTAGATGTCATTTCATTTAATTTTACGAGCTCTAAAAGAAAAGTGCTCGGCAATATTTTCACATTATTGGAGTCTTAAAAGAGCTAAAAGAAGACTCCAGGGGTTCCTTTTTCGCCATTATCGAAGCTCAAAAAAGAGATAAAAGTGTGCTTCAAGTCCTTTTTCATTTTTATCAAAGCTCGAAAAATAAGGATAAAAGTATGCTTTGTTGTCAAATCATTCTTGAAATAAGTTTGCACGACTAATCTGCTATATTAGTTGTAAACCTGTTCAGAACAACATCAAATGGATTAAAAACACATGTTTCATGATAAAAAAAATTAATAAAACCATAGTCACAGCAATAAATATGATTTTCATCTAATCAAATGACTAATTAAAAGTGTTTTTCTATTCATTTTTACCATTTGAAAGTTACCATTTGCATTTTGGAGCTCTGAACCTGTTTTTACCCCCGAAACTTCAACTGTTGATTGCGATCGATTCTGTGGATGGTTTTCCTCGCTGTTTGATCCAAGTTGGTAACATCAACCTCATCTTTCCTTCAGTAGTTTTTTTGTTTTATTTCATTCCATTTATTTAGGGATTTGGGCCCCTTAGGGTAAATTTATTTTGCAAACAGGGAAACACACCCTTGAATGTCGAAAGGTGCGTTGTAGTGCACTGGAATTGAAGGTCAGGTGCACTTGCAACGCATTGTCCCTTGACCAGGGGTGCATTGGGCGCAATTCACATTTTTTTTCTTTGCAGTGTGCCCAAATTTTGCCTGATTTTTTGCATGAAATTGGTCCTTGTGAGTCTTATGGTTTTGTTTCAGGGATTCAATGAACCAAAATGATAATTACTTGGAGGGAAAGAGAGCATGAGGAAAAAAACATGATTTCCCTAAATGATCCAAGTACTGTAAGAGCCCTCAGAGACTATGGGTTGCTGAAGTACTTCAGATTATCTAATATGAGGCAACAGATGGAACTATTGGAGTTCCTTGTTCGTGCATGGGATCCAACGATTGAGGCATTATTAGGGACAAATTAGTCCCAATTTTAATGGAGGATATCTATTTTCTGCAGGCTTTTCAAGGAGAGGCCTACCCATTTCTCTCTCAGGATTTGCTCTAAGAGGAGAGACGGTGAGAGACTATATATTGCAGTATTGCAATTGAGGGGCAGAGCCTAGCAAGGATGGGAAAATAAACATCTGTGATGTTCTTGATTTTCCATTGAGAACCATCTTATTCACGATCGTAAAGCTTGTTGGTACCACTACACTACACGTAGCAAACAGATCTTACATGCAGTATGCACTAGAGTGCTTGGGACCAACAGTTTTCAACTAGGCTGAAGTTGTACTCTCTCAAATGAAAGAAAAACTAAGCAAGGCAAAGGGAGGAAGGAAGAAAAATTTCAATTATTGTTCGAACCTCATTATTTTTCCTTAGAGCAAATTCCACTAATGCAGCCTCATGATGTGACGTTGGGTATATCTAACCCTAGAGATCCAAGGATGCAGAGATGGTTAGAACTGATGGCTAGACATGTTGGTCAATCGACCATCGTGTTCTCGACTGCATTCTTTGCCTAGTTCAAGCGACAGATTATTGTCGTCGATGATGCATATGTAGGCGTCGACTTCCGAGGAGATCCAGATGTATTTTTTCTAGAGGGCGCTCAGTGGGGTGCAATTGGTAAGAATGGTTTGACCATGTTTTTTTATTTTTCTAAGGTTTATACATGTTTTTGTATTTTAATTTTTTCCCAATACTAAACTAATGTTTTGATGTATGCAGATGTAGGTCAAGTTTGACCAGTGGGACAGCCAGAGCAGGGAGCAGATGAGCCATCAGAGAGGGTTTTTGGGAGAGTACTCCTTCGAGATTTGGATATGGTTGAGACTCTTACTGAGCTTCATTAGCACATACAGGGGTTGACCTTCGGATTCCTGATTTTCGGATCGAAGAGTTACCCATGCAACTGCAGCGGCATACTATTGGTGTTCCTAACCGTTGGATGCGGTTACTGCATAGGATAGCTAGAATAGTAGCATGTTATCATGAGCACCACTAGTCTACTTTTGAAATGTTGCATACATTTTGAGGTTAGATGACCAATTTGTATTGGGTACAAATTTTGTAAAAGCCTATAACTATCTATCTATTTGTTTTCAGTGTTTTCCTATGTTTATTGCGCAATCCTATTCAATTATGTGAATGTATCTTTACATGTGTCACAAATGTCTGTTTATAACATAATTTTCTAAAGAATCAGTTAATGTGTTCAAGTTTTTGGAAATGTGTTGATATTGAATGAAATAAAAATGTCTTTCCAAAAGTCAAACTCTTAGGAACATACGATGCAGCGTTGGATTTCTAATAGTAAACATTAGTAAGTTGCAGTACCACAGGTTGTGAGTCTAACCTAATGATGATATGGTTAATACCAATTGAAATGGCATGAGAGAGAAGTTTGATCAACACGCTATACTCAGCAATATTTTTTGTAGATCGATCGATACAAATCCCTTGAAAAGTCACTAACTCGTCGTTCAGAGTGAAAATGGCCCACGTTGTAGAGGATAGATTATGCATACTATGAATAGCACCATCAACATACCCAACGAATGGTTCCCAATATTTAGACATCTGTGATGAAATGTAAAGAGGATTACTAACTTCAAGAAAAATCTAGAAAAACAAACTAAGACAGTAAATGCAAATCAACATCATATATACAATGAAATACAACAATTTACTACACTCATGTTTAAGCATAGTAACGTTTCAAATACAACCCATTTTGAGGTTGCACCAATGGAATTCCATTGTAATATACCAACTCGTAGGCACCCTTAGCAAGAACTCTTTTGACAATATAGGGGCCATGCCATAACGGCTCGAATTTCCCTATACCTATTACATCAGCTTCATGATTATAAAGAAGGACCAGTTCACCCTCTGATAAGATGTGAGGCTGGACATGCTTGTCATATTGCGCCTTTATACATCTCTTATGCGCTTCGTTGACCAATTGGGCTTCACAACGCATTTCATCAAGATGGATGAGGTTAAAAAGGCGTGCTTCTTTAGTAGAGTTGTCAAGTAACAAGTCGAATGCGAGTTTTAATGACAGCATTTCACATTGGATTAGCAAGATAGATTCCATACCATACACCAATTGAAAGGGGGTAAATCCGGTTGCGTTTCTCACCAAGGTTTGGTACACCCACAAAGCCGAGTACAGGATCAAATTCAAATTTCTTTTATGAACTCCTATCATTCATTGAAGCATTTGTTTAAGAATCTTGTTAATAGCCTCAACTTGTCCATTTTATTGTGGATAATAAGGAGTATAACTATCATGTGATAGTCCTAATTTGGTAGTCAACTTATTCATCATATGATTGTGAAAATGCGAACCATGATATGTGACTATAGCCTGTGGGACCCCAAACCATAAATGACATGATTAAAGAAAAACAATGCAGTTGTTTGTCATGTGTTATTGAATGTAGCCATCGCTTCAGCCCACTTGGTAAATTATTCTACTGCGACAATAATATAACCATGCCCCTGGATGAAATATGTCTTACAGTGTCATGAAGTCAAAGCCCCATTTCGAAAATGGTCCCATAGAGACAACAGGATGCATTGGCGTTAGCATTTTGTGAATTTTACGATCAAATATATGGCACGCATGACAACTTCTGACCCCGAAGATGTAGTCTCGAAATATGGTAGGCCAAAAGTAACCGGCACGGAGTATCTTCTGCGTGGTATTTTATCCAGACAAGTGTCCACAACAAGCCCCAACATGACAATCATTTAAAACCTTTTCAGCCCCCTCATGAGTGAGGCACATTCTTAAAATTGTATTGACACCATGACGACAAAGAGTATCGTTGACAATCAAATAATCTTTGGCTTGGTATCGAATACGTCGCTGGTCAGAGCGAGAGGTATCAGGCCAAAAAGTCTGGGTTTGGAGATAAATGATAAAATCCTCATACCAAGGATCAGATGATCTGATAAAAAATAGAGACTCATCAGGAATAGATGGTTCCGATGTAGTAGCAGTACTATCATAGGGAAGGCCACAGATAAACTCAACCAAAACTAAAGACTTCTTTGACTTGGATTTGATGAATTCCAAATCAAACTCTTGAAAAATGACAATCCATTTTGAATACTTTCCCCCCAGAAATTAACGTGATAATATGTAAGTCATGGGGTTGCAATCTGAAATGACAATGGTCTTTCGAAACAGGATATAGTGGCGAAATATTTGGACAACTTGAACAGTCGCCAAGGCAAAAATTTCTATGTATGAATACTTCACTTCCATATCATTGAGATTACTACTCAAATAATAGATCAGATGTTCTATTCTGTTTTCTACTTTGACCAATACCATAGCAATGGTCATATCAGCGGCGGTGATATATAAGAAATAATCACTCTGATAATTGGGGGGATCCATTAATGACACCCGGACAAGAGTATCCTTGACAGCATCAAAAGAAGCTTGCCTAACCTTATCCCAATGGAAGGGAATTCCCTTTTTCAAGAGCCGAGTAAATCCTTTAGCCATTTCAGCATAGTTGGGTATGAAACTCCTTAGGAAGTTAGCATTTCCTTGAATTTTCTATAACTGAAGAAAATTTGATGGTGTAGGCAAATCAAGAATGGCATGGACCTTCAGTGGGTCGATTCGAATTCCTTCTTTTGAGACTATGAATCCTAGAAAATGACTAGAACCAACAAAAAACACACATTTATATGGATTGAGGAATATTTAGTAGTGTCGACAACGTAAAAATATAGCTCTCAAATGCATCGGGTGATCAGTCTGGTTTCGTGAATGCGCGGGTAAATCGTCTAGATAGGGTTGAACAATGTGATTAATTTCATTGAAAGCATAATCCATTGCTCTCTGAAAATTTTCCCCAACGTTCTTTAAACCAAGCGGGAGTTTCTCATAAGAGAATGTGCCCCAGGGACAGATGAATGTTATCTTATATTGGTCCTCTGGGTGGATACTAATTTGATTCTAGCCATAAAATCTATCCATGAATGAAAATATTTCGCATTCATCACAATCGTCAATAATCTGGTCGATAAAGGGAGTAGAATAGTTTTCTTTTGGACATGCAAGATTAACATCCCGATAATCGATGCACACTCTGATGGTTCCTTGTTTTTCATAATAGGAATGATGTTGGAAACCCACTCAGTTAGTAGAACAGGGTAAATGAAACCAACACACAAAAGTTTTTCAACTTCTGCCTTAATGGCAGCGACCTTCTTCGAGTGAACAGGATGAAGGCATTGACATACTGGCTTGACATCAGGGTACATATTAATGGTGTGTTCAACGATACTAGTATCTATGCCTGGCATTTCCTCGTAAGACCAAGAAAATACATCATGAAATTCATGAAAGAGAGAGTGATATGTTTCTAATTCTGATGGAGAACAAGACACGCCGACATGAATGTTTTCTACAACGTCAGGTTTGGTTGAAATATCGAAAGAAATGGTTTCTTCAATATTTGATAAATTTCACTAGGAATCAATTAATTAATAGGAAAATAATTCGAAAATAATGTTTTGATCGATGGGTGATATAGTTCAATAAGATTATCTTCTTCGTAATCCTGAAGATGGGAGCGATGATGATGATCTTCCCATGGTTCTTCTTCTGGCATCATGGATTTTACAATATTCTCATCTGTCAAGAAAGTGGATGAAAAGGGATCAGATGGAGTGCTAAAATATAATGAACAATCAACCCAAACGACCGTCAACGATGATTTCGGATTTTCCGCCCAAGCCATGTAGATTGATTTCTATGTCAAATCAATGGGGTTGGGTGGTAGGAACTCATCCAACGTAACAATTTCAGAATCACCCATAATCTTCCTTAATCTAGATGGAGTGGAAGATATCATGTAGCAGGTCTCTATGCTTGCAATTTTTGCTGACGTCGTAGGCGATAATGCAAAGGTTCCCATGGGAGTGGAATCCTTTAAGAGTCCCACACCAATGTTCTAAAGTGTGAGTTGGGGTGCATGAACTAACGAAACACTTCCAGTTACCTGGGAACTAGAGGAAAAGAAGGATAGTTGATTAATGATTGTGATAACACATTTATGTGGAAAGGAAATCATTCTAAAGTATGTAGAGACGATCGCAGTCATACCATATACCCATGGCCTTCCGAGTAAAATATTGTAATCAAGGGGTCCGTCAACAACCTCAACTTCAACATTCACTATTTTCTCCCCTATTTCAACATGCAGGTTATGGATGATTCTGCAAGGCTTATATGTACGTCTGTCAAAAGCTTTCAATGTCATAGGCGATTGAGATAGGCGCAGCGAGCCAAGTGACTTTCAGTAGTTTAGAGAAAAATGCACGTAGATGCTCCCTCATCAATAATAGTATGATGAACAAGGTGATTCAGAACATTTACTTGGATGGAGAATGCCAATTTTGTTGGTAATTACAGCACATAGCCCGTATGATTAAAGACTACGAGATTGGAATTTGTCGGATCAATTCCACCAATTGCCAACAACAAAGTTTGCTTCTGGGAGGGACTATTTTGAAGCACCTCAAGCCCTGACATAGATTACAGGGATTGAGCCAAATATTCAACTATATTATAATTTAGAGAAACTCAGGCTCGAGGATTAAATTTATATTTATGAATGACTCCCTTTGGCGGCTTGATTGTCAATTTTAGGAATAGTAGTGGGTGGTATCGATTCGATAGATGGATTCGTGGTCAAGGTAGTAGGTTGATTAGTAGCCTGACTACCATAATATTTATTATGTGTTGAGACCAAAACATTAGTCGATGGCTTCGTGACAGACATCATAAGCACTTGGGAACTAGAAGCTATATCCGTAGAAACAAAATTTGTGTCCGGATTCAGAAATGGATATGTCAACACTACGGATGCATGCGAGGTCTTAACCAATTTTGAGACTTTGGTGTGGTGAGAAAAATCTCGAAGAAAGTGTTCCTCGCTACAAATTATGCAAGGGTAATGAGGTTTTTGATTTCTAGTCGATTGATCAGATGATCTTTCCTATGGGGTAGAAGTTTGCTTTTTCTTTGATTTCCCTTTTTTTTACTTCTGAGTTGCTTGTCACTTTTTCCCTTCTCAGATTACATGACATGGATTTCAGAAGAAGGCGCATGATCACATGCAGTAGAGTGATGAGTGCTTGCAGTAACAATCATACCGTCGTCGGCATGACCGTCCTTAGATGGAGGATGAACAATAAAATTAGATCGCGATGCGTTGGGAATTTTCTCGTAGAGCATCCAGACTGAGTGTAAATCAAGTCTAAATATTGGGCATGAGAAATAACATGCTCTTCAGTGATGACGCCACCCTTAGCCACATCCTCAGTTATAGATGGTAACAGGGACTTAATGAACCACTCAACAAGGAGTTGATCAGGAACAAATGTCTTAACCATTCTACGATGATGAAGCCACTCATGAATATGATCATAAATGTGAGTAGCATTAGTCTGTTTAAAATTAGTCAAGAGTTATGTTCCAGTTTTATATCGTATGGGTAACTGGAAGTGGGTCAAAAAGACAATAGCTAGGGCACTGAAATTATCAAAATAAGCTCTTTATAACTCTGTACCATTTTGCGGCCGGACAAGTGAGTGTACGATGGAAAAGACGTAGTCAAACGGCGTCATCATTTAGAGATTTAGATGAACACCACAATGATAATTCATAACATGGGTTGACGAGTCTTCCCCGGGGTTTCCATTGAACTTACGAATATTCGAGGGTAATTTATGAGGTATCACCAACCACCAAGGAGCGTAATTGATTGGATCATTAGTGAGCCAGTTTAAATCTGGTAACTCTAAAGTTGCAACAAAGGGAAATTGTCGATTTAAGTCAGGTTGGGCATAGCCAGGCTATGCTGGAATTTCTTGGGCAACAGGCCTTTGAGCACCAGCATAAGGAATATGTTGCTGGTAACCTAGATAGGGGTTGTTTTGAAAAGAAAACGCTTGAGGATTCTGTTGACCAAAACCTGGGTACGCTACTTGTTGAAATGAGGGTTATGGAATTTGCGCTTGTGGCTGCCAAGGGGTATGTCCACCAATATTATAACCCAAAATAGGATAGGTTAGATTCAGTTGTGGATAGGTATAACTTGGTTGCGGCTGTGACAGCCCATAATATGGTAATTGAGCTTGTGAATAAATAATCCTGGATACGGGTGGTTATTGTAAACCAACCGAAGGAGTTGGAGTCTGAGGGCCCAATACTTAGGGGTATTGGGTTGAAGGACCCGCCTGAGATGGTCGAGGTACAACAATTTGATCCTGTAACAGGGGTAAAGATGTATTAATAAGTGGATTTGATGTGGGTGTTGTTATGCTCCTATAACAATAGGTGTCATATATCATGATTGACTTGATGGACTATGTAAGATGTTCCCTTACCTTTTCTTGTTGCAAAGGTTTTCCATATTATTCAAAAAATCAAAAAATTTAAAAAATGTAAAGAGGGTATACCCTAAAAGAAAAATCAAAGGGTGAAAAGAATAAAAATGGCCAAAAAGTAAAAGAAAATGAACCCCACCAAAAGAAAGGCCAAGGAAAGTGTGCAAGTCTAAATGCCACTACCTTTTTCTCTTATGTAATAAACAAATTGTGTGCAACTTGTATCTAATGCCACAATTGATGGACAGTCAAACAGCTTAAACTTGGCTTGTTCATATTTGAATTTTATGTTTTAGAGATAGAGAATAAAATCTGACCAAACTATTTAATCTTGGCAGATAAGTAGATAGGTAGAGTAAATAAAAGGAGATCAATAGCTTAATCTGAGCCCTTGGATGTAATAAGGTTAGACTTAGATAGATTTCTACATGTAAAAGAAAAGAAAGTGTGATAAGGGTTTGCCAGTCTAAGTGCACCCTAATAAAGAAGAAAAAATGTTAGGTTAAAGTAGGTAGGGTAGGTAGATGATGTTGCAAAATTACATGTGATGGATAATGACTCTAAATGTGTTAATCTTTACTTTCATCACAAGTGCAAGGCAGACATTACACTGGAGGAATTTCAAGCAAAACAAGGTCAAATGATTAACTCCCCTTCTCATTTTTCCCTAAAAATTTCACTAATTTCCCCTAAGTACTAAGGCATTTGAAAATTAGAGGGGCTCAAGGCATTTCCTTGACTTTTGGAGGGACCGGACCCTCGGCCCAATAATTTAAAAAAGCCTAAGTACTTAAAACCACCCATAAGTCATTCATTTACTTCCATAAGTATTTTTCCTAAGTAAAATCCTATTTTACTCAGAAAAATTACACAATATCCCATAAAAACCCTTTTTTCATTCAAGCATAAGTTAAATACATAATTCTAATGTTTTTATACTTAGCGCTTTTCATTCATTTTGACATATTAACTTTTAACTTATATTATTTAATTCCATATATAAATCAACCCATTCCCGTATTACTCTAACTATATAAAACTCTCAAATATTACATATCTCGCCCCTTGGTTGAAATATAACCATAATATAGTGTTAATATTAAAAAAGAATTAATTAACCCCCACAGTTAATTAAGAACTTTCCCGACCAATCATACTCCTCCCGATATGATTAAATAATATTTAATTGTATTGGGCCCACTCCTTTATTTCTCTGTCATCTCACCTCCCTGATAACCATTCGATCAACCAGTCCACGATCAACGGCTGTCATCCATATCGCATCACCCTCCACAACCGAACGATAACATGCGATTGCAGAGTGGTTTTGTAAATAGTACCTCGCCACGTGTCATAATATTTATGGAATCGCTTGCTCCCGGTCGAATACCACCCATCCCCAAAAGCGGTGCGATACATACCGTTTACCACTCTCTGCATACGACAAACTATCATTTCTCGCGTACGTCATCCGTCTGAAATAATAAAACCCCCGCCAACCTTGACTTTGTGAATAAAACAAACAAATGCATGTTATTTTCATCATTTTATCCTGCGACCAGTGTTCCCACGCAAAAAACATCGAAATCAGCTATTGAAGATTTCCAACCGTCACTTTGTCAAATGATTTTCAGCTGAACCATTCAGCTATTGCCTGCACTTGTTTCCTCACTATTCACTTCCCGAAACAGGTATTTATCCAATTTCTGTCGAACCCTGCAAGTATTGGTTTTTACTTTAATTTCACAGAAAAATACTAAAAAAAGTACAATTCGGTCTTTGTTTCACCCCATAATTTCCCAGACTTGTAATTTTACCCATTTTTCCACTGAAAACCCAAATTCCTTTCTGAATCCACAAGAACCAGAATACCAGAAGCACAATGGTGTGAAGACAAGTTGGACCTTTTGTAAAAAATATCCTTGGATAAATTTTGATTATTTACTACAGTAAGTAATGGTAAAAAAGGATAAACAAAAAATAAACAGAGAGCATAACAGTTAAAGAGTATCATTGGTTAAAGTGTATCAGGTAAAAGTCAGAGTGAAAGTTAAAATGAAGTTACAGAGCAGTCAAAGGTAAACAGTAAAAGTAAATACAGAGGCAGTAAAATGGTAAAAAGAAATGAAAATACTTTCACCAACATTGAATTTTGTTTAAAGTGAAAGTAAAACAGTCAAAAGAACAAAAAAGTGAAAAGATGAAAAATACAACAAGAAGGAACATTTTTGCAGAAATTGCATGTTTTAGTCATTGTTTTGCAGAAACTATTGTGATCAATCCAAGATGAATTTTACAAAACTGAAGGAAGTTTATGTTATTAATAGGACCATCTACAAAAACCTCTCTCACTTTTCTAACAGCTATTATGGTTTTGGAAATATTAAACAATGTTGGAAAGCACTTTTTGCAGAAAATTCCAGTTAAGTCATCCTTTTACAGAGAATATTGTGGCCAATAAGAAATACATCATACAAAAAAGAAGGATTTTTTTGTTCCTAAGACAATATTATACAAAACCCAATCTCACTTTTTCCACAGTGATTTCAGAATGAGAGATACATGCACATCTTTACAAGCTATTTTTCAGACTCTGTAAAACTCTGTTTTACACATATTTTTGCAAAGCCTATTGTGCAAATCTGGAGAAGAATTGTAGGAAAGTGAAAGAGGTTTATCTCACCAACATATTTATCTACAATAACCGCTTTCACTTTTTACATATCTATTACGGATTGAGAAATAACAAGGTATCATTGGACCCCAAGTTTGCAGAATTGTTGGAGCAGAATTCACAAAAAAAGGAAGCAGTTAGTGACTTGGATGCCTCATCATCAACTAAGGTTTGGATAAAATTCGAATTATCCTCTTTGTCATCACCTATCCATAAAAAATAGTGCCAAATAGATGCATTAGTTTGAGTGTCCTTTACTTAAGTTCTATTTATGTAAAACAGTTGGAGAGATTTGTGAACTAATCTTGATATTTTTTCAAGATATTTTAGTTTAGAATTTGTATAAATACTTCACTCTTGGAAGTATTTTGGGGGTGGATTCTTAGAATTTGCTGTAATACTAATTATTTTGGAATAAATTTTTGTTGGACAAATTTCGCATGGCTAGTTGGATAAAGAATTGATGCAAAGGACTTTTCACAGGATTCTTGAATAAAAAACGGATCAATAAGTCATCTATCTCTTATGTTTTAAAGTTTTATACTTGTTTATTATACCATTTATGTTTCATATCTGAATGATAAATGAAAAGGAATAATTTATAAAGTGCTTAACTGCAATCTGTTTTCAATCGTTATTATTCTTAATGTTTTCTTCTGAACTAGTATGAACAGTGAATTCTTAATTGCTCCTGTTTTCTAGTTTATTCATTTTGATTATTTGGTAAAGAATTCTTAATTGATCTTTATTAATAATCATTCAATTTCATTCTTTCGAATATGTTGAAGGATTATTAATTTCCCTTCATCCATTTTGAAGCCCATTCCATCCATTTTAGATCTTTAATTGTTCCCTATTTGATTACCTTGCCCTGTGAAACCATCCCTTGTTAAGAAACTAAATCCAATTAAGCTATCTTCTTTGACTCCATTAGCCCAATGGACTAAACTAATCAGTCCTACCCCTCTGTTATTGAATTCCATCACCCAAACACAATCAAAATCCCTAAAATTTCATAACTAGCCTAATATCTTTCAAAAACAAAGCTAAAACTTAAAGATAGAGCCCTCTCTAGGTACATATTGGCTAGATTCTATACCTAAAAATTGGTTTGTGGTTACCTCGGACTATTTCTCTCGAACCTGGAGAAATTATTGAGTGATAACATAGTGGCAACTTCACTGGGGAAGACTAACATTTTCTTCAGAAATATTTTACAGGTTTAGATCTGATCTATGATGGTGGACAATGATCAGACACACAAAGGTTAAAATCATCCACCTAGCGACTCCAAATCAATTTCACAATCATCACTCCACTAGAAGAATGAACCTCAAAGAACAATATGGAAATATCAGGCTTTCAAATTGGATCTTAATCCAAGACATCATGTTATTTCTCATTAAGAAATTTTTTCAATGTATATTGTATTTTATAGAAGATCTTAGATTAGTTTTTAATTATTTTCCTTTGAAGATTGTAAGTAATAATTCTCCTAATCTCTTTGATCAGCTTTCTTATGAATCTAATGATGATAATTTTCCAATTAAGAAGCCTCAAATAATCAAGACTGATCTTCTGATCCCCTTTTGTACATGAGGGCCGCCCTATAAAGTTTCGAGATAGATTTTAGCCCATACACTCTATACTCCATGATTTTCCTAAAAAATACTACAAGTATCTTCCTAGATTTGATGGAGAGAATGGTATCCTTTACTTAAAAACATATTCTAAGTTTTTTAGAATTATTTGGATTTATTTGAGATTTGATGAAGATGATGTTAAAATCATACTTTTCTCTCTTTCTTTGCAAAATAGAATAAAGAATTGGTTCAAAAATCTGCCTAATCCTAGCATCTCAAATTTCCAGCAGTTTATCAAACTTTTTCTTGATAGATGCATAATCAAAGTTAATCATTTTGTGATCATAGAAGAATATAATCAATTAAAAAGACATTCAAATGAAACAATACAACAATTTTTTGACAGATTTAATCAAGTTTATTATTCAATATCAGAAAATATTAGACCTCCTCATGATTCAGCTCTTTTGCATTATCCAAGTGCCTTTGATCCATAAATTTCGGTTAGATAAATGTAGAAACTTGCTGAATAATGATTAATTATCCACCGAGACTATCCTGATCACATATCAATTCGAATTCATATGCGACACATAATCTCTTCCACTCAGATCATCACACATGCGGAAATAAAACAAGCGATAGCACATCAATTCATCATACACATTAACACAGTATGTATGGGGAAAGCTTATAGCTGAAAACCCCGCAGCTATTGTGTATATTATAATGGATAAAACATGTAACAAAATCAGTACAATACTCCTCACAAGTACTCAGTACTTTCTCATAAAGTTACACACAAACTAACTTGGTTTTGAACAGGTTACTGGTTCAAAACTCACCACTAATTGCCTTGCCTCTATTGCGCAATCATGGCCTGTCTAAATAGAGATCCAAGGTTCAAATATCCTTGGCTTGACAGTGCAATCATCATGGGAAATTCCTCCAAGTGTGGTGCAAATCTCATGCACAACTGATGTCGCCACTGATAGCTAACTCCACCCTTTCATCTACCTCTTTCACTGGTCTCCACTGAACTGTCCATGCACTGTAGTGAACTGATGTGTTCTTGAGTTGAATAATGAGTTGCTAATTAATGAATTAAATAATATTTAATTCACTCCACTCATTACTAGTTGATTAGCTAGTTAAACTAATCTCAACTAGTTCAACTAAGTTAAACCGAACACAGCTCCACCAACTGTCTCATCAACTCCACCAAACTTCTGCCACTGAAGTCCTAACTGAAGTCAACCATGCATGAGCTCACCAAACCCCTAGGAATAGCGTAATTCCTCTGTCGGATGCATGAGCCACTTCTGTAGCTCGAACTGAAGTGCTCCAAGAGAGTAAACTGAAGTTTAGAGTCCAAATATTATTAAGGGTAAATAATATTTGACTTCCCTATTTTTAGGATAGGCAGTCTAAAAATAGACATCGACCTATAGGTCAAAAAATATAGGTCCATCTATTTTTACCAACATGACCAATACTCCAAGAATAACATACTACAACCCCTGGACCATGCTCCATATGTCTAAAAATAGACATAGTCTAAAAATAGACTTTGCGCCAGAATTTGCCTGCGGGCCCACTTAGTGAAGGCAACTTCATTTCACTAAGCTCCATCATCTTGCTGCATTTTCAACAAGAAAGAGATCTAAAAACACTTGTACAGATGCAGAACATTGCAGTTGATGTGGAAGTTAATCTCCAAATCAAACAGGAAAAGTTGAAAGCAGAAGAAGAGGAAAAGAAAAACATTGCAGAAGTAAAACTCAACCTTTTGGTAAGAAAACTAGATGAAAGAACACAAGATATCACTATGAAAGATGAATTTTTTATTCAAAATCACCATGAAGAAATAGAAGAGGTTGATAGCCATGAACAAATTCCTCTTAATTCAAATTATCATAGATCAGAAAATGAATTTATAGATCAATAT